>CM060680.1:156417212-157755712 GCA_030686995.1 Artemisia argyi | reverse complement strand
TTAGATTATCATCTTATAAGACCTAATGAGCATAAAACAACACTGGAACTAGCATGAAACATAGAAAGTACCAAATTACATTTTAACTGTGAAAAATAAGATTTTAAGCAACTGTGATTATAAAAGAACAAGTGAACTATTTTATGATGGATTATGATTAACTAACAAAGACTAAGCATAAGAGAACAAGATTTAACAACTAATAACAATGATACATCAAAAAGCAAGAAATTGACAAATGAGCTTACAAGTATGATCCAGCTGAAAAACCAAGAACTAGAACCAGGTACAATCCTAGCAGCTTACCACTAAGCTTCTAACCCAAGATCATCCAAAATTCCACCTGCAACAGCTGTGTACACCATCTTCATTGGCAATTTCATTTTTGATCTAATTTTTTATGTTATTTTTGGTATTTTTGAGTTATTGATCCTAAAATGAGTTTTAAAGTATCTAAAAGCTTTAAGAAGCTTTCTGGGAGCTTATATGACCTAAATTAATCCTGAACATCAACTAGAACAACCTGAAAGGAAAATTGAGAAATTTAGCTTGAAAATGTAACAACTTGAATTCGTACTAAAAACTTGAAATTGATTATTGATAAAGATCCACAATACACTGAGAAAGTTAACTAAAGTACTTGAGAGCTAAAACATGAACTGAAAATTTAAGATTAACTAATTTGACATTACATTACACTAAGCTACTCTAATAATCCTTCTTCCTCTCTTCACTCTTCTGTTTTATAGACTTTAAAGGCTTGTGGGACCAACTGGAGCATTTCCCAGCAATAATTTTGACCAATGGATCACTGCAATTGATCTTGGCCATTTAAACATTTTTGGCGCCAAAAGTCTTGGTGACAGTTGTAGGTTGCGTGTGTGGGTTTTAGGGCATTAAATGTGCCTTGGGAAGTGTGGAGGGATAAGGTGGGAAAGGTGGTAGCAAGTTGGGGTGAAATACCAATGAGGTGGTGAAGGGTGGTTTGGTTGTAGTGTGTTGGGAGGGAAAAAGGAAGAAGGGGAGTGGTATTGACCTGGTTTTATTAATAAAGGGTGGGTTTAGTTTTGGGCTTAGGGTGGAAATGGGCTTGGGTAAATAAAAGGGAGTGGGCTTTTGTGTTTTGTGTTTGGATTTGGTTTTTAGGATTTGGATTTAAGGGATAAATGGATCCGGTTGTAATATTTGGCCCAAGGACTAAATATGTAAACTTGATGAAACTTGAGGGGCTGACTTTGTTACTTTTCCAAAGTATCATAAGGACCAAACCTGTTACATATTAATAATACAAGGACTATAGTTGCAAAATTTTCCATTTAAAACACTCCGGGGACCATTTATGTAATTTTGGATTTTGAGGGACTAAATATGTAATTTCCCAAAATGTTATCAAAAGGTCCAATTTTCTCAAAGTTGAATAGTACAAGGTTTGAATTTATTAATTTTCCATTTTTAAAACCCGAGGACTAATTTTGACATTTTTGAAACTTGGGGGACTAAAGTTATAATTCTGCACTTTTTACTTTAAAGGACTTACTTTGACAACTTGTGAATCCCCAAGGACCTTTGATGATATTTAACATGTCTTGAATAACGAGGGACTAGTTTTGACAACTTTTGAAACTTGAGGGACTGAAACTGCCAATTATGCAAACTTTGTACGTTTTTCATCTGTTTTTGATTATTTTGCATTTGAAACATATAAAACACACTTCTAAGATATTTTCAGTATTTTGATGCATATTTGAGTGTTTTTGGATGTTTTGGCAGTTCAGATTGATATAAAATGATGAGTATTTAGACACTCATCAATCCGCTACACTAAGGCTATGTTTGGCACAAAGCTTTATGGAGCTTTTTTGGGTAATGAGCTGTTAGGTCACCATTTAGTAAACACAAGTATGATATAAAGAGAAATGAGATGAGAAATAGACTTGGTTGATTATAAGATAATAAGAAAGATAAAAGTGCAAGAGTTTTCTTAAGGTAATCTAATAACCAACAAAATAAAATGTAACATAAGCTTACTATTTATAAGGGAGGAGCTAGGGCAACACATCCTTCCTCCCTTATCCATTTAACGTGGGCTTTTAAGGCCTCTTGGGCTTTTACATGTTGCCCATTAACATAAACAATAATAAGAAATAATACTTAAGCAACCTATTACAAAATGTAATGACCGAGACTTGACTAAATACTAAAGTATGATCCCAACAATCTCCCCCTAAGGGTCGGTCATCACGGTTGCTTGACGTCTTCATCTTTGTCGTTGACTTGTGACATGTAAAACTCTAGACGTCTTCAAAATGAATGAATGATAGTGAATGTACTTTGCTCTTTGTCTTTGTTCTTTGGTAATGATGTAATGATTGGATTATGAAGTTGTCTGCCGTTCGTCACTCCTGCGTCTGTGGTGATTGTATGCCATTCCAACATACTCATACATCTTTAGACTTTCACTTACAAGAAGTTCCTTTTTCATGCATTGAGATCTTTGTCTTTATACTTTGTAGATTCTTCTAATTGCCGTAGAATCTTTCTTTGAACTTTGTGTTGCTAAGATCTTTGGGGGAGCTTTCTTTGACTTCAAGATGTATGTATGAGCATGTTGGAATCTATCATCATGGAAGTGAGGTACCTGCGAGTAAACAGTTAGCAATAAAACAACCGGTACTTACGGATAAGGAGTTAGAGCTCATCAACAGCATATTGTGAAGATTCCTTCTAATCCTTATCCAGGCCGTTCCCATATCAGATACTCCCGAAGGAGCTTACGAGACCTACTGAGTAGCTCAATGACTGGGTGAGTCGCTGGGGATCACTCCACGACTGTAGACCGTAATGGAACCACCGCAAACACTAAGCGTAACCCTTGTGGGGTTACTGAAGTGACCTGCTGTCAGGGCTGTTTGATGTTGACCCTGGCAGGATTTCCGTTTAATCATTGAGAAATACTTATGTAATCCTCTCATAAACGTTCTCGGCAGATTGCTAAGATCTGCGAAGGACTCGATAGTTTACAACTGATGCCCATTGATGTAGAACACCAGGTGTAGAAATACTAAGTGTTCCTAAGAGATCTTTGATGTATCTCAAGGCTCTAGACTCTATAAGTGCACACCTAGGTTTCCTATGCGGAGACTGGGGATGTCCTTCTTCAATATCAACCGTCTCTAAGAGATAGGTCGATAGGTTACGCGGGTTCCCCTGTGAGAATGAAACAAGTCCTTTTAAGAGAACTTGAGTGGTTAAGAAGGTTTAGTGCATTGCGTCACTGGGTCCATGACGACTTTGTCTTCAATACCGGTGTTGTCTTTTACAACAACCAGTAGCATACGTATTGAACCCGGTGTCTGCCCTAAGGTTGAACATATGGAGGGCTATTTCTTTTCACCCTTTACTTTACTTTTCTTTTTAATTCTTCAACTCCTTCTTTCCCTTTCGTTCATTTCTCCTTTTTCTGTATCATACCTAAGGACTTCTAATTCTAACTATGGGGGATGTCCTTGGGTAGATCCCTCCGGCTCTGGCGGATCATAGGACGGATATTCCTATCTTAATCACCTTATAACTCCGACAGTAGCCAAGAAACCTTAGATAGAAAAATCTCTCAAAGTGTTGGTGATAATCAAATATTTTGGTTAACACTTTGAGAGTTTTGCGTACACTTTTGAAGGGCTCCCCCTGCACATGTGCTCATAAGTATTTAATAAATTTGCACATGCGGGAGGAGCAATCACTTTTGAATTGATTCACTTTCTATGAACAGGACCGATTCGAGACACGCTTACATCACTAGTTAAACTAGCTTGAAGTTATTACCCGGCCTGGTCAAGTCCACAGAAAGTTTCTCGAGACGGTACATTTCTACTAAGACTAATCCTTTTCGAGACATGCTTACGTGGTTAGTTAAAGAGATACATTATCAGCTTTTAGGTGACAACTAGCTCTAGTAACTATCTTGATGTTATTACCCGTCGAGGATAAGTCCTTTCGACATTACTAACTTTTATTGTCTCGTCAATTCTTGGGTTAATACTGAGTCTAGCTCGCACATGGTACAACTTTGAAGCTTTGACTTCGTATATTTTAATCACTTTATCATTTTCTCCCCCTCAAAAATAGCATATAAAATGGTGTTTTTGACAAACTTTTGGATTAAAATATGCCTTTTGAGTCTTACGGGGAGATTCACCAAGAACTTTTGATTTAGAGCAAAGTATTTTGTTTTGACAAGTGCTCCCCCTCAACAAGTGATTAGGTCTTATTGAGGTGAAATACTTGTCCTTTTGAGCAGAATTACGAAAATCATAAATGTTTGATTAATTCTACTCAAAAGTAAGAAGCCTTCGCTCCTTATGTTTAGGATTGAGGCACTGATGCGTACCTCAGGGTCCTTTCTTTACAAGTACGGGTTGTACACTGATATGCGTGCACAAACCATTATGAAGTAAATTATTGACAAATCAAATCAACTTCTTACAATGATTTACCAGTCAGGCCTCTGAAATGTCAGCACCGGAAATTTGGATCTGCCTCCCACATAACTCTCCAACCTTCGGAACTGATCCCTGCGCTTTAATCTGTTCTCAATCCTTAAGATGAATCTGCGAGCATCCCGTGCTTCATTGGTGTTCCACCTTTTGGATTTTCCCAGTTCAATGTCATTGACTCTGCCTTTGATCCCATCTCTGACGAACTTAAGAGTTTCATCACAGAACTTATGAATTTCTTCATAACCCATAAAGCAGTTGCGACCGTTAACACTTCGATAGGTGAACCCAAATGGTCGTCTGATCAAGGAGTATTGAGGTAGATGTTGAAGTTCGGGGATGTCAAACAGGTTTGGTTTGGTGAGATTGAGCTTCTTCTGGTAACTTTCCACTCCTAACTGAAGATCTTCAACTCTTTCTCTTATGACAATCTGCCTGATGTAGATGAGAAGAGCTTGGATAAAGGCAAGCTGTATGTCTTTGGGCAAGCCACAGAGTTTTCCTTGAACTTTTAGCAGGTACATGTCTTCAATGTCGTTGAGACGTAGTCGTGGAAAGTCAGACTCGGAAATATCGTACTCCTTTTCATCAAGCCTTTTCAGTGTGATTTTGCTGAGGAAGGGGTACCCAAAGAACGTGACAGTCGAGATGAATTGAATGGAGACTATCTTCAGATCACTTTCTACATCACCCATCGTCTGATTAAGTCTGCTGCTTCGATAGTACTGTGCCCGGTTGGTTGGCCAATGATGAATACCATAAAGTGCATCCCGGTCATATTCAACAATTTTGTCGACGAATAATGCTGAAGCTTCTTCTTCGATGGCATTGTTGAGATATCGAGCTGCAGGGAGAAAGGCGAGTGAGGTGACATACTTCTTCTCGATCTTGCTGCCAAGTGTCAGGAATTCCAAGTCTGTGTTGTAGAAGAACTTGTACGGGATCTTTGGTTCCTTAGGCTTCCCAATCATCGGTAGTGGTTTGGACCAATCAGTAATGTAAGGTGCGGTTTTCTTTGTGACCGGATCGACATATGATTCAGGGTTGATCCAGTCAATATTGCTTGACATAGCTCGAGCAATATTTTCCAGATGGTATTCAAGCTCGATTGAGTTAGCAGACCGATCTTTCAGAAGATTGAAAGCATCATTTTTGATTCTTCGCAGCTCTTTCTTATTCATCTTTTTCATCTTAAACTTTTGCTGAATCATTTGAGCATATTCCACTGTACGACCATCTTGAGGTTCATGATTGTCTTCCAGTGGTGGTTGCGAATTTATCATCTTCTCAAACCAGGAGTATTCGGCACTATTGTCTTGGTCTAGCCAGCTAAGGACGGTTTTGGGTTTCTTTGGTTTGGTGCCTTTAGTTGAGGTATCCGGTTGAGGTTGCTGATGCTTTCCTTTCTTATCTTTCTTCTTCTGCTTAGGAGATGGTTCTGGAACTTCATCGGGCATAGGAATGTCGTCACCACCGGTGTATTCAAAGTGATCATGTGCCTTGGGAGCAGAACCGGATGCCTTCGGTTGTTGTGAGGAAGTTGTTGTGGTAGGAGGAATTACCGGTGTTTTGTGCTGAGATGAGGATCCTTCGGCTTGTTTCTGTTTCTTTGCCTGAGAATTAGGATCCCTGTCTTCATCATCTCTTTGTCGTTTCAGCTTATCGGCCTCTGTGCTGCAGGTCTCTTTAGTCAGTTTGTTATTCAGTGCTTCCAGGACTTTGGCTTCTTCAGGAGATAAGGTAGTTTTGCTTGCCAGCTTGTCCAAAAGTTGAATTTCCAAATCATCCAGAGATAGTCCCGGTAGAGGAGCAGTAGACTTGTCGGCACGAAGGGTGAAGGTTGTTGATCGGATAACTTTCTTAACTGCTTGCTCAGCGAACTTGGTGAGTTCGTCTCTCATTGGTGCCAGCAGTACTTTCAGCTCAGCCACTAAGTGTTGTGCCATGTATTCTTGTGCTTGAGCTGCTAATGCGGCTTCCAAGTTCTCTGTTACGTCTTTAGCTAGGAAAATGTCAACCTTATCTTGTAGCTCGTTGACGTTCGTGTTCAGTTTAGATAGTTCAGCAACCTGGGTTGCAAGTTTAGCAACCTGATCTTCTAGTTTGCTTCTCTTCTTATCATGCACTCTTTTGAAAGCAGACTTGAGTAGTTTGGATGCAGCAGAGGCTTTGGAGCTCGGTTTCTTGATTGATTTGCCATGTGTTGATTCAGATGCAGGAGGTGATGACTGTGATGATTCAATAATGGTGGTTGTGTCTTTGACATCTCCTTTCTGTAGTTCGGGTTGTACAACTTTCTTATCTTTGGCTGCTGCTTCTTTCACCCTAAGTTCTTCTGCCAGTTTTTCAGCTTCAGCTTTCTGTCTTAGTACTTCAGCAACCCTGGCTTCTTCTTCTTTCTTAAGTTTTTCTTCAGCCAGCCTATCAGTTTCGGCTTTAAGCCTTTGTTCTTCAGCCAGCCTGGCTTCTTCTTCCTTCTTAGACTTTTCTTCAGCCTGTTTGGCTGCCTCCTCTGCTTTCCTGCTCTCTTCCATTCTGATCGTTTCTTCCAGTTTAGCTTGAGCAATCTCTTCAAATCTGGCCTCTTCAGCTTCTTGTTTTCTTTTCAGTTCCTCTTCCTGAGCTCTTTCTCGACGCTCTATTTCTTCCATAGACATAAGTCTTGGAGCATCGGTATCCATAGGATCTTCCTCTTCTTCCTCTTCCATAGTCATTTCAATGTCGGTGGGAGACACTGAGGGATTATCATAAACAACTAAGTTTGAGGAGATTCCTGTGGTAGGCTCAGGAATGCTGCTAGACCCGCCAGCTTCGGTGGTCTGGGAGAACACTGGAGGTGGAGGTTGATCAGCATTGAATGTGTCAATTCGGCTGTGAAGGAGACCGAGGTTGAGAGCCCGTTCATTTTCTTCTTCGACTGAAAGTCCTTCAGGCTCTTGTACAGCTGTAACTGGTTCCTTCATCTTTTTTCTTCTAATCCTTTCTTCTTCCAAAATTGTTTGAGCTTTGGTGAATGGACGTTGATAGAGGTGTGAGGGGGATTCAGCATAATCAGCAGATTCGTCAATAATATTATCCCAATCTTCGAACGTCAAATCCTTATCGTCAATTTCATCAAGATTGACTTTCTTGGTGATATTGGCATAGGCTTCACTGTAAATAGGACCTTCGTCGGATTCGGTTTGTTCAGAGTCAGCAGGTTTTGGAGAAAGTGGAGGTGAGGGAAACCAGCCAGGTTCAGCAGTAAGTTTCTTTGCAGGAATTCTGATCTTGGATGATGGCTTTTTCTTGGGTTTGGATTTGGTAGAACTTTCTGAGCTGCCAGATTTGCTACCTTTCTTACCTTTCTTCTGCATGTATGAAGGTAGAGCAGCTTCGTCCAAGAACCCAACTTTCTCTGCTTCAATAGCTTGTAGGTAGTACTTGTAGTTATTACCATCCTTGACTTTGTCAGTTAAGAGGCTATCTGGAAGTTTCTTTCCCTGTTTCCTTGTACTTGTATCCATTCTCTTGATGACCTTCAGTGTGTCCTCATTCTTGTATGTGTGCTGAAACTCATCATTCAATCTTTGAGGAATGTCATCATATTCATGGAGGAAGCTTGCAATAAGAAGTTTGGTGAAACGGACGAAAGGAATATTGGTTGTCTTGCGGTGTATGTGCCACACAATATCTTCCCAGATAATGCTGGCATAATCAACCTTCTTGACATTAGCAATAGCCCAGAACAGCCTGAGATGTTGGAGCTTAGGGTGTTCATGGCCTGTGTCTCTGCCGGATAGTGACTTGGCAATTATGATGTAGAGAGTTCTCCAAGGCTGTGGAAGAAATCTGATATTGACCCTAGAGTGACTAGTAATGACCCCTTCAGACTCATCATACCCAATATCTCTCAGCCATTCTATCAATTCTTCTTCAGTGGGAACTTGGTCATACTCTTCATTCGGTTCAAGTTCGGGAAGTCCAAGAGCACTACGGAGAAGATCCTTGTCGACCGTGACTTGTCTCATGTGAAGCATACAAGTAAAGGACTCTTCCAGGAGGTCCAGGTGGATTGTGTGCCAAAACTGATGTATGTAGAAGCATGCCACTGCAGCAGATTTGGTGAGAAGAACTTTGCACGGGTGATAGATGAGAGCATCAACAGCAACAAGGCAAGAAGACTCATTGCATGTGAGTTTGTTGAAGTTGACTCTTAGGTTGTTCTTTCCAATCTTCCTGGAGTAGTTTTCAGGAAATGTGTCTTCCCATGCACGAATGGGTTCAGGTTCTGGTCCGTATGGGATGTCATTGTGTTCTGCCATCTGAATTGATCATAAATACACAAACATGGCAATTGTTGATGATGTTAGTATAAGCATTCATTAAGCATGTGTTCATATAGATTATCATGTTTTGATGATGATCAGTGGGGGTTTGTGTGTGTTAAAACTTATGTTATGTGACAAACTTGAGTTATTTTACTTGTTAGAAACATAAAACAATTCAATTCCAACCAAAGTTTATCATTTACAACAAGTTACACATTGGAAATTTCCAACACTTAGAAAAAATTTGGAATTTTGACAAGTTTACGCGTAAGTAGTTGTTTTACGCGTAACCTGACTTAAGCGTAAGATAAGAAATAAGGCGTAAGTGCAAAATCTACGCGTAAGTTAGAACTTTACGCGTAAAATGAAACTTACGCGTAAGATCAATTTTATGCGTAAGATAGGTCTTATGCGTAAAAATTGAAGTTACGCGTAGGATTTCCCTTAGGCGTAAATTGTAACTTATGCGTAGGTAATGACTTACGCGTAAGTTCTAGACTTATGCGTAAGATCAGAACTTATGCGTAAGAACAATTTTATGCGTAAACTGTGTCTTATCCAAGACACAATTTGTCCACGTGTCGAATCTTACGTGTAAGATTCAATCTTACGCGTAGGATGAACATTTAACGCGTAAAATCGTCATTTCCAGAAATTCACCTTTTGTAATTTGAGTTATGAGTTTCCTGAAAGTGCACAAACATTACCACTGATCAAACATCAATCCAATACACTTATATCATACATTTTAACGCGTAAACAAGCTCAATACAACTTAACGCGTAGACATGCAAGAACACATAATCATAATCTTATCTCAACATGTTTCTGGGCACGATTGAGCATGGGGCAAATGATTCTAACAACCTAAGGATTATATGGACCAAGTTATAACAATTTTCATCCACACAAACACACAATCAAGGCTGCTAGTGTCATTCGAACCTTAAGCCTTAGATTCAAGAACAAGACATGATAAAGATACAATTAAACCATGTCAACACGATCCTAAGACCACAAGAACAAAATCCCCATCATTAAGTATCATCCTAACATCCTCAATCAGAAATCCCTAATTCATACGCATGAACCCTAATTCCCAATTTGCACAATTGATGATTCTGGGTAGGATTAGTGTTAACTAACATGTTTAATAACATCAAATGAACAAATCCCATCACCCAATACGATCAAATCAACACTTAAATCTGGGTTTGATTTTACGCATAACTCACAAACAAAATTTCAACGATTGTGTAAGATTTAGCCGTTGGATTGGAATAAAATTAAAAACCGTAGTATGAAAACATGATCAAAACATATTATTACTTACAGATTCAAGATTGGTAGATTAGATCAAAAGAATGAATGTGAGGCGTTCGATTTGGTTGGTGAAAGAGTAAATGTTTTGCAGAAAATTAAATGTGAGTAGTCAAGGTGGTTTTGACTGTGGTTAATTCCAGTTTCAAAAAATGACAGATTTAGTCCCTTAACCCTTACTAACATTAATTTTAAATGCTAACATACTTATTCACATATAACATTCGTTAGTCAACACCACGATATGAAAAGAACAACTTGTCATACTCCCCCTCGACCTTGGAATCATGGTAAGATTAACTGGTTTTGATCAAGGAGAGTAACCCGATATCCTTTTGAATCAACACTAAGAAAAGAAAAAATTTATTTATTTTTGTTAAAATGTAAATGTTTTTGGTAAAATGCAAGTATAAAAGGTAAAATAATTATTAGAAATTAAAAAAAATGTTACTTTTCCTCCCCCTCAACACTAATTTTAAATGATTGAAGACTTTTTAGAAAAAAATAGTGTTGAAAGAGTTTTATACTTGCATTTTTTTTTTTTTTTTTTTTTTTTTTTTTTTTATGGTAAGAAATATATTTTTGTATTATGTTTTAGAAAAAAAATATTTACAAAGATAGTTTTGATGTTTGACAATCACTTGTGTTTTAAAAACTTTTCCAGATCCTCTGGAGTCAAACATCGCATACCAATTTGGTGAACTAAACTAGCAAACCTGGATGGTGCCAAGGATTTGGTAAGTAAGTCCGCCAATTGGTACTCAGTTCCAACAAAATAAAGTTCAACTGTACCCCTTTCCACATGCTCTTTGATGAAATGATATCGGAGATCGATGTGTTTGGATTTGCAATGATGCACAGTGTTGCAGGAGATAGCAATTGCACTCTTTGAGTCACAGTAGATAGGAATCCTGTTGAACAGGTAGCCATAATCCTTGAGTTGTGATCTCATCCAGATGACTTGAGCACAACAAGCGGACATGGCTACGTATTCAGATTCTGTAGATGACAGTGAAGTGCAGTCCTGCTTCTTAGATTGCCATGACACAAGTTTGTCTCCGAGAAATTGTAATCCACCAGATGTACTTTTGCGTGTGTCTAAACATCCTGCATGGTCAGCATCTGAAAAAGCAATTAGTTCAAATCCAGAATCCTTCGGATACCAGATCCCCAAGTTAATGGTTCCCTTTATGTATCGAAGGATTCTCTTGACCTCACTGAGGTGTTTTTCAGTTGGTCTGGACTGATAGCGGGAGCACATGTAGACAGCAAATACTATATCAGGTCTACTAGCTGTGAGATACATGAGGGACCCAATCATACTTCGGTATTTGGTAGGGTCAACTGGAGTCCCATGTAAATCAGCATCTAGTTTTGTGGTATAGCCCATTGGTGTATTATAGGTATCACAAGACATCATTCCATATTTCTTTAAAATTTCAAGAGCATATTTTGATTGATTTACAAAAATTCCACGGGGTGATTGATGAACTTGTAGTCCTAAAAAGAACGAAAGTTCACCCATCATGGACATTTCAAAATTATCTTTCATTAATTTTGCAAAATCATTAGAGAAACTTCTTTTTGTTGAGGCAAAAATGATGTCATCGACATATATTTGAACAACAAATAAGTCCTCCCCGTAGGTTTTAGTAAACAGTGTGGGATCCACCGATCCTTTAGAAAACTTATTGGCCAGTAAGAAAGTGGACAGTTTGTCATACCACGCCCGTGGGGCCTGCTTGAGTCCGTAGAGAGCCTTTTTGAGTCGGTAGACGTGATTAGGACGCTCAGGATCAATGAAGCCTTCAGGTTGGCTGACATAAACTTCTTCACGGAGATCTCCGTTAAGAAATGCTGTTTTGACATCCATTTGGAAGACTACCATGTTCCGGTGTGCAGCATAGGCCAAAAAGATCCGAACAGCTTCATGTCGAGCCACTGGAGCAAAGGATTCAGCAAAATCTAGACCTTCCAGTTGAGAGTATCCTTTTGCTACCAGACGTGATTTGTTACGGATGACAGTTCCTTCAGCATCAAGCTTATTCTTCCATATCCATTTTAACCCAATGACAAAGACTCCGTCAGGTCTTTCAACTAATTCCCAGACTTCTAATCGTATGAATTGCTGAAATTCCTCTTGCATAGATTCAATCCAGTTGTCATAAGTCATAGCATCTTTAATGTTCTTGGGTTCTTCATGACAAACTGTGAGTGCGTAGATGCAAGTTTCTCCATCTGTGTGAAGTCGTTGTCTTGTCATAACTGGTGCATCTGGATGGCCAATAATATGAACTAGAGGATGGTCTCGGGTCCATTTGTGTGTTGAAGGGTGTAGTTGATATGTATCTCGCATGTTGGCAGGATCCAAGTTGCGTGTTGACGACTCAGCTATATCAGGAACTGTAGTAGCTGGTGCAAACGGATTGAAGAACGCATCAGGATCATGCTCTGCGGATTGTGGAACTGATAGTGGTGTTGGATCTTCAGCTGAGTGGCGGGAGTTAGAAACAGTTTGTTCTACTGTAGATGGTGAAGCAATTGGAGGACCGTTTCTCTCAACAGTTGTTGAAGTTTGTTGAGGTGAGTCTGGTACATGAATATTGTCAGGTTGAGCAGCGGAATTTGGTGGGACCTCAGTAGGACGGTATTCAATTGTGTCATCAAACAGTGGAGCAAACAAGGTTTCCAATTCTTTGCGGTTGAGTGGCAATGGTTCAGCCGAAGATGCCGGAGAGTTAAGACGGTTAAATTCGGGTCCTAAGCTGTGTTGCTCAGAAGCCATTTGTGTGAGCTCATCAAAATTAGCATGAATGGTTTCTTGAATTTCACGAGTACGACGATTCCAAATCCGAAAACCTTTAGAATTCTCACAATATCCAATGAACACTCCGATGTCAGCCTTTGCTTTAAGTTTACGTAAATCATCACGATCATTTTTCGGATAGCAGAGTGCTCCAAAAACATGAAAGTAATCGATGTTCGGTTTCCTTTTGTGAACAATTTGATATGGTGTTTTGCGATGACGTTTTGTGATCATACAACGGTTTTGAGTATAGCATGCGGTTGAAACAGCTTCTGCCCACAAGTAATCAGGTAATTGAGCATTAATCAACATAGTTCTAGCAGCTTCCACTAACGTCCTGTTGCGTCTTTCAACAACTCCATTCTGTTCTGGGCTTCTAGGAATAGATGTTTGATGTTCAATTCCCACTTTCTCATAATAAGACCTAAGTGTCTGATTCTTGAATTCAGTTCCATTGTCAGTTCTGACTATTCGGACCGTGTTGCGTAACTGAACTTGAATTTTAGTGAGAAAGGTGATGATCATAGAAGGAGCCTGATCTTTACTTCGTAGAAAATAAACCCAAGTCCATCTGGAAAAATCATCGACGATTACTAGTATGTAGCGTTTACCGTTGATACTTTGAACACGCATCGGTCCACACAAATCCATATGAAGTAGTTGTAGAACATGATTCGTACTGTGTTCAGGTTTTGAAGGAAAATGAGCCCGAGTACTTTTTCCTTGTTCACAGGCTGGACATAAGTGATCTTTGGTGAAACGGAATCTTGGAAATCCCTCAACAAGTTTATAACGAGCAAGGTCAGTCATAGTTTTGAAATTCAAGTGTGAAAGACGTTTGTGCCATAACCAAGATTTAGTTGATTCTGCTTTGGAGAGAAGACATATCGGAGATGTTGCAATCATATCTGACATTGAAATTGTATAAAGATTGGAGCCACGGGAGCCAGACATAAGATCGTTTCCTTGTAAGTCACGAACAAAGCAAGTTTTCTCACGAAATGCAACTTCTAGATCCCCATCACAGAATTGACCAACAGAGAAAAGGTTGTGTCCAAGGCCTTCCACATAATAAACACGGCTAATTTCGATGTTCCCACTGATAAAGTCACCATACCCCATGATTAAAGCGTAATGATCATTCCCGAATCTGACAGTACCAATGAACTTTGAGACAAAGTTGTGTAACAGTTTGAGATTGCCTGTCATATGTCGGGTGCATCCGCTATCAACAATCCAGAGAACAATCTGCACCACCTGCATCACAAGAGGAGGACACGGATGGAACAGAAGTAAGGGTGGAACCCAAAGAAACTGCGGGTTCCAGTTGGTTAGAAGCACAAGTATTCAATAATTTAGGAATCCATTTAAAATCAGGTTTGTGTTGTAACCAACGTTGCCAATTCCAACTAGTTCGAGCTTTCTTAATGGTGTATTCACTAGTGTTTGGCTGATTCCTAGACTTGTTCTCTGCACCTATGGGGGTAACATCAACTTCACTAGAAACCGTAGAAGGCGGCTTTCCTAAGATAGACTTAGAGGCAGTAGTGGGCCTAGAAGGAATGCGTTTCCTACGTTTCTTATGACGATGAAGTAGAGAATTAGCTATACATTTAGTATGATCACCAGATGAAACGCTTTTACGACAAAACACACAAGATGCATTAATATTCAAAATATTCAAAGGTTCATCATTCGTTACATTTAGATTTTGATTACAATTTGCCAGATTAGAATCTAAATCTGATGCAACATGAGTTTTATTCAAATTCCTAAGTTGGTCTTCTACTTCTTGAGCTTCTAGTTGTCCTCTCTTACGTTGCCAGAGCCTATTCTTCTTTTTACTGTTTCGCTTGGGTCTGCTAACGCTAGTAGGGGAGACTAGTCCTGTAGAAGTGGAGTTTGCAACATTAGTATTTTGAACAACCTTTCCTTTATCAGTTATGTCTAATTTATACATTCCTGGTGCTTTCACCGTGGTGTCAACCATCTTTCCTTTTTCAAGTATCTTTATTTTCTCTTTTAACTCAATGATGATGTGATTCTTATCCTGAATGTTTGACTCAAGTATACCATTGCAATATTTGATGTCTATGTGGTTTTGTAGAAATTCGTCATTTTCAATTTTTAACTTCGCAATTTCTTTCTCGTATTTGAGACACAAACCTTTTAAAGACTCATTGTTTTTGCAAAGTTGACAAGAGTTTGAAACATTGTGACTTTGAAACTTCAATTCCCTTTCAAGACTTTTAGTTTGACACCATTCAAGCCTTTGATTGAGTAGACTGATTTGTTTTGAAAACTGTTTTGTCACATCATCATTCTTTTTCCTCAGATTATCATTCTCATGTTTCAGTGTCTCAATTTCCTCATTCAACAAGTTATTATCAACACAATGATCATGCTTAAGCAAAGAAGTACCAGATTTATAGAGATCATTCATGATAACAGACAAAATATCAGCACAGAGAACTTGTTCCAAGAGTCGATCAGCATCATTTTTGAAAACTTTAGTTTGTAACTTTTGAACCAAAATCTCATTTTCAGCAGTGTCAAAAACGTTTATCATATTTTTGACCTCCTTTTGAAGTTCCTGATCCCAACGTGTAGCACAGAGACGGAGGTGTTGAACAATTGGTTTCATTTGTTTTTGAAAAATATCTCTCTTTTCTCGCTCGTAAGCGGATTGAAAAGTTTCAATTTTAATTTCAGAATTGCGTTCAATTGTTTCCTCCAAAATATCGATGTCTTCCATAAAGGTTTTGAAATAATTTAAGACACGACATTTTGGTAAACGTGAAAGTTCACCGGATGATGGTAAAGGACCATTTACTTGTGCTACAGTTTGGACAGGGGCCTCATTGTGAGATGAAACATACGATTCTTCGATAAACCATGATTTCTCAGGTAAATCCTTTTGAGTAACGAACTTGACTGGATTTTTTGAATAGTCATATGGTGTGCAATATTCAACATTACTCATTTTTGACCGACTCTCTTCTTCAAGTTCTTCTTCTTCCTCAGTATCAAAAACAACAGCACGCACAATCGTATTATCAAGCAAATAGTCCATACTGTAAATTTTTGGAACATCTTTGAATGCATTGTGAAGAAACATTGAATTGTAATCGCCAAGTGCAAATCCAGTACCGGGTCTCGGTTTTAAAGTAAATTTCTGAATTGTAGTGACAGAGTTCCCGTGTTTGTAAACAATGTTCCGAAATTCTTTCAATTGTTTTTCAAGATCAACAATATCACCGAGTAAGTTATCTATATACTTCCTTTTTCGTATTTTATGTTCACAAAAATCTTTTTGACAACTTGACAATTCTGTTTCTGTTTTTGAAAGTTCTGTTTGAAGACGTTCGACTTGCTTTTTCAATTCACTCTTTTCACTTTCGAGTTTTGAAATCAATTTTCCGTTTGACTCGATTAAATCTTGCATTTTGCGTTGAAGATCTTGTTCTTTGTTGTAGGAATCGTGAAAAGCTTTTTCAAAACTTTTTGCATGTTTAATCTTGTCTTCCTGATTAGAAAGTTGAATTTTATAACATTCAATATCTCTTGCAAGTGACGCATTTTGTTCTTTCAAAACTTTGTTTTTCTCGTTGCATTTTATTATTTGCAATTGTTGAGCATCCAGTTGTTTTGATAACAATATGAGATCAGGGTCTGGATCAAATGATGGTTCATGTTGTTCGAAATGATCATGTTTATCATTCTCAATAGGATCATCAAATGAAACAACTGTGTCATCATCGAATATGACAACTGTGTTTATTTGTTCATCTGTATGAGATGATGAAGATGATTTAGATGGAACAACTTGCGCCATATCTGATTCATAAGCAGAAGGTGAGACTATTTCATTAATAAAGCATTCATTGAAGTCATGTACCTGAGACAAGCCGTCAGTGTCATACACTGGACCTGAATCATTGAGCTTAAGTTCCTGCATGTTAGCCATAAGCATCACAGCAGCATTGGCTTCCAGATCTTCCATGTCATCATCGTTGTTCACATTTGCCATGAAGTTGTTGTCCTGTTCAGGGAAATGTCCATCTTTTTCATCTTGAAGAGCCATGAGTAATGCCTGCTTGTGAAACTTGCTACCCCGAGTTCTTGGTTTGGGACATGCTGTAGCAATATGACCTTGTTCATTACAATTGTAGCACCAAACTGCATTCCCTGAGTTTGAGTTCCTTGTAGCAACTGAGTCAGACCTTTGTTGAGAAGATACTGAGTTGTTCCTGAACCCTGCATTGTTACCAAACCTCTGACCATTCCCATAACTTCCTGAAGAACTTCCTGAACCAGATCTACCATAGTTACGATTTTGAATTTCCACTCTTCCATCATTTACAACAGCTTGATTCCTGGTATTTGAAGATGAACGTTGACGGTTATTCGTTTTGTTGGAGAATTTGCTGAAAGCACGAGCAATAAGAGCAAGTCCCTGATTCAACGTATTAAAGTCATCATCGTCATCATCATTGCAGTTGGAGTAGTACACAGCATCATTGTTGTTTGATGGAACAAGTTGAGTAGAAGTATCTTGTGGAGATGAATCATAAGAGACCATTTGGTTCGAGGTGGAAGATTGTGGATAACTGAAGTAGTTCTGCTCTTGAACATATGCATGATTTGACAGTGGTGGTGAAGCATAGGGAGATTGAGCTACGAGAGCCAAAGAATTTGGTGTTGTTGTGGGTGTGTAACCTCCTCGTAGAGCTCGATCTTTTTCCACTTCAGGTTCATGGTGTTTCAGAAAGTCATACAACAAACCATATGGAGCATCATGAAGATTCTTCGTTTGACGAACAAATGTCACATATTTATGCCAATCAGGGCCAAGACTACCAACAAATTTGGAGTTCACAGCGATCCTTGGTACAGTGATTTTGTGACGTTCCAGATCATTGACAACATTTGTGAAACGATGATAGTAGGATTCAAGTGACTCTCCAGGTTCAATTGTGATGTCAGTGTATTCCATGTAAAGCTTGGATTCCATGTCATCTTTATTCAATTGAGTGCCTTCCATGAGGAGATGAACGTGTTCCCACATAGCTTTGGCTGTTTTCTGAGCATCGACACTGCGATAGATCGGATTGGGTATACCTTGAAGTATATAAGCCATTGCATACTGATCAGCTTCACGATGTAGTTTCTGTTCTTCAGTGAGTGCAGTTTCTGGAAGGGGTCTATCACCAGGAGGACGTGGAGGATCAGCATTAGGATCACCAGCTTCAAATCTTGTTGGCCACTCAAATGGTCCTTCAAGTATCACTTGCTTTAAGAAGTGCCCATGAGGTTTCTTTAGTTCAAGAAAGCGTAGGAATCGACTTGACCATTGCACATAGTTACCAGGTGTTAGCATTGGAGGTGTTTCAAGTGATCCTGCCTCATGTCGGGATTGTTGAGTTGTAATAACTTCACACATTCTGTCAAACCAGTGAGGTTGTTTGGAGGAAAACTGAGTGTTTTGTTGTGGCACTTGATATGGTTGTTGTTGAGGAATGAGCTGTTGCTGCATCATCAGGTAATGTTGTTGTGGATTGTATTTAGGAGGTTGTTGATTCATTATGTGCGGAAGGTATTGTTGTTGCTGATACTGCTGAGGTTGTTGTTGCTGATACTGCTGATGTTGTTGTTGCTGAGGATAAGAGTGAGGGAAGTAGTGATTAGGTGGTTGAGACATCTTAGAACACTTGTGTAGAAATGGATCTTTGTAGAAGATTGAAATGCACGTTCCTTTGTGAAAGTAGCAAAATCCTTGGGGTAAGTTTAAATCTTACGCGTAACTTAATCTTACGCGTAAACTTTAAGTTATGCGTAAAGAGTAGGTTTATGCGTAAACTTTCAAGTTTATGCGTAAGTTTCCTCTTTACGCGTAAGCTTATGCTTATGCGTAAGTTTAGACTTATGCGTAAGGTTGAAACAACCAAACAAATCTTTCAAACTTATCCAAGCTTGAAAGATATCCGTAGTCGAAGTATTCCACTAACTTATCCAAGCTAGGGAAGTACTGAGTCACCGTAGCACAAGAAGAAGATCGTTGTTGAAGCTTACGCGTAAACTCTGGCAAGTTACGCGTAACTCTGACTTACGCGTAGAATACAACTTATGCGTAGGATTTAAGGCGTAAAGGAGCACTTTACGCGTAGGATCAGGGTTTTGGCAAATATTACGCGTAAGAAAAGGGTTTTGGCCTATTTTACGCGTAAGAAAAGGGTTTTAGCCAATTTTGCACGTAAGAAAAGGGTTTTATGCCTATTTTATGCGTAAACCGACCAAAAAACACTGTAGACAGCTGGAAATAGTACTTTTCCGACCACTTTACGCGTAAAACGTACTGTTCACCTTAAATAATGACTTTTAGAAGAGAAAATGCTTAAAAATAAGGTACTTTTGATCAAATAACTTCACCAATACTTAGAAAACCTTAACTTTATGAGATGTTATTACCAAAAAAACTAGTTTTCCAATATCAAAGAAGCTATAAAACCTAAAAAAAACCTTAAAAATCACAACTTTATGCAACAACTAAGCTTCAAATCACTATATCAACCTTGAAACTTATCCAAGCTTCAAGATTTGAGTGAAAGAAACAAAGAAAAATGCAAAAAGATGAAGAATAAGCACCAAATCCCCACGTAACCAAAAGAAATACACTTCAAACTTCTAGTAGGCGAATGATACCACTTGTTAGGTCACCATTTAGTAAACACAAGTATGATATAAAGAGAAATGAGATGAGAAATAGACTTGGTTGATTATAAGATAATAAGAAAGATAAAAGTGCAAGAGTTTTCTTAAGGTAATCTAATAACCAACAAAATAAAATGTAACATAAGCTTACTATTTATAAGGGAGGAGCTAGGGCAACACACCCTTCCTCCCTTATCCATTTAACGTGGGCTTTTAAGGCCTCTTGGGCTTTTACATGTTGCCCATTAACATAAACAATAATAAGAAATAATACTTAAGCAACCTATTACAAAATGTAATGACCGAGACTTGACTAAATACTAAAGTATGATCCCAACATGAGCGGTGAACAATGAGCTTTTTTATTTATAGTGTTCGTTTGGCATGAGAGCTGTGGGCTTTGCTATTTTTTAGGAAAGCTCATTTTTCCAATGCTTCTTTATGAAGCTTTGAGCTTTTTTGGCTACTGCTCACAGCTCACAACTCACTGCTACTACTCAATGCTACTGCTCACAGCTACTTTTGCCAAACATAGCCTAAAACATTGCTAGTCCCTAGCAATCTTTTGAGAAAAACTTAATGGATTTGAAAACTCTTTACCAAAAGCCATCACTTCTGGAGTAGCCAGATGTATCGATTCAAGTAAGAACTATGATCCACCTGATAACCATGTGATTTTGAGCAAACCACCAGCTGTCAACGGATTTGATTTGTTTTTACCAAAAGCCGTTTGCTTCTGGACTAGCCAACTCTTGATGGACAAAGTCAACATGTTGGTGAGCTGATTACCAATTATGGTTTTTCCACTGCCTTTACCACAAGCCATAATCTTGCGGGCTAGCCAACTCATTCACTTTTTGGGATATGGCGAGTTGAGATACCATACAATTTTGGGCAAATTGCAAGACATCAACGGATTTGAGATATCTTTACCAAGAGCCGTTTGATCCTGGATTAGCCAATCCTTTTGTTGTTTAGACATGGCGGACTGATAACCACAAAAATTTTGAAGCTCAAGTGAAAAAAATTTTAATTTTTGCCAAAAACGGGGGTACTAGATGGTAAAATGTGATCAAATTCGCTAGAATTCCCCCCCCCCCCCCACTTAGAATTGAATATTGTCCTCAATATTCAAAGTCTCGGCTATTATGCCGACTCTTTGAACGTAAAAAGGGCAACATTACAAGCTAAATGTGGAAACACCATTTTTCACTTTATTTTATATAGATATATACATACTTTTTTTTTTTTTTTTTTTTTTTTTTTTTTTTTTTTTTTTTTTTTTTAGTATATACATGGTAACAACAGCAGGGGCAACGCCCCCACACTTAGGGTGAAAACCCCGTATGCATGCTACTGTTTTTGTTTACCGAGTCGCTAGCTTGACTCGACCCCGAATTCATTTGTCCTTGGGGAAGCATGATGTGGAAGAAACAATCTCCATCGGACTTTCATTCAAGATGTTTGGATAAACATTTGAAGCACGTGAAAGTTCCACACCGATGAGATATACAGACCCTGGCTCAAAAGAATTATACATGGAAATGCCGGGGTCAAAGATAATATCTTCATTCCCGAAGGAGTGAAGAACAGGAGAAGCAACGGGATAGGTGAAAAAGAGAAAGAAAGTCATGATGAAAATCATGACTAACTCATCGTCACCCACAGGAGAATTCATAATATTATGAATCTCAACTTTTAAGCTCGTTTGATCAAGACATATCCCGGGTGTGTCTAGATCAAAGTAGAAGTTATCATACTCCGGCGGAGATATGATATGAGTGAGTTCACAGGAGAACTCATCAAATGTGAATGAATCATATTCTGGATTGATGTGCGTGAGTTCACAGGAGAACTCATACGAAGGTAAATGATTCATAATCGGGGAGAGAATTATGAGAATGAGAAGTGGTACTGCCACTAATTTTCTCTCCCATAGGATCAAAAGTAAAGGCTTCAAACTCTGGAATAGGATCATCGGAGAAAATGTCACTATCCTTAATGGGGATAGGAGATAAAATAGGTTTCTCTTTGAAAGCCTCGATTTTAGAAATGAGGAGATTGACATTCAATAATGTTGCACGAAGTGCTTCATCTTGGATTTCAGTGTCAATCTCATCATTCTCTTCTTCTAAGCTAACTAGCTCAGAAGGTAATTCTTCCACATAAATGATGTCCCCACAAGATAAAGAATCATCATTATCAGAATCGGAGAACATCTCAATATTTTCAATTGGGAAGACAAGAGGAGGAGGGATATCACACACATGATCAAGAATTCCCTGTGACTCTCTTGGGATTGGAACAAGGTTCTCAATACTAGACTTTATGAATTCGTCCGATTCCCTTTCAGGAACAGTGTCAAGATGCTCGTCCCCCATGCTCAAAGAGTGAGTGGGAACCTCGGGTGTGATAACAGCAGACTGAGGGAGTTGAGAAGGACTAGCAGTCATGGTTTCTACAAGTTCCATGATTTCTACTGCTAGTGATTCAGTCATATTCTTTTCTCCCTGGATTTCTACTGAAGCAGTTTCAACTGAAGTTGAATCAAAAGGTTTCTCAGATACCTTTGGGATTGGAACAAGGTCATCTAATTCCTCAAGAGGATTGATTTTGACTTCCTTGTCCCCCATTGGCAAGATATCTGAAGTTTCCTTAGGGTTTTCCTCTTCAAATGGTTCATCCTCATCACTTTCATCCTCAAGATAAAATGAGTTAACAGGAGGGTTTTTTTTCCTAAGAATCAGAGCTTTAAGACAGTTTATACTATCTTGAATGGTCTTGTTGACTTGACTTTGATTCATAATCATTTTAGTAATCAATTCAGCTCTAGCTAACTCGTCCTGAGGCGGTGGTTGAGGGTTTGTGTATTGTGAGGGCTGGTTAAAACCAAATTCATAATTGTTACAAGGAACCTGTTCATAGACAAACTGATTCCTAATTTGACAATCAGAGCTGTAGTGAGGGCCTCCACAATACTCACAATAGTAAAACTGCTGGGTCTCATGGTGTGGAAGCTGATGGAATGAATTAGTCGTGTCATGGTAGGAATAGGGATTCTGGTTATAGACAGACCCGTTTCCTGGCTCTACCATGCCACAACTAGGGCAATTACCACTATTATAAGGACTACCACACCATCGACAAAGAAGGTGAGGATGAGACATAGAAAGAATCAAAGGGTTTTGGAGGGTAAGAAATGGAGAATCAAAAAGGTAGGAGGGTAAGGATGGATATTTTTGGGATTTTTGATAAACATTTTATAAGAAAGAAAATCTTTTTTTGTTTTTTTTTTGTGTTCGTTGAAAACTAATTTTAAAATGTTTTCGGGAACAGTTTTGTTTATGATAATAAGATAATATGAACAAAGGTGGCTAAATATACAAATGGATGAATTCCAAAATCACTAATACGCAAAACCGTTTAAAATACGCGCACAACCTCCCTGGCAGCGGCGCCAAATTTTGATTGGTGTGAAACGGTCAGATAATTATTAGTCAACCACTTGTTAATGGTCAACCATAATAGTCAAACAACTTAAACCAATGCTTCTGTGGAATACAGTGTTTCCCCGGGTCGTTATGTCCCGACGAGGTGTGGATGGTATAAAAACGGGTTTGTGATCGGGTGAATTGGATGGGAAGTAACCAGATAATGATTTGGGTTTGTTTACACTACTGGAATGATTAGGAATAACAATATTAACAATCACGGGAAACAGATGTGTGTGAACATAAATCAAATAAAAATCAGACACGTTTGCGTGCTGAGAAAAAGGTGAGTTTTAAGGAAAATAAACTACAGGGGGTGCAAGTGAAACTTTTACAAACTTAAAATTAAAAGAAAATGAAATTAAAAATAAAAATATTTTTTAGAATTTTTTATTACTTTTTATTATTTAAAAACTAATTTAAACTATTTAATAATTAATTAAACTATTTTAAATCTACTTTTTAATTACTAATGATACCTAAATGACTTAGAAAATTATGAGAAAATTTTTAAAACTAATTAACCATCACGGGAATCCTAAAAAATTATAAAAAGTTGATTTTATGTATTTTTAAACTAATTTACTAATTATTATTCTAATTATTTATTAATTACTAATTAAAATAAATAAATTATAAAAACTAGTAAATGAACAGTAGAAATTACAAGAAAATTTCTAAAATTATTTTACATTATATAAAAGCTAGGAAAAATATAAAAATTAGGTCTTACTTAATAAAAACTAATTTTGTTATTTAAAACTTAATTATTAATTAATTACTAATAAAACTGATATTAAATCTAATAAATACCAAATGATAATATAAAAATCTGATAAAATTACTAAAAATACTTTAACCTAAAAGAAATTTAAGAAAAATATAAAAATGCTAAATTCTTAACAAAAATCTAAAAAGGAAAATTAAAAATTTAAATTAAATTAAATAGAAACTATCACTTAAAATTAAATTTGTTTTTTTGTATTTTTCTTTTTGAAAACTAATTTACACCTAAAAACAACTAACTTTTGTAAAAACAACTTTGTTGGAACTTAAAAATAAGCACTGTGGAAGCTTATTGGTGTGACAGTTGACTTTAGTTGACCAAATGAGGAAATAAGCTCAAATGAGCTTAAGTGGGACCCAATATGGTTGATTCTGGTTCCAATGATTTTATGGGACATGTATAAGCCAGAATAAGCACATGGAGTCCACAGATTATGCAAATAAGCCAACAATTAAGCACTTGGATTCATGTTTCACAACTGAAAATGGGACAGAAAAGGAGAGTGGGTTCAAGTGGGGTCCACAGGGTCTGAGGTCAAACTCTTGACCAAAACTTGAAGCTTGCCAGGAGGGGGGTTCAAGGGACCTAAAATTAACAAGTGAGACCCACTGAGGTGGCCACAATCAACCACCAAAGTGGTGGGTGTGGTGGTGATGGTCTGTGTAGCAGGGGACTCAGTTCCCCTGCAGCCTACTTTGAGGGTTTGTGGGGCCCACACAAAAAATGGTAAAATTAAGGTGAATGCAGGACTTTGAAGATGAGATGGTGGACTACAATCCCTGAAAAGCTCAAGGGTTGAATCCAACTACAAAATTCACAATAATTCCCACCATTTTTGAGTTTTTGACTAACTTGCACATTTGACTTTTTGAGATTCTAAGCTATTTTGACTAAAATGAAGTTCTGATGGATCCTACAAGCTAAGTAACATGTAATAAGTTATGGTAAAGCTAATCTAAGCTAAAGATATAAGATATGAGCTAATGGGGGGGGGGGGGTTATGGGTTTCACTGCCCATACAGTAAACAGATAAGCAAGCTTTGTGGGGATTTTGACTTTTTACAATAACAACTCTTGGTTTTATGTTTACTTTACACTACTATAACCTAATAGAAGTTGTCTGAATCAAAAGTTGTCCCTGGAACACAGGATACAGTGGTCAAAACCACTAAACCAAACACTCCCTTAATAATATCTAGACTTGATTTTCAAAGCAATCTTCATATTCAACCCTTAACACTGATTCAAAACTTTAGATTATCATCTTATAAGACCTAATGAGCATAAAACAACACTGGAACTAGCATGAAACATAGAAAGTACCAAATTACATTTTAACTGTGAAAAATAAGATTTTAAGCAACTGTGATTATAAAAGAACAAGTGAACTATTTTATGATGGATTATGATTAACTAACAAAGACTAAGCATAAGAGAACAAGATTTAACAACTAATAACAATGATACATCAAAAAGCAAGAAATTGACAAATGAGCTTACAAGTGTGATCCAAATGAAAAACCAAGAACTAGAACCAAGTACAATCCTAGCAGCTTACCACTAAGCTTCTAACCCAAGATCATCAAAAATTCCACCTGCAACAGCTGTGTACACCATCTTCATTGGCAATTTCATTTTTGATCTAATTTTTTATGTTATTTTTGGTATTTTTGAGTTATTGATCCTAAGTATCTAAAAGCTTTAAGAAGCTTTCTGGGAGCTTATATGACCTAAATTAATCCTGAACATCAACTACAACAACATGAAAGGAAAATTGAGAAATTTAGCTTGAAAATGTAACAACTTGAATTCGTACTAAAAACTTGAAATTGATTATTGATAAAGATCCACAATACACTAAGAAAGTTAACTAAAGTACTTGAGAGCTAAAACATGAACTGAAAATTTAAGATTAACTAATTTGACATTACATTACACTAAGCTACTCTAATAATCCTTCTTCCTCTTTACACTCTTCCGTTTTATAGACTTTAAAGGCTTGTGGGACCCACTGGAGCATTTCCCAGCAATAATTTTGACCAATGGATCACTGCAATTGATCTTGGCTGTTTAAACATTTTTGGCGCCAAAAGTCTTGGTGACAGTTGTAGGTTACGTGTGAGGGTTTTAGGGCATTAAATGCGCCTTGGGAAGTGTGGAGGGATAAGGTGGGAAAGGTGGTAGCAAGTTGGGGTGGAATACCAGTGAGGTGGTGAAGGGTGGTTTGGTTGTAGTGTGTTGGGAGGGAAAAAGGAAGCAGGGGAGTGGTATTGACCGGGGGTTTGACCCGGTTTTATTAATAAAGGGTGGGTTTAGTTTTGGGCTTAGGGTGGAAATGGGCTTGGGTAAATAAAAGGGAGTGGGCTTTTGTGTTTTGTGTTTGGATTTGGTTTTAAGGATTTGGATTTAAGGGATAAATGGATCCGGTTGTAATATTTGGCCCAAGGACTAAATATGTAAACTTGATGAAACTTGAGGGGCTGACTTTGTTACTTTTCCAAAGTATCATAAGGACCAAACCTGTTACATATTAATAATACAAGGACTATAGTTGCAAAATTTTCCATTTAAAACACTCCGGGGACCATTTATGTAATTTTGGATTTTGAGGGACTAAATATGTAATTTTCCAAAATGTTATCAAAAGGTCCAATTTTGTCAAAGTTGAATAGTACAAGGTTTGAATTTATTAATTTTCCATTTTTAAAACCCGAGGACTAATTTTGACATTTTTGAAACTTGGGGGACTAAAGTTGTAATTCTGCACTTTTTACTTTAAAGGACTTATTTTGACAACTTGTGAATCCCCAAGGACCTTTGATGATATTTAACATGTTTTGAATAACGAGGGACTAGTTTTGACAACTTTTGAAACTTGAGGGACTGAAACTGCCAATTATGCAAACTTTGTACATTTTTCATATGTTTTTGATTATTTTGCATTTGAAACATATAAAACACACTTCTAAGATATTTTCAGTATTTTGATGCATATTTGAGTGTTTTTGGATGTTTTGGCAGTTCAGATTGATATAAAATGATGAGTATTTAGACACTCATCAGGAGGCTAGGATCTATATGACTATCAGTTAAGAGTCTTTCCTTAATAGTGCAAGAAATCTTGAAAACTTTAGAGTTTCTTTCCTTAGTCCTATTACTACTCCCACTAGTAATATCCTCCATTTTTCTCTCGGGTTCCTCTATAATAGATTTACCCAAAATGGTTGGATTTCTCGTATGCACTTTCGATCCCTCTTTCACCTCATCCGATTTGCTAGACTCTTGCGTGGCGGAGTGCTCGAATGAGTTGGTAGAGCCCTTGGCCAATTCGTGGTCCAACCTGGAGGTTTCATCTTTAGCTGTATGACCCATGTTTCCAGTTTGTTGTTGGTTCAGGTTAGGTGTAGAAGCAGATATCGTGGTGATGGTATTTACGAAATGGATCGGTCCTAGGGGGTTGACAGGGTCTTTTACCTTTGGTGATAGATGTTTAAATAGCTTACTAGGACTTTTTATTTTCACATGAGAGGTTGGCTGATTCATGATGGTAACAGATTTGACCTCTTCAGCTTGAATCGGTTTATTAACAGCGTGCTCTTTGATAGCAGTTAACAAATTACAAATCTTGTTATTCATATCGGCTTGCTGTTGTCTAAATTTGGCCTCGAGCGTAGAGAGCTGTAATTCTTGAGATAGAATGAATTTTCGCAAGGCATCTTCACAGCTTTGCCTAGGAGTGCTATGTGATGGAAAATGCTTGGACCATTTGAGTGGGGAGGAGTCATTGAAGGATATGCTCCGCGTTTGGTACCTCCTGAAATTAGGTTTATCCTTCCATGCCTCATAGGCCTCGTCCGAGTTTCGAGGGCCTTGACCAACGTGTGAAGATGTGAATTCGTTATAAGCGCGTTTCGGAAGCTCCATGCAGTTATGAGTTTCGTGAGGGCCATTACACAATTTACATGCAGAAGCGATTCTGCTCACCTGGCTCGAAGGCTTTTGAGCTTCGTAAGATTTCATGAGAGACTTGACTCGACCTTCAAGTTCCATGATCCTACGGTCGGGAGTGCTAGAGTTGTTCGAAGGCAAAGATATTGCCTTGACCGTTTTGTTCAAATCACGGGGATCATTCCAACTTTCGTTGTCATAGAGAGCAAGATCTTCTATGAGTTCCCATGATTGTTCCGCACTTAGATCACGTAGCTTACCACCGGCCGATTGGTTAATGGCTCGCCTTGTGGAGAGATCGATATGGTCATAGAAGATTTGGATTTGGAGCCAAAGATCTATGCCATGATGAGGGACTTTTTGGAGTAAGTCCTTGAATCGAGTCCATGCTTCATAAAGAGTTTCATTTTGACGTTGTTGGAACATCAAGATGTCATTTCTAAGCTTGGTAGTTCTCCCCGGTGGGAAAAATTGAGCAAGGAAACGAGTAGTGAGATCATCCCATGAGGTGATGGATCCCGTGGGTAAACGTTTAAGCCATTGGCTAGCTTGATCACGTAGAGAGAATTGGAATAGGCGTAATCGGGTTAACTCTCTAGTTGTAACATCAAGGTCTATAGAATCTACAATTTTAAGGAAGTCCTTGAGATTTTGGTTTGGATCTTCGGAACGAAGTCCATGGAATACACATCCGCTTTGCACCAACCGGATGGTGTCGGATCGCAAGGGGGTCACATTGGCTCCTTGGGTGAGCTCAATGGTGTTTCGATAGCCTTGGTGGCTAGGTCGGGAGTACTCTCCTAAGGTTCGGGGCCAAGAGGTTCTAGTGGTGGGTTTTGTTATGGTGGGATAACGGGTTCAAAGATATTACCATCGTCCATGATGTCGGATGGCGAAGAGTTACGAACAAAAACACGAAGAAATAAGATAGACTAAAGAGAACCTAAAAAAATAAAAATAAAATCTTACTAGAAAGGAATCTAGCAAGTAGACCTAATAAAAAGAAATTCTAACCTAGACAATAACTATTCCTTGGGCTGCGGTGCCAAAAACTTGGTAGCGTAGGGATTGCACCAGGCTTTACCTCTCGAGGGATCTCGAGAAGCTTACAACCCCCACCAGGCAGTGTACCTGATCGATGTAGTATAGTATAATGACAAGTACCGGGGGATTGATCGTTCAGCTAGGAATAGTGTCGCTAGGATTAGAAAACCTAAAGACTAGGTCTAGAGATGAGGGATGATTCTTTTTGTATTTTTTATATTTTTAAGAAAGCAAGTAAAAATCTCGGGTTTGAAGGAGTTGGGCGGAATTAGTTGCTAGTCAACTAACCCAAAACTAAGATGCAATCAAAATAAAATACTAGAAATGAAAATAAACTAAATTAAACTAGAGTTGTGAGCAATATGTGGGAGAATTGTGTTTACTTAGATTTCACTACTCCCTAGATATCTTTTACACGTTAATTACTTGTTATAGTTGCGTGGATGATGGATTGTATTCCTTAATACCATTCATGGGGTGGCGTACTTACTTCCCCAATCCTATGAGTGCCTACTTCACTCCTATGTCGAGCCGGCTAAGAAGCTCCTAACATGGGATCATTAGAATTACTCATGCATTAAATACAACCAATAAAACCTAGTACACATCGGTTCATGTTTCCTAAGACGTTCAAGCATGTTACACAATGGAGATCTGCCAGTTTTCTTAAGCCTAACATTGAAATCATTCATCCATTACAACCATAAACAAGTAATCAACACATAATTAACATCTAGGTTTCATTAGATCTAAGCAAACACAAGATAGATCTAGCCTAGCATGTTGAAATCAAGACAAGTAAAAGATATAATCAACCAACACATAGACATATTGATTGAATTAAGAGAAGACTTATCTCAATTGAACATGAAAGGATTCAAGGGGTGAAAACCCTAGAAAACACTGTAAAATATGACCTAGGGTTTACAAAGTTCGGCCCTAGTTTTCTCCACATAAGTTCCTCCTTTATGAATGAAAAATAGAAAACTATATATATATTTTGATAGGTGACGACGTCAAGAACAAATGTCTGACGCCGTCATCTCGCCGCCAAATAGTTTCTCGGACTGCCTAGATCTGGGTCTGACGCCATCATGTATTCCCCTTGTGCAGGCCTTCACCAATTTAACTCTTGACGCCCTTCTTGTGACGCCTTCAGGTTTGCACTGGGTCGTCATGGTTTTTACTCTTAACGCCGTCAGGATCTTCCTCTTGACGCTGTCAGGTACTATTCTCAGCATGGAAAATTAAGTCTTTGGCGTTTTCTTCACTTTTATGCTCCAAAAACGTCCGAAATTCTTCCTTTTCCAGAATTCACTCCCAAAGTACCTAAAATCACAAAAGAAACGATTTAGGGCAATATTTGATCAAATAAATTCAATTCCAAGCTTAAATGACCCCTTAAAAGTGGTTCATTTTTCGCCTCATCATCCGAATTGCTTCCTGTTGGGTCAATATTTCTCCCAAATATTACCCACAAGTATTTGAAAATAAAATAGCCAAAATACTTACTGAATAAAATAGTAAAATTACTATTTCAGTAAGAAACAAGTCACTGAGCGCATAGACACTCAGTGAGTTACCTTCAGGATGCTCGGACCGGGTCTAAAAAGAAAGACTCAATCATTCAATGTGGCGGTACTCAGTGAATGATCCCTGAGCCAAGAAGAAGGTGATGGAGTTTAGTGAGTGATGACAATAACTCACTAACTCCCTGAAGCTATCTCTACAACAAACATACTCCCTGAGGATGCACATGCTCCCTGAGGATGCACATGCTCCCTGAGGATGCATGTGCTCCCTGATGATGCACATGCTCCCTGAGGATGCATGTGCTCCCTGATGATGCACATGCTCCCTGAGGATGCATGTGCTCCCTGAGGATGTACATGCTCTCTGAGGATGTACATGCTCCCTGAAGAATGCTTCATGCTCCCTGAGGAGGCTCATGCTCCCTGAAGCATTATGACAGCAAGTACAAAAAGGGAATAAATATAGGTATGCACTTTCTTGGGAATACAAGCTACAAGAAAGACAAAAGTACAAAAGCAAAGGAATATTCTGAAGCATATTCCAAGTAGTGGATGACAACTCATCCTTCACATGTGTACCTACCACTATCACATGTGTTACTTGTACTTCCTATATATATGTTAGTTGTAAAAGAGATAGTAAGTGAGTCCAACAATGTAATACCTTGTATTAGTTAGGATTCCTCCTCTCATTTAATTAATGAGAGTTCATTGTCATTCTAAATAGGGATAATATACCGAAATTATCCCCATAGAGAAGCTGATGATGTTATCATGTAATCTAGTTGGTTTGAGTAATCTTGTAACTCTTTTATTCATTATTATTAATGAAGTTCTAACTTATGTTTATCAAGATTTGCTCAATTTCGTGGACCAAAAAGTGGTATCAGAGCGGGTGGATTATTCTTATGATCCAGATCCGTTCAAAGGATTACATGATAACAATCAAAGCAAAAATTAAATGTGTTATTCAAAAATCTGCTGCTGTTGGAGCAATTTTTGAGGGGTGGATTATTCTTATGATCCAGATCCGTTCAAAGGATTACATAATGACAATAAATACCCTTTCCCTGAAGCCCCACCCACCACACAAATCTTATCCCTTCACACACACTTATCAAACAAAACCTTATCACTAGATCTGGATTTACAACACAAAGTTCAGATCTATCTTCACAAATCAACACTCAACACAAAACAAAACCAACAAAATAAAAAAAAAAACAAATCCATCCACTCAAATCCATTATAAATCCGACTCACTCAAAAATCAACTACTTCACAAAATCATACGCAAGATCCTGAACTAAAAGCATCTCTCTCGATCTAAAATACTCATACCATATCACTCAAGACCAAAACCTAGATCCATAAAGGTTTGATTCTTTAAAGATATCAACCGATATTCTTTACTCCATCAACAACGAAGGCTCGGTGGTACAAGCTGATATGAAAAGGAGTTTTGAAATAAAATTTATGGTGTTTAGGAGTATGAGTGTTAAAAGGTTTAAGTAGAATCGATATTGATGGGTTCAGATATTACGTGTGCTGTTAATGATGGTGATGAAGGTAAAAAAAAAAAAAAAAAAAAAAAAAAAAAAAAAAAAAAAAAAAAAAAAAAACGTTCATGGTGGTAGTTGGGTAGCTCAGATGAGAAATGGGTATGATTCGTGTGATGTTAAAATCGGATAAAAGAATGGATTGGTGGTGAATTGTTGTTGGAAAATACTTGGAGACTGATAAAGTTGATTTATCAGGGAGTGTTGATATTAGTGTTTGTCAGTATGTGACAGACCTAAGTGAGCTTGACTCACGGAGAGATAAGGATGAATGGTGTAAAAGGAGTGTTAACGGTGGCTGATGAGAATCAGGGATGGTGAAACAGGGCACGTTAATCTGGCTTTTCAGGCTTAGCCTAAACGGGTTCTGTTGCAGAGAAGAGTGGGATAAAATTTAGTTTGAAGACTGACCCTGGAAGTGGGTTTCGATAGCTTGGTGTAGGATGAACATCAGGAAATTGAGGCAGTGGGTGTGGGAAAACCCAGAAGTGGGACATCTCAGTCTTTGAATTTGCAGCATCAGGGGTTGAATATTGTTGCAAACAAAAATGTTGTAATTTTTGTAAACTTAAAAAATTATAACTTTGTTGTAGACTGAAAAATGTGATAAAAGACAATGGACACTGATGCATCAAATTGAACCAGGTCCTTTCACTTGAAAAGTGATTAAATGTCTTTTGGGAACAAAAATGAGTGGTCACTGATGTATCAAAACTGAACCAGGACCCTCTAAATACAAGTGAACTTTAGGAGCCTGAACCTAAGTCACTGAAGTTCTAAAACACGTCACTGAACCTGGAAATTTGAACTCCCTTCCCTGGTCACTAAACCACAAAAAGGAAAGTGGACCCTGATGTATCATAATTGAACCAGGTCCCTGAATTCTGACCCCCTTAGGTCACTGAATCTCTCTCAGTGAACCTAGTCAGCGAACCTCCTTTCCTAACCTACCAACTGAACCCCTCTCTCACTGACCTGAACCCTTGAACCTCAGGAACTAAACCCAAGTCCCTGAACCCCGGGTCACTGAACCAAAATATTGGGTGGACTCTGATGTATCAAAACTGTACTAGGTCCTTTATTTAAACCCAATCACCTTAGGCTATTTGTATATTCAAATAGGGGGAGATTGTTGGGTCAATATTTATCCCAAATATTACCCACAAGTATTTGAAAATAAAATAGCCAAAATACTTACTGAATAAAATAGTAAAATTACTATTTCAGTAAGAAACAAGTCACTGAGCGCATAGACACTCAGTGAGTTACCTTCAGGATGCTCGGACCGGGTCTAAAAAGAAAGACTCAATCATTCAGTGTGGCGGTACTCAGTGAATGATCCCTGAGCCAAGAAGAAGGTGATGGAGTTTAGTGAGTGATGACAATAACTCACTAACTCCCTGAAGCTATCTCTACAACAAACATACTCCCTGAGGATGCATGTGCTCCCTGATGATGCACATGCTCCCTGAGGATGCATGTACTCCCTGAGGATGTACATGCTCCCTGAAGATGTACATGCTCCCTGAAGAATGCTTCATGCTCCCTGAGGAGGCTCATGCTCCCTGAAGCATTATGACAGCAAGTACAAAAAGGGAATAAATATAGGTATGCACTTTCTTGGGAATACAAGCTACAAGAAAGACAAAAGTACAAAAGCAAAGGAATATTCTGAAGCATATTCCAAGTAGTGGATGACAACTCATCCTTCACATGTGTACCTACCACTATCACATGTGATACTTGTACTTCCTATATATATGTTAGTTGTAAAAGAGATAGTAAGTGAGTCCAACAATGTAATACTTTGTATTAGTTAGGATTCCTCCTCTCATTTAATTAATGAGAGTTCATTGTCATTCTAAATGGGGATAATATACCGAAATTATCCCCATAGAGAAGCTGATGATGTTATCATGTAATCTAGTTGGTTTGAGTAATCTTGTAACTCTTTTATTCATTATTATTAATGAAGTTCTAACTTATGTTTATCAAGATTTGCTCAATTTCGTGGACCAACACTTCCTTTTCCAGAATTCACTCCCAAAGTACGTAAAATCACAAAAGGAACGATTTAGGGCAATATTTGATCAAATAAATTCAATTCCGGGCTTAAATGACCCCCTAAAAGTAGTTCATTTTTCGCCTCATCAGGAACTCTACCTTGAACGTCCGGTTATTGATGTCTTAGCTCAAGCTCCCTACTACAATGCCCTTTTAGAGAAATATGAGGAGAAACTTAAGTTGGGAAAGAATGGGACCGCCTTCGTTCAAAACAAGCTGCCAAAAAAATTAGATGATCCAGGCATATTCATTTTACCCTGTAAGATCAGAAATTCTGAGGCTTTCGACACATTAGCCGATCTTGGGTCAAGCCTAAATTTGCTTCTATTATCTCTGTACACCACTCTTAAGCCGAGAAAATTAGATGCAGAGGTAATCATAGGGCTTGCGGATGGAAGTGTATCGTATCCGGTTGGGGTAGTGAAGGATGTGTTAGTGCATAGAGGAAGGTTGACAATGTTAGCCGATTTCCACGTCCTTGATATGGTTAGTGTCACTACATGCCCTTTATTAATAAGAAGAGGATTTTTAGCTACCGCAAGTGCGATGATTGATTGTAAGGAATCTAGAATAGCGGTAAGAGAAGGAGAAACTTGGTCGGTCTATGATGTTAAGAAACATGCCTATGATACTAATGAGGAACCAACACCTCATTGGGTAGATTTGAATAGGAGACCATCTAGATACGGACCTTGGGTTAATAGAGACTTCATCGGACCTCAACGCCCATTTTATTTAGAGAAGGAATTTATAAACAAAACGCATTCGGTGGAGCAACTCATAGCTAGGGATAAAGAACTAAACCCCTTTGAGGATCCCTTAGTCTTTAGGAAAATGATTGAATTCCTAGGAGTGATGCCTATCAACTTAGGAATGAACAAATGAAAAAGGGAATGTGATAAATGTAAATGGAATTGGGACAAACCACCTAAGGAAGGTGATGAAACATGGCATATGAAGATGGTTCTCTATGATCCGGATGGAGAAAAATCTGAGAAGTCATACCGAACTAAGAGAACTGATAGGAAATTAAAACCTAAATTTGATCCCAAAGATGTCCTCGATGAGGAACTCACTCATATAGGATAGCCCGTGACCTTGAGTCTAGCTACAAGACTCGTTAATAAAGAAAAGCGATTCTTGGGAGGCAACCCATGCTTTATTTATTTGTTTGATTGTTTGTTTGTTTGATTTTATTTGTTTCCGTATGTATATTTTATTTTTATTGTTTGTGGCTCATGTTTCAAAATAAATTGTGAAAATGCTTTATTTTGTCTTTAACTTCGTCTTGATTACATATAAAGGTATTTCGCAAAAGAGATTGGACACGAACCACAACAATATTTAATGAATGTGCATATTAGTATTTTCCGGAAACTTTACATGAGATTTCTGTCAGAGCACTCTGAAGGCGTCAGGATTATAACCTGATGACGTCAGGTGTAAAATTCTGAAAATTTTTGTGAGTTTTGTTTTACTGTCGGAGTCATAAAGTTTTTGTTAATTCTTTAGTTTTATAAACTCCAGGAAATCTGCAAACATTCATTCCACAAGCATTATATCTTAATTTGCTTCCTAGGATTTTTGTATATATATAGATTGCCGCCGATTTTACGCGAGGTTTGCTATGGTTGTTTTCTCAGGTTTAACAGGTTGCATTGGACAAGAAGATGATTTATATTTATGGAGGGAAGCTTTCAACGTTCATTTTCTTGGAGTAGGATCTAACCTTGTTATCACATTATCCACACCGAACGAATCAGGGGAGTATTTGTCTCATTCTTTTACCTTCATTACTTTTACATCCTTTTTATTGAACATTGGGGACAATGTTCAGCCTAAGTGTAAGGGGAGGGTAAATGATGATACCTTAGAGAATATAATTGCACTTGAGTTTGTTTGTTCAATAGTAGGTGTGTAATAAAAACTAAGAGAAATACTTGTTAGGGCAATTTTAGCGTCAAATTTAATTTTTTTTACAACATTTAGGAGTGAAGCTTTAGTCTTAATGAGCGTCTCACCAAGGATGAGGAAAGTGAATCCGTAGATAACACTAAATATAGAGGAATGATTGGTAGTCTACTCTATCTCACGGCTAGTAGACCCGACATTATGTTTAGTGTTTGTCTATGTGCTCGTTTTTAAGAAGATCCTAAAATAACCCATCTTGAAGCCGTAAAATGAATTTTTAGATACATCAAAGGTACTACACACTTAGGATTATGGTATCCCAAAGGAACGGGAGTAGAAATCATAGTGTATGCCGACTCGGACCATGCCGGTGACTATGTTGATAGAAAAAGCACAAGTGGTATTTGTACTTTTGTTGGACATTGTCTCACCTCGTGGTTCTTTAAAAAACAAACGACTCTCGCTATCTCAACAACTGAATCCGAATACGTATCGGCCGAAAAAGCATGTCAACAAGCTCTTTGGATGAAGCAAGCTCTTGTCGACTACGAAATTCAACTAAATGACATCTCCATTCTTTGCGACAACAAAGAAGCCATCGACCTCAACAAGAATCCCGTTCAACATGCTCGTACTAAACATATTGAAATCCTTCATCACTTCCTTCATGACAATATTCAAAAAGGAAACATCTTTATCGAGAAAGTAACCTCGGAAGACAATATTGCCGATATTTTCACGAAACATCTCAAACGAGAACCATTTAATCTTTTTAGACTTGGACTAGGGCTTATGGAACCTATAGTGTAGTTTTGAACGTTAGAATAAAATCGTAAAAATCAAAACAAATCCATTTTAGTTTTTGGCCTGCTGGTCTGGCGCAACCCTCCTTTTAGTTCCGCCCAGTCCGCCAACCCTGCAGGTAGTTTTCTTTTTATATATTAAACCAAACACTCCTTATCCTTTTACCATAACACAACAACATTTACTATTCACTCCATAACACCACCACACATGAAAATTAGGTCTCTACTTCAACTATCTTGCTCTCTAATCATCATTGTAAGTATTCTAAACATAATTTCACTCCTGATCTGTGTCTAGGATTTCTATTTATGCACATAAACTAAAAACTTGGGGTATGCATTAACTTTAGAAATCATGTAGAGCATTTGTTGTAAACAAAACTAATCATGTTTTTTCTTAGTTAGGAATTGCATCTTGTAGGACATTATCATGTTTACCAAACACCCCATGTCAAATTTTTGCAAAAATACTTCTCACAACTAGGAAAATTTTTTTCTTACATTGTTGATACAAACTAAAAACGTTATGTTTTGAACATCATTTGCATGATGTCTCTTGAATGCTAAAGGAAATACATAACTAATATGTTTTTTCGGGTACATTCAAACGAAGCTACATTGAATTAGGAGCGTTTGGGTTATCTTTAGTTTTATAACAAAACTTGCATGATAAAACGTTTTGAGCATTAAAATGAGTCAAGATAACCACACCTCCACATTGTTTGCATATAGACACACACTAGAACTTCAACATAGAAACTATCGTTAACTTAGACTAAAATATGATATTTGTGTTTCTAGGAATCAACATGCCTCCCGCAGCTCACTATGATCACAAAGGAACCCGTAACTACCTACCCAAACATCACAAAACCAAAGGCCTAACTCTTACTCAAGTTCAAGTGTTTAAGGCACTAGAAAAACGATATGTCCACGAGTGTAGAACCATTGACCCATCCTTCTTAGACGGTACTAATCTTCATAGGGAACTAGCCGGCATCCACTTTGATTGTCTCCTAGATATTGATAAGCCTATTTTTCATAGATTCATTATGGAGTTCTATACTTCCATCACCCTTTACACCAATGATGATGGTCTCATGTCTTTATCCTTCATAGTTAATGGTCACACTTACAACATCTCTCTTAATGACTTTGCTCAAGTTCTAGGTGCTCCGAATCATGATACTTGTCTTTATTCAGACAAACACTCACTCACAACTCTTGACTCGGTCATTGACTGCATCCATCCTTATGATACTCCTCCTGTCTCCAAGGATGTCATTCGTGACCATCTCTTTGTTAGGACAACTGATACTAGGAGAACCCGTTCCGGAATGAAGTCAACATGGACCCTTATGATATGGAACTCAATGAGCTTAAGCCACAATTCAAGAAATGGGAGGAACTTCTTAGGGCAAATGTCATAAGTACCATAGGTAATAGGGATCACATCAATGTTTGTCTTTGTTACATGCTCTACTCCTTGTCCATGCGTCAACCTTTCAACTTGGCTTACTACATAGCCAAAAGGATGGCCGACATACCCGTAAAAGGCACCACCGCCTTTCCATATGGGATGCTTTTAACTCGTCTCTATAGACAATTTGCTCCCATTCCTCCAACCTAAAGAGGTTTTCGCCTAGACCGCTCTCTCATTCTACACACATTTGTCGCACTTAGTGATAAGAGAGTTTCTAAGGCTCAAGGGAAACGCCCCCTTCCTCCGACTTCCTCATCATCATCATCATCCATGAGTAAAGATGACGGCTTACCCAACTCTAGGCTACCACCTCTTGAATACCTCCAACAACTCCCAAGGATACCAAACGAGTCTGAGGAATTCAAGCAATCAAAGGGGATGCGGAAATGCTTTAGAAGGTACCTTGGTAAACTCAACAAGAAGATTGATCGCCAATGAGAGAGATATTTTGAGTGTTTGGCCTAACATAACACTTGAACAATTTGGTCTTTAAACAATGTGTTTTATGGATTTATGTATTTGTAGGATATTATGGTAACTTTTAGACTATGCATGTACAAATCGGATATGCAGGTGAACAACTTTATGATGTTGTCAAATTTTCATTATTTTTACTAAGTATAGTGAAATTCGCCAGCTCCCGTTCAAACTCTATCGGTACGTATGTTTTTACTTGCATTTTTTCCATTTTCCAATCAGTCTTAAATAGGTGCACATGTTTTAGGGAAATTTATGGAATTTGAAAATCGTCCGGGCCTTCGTAAATGCCCACTATCTCAATTTTTACTAGCGGATCTGGTGGAACCAAATTTAGGGTTCCGCCAGTGTTTTTGGTTCTGCCAAATTTGGCCCAACGGATCCCACAGAACCTAAATGAGGGTTCCGCGTGTGTAATCGGTTGGTTTCGCCAGTCACCTAGAAAATTTTCTGCATATTTCAAAATTTCAACTCTTTTTCAATACCAAACCATCATTTTTAGTTAGAAACATATTTCTTGTCATTCATTAAGCATATTAGGACCATTTGTAGTCATTAGAACCAATAGGAAACCACTTCCCGCCAAAAATTCAATTTACTCATAACTAACTCAAGGAACCCTTCTGCATAAAGCAAGGAACCCTCAATTTGGTTCTTTGAAATCTGTGGCACCTCTGACCACAAAGATTTGCCATGATCACATAGCATTTAGTGCATATCTTGTTCTTTTTACTCAACCAAAATTCATTGGCTTGACTTCCAATGATTTGACAACTTACTTAAACCTTCCAAATGATTAGAAACCTCAAATTTTGTATGGATCAACATCAAATCCAAACACTCATTCCCACAATCCATTCTTCCTATAAATTTGACCATCTTCGATACTTCCAATTCACACCATCACCATCACCATCTCTGATATTTAGCTTCTAAATAACCATCTTTGACAATGACAAAGTCAAACAACTCTTCTCCACCATCACGAACCATTAGGTGAACCGCTCACATAAGTGTTAAGCCTTGTTGCTTCAACACAACCATCAACCTAAGCTCTTTATCCTCGGATGAATCACCACTCATCATATCATCTCCCATCAAAGATGAAAACTTTCTCAACATTCCCACTCCTACACCATCACCTAGACCACAAAATGTCATCTCAACTCCACCACCAACAAAAACACCCATTGATCCAACACCACCACCGGCACCAACTCAACCATCAAAATCTCCATCACCTCCAAAATCATCAAAATTAGAACCCATGGAGCTTTTTGGAACTCCACCATCATCACCTCATCCATTCCTTCAAGACTTAGATGACCTTCCTCCTAGATAAACAAATCCTCCACAATTTCCTTCATTTGGCTCCATTGAACGAATGGAAAATCAACAACCAAGGGCTTTCTTTGAGCCCAATGAGCCTTTTGAACAAGAACCACCACCACAACAAGAACCTTCACAATCCAAACCATTGTTGTTTCACCCAATCTACAAAGAAATCCATGGCCCTTTGTATCGAGAACCCAACTTCCAACACCATGATCAACCTCCACCTCAAGAATCTCAACAACCATCTCAATCCCAATCCCAACACTTTGAGTCTTTCTTTCCTTCGTATGAGGAAATCGAGGCTTCGTTGTGGAACAACCCTCCTAACACCCATGAGGAGCTCAATGATCGCCTCGAAAACTTGTATGCCTTTAAAAACATGGTGGATACACACCTCCATCAAGCGATGGAAATCCAAACCGCCTTGCTCTCATCCGTTGTAACACCAAACACCAACCAAATAACAACAAATGTTCCACCACCACCACCATCAACCAATAATCCCATCCTACCTAATTGTCGCCATAATTGATCTCAATGTAAAAGAACGGCCAAGATTAGTGAGAGCATAAAAATCATGCTCCACCAAGTCCAAGATGAAACCCGCTTCATGCTCCAACACATTCTAGAGCGTCTCAATGCTCTTAGTCATCCTTCTCATCCTAAGACCTTTCTTAGGAGAAATCAATGAATTAGAAATCTCATTTAGGACCTTGTTTGTTTTTCCTTTTATAGATGTAGGATTTTTTGTTTCTATGTTATGTTTTTTCTCTTTTTGCATTTTTAGAAGTAGGACTTTTTCTCTTGCATTTCTTGTCTTTTGCTTTGACTTTGGTCAAAGTAAAATTTTACTTGGAATAGAATTAGTTCTACTTTATATTGAACATTTTTGGTTGATTATTTACTTGATGTGATTGTGATATGGTTGATTATCTTCTCCTGACTTGTTTTGGTTGACATTATATACTTGTCCTTTTCGACAACTAACATTTTTTTTGAAGGATCAAAATCCATGTATCTTCTTCTTGACACCCCATTTAAGGGGAGTATTGTCCAAGGGGGAGGGTTTGCACCACATTTTTGCTACGCAACTCTTCTTTTTGTTTCACAAAAAGAGGGAGAATATATATTAAACTCAACTTTTACATATCATTTTAGCATATTAGTCTCGTATATAAATAAAAGTTGCATAAAACAAAGTTTAATATAAATTTTAAAAAAGACTTGATTTATCTAGTTGCTTAAAAATAAAATTTATGTTTTGTCCTCAACAAAAAATGGGAGATTGTTAATACAAATATCGCCTAAAAACGTTATTTATATTTCACGATCTTTGCTAAATTTTGTTAACGACAAAGTGTAAACTTTATTTTTAGCAAAACATAAATATAGCATAAGTCTTTCATACATAAACTTTATTTCAAAGTTAACATTACATTTACTACATGATTCATAAGTTAAATCCATATTGTTGGTAACACTTTAGGTGTCGAAAACATTTTTAGTACGTTTTACAAAAAGATGTGTCTTAATAAGTCATAAGCTGTCAAACATTTTTAACTCAATAACTTGCTAAATATCTCATACATACATTCTAAGTAGCTACATAAACATTTTACAAGTTTACTTTTATTTTCATAATATTCTAAAAATGGAAATATACATATACATCATGCATTGCATCATCAAGATTCTTTCATAGATCTCTTCTGTGATATGTCACATCATATATTTTATGTAGATTTACACACTACGATCTTGTAGTTGACTTTGGAAGATCTTGAGAATATTTTGGTTAGATTTGAGTTAAATTTGGAAAGATTTCTTGAATGATTTCTGTCAGATGTGACGGAATCCTGGGGATACACGGACGGAACCCTCTAAAGGGTTCCGCCTAATCCGTGGTTTTGCTGAATGGTTTTTCTATAAATAGCAAGTCACATCCAAAGAAATCATTCATCACTTACAATCATATACTTGCTTATACTCTCATTTCATTCATCTAACTCAGTAGCATTTCATTTGCGTGAGATTCTTTTGTAGCAAAGAAGATCACAAGTTCATCCGAAAGTTTACAAGTTTCAACATAATGTTGCAAGACTTGTTAGCTTAACATTGTGTAAACTCGTGTAGTTTATACTTCATTTGATTGTATCTTTTCAGTAGTGGTCAGTTAGTATTTTAGTCCGTAAAATACATAGAGTAACAAGAGTGGTTGTACCCTTGTAAAAGAACTCGACATCTAGCTTTGTGTCGGTAATCTTGTATAAGCGACGTGTAAGGTTTCCTCCGCAGTTGAAAGAAGCTTGTTGACATAGTAAAGAAAACTCTCGAGTTGGATACTCGGGGAGTGGAGTAAGGCAAGGAAAAAGAGTCCTTGTAGCCAAACCACTATAAACATCCGTGTTGTGGTTTGATCATTTCTTACTTTACTTTTGCATATTACATATTGTCTATTAGTTTCAATTGTTGATTACACGTAAAGTTTTCAAAAGATAATTAAATTAAAAACCGGTAAACTATTCAACCCCCCTGTTAGTTTCCCACACGCCGCATAAAGATTGAAGGTACCCCGTATCTAAAGGAGGTGTACGAATATTCGTGAATATTATAATCTTAGACCCCACGCGAAGTTACCGAGATGCACCGTATCAACTAAGTTGATACGACGTATCGACCCTGCTGATAGAAACTATAAATCCCCATTCGACAGCCAAATCGGTGTGCAACACAAAATCCTAAAGAGGCGAAACACATGATTTGGTAGCACAAGACACCACCTAAAGGAAGAATTCAGAGCAGTAAGAAGGTCCTGCTGGTACTTTAATTCATAGGAAAACTCGTTTATTTGTATTAGCAATCTGTTAGTGGTTAAGTTAGTGTCTTTTTCACTATTTGATCGGACTTAATATTTTCCAGCTATTATAAAGAGTATTTGATGTTTATTTGGTTTCTTTATGCATGTGCTTTGATTACATATTAGGATCTATCGCGCCTTGTCAACGTAGGCTCGCGCAATTACTTCATTAGCATCATTAGATAGTTAATGTAAGCCAGTAAAAGGGATAAATAATACATAGACCTAGTAATTATTAAGAGTTTACTCGCTTGTAACTAAGATTCCACTGAGAGAGAATAGATTTTAGCACTCATCTTATTCAGCTAAGCAATTAAACGTGTGACAAGTTTTCCTACTATCGGCTTGACCTCTTATCTGTGTCTGTTTTATATATGTGTATGTGTTTGCCATTCACTAATTCAACTCTATAGTTTTAATTACTATTAATTAATCTACTCAATCATACCAGTCTCTTGGACTGAAACCCCCTTGCGTTAGATTAGGTTATTAGAACTAACTTAGGAATTAAAATACTGATAGACATCTAGGTGTTAACGTTCCACTCTTAGTGTTCGACACTCTACTTACCAACTAGCTACATTTATCGGGTACACTGCTCGTTTGTATGTGTTATAGGATAAGTAGGATAAATATAAATTTAAAACTTGGTAAATATAATCTATTCTACAACGATATACGCACGCATCAAGTTTTTTGCGCCGCTGCCGGGGAGTGAATTGTATAATACTTGCATATCTGTTAGTGTTTTAATTTAGTTTTAACTTTATTAGTTTTAGATTTTTAGTTTTAATTTGCTAACTTTGTTGTGTATTTGTATTAATTGCATTCTTTGTATTTTTCTGCATATTTTATGTTTTCTTGTTTGTTTGTTTTCTGTATTTTTGTGTGTTTTTTGTGTTTTTCTGCATTGTTACTATCTGCTGTATTTTGCTGAACTAAACGATATGGCGCATCTTATTCGTAAGATACAGTGTATTGCATTTTTATATTTTATACAGCGCATCAACTAAAAAATTCAATTACGACGCATCTATTTTCATAGATACGGCGTATTCTTCTTTTAATTATAATTTTGAAAACGCTAAACGCCATACGATGCATGAGATTTTTCTCGTACGGTGTATTGCATTTTTATAATTTATACAGTGCATCAACTAAAAATTTCGATTACGACGCATCTATTTTCATAGACATGGCGTATTCTGCTTTTAATCAGAATTTTGAAAACCCTAAATGCCATACGATGCATGAGATTTTTCTCATACAGAGTATTAATTTATTAATAAAAAAACATATTCGAATTCTTTAATTTAACAAGACGCAGCGTATCGATTTTTGTCAATACAGTGCATTATTTTCTAAACAGCTTGTACTCTGAAACTTAGCGAGCGTACGACGAATAAGCGTTTTCTTGTACGACGTACTTATTTTTTTACATATATAAGCAAGCTTGAAACTAATACGTACGGTGCATTGATATTCGTCAATACGACGAATTAATTTTTCAAAATAAAAGTATGATTTTTTTACAAAAATAACATATGGCGTACCCACTTTTCTGAATATGGCGTATCGTCTGCAGATATTAACAACTTTTATTTTTCATATTCCGTTTTCGTTGTTAGTTTTCTGTTTTTACATTCTTAAAAACATGTCCTACTTATGGTTTTAACATGATTCGAGGAAGTGCGTGACCAGGAGTTCTACTAAAGACCTCGTCAAACCTTACAAAGAACCTGAACATACTACAAATGCTTTTATTAAAGAGATAATTCCTAATATGCCCCGATTGCCCAATTGATTTGCTTTTTTACCCCAGAATTCGGAGTTTCTGTATTTAGACCAGGGCAACCTGTAGTTTTTGGACAACTGAAATCTACAAGTGGCAAGTGTCACTTTTCGGATTACAAGGAAGGGTAACTTGTGTACTTTTTGGGCAACTTGTGTACTTTTGGGCAACTGGCGGCCCTCATGTCGGACACTTGGCGTCATATGGGTCGAGTTACCAAGTTGCCTGGTCTAAATATAGAAACTCCAAATTCTGAGGCGAAAAAGCAAATCAATTGGGCAATCGAGGAATATTAGGAATTATCCCTTTATTAAATTACCTTCAAATAGTAATTTTAAATTTGTATACTTTTTTGTTAAAAAAAAATCGATAGAATTGCAAATTGTTAGACCGAGTTACAAACTTTGAAAAATATGATTTAATCGTAAGTGTGCCATCAAGAACTAGTCAAGACAACTTTTGAAATTTTCGAAAAAATCAACCGCAAATTAGGACGGATTTATTAAAGTCAAATGGTGCAAACATGTAAAGTGCTAAGTGAAAAGTATATATTTTAATAAATATTACACATATTTATACTAAATACATGCATGAATGACGTTTTTTTCTAATAAATTTTGTAAGACACTCATTAATGCATCTTTGAGCAGTGCAAGTGTTAATGCATCATGTACACACTACAAATGCTTATATCAAATTATCTTAAACAAAATTTTAATACCTCATTTAACATTTTTTTTTTTAATTTGTATATTTTTTATGCAAAAATAACATAAACAAAATAATAGAATTGCAAATTGTTAATACGAGTTACAAAATTTGAAAATTATGATTTAATCATAAGAGTGCCATCAAGAATCAATTAAGACACATTTTGATATTCGAAAAAAATCAACGTAAGAACAAAATAAATATTTTCTTTAAAAATTGGAATGAATTTATTAAAGTAAAATGGTGCAAAGGTGGAAAGTGCAAATTGCTAATTCTATGATATAATATATGTTATTTTACTCATATATACATGTTTAATTATATATCTCTATTCATGGGACAAGTATAATAAAACAAGATTTCAACAACACCAACAAGTTCAACAAAAAAACAAACTTTCAAATATATCTATAACTAATTTTTCTTAACATAATGCCAATCTACTTTTTAAAACGATATGATGCTAAAAATCTAAGATAAAATATCATGTTTAGTGATTAGTAGGTGTATATTTTTATACAGTATAATGTAATAAATTGATATTGGCTCATACTTACTTACGATTATATGTCACTATCAACCAATTTGACCTTTTGCCTTTATAATACTACCATCTACCGTCTCCGTATTTTCGTAACATCACGAGGGTAATTTACAATTTTTATGAGTTAATTTGATAGCATTTATTCTATTCAAACCTAAACTTGTTATCATCCGTAAAGTTATTGTGTTGGGAAACATTAAACTGAAAAAAAATTCTCATCGAAGATGTGAAAAACTAGAAGGGGGGTTGAATAGTTTTCCACCTTCTTCGTTTATAAAAGGTTTGTTTCAAAATCTTCAATTAAAGTTTTCCTTTTTAAAATCTTAAAATGTTTTGTATCAAATTATCTATTAAGTTAAACTCAATATGAGAATGGTGAATAATAATCTATTAGACTATATCATATAGTTATATACACAATTACAATATTAACTTGTAACTATAACACAATCAGTCATCATGACAATATAAGCAACAATTAACACATATTTGCAAGCATAGATATAAAGCGATAAATGCAAGAATAAAAGTAAAGAGTAAGGAAAAGAAAACGCAAACCGGACACGGTGATTTATAGTGGTTCAGCACGAAGCACCTCTTCGTCCTACTCCACTCCCCGAGTACCACACTCGAGAGTTACTTCACTAATCAACATGCTCCTTTATGGCGGAACAAACCGTACACAAGCTTACACCAAGTTTAGCAACACTAAGCGGAATGTCGAGTCCTAATCCTAGCTAGAACCAATCTACCAAGGCCCACGTGGCCACACAAACAAGCAATCTTGTCCCACTTAGATCGACACACGATCTAAGCCTTCACACAAACGAGCACTCCCGTTCACTTGAATCTTCACCCGACTCAAGCCTTCACACTAATACACACTTGGATCTTCACCCAATCCAAGCCTTCACACGAATAACATACTTGGTTCTTCACCCAAACCAAGCCTTCACATGAACAAAATAGTAACATACTTGGTTCTTCACCCAAACCAAGCCTTCACTCTTTGACACACTTGGTTCTTCACCCGAACCAAGCCTTCACACACTAGACATACGAATTGACCTAATCTACACACAATCACCTACGGACTTATAGATCATCCGAATCAACACAACCTCCTACGGACTTATACATCGTCCGAATCTTCCCTATTACAATGAGACTCTAGACTTACATTTTCCTAGTCTAGTTACAAGATGAAACTACTTGTGTGTGTTTTGCTTTCTAGGATGATCAACCTTGAATGATGAACATGTGCATGGTATTTATAGGCTTCACCCTTGGAGACCAAGTAAAGCATCTTGGAATATGCCAAAGAATATTCCAAAGCATGAGGAATATGCCAAAGAATATTCCATAGCATAAGGCATATGCCAAAGAATATTCCAAAGCATAAGGAATATGCCAAAGAATATTCCATAGCAAAAGGAATATCCCAAAGAATATTCCATCCATTTCCCTCCTAAATTCAAAATTTGAATTTTGATTTTTTTTCTTTTCCCTCCATGTTCTAGAAGCTTTTAGGATGTCTTGATGGGTCTTGTTGGGCCGGTTATTATTGGGCCCCGAATGGGCTTGTTTGTTTGCTTGGCCCGATCCATTTAGCTAAGTTCATATGCATGCTTAGCTCGATCCAATTAAGCAAGTCCATAAGTATAATTCTTGTATGCTTGGCCCGATCTATGTGTGAACAAGTAACTTGTACACTTTACATTATGTATTACAAGTTACGTGTTTGTCATCATTAAAACATAAAGACATTGTATAGATTAAACGTCCTAACGTTTGCACTAACAATCTCCCCCTTTTTGATGATGAAAAATATGTAAACCGTAACTCATAGTAAAGTGTATAAGTTACTAGTTTACACTCGTCTCTCCCCCTTTTGTCGAAGCAAAAAGGTGTCCCCTAATGTAGATGGCTTGAGTAAGACTTGAGTATATGGAATGAAAGATGATCCCCTAATGTATTAGAAAATCCCGAACCCCATCATTAAAAGAATTGAGCGTGCGTCATCCTAGTGAAGCTTTGCTCCTAACGCCATTGTTTAACTAACTCCGAACTAAGTACCCAACTACTTTCGAGCTTCTCCTAGCTCATTGCATCCTTATTGACTTTAGCATATCCATAAGCTCCCCCTAGCTTATTGCATCCTTCTTAACCTACATCAAGGGTTAGTTTAAAACAACAAATTCTCCCCCTTGGTGTATGCTCAAAACTAGTTTTGGCTACCAAAGAGTCGGGCAATGAAGTAATGCTACAAAACAAAGTTAGTAGACAAGTACACATAATAATGATGATACATATAGCAAAACATGCATGACTCAAATATGATTATTCTAAAGCATGGCATAAAAAAAGGTTGAAACTAAACATATAATAGTTGATTAACACACCATTTTCTAACTTCTTCCAAGATATGTGTCTAGTGTCTAGGTGATATGGGGGATGATGATGATGATGATATGCTCCTAGATAGGGATGAAGATGACTCTATAATAGTAGAGAAGTAGGATAGGATGTTATAAGCCAAAGTTTGGTAAGGATGGTGTGAAGTTGGTGGTTCAATTTAGGTTTATGTTGAAGATGTGTGTAGGGAGATAATAAGAGGAACGTTTGCACTTACAATGAGTGAGGAAGGAATTCAAGGGTATACAAGCATCCTAGTTTTGTTGGGTATTTGAGGATGTAAGAGATTTGGATTTGTCATTGGAGGTGGATATATTGGTGACAATGAATGATCTTGAGGATTGAGGTTAGGAGACATTTTGTGAGTTTGGGTAATTATTAATGGATGATTCGAAATCATGGAATTTCGAGGTGTTTTGTTGGTTGACGGCCGAAAGTGGATATGTGAAATGAGGTGGTGATGGCTTCACAACACTTGAAGCTTGGATATCTTCTTTGTGTTCTTCACTTTCTAGGAAGTGGAAAAGATGCATTTCATAAAGAAATTCACTTGACTTTTAGGGATTTAAGTTTTGATGGTGATGACGCACTTAGTAGAATGTAGGGAATGTTTACATGGTGGAATCTTGTAGTGAAGATGGGAAATGAGGATCAAGTGGAGATGACTAGGTGGAAGTGAAAGAGTGATGTTCAAGTAAGCGAAAGAGTGATGATACTCTTGTTGGATAATGGAGGTATATGTTTGGGTGCATGAGAGTTAGAGAGTTTAGAGGTGTAGAGTTAGGAGCGGAAGAGGTTGATTGAGGTTTCGGATGTTGTTCAAGTGAGGGTATTGGATGTGATCTAGTCAGAAGATATTCAATGCAAGTGAAGTGTTCATTGAATGTAATGGTTTTTAGGAGAAAGATGCAACAAGGTCAATTGTTGACATGTTTTTCAACTTGATTCAAGTTATGGGGTGATGAAGGAGAGCTAGAGGAAAGTTGTTCCAAGTTGCATTGAGCAAGGTGTAAGGTAAGAAGAGCATAAAGCTCATGGGCTTCCTTGAGTTCTTCAATGAACTTCAAGTGTTTGGAGGAAGGTGATGATGGTGGAATGTGGTTGTTATTAGGGATGGATAATTGGACATGCAACATAGGAATGGCATGTGAAGTTATAGGGTGTGGTGGTGACACTCTTGGTGGTGGAGACAAGTTTGAGCTTGGGTAATCATGAAAGCATGATATGGATGGAAGATAGGCTTCATAAGTGGATGGTGTTTTTGTTGAATGAGCATCAAGTGAAGCATTGGTGATGAGGTTTGGATTGTTGTTTTGGGATTGTGCATGCTCATCATGAGAAGAAGCATTGGTGGAACCAAGCATGGATGTTTGGCTTTATTTGTGAGATGGGTTATTTGTACGAGCATAAGATTTGGGTAATGGTTGATTTGGAATAACATCACTTGAGCTTTGACAAGAGTAAATTTTTCTCCTCTAAACGGTTTTACGGAGATCTTAGCAACTCTTGAGAGTTTAGATCTCTGGTTGTTGGGGGATAACATGTTTGGTTGGATGATCATTAAGGATGAAGGAGATGTATTTATAGTGTAGGAAATGTGTGGTTTAGGAAAGTAAATTTTGAGGGCATGGAAATGGTGGATGACTCGAGATTGGTAGTATAAAGGATGATTTGGTTTTTCATTTCACATGGGTAGTTTGAGGATGTACTGAAGAAGGGTTATGAGGTTTGAGTGTAAGGCAGAAGGATATATGTGAGTGAGTGTGTTTTCCCTTCCCATTAAATTGGTGCTCATCCGGACATAGAGTTAAGCATGTAAAGGCATACAATCAAATGACATAGGGGCAAATAAACATCCAGAAACAACATATATGCGATATGCCATAAATCTAGGAATGACATAATCTAATGAGAAGAAAAGTTCATAGGAGTAAACTAGCGTTAGGTATATTTAGGAAGAGCAATTCAATCAAGTTGGAGAATGAGTATGAGACTATTACTAGTGGTGCTTAATTCAGGCTAAACACGACCATTTTTACGGGTTACACAAACCCAACTTCTCACATAGAAGCAATTCAACCGTTAGGTTAAATTGAATTTCTAGTCAATAGATTCTCCAGTAGTCATTCTCTTTTTAGAAGAAATTGAGTTCCTAAATTTACCTATCGAAGAGTACCAAATATGAAGTTTGCTTGATTCACTAATACTTGGCTTAATGTGACTCAAACGTCATGTTTTTATGAAGGTAAATCTAGATGATATATTTTATTCACGATCCCAGTAGAGACATGTTGAATGTTTAGATAAGAGTAAACAAAAAGTTTTAATCTTTTGTTCATGATTTACCGGTTGTTTGGTTTTGATGGCATATTACTTGATTTAATAACTGTGCAAGACTTAAGAGTGCACCTTAGCATCTCTTGTGAAATGATCTCATTAAGATTATTTATTTTAAATGAGTTTGTGATTCTCAAATGATATCAAAACTAGACATTAATATATTTTTAAACAAATATTATTTTCTATGATTTTTGCCAATGTTATATATCATACTTTAACAAGTATTTGAAAAAAATAAATTTTACTTGTTTATGGATTGTGACAAGTTATTTTTCAATTCTAATAACTTATATTATTTCAAAAAGGAAAGTGTAGTGCATTATCTTGTAACACAACCATTCATGCTATAAAGAAAATGAAATACATAGAATATATATTGTGTATTATTCTTAAATATGTATTTTATCTTGAAGTGATGATTTTAAGTAGTGTGAGCAAAGTTTACATATGTTGTTACTTTGCTCATGTTTGGTTTTTCGGATATGACACATTTATCCATTGCATTGCAATGTAAATTGCTTGAATATTTCGGACGAAACATCCAAGTCGTCAATCCTACTTCATTGTATATTTTATGAATGTGTTTAAAATGTTATTTTAATATTTGGAACACAATTATTGGACAAGTAGATTCAATATGACATTATCAACACAAGTGTGAGTTATGATCCAATGCATACTCTTTTCATCTACAAAGGATGTAACTATTTTCATATCAATCTAGTGTGATTGAGTATGTTGATTCAAGACTATATCTTTTGTTGTAATTTGATATAATCTTGAAGCTAAACAAATAGCAATCCAATTTCTTGTCCACACTAAAAAATGTGTCAATTAGATTTGATAAATATATCAACCATAATTTGAATAACAAATTGATATAATATCAAGATCTTTCTTGACCCTCACGGACACTCATTTGAAATAAATAAACATTTTGATAGTGTGTTCCATTAATCCTAAGATTATTTATTAGTGAATGATTGAAAGTTGACTTATTATTTCATGATTGTTATATGTTTTGTTTATGTGAAAGACTCTTCATTTTTACTTATTATGAACACACTTAGATTTTGAAAATACTTTTTCTTTTATATAACTACTAATGTTTTATAATGATTCAATTTCTCTTATTAAACAACTTAAGGTAAAACAAGGTAATTTATTGAAAATATTTAAACGTTTGTTGAAAATATATTAGATTGTTTGAAATATTTAGGTAACTAGATTTAACTTCATTTACAATATGTTTAAGTAACATTAACCCATCTATACCTATATGCAATGCAAGACTAATTATGCAAACTTAACGCAAAAAATTTAGCATAAGATCTAGTTAAGCAAAAACGGACAACTAGCTACGAACTAATAGAGTACATGACACATATGCTAAGATATTCAAATAGCTAAATTACAAATAGCAACGATTATCTAGTATACTCTATTAACAAAATAAAATCACAAATGAGTTCACATAGCACATAAAACACTTGTTGTCGGTTTGTGTATTATATATACCAATGTTTACTTAGCTCGATTTCATTTGAAAATAAAATAGTTTCTTACCCATTTTAAAATTTAATTAAGATCAATATTTTGAAAGCATAAATACTTAATTTTTCAAAGATATACCGACTAGAAATGCCCGACTCGAAGGAAAATGTAAAATACAAGTTTTACGTTAAAACAAGACTCAAATTTTTGACCTCCGTGTAGTATTTTAACTTTCTGACATATTTAAGTTTGTAATGATTACTTATAAGTATTTTTAAATGAAAGTAGACTCAATTACCTTTAAAATTCCTGGTGGCACGACTTCTACGGAGTTACGGTTATTTTTATATGATTTTTCAAAGTTTCTGAAAAAATTGCGAACAGACAGGCGGACCCCTTAAATATTTAAGGGGACCGCCCAGTATTTAAGGGGGCCGCCCAGACAATTAAGGGAGCCGCCAATCTGGTACTCAAAATTACATTTTTTTGGAAAAAAATTGTTTTCTGACTTTGTGGAAAGGTGTGTAACTTTCTGATTTTAATAACGAACATATAACACTTGTTTTAAGTATAATCTTATCTCGAGCTAGTATAATTAGTGTATATAATATCAAAACTAATACAAGTTAATCAACAAAACACTTTTCATATTTAATCCTCCTTAATGGGTAATTTGATACATGGATCGTACTCAATTTTTAAAACCATTTATTTTGAAAATTAGAGCGACGTGGCTCTGGTACCAATTGTGAAAAACTAGAAGAGGGGTTGAATAGTTTTCCACCTTCTTCGTTTATAAAAGGTTTGTTTCAAAATCTTCAATTAAAGTTTTCCTTCTTAAAATCTTAAAATGTTTTGTATCAAATTATCTATTAAGTTAAACTCAATATGAGAAGGGTGAATAAAAATCTATTAGACTATATCATATAGTTATATACACAATTACAATATTAACTTGTAACTATAACACAATCAATCATCATGACAATATAAGCAACAATCAACACATATTTGCAAGCATAGATATAAAGCGATAAATGCAAGAATAAAAGTAAAGAGTAAGGAAAAGAAAACGCAAACCGGACACGGTGATTTATAGTGGTTCGGCACGAAGCACCTCTTCATCCTACTCCACTCCCCGAGTACCACACTCGAGAGTTACTTCACTAATCAACATGCTCCTTTATGGCGGAACAAACCGTACACAAGCTTACACCAAGTTTAGCAACACTAAGCGGAATGTCGAGTCCTAATCCTAGCTAGAACCAATCTACCAAGGCCCACGTGGCCACACGAACAAGCAATCTTGTCCCACTTAGATCGACACACGATCTAAGCCTTCACATAAATGAGCACTCCCGTTCACTTGAATCTTCACCCGACTCAAGCCTTCACACTAATACACACTTGGATCTTCACCCAATCCAAGCCTTCACACGAATAACATACTTGGTTCTTCACCCAAACCAAGCCTTCACATGAACAAAATAGTAACATACTTGGTTCTTCACCCAAACCAAGCCTTCACTCTTTGACACACTTGGTTCTTCACCCGAACCAAGCCTTCACACACTAGACATACGACTTGACCTAATCTACACACAATCACCTACGGACTTATAGATCATCCGAATCAACACAACCTCCTACGGACTTATACATCGTCCGAATCTTCCCTATTACAATGAGACTCTAGACTTACATTTTCCTAGTCTAGTTACAAGATGAAACTACTTGTGTATGTTTTTCTTTCTTGGATGATCAACCTTGAATGATGAACATGTGCATGGTATTGATAGGCTTCACCCTTGGAGACCAAGTAAAGCATCTTGGAATATGCCAAAGAATATTCCAAAGCATAAGGAATATGCCAAAGAATATTCCATATCATAAGGCATATGCCAAAGAATATTCCAAAGCATAAGGAATATGCCAAAGAATATTCCATAGCAAAAGGAATATCCCAAAGAATATTCCATCCATTTCCCACCTAAATTCAAATTTTGAATTTTGAATTTTTTTCTTTTCCCTCCATGTTCTAGAAGCTTTTAGGAGGTTTGATGGGCCTTGTTGGGCCGGTTATTATTGGGCCCCGAATGAGCTTGTTTGTTTGCTTGGCCCGATCCATTTAGCTAAGTTCATATGCATGCTTAGCCCGATCCAATTAAGTAAGTCCATAAGTATAATTCTTGTATGCTTGGCCCGATCTATGTGTGAACAAGTAACTTGTACACTTTACATTATGTATTACAAGTTACGTGTTTGTCATCATTAAAACATAAAGACATTGTATAGATTAAACGTCGTAACGTTTGCACTAACAGAAGATTTTAATTTCACGGTATCCATCGTCGCAACGTACGGATACTTTGCTAGTGTGCAGTAAAGGTATAAGCCAAAATGCATGTTTAGCAATAAATATTCGAAATAATTTATTTATAAATCTTTGTGTTAAAATGTACGAGCCAATTTATATTGCCATTAAAAAGGTACCCACTCACTTAACACCGGGTAGCAACATGGAGTAACATTATTCACATGTGTATTGAGTTTTTGTCAAAACCATACATGTTATATTTGATGTGAGTAAGAGGATAAGTAGTCAAATATTATAAAAGGATATAGCATAGCTCTTTTAACAAAAGTGGGTCGAAAAGTAAAACATTGATGCATTCATTTTTTTTGTTGCTTCAACTTTTGTACCGCCTCTTTCTCACATTAAATATACTATTTCCTCCAACCATTCTCGCAAATTATTATATGTTTGATAAGGAGAGGTTATGCTTTATATTTTTCGCTAGGGCACAAATTAGTTTGGAGAAAACTATTAGTATTAGATAACACTGGGATTGAGAAAGCTAGCAAGAGTACGCCACCAATTCGGCCTTTCGAGAATCAAAATCTAGCATCAGTACGTCACTAAACAGTTAATTAGCACAATCCAAGTATATCTTGATTGTCCATCCATATGATAATGGTGGGAAATTTAGACTTTGATCTATATTGATAACAAGCAAATTCACTTAAGATTTATATGGTGTAAAGTGTAAGTTTTATTGAAGATACCATATTAAACAACATATCATTCATAATTTTGAATTATAATAATAACAAGCAGATTAAGTTTTGATTTGAAATATTTGATGTAGTGAACTTAGTTGTGTGTGTACCTCCCATAAATACATATGGATAGTGATGGCCCACAACAACATACGGTTTAACAACACTTATTTTTTACAAAGGCAACAATATATAAAATACCCAATAAAAAACCGAGCTACAATACAAAGTATCCCACCTTAATTAAACAAGTTAATTAATAGAGGATGCGACCCAAAGAAAATAAAACAAGACATACAATACTATACTAAAACTAGTACATCATAATGGCTAAAACAAACTAAACCATACATATGGAATGGTGCATCCATACACTGATCACCAAATACCATACGGAACAATTAATCCCAATCAAAGTATATCAATAAAACCAATAACACCAAACCAGATATTCTTTCTCACTTACTACTATACGATACTTATTTTAAACTCTAAATTGTATCACATACCCACTGACTGATAGACAACGTGAGCAAAGGACAAATAATGCAATTACATCAACTGCAACACACTAAGGAACTAGCCTCTTAAATCTCAGTCACTGATCACCTACTCATGGAACGCTTGTTTAGTTTGGTAACTATATGGACTATGTTGTTCATTGAGTTATCAAAATCCCAAACCATCTTAACCACCTCGACATAAACAAGTTGGTCGATTTGGTTAAGGTGGACAAGTCTTGTATGGTTGGTTGATTTGAAAATGTATAATACCGTTAATACTTTCAATTGACAATTTGTCAGGATTTTTTGGCCTTTTGTAGAAGAATTTATATAAGTTGAATGAAATCTAAATACATATATACTTTACTCGGTAAAAATTGAATCACAAAACATTTACTTATCCATTGAAAATAGTGATATGGATCTATTTATCCAAGCCAAAAGTATTCAAGAAGTCAAGAGATATTTCCCTCATCATAATATTTTAAAAACTTGTATTCTAATGACTCGGTCGAGCAGGTCACGGTTCAACCGGGTTTTTTCGCTCAAAACCGGCTTCTGTTCACCCAACCAGTTCACGGTTCAACTGGCCGGGTCAACCTGGATTTTAAAATACTACCATATTCACAATAATGAACTAACATGCAAATAATACTCATGGAACATATTAATTTAAAGATTTATTGCTGTCAAGCTTGAAACTTCAATACACTTTATTTAGCATATAATTTATTACATATGTCGGACCATACTTTTATTAAAAACTTGCACATACCATAGCCAAGTAATACTTAATTTTTGTTCTTTGCTTCATTGTTGACATCAGCTCCTTCATGTTCCAAAGCAGTTATCTGTCTCAACATAAAAAAAGCTTGATGTAAAATCAAATACACACTAGAAAAAGCTATGGTAAAAATATTCATAATGTTTCTATTGAGTTTTCCTTATCATCTATATATTTGTAATAACAACATATAACTTTTATAGCAATCTCTAACAAAAAATAAGTCATAATGGATTAAACTTATGACTTGGGATTAGAATTTGAAATTAAAAGTCTCGATTTATTAATGCATTTTCACATAACCACATTGATTACTATAAAATTTGTAGAGCTTAAAAAGAATTATTAGAAATAACATGAAGCCTTAAACTTGGAACCAAACAAACAACACCAACCAAAACCAACTATGCAGTCGTGGCTAAAATTTGGAATCTTTAAAAATTTTCATACTGAAAAATCATGAATGCCATTGTCAAAAAGGATTCTACCAAGAAAGAAGGGAACTCAGGTAAGACATTTGTTTTCTTGGTTAAAAATAATAAATACAAGTAGCAGTTTCACATTCTCATATAAGAAAACATTTATTCAGCAGTGTTTGATTTAAATGTATAGGTATCAAGGAATGACTTTTATTCTTGGGTTTGATATTTAAAAATAAATATTAAACCCTCAAAACAAGCCATTTTCTAAACCCACCAAGTTGGTGAGTTTATAAACCTATTCCGAATTTAATACCTATTGTCATTCTCAATATAAACCAAACACCCCCTAAGTTTTTAAATCAATTCAATCAAAACAAATGGTTTAGTATTCGGGTGAAAACCAATAACTGATCCAAACCCAACTAAACCAAAATTTGGTAGACCAAAATTTATACTGGTGCAATATGATAGTGATGATATTGTATGAAAGCATGTTTGGTAGCAATGGAAACAAAGATAAGATTTTGATTTCAGCGAGTTGTATACTATATTTCTGAAAGAAAAAAAAGTTTTATACCTATATCATTTTTTTAATCAAATTTGTGTCATAAAAGCATAAGGATAACAAATACTTTTATTGTATATAAATAGATATAGATGACCATAAATAGAGGCCAATCAATATATACAATTGTAAGCCTAGATAGTTTTATGTGTATAAAGGCAACATATTTTGGGGCAATCACAGACATATCTCTCCAAAAGCTCAAATTGTGTATATACACAACTTAAATTTATATTGCATATATATCCGTCTAAAAGCTTAAAAATTACATATATATCCAACTTAAACTTATAATTGCTTATATATCATTCCTAAACCTTAAATATGTCATATATATATATATATATATATATATATATATATATATATATATATATATATATATATATATATATATATATATATATATATATATATATATATATATATATATATCTTTAAAAATTTATATAATATGAATTTACAACTCTAAATACATGACGACAACAACAACAACAACCACCACCACCACACAACAACAACAACAACAACAACAACAACAATAATAATAAACTTGAAATTATTTTTCTTTATTTATAAACATGTTGGTAGTAATACACCCTTTCATTTTAGGCTAAATATTGTCTTAATATATTGTTTTTTGTCATCATGTTCATTTTGAACTTCGGAACATCGTACCTTATAACAAATGTTTTTGTTGCTATTTAAAATTATAATTATCGTAATTTAGAGTTTAAATTATATTAAACAATTATTTTGATATATATGATATATTCGATATTTTGAAATGATAGATATGCAATTACAAATATTTAGAAATAATATATGTGCATTGTGCAATTAATAGTTTATATATATATATATATATATATATATATATATATATATATATATATATATATATATATATATATATATATATATATATATATATATATATATATATATATATATATATATATGCAATTATTGAGCTTTTGAGGATATATATGCAATTATCAGATTAATTTGGATGTATAAACAATTTTGAGCTTTTAGAGAGATATATACATGCAATTCCTCCAGATATTTTTAACAACATTGATATGAGTTTTTAGAATTTTAAATATCTAAACCGCATATAGTCAATCTTTTTATGTTTGACACGTGTTTCATACAAGTTTTATTAATAAAAAAATTGGGGATCCTTGTTGAAACAAACCCTAAATAATAAATATCATTCTTCTTTAAAAAACTTTATACAATTTTTATATGATCCATGATTTCTTTATAGATCTAACACACAGTCATTTGAAAATCTTTTTGAATTGAAATTTGTTGATAAAAGTTCGTAATAAAAGTTTCGATTAAACTATTAAAACATAATCTAACCAAATGCGTAAAGTAATCGAACAACAATTAAATTATCATCAAGCTAGAAATAGATAAAGAAACGGATATTTAGCACTCACTTCAAATGCGAAAAACGAACCAGCTTCAAATTTCATCTCCATCGCATATGTAGGGCAATCCTTTGGAGAACCACTTGATATCTGAGTCCACGGTGAAAAGAATGAGCTATCATACTTCATAAATGAAATAAGTTGTTCTATGTTAATGTCTGATTTTTGACTCTGATTGACATTGTGGTTGGGATTTTTGGATTTTTTATCCATTGCTACTGTCAAACAAAAATTGACTCCCTTTTAGAATATATGTAATATATAACTTTATATAACAACCGTATAAATGTCACCTGCATTTATAAATAGGTTGGTTCACATAAATTGGTAATAAATTTAGTTTGAACTTAAAAAGGTAAAATATAAGTTGACTATGGACTAGTATTCTAACTTGTTTGTAGAAATTAGAAGGGAGTTGAATAGTTTCACTGTTTTAATTATGTTTCCAAAATCTTTTTCAAGTTTCTTTTGAAAGAAATTTAGATTCGAAATTTATGTGATATCAACACAACAATATATGAACACAAATAATATTAACAACAATAATAGAAGAAACGATCAAACCGAGGCACGGAGATTTATAGTGGTTCAGCTACGAAGCTCTATCTTCGCTGATTGGTGTGAAACGGTCAGATAATTATTAGTCAACCACTTGTGAATGGTCAACCATAATAGTCAAACAGCTTAAACCAATGCTTCCGTGGAATACAGTGTTTCCCGGGACGTTATGTCCCGACGAGGTGTGGATAGCATAAAAACGGGTTTGTGATCGGGTGAATTGGATGGGAAGTAACCAGAGAATGATTTGGGTTTATTTACACTACTGGAATGATTAGGAATAACAGAATTAACAATTACGGGAAACAGATGTGTGTGAACGTAAATCAAATAAAAATCAGACACGTTTGCGTGCTGAGAAAAAGGTGAGTTTTAAGGAAAATAAACTACAGGGGATGCAAGTGAAACTTTTACAAACTTAAAATTAGAATAAAATGAAATTAAAAAGAAAACTATTTTTTAGAATTTTTTATTACTTTTTATTATTTAAAAACTAATTTAAACTATTTAATAATTAATTAAACTATTTTAAATCTACTTTTTAATTACTAATAATACCTAAATAACTTAGAAAATTATGAGAAAATTTATAAAACTAATTAACCATCACAGGAATCCTAAAAAATTATAAAAAGTTGATTTTATGTATTTTTAAATTAATTTACTAATTATTATTCTAATTATTTATTAATTACTAATTAAAAGAAATAAATTATAAAAACTATTAAATGAACAGTAGAAATTGCAAGAAAATTTCTAAAATTATTTTACATTATATAAAAGCTAGGAAAAATATAAAAACTAGGTCTTACTTAATAAAAACTAATTTTTCTATTTAAAACTTAATTATTAATTAATTACTAATAAAAATGATATTAAATATAATAAATACCAAATGATAATATAAAAATATGATAAAATACTAAAAATACTTTAAACTAAAAAGAAATTTAAGAAAAATATAAAAATGCTAAATTCTTAACAAAAATCTAAAAAGGAAAATTAAATTAAATAGAAACTATCACTTAAAATTAAATTTGTTTTTCTGGATTTTTCTTTTTGAAAACTAATTTACACCTAAAAACAACTAACTTTTGTAAAAACAACTTTGTTGGAACTTAAAAATAAGCACTGTGGAAGCTTATTGGTGTGACAGTTGACTTTTGTTGACCAAATGAGGAAATAAGCTCAAATGAGCTTAAGTGGGACCCAATATGGTTGGTTCTGGTTCTAATGAGTTTATGGGACATGTATAAGCCAGAATAAGCACATGGAGTCCACAGATTAAGCAAATAAGCCAACAATTAAGCACTTGGATTCATGTTTCACAACTGAAAATGGGACAGAAAAGGAGAGTGGGTTCAAGTGGGGTCCACAGGGTCTGGGGTCAAACTCTTGACCAAAACTTGAAGCTTGCCAGGAGGGGGGTTCAAGGGACCTAAAATTAACAAGTGGGACCCACTGAGGTGGCCACAATCAACCACCAAAGTGGTGGGTGTGGTGGTGATGGTCTGTGTAGCAGGGGACTCAGTTCCCCTGCAGCCTACTTTGATGGTTTGTGGGGCCCACACAAAAAATTGTAAAATTAAGGTGAATGCAGGAATTTGAAGATAAGATGGTGGACTACAATCCCTGAAAAGCTCAAGGATTGAATCCAACTACAAAATTCACAATAATTCCCACCATTTTTGAGTTTTTGACTAACTTGCACATTTGACTTTTTGAGATTCTAAGCTATTTTGACTAAAATGAAGTTCTGATGGATCTTACAAGCTAAGTAACATGTAATAAGTTATGGTAAAGCTAATCTAAGCTAAAGATATAAGATATGAGCTAATGTGGGGGGTTATGGGTTTCACTGCCTATACAGTAAACAGATAAGCAAGCTTTGTGGGGATTTTAACTTTTTACAATAACAACTCTTGGTTTTATGTTTACTTTACACTATTATAACCTAATAGAAGTTGTCTAAACCAAAAGTTGTCCCTGGAACACAGGATACAGTGGTCAAAACCACTAATCCAAACACTCCCTTAATAATACTAGACTTGATTTTCAAAGCAATCTTCATATTCAACCCTTAACACTGATTCAAAACTTTAGATTATCATCTTATAAGTCCTAATGAGCATAAAACAATACTAGAACTAGCATGAAACATAGAAAGTACCAAATTACATTTTAACTGTGAAAAATAAGATTTTAAGCAACTGTAATTATAAAAGAACAAGTGAACTATTTTATGATGGATTATGATTAACTAACAAAGACTAAGCATAAGAGAACAAGATTTAACAACTAACAACAATGATACATCAAAAAGCAAGAAATTGACAAATGAGCTTACAAGTGTGATCCAGCTGAAAAACCAAGAACTAGAACCAAGTACAATCCTAGCAGCTTACCACTAAGCTTCTAACCCAAGATCATCCAAAATTCCACCTGCAACAGCTGTGTACACCATCTTCATTGGCAATTTCATTTTTGATCTAATTTTTTATGTTATTTTTGGTATTTTTGAGTTATTGATCCTAAACTGAGTTTTAAAGTATCTAAAAGCTTTAAGTAGCTTTCTGGGAGCTTATATGACCTAAATTAATCCTGAACATCAACTACTACAACATGAAAGGAAAATTGAGAAATTTAGCATGAAAATGTAACAACTTGAATTCGTACTAAAAACTTGAAATTGATTATTGATAAAGATCCACAATACACTGAGAAAGTTAACTAAAGTACTTGAGAGCTAAAACATGAACTAAAAATTTAAGATTAACTAATTTGACATTACATTACACTAAGCTACTCTAATAATCCTTCTTCCTCTCTTCACTCTTCTGTTTTATAGACTTTAAAGGCTTGTGGGACCCACTGGAGCATTTCCCAGCAATAATTTTGACCAATGGATCACTGCAATTGATCTTGGCCGTTTAAACATTTTTGGCGCCAAAAGTCTTGGTGACAGTTGTAGGTTGTGTGTGAGGGTTTTAGGGCATTAAGTGCGCCTTGGGAAGTGTGGAGGAATAAGGTGGGAAAGGTGGTAGCAAGTTGGGGTGGAATACCAGTGAGGTGGTGAAGGGTGGTTTGGTTGCAGTGTGTTGGGAGGGAAAAAGGAAGAAGGGGAGTGGTATTGACCGGGGGTTTGACCCGGTTTTATTAATAAAGGGTGGGATTAGTTTTGGGCTTAGGGTGGAAATGGGCTTGGGTAAATAAAAGGGAGTGGGCTTTTGTGTTTTGTGTTTGGATTTGGTTTTAAGGATTTAGATTTTAGGGATAAATGGATCCGGTTGTAATATTTGGCCCAAGGACTAAATATGTAAACTTGATGAAACTTGAGGGGCTGACTTTGTTACTTTTCCAAAGTATCATAAGGACCAAACCTGTTACATATTAATAATACAAGGACTATAGTTGCAAAATTTTCCATTTAAAACACTCCGGGGACCATTTATGTAATTTTGGATTTTGAGGGACTAAATATGTAATTTCCCAAAATGTTATCAAAAGGTCCAATTTTATCAAAGTTGAATAGTACAAGGCTTGAATTTATTAATTTTCCATTTTTAAAACCCGAGGACTAATTTTGACATTTTTGAAACTTGGGGGACTAAAGTTGTAATTCTGCACTTATTACTTTAAAAGACTTATTTTGACAACTTGTGAATCCCCAAGGACCTTTGATGATATTTAACATGTTTTGAATAACCAGGGACTAGTTTTGACAAGTTTTAAAACTTGAGGGACTGAAACTGCCAATTATGCAAACTTTGTACGTTTTTCATCTGTTTTTTATTATTTTGCATTTGAAACATTTAAAACACACTTCTAAGATATTTTCAGTATTTTGATGCATATTAGAGTGTTTATGGATGTTTTGGCAGTTCAGATTGATATAAAATGATGAGTATTTAGACACTCGTCAATCCCCCACACTAAAACATTGCTAGTCCCTAGCAATGTTTTGAGAAAAACTTAATGGATTTGAAAACTCTTTACCAAAATCCATCACTTCTGGAGTAGCCAGATGTATCGATTCAAGTAAGAACTATGGTCGACCTGATAACTATGTGATTTTGAGCAAACCACCAGCTGTCAACGGATTTGATTAGTCTCCACCAAAAGCCGTTTGCTTCTGGACTAGCCAACTCATGATGGACTAAGTCAACATCTTGGTGAGCTGATTACCAATTATGGTTTTTCCACGGCCTTTACCACAAGCCATAATCTTGCGGGCTAGCCAACTCTTTCACTTTTTGGGATATGGCGAGTTGAGATACCATACAATTTTGGGCAAATTGCAAGCCATCAACGGATTTGAGATATCTTTACCAAAAGCTGTTTGCTCCTGGATTAGCCAATCCTTTTGTCCTTTAGACATGGCGGACTGATTACCACAAAAATTTTGAAGCTCAAGTGAAAAAATTTTAAATTTTTGCCAAAAACGGGGGTACTAGATGGTAAAATGTGATCAAATTCGCTAGAATTCCCCCCCCCCCCCCCCCCTACACTTAGAATTGAATATTGTCCTCAATATTCAAAGTCCCGGCTATTATGCCGACTCTTTCAACGTAAAAGGGCAACATTACAAGCTAAATGAGGAAATATCATTTTTCACTTTATTTTATTTATTATATGTACATGGTAACAGCAGCGGGGGTACTCACCCACACTTAGGGTGAAAACCCTAAGTACATGCTACTGTTTTTGTTTACCGAGTCGCTAGCTTGACTCGACCCCGAATTCATTTGTCCTTGGGGAAGCATGATGTGGAAGAAACATTCTCCATCGGACTTTCATTCAAGATGTTTGGATAAACATTTGAAGCACGTGAAAGTTCCACACCGATGAGATATACAGACCCTGGCTCAAATGAATGATACATGAAAATGCTTGGGTCAAAGATAATATCTTCATTCTCGAAGGAGTGAAGAACAGGAGAAGCTACGGGATAGGTGAAAAAGAGAAAGAAAGTCATGATGAAAATCATGACTAACTCATCGTCACCCACAGGAGAATTCATAATATTATGAATCTCAACTTTTAAGCTCGTTTGATCAAGACATATCCCGTGTATGTCTAGATCAAAGTAGAAGTGATCATACTCCGGCGGAGATATGATATGAGTGAGTTCACAGGAGAACTCATCAAATGTGAATGAATCATATTCTGGATTGATGTGCGTGAGTTCACAGGAGAACTCATCAAAGGTAAATGATTCATAATCGGGGAGAGAATTATGAGAATGAGAAGTGGTACTGCCATTAATCTTCTCTCCCATAGGATCAAAAGTAAAGGCTTCAAACTCCGGAATAGGATCATCGGAGAAAATGTCACTATCCTTCATGGGGATAGGAGATGAAATAGGTTTCTCTTTGAAAGCCTCGATTTTAGAAATGAGGAGATTGACATTCAATAATGTTGCACGAAGTGCTTCATCTTGGATTTCAGTGTCAATCTCATCATTCTCTTCTTCCAAGCTAACTAGCTCAGAAGGTAATTCTTCCGCATAAATGATGTCCCCACAAGATAAAGAATCGTCATTATCAGAATCGGAGAACATCTCAACATTTTCAATTGGGAAGACAAGAGGAGGAGGGATATCACACACATGATCAAGAATTCCCTGTGACTCTCTTGGGATTGGAACAAGGTTCTCAACACTAGACTTTATGAATTCGTCCGATTCCCTTTCAGGAACAGTGTAAAGATGCTCGTCCCCCATGCTCAAAGAGTGAGTGGGAACCTCGGGTGTGATAACAGCAGACTGACGGAGTTGAGATGGACTAGCAATCATGGTTTCTACAAGTTCCATGATTTCTACTGCTAGTGATTCAGTCATATTCTTTTCTCCCTGTATTTCTACTGAAGCAGTTTCAACTGGAGTTGAATCAAAAGGTTTCTCAGATACCTTTGGGTTTGGAACAAGGTCATCAAATTCCTCAAGAGGATTGATTTTGACTTCCTTGTCCCCCATTGGCAAGATATCTGAAGTTTCCATAGGGTTTTCCTCTTCAAATGGTTCATCCTCATCACTTTCATCCTCAAGATAAAATGAGTTAACAGGAGGCTTTTGTTTTCTAAGAATCAGATCCTTAAGACAGTTTATACTATCTTGAATGGTATTGTTGACTTGACTTTGATTCATAATCATTTTAGTAATCAATTCAGCTCTAGATAACTCGTCCTGAGGTGGTGGTTGAGGGTTTGTGTATTGTAAGGGCTGATTAAAACCAAATTCATGATTGTTACAAGGAACCTGTTCATAGACGAACTGATTCCTAATTTGACAATCAGAGCTGTAGTGAGGGCCTCCACAATACTCACAACAGTAAAACTGTTGGGTCTCATGGTGTGGAAGCTGATGGAATGAATTAGTCGTGTAATGGTAGGAATAGGGATTCTGGTTATAGACAGACCCGTTTCCTGGGTCTGCCATGCCACAACTAGGGCAATTACCACCATTATAAGGACTACCACACCATCGACAAAGAAGGTGAGGATGAGACATAGAAAGAATCAAAGGGTTTTGGAGGGTAATAAATGGAGAATCAAAAAGGTAGGAGGGTAAGGATGGATATTTTTTGGATTTTTGATAAACATTTTATAAGAAAGAAAATCTTTTTTTTTTTTTTTTTTTTTTGTTTTTTTTTTGTTCGTTGAAAACTAATTTTAAAATGTTTTTGGGAACAGTTTTGTTTATGATAATAAGATAATATGAACAAAGGTGGCTAAATATACAAATGGATGAATTCCAAAATCACTAATATGCAAAACCGTTTAAAATGCGCGCACAACCTCCCCGGCAGCGGCGCCAAATTTTGATTGTTGTGAAACGGTCAGATAATTATTAGTCAACCACTTGTGAATGGTCAACCATAATAGCCAAACAGCTTAAACCAATGCTTCCGTGGAATACAGTGTTTCCCTGGGTCGTTATGTCCCGACGAGGTGTGGATGGTATAAAAACGGGTTTGTGATCGGGTGAATTGGATGGGAAGTAACCAGATAATGATTTGGGTTTGTTTACACTACTGGAATGATTAGGAGTAACAATATTAACAATCACGGGAAACAGATGTGTGTGAATGTAAATCAAATAAAAATCAGACACGTTTGCGTGCTGAGAAAAAGGTAAATTTTAAGGAAAATAAACTACAGGGGGTGCAAGTGAAACTTTTACAAACTTAAAATTAAAAGAAAATGAAATTAAAAAGAAAACTATTTTTTAGAATTTTTTATTACTTTTTATTATTTAAAAACTAATTTAAACTATTTAATAATTAATTAAACTATTTTAAATCTACTTTTTAATTACTAATAATACCTAAATGACTTAGAAAATTATGAGAAAATTTATAAAACTAATTAACTATCACAGGAATCCTAAAACATTATAAAAAGTTGATTTTATGTATTTTTAAACTAATTACTAATTATTATTCTAATTATTTATTAATTACTAATTAAACTAAATAAATTATAAAAACTAGTAAATGAACAGTAGAAATTACAAGAAAATTTCTAAAATTATTTTACATTATATAAAAGCTAGGAAAAATATAAAAACTAGGTCTTACTTAATAAAAACTAATTTTGCTATTTAAAATTTAATTATTAATTAATTACTAATAAAAGTGATATTAAATCTAATAAATACCAAATGATAATATAAAAATCTGATAAAATTACTAAAAATACTTTAACCTAAAATAAATTTAAGAAAAATATAAAAATGCTAAATTCTTAACAAAAATCTAAAAAGGAAAATTAAAAATTTAAATTAAATTAAATAGAAACTATCACTTAAAATTAAATTTGTTTTTCTGGATTTTTCTTTTTGAAAACTAATTTACACCTAAAAACAACTAACTTTTGTAAAAACAACTTTGTTGGAACTTAAAAATAAGCACTGTGGAAGCTTATTGGTGTGACAGTTGACTTTAGTTGACCAAATGAGGAAATAAGCTCAAATGAGCTTAAGTGGGACCCAATATGGTTGATTCTGGCTCCAATGAGTTTATGGGACATGTGTAAGCTAGAATAAGCACATGGAGTCCACAGATTAAGCAAATAAGCCAACAATTAAGCACTTGGATTCATGTTTCACAACTAAAATGGGACAGAAAAGGAGAGTGGGTTCAAGTGGGGTCCACAGGGTCTGAGGTCAAACTCTTGACCAAAACTTGAAGCTTGCCAGGAGGGGGGTTCAAGGGACCTAAAATTAACAAGTGGGACCCACTGAGGTGGCCACAACCAACCACCAAAGTGGTGGGTGTAGTGGTGATGGTCTGTGTAGCAAGGGACTCAGTTCCCCTGCAGCCTACTTTGAGGGTTTGTGGGGCCCACACAAAAAATGGTAAAATTAAGGTGAATGCAGGACTTTAAAGATGAGATGGTGGACTACAATCCCTGAAAAGCTCAAGGGTTGAATCCAGCTACAAAATTCACAATAATTCCCACCATTTTTGAGTTTTTGACTAACTTACACATTTGACTTTTTGAGATTCTAAGCTATTTTGACTAAAATGAAGTTCTAATGGATCCTACAAGCTAAGTAACATGTAATAAGTTATGGTAAAGCTAATCTAAGCTAAAGATATAAGATATGAGCTTATGTGGGGGGTTATGGGTTTCACTGCCCATACAGTAAACAGATAAGGAAGCTTTGTGGGGATTTTGACTTTTATCAATAACAACTCTTGGTTTTATGTTTACTTTACACTACTATAACCTAATAGAAGTTGTCAAAACCAAAAGTTGTCCTTGGAACACAGGATACAGTGGTCAAAACCACTAATCCAAACACTCCCTTAATAATATCTAGACTTGATTTTCAAAGCAATCTTCATATTCAACCCTTAACACCGATTCAAAACTTTAGATTATCATATTATAAGACCTAATGAGCATAAAACAACACTGGAACTAGCATGAAACATAGAAAGTACCAAATTACATTTTAACTGTGAAAAATAAGATTTTAAGCAACTGTGATTATAAAAGAACAAGTGAACTATTTTATGATGGATTATGATTAACTAACAAAGACTAAGCATAAGAGAACAAGATTTAACAACTAATAACAATGATACATCAAAAAGCAAGAAATTGACAAATGAGCTTACAAGTGTGATCCAGCTGAAAAACCAAGAACTAGAACCAAGTACAATCCTAGCAGCTTACCACTAAGCTTCTAACCCAAGATCATCCAAAATTCCACCTGCAACAGCTGTGTACACCATCTTCATTGGCAATTTCATTTTTGATCTAATTTTTTATATTATTTTTGGTATTTTTGAGTTATTGATCCTAAACTGAGTTTTAAAGTATCTAAAAGCTTTAAGAAGCTTTCTGGGAGCTTATATTACCTAAATTAATCCTGAACATCAACTACAACAACATGAAAGGAAAATTGAGAAATTTAGCTTGAAAATGTAACAACTTGAATTCGTACTAAAAACTTGAAATTGATTATTGATAAAGATCCACAATACACTGAGAAAGTTAACTAAAGTACTTGAGAGCTAAAACATGAACTGAAAATTTAAGATTAACTAATTTGACATTACATTACACTAAGCTACTCTAATAATCCTTCTTCCTCTCTTCACTCTTCTGTTTTATAGACTTTAAAGGCTTGTGGGACCCACTGGTGCATTTCCCAGCAATAATTTTGACCAATGGATGACTGCAATTGATCTTGGCCGTTTAAACATTTTTGGCGCCAAAAGTCTTGGTGACAGTTGTTGGTTGCGTGTGAGGGTTTTAGGGCATTAAATGCGCCTTGGGAAGTGTGGAGGGATAAGGTGGGAAAGGTGGTAGCAAGTTGGGGTGGAATACCAGTGAGGTGGTAAAGGGTGGTTTGGTTGCAGTGTGTTGGGAGGGAAAAAGGAAGAAGGGGAGTGGTATTGACCGGGGGTTTGACCCGGTTTTATTAATAAAGGGTGGGTTTAGTTTTGGGCTTAGGGTGGAAATGGGCTTGGGTAAATAAAAGGGAGTGGGCTTTTGTGTTTTGTGTTTGGATTTGGTTTTAAGGATTTGGATTTAAGGGATAAATGGATCCGGTTGTAATATTTGGCCCAAGGACTAAATATGTAAACTTGATGAAACTTGAGGGGCTGACTTTGTTACTTTTCCAAAGTATCATAAGGACCAAACGTGTTATATATTAATAATACAAGGACTATAGTTGCAAAATTTTCCATTTAAAACACTCCGGGGACTGATGCGTGGGAATCGCACCTTGCTTTACCTCTCGAGGGATCTCGAGAAGCTTACAACCCCCACCAGGCAGTGTACCTGATCGTTGTAGTATAGTATAGTGACAAGTACCGGGGGATTGATCGTTCAGCTAGGAATAGTGTCGTTAGGATTGAAATTAATCCAACTAGGTCTAAAGGTGAAGGATGATTCTTTTTATATTTTTATATTTTATGAAAAGCAAGTAAAAATCTCGGGTTTTGGGAGAGTGGGCGGAATTAGTTGCTAATCAACTAACCCAAAAGCTACTATTTAAACTAATTAACAAGAAAAGTAAACTAGTGTTCTACAAGATAAGTGAAGCATGTCTACCTATGATATGTTACTCCTTGCTAGCTATCCAATCCTACCTATTGAATTGTAACCTTGTTTTAATTGACGGGTTGTATTCCTTAATACCATTCATGGGGTGGCATACATAACTCCCCACTTCTATGAGCTCTTATCTCCTCCTACACCATGCCCAGCACAACTATAGGGATTGTAAACAGTGGCTCATGCATTAAATACAACCAATAAAGACCTAGTACGCCTCGGTTCATGTTTCTTAAGACGTTCAAGCATGTTACCATTTGGAGATCTGCCAGTTTTCTTAAGCCTAACATATAAATCATTCAATCAAAACAAGAATCAATAGGAAACAAGGATTATAAACTAAACCAATTAGATCTATCGAAGTGTCACGCCCTAATTGATGAAGATAGACACAAACATCAACAAGGAATCAATAAGATCTAATCAATTATATACAAGTTTCACACAATCATAAGTAGACACAAGGTGAATTAGCAAACCATCATCAAAGAAGAGCAAACAACAATGATAATGGAAAACATAATTAAGATAGAATCATCAAACCAATACATGATGTTTATGGAGTGATTGAAACCCTCTAAGTTGCTGGAAAAACACCCACCTAAACCCAGGAATCGACCTTAGGGTTTAGGGCTTACAAAAAGTGAAGTTATGAAGTTATATTTATAGGCATGTTTTCTGTCGGCCCTTCTTGACGGCGTCAGCCCGTACTCTTGATGCCGTCAAGACCACTTTTTCACCAAATTGTAGATCTCTTCGTCCTCTTCGCGTGGGCTTTTGAATCACCTAAATCCGAGTTCGTATGCAAAAGTTATGACCAAAACAATATCAGCTACTCCGCGCGCAAGTTTTGACAAGTTTACACGTGACGGCCTTGGTGACGGCCTTGGTGACGCCATCACCAACCACGGTATTTTATTCTTGGGACTTTGACGCCGTCAAGAACAACTCTTGACGCCGTCACCTAGTGTCTTCAGCATGGAAAATTGATACTTTGCCGTTTTCTTCACTTTTATGCTCCAGAAACGTTCAAAATGGCTTCTTTTCCAGAATTCACTCTCCAAACACCTAAAATCACAAAAGGAACGATTTAGGGCAATATTTGATCAAATAAATTCGGATTCGGGCTTAAATGACCCCCTAAAAACGGATCATTTTTCGCCTCATCATATATCCCTACACTTGGGATTTGCTTGTCCTCAAGCAAATGAGCTTTTCCACCAATCAAAATACAAGTTAGGGGTCATTTAACACTAATATAAAAGTAATTACAACAAATGATCATTCCACCTTAGTCAAAACAAGCACGGAAATTATACACTAGCTCCTCACATTAAGTATTTGGATACTCTCATCTCTCGGGTGTTGTAAATTTATATGTCATAATTGGAAATGGAGAAATATCACTCTCTACCTGTCATAGCAAATAGATTACCATAGGCTTGGGAAAGGATCAAACCTCCACCACTTGGCGTAAGCACCTAGGATAAACTATCAAAGAGGTCTTTTAAAGGGTTATAACGTTAGGTGTAGGGGATATGGAAAACACGGTTTTGTTGGATAAACGGATATTTTACTGGTGGCAAGTCAATTGTCTTAGTTAACTACATGTACAATGAGGCGTTGCTAAGCCAAGACTCGACTCAACTTAAACTAACCACAACTCTTTTTTTTTTTTTGGATTTTCAAGACACTATTTGACTTAAACATAAATAAAAGAAATGGATGGTAGCCCGTATGTTTTTCTCTTTTCCTTTTCTATTTTTTTTTTTTTTTTTTTTTTTTTTTTTTTTTTTTTTTTTTTGCATACACTCTTACTCTACCATCCAAAACAATACATCAAAGGGGAGCTCGTTTCCTCCCTACACTTGAGCTTTTACATACTTTACAATCAACTATTCTAATGACTCGAATCAAGATAATCAAAACACTTGGAGTACTTTTAAATATTAATGCACATATGGGGGTAATAATTGACATCATCCCCATTACTCCATTACAATAGTACTTTACCCATGAGTCCCAATCGTCCCAAAACAATATGTACAAGATATGACTCGACTTAGCAACTATGTAATCAATTAGACAACTAACAAAGGGTTTAAACAATTAACAATAATGCACTAAAGATGAGTGCATACAAGGGAGGCTAAGGCGATTTGGTTGTACATTTAAGTGGGGTGTAACAAATTCTTCCTTTAAGTAAGATGCTTAAAGTTAGAAACGAAAAGATAGGCTCGGAGGGGTGTACTAGGGGTATCGTGTACTAAAAATGAGTACAACGCTAAGGGTGTGGGAGAATTACTTGACCTATGAAGTCAATGTAATTATATTACAGGTGTAGAACAAGGGTTATCCTAATGCCTCTTATCATGTAGTAAATCCTAACTACACGAATGTAGTCTCACTAGCGGTCTCGGGATGCATCGCTATCACAAGTTCTAGAATCTAAATACTACCGGTACACTCATAAGCACCAACAATGAATGCTTTTTCCTAAAGATCTAAGGGCGAACCTCACATATTTGGGGTGGAAATTTTTGAGTGGTATGGTTTTTGTGCTAGTCATACAACTCCTATCCATGAGACGCTTATTAAGACTAAAGTTTCACTCCTACATGTTGCAAAAAATTTTAAATTTGGTGCTAAAATTGCCCTAACAAATATTTCTCTCAGTTTTATTACACATTCACTATTAAACAAAACAAAAACCAAGTGGAGTAATAGTTTCTAATATACCCTCCCTACACTTAAACCGAACATTGTCCCCAATGTTCTAGATAAAAGATGTAAAAGTAAATAAATAAGAATGAAAGAAACTAATACTCCCCTGATTCGTTCACCGTGGATAATGTGACAACATGGTTAAATCTACCTCCAAGAAGACGAACGTTGAAAGCTTCCCTCCAGAAATATAAATCATCTTCCTGTCCTGTAATCAACAAACACAAAAACCAAAGCATCAAACCGAACAAAAATCACAACTAGATGTAATTCCAGACTTAGAAATAGAAACAAGACAAAGCAACAAAAGGATAGGATACTTGTGGAATGAATTACAAATAGGAACTCATAGAACATACCCACAATTATTGACACACAAACAAGATAAAATATATGCTAATCATGAATTGTGAAGTTTTCATGTTCGAATTTAGTTCTTTTTAACAAGATATAAATTTCCCTACACTTATCTTTTTGTAAAATACCTTTATATGCAATTAAGACGAAGTTAAAAACAAAATAAAGCATTTTCACAAATTATTCAAAACATGAAAATTAAACAACTATGATTAAGCATATATGACACAAACAAACAAATAAAATAAAAACATCAAACAATTAAAAACATGGGTTGCCTCCCAAGAAGCGCTTGTTTTTGTTCGAGTCACGAGCCTGACTCTACCCTTATTTAATGGAAATAGGGGAGGTTTTCCCTACACTTAGGATTAAGTGTGGGTGAATGTAGCGATACACACCCTTAGGGTGTGAATATGCCACGTGAGGTGAAGGGGGTGAGTGAATGGCTTCCTTCATCCTAAAACTACCCGGATAATATTGGTTGATGGGTGGGTCGGTTCCTCTTTTGTCTCCTAGAAATATATCTAAGGATGGAAAAGTGTGTAAAGATTGAGGTTCCGGTTCATCAACACTAGGGAATTCCCTAGAACTAGGAGTAAGGTTAGCACTACAAGTGTTCAAACCTATATCCTCAAGTGGTGCCTGGTCCAAGGGTTCTACCTCCATAGGAATTCCTAAAGTTTCTTCTACTTCTTCCGGGTAGGTCACGGGCGGTGTGTGTGCCTCAAATGATGGTTGAGTATTTTGTGGGCTTATATTATTTACCTCATCATTCCACGTGTCACGATCACCTATATCCTTAGGTAGTGATAATAACAAACCTAGTGCTTCATCCAACTTATGGTTTATTGATACGGCTCTATCCATAATTCCTTGGCAAACTAGATCGCTTCTTCTATTAGCTTCACTAAAACGAGATCCTAAACATGGAGGTTGTTCATAAGAATCTATCCTAGGTGAAGGCTCATATGATTCATAGGTGTCTCTAAATGAGGTATTTTGCACTTCTTGGTGTTCTAGCCACTCAACCATATATTGCAATCTTAGAAGTCTAAGTGAAGTGTCCATTTGAAGCAAATTACAAACAAAATCACAAAGAAAAGATAGACTACGAGAAAGCTACAAAATAAAAAGAAAAAATCTCACTTGATAGGAATCTAATGAGTAGACCTAATAAAAATCAAATTCAACCTAAACAATAACTATTCCCCGGGCTGCGGCGCCAAAAACTTGATGCGTGGGAATCGCACCTTGATTTACCTCTCGAGGGATCTCGAGAATCTTACAACCCCCACCAGGCAGTGTACCTGATCGTTGTAGTATAGTATAGTGACAAGTACCGGGGGATTGATCGTTCAGCTAGGAATAGTGTCGTTAGGATTGAAATTAATCCAACTAGGTCTAAAGGTGAAGGATGATTCTTTTTATATTTTTATATTTTATGAAAAGCAAGTAAAAATCTCGGGTTTTGGGAGAGTGGGCGGAATTAGTTGCTAATCAACTAACCCAAAAGCTACTATTTAAACTAATTAACAAGAAAAGTAAACTAGTGTTCTACAAGATAAGTGAAGCATGTCTACCTATGATATGTTACTCCTTGCTAGCTATCCAATCCTACCTATTGAATTGTAACCTTGTTTTAATTGACGGGTTGTATTCCTTAATACCATTCATGGGGTGGCATACATAACTCCCCACTTCTATGAGCTCTTATCTCCTCCTACACCATACCCAGCACAACTATAGGGATTGTAAACAGTGGCTCATGCATTAAATACAACCAATAAAGACCTAGTACGCCTCGGTTCATGTTTCTTAAGACGTTCAAGCATGTTACCATTTGGAGATCTGCCAGTTTTCTTAAGCCTAACATATAAATCATTCAATCAAAACAAGAATCAATAGGAAACAAGGATTATAAACTAAACCAATTAGATCTATCGAAGTGTCACGCCCTAATTGATGAAGATAGACACAAACATCAACAAGGAATCAATAAGATCTAATCAATTATATACAAGTTTCACACAATCATAAGTAGACACAAGGTGAATTAGCAAACCATAGTCAAAGAAGAGCAAACAACAATGATAATGGAAAACATAATTAAGATAGAATAATCAAACCAATACATGATGTTTATGGAGTGATTGAAACCTCTAAGTTGCTGGAAAAACACCCACCTAAACCCAGGAATCGACCTTAGGGTTTAGGGCTTACAAAAAGTGAAGTTATGAAGTTATATTTATAGGCATGTTTTCTGTCGGCCCTTCTTGACGGCGTCAGCCCGTACTCTTGACGCCGTCAAGACCAATTTTTCACCTAATTGTAGATCTCTTCGTCCTTTTCGTGTGGGCTTTTGAATCACCTAAATCCGAGTTCGTATGCAAAAGTTATGACCAAAACAATATCAGCTACTCCGCGCGCAAGTTTTGACAAGTTTACACGTGACGGCCTTGGTGACGGCCTTGGTGACGCCGTCACCAACCACGGTATTTTATTCTTGGGACTTTGACGCCGTCAAGAACAACTCTTGACGCCGTCACCTAGTGTCTTCAGCATGGAAAATTGATACTTTGCCGTTTTCTTCACTTTTATGCTCCAGAAACGTCCAAAATGGCTTCTTTTCCAGAATTCACTCTCCAAACACCTAAAATCACAAAAGGAACGATTTAGGGCAATATTTGATCTAATAAATTCAGATTCGGGCTTAAATGACCCCTAAAAACGGATCATTTTTCGCCTCATCAGGGACCATTTATGTAATTTTGGATTTTGAGGGACTAAATATGTAATTTCCCAAAATGTTATCAAAAGGTCCAATTTTATCAAAGTTGAATAGTACAAGGTTTGAATTTATTAATTTTCCATTTTTAAAACCTGAGGACTAATTTTGACATTTTTGAAACTTGGGGGACTAAAGTTGTAATTCTGCACTTTTTACTTTAAAAGACTTATTTTGACAACTTGTGAATCCCCAAGGACCTTTGATGATATTTAACATGTTTTGAATAACCAGGGACTAGTTTTGACAACTTTTAAAACTTGAGGGACTGAAACTGCCAATTATGCAAACTTTGTACGTTTTTCATCTGTTTTTTATTATTTTGCATTTGAAACATATAAAACACACTTCTAAGATATTTTCAGTATTTTGATGCATATTGGAGTGTTTTTGGATGTTTTGGCAGTTCAGATTGATATAAAATGATGAGTATTTAGACACTCATCAATCCCCCACACTAAAACATTGCTAGTCCCTAGCAATCTTTTGAGAAAAACTTAATGGATTTGAAAACTCTTTACCAAAATCCATCACTTCTGGAGTAGCCAGATGTATCGATTCAAGTAAGAACTATGGTCCACCTGATAACTATGTGATTTTGAGCAAACCACCAGCTGTCAACGGATTTGATTAGTCTTCACCAAAAGCCGTTTGCTTCTGGACTAGCCAACTCATGATGGACTAAGTCAACATCTTGGTGAGCTGATTACCAATTAAGGTTTGTCCACGGCCTTTACCACAAGCTATAATCTTGCGGGCTAGCCAACTCTTTCACTTTTTGGGATATGGCGAGTTAAGATACCATACAATTTTGGGCAAATTGCAAGCCATCAATGGATTTGAGATATCTTTACCAAGAGCTGTTTGCTCCTGGATTAGCCAATCCTTTTGTTGTTTAGACATGGCGGACTGATTACCACAAAAATTTTGAAGCTGAAGTGAAAAATTTTTAAATTTTTGCCAAAAACGTGGGTACTAGATGGTAAAATGTGATCAAATTCGCTAGAATTCCCCCCCCCCCCCCCGACACTTAGAATTGAATATTGTCCTCAATATTCAAAGTCCCGGCTATTATGCCGACTCTTTGAACGTAAAATGGCAACATTACAAGCTAAATGAGGAAATATCATTTTTCACTTTATTTTATTTATTATATGTACATGGTAACAACAGCGGGGGTACTCCCCCACACTTAGGGTGAAAACCCTAAGTACAAGCTACTGTTTTTGTTTACCGAGTCGCTAGCTTGACTCGACCCCGAATTCATTTGTCCTTGGGGAAGCATGATGTGGAAGAAACATTCTCCATCGGACTTTCATTCAAGATGTTTGGATAAACATTTGAAGCACGTGAAAGTTCCACACCGATGAGATATACAGACCCTGGCTCAAATGAATGATACATGAAAATGCTTGGGTCAAAGATAATATCTTCATTCTCGAAGGAGTGAAGAACAGGAGAAGCTACGGGATAGGTGAAAAAGAGAAAGAAAGTCATGATGAAAATCATGACTAACTCATCGTCACCCACAGGAGAATTCATAATATTATAAATCTCAACTTTTAAGCTCGTTTGATCAAGACATATCCCGTGTGTGTCTAGATCAAAGTAGAAGTGATCATACTCCAGCGGAGATATGATATGAGTGAGTTCACAGGAGAACTCATCAAATGTGAATGAATCATATTCTGGATTGATGTGCGTGAGTTCACAGGAGAACTCATCAAAGGTAAATGATTCATAATTGGGGAGAGAATTATGAGAATGAGAAGTGGTACTGCCATTAATCTTCTCTCCCATAGGATCAAAAGTAAAGGCTTCAAACTCCGGAATAGGATCATCGGAGAAAAAGTCACTATCCTTCATGGAGATAGGAGATGAAATAGGTTTCTCTTTGAAAGCCTCGATTTTAGAAATGAGGAGATTGACATTCAATAATGTTGCGCGAAGTGCTTCATCTTGGATTTTAGTGTCAATCTCATCATTCTCTTCTTCCAAGCTAACTAGCTCAGAAGGTAATTCTTCCGCATAAATGATGTCCCCACAAGATAAAGAATCATCATTATCAGAATCGGAGAACATCTCAACATTTTCAATTGGGAAGACAAGAGGAGGAGGGATATCACACACATGATCAAGAATTCCCTGTGACTCTCTTGGGATTGGAACAAGGTTCTCAACACTAGACTTTATGAATTCGTCCGATTCCCTTTAAGGAACAGTGACAAGATGCTCGTCCCCCATGCTCAAAGAGTGAGTGGGAACCTCGGGTGTGATAACAGCAGACTGACGGAGTTGAGATGGACTAGCAGTCATGGTTTCTACAAGTTCCATGATTTCTACTGCTAGTGATTCAGTCATATTCTTTTCTCCCTGTATTTCTACTGAAGCAGTTTCAACTGGAGTTGAATCAAAAGGTTTCTCAGATACCTTTGGGTTTGGAAAAAGGTCATCAAATTCCTCAAGAGGATTGATTTTGACTTCCTTGTCCCCCATTGGCAAGATATCTGAAGTTTCCATAGGGTTTTCCTCTTCAAATGGTTCATCCTCATCACTTTCATCCTCAAGATAAAATGAGTTAACAGGAGGCTTTTGTTTTCTAAGAATCAGATCCTTAAGACAGTTTATACTATCTTGAATGGTATTGTTGACTTGACTTTGATTCATAATCATTTTAGTAATCAATTCAGCTCTAGATAACTCGTCCTGAGGTGGTGGTTGAGGGTTTGTGTATTGTAAGGGCTGATTAAAACCAAATTCATGATTGTTACAAGGAACCTGTTCATAGACGAACTGATTCCTAATTTGACAATCAGAGCTGTAGTGAGGGCCTCCACAATACTCACAACAGTAAAACTGTTGGGTCTCATGGTGTGGAAGCTGATGGAATGAATTAGTCGTGTAATGGTAGGAATAGGGATTCTGGTTATAGACAGACCCGTTTCCTGGGTCTGCCATGCCACAACTAGGGCAATTACCACCATTATAAGGACTACCACACCATCGACAAAGAAGGTGAGGACGAGACATAGAAAGAATCAAATGGTTTTGGAGGGTAAGAAATGGAGAATCAAAAAGGTAGGAGGGTAAGGATGGATATTTTTGGGATTTTTCATAAACATTTTATAAGAAAGAAAATCTTTTTTTTTTTTTTTGTTCGTTGAAAACTAATTTTAAAATGTCTTTGGGAACAGTTTTGTTTATGATAATAAGATAATATGAACAAAGGTGGCTAAATATACAAATGGATGAATTCCAAAATCACTATTACGCAAAACCGTTTAAAATACGCGCACAACCTCCCCGGCAGCGGCGCCAAATTTTGATTGGTGTGAAACGGTCAGATAATTATTAGTCAACCACTTGTGAATGGTCAACCATAATAGCCAAACAGCTTAAACCAATGCTTCCGTGGAATACAGTATTTCCCCGGGTCGTTATGTCCCGACGAGGTGTAGATGGTATAAAAACGGGTTTGTGATCGGGTGAATTGGATGGGAAGTAACCAGATAATTATTTGGGTTTGTTTACACTACTGGAATGATTAGGAGTAACAATATTAACAATCACGGGAAACAGATGTGTGTGAATGTAAATCAAATAAAAATCAGACACGTTTGCGTGCTGAGAAAAAGGTGAATTTTAAGGAAAATAAACTACAGGGGGTGCAAGTGAAACTTTTACAAACTTAAAATTAAAAGAAAATGAAATTAAAAAGAAAACTATTTTTTAGAATTTTTTATTACTTTTTATTATTTAAAAACTAATTTAAACTATTTAATAATTAATTAAACTATTTTAAATCTACTTTTTAATTACTAATAATACCTAAATGACTTAGAAAATTATGAGAAAATTTATAAAACTAATTAAACATCACAGGAATCCTAAAACATTATAAAAAGTTGATTTTATGTATTTTTAAACTAATTACTAATTATTATTCTAATTATTTATTAATTACTAATTAAACTAAATAAATTATAAAAACTAGTAAATGAATAGTAGAAATTACAAGAAAATTTCTAAAATTATTTTACATTATATAAAAGCTAGGAAAAATATAAAAACTAGGTCTTACTTAATAAAAACTAATTTTGCTATTTAAAACTTAATTATTAATTAATTACTAATAAAAGTGATATTAAATCTAATAAATACCAAATGATAATATAAAAATCTGATAAAATTACTAAAAATACTTTAACCTAAAATAAATTTAAGAAAAATATAAAAATGCTAAATTCTTAAAAAAAATCTAAAAAGGAAAATTAAAAATTTAAATTAAATTAAATAGAAACTATCACTTAAAATTAAATTTGTTTTTCTGGATTTTTCTTTTTGAAAACTAATTTACACCTAAAAAAAACTAACTTTTGAAAAAACAACTTTGTTGGAACTTAAAAATAAGCACTTTGGAAGCTTATTGGTGTGACAGTTGACTTTAGTTGACCAAATGAGGAAATAAGCTCAAATGAGCTTAAGTGGGACCCAATATGGTTGATTCTGGTTCCAATGAGTTTATGGGACATGTATAAGCCAGAATAAGCACATGGAATCCACAGATTAAGCAAATAAGCCAACAATTAAGCACTTGGATTCATGTTTCACAACTGAAAATGGGACAGAAAAGGAGAGTGGGTTCAAGTGGGGTCCACAGGGTCTGAGGTCAAACTCTTGACCAAAACTTGAAGCTTGCCAGGAGGGGGGTTCAAGGGACCTAAAATTAACAAGTGGGACCCACTGAGGTGGCCACAATCAACCACCAAAGTGGTGGGTGTGGTGGTGATGGTCTGTGTAGCAGGGGACTCAGTTCCCCTGCAGCCTACTTTGATGGTTTGTGGGGACCACACAAAAAATTGTAAAATTAAGGTGAATGCAGGAATTTGAAGATGAGATGGTGGACTACAATCCGTGAAAAGCTCAAGGGTTGAATCCAACTACAAAATTCACAATAATTCCCACCATTTTTGAGTTTTTGACTAACTTGCACATTTGACTTTTTGAGATTCTAAGCTATTTTGACTAAAATGAAGTTCTGATGGATCTTACAAGCTAAGTAACATGTAATAAGTTATGGTAAAGCTAATCTAAGCTAAAGATATAAGATATGAGCTAATGTGGGGGGCTATGGGTTTCACTGCCTATACAGTAAACAGATAAGCAAGCTTTGTGGGGATTTTGACTTTTTACAATAACAACTCTTGGTTTTATGTTTACTTTACGCTACTATAACCTAATAGAAGTTGTCTAAACCAAAAGTTGTCCCTGGAACACAGGATACAGTGGTTAAAACCACTAATCCAAACACTCCCTTAATAATACTAGACTTGATTTTCAAAGCAATCTTCATATTCAACCCTTAACACTGATTCAAAACTTTAGATTATCATCTTATAAGTCCTAATGAGCATAAAACAATACTAGAACTAGCATGAAACATAGAAAGTACCAAATTACATTTTAACTGTGAAAAATAAGATTTTAAGCAACTGTGATTATAAAAGAACAAGTGAACTATTTTATGATGGATTATGATTAACTAACAAAGACTAAGCATAAGAGAACAAGATTTAACAGCTAACAACAATGATACATCAAAAAGCAAGAAATTGACAAATGAGCTTACAAGTGTGATCCAGCTGAAAAACCAAGAACTAGAACCAAGTACAATCCTAGCAGCTTACCACTAAGCTTCTAACCCAAGATCATCCAAAATTCCACCTGCAACAGCTGTGTACACCATCTTCATTGGCAATTTCATTTTTGATCTAATTTTTTATGTTATTTTTGGTATTTTTGAGTTATTGATCCTAAACTGAGTTTTAAAGTATCTAAAAGCTTTAAGAAGCTTTCTGGGAGATTATATGACCTAAATTAATCCTGAACATCAACTACTACAACATGAAAGGAAAATTGAGAAATTTAGCTTGAAAATGTAACAACTTGAATTCGTACTAAAAACTTGAAATTGATTATTGATAAAGATCCACAATACACTGAGAAAGTTAACTAAAGTACTTGAGAGCTAAAACATGAACTAAAAATTTAAGATTAACTAATTTGACATTACATTACACTAAGCTACTCTAATAATCCTTCTTCCTCTCTTCACCCTTCTGTTTTATAGACTTTAAAGGCTTGTGGGACCCACTGGAGCATTTCCCAGCAATAATTTTGACCAATGGATCACTGCAATTGATCTTGGCCATTTAAACATTTTTGGCGCCAAAAGTCTTGGTGACAGTTGTAGGTTATGTGTGAGGGTTTTAGGGCATTAAATGCGCCTTGGGAAGTGTGGAGGAATAAGGTGGGAAAGGTGGTAGCAAGTTGGGGTGGAATACCAGTGAGGTGGTGAAGGGTGGTTTGGTTGCAGTGTGTTGGGACGGAAAAAGGAAGAATGGGACTGGTATTGACCGGGGGTTTGACCCGGTTTTATTAATAAAGGGTGGGTTTAGTTTTGGGCTTAGGGTGGAAATGGGCTTGGGTAAATAAAAGGGAGTGGGCTTTTGTGTTTTGTGTTTGGATTTGGTTTTAAGGATTTGGATTTAAGGGATAAATGGATCCGGTTGTAATATTTGGCCTAAGGACTAAATATGTAAACTTGATGAAACTTGAGGGGCTGACTTTGTTACTTTTCCAAAGTATCATAAGGACCAAACCTGTTACATATTAATAATACAAGGACTATAGTTGCAAAATTTTCCATTTAAAACACTCCGGGGACCATTTATGTAATTTTGGATTTTGAGGGACTAAATATGTAATTTCCCAAAATGTTATCAAAAGGTCCAATTTTATCAAAGTTGAATAGTACAAGGTTTGAATTTATTAATTTTCCATTTTTAAAACCCGAGGACTAATTTTGACATTTTTGAAACTTGGGGGACTAAAGTTGTAATTCTGCACTTTTTACTTTAAAAGACTTATTTTGACAACTTGTGAATCTCCAAGGACCTTTGATGATATTTAACATGTTTTGAATAACCAGGGACTAGTTTTGACAACTTTTAAAACTTGAGGGACTGAAACTGCCAATTATGCAAACTTTGTACGTTTTTCATCTGTTTTTTATTATTTTGCATTTGAAACATATAAAACACACTTCTAAGATATTTTCAGTATTTTGATGCATATTTGAGTGTTTTTGGATGTTTTTGGCAGTTCAGATTGATATAAAATGATGAGTATTTAGACACTCATCAATCCCCCACACTAAAACATTGCTAGTCCCTAGCAATCTTTTGAGAAAAACTTAATGGATTTGAAAACTCTTTACCAAAATCCATCACTTCTGGAGTAGCCAGATGTATCGATTCAAGTAAGAACTATGGTCCACCTGATAACTATGTGATTTTGAGCAAACCACCAGCTGTCAACGGATTTGATTAGTCTTCACCAAAAGCCGTTTGCTTCTGGACTAGCCAACTCATGATGGACTAAGTCAACATCTTGGTGAGCTGATTACCAATTATGGTTTGTCCACGGCCTTTACCACAAGCCATAATCTTGCGGGCTAGCCAACTCTTTCACTTTTTGGGATATGGCGAGTTGAGATACCATACAATTTTGAGCAAATTGCAAGCCATCAACGGATTTGAGATATCTTTACCAAGAGCTGTTTGCTCCTGGATTAGCCAATCCTTTTGTCGTTTAGACATGGCGGACTGATTTCCACAAAAATTTTGAAGCTGAAGTGAAAATTTTTTAAATTTTTGCCAAAAACGTGGGTACTAGATGGTAAAATGTGATCAAATTCGCTAGAATTCCCCCCCCCCCCCCGACACTTAGAATTGAATATTGTCCTCAATATTCAAAGTCCCGGCTATTATGCCGACTCTTTGAACGTAAAATGGCAACATTACAAGCTAAATGAGGAAATATCATTTTTCACTTTATTTTACTTATTATATGTACATGGTAACAACAGCGGGGGTACTCACCCACACTTAGGGTGAAAACCCTAAGTACATGTTACTGTTTTTGTTTACCGAGTCGCTAGCTTGACTCGACCCCAAATTCATTTGTCCTTGGGGAAGCATGATGTGGAAGAAACATTCTCCATCGGACTTTCATTCAAGATGTTTGGATAAACATTTGAAGCACGTGAAAGTTCCACACCGATGAGATATACAGACCCTGGCTCAAATGAATGATACATGAAAATGCTTGGGTCAAAGATAATATCTTCATTCTCGAAGGAGTGAAGAACAGGAGAAGCTACGGGATAGGTGAAAAAGAGAAAGAAAGTCATGATGAATATCATGACTAACTCATCGTCACCCACAGGAGAATTCATAATATTATGAATCTCAACTTTTAAGCTCGTTTGATCAAGACATATCCCGTGTGTGTCTAGATCAAAGTAGAAGTGATCATACTCCAGCGGAGATATGATATGAGTGAGTTCACAGGAGAACTCATCAAATGTGAATGAATCATATTCTGGATTGATGTGCGTGAGTTCACAGGAGAACTCATCAAAGGTAAATGATTCATAATCGGGGAGAGAATTATGAGAATGAGAAGTGGTACTGCCATTAATCTTCTCTCCCATAGGATCAAAAGTAAAGGCTTCAAACTCCGGAATAGGATCATCGGAGAAAAAGTCACTATCCTTCATGGAGATAGGAGATGAAATAGGTTTCTCTTTGAAAGCCTCGATTTTAGAAATGAGGAGATTGACATTCAATAATGTTGCGCGAAGTGCTTCATCTTGGATTTCAGTGTCAATCTCATCATTCTCTTCTTCCAAGCTAACTAGCTCAGAAGGTAATTCTTCCGCATAAATGATGTCCCCACAAGATAAAGAATCATCATTATCAGAATCGGAGAACATCTCAACATTTTCAATTGGGAAGACAAGAGGAGGAGGGATATCACACACATGATCAAGAATTCCCTGTGACTCTCTTGGGATTGGAACAAGGTTCTCAACACTAGACTTTATGAATTCGTCTGATTCCCTTTCAGGAACAGTGTCAAGATGCTCGTCCCCCATGCTCAAAGAGTGAGTGGGAACCTCGGGTGTGATAACAGCAGACTGAGGGAGTTGAGAAGGACTAGCAGTCATGGTTTCTACAAGTTCCATGATTTCTACTGCTAGTGATTCAGTCATATTCTTTTCTCCCTGTATTTCTACTGAAGCAGTTTCAACTGGAGTTGAATCAAAAGGTTTCTCAGATACCTTTGGGTTTGGAACAAGGTCATCAAATTCCTCAAGAGGATTGATTTTGACTTCCTTGTCCCCCATTGGCAAGATGTCTGAAGTTTCCTTAGGGTTTTCCTCTTCAAATGGTTCATCCTCATCACTTTCATCCTCAAGATAAAATGAGTTAACAGGAGGCTTTTGTTTTCTAAGAATCAGATCCTTAAGACAGTTTATACTATCTTGAATGGTATTGTTGACTTGACTTTGATTCATAATCATTTTAGTAATCAATTCAGCTCTAGATAACTCGTCCTGAGGTGGTGGTTGAGGGTTTGTGTATTGTAAGGGCTGATTAAAACCAAATTCATGATTGTTACAAGGAACCTGTTCATAGACAAACTGATTCCTAATTTGACAATCAGAGCTGTAGTGAGGGCCTCCACAATACTCACAACAGTAAAACTGTTGGGTCTCATGGTGTGGAAGCTGATGGAATAAATTAGTCGTGTCATGGTAGGAATAGGTATTCTGGTTATAGACAGACCCGTTTCCTGGGTCTGCCATGCCACAACTAGGGCAATTACCACCATTATAAGGACTACCACACCATCGACAAAGAAGGTGAGGATGAGACATAGAAAGAATCAAAGGGTTTTGGAGGGTAAGAAATGGAGAATCAAAAAGGTAGGAGGGTAAGGATGGATATTTTTGGGATTTTTGATAAACATTTTATAAGAAAGAAAATCTTTTTTTTTTGTTCGTTGAAAACTAATTTTAAAATGTCTTTGGGAACAGTTTTATTTATGATAATAAGATAATATGAACAAAGGTGGCTAAATATACAAATGGATGAATTCCAAAATCACTAATACGCAAAACCGTTTAAAATACGCGCACAACCTCCCCGGCAGCGGTGCCAAATTTTGATTGGTGTGAAACGGTCAGATAATTATTAGTCAAGCACTTGTGAATGGTCAACCATAATAGCCAAACAGCTTAAACCAATGCTTCCGTGGAATACAGTGTTTCCCCGGGTCGTTATGTCCCGACGAGGTGTGGATGGTATAAAAACGGGTTTGTGATCGGGTGAATTGGATGGGAAGTAACCAGATAATGATTTGGGTTTGTTTACACTACTGGAATGATTAGGAGTAACAATATTAACAATCACGGGAAACAGATGTGTGTGAATGTAAATCAAATAAAAATCAGACACGTTTGCGTGCTGAGAAAAAGGTGAATTTTAAGGAAAATAAACTACAGGGGGTGCAAGTGAAACTTTTACAAACTTAAAATTAAAGGAAAATAAAATTAAAAAGAAAACTATTTTTTAGAATTTTTTATTACTTTTTATTATTTAAAAACTAATTTAAACTATTTAATAATTAATTAAACTATTTTAAATCTACTTTTTAATTACTAATAATACCTAAATGACTTAGAAAATTATGAGAAAATTTATAAAACTAATTAACCATCACAGGAATCCTAAAACATTATAAAAAGTTGATTTTATGTATTTTTAAACTAATTACTAATTATTATTCTAATTATTTATTAATTACTAATTAAACTAAATAAATTATAAAAACTAGTAAATGAACAGTAGAAATTACAAGAAAATTTCTTAAATTATTTTACATTATATAAAAGCTAGGAAAAATATAAAAACTAAGTTTTACTTAATAAAAACTAATTTTGCTATTTAAAACTTAATTATTAATTAATTACTAATAAAAGTGATATTAAATCTAATAAATACCAAATTATAATATAAAAATCTGATAAAATTACTAAAAATACTTTAACCTAAAATAAATTTAAGAAAAATATAAAAATGCTAAATTCTTAACAAAAATCTAAAAAGGAAAATTAAAAATTTAAATTAAATTAAATAGAAACTATCACTTAAAATTAAATTTGTTTTTCTGGATTTTTCTTTTTGAAAACTAATTTACACCTAAAAACAACTAACTTTTGTAAAAACAACTTTGTTGGAACTTAAAAATAAGCACTGTGGAAGCTTATTGGTGTGATAGTTGACTTTAGTTGACCAAATGAGGAAATAAGCTCAAATGAGCTTAAGTGGGACCCAATATGGTTGATTCTGGTTCCAATGAGTTTATGGGACATGTATAAGCCAGAATAAGCACATGGAGTCCACAGATTAAGCAAATAAGCCAACAATTAAGCACTTGGATTCATGTTTCACAACTGAAAATGGGACAGAAAAGGAGAGTGGGTTCAAGTGGGGTCCACAGGGTTTGAGGTCAAACTCTTGACCAAAACTTGAAGCTTGCCAGGAGGGGGGTTCAAGGGACCTAAAATTAACAAGTGGGACCCACTGAGGTGGCCACAATCAACCACCAAAGTGGTGGGTGTGGTGGTGATGGTCTGTGTAGCAAGGGACTCAGTTCCCCTGCAGCCTACTTTGAGAGTTTGTGGGGCCCACACAAAAAATGGTAAAATTAAGGTGAATGCAGGACTTTGAAGATGAGATGGTGGACTACAATCCCTGAAAAGCTCAAGGGTTGAATCCAACTACAAAATTCACAATAATTCCCATCATTTTTGAGTTTTTGACTAACTTACACATTTGACTTTTTGAGATTCTATGCTATTTTGACTAAAATGAAGTTCTAATGGATCCTACAAGCTAAGTAACATGTAATAAGTTATGGTAAAGCTAATCTAAGCTAAAGATATAAGATATGAGCTAATGTGGGGGGTTATGGGTTTCACTGCCCATACAGTAAACAGATAGGGAAGCTTTGTGGGGATTTTGACTTTTTATAATAACAACTCTTGGTTTTATGTTTACTTTACACTACTATAACCTAATAGAAGTTGTCTAAACCAAAAGTTGTCCTTGGAACACAGGATACAGTGGTCAAAACCACTAATCCAAACACTCCCTTAATAATATCTAGACTTGATTTTCAAAGCAATCTTCATATTCAACCCTTAACACCGATTCAAAACTTTAGATTATCATATTATAAGACCTAATGAGCATAAAACAACACTGGAACTAGCATGAAACATAGAAAGTACCAAATTACATTTTAACTGTGAAAAATAAGATTTTAAGCAACTGTGATTATAAAAGAACAAGTGAACTATTTTATGATGGATTATGATTAACTAACAAAGACTAAGCATAAGAGAACAAGATTTAACAACTAATAACAATGATACATCAAAAAGCAAGAAATTGACAAATGAGCTTACAAGTGTGATCCAGCTGAAAAACCAAGAACTAGAACCAAGTACAATCCTAGCAGCTTACCACTAAGCTTCTAACCCAAGATCATCCAAAATTCCACCTGCAACAGCTGTGTACACCATCTTCATTGGCAATTTCATTTTTGATCTAATTTTTTATGTTATTTTTGGTATTTTTGAGTTATTGATCCTAAACTGAGTTTTAAAGTATCTAAAAGCTTTAAGAAGCTTTCTGGGAGCTTATATGACCTATATTAATCCTGAACATCAACTACAACAACATGAAAGGAAAATTGAGAACTTTAGCTTGAAAATGTAACAACTTGAATTCGTACTAAAAACTTGAAATTGATTATTGATAAAGATCCACAATACACTGAGAAAGTTAACTAAAGTACTTGAGAGCTAAAACATGAACTGAAAATTTAAGATTAACTAATTTGACATTACATTACACTAAGCTACTCTAATAATCCTTCTTCCTCTCTTCACTCTTCTGTTTTATAGACTTTAAAGGCTTGTGGGACCCACTGGTGCATTTCCCAGCAATAATTTTGACCAATGGATCACTGCAATTGATCTTGGCCATTTAAACATTTTTGGCGCCAAAAGTCTTGGTGACAGTTGTTGGTTGGTGTGAGGGTTTTAGGGCATTAAATGCGCTTTGGGAAGTGTGGAGGGATATGGTGGGAAAGGTGGTAGCAAGTTGGGGTGGAATACCAGTGAGGTGGTGAAGGGTGGTTTGGTTGCAGTGTGTTGGGAGGGAAAAAGGAAGAAGGGGAGTGGTATTGACCGGGGGTTTGACCCGGTTTTATTAATAAAGGGTGGGTTTAGTTTTGGGCTTAAGGTGGAAATGGGCTTGGGTAAATAAAAGGGAGTGGGCTTTTGTGTTTTGTGTTTGGATTTGGTTTTAAGGATTTGGATTTAAGGGATAAATGGATCCGGTTGTAATATTTGGCCCAAGGACTAAATATGTAAACTTGATGAAACTTGAGGGGCTGACTTTGTTACTTTTCCAAAGTATCATAAGGACCAAACCTGTTACATTTTAATAATACAAGGACTATAGTTGCAAAATTTTCCATTTAAAACACTCCGGGGACCATTTATGTAATTTTTGATTTTGAGGGACTAAATATGTAATTTCCCAAAAAGTTATCAAAATGTCCAATTTTGTCAAAGTTGAATAGTACAAGGTTTGAATTTATTAATTTTCCATTTTTAAAACCCGAGGACTAATTTTGACATTTTTGAAACTTGGGGGACTAAAGTTGTAATTCTGCACTTTTTACTTTAAAGGACTTATTTTGACAACTTGTGAATCCCCAAGGACCTTTGATGATATTTAACATGTTTTGAATAAACAGGGACTAGTTTTGACAACTTTTGAAACTTGAGGGACTGAAACTGCCAATTATGCAAACTTTGTACGTTTTTCATCTGTTTTTGATTATTTTGCATTTGAAACATATAAAACACACTTCTAAGATATTTTCAGTATTTTGATGCATATTTGAGTGTTTTTGGATGTTTTGCCAGTTCAGATTGATATAAAATGATGAGTATTTAGACACTCATCGTTCGCCCTACTCCACTCCTTGACTATCACGCTCGAGAGTTTCACAAACACTATATCAACAGGCTCCTTTATGATGGAGCAAACCGTACACCTTCGCTTATACCAATTTACGACACTAAGCGAAATGTCGAGTCCTAATCCTAGCTAGAACTAATCTACACAATACTAGACACAATAGCAACCGCTACACACACCATAATTCAGACCAACACTAAGTCCGAATCAACACACAACACAAATCTGAGCTTACACACAAGTCGGATCTTACACAAGAATTGAGATATAAAGAATTTAGATTGAGGAGAGAAATGTAACAAAGGTTACAAGGTGAATGCTTATTTTTCAACACTTCGTTTCTTGACGAATACGAGCGTTCTTCTCTTGCACTTTGAGGTAGGATTGATATGATCACTTGTAAACAACTTACAACACGTTAATATGATCAAAGAAGAGAGTTTAGAATGATTTGGGAAGACAGAAAGTTTTAGTGCTCAAGAGGTGAATTTTTCTGTTGGAATAGTATAAAATTTATAGGCATCAAGAGGAGCGTAGGACGGTCCCTTAAACCTTGGACGGTCCCATATATATAAGGGACCGTCCACCTTTACGGGACTGTCCCATGAGACGCTCCTATTTTTGTCCTGATGTGGTGAAATGTTGATCTGGTGAAAATTTAACTGATTTGGGTAGGAAAAATAGTTGTTTGAGAATTTCAAATTTAATTTATTTTTCTTATTAAAACATTTATTTATAAATACAAAAATACTTTGTAAAAATTTTTGTCACATAAAAATGTGAGGTTTAAGGAAAAATGACTTCTTTGATCAGTTAAATAAGTTGGTAGATTGTTTGTTCATACCTTAAGTGATGTTGTAGTCAAAACGAACTTTCTCGATTAAAAACTTATTAAGTGTAGTTTTACGTAACGTGTTTATATATTTTATGATTATCAAAACTTATAGAGATCAAAAAATGTAAATGACGTTTTTGACATTATTTGTATTAACAGTAGATAAGTTCACATAAATTGGTAATAAATATTAGATTGAACTTAAAAAACTAAAATATAAGTTGAGTATGGACTAGTATTCTAACATGTCTATGGTTGTTTTTCTCCATTGACCCACGTAATTCAAGTTTAATGTAATGTACATCGCGAGAGTAAAATCTTGTTAGATACAACGCGCGTAAATAATTTACAGTAGACAAGTGTGTATAAATAATTTTGTAAAATAATATATTTATTTACTTTTAACTTCAAAAAACTTTTTGAAAAAATTAAAAATTTCTTTGGTTATTATTTCAAATAAATTAAAAGAAAAAGAATATTTTATATTCTTAGCTGCAGTTTCTCAAAATTATATCAATAATTTTTTTTCTTTATTTTTAATTGTATTCATGTGCTTTATTTGTGTATAATTTATTATTTCAAGTACGGTAAGGGTTTAGAAGCCATATAAGTGGTTGAGACATATAAAGGTATACATTTGCAACTAGGAAAAGGTCGGCGAAAACAAGTTCCCAACTATGTCATAGAATCAAACTTGACTTCAAAGAAAGAAAAATGCATGCGTGGTGATTGGCCAACTTGGGTGGTCGGCGATAATGGGGGGAGGGGGAGTATTATTTGATTTTTTTGTGTATTATTGTATGAGTAATGTATTATTTAGTTAGTTAAATGTATAACGTATAAATTGTAAGTGTTAAATAAAAATGTAAACTTGAGAAAAACGTAACTTTTGAAGTGAAATGTTCAAGTTAGTTAAACTAATTTTTCCAAGGGTGATGACAGTAATTTAAAATGTCTAGAGCATATCATTGATTGTTTATGATGTTTAAATAATATCGTAACCTCGTAGGTCGAAGGTACGTTTGTAACTCGATGGTTTCTACTGAAAGTGATCACAAAGCATGAAAATGACTATTATCACAAGACTAACTTATCAAACATAGTTTTAGCCAAAGATGTTATAAATTACCCTCGGTTGCAAACCCAAGTTTAGACGGTTGTCACAGTTACATAACATTTTTTCTAATAAATGTAATCTCATTGCTAAAACTCCTATGCTATGTACTAAACATGTAGATACAAAAGAGTGGTGACCTATCCAGTTTCATCCAAACATATACATGCAACTACACTTATCATCACCAATGACAATTCCAAATTCATTATTTCATAAAACTCACATTAACCGATATTAATTCTTAGCCTATTTAAATACTAAAAGCTTTAAAGACTCGATCTTTTTAATATAAACATCAAAACACATATCATAACTATAATCATTTTTTGGGTAAACTTTATAAATACTTAATGGTCTCACCAAATTAACTCATTATGCTTCCTGTACATTAAATACTATCATTCTACATCTTAAAAATTGTTTGTTGAAGGTAATTTGATCATTTCACATAACTTCATCTTCTCTCCTAACTTCGACTAAACACCTTTTTTCAGCAAACATCATCTATTTGAGAGAAACAAATAAATGAACTAGCTTTTACAGCTTTATAACATACAAAATAATGGGAAACCATAATGTTAATCATTAATGTGAAGAAGTTCCTTTTACTCACTGATCCGCACAACATTACCATTGTAAAATAGTATTGGTCAAACTTCCAATAATTATTTAATTTTCTCACTAGAAAAACTGCTTATTTCCATCACATACCATTCATCTTAAGTCGTAAGGTGTCTTGCAAACATATTAATAATCTCAAACAAGGTTTTAAATATCGCTCGGTGGTACCGTGACGGTCGACCCCCGCCAAGCGCCATATCAGTCTTGGCGGCTATATATCGGTTTCTCGGCGAAGACCATAAATTATAAAGAAATTTATATATTTTTTTGAAATGCAACATATGTAACACAGAAAGAAAAAAAACTTCAATTATATTTATAAGAGATATTTGTAGAACCTGGTATACTACCAAAATGCTCCAATTCAACTCCAATTTGCAGAACCTGGTACTACCAAACACCATAACAGAAAATCAGCATATTTGCAAACAAATACCATAACAGAAATCTGCATATTTGCAGAACCTGGACAGAAAATCAACATAACATGGACAGATAAACACCATAACAGAACCAGGTATTTGCAGACAAACACCATAACAGAATATATGACTAATTGACTGCAAAATATCTGAAAAAACTAAGCTAAGACCATGCTTAATTGTTTGCATAACAGGATATATGACAAAAACTGAGCTGAGACCATATATAACAGAAGATATGACGGAAAATCAGCATACTACCACATCAGAAAATCTGCATATGCCATAAAGTTTGACATGCTTGAAACCATAAGTTCATAATTAGTTTAATAGACATACATATAAGTCTGTGCGATTGTTCCCTTTATCTTCTGGCCGACGCTCCCCTTACTGGTATCAGTGCAAGGGCAATAAAACATTAAAACCATAAGTCCAATAGTGATATCGTCTTCTATTCTTCATCTCCACATTCTTTTCTAATTTGAACTCCATCTGACTCGTATTCACCTTCTTCATATACTACCTCCTCACTCTCGGATTCAAAATCATTGTCAAAAAGTTCTCTTTGAGTTGTTTTAGTTGCAGCTCTAGAGCTTTGTCGAGGTTTGATATATTCATCGGCTTCCATAGCTTCACCAAACGCTTCCCAATGTGCTTCTGAATCAGGTTGAACCTCAACTTCTTCATCTCTATTTTTGTCTCCATCTCTATCACATTCAACAAACCATTCTTGGGCTATGTGACTCTCGTTTGATAATAGCACTTCAACATTCCTCTCTTTTCTCCTTTTGTTTTTTTCCACCAGATTAGAGTTGTAGTGAACATAAACAAGATTGTTCAATTTGCTCGCCTCCAATCTATTTCTTTTCTTTGTATGTATCTACAAAGTAAAAAAGCAACAAAGTGTTATAAATATACAATATAATGATATATATATATATATATATATATATATATATATATATATATATATATATATATAATTTAAATAAAGTCTACGAACCCCTTCAAACATGCCCCAATTCCTTTCACACCCCGATGAAATACTAGTTAACAAAAGAATCCTCATTGCAAGCTTTTTTCAAATTAGGTGTTGCACCACCAAAAGTTCCCCACCAATGTGCTACAATTTTGAAGTTCATAAAAGAAATAAATAATTTGAAAGTTCATAAAAGAAATAAACAACTTATATAAATTGGATTTTACCCGGATCATAGTGCTCATTATTCACTTCACATGTCGAAATCGCAAGAACTTACCAAATCTATCCATTTTTTCTTGTACTTTGGCATCTCAAACTTTGTCACTAGCATTTGCATCTCTAAATCTCTGGCAAGTATTGGTTCAAAAAACTCAAGAACCGCATCAGATACATCAAGATCATGTTGGATTTCCGTATCCGTATAGAAGTAATAAGGATTTAAAAGATAAGCCACCAAATGCAAACAAGTATCTAGTCCACCTTTCATCTTCATCTCTATGATTTTTATGATAGACTCGTAAGCTTTTTTATTACCACCCAAAACCCCTTTGATTTCTTCATTTGCTTTTATCAACTCTCCATAAACAAAACCCATTGAGGGCTTCCGATCCGCATCCACCATTTGAATTACTTTAACCAAAGGGGTAAACACTTTTAAACACAGTGACACACCGGTCCAAAATGCGATACTTAGCACCATTGCATATGCGGCTTTCCCTTTAACGGTATCGGAAAATCTACACTCTTCCCATTCGATACTAGAGAACATATGTCTTAGTTCATTCTTCTTATCAGACAAACTTTGTGAAGTTAGTAACGCGGAAGCAAATCTCGTTACACCTGGTCGGAAAAAATCCCTTTCCTTAGTGAAATTTCTCATCATACCCAATGGTTTGTGGTGAGAATAAATGAAGATGGTTAGTTTCTTTGCTTGATCTAGGATTTTCTTAAACCTTGGAAGTGCACCAATACCTTGAAAACATAAAAGTATATTAACATTAACAGATTAGAGATTTATAGTACATTAATCAACTATAAAAGTCATTAATAGATTTATAGAAGTATCAAGTATATTAGCAGATTATAGAGATTTTATAGTTGATTAACAGACAGATTAAAAGAATTATAGAAGTACCTTCAAGCATAAGGTTAATGGTATGCGTCGCATATGATGCCCAAAAAATCTTTGGTCTCGTCACTTTAAGCAATGCTGACGCTCCCATGTTACTAGAGGCATTATCCGTCACAATTTGAACAACATGTTCAGCACCAACTTCTTGAATGTTAGCATCCACATACTCATATATGTACTCGTTTGTATGTGCTTCACCCGAACATTCTTTGAAAGATAAAAAAACGGTACCCATCCTTGAGTTTACACATAAATTATTTGAGCATCCATCCTCTTTCCATTCTTTTTAGTTTCTTTTCACCAAGTCTTTTGTTCTTTCAACCTCTTCCTTTAGAAGCTCAACTCATATCTAGTATGAGGTGGAAGCCCGGTTCCAAATTGGCCAACCACTTCCAACAACATTTTGAAGCTATCCCTTTTAAAGCCATGAAAAGGAATCGCTGACTCATATGCCCACCTACCAATGTATTTCTTTGCCGTATATATTCTTTCTTTCCGAATAGAATTGCTAAGTTCAACATTTTTATCCTTCCCCTTCTATAAAGACTGCTCGGGGTTTACTGTATTTGCAAAGTTATCCATGGGGCCAAAAACATTTGGTTCCTTCATGCTATGATCATGTACTTCATCTTCAAGACTTTGATTACTATCAATTCTCACCTCTGATCTTATGGCTTCATTGTGTTGTCTTTTACCCTGCTTTTTCAACTTTCCCTTGTTAATAGCTGATGATATCAAATAAGTACATTTTTTATTGGCATCATTTATCCTATGTTATTGACTTGTTTTTATAGTATTTTATGAGAGAATTGATACTTAATCGCTTACTCTTATAATTCTCAGTTATAAACAAGCATTTGGTGAAAGTTAGCTATTTTGTACGGAAATTGGAGCAAAATGGATCAAGTTAGAAAAGTCTAATGAACTGAAGGAAGATATGTCGTATCATTCTAGACAGATACGCCGTACAACAATACTTAGATGAATATGAAGTCCATTGCCTGACTTTGAAGCATATGCCTCAAGGATTCATCCCATGCACCGTATATGAAACTTTGGTCAATGAAGAAGATCTTACTTGTTTTTACTCCAGATGCCCCGCATAATGATCCAGATATGCGGCGTATCAAACTCAAGACTTCACCAAGATAATCCAAGATACTGAAGAACATGCGCCGCATGAAGATTAAAAGTACGACGTATCTAAAAGCGGTGTATGAATATTCATGAATATTATAATCTTGAACCCCACGTGAAGTTACCGAGATGTGTCGTATCAACCCTACTGACAGATTCTATAAATACCCCATTCGACAGCCAAATTCGGTGTGCAACACAAAACCCTAAAGAGGCGAATACAAACGATTTGGAAGCACAAGACACCACCTAAAGGAAGAATTTAGAGCAGTAAGAAGGTCCTGCTAGTACTTTAATTCATAAGAAAACTCGTTTATTTGTATTAGCAATCTGTTAGTGGTTGAGTTAGTGTCTTTTTCACTATTTGATCAGACTTAATATTTTCCAGCTATTATAAAGAGTATTTGAAGTTTATTTGGTTTCTTTACACATTAGGATCTATCACGCCTTGTCAACATAGGCTCGCGCAATTACTTAATTAGCATTATTATAAAGGGATAAATAATACATATACCTAGTAATCATTAAGAGTTTACTCTCCTATAACTAAGATTCCAGTGAGAGAGAATAGATTTTAGCACTCATCTTATACAGCTAAGCAATTAAACGTGTGACAAGTTTTTCTACTATCGGCTTGACCTCTTATATGTGTCGGTTTTCTATCTGTGTACGTGTTTTCCATTCGCTTATTCAACTATATAGTTTTAATTACTGTTAATTAATCTACTTAATCGTGCCAGTCTCTCAGACTGAACCCCCTTGCATTAGATTAGGTTATTAAAACTAACATAGGATTAAAATACTGATAGATATCTAAGACGTTAACATTCCACTCTTAGTGTTCTACACTTTACTTACCAACTAGCTACATTGATCGAGTACACTGCTCGTTAGTGTGTATTATAGGATAAGTCGGCTAAATAAAAATTTAAAACTTGGTAAATATAATCTATTCTACAACGATATACGCACGCATCAATAGCATTCCGACATTTCAACTGATCCTCTTTGGTGTCTTTTGGACATGACGTAGTTTGTCCTATAACTTGTGAAATATGTTGTTTCAATCTTGTACCCCCCCCCCCCCCCTCACTGACCAATTTTTGTCACAAGGTGCATTTGATTTTATCCGGGTTGGTTGTGTTCGGGATAACACCATACTCCCAACCAATATCCTTCAATTTTCTTTTAGCACCGACAAACGTTGACTCAACATATGGTACACTAGCTGATCCAGATGTTATCCTTAGGTGTCAATGAACTTAAATGAGAAATGTACACTTCTAGAAATTAGAATTATACATTATACTAATAAACACAACTTGTTCCAATGAACTCTAAAATGAGATAAGTATTAAAGATGAGATTTTTTTAACAACCTGCATTATGTTTTCCTACTCATGATTACTCACTACTCACTACTCACTACTCACTACTCAAACTTATGTATGAGAAATGTAATCATGGCCCAATGTTAACAATTAACAGATATGATATATTGATATGTAATAGTGTACCCCCAATTTATAACAATTAACAAACATAATTAATTTATTAACCCATGCCATATATTGACATATATTTAATTAATTAAAGATTAAATCAGAAATATCTTACCTGCTTGTGGTGTCGCCGGAGGTGGAGTCGTCGGAGGTGGAGGGGGAGAGGTGGAGTCAAGGTGAATTATTGAATGTGCCAAAATATTATACCAGATCTGATATAAAACCCTAATTTTTTTTAAGTTTGACCGATTGTGACCGATATTGACCAAAACTGATTTTTTGGCCGATTAGTGAAAAAATGTGTCGGTTGACCGCCGATAAGCGATATATCAGTGATATATCGGCCGCCAAGACCCATATTTACAACACTAATCTCAACTAACTTCAACTACACAAAATTTCAAAACAACTTACTTCACATAGTGTAATGTTTCTATATAACTACCACTAACCAACTTCAAAAGTAGCGTATGCAAATCACACATACGCGAAAGAAACATTGTCGATTAGCTACGACAAAATCAACATTAACTTAGACTAAAACATACAACAATTATATAATGTTATTGTAATAACGGGTAGTGGTGGTGTTGATGATCGAAAATAGAGGTGGTGGTGGTGGTGTTGACGGCCGTAAATAGTGGTGATCGAAAATAGAGGTGGTGGTGGTGGTGTTGAGCTAAAACTTAAAAACGTACGTTTTGATTAAAAACGTACACAGACGAACAAAAAAAAAGTACAACTGATGGACGGGAAAGGTTATAAGTGTAAAATTATTATTTTTAAAATCCTAATAATTAAAGAAAATTTTAAGAAAAATAAAAACTATTTTTACACTATTTAATTATTAATTATTAATTAATTACTAATTATCTAATTATTAACTAATTAAACTAATTAGAATTATTAAAAATACTAAAAAGACTTAGAAAATTAAGAAAAATTTTACAAATCTAATTAACCATTACAGGAATCCTAAAAAAATTATAAAAAGTTTATTTTATGTATTTTTAAACTAATTTACTAATTATTAATCTAATTACTTATTAATTTCTAATTATACTAATTATATTAGGAAAAATAGAAAATGAACAATTTAAATCCTAGAAAAATTTATAAAAATGTTTTAACTTAAATAAAAGTTAGAAAAATTATAAAAACTAGATTATACTTTATAAAATATAATTATGCTATTTAATTACTTAATATTAATTAATAATTAATTAAACTCAAATTAATTATAAAAACCACTAAAAGACAAAATAAAAATCTAAAAAAATTTCTAAAATTACTTTAACCTAAAAGAGAATTTATAATAATATAAAAATGATATATTGCTTATAAATAAGCTAAAAAGAAAATTAAAATGATAAATCCTATTAAATAGAAGCTATCACTATAATTAAAGTTTGTTTTTTGTGTTTTTTCTTTTTCCAAACTAATTATACACTAAATACAAACACTTTTTCTGAAAACACTTTTTTCACAACCCAAAAATAAGCAATTGAGAGCTTATTGACCCTAACAGTTGACTTTTGTTGACTGTGGAAGGATTTTAAGCTCAAATGGAGAAAGTGGGGTCCACAATGGTTAAAGTAGGCTTATTTGAGTTACATGAACTAGAATAAGCAAGATTAGCACAAATAAGCTGTTTGCTTATTGAGATTCTGAGACAGATTGGGACAGAGTTTGGGAGCCAATCCAGGTGGGGTCCAATGGTCAAGAGGTCAAACCAATGGTCAACAGGTCAACTCTGGTAGGAGGGGGGTTGTAAGGACCTAATTGTGGGGTGTGGGACCCACTGGGTTAACCACAAAGCACCACCAAAGTTGGGTGGTGAGTTGGGATCTGCCGAGACAGGGCAACTTCCTTGCCCTGCAGGTCAGTTACAAGGGCAATTTGGTCCAGAGAAAAAATCACAAAAATATAAAAACTATGAGATTCACAAGTTCAGCTGGTAGGGTTTACACACAACAAATTTCAGATCCCAAATCACAACACAAAAATCAGATTAAATCTTGCCATTTTGATGAAAATCTGAGTTTGCAAATTTTGACTTTTTCAAATATCCTTGCACTTTGACTTTAATGAACTTAGATGCTAATTTAGTGATCAAATATCTTATGATAACCTATATGAAGACCAAATTAAGTAAAAACGCCCACTTATGATAAGGTGTGATAGGTTTTGGACTTGAAAACTCACCACAGTTAACTGTGGTGACCTCTTCCTTGTGATTTTGACTTTTACTCACTTTGGTACTGATTTTATGGTTGATTTATCCTAGGTAACTCTAATATAGCATGTATAAACCAGAAAATAACAACCTAAGTTCCTTGAGCCTACTTGAAAGGCTTATGCCAAACACCCCTCTTGTTGACAGTTATACATGAAATTTGATAAAACAGATACCACAATGCAATCTACTCAATGCAACTTATCTAATAAATGGTAAATAAGCACTTTAGACAGAATTAAGCAACTAGATAACACCAATAAGCCTAAACACAGATTATGCACAAAATACTCTAAGGATCTAAGATTTGAAAAGAAAAAAGCTTTGAACCTTCCCTAGCTTTTACTAGGGCTTCTTTCTCAGCTACTAGCTCCTAGCTTATCAATGATAAGCTAGGTACAAGTCCTTCCACCAATTCCATTACTTGGTGCTTCCATTAGCTTCCCACAATGAGCAAAGGTACCCTGTGCTTTATTTGTTACTGATTTTTGATTCTTTTCTGTTTTCTTTTCACAATTTTAGATACTAGGTAGGATTATGAGTGCTTATATAGAGCTTATTTTCAATAATCAACTTGGAAATAGAACTAAAAGAAAACTTGATAAAACTGAAAATTGCAATTGATGATTTAAAAGATAAGAACTTTCATTGATTAAAACTGGTTACAAAAGATAAACTAAGTATTTTTACACTAAAATTAATATATTACATGCCATAAAAGGCTTACATGAGCCAAATACTTATACTACGATTAAAAATAATTCACATCTCTCCCACATGGCTTCCCTGGTCCACATTGAGAGTTCCACTTGCTTTTACGTTGACCATAGACCAAATCACAAGCGTTCAATTATGCTAAGATGAACCTGAGCCCTTGATTGCCATTTTCCCGCCAAAACTTATACGGGGCAAAGTTGAGTGGTTCTGGTGGGGGGTTGGTGTTGTAATTTATGGTGGTGGGGAAGTTTGGTGAGGAGTATTAATTATGGGGGGGGGGCTGGTGAAAAAGGTGAGGAGGGGGGAAAGGTTTCCAGGTTTCATGGGATACGGTTGGGAGGTTGAGGGTGAGTCAAAGGTCGTTTGACCGGAGGGATTTTATATTTAAAAAGGGAAGTTGGGTCGGGTCATGTGGTGGGCTGGGATTTTGGGTGGACTGGATTTGGAATTGGGATTAATGTTTTGGGTTTAAAGATAATAAGGGTCCGGATGGTTGTAAGTTATCAAGGACCAATTTTGTAATTTCCCAAACTTCAAGGACTGATTTTGTAATTTCCCAAACTTGCTTCCAAGGACCAATTATGATGTAATTCCAAAGTCACAAACCATTTTTTTTCCATTTTCCAAATTTCAAAATTTCCCAGGGACTTATTTTGCCATTTTTGGATTTTCAGGGACTAAACATGTAATTTTGGAAAACTTGTAACCCAAGTGTAATATTTTGTGAAATTGACTTTCAAAACCTTGGGTTGACTTTTCCTTTCAAAATAAATGCATAGGGACTAAATTTGACAAGTTTTGAAACTTGGGGGACTGAAACTGCCAATATTGCAAACTTTGATCGATTTTCCTTTGTTTTTGCACATTTTGCATTTAAAACACATAAAACACAATCCCTGGGATAATTTAAGTATTTTGATATCTTTTTGATTGTTTTTGTATGTTTTGGCAGTTTAAATACGTCAAAAATGATGAGTGTTTGAGCATTCATCAATCCCCCACACTAAACTATTGCTAGTCCCTAGCAATCTTTTTAGAAAACTTGATGGATTTTAAACTCTTTACCAAAAGCCATCACTTCTGGAGTAGCCAGGTGTAAGAACTGTGGCACACCTGATAACCGTGTGATTTTGAGCAAACCACCAGCTTTCAACGGATTTGTTTAGTCTTTACCAAGAGCCGTTTGCTCCTGGACTAGTGATGCGTGGGAATCGCAACAGGCTTTACCTTTCGAGGGATCTCGAGAAGCTTACAACCCCCACCAGGCAGTGTACCTGATCGTTGTAGTATAGTATAGTGACAAGTACCGAGGGATTGATCGTTCAGCTTAGGAATAGTGTCGCTAGGATTAGAAAGCCTAAATACTAGTTCTAAAGGTGAGGGATGATTATTTTTGTATTTTTATATTTTTATGAAAGCAAGTAAATATCTCGGGTTTGAAGGATTTGGGCGGAATTAGTTGCTATTCAACTAACCCAATACTAAGATGCAATCAAAATAAAATACTAAAAATGAAAATAAGCTAATTAAACTAAGGTTGTGAGCAGTAATTGGAGAAAATGTGTTTACTTAGATTTCATTACTCCCTAGACATCTTTTACACGTTAATTACTTGTTATAATTGCATGGATGATAGATCGTATTCCTTAATACCATTCATGGGGTGGCACACATAACTCCCCAATTCTATGAGCTCTTATCTCCTCCTACACCATGCCCAGCACAACTATAGGTATTGTAAACAGTGGCTCATGTATTAAATACAACCAATAAAGACCTAGTGCGCCTCGGTTCATGTTTCTTAAGACGTTCAAGCATGTTACCAAGTGGAGATCTGCCAGTTTTCTTAAGCCTAACATATAAATCACTCATCCAAGACAAAGATAAACAAGTAATCAACACATAATTAACATCTAGGTTTCATTAGATCTAAGCAAACACAAGATAGATCTAGCCTAGCATAATGGAATTGAGACAAGAACAAGATATAGACAACCAACACATAGACATATTGATTGAATTAGAAGAACACTTATCTCAATTACAATGCAAGGTATCAAGGGTTTGGAACCCTTGAAAAACCTGTAAAAGTTGCACCAAAATCGTACTTAGGGTTTCTCCAAAACTTCTCTCTTTTAATGTGTGAAAATTAGAAAACTATATATAGAAAAATAGGTCTGACGGCGTCAAGAATAAACTTGTGACGCCGTCACCTCGCCGCCATAACTCTCCTCGGACTGCCTAGATCTACTTCTGACGCCGTCAAGACTTATACACTTCCAGGCCGTCATGACTCTTTTACTCTTGACGCCCTTCCAACGTGACGCCGTCAAATCTGTTCTGGGTCGTCATGGAAATTCATGAAATTTGCTCTTGACGCCGTCAAGGTTTTGCTCTTGACGCCATCACCTACTGTTCCCAGCATGGAAAATTAAGACTTTGGCGTTTTCTTCACTTTTATGCTCCAAAAACGTCCGAATTGCTTCCTTTTCCAGATTTCTCTCCCAAAGTACCTAAAATCACAAAAGGAATGATTTAGGGCAATATTTGATCAAATAAATTCGGATTCGGGCTTAAATGACCCCCTAAAAACGGATCATTTCTCGTCTCATCATATACCCTTACACTTGAGATTTGCTTGTCCTCAAGCAAATGTGCTTTTATTCTACTCAAAAGACAAGTTAGGGGTCATTTAACACTAACATAAAAGTAATTACAACAAATAATCGTTCCACTAAAGACCAATAGACAAGCACGGAGGTCATACACTAGCACCTCACAAATAGTGTTTAGATACTCACATCTCTCGGGTGTAATAAAGTGTAAATCACAATATGGAAACGGAAGATATCTCTCACTACCTGTCATAGCAAAATAGATTACCATAGGCTTGGGAAAGGATCAAACCTCCACCACATGGCGTAAGCACCTAGGATAAACTATCAAAGAGGTCTTTTAAAGGGTTGTAATGTTAGGTGTAGGGATATGAAATACACGGTTTTGTTGGATAAAGGAAGTTTTACTGGTGGCGAGTTAACAATCTTGGTTAATTACATGTACAATGTGGCGTTGCTAAGCCAAGACTAGACTCGACTTAAGCTAATAACTGAAAAATAACAAAAACATAAAATAAACATTGAATGAAAAGGGATGGTAGTCCGTATGTTTTTTTTTTTTTCTTTTTTCTTGATTTTTCTTTTTTTTTTTTCGATTTTTTTTTTTTTTTTTTTTTTTTTTTTTTTTTTTTGCATACACTCTTACCCTACCATCCAAAATAATACATCATAGGGAATGAACATTTCCCTTACACTTGAATCTTTACATACTTTACATTAAACTAATCTAATGACTCGAATTAAGAAAATCAAAACACTTGGAGCACTTTTAAGATTAACGTACATATGGGGGTAATAAATGATGTTCTTCCCCCATTATTCCATAAAATAAGTACTTACCCATGAGTCCCAATCGTCCCAAAATAATATGTACAAGGATATGAATCGACTTAGCAACCATGTAATCAATTAGATAGTTAACTTAGGGTTTAACAAATAACAATAATGCACTAAAAATGAGCGCATACACGGAAGGCTAAGGCGATTTGGTTGTACATTTAAGTGGGGTGTAACAAATTCTTCCTTTAAGTAAGATGCTTAAAGTTAGAAACGAAAAGATAGGCTCGGAGGGGTGTACTAGGGGTTTCGTGTACTAAAAATAAGTACAACGCTAAGGGTGTGGGAAAAATTAGTTGACTTAACTAGCCAAGTAATATGACTTAAATGGTCAAGTAATTATAATACGGGTTTAACACAAGGGTGATCCTAATGCCTCTTATCATGTAGTAAATCCTACTACACGAATGTAGTCTCACTAGCGGTCTCGGGATGCATCACTAACGCAAGTTCTAGAATCTAAATGCTACCTGTACACTCATAAGCACTAATAGTAAATGCTTTTCCTATCAAATCTAAAGGCGAACCTCACATATTTGGGTGGAAAATTTTTCTGAAAGGACGGTTATGTGCTAGTCATACAATCTCCTATCCATGAGACGCTTGCTATGGCTAAAGTTTCACTCCTAAATGTTGTAAAAAATTTTAAATTTGGCGCTAAAATTACACTAACAAGTATTTCTCATAGTTTTATTACACATCTACCATTGAACAAACAAACTCAAGCGAAAGTGCATATGTAAGGTATCATCTTTTTACCCTCCCCTTACACTTAAGATGAACATTGTCCCCAATGTTCAAGTAAAGAATGTAAAAGCGAAAAATAAAGAGAATGAAATCAAATACTCCCCTGATTCGCTCGGTATGGATAATAGGATGGTCAGGTTAAATCTTCCTCCAAGAAAACGAACAATCAAAGCTTCCCTTCCAGAATGTAAATCATCTTCTTGTCATACATAACCTGTAAAACCTGACAAAATAGACAAGACAACCTCGCGTAAAATCGGCGGCATTCTATATAAGTTACTAAATCCTAGAAAACAAGATAAGATATAATACTTGTGGAATGAAGTTTGAAGATCTCCTGGAGATTATAAAACTTAATAATTCACAAAAACCATAAGACTCCGTTAGAAAAACAAAACCGATAAAATTTCTAGATTTTAACTCCTGACGCCGTCAAGAGTAAACCCCTGACGCCGTCAGAATTGACCTGCAAAAATCCTTATGTTAAGTTTCCGGAAAATTTCTGGAAAAACTTGGTCCTACTTCCTGGAAAATCCTGAAAAACTTCATTATGACTCAATACAAGCATTTGACTCTAACAAATACGAATACACATGTTCATTTAATATTGTGGAGAATCATGATCGGTTTGTTTCTTAAAAACATATTTGGGGTTTCCCCTTACACTTATCTTTTGCAAAAATACTTTTAGGTGGAGTTAAGACTAGGCCAAAACAACAAAGTAAAGTATTTCCACTATTTAGTTTAGAAACATGATCTACCAACAATAAAAATAAAACATGCATACGGAAGCAAATAACAATCAAACAAATAAACAATCAATCAAACAAACAATATGAATAACGTCACCATGAGAACCACTAATTATTTCAAATAGACATAAACATGAAAATAAATTGTTCAAGGCCAACAGAGGCCGCATCCTAAGTTATTACAATGCCAAATGTTCCAAATCACAAAACCATCAATAAATTGTTCAGAAACAATAGAAATCAAGAGGAATCACTGAGGAGGAGGAGGAGGAGGACCAAAGCGGTAGTCATAGCCAGGAGGGAGGTGCCCAGTGTATCCGTAGGGAGGGTAGTTAGTCTCACGGCCAGGGAACGGGTCAATCTGCAGGTGAGGCTCAAGCTGATCTCGGGTGGAGAGGTGCTGCATCTGGCGGATGGTGTGATCATATATCCAGTCAAAGCGCTGGTCAGTGGTGGTCCGCCATGCGTCCACCTGACCCATCCAGGCACCCTGGTGTGCCTGCCAGTCTCCCCGACCCATGTGTCGGTAGTAGTCAGCCGTCCCCTCCTCATAACCCTGGAACTGATGCTGCTGGGTATCCACCTCATCATCAGCATCCTCCTCAACATCTGGCCCCCCTTCCGCATACCAGTTATAGGTCCCATGCCTCTCCGGCATCACAATGCTCATCTGCCTGAGGGATTTAACCCTCACCACCCTGCAGGCCCCACAGTCGCTCAAGTACCCTAGGATCTGAGGAGTAAGAAGACCATAGGAATGAGCCAACCGGGTCACGAACATCCCCCCATACACCCTGTCAATATCCCTCTCACCCACACTGGTCCTCAAATAACTGGCCACCCAAAATGGGATGTTGCAGTAGACATCCGCAGAAAAGATGGTGTACAAGTAGAACAGGTCTGAAGCAGTGACACGGTGAGTGGTGCCATGACGTCCTGACAGGCTGTATGTGATGCACCTGTGGACTAACCTAGCTACGGGTTCCCTAATAGATGTTGCCCCAGTAGTCGAGGTGTAAACCCCGTTCCCTATGGTCGGCCAAAAAGTGATACACCTCATCTCACTCCTCTGAGTCTCCCCATGTAACAACTTCTGCATAAAAACCCCATCAACCTCCTCTCTAGTATACAACCCAATCCTCCAACCAAACTCAGCAACTGAACATGACCGCAACTCTCCCCCTAGCCTAAAATACACAGTGGTGCCCCCCATATCCGTCCTAGCCTCAGCCTGATCAAAACGGAAGGTCGCAAAGAACTCCCTAACCAACTCACTATACACTATCTCTCTAACCTTAAACAACCTCTCCCACTGAGGACCCGCAAATCCATCAGTGTGGATCCTCTTTAAGAACGCAGCCTCCAACCCATTGGTCCTAAGAAACTCCCAGTCAACCACAGCCCCAGCATCAATATGGTGGTTACAAAGCTCCGCATACTTGGTGTTAGCACCAACATCGTCAAACTCGCTCCAACTATGGACCAATTCTCCATAATTGACCCTTTGAGACCTAGAGGAATTGCCCTTATGTTGACAAGATCTTTTGCTCATTTTCCAAGCGAAGATTGGATGCGGAAGATGTCGAATTGGAGGGTGGAGAATCGGAGTAGCAGCAGAACTTTGGGTGAGATTTGTGGGGTATGGGTTGAAAGTGATTGGTTTTGGGTTAATATTGTTGATCCATCGAGCTGACGGCGTCAAGAGTTAAATCTGACGCCGTCAGATGCCCGTGTAAGGTGAGATTTGGAGTAGTTCCATGTTCAGTCCCTGCACTTTGCGTGAATAGCTAAACATTAGTAAAACCCATGAGTAGCTATTCCGTTAATGAGGTCCACCAGGGTCGAACATCTCATTACTGTCACGGAAAGAGGCAAGGTTGTAGAAGGGGTTGGGTGACGTTTTGGCTAAGTTGATCCCTGTGCACGGGTCATTGGTGTGAAAAGAGAGATGTTGTTCCATAGAGGGTTTCGAATCAGTGGTGTTTTTGAGGTGCAACCTCTTTACACCGGGTTTAAAACCAAAAGAACATTTCTTGGATAAGTTCGGGAATGTGGTACGCAAACATCCGACGAAAATGTTATGGAATTGCGAACTCTTCTCTGCATGGGGGTGCTCATGAGGATGGGGGTAGTTAATGGTGAAGCACTTGGGGAAACTTTCTCGCTATCCTCTTGGTCAAACACAAAAGGGGTTGAAACCTCGAAGACTTTTTCAATTTTTTTAGGTACGGAATTTTCTTTGATCTTTTCTTTGACCCTTGATATGAATTGGTCTGCGAAATTCATAAAAGCATTATGAGTGCTTTCCATGCGTGCTTCTAGGTGCTGGATTTGTTTTTCCTGATTATTCATGAAGGTTACCATTATCCCTTCAAATTCCTCTTGTCGTGAGCGTTCAGGAAAATTCTGGTTGATAACCGTATTCCTACGTGGATTATGATTCCACACGGGTTCAGCAGCAAGTTTCTTAATACTCATCAATTCTTTTACCTGCTTCTCGATGCTTCCTAACAAATATTCTTGGGTGGCACATGCGTAGTCAAGTTTCACCTTGCTTGGGAGCATCGGGTCCTCCCATCCTTCCTCTTCGTATTGTGCCAACTCCTCAAGAACTTTCCAGCACTCGTCAACGCTGAGTCTATCTAGCCTACCCTTAGCTGCGTAATCAATGGCTTTCCTTGTTTGATAGTCAACCTTATCGTAAAAGATTTGGATCTGGAGCCATGGTTCGATGCCATGATGAGGGACTTTTCGGAGTAGGTCTTTATATCGAATCCATACTTCATAAAAGGTTTCATTTTGACGTTGTTGGAACATCAAGATGTCATTTCTAAGCTTAGTAGTTCTCCCCGGTGGGAAAAATTGAGCAAGGAAACGAGTGGTGAGATCATCCCATGTGGTGATGGATCCCGCGGGTAAACGCTCAAGCCATTGACTAGCTTGATCCCGTAGAGAGAATTGGAATAGGCGTAAACGGGTAGTCTCTCTAGTTTCAACACCTAGGTCTATGGAATCTACGATTTTGAGGAAGTCCTTAAGATGTTGGTTTGGATCTTCGAAACGAAGTCCATGGAATGCACATCCGCTTTGCACCAACCGGATGGTGTCGGATCGCAAGGGGGTCACATTGGCTCCGGTGAGCTCAATGGTGTTTCGGTAGCCTTGGTGGCTAGGTCGGGAATACTCTCCTAAGGTTCGGGGCCTAAGGGGTTCTAATGGTGGGTTTTGTTGTGGTGGGATGACGGGTTCAAAGATGTTCCCGTTGTCCATGGTGTTGGGTGGTTACGAACAAAGGCACAAAGAAGTAGATAGACTAAAGAAACCTAAAAATAAAAATAAAATCTTACTAGAAAGGAATCTAGCAAGTAGACCTAATAAAAAGAAATTCTAACCTAGACAATAACTATTCCCCGGGCTGCGGCGCCAAAAACTTGATGCGTGGGAATCGCAACAGGCTTTACCTCTCGAGGGATCTCGAGAAGCTTACAACCCCCACCAGGCAGTGTACCTGATCGTTGTAGTATAGTATAGTGACAAGTACCGGGGGATTGATCGTTCAGCTTAGGAATAGTGTCGCTAGGATTAGAAAGCCTAAATACTAGTTCTAAAGGTGAGGGATGATTATTTTTGTATTTTTATATTTTTATGAAAGCAAGTAAATATCTCGGGTTTGAAGGATTTGGGCGGAATTAGTTGCTATTCAACTAACCCAATACTAAGATGCAATCAAAACAAAATACTAAAAATGAAAATAAGCTAATTAAACTAAGGTTGTGAGCAGTAATTGGAGAAAATGTGTTTACTTAGATTTCATTACTCCCTAGACATCTTTTACACGTTAATTACTTGTTATAATTGCATGGATGACGGATCGTATTCCTTAATACCATTCATGGGGTGGCACACATAACTCCCCAATTCTATGAGCTCTTATCTCCTCCTACACCATGCCCAGCATAACTATAGGGATTGTAAATAGTGGCTCATGCATTAAATACAACCAATAAAGACCTAGTGTGCCTCGGTTCATGTTTCTTAAGATGTTCAAGCATGTTACCAAGTGGAGATCTGCCAGTTTTCTTAAGCCTAACATATAAATCACTCATCCAAGACAAAGATAAACAAGTAATCAACACATAATTAACATCTAGGTTTCATTAGATCTAAGCAAACACAAGATAGATCTAGCCTAGCATAATGGAATTGAGACAAGAACAAGATATAGACAACCAACACATAGACATATTGATTGAATTAGAAGAACACTTATCTCAATTACAATGCAAGGTATCAAGGGTTTGGAACCCTTGAAAAACCTGTAAAAGTTGCACCAAAATCGTACTTAGGGTTTCTCCAAAACTTCTCTCTTTTAATGTGTGAAAATTAGAAAACTATATATAGAAAAATAGGTCTGACGGCGTCAAGAATAAACTTGTGACGCCGTCACCTCGCCGCCAAAACTCTCCTCGGACTGCCTAGATCTACTTCTGACGCCGTCAAGACTTATACACTTCCAGGCCGTCATGACTCTTTTACTCTTGACGCCCTTCCAACGTGACGCCGTCAAATCTGTTCTGGGTCGTCATGGAAATTCATGAAATTTGCTCTTGACGCCGTCAAGGTTTTGCTCTTGACGCCGTCACCTACTGTTCCCAGCATGGAAAATTAAGACTTTGGCGTTTTCTTCACTTTTATGCTCCAAAAACGTCCGAATTGCTTCCTTTTCCAGATTTCTCTCCCAAAGTACCTAAAATCACAAAAGGAACGATTTAGGGCAATATTTGATCAAATAAATTCGGATTCGGGCTTAAATGACCACCTAAAAACGGATCATTTTTCGTCTCATCAACTAGCCAGCATCTTAATGGACCTAGTCAACATCTTGGTGAGCTGATTACCAATTATGGATTTTCCACGGCCTTTACCACAAGCCATAATCTTGCGGGCTAGCCAACTCATTAGCTTTTGAGGATGATGGGAGTTGAGGAACCATACAATTTTGGGCAAATTGCAAGCCGTAAACGGATTTGATTTATCTTTACCAAGAGCCGTTTGCTCCTGGATTAGCCAATCCCTTTGTCGGTTAGACTTGGCGGACTGATTACCACAAAAATTTTGAAATAAAGTTAAAAATTTTTGAAAATTTTGGCCAAAAACGGGGGTATTTGAAAGTATTAAAATTCGCTAGAATTTCCCCCCCACACTTAGAAATGAATATTGTCGTCAATATTCAAAGTCCCGGCTATTATGCCGACATTTTGAACGTAAAAAGCCAAGATTCGAATCTCACTGCGGAAATACCAAATTTCACTTTATTTCTATATATATACATCATCATTTTTTTTTTTTTTTTTGAACTTATATACATATATACATTTTTTCAAACAGCGGGGGGGGGGGGGGGGGGGGGGGGGGGGTTGGCCATTCCCCCAAACTAGGTGGTAGAAAATAGAAAGAATCAGAGATACGGGTGAAAACCCGTATTGTGCTATTGTTTTTGTTCATCGAGTCGCTAGCTTGACTCGATCCCCGAATTCAATTGTCCTTGGGGAAAGTTTGGAGATCCGGGACAACCATGGATGGTATGTCCTCTCCAAAGTAATGTTTCAACCGATGTCCATTCACTTTGAAATTAGGACCGTCATTTTGAGATAATTTGACGGTGCCATAAGGATAAACCTTAGCGATAGTGAATGGACCAGTCCATCGGGTTTTGAGCTTTCCCGAGAAGATCTTGAGTCTAGAATTGAAAAGAAGGACTCGATCACCAACGTTGAAAACGCGGTTTTTGATTTTTGAGTCATGAATCTTCTTTGTCTTTTCTTTGTAGATCAAAGAGTTCTCGTAAGCTTGATCACGAAGTTCGTTTAATTCGTTTAGTTGAACTTTTCTATGATCACCCGCCGTTTTGAGGTCGAAATTGGCATGCTTGAGAGCCCAATAGGCTTTGTGCTCAAGCTCGATCGGAAGATGGCACGCTTTCCCGTACACAAGTTTATAAGGCGTACACCCAATGGGTGTTTTGTAAGCCGTACGGAAAGCCCAAAGTGCATCATCTAATTTGTCCGACCACGATGCACGATTCTCACCTACAGTTCTTTTCAATATTCTTTTAATGCCCCGATTGGAAACCTCGACTTGTCCACTTGTTTGAGGGTGGTACGCAGTGGAAAGACGGTGAGTCACACCATACTTTTGCATGACTTTGTCAAATTTGTCATTACAGAAGTGCGTACCACAATCACTAATAATAGCACGTGGAGTTCCGAATCGGGCAAAAAGAGCTTTTAAAAATTTCACAACTACTCGGGCATCATTTGTGGGTAAAGCTTTCGCTTCAACCCATTTTGACAAATAGTCAACTGCCACGAGTATGTATTTGTTGCCATGAGAGGATGGAAATGGCCCCATAAAGTCGATGCCCCAGATATCAAAAATTTCACAAACTTGAATTGCATTCTGAGGCATTTCATTCTTTTGTGAAATATTCCCGTGACGTTGACAAGCGTCACAGGACTTGACCAATTCTTGGGCATCCTTGTAAATCGAGGGCCAATAAAAGCCGGAATCAAACACCTTTTTGGCGGTGTAGTTGGGATTGTGGTGGCCCCCCGTGGGACCAGCATGGCAAGCCTTTAAGATTTCAGCGGCTTCTTGACCATACACACACCGCCGGATGACTTGATCCGCGCATATTCTGAACAAGTAGGGGTCGTCCCAGAAGTAATGTTTTATATCTTTGAAAATTTTATTTTTTTGTTGGGACGACATCCCTTTCACAATGAAGTTACCCGCAAGATAGTTTGCAAAGTTGGAAAACCATGGGGTAATCGAGTCTCCACGAAATGAAACCGCATTGAGGGTTTCGAGAGGAAATGTTTCATTTATTTCCTTTTTCTCGAAAGCATCTTGGTGAGGGTTTTCAAGACGGGAGAGATGATCAGCAGCTACGTTCTCAGCTCCTTTTTTATCACGAATAATGATATCAAATTCCTGAAGGAGGAGAACCCAATGGAGGAGTCTCGGCTTTGCATCTTGTTTTGAAAATAGATACTTCAAAGCCGAGTGATCCGTATACACTATGCTTTTGGTCAGAATCAAGTATGGCCGGAATTTTTCAAAAGCATACACCACAGCTAATAATTCTTTTTCAGTGGTGGTGTAATGACTTTGAGCCTCGGTCATAGTCTTGCTGGCATAGTGTATAGGCTGAAAATGTTTTGTTTTGCGTTGCCCCAAGACTGCCCCTATAGCATAATCACTAGCATCACACATGAGCTCGAAGGGCAAGTCCCAATCGGGGGCAACAAGAATCGGTGCCTCGGTAAGCCTTTTCTTTAATGTTTCAAAGGCTTCGATGCACTCAGGGAAGAAGATAAAAGGAGCATCCTTTTCGAGGAGATGGGTCATAGGCCGGGCGATTTTAGAAAAATCTTGAATAAACCTATGATAGAAACCGGCGTGACCCAAAAAGCTCCTAACACCTTTCACAGTCGTGGGATGAGGCAATTTTGCAATGACGTCCACTTTGGCTCTGTCAACCTCAATCCCGTTTTTTGAAATTTTTTGGCCGAGGACAATGCCCTCTTTGACCATAAAGTGACTCTTCTCCCAATTTAGACATAACTTTGTGTCTTCACAACGTTTTAGCATGCTATCTAAATGGGAGAGACATGATTGGAACGAATCCCCAATGACCGAAAAATCGTCCATAAAGACCTCCATAGTTTTCCCGATCATGTCAGAAAAAATGGCCATCATACATCTTTGAAACGTGCCCGGAGCATTACATAAGCCAAATGGCATACGTTTATATGCGAAAGTTCCATAGGGGCACGTAAAAGTGGTCTTTTCTTGGTCTTGCGGGTCAATGGGAATCTGAAAGTAACCCGAGAAACCATCGAGGAAGCAATAGTACTCATTCCCCGCTAATCTCTCGAGCATCTGATCCATAAAGGTCAGAGGAAAATGATCCTTACGGGTGGCGTCATTTAACTTACGATAGTCAATGCAGACACGCCATCCCGTAACCAAACGAGTTGGAATTAACTCATTCTCCTCATTTGTGACAACAGTGATGCCACCCTTTTTTGGAACACAATGGATTGGGCTGACCCAAGGACTGTCCGAGATAAGGTAAATCAATCCGGCATCAAGAAGTTTTAAAACCTCTTGTTTGATAACCTCGTGAATTTTTGGATTCACCCTTCTTTGTTGTTGGACTGCTGGTTTGAAGTCGTCCTCCATTAAAATCTTGTGAGTACAAAACTCAGGGTCAATGCCCTTGATGTCGGAGAGACGCCAAGCAATTGCTTGTTTATGAGACTTCAAAACCTTTATAAGAGCAGCCTTTTCCTCATCACTTAAGTCTTTAGCAATTATGATGGGCAATTTATCATCACCCTCCAGAAATGCATATTCAAGATGAGGCGGCAAGTCCTTAAGTTCAACCTCAGGGAAGTCATCAGTTTTCTCAACATTTTTGATTTCCTCCTTATGAAGTGTTTGTGGTAGAACAGGAAGAGGAGAGGGATCTTCGTTTAACAATTTTTCAAGTATGAGAATATCCCTCTCGAGGTCGATCTCTTGGTTATCGACTCCATCGGGAATCGAGTCACTTTTGAGAAACGCCTCTATTTCTTCTAAGATGAAGTCACTTCCCTCAAACGGAGTGAGGGAAGGAGAAGAATTAGCTATGATGGGATGAGAAGACTGAGTGAGGTTTTCACTCGAAGAATCATCAATGAAACCTAAAATCTCTTGAGCATACTCCTCAGCAGCAACATCGATGACATCAATTTGATTCACCGATTCACAATCATAATTGGAGGAGTATCTCGATGTTTGATTTAGGTTGAAGGTAATAGCTTCCGTCCCAACACGTAATGTGATCTCATGCTCAAATACATCGATAAGAGCGCGCCCAGTTCTGAGGAATCCCCTCCCTAGAATGAGAGGGACCCTAGAATCGGCATCAAAGTCAACAATCACAAAATCTGCCGGAAAATGGAACTTTCCCACTTTAACGAATACATCCTCGGCAATGCCAAGAGGACGAGAAATCGAACGATCGGCAAGCTCTAAAGTCATGCACGTGGGAGTGAGTTCGGGAAAAGAGAGTTTCTTCCATATAGAAGATGGCATCAGGTTAATGCTAGCACCTAAATAAGCTAAGGAGAAGCATTCAACCATACCCGGGAAAGTACAAGGAATGAGAAATTTCCCGGGGTCTCCAAGCTTTTCAGGAAGCTTTTTCAAGAGAACTGCTGAGAAGTGCTCATTCAGAGGAGTTCTTGCCATCTCAAAGAGTTTTTCTTTATTACTCAACAGATTTTTGATTGTCGATGCAAACTTGGGCATCAAGAGAATAGCATCCGCGAAGCTAATATCAAAGTGCAAATCTTGGAAGATTTGGAAAAATTTATCCATTTGGTGATTAGCCTTTTCGCTGAGCTTTTGTTCATTGAGACGTGATGGATAAGGAATAGAAGTTTTGGATTTTGGGTTGTCCCCTGGAGTGTCTGGTGGTTCAAAGACAACTCCAGGCTTACATCTGGTTTCAAGATTAACCTGAGGTTGGACGTGTGTTGTACTTCGTGGGCTAGGAATTCGCACCTTATCCTTTGTCACCTCAGGCTCACGATCCACTACCTTTGGAGGAGAGGGAGAAGAGGTAGTAGGAATCGCGGGTTCATCATATGAAGCACCACTTCGTGTTGTGATCGCCTTAGCATCGCCCCTCGGGTTAGGGATCGTGTTGCTCGGTAAAGTAGTACCTGAGCCTGAGGGTCGATCATTTAAAGACTTCTTGATGTCAGAAATCTGGCTGACCAGCAACTTGTTCAACTCTTCTTGGGACTTCATGAATTGCTTTAACAATTCATCAGATGAAGGCCCGGTTGGAACAACGGCTTGATTCGGATTAGGAATATTTGGAGCACGATTGTTTAGATTAGGACCTTGATTGAAATTTCCTTGGTTTTGATGATGGAAATTCCCGTGATTCTGGTGATTGTTTCCATGAAAGTTCCCTGGGTTGAAATTACCCTGACCTTGGTTCCGGTTAAAGTTTCCTTGATTTTGGTGTTGGAAACCTTGATTTTGGAAACTTTGGTTTTGATTTTGGAAACCGTGACCCTGATTGAAGTTACCTTGGTTTTGATAACCTTGGTTCACTCTATTTTGATTCTGGCCACGGTTTTGGACATTTTGGTTTTGATTAAAACCGGGAGGTCCAGGATAATGGTGAGGACGATAGTTCGGGTCCATAGGAGGGCAGTATTGATTGCCTCCTTGATTTTGGGACCCGACAACAGCATTAGCTTCATATGGAGTACCATCAGTAGCTGTGCAATTGTAGTAGGCATGCGGCCCACCACAAGTCACACAGACTTCCACTTTTTTAACCTCAGCAGGGGGAGGATGTTGTGGAAATGAAACTTTCTTTGTTTGGGCGAGAACCAAAGCTTGGATCGCTTCAGTGAGCTTGTCAAGCTTAGCATCCGTGCTAGATTGACCCACAGAAGATGAAGTAGAAGGACCCGCATTGATTTGAGAAACAATCGGTTTGCTTCGTGTAGAACGGACCTTAGACTTGTTTTCTATGATTTGCAAAGCTTCTTTCGTGGTTCTACTCAAAAAATTACCTCCCGCGGAGGCATTGAGAGAATCCTGATCAGCTTGGCTCACACCATTGTAGAAAGTATCGAGTTGCATCAACTCAGAGAAACCATGATGTGGACACTTGCGGAGTAATTCTTTGAAACGATCCCACGCTTCACCAAAAGATTCATCATATTTCTGAGTGAACTTGGTGATTTCGTTCTTAAGACTCGTGGTCTTGGAAGGTGGGAAAAATTCGTTCACAAATTTTTTCACAAGATCTTCCCATGTCTCAATAGATCGTGGAGGTTGTTTTTCAAGCCAAATCCGGGCTTGTCCCTCCAGGGAGAATGGGAAGAGAAGAAGTTTGATTGCTTCACAAGGGACATTTTTGTACTTGATGGTCGAAGTGATTTTATTGAACCATCGAATGTGAGCATGAGGATCGTCCCTCTCAAAACCGTAGAATTGACTTGAGGTTACAAGATTGAGTAACCCGGTTTTGAGCTCAAAATTATCAGCCACGATGGCTGGAACAACAATGGCATCTCCGTAACCCTCTATGGGTGCTTGGAGAAGCTCACACATGGGGCGGTCTTCCGCCATGGTGACAGTGGGTGTGACAACAGTACGGATCTCAGATCCGACTGTTGGTGCAGAACGTCTACGAGGTCTTCGAGGTTTCCGGACAAGCTCACGTAATGGGCTAGTGGACCTTGAAGAACGAGTGCGCATGCACTAGGGATAAAAACTTTTTGGACAATATTTTTGTTATCGTCCCGTAATCTAGAATCGTTTTTCTTTAAGAATCACCTTAAAAGAAAACCGAATCAGAAAACGTTACGATGTTTTGTTGTTTTTTTAAATTTTTTGGTGTTTTAACACTTTAGGAAAAGTGTTAATGACTTTTTTGTGTTTTGATTTTGAAAATATACACAAGTGGTGGTATTTGTACAGTGAGTGAGGTGAGATAACACTAATCTCAAAAGACGCTGCAGAAACGCGCACACCTCCTCGGCAGCGGCGCCAAAAATTGATTGATGCTAAACCACTAACTTATATTGACCAAAGAATGGTCAACAAAGTCAAATAGCCTAGGTCAATGCTCCGGGTAATATAATGTATCACCAGGTCGTTAAATCCCGTTGAGGTGTGAATTGTAACTTAGCGTGCTTTGTGATCGGGTGTTTATTCACAGAAAAGGGTTGTTATGAGAATTATTTGGAAATTATTGAACAAAATAGCTTAGGAAAGGTACGTGATTGATTACGTGAATTGAGGTTATGAAGATTTGAGCTAAAACTTAATCTAATTACTTATTAATTTCACGTACGTTTTGATTGATTAAAAACGTACACAGACGAACAAAACAAAAAAGTACAACTGATGGACGGGAAAGGTTATAAGTGTAAAATTATTATTTTTACAATCCTAACAATTAAAGAAAATTTTAATAAAAATAAAAACTATTTTTACACTATTTAATTATTAATTATTAATTAATTACTAATTATCTAATTATTAACTAATTAAACTAATTAGAATTATTAATACTAAAAAGACTTAGAAAATTAAGAAAATTTTTACAAATCTAATTAACCATTACAGGAATCCTAAAAAAATTATAAAAAGTTTATTTTATGTATTTTTAAACTAATTTACTAATTATTAATCTAATTACTTATTAATTTCTAATTATACTAATTATATTAGGAAAAATAGAAAATGAACAATTTAAATCCTAGAAAAATTTATAAAAATGTTTTAACTTAAATAAAAGTTAGAAAAATTATAAAAACTAGATTATACTTTATAAAATATAATTATGCTATTTAATTACTTAATATTAATTAATAATTAATTAAACTCAAATTAATTATAAAAACCACTAAAAGACAAAATAAAAATCTGGAAAAATTTCTAAAATTACTTTAACCTAAAAGAGAATTTATAAAAATATAAAAATGATATATTGCTTATAAATAAGCTAAAAAGAAAATTAAAATGATAAATCCTATTAAATAGAAGCTAACACTATAATTAAAGTTTGTTTTTGGTGTTTTTTCTTTTTCCAAACTAATTATACACTAAATACAAACACTTTTTCTGAAAACACTTTTTTCACAACCCAAAAATAAGCAATTGAGAGCTTATTGACCCTAACAGTTGACTTTTGTTGACTGTGGAAGGATTTTAAGCTCAAATGGAGAAAGTGGGGTCCACAATGGTTAAAGTAGGCTTCTTTGAGTTACATGAACTAGAATAAGCAAGATTGGCACAAATAAGTGGCTAGAATAAGCCACAAAACACAAATAAGCTGTTTGCTTATTGAGATTCTGAGACAGATTGGGACAGAGTTTGGGAGCCAATCCAGGTGGGGTCCAGTGGTCAAGAGGTCAAACCAATGGTCAACAGGTCAACTCTGGTAGGAGGGGGTTGTAAGGACCTAATTGTGGGGTGTGGGACCCACTGGGTTAACCACAAAACACCACCAAAGTTGGGTGGTGAGCTGGGATCTGCTGAGACAGGGCAACTTCCTTGCCCTGCAGGTCAGTTACAAGGGCAATTTGGTACAGAGAAAAAAATCACAAAAATATAAAAACTATGAGATTCACAAGTTCAGCTGGTAGGGTTTGCACACAACAAATTTCAGATCCCAAATCACAACACAAAAATCAGATTAAATCTTGCTATTTTGATGAAAATCTGAGTTTGCAAATTTTGACTTTTTCAAATATCCTTGCACTTTGTCTTTAATGAACTTAGATGTTAATTTAGTGATCAAATATGTTATGATAACCTATATGAAGACCAAATTAAGTAAAAACACCCACTTATGATAAGGTGTGATAGGTTTTGGACTTGAAAACTCACCACAGTTAACTGTGGTGACCTCTTCCTTGTGATTTTGACTTTTACTCACTTTGGTACTGATTTTATGGTTGATTTATCCTAGGTAACTCTAATGTAGCATGTATAAACCAGAAAATAACAACCTAAGTTCCTTGAGCCTACTTGAAAGGCTTATGCCAAACACCCCTCTTGTTGACAGATATACATGAAATTTGATAAAACAGATACCACAGTGCAATCTACTCAATGCAACTTATCTAATAAATGGTAAATAAGCACTTTAGACAGAATTAAGCAACTAGATAACACCAATAAGCCTAACCACAGATTATGCACAAAATACTCTAAGGATCTAAGATTTGAAAAGAAAAAAAGCTTTGAACCTTCCCTAGCTTTTACTAGGGCTTCTTTCTCAGCTACTAGCTCCTAGCTTATCAATGATAAGCTAGGTACAAGTCCTTCCACTAATTCCATTACTTGGTGCTTCCATTAGCTTCCCACAATGAGCAAAGGTACCCTGTGCTTTATTTGTTACTGATTTTTGATTCTTTTCTGTTTTCTTTTCACAATTTTAGATACTAGGTAGGATTATGAGTGCTTATATAGAGCTTATTTTCAATAATCAACTTGGAAATAGAACTAAAAGAAAACTTGATAAAACTGAAAATTGCAATTGATGATTTAAAAGATAAGAACTTTCATTGATTAAAACTGGTTACAAAAGATAAACTAAGTATTTTTACACTAAAATTAATATATTACATGCCATAAAAGGCTTACATGAGCCAAATACTTATACTACGATTAAAAATAATTCACATCTCTCCCACATGGCTTCCCTGGTCCACATTGAGAGTTCCACTTGCTTTTACGTTGACCATAGACCAAATCCCAAGCGTTCAATTATGCTAAGATGAACCTGAGCCCTTGATTGCCATTTTCCCGCCAAAACTTATACGGGGCAAAGTTGAGTGGTTCTGGTGGGGGGTTGGTGTTGTAATTTATGGTGGTGGGAAAGTTTGGTGAGGAGTATTAATTGTGGGGGGGGGGGGGGCTGGTGAAAAAGGTGAGGAGGGGGGGAAAGGTTTCCAGGTTTCATGGGATACGGTTGGGAGGTTGGGGGTGAGTCAAAGGTCGTTTGACCGGAGGGATTTTATATTTAAAAAGGGAAGTTGGGCCGGGTCATGTGGTGGGCTGGGATTTTGGGTGGACTGGATTTGGAATTGGGATTAATGTTTTGGGTTTAAAGATAATAAGGGTCCGGATGGTTGTAAGTTATCAAGGACCAATTTTGTAATTTCCCAAACTTCAAGGACTGATTTTGTAATTTCCCAAACTTGCTTCCAAGGACCAATTATGATGTAATTCCAAAGTCACAAACCATTTTTTTTTTCCATTTTCCAAATTTCAAAATTTCCCAGGGACTTATTTTGCCATTTTTAGATTTTCAGGGACTAAACATGTAATTTTGGAAAACTTGTAACCCAAGTGTAATATTTTGTGAAATTGACTTTCAAAACCTTGGGTTGACTTTTCCTTTCAAAATAAATGCATAGGGACTAAATTTGACAAGTTTTGAAACTTGGGGGACTGAAACTGCCAATATTGCAAACTTTGATCGATTTTCCTTTGTTTTTGCACATTTTGCATTTAAAACACATAAAACACAATCCCTGGGATAATTTAAGTATTTTAATATCTTTTTGATTGTTTTTGTATGTTTTGGCAGTTTAAATACGTCAAAAATGATGAGTGTTTGAGCACTCATCAACCACCATCATCAGAGGCTTCACCTGTCATCACCATCGAACCCAGTGCCATCAACACCAACACGAATCTGGATGGGTTATAGTTAGTCTTGTTGTAGATTTAGAAGATCTAAAACTAGATCTAGACAAAAATACACCATTGGTCCCTGAACTTTCCCAAAAACATCGCCTGGCACCCAAACAAGAAAAAATCGTCGTCAGGAATCCAAAACCCAACTTTTAGTGGCCGATTGCGTCCCCTTGACCAGTTTGGCTTCGGTCAATGCACGTTTGTGTTATATTTTTAGGGGCATAATAGTCCTTCCACGATTTAACTATACATCTAAACCAAGTTAAGCCAACAAACATTAGGGATGAATCATGAATTTGACTTTGCATGTTGACTGTCTTCCTTGATATGCTTATTAATTTTGCGCGCGAACAAATAAACCCACCCACCAAACCCTATATGGCTATACCCACCGTAATTACACAAACCCTTATGAAAAACCAAATCAAACCTAAAAAAAAAGCTGATTTACTGAAAATAAAAATCGAAATCCAAACTCTAGTTTCCCAGAACTCACTAAACCGAATCAAATTCCAACAATACTATGTCTTTTGGACGTAATGTTATGGCTACCATGCCGGATTATATTAGCAAAATGCCGGATAATTTGATCACTAATATTATGAATCGTTTGCCACTAAAAGATGCGGTGAGGATCGATAGTTTAGCGAAAAACTAGAGGTTTAAATAGACGTTGCTCACCGATGTCATAGTTGATGAGGATTTATTTTATTTTTTGATAAATAAGTTTGATGAGAGGCATGTTACTAGACTGCTACTTCACCTAAAAGGTCCTGTAAGAAGGTTTGTGTTCTCCGTAGAGCCCAATACGCTGTTTGGACAAGATGACTTCAATTATGAAGAGATTCATGATTGGCTGTTGTTATTGGCTCAGCAAGGAATTGAAGAGTTCATTATTCGAAGCCGGTATGGTGAACCAGTTACCTTGCCAACCCAATTGTTCCTTCGTATGGATTTGAAACATCTGGAACTTCATTGGTGTATTGTTCCTAGTTTGGTATCTTTATGGGTTTTCCAAATCTCTTGAGCTTAGAATTGTTATTCGTCAATTTTCATAACAGTACAATTTGAGAGTTTATTGTTGGTTATCCCTTAGTTGAGTCTCTTAAAATAAATCATACTACTATAGACGAGATGAGACTATCGGATATTGCACAACTAGGGAATCTGAATAAGTTGAATTTGTCATTTGGTGTTTGGAACCATCCCACGACAATCACAACTTACAATATCTTTTAGCTGAGAACTCTTCCAAAACTTGAGTCACTTATACTGGATTTTCAGGAGTGCAAAGTAAGACCAATTTCAGTTTCACACTTCAAATTACATAATTATAAAGTAATGTCTAATACTTAACAAAAGTAATCTTTCAAACTTACAAAAAGTGCACATTTTGTAGTTGTTGGAAGAAGGTAGCTCCTGGATGAATGTCCCTGTGGCATTTGTATCCCCAAGACTCTAAATCTATCAGGAGTCGATTTTTGGAACAATGCAATGGTATCATTCACCATTCAAATGATTCGTGGAGCCCTAAAATTGCAAAAACTAGAAACTAGAGTATGTGGAATGCATATGTATCAAATACATCTTCTTAAACTGCCATTGTTGTGCATCTCAATACAATCTAAATTTGCAGGCTTCATTGGAAAGTGATCTACCTTTGCAAATTTATTCATTAGATTTAGGCAGGTACAGAATGAGGTCGGGCCAGCTCTAGAGAGTGGTGTTTAGATCTTTTCCTAGGTCAGTGAATGAATTAACAATAATAAAGTTCATACTTGCGTGTTCCCCATTCCTGAAGATACTTTATACTCAGCAATTCTAGTCATGATGACTCTGAAAATGTTAGGATGAATTGGGAGTTGGCTAGGGAGCTGTTGAAACTACACCGCGGTTCCTCGATAACTGTTATGGAATTCCTCTAGTGTTTGTTGTTTATGTATCGGTTGAATACCCTGAGACAATTAACTTAGTATTTTTTTTATTGGTATTTGTTTATATGGTTTCATTACTTTAGGTTGTAAAAAAAATGCTTAATTGATGTTGTGCATTTATTGGTTTCCAAATTATGCTAAATGGTGTTTGTCTGAGTTTTGAAATATGCATGGTTTCTTAAGGAATTGGGTGTTTGACTATAGAAAGTCAAACTTCCATATAGCATTTATATCTCGCATTAGAAAGTCATAGTTGATAATAACATTTACATTTAAGTCTAGAAAGCAACACTGCAATCCATGACTCAATTGGTAAATGACATTTTTTTTTACTTTGACTTTATAAAGTCAGCATTCCATATCAGCCAAAAATTCTATGTATGCATTTACAGCTTTAATTTTGGTGTTTACATTTTACGCATTTGGTAAATTGCATTTGCATTTTATGGGGAGTGTTTGGAATAACCCAATTTTTTACTTATAAAGTCAACACAGACCAAAAAATTAGTAAGAAACCTGTATAGCAATTGCATACGCAATTTAGGGGGACTGTTTGGAATAACCCACTTTGACTTATAAAGTCAACACATACCAAACAAGTGTTACTAATAATCTGTTTAAAATACCTAAAATAATGCATATACATTGCATCAACACGAACCAAAAAAATAGTAACAAACCTGTATAGCAATTGCATATGCAGTTTAGGGGGACTGTTTGGAATAACCCTCTTTGACATATAAAGTCAACACATACCAAACAAGTGTTACTAATAATCCGTTTGAAATACCTAAAATTATGCATATACATTGCATCAAACTTACAAAACATTGTCTGAAATTTGAAACCCATATGGTTTCAAACTTACACAGATAGTTACAAAACATTATCTAAGCATTCGTCAAGTTTTTTTCTGCCAACCATACATACAGGCTACTAGCAAGAAACCCAAATGGTTTATCCAAATCAGATACTACAAAAGCTGATTATTAAAGAACATTCATCCAAGTTACAAACAACCATCAGCAGACATCAAACTTTAAAAGTCTCTGTAACATGTTTGCTTCTTCACTTAGAAAGAAGCGGACTATTGAACCTTGACCAAACCCTGCTTCCGCCCTCAACTCCCTGAAACTTGCTGATGAAACAATTGCCACTTTCCTCCTCACCTTCCCTTGACCAACTTGTACAGTTTTCTCACGCACTTCGAACAATTTCTCTATCCTATGATGCTTCACAACAGCGACAGAGAACCCATACAAGTTGTACTTGTTCACAAGTGTTGATGGTATAACTTGTTACAAAATGTACAAAAGTAAGCCTAAGTGTTTTTAGAGTGATTCTATCATACATTATGATCTATCAATCAACCTATCAGAGTCACGATATCTCATAAAAATTTGACAGCTACACATCTTAATAAGCAACTCTGTCACTACTGCCTCCCAAACATGCCAAATACACATAACAAATTATATGACCACATCAACCATGCATGAAGGAAGTATAGCAAAGTTTGGAACTCTCCAGAAGCATACAATCAGCTTTTTGTATAATGCCCTTTCTTCTTGGTCATGGATAGTGCGAAACGTCCAATTACACATCCAGTTCATACAACGGGCTTCAAAATCTGGTGTTAATATTACATAATTAGTTACAGATAAGCCATGATGTTATACTGACATCATATACTCCATGTAGTTAAAGTTAATCAAGATAAACATACCATAGTCATGTGGTTGGTGACAGAGGGCATTCATGACTATGTTGGTGATGTATGTCTCCACTGTTGTGACGGCCCCTCCATCACGTTGAAACAACATGACATTATATTCTTCCTCCGGGACAACCTGAGTAAACACAAACCATTGGCAAGGTTTCATTTCCAATTCTTGGACAAGCCTCTACCAACCATACCCAAACAGGAAGGAGTGGACGTATTGATCATATATATATTCACTTTCAACCTCCACATTGTAGTCAGTCGTGTTAGTTGTAACCACGAGATGCTCAGTAGGGGTTGGACCATTCAGATACTTCAGGAAATCATCCGGCAACCATTGCATACTCAGAGATGTGTCTGTCACTGGCACTAAACATCTCCAAAACTGAACACTCTCGGCTTCATAATTATGAAACTCCTACCCATACTCACTATAGCAACTTACAGAAAACACATCCTCACCCTCTTCTACAAAATGTATGTAAGCAACATCCGAACATGTGATGTTGTGCATAACAAAATCATTCCACCTAGCACCCTCAACAACACACACTAACTCTGACACTCTCCTAACACTTACTCTCCATCTAATGCCGGTACAGTTAACTAAGTAAATATGACGATTCCCATGATAGGAACCTCCTAAAACGTAATCCTTATGCAGTTCCTGTATATCATAATTAATTTTTAACCATTGTCAATTTCTAAAAACTAGTTTCTTAGACAAATAACAGTTCATTCATATATGGTGTGAACTTACAAACTCATCCAAAACATCTTTAAGATCCTCCACAGCGCAAAGAAATTGATTCCCATACATAGCAACTTTATTAACGATTAAGATTATAAAAAATAACGTTTGAATGAAGTAAAAACTAGTAAAAATTATTACCTGGTATGTGTTTGTGAGAGTGTGATTTGATCGGATGAAATAAGATATAATATGGGTAGGTTTTTAAGGGCTGTGTTCGGTAAAGTTTGTATCTTTTATGTGACAATGTGTGTGTCAGATGATCGGGTTTTACTCAATTGTAAATGGTTGGGTGTTGGTTTATTGGTTCCCGCAGAAATAGTTATAGGCCTATCAGAAACGATACGGTCAAGTTGCATAGTTAACAATGTATGGGTACACCGTTGGTCCCTCAAGTTGAGCGTTGGGCTTAACTATGGTTTAGATGTATAGTTAAATCGTGGAAGGACTATTATGCCCCTCAAAATATAGCAAAAACGTGCGTTGACCGAAGCCAATCTGGTCAAGGGGACGTAATCGGCCACTAAAAGTTGGGTTTTGGACTCCTGACGACGATTTTTTCTTGTTTGGTTCCCAAACAATGTTTTTGGGAAAGTTCAGGGACCAACGGTGTATTTTTGTCCTAGATCTAATATCATTTTCAAAATCAAAGAATAAGAAAAGGCAAAAATACACCGTTAGTCACTATACTTGTACAAAAACATCGCTATGCCCCCTAAGTTTGCAAAATCGTCGCCATGCGTCAAAAAGTTGGGTTTTTTAGGCCAATTGCGTCCCTTAACCCATTTTCCTTTATTCAACGCCTGTTATTTTCCCCCATGTGCCTTGCACATGAGGGTAAAATGGTCATTTCACTGTTTTGGTGAATTTTTTTGGTGGTACAACCTTAGGGACGAACGGTGCATTTAATCAAAAAGTTATACCATCACTACCACCACCCTCTCTTTATCTCTTTTTCCTGCTTCTCTCTCTAACTTTCTGCTTCTCTCTCTAAAATTAACACTGTCACCATTTTTAAATCTCGTAAACCATTCCACTAGAGTGACATATTAAAATCAATCAAGATTTATACAATTCATATGAATATTATACTTGAAAATTCAGCTGCTTGACAGTAAAAACTGCTACAAACTAAGGCGGTACAAAGCAGGGTAACTTATAGATCTAATTATTCCATAAAAAAAGATTATATAATTGCAACACAAGAAAGTCCTATAAGTAGATACACAATAAACACATGTCAAAGCACACAACGTGCGCATGTCACTATATCATGTCAATTTAAGACTCGAGTTAAAGTCATACTAAATTAAATAAAAATGTCATACAGTTGGCACATCCATAGACAAATCTCTCGTGTAAACATGATTTTTTTTTCTTCTTTTTATTTGGTAACCATGGTTTCCGACATTTTGGCCGACTAATCCATGAGGTTTGAGCCCACAGCCACACAGACTAAAACCAAGTAAAATAAGCATGGTTTATTTTGGGCAATCGAATTACTTTTGGTACCGAATAAGACAAAAATAAGCATTGAGAGACCTAACTGCATGCTATTTAGTATATAGAACATTAAGGTATTTCTAATTTTGGATAATGCAATATAAATAAACTCTTGTGACTGGCAAGGGAAGAAACCTCACTAAAATCACTTGCAGATACATTACTGCATCAAGTCAAAATAAATGTGATGTTCTGATGGAGCACGCAACTACAAAAAATTGTTATATTCGATTATTCAACAATTATCTAGGACACCCCTACAAAATTTACGAAATAAGGAACCAAGTAGGCCAAAACAAACACTGTTTATCTTGAAAAGCTTACTCATAGTAAATAAGGTAGACTTTCAACTGAGACTTTTGACACACCGGATATATACTACCTAGGCCATCACCATTTTGCTATTTTTAGTGGAATAGTTTACGTGATTTAAAAATGGTGATGGTGATGGTGTTAATTTTAGAGAGAGAAACAGAAAATTAAAGAGAGAAGCAGGAAAAAGAGATAAAGAGAGGGTGGTGGTAGTGATGGTAGAACTTTTTGATTAAATGCACCGTTCGTCCCTAACGTTATACCACCAAAAAATTAACCAAAGCGATGAAATTACCATTTTACCCTCATGTGCAAGGCACATGGGGAAAATAACAGGCGTTGACTAAAGGAAAATGGGTCAAGGGACGCAATCGGCCTAAAAAACCAAACTTTTGGACGCATGACGACGATTTTGCAAACTTAGAGGGCATGGCGATGTTTTTGGACAAGTTTAGGGACCAACAGTGTATTTTTGTCATAAGAAAAGAAATAAAAAGGGAGAATAATATAAAGTAATTGTGGTGTAAAGATAAAACTAGCGACTGGTTGCTGGTGACGGCGCGATAGCGGGAAGTAACGACCGGAGACCAGCGTTGAAATGGTTCGACGTATGGTAGTGGTGGAATCAACTTGATCTTGCGCTACAAGGTTATATTGTCTTATTGTAGCGATATGGAAGAAGTTAAAGGATAATTAAGTTTCAACTTATGAAGATGAAGTATGGATGAAAGAAGATGAAACATGCGTAAAAAATAATGTGAGAGATAAATTATTGTGTTTTTATTTAAGGATTTACTTTTATTTATAGTTATTTTTAACTAATTTTATACTTAGTTATAGTGTGGCAATCAACGAAATCAGTAATTACTCCGTTTAGTACACAATATAGAAGGTTTAGCAATGACAATACATTTATTTGAAATAAGAATAAAAAATACTACGTATTAGTTATTACATAAAGTAGAATCTCAAAGACTCAAACTAATCAAACTCAAAAGTGTAAAATGTTTGGAAAACACATCTCATCACATATTCACAAGTACCATCCATCCAAATCCAACGGCTGAAATTAATGAAAACCAAACACTTACCGAATCGTAATCGTTAGGGCAACACCAGATAGCCTACACTCACTCACATCTAATTTCCATCACAAGAGCAATAATCCTGTGCTTCTCACCCACCCTAACTACCGTACACCCTACCAAAACCCAACCCGACAATGGATTCCGGCCACACCATCATTTAGCCACGTGGATCATCGGAGGTATTAATATTAAATTGACCCAAAAAAAAAGTCTTGATTTTTATATTTCTATAAGTTAGTAGAGCTGTTAAAATTTATGATTTTTTGTTTTTTTGGTATGTGCAGAGATAAATTGTTGGCTATTTGAGGAGTAATGGTATGTTTTTTAGTGTTTGTTTAATTTTGATTTTGTTTTGTTAAAATGTGTGTGATCTTTGTGTATGCATATTGTTTAATTTTTGTAAGGAGGTCTTTGTTTAAGCTTATTTTTGGGGTTATGTGGTTTCGGCCTATGTTTCGGAAGCTCATTTTTTCGGGCTTGTTTGTTCTTATAGATAAATTCCATACATATGCAACTATATTGGATTTAAATAGAGGTGGAAGGCAAATGAGCAATAAGCTGCCTCGCTAACCCTTTTTGGATTGCAAAACCTATTCTTTTGAAAACCACATTTGTGGATCTAGGTGTCATAACATTACTATGCATAACTCGTTGAACTCTCTTGAGGAACTCCATTGCCCTCAGGTGGAAGGAAACCAAAAGTATCAAACGCTAAAGGAATAAAAACATGTTGATTTTCAATGCATGTTGATTTTCAAAGGCTGTCCCACCGTAAAACCCCTGCTACTCAAACCCACGAGAGGAGAAACCACAATTAGATCCACACACGTATGTTTCCCTCCAACTCATCTAAAAATCAAAATGTGTGTCTCACTAAGTGTGGATCTTCCATCCAATGGGTCAGGCAAAAAGTTCACAGGTGCTTCTTTCTTGGCAGAGATCCCGGCACACCTACATACGTCAAAAAGAACGTCTCTAACCATATCGAGTCTATACCTTAAGCCCGGGAGCTTTTTGCAATGAATCGCATATTCCCCAAAGGAACCCAAATATGCCTTGCGACAAACTGGGCATATCTCATCAACCCGAAATAAAGGAACCATGAAGCGATACTTAAGGATAGTACGATATTCCACCGGTGACATGTTGATCTAGCTTTGTCTATGGGAATAACTAGTAGAAAATCCTAAGCTTGTGGTGCCCGTACACTTGAAAACTGCTTTTGTCTCGCAGTCATGTCGAAGTGGACTTCCATATCCTTAACCATTTCACTAAAAAGTGCACTCGCCAATGTTTGTTGGGGTTTAGAGGGGCGGTGTCCTTATTAGTGAAACCACTAAAATCAAAGCTTAGAATCGTATCATGAAGACAAGCCAGAGCACAAACATATCATCTATACCGCATATGTCACTGTCTCGTAAGATGTAACCCAAGATTAGGCCCTCGAGGCCACAAAAGCATAAGAGGAAACCACTTTTTCCAAGTACAAACCCAAACTACCAAATCGAATAGGTAAAAAAGCGAGTCGCCACTGTAAGTCTCCAAAGAAAGGCTCTCCACAAACAACCATGTTCTCGATCGACCCACGTAACCCTTTGTCAAAGAACAAGGTCACCTCCTCAATGTCTACAGGTTGACAAGTCCTTAAACCAAAGGAGAGTTTGGCAATACACCAATACCCATACATGATCGAAGCAAAAGAAGCTCACTCTGCGGGTCATGTAATTGTGAAAGAAGACTCATCAAATCAATAGTATTCGCAGCTCTCGTCGTAGCCAACCCACTAATAAAACCTGCGTCTACTGATAGCTCCCCTAAGAAGCTTCACACCCAATGACGGTCTCCGAATATCATTAAGGAATAAACCCTCACGAAGCTTCATACCATTACACGAGGGCCAAAATATCTCTGTTTTCTTGATATAAGTTCAAGACCCAAATCTCGACCACTCACCCTTATAATGTCTAACACCCTGGCCACCTCTTCTGAATCTCCAATAACGGTCCCATCATCAAGATACCAAGCATGAAGAAGAAGCTTGCAATTGTCTTTGATCTTATGTACTAGCGGGTGCAATACAAAAGCAAAAAGAAGAAGTCCCAATGGGTCACCTTGTTGCACCCCAGTGGTAGACCAAATATATGTCTCCTATATACAATCTCCTTGCCTGCCAGATAAGAAATCCACCCACAAAGAAATAGAGGGACACCTCACCCTAACTCCTTGAGTAATGCCGATCTATCCACAAGGTTAAATGCATTCGAAAAGTCCACTGTAATAATTGCAAGAGACCGATCATTGTGGTAGTCACTCAACACCCTATCGGTGATATGTAAAACAGCCTCACCGCCACCCGACACTCCGACTCCAAACTGAAAGTCACTGAGCTACTTTGACATTTCTTTACCCACACCTTTCATAGCAACCTTGGAAACCAAACGTCTCCATATGGTGCCTACTGTAATAGGCCGAATCCCGTTATCTGGTTTAAGGAGTGGCGTGAGAGGAGTAAATGCAACAAACTCTGTCAAAATAGGCGGACACCTTTCTGCTAACCACAAATTAACAACTGAGGTGATTGCCTTTAAGAGATCTGTAAAGGTAGCATACCCCTCTCCACATAAAGCATCTAAAATATGTTGTGCCCTTAAACCATCTCTTCCTCATGAAGTACCTTTAGGGAACGATTTAATACAACCTAAGACACTATCAATCTTTGCTACAAGGGGAGGCTCAGAAAATGTGTTGCTCGGCATGGATGAGGGTTGCTTGTAAGGATGCTTAGCCTCCAAGGCTTTAATGGTATCATCATAGTATGGAGCAACACCGGAGGAGGATAGCACTTTCATTGCTGCCGTAAAATGCCCATCCGCAAACCTTGTGAAGACACATAAGTTGTGAGCATATGTAAGTAGGTGATAAACCATACTTTACCAATAGAAAACAGTTTCTAGCTCTACCACCATTGGACGAAGGCACAAAGCTTATATGAAGATATCTTGTAGAAGTTTATAATTTTAGGATGATTACTCGAGGACAGGATTGGTGTTTAGTATCTTGTTCTGTTTTGTTGTGGGCGGTGATTGGGGCACGGTTGGTGGTGGTGGGTGGGATGTGAAGTTTATATATCGGACAACCCACCTGCTGAATGGAAGATAGTATCTTTATGCATGTACCCAAAGACCACTACCTTTTATTTGCCCGTATATTGATTTAGAAGAAATTTAAATTGGATTTACCTCAGGAAGATTATCACAGCATCTGATGTGTTAAGGAAATCTAGTGTACCAAATATAAGCAATGAAAAACCATACGATTGGAACAGTGAATAACCATTACGCGTGATGTCTCTAAAGAGGCTTGAACTCACAGCCTGAATAAGTAAAAAGCATAGAACTCAGTTGTCTTAGGTCCATGGTAGACAATCCAATCCGTCAGCAGGTCATTTAAACCTATGTACTTTGAAAGAGTTCTTAAATTGTACTTTATGTGAATTTGAACACCTTACATTTCTAGATATATTTAATCTTAATAGGTTAAAGCATGTCTAAAACAACCCAAATATTCCTCTCTTAGGGAATGGTTTTTGCCACCCTGTTATTGGCATTCTCTTAAACAAATCAGATTGATTAAACAAGTTGTGTTTTGGTGCAGTGGTATTTTTTTGTACCAAAGTTAGACCTTTTGTGATCCCAGTGTTCAAATTCCGGGGAAGACATAACAATTTAATAGTTGTCCTCTGTATCACGTGATCATAGCGGTGTTCTATACGAAATGATAGTTAATAAGAGTTGACCCATATAGGTCTCCTTCCATCTACTACACTGTTTTTACAATTTTCTTGTTTATAGTCATATTCTGTTGTTACTGACTATTATATACTTTTCACTTATAAATTCATCACGCAGTCTTTCCATGACAAGGGATTCTGGATGGGGAAAGGAGATGGTCATATAACCAACAGAGAGGCCCTAGTTGGCCACTCATCCATAGTAGAATCAAAACGGTCCCACCAATGGTTTGCTGATGCAACTGAAGCCGAGTTTTTTCCTAACAAAAGACAAGCCATAGAATCTCCAAATGACAAACCAATCTCTGAAATTTCGGCCTCTCATCTATCTTGGGACAATGTCTCTGCTCTTGAGTCATCACCAAGTCAATTTATTGACCGTTTATTAGGATCCCCTGTTAGGATGGACAATGGACATGTGAATAGAAAGATAGGCAATGATCAACTTGGAAACGGATCTCTAGTTGGTTTGTCGATGTCTTATTCTATTGAAGACCCAGAGACATGTGTCAACTATGGAGGAGTTAGGAAAGTTAAAGTTAATCAGGTTAAAAATACGGATAGCCGTGCGAGTGAGAGTAATTTTATAACAATGGGGCCAAACTTCGGCAATGAAGATGGAAATGTAACTTTAATGGGTCATTCTTACAGTGGATTTCACCCTGCTCATACATCAACCGGGGATCCCGCGGTGGAAAAAGACGATGAAAATCACATATCAATAATAAATAGCATATCTTTTGGTGGCTTTCATGATGAACCTGAGATCGACACATTGGCTAGGCCAATAGATAGCTATTTTGATAAACCCATGAACAATTATGGTGCATCATTCGATCAATCTGCAGACAAGGCATTGCGTTCTCCTAAGATTAAGGCGATGGATGCATCCAATCTGTCTGCTGTTGGGACTGCACAGCAAGGGGTCAAATCAAAGAGTAAGTCGGAACCGAAACAGGCTAAAAAGGAAGCCCCTAATAGCTTCCCTTCAAATGTTAGAAGTTTGATGGCTACTGGTATACTTGATGGAGTCCCTGTCAAATATGTTTCAGTTTCACGGGAGGTAAACATCTTTGGGTTGTCTTTTAAAGTTTTTACTGATTCTTTTTTTATTTCCTAGGACAATTTTAGTTGCACAGACATTGCCTTAGGTTAATATAAAGTATAAAATCGTACTATGAACACTCAACTTGACTTTTTGTTGCAAACAAATCATTAAAAATTTAAGCAATCATGCCACACTTGGCAAGAATTACTGGCTCTCATCGCGTTCAATTTATACCATTTGTCGAAAGTAGGACGATTAAAAGTCAAATCATATATTCAATTTTTTTTTTCGTATGCTTTGTAATCTGTTTTCCTTGGTTTTATTGGCTCATGATGTTTTTTCTTTCTTGCTAAAAAATAGGAGCTTCAAGGAATTATAAAAGGTTCTGGCTACTTGTGTAGCTGTCAATTATGTAATCACTCTAAAGTAAGCTATTTTCTTTGTCTCTTGTGTAACTCAAGATGTTTATTTTTTATTTTTTACAAGATAATGCTGAGTTTCCAAAATATGTTTTTTTATTTTTTACAAAATAATGCTGAGTTTCCAAAAATATGTCTTCCTCTTGATTAGTTGGATGTCATGTTATCATTTGGGAACAACTCTTGTAAAAGTTGTTTTAGCGCCGCCGTGAAAACTAGTTTCATTAAACTAGACTTATTCTTTTTCTTTCTTTTCACTTAGGCACTGAATGCTTATGAGTTTGAGCGTCATGCTGGATGCAAAACAAAGCACCCAAACAATCACATATACTTTGAGAGCGGAAAGACAATATATCAAATAGTTCAAGAGTTGAGGAGCACCCCTGAGAGCTTATTATTTGATGCAATCCAGACTGTAACTGGTTCACCGATCAATCAAAAAGCATTTCGCAGTTGGAAAGGTAAATTCATTTTACATTAGAATGATCATTAGCACAATGTGGCAATTTGCTGTTGCTTATGTTTCGTTTTCTTAATGCTCAGAATCATTCCAAGCGGCCACTCGTGAGCTTCAACGTATATATGGGAAGGATGAACTGAATATATAGGAACAGTTCTATGTATGGTTGAATATTCAAAATTATAAGATACTTTAAAGAATCATAGTTTGGCTATACATGTGGATTAATCCGGTGAACTTAAAAAAAATTATATGTACATGAGTTTGTGTATAGATATGATCTTTTTTTATATAAGATTGTGATGGGAATTCAAACACTTTAAATTGTGCAAAAGTATTAAAGATTTAAGAGAAGTGTGGCATGATGCATCTCCTATTGAGCAAGACAAACGAAGGTACTGAACTATCAATATGTGAAGTTTTATTTATAATTTTGGGTCAGGTGAGGATTTCTTGTAGTATAATGCATATTACTCCATAATACCAATGCCTCATTTTTGTTCCAAGTTTGTAATGATTGGTTTTGTTTTTGTTTCTGCGACTCCAGTAACTAGTTTGTTTTCTAAACAATTGGAAAAGAGCCAACCCGTATTTTGATGCATTTTTTATATACATGCTAACCACAGATTTCTCAGAAACACCATTTCAGTTTTCTTTCTAAAAGAGATCACCTTGGTTCCGGTTTCACAGAAACTGGGAAACAAAAACCACACATTATTATAGTCACTGTTTTTTGGCTTTGTCCGCCCAATCCGACTTTTGAACACCCCTAGGACCATGAATTGTTATTTGGTAAAGGACCACCAATAAATGCGCTACGACGTTGGGAGCCAATCACACATGTTAATGTTACAATTCAGACCCCTTTTCTTCAGAAGCTAGGACAGGTTTACACATCAAATGAGGGGGTATCCAAGAATAAAAAAATTAACAAAATGACATTATTATTAAAGTAAATTACGGTCTTCAATTTCCTTGCATATTTTTTACTTCTAAGAGCTATTAGTTATAGAAAATAAAATACAAAATTACAAATACAAAATGAAGAATAGTTCTTATCCAAGTTGAGGTAGTTGTGAAACAAAGAAAAGAAAAAAAGAATAAAGACCTATGTTTCACATAACAGAAAAGTTTAAAAAGAATGGCAGATAAATCGAGAATTACAATCAGTAGCCCCATCATCATACCGTCATTGCACTTGGTATTTTTCCACCACGGCTGTTTGTCATCAGCCAACCTTATGCAGAGCAGCACCTCTGAAGCATTCCTTTGGCTGTTTAAGAACCGCAGCATGCTGATTTCTGTGCAGCTTGACCATTAGCACCTCCACCATCGGGTTGATTAATCTTAATTGTCGATGGCTGCGATTAATTTGACCAAACATGTTGTCAATACAAAACATAACATCTGAAATATAAGATGATTTAAATATAATTCTTCATCCAACTGTAAATGCATCCATTTTTTCTTTGTTTGAAGTTTCGGTTCAAAATTAGTTTACTAAACAATATGATTTTTTGCCTCTTCTCACTGCAGAAAGTTGGTTTCAGTTATATAGGAATTCAAAAAGAATATATAATTTACAAATATAATTTATTTTAAATGCTCAGAAATCAGAATGTCAGATACAGACACCATGTTGGTAACAACTGACAAGTCTTGAACCCATAAAACAGTAGTTTGAGAGACTCTTTAGTAGTGTAGTTACAATGTTACATGCCACTAGTAGTAACTGTCACTTGAGCCTTACGCTTTTGTTATTGTTGAGGGTATTCTTGGTATTTGATTAACGGTTAGGGTGCTACAATGAGCTGTCTAATCACAAGTTATATTTTGGGGATTGCCACATATTCAAACCTACATAGGCATGACAGTGAATATTTCAAGCATAGTTTTATTACAGTCATCCCGATGCTGCTTTAAGTATGTATGTTGGGCGGTCTCCACACATCCAAAACCTTGATCAAGACTATTTGCTAAATATTTGCATTAATTGCTAATATGTTTTACCATCATGTGTGTAGTATCTAGTTCAACTCATATGAGCTCTTTTAAGTGATGATACAATATTTATCTTTTCTGTTCACTTATCGCTAATAAAAGCACTTTTAACAAAATACCTCTGCCTTGGTGTCAGTGTCTGCAAGCCTTTGCTTGATATCTTTTGCTATTGAAAAGAAAACTTGCTCCACGTTTAGGTTTGTTTTCGCACTCTGTTAGCAGAAATAAGTAGGAAAAAAAAAATCTCATTACATCATCTTGCAAAGTGAATTGCAGCAACGCAAAGAAGCTTATAAATGATATACTTACAGTTTCGAAGAATTTAATGCCATACTCATCAGCTAAAGCTTGGCCTTTTGCGGTGGGCACGGCCTACAAAATATTGTTAATGTCAGAATTATTGGATACCAACAAGGCCATAATTTAGGGAAACTTAATGGATATAGATCAAAAGCATATATGATATATAATAAAATTATAAATGATGCATCAGGTTCTAAAAGTAGAACACATACCCTTTTGCTTTCATCCATATCAGCCTTATTACCAACAAGGATCTTGTTGACATTATCAGAGGCATGTTGTTCGATGTTGCGAATCCAGTTTCTTATGTCTGTCAACAAGAAAAATATGGCGAATGATAAGATTGAAATAATACAACAATCAGTTTAAACAACAATGCTTCCTCCTTAACTAATGATCGATGATCAATTAACCAGGTAGGGAACTTGTGAAGTAATAAACTGATATTAATCAAACAGGGAATAAATTCTTACTGTTAAAAGATGATTCGTCAGTAACATCGTACACCAACAAAATTCCCATAGCTCCCCTGTAGTAAGCTGGAGTTTTTCGAAGGTAAAAGATTATTTAAATAACATATCAGTCTTTTTTTTTTTCTATTTAAAAGAAAACAACACAGCAATCTAATTCGAAAAAATAAATATGCAAATAAAAGGCAAGCAGTAGCGGCACAATCTTTCAGTTGCAAGCACCCAATCTACATGTTGTGACACATATATTATACAACTATTTCATGCCGAATTTGAGTTCCATTGCTCAAAATTTGCGCAAGAAGTTCCAATCATTGATATGCAACTTTGAACCTAATATACTACAGTCTAGCAACCCTATATATTGCCCTGCATGTGATGTATGAGGCAAATACAAGATTTGTTATTGTAATAAAGCCTGGAGTATCATACCAGTTGTGATTGTACGGAATCGCTCCTGTCCAGCTGTGTCCCAGATTTGGAGTTTAATCCGTTTTTCATCAAGTTCAATGGTTCTTATCTTAAAATCAATACTGTTAAAAGAAACAATGTCAGTAAATTCCCAAAAGCGTTATCCAAATAAGATGATATACTGATGCAGAAAACATTAATTACCCGATTGTAGTGATAAAACTTGTAGTGAAAGAACCATCAGAAAAACGCAAAAGAAGACAACTCTTCCCCACACCTGCAAGGAAAAGAAAAAAATAAAATAAAATAAAGGAAAATTATCACTAGGCAGTAACTAATAATTAAGAACATGGTAAATCTCAGGATATTCATTTTATGAAACCATCGTACATGCTCACATCAATACAATATACATTTGGATACACCCATATAATGATAATGAGAAGGGGCATTTAGCATTGAAGAACCATGAAAAGTAGCGGCGAGCATGGAAATATTCATCATTTGCTAAGATGCAACAGTCTGTCCTTGGACCTCACTTAACCATTTCAAATTAAGCAGAAACGTTTATCCATATTATTGGCATTCCTTAAGCATAAACGTGCAGGTAATCTTACACAAAGCATATACACTAAATTACTACAGTACCTATGTACATTTTAATGTTTTTGGACTTAAAATAAGGATGTACGTCTTTAACAAATACATCCTTTTTTTTGTCACATATCTTATATAAAAATTTCTTTGAGCCCATGCTTTCCACCCAGTTTAACAGCAAAGAACTAGGACATATCGGTGGTGATCCTACAACAGTTGGAGCACTTCAAGATGTTGCGAGACAAAACCGCCAAAATACATGATCTTTTTTCTCAGTTTCTGCATCTTATTAGTTATTAAACTGAATACTAATTTGATGGACATTCCAACGATGGAAAGGTGAGCATGGGATTTCGAGAGAATACGCAGTGAATAAGTAATAACATTTATGCTTCTGCTTATTCTGGAATCAGTGTTTGGATTTGCTTATTTTGTTAAAATAAATAAATAAAAATTACAAATTCATTTAAAAAATGTTATAGGTTAAATATGATAGTAAAAAGTAATTTTAACTTAGGGGGCGTTTGTTTAAGCTTATATGTGGGCTTTTGAGCTTATTTGTGTTTTGGCTTATATTTTATAAGCCTCAATTTTCAGGCTTATTTTGAGACTTGTGGATTTGTATAAGTTTATTAAGGTATAAACCTATAAAATAAGCCGAAAAATTGGGGCTCATGAAATATAAGCCGAAATCAAATAAGTTCATAAGGCCGCATATAAGCTTAAACAAACACCCCCTCAGAAAGACAATACGAAATAAGCAGTTCTTCTTTTACTCAAGAAGAAAGTGTTTTGGATAAGCAATCCCAATCACCCTCTAAGTCAGAAACTCGAAACGAGCTAGTATTCATTACACATCCTAACGCTAAACAAAAAAGTCAACGGACATATATTGCACTTTGATGACCTTCAAATTCCATTAATTTCTACATTTACCACAACTAAACATAGAAAAATGAATCACAAAATCAGACATAGATCTGTACAAAAATACGAGGAAAAAAAAAAAAAGACTGACCGCTATCACCGATCAAAAGAAGCTTAATCAAATAATCATAATCCGCTCGTGCTCGTACCGGTGGAGCCGCCATTAAATAATACTTATCTGGAATAATAAAAACAAATAAAAAACACTAGTGATCGAAATGAGATCCGTTATTAAACTAATAAATGATTTACCCTTGAAAATGACGGTTTTGCTATAAATGATCCGTAGACTGGTGTGTGCGTATGTGTAAATTTTAGCGAAATGAGGAGGGAGAGAGAGTTGTTTTCTTTCTGGTGTTGACGGGGTAACAGATGAATTTAACCGGTTGTTGACTTGTTGATGTTGTTGTGTTTTTATAAACGGATTGTTATGTCAAGTGGTGGGTTATATGGTAATTTACTGTGTGCGCGTTGTAGGGGATTAAAGTTGAACTGAGCTGGATTTTAATTACATTTCATTTATACAAGTAACGTTCGTTTATTATATTTTATTTATGTGAGTCCTGTTTAAAGTTTTTAACATTTGACTATTAAAACATTATTAGGTGTATGCCGTGTGCAACGGAATTTTATATCAGCAAATAGTTATATTTAAGATATTGTGGTTTAGTATTTCACGTAACCTTTTAATTTGCAGCATCATCTGAGATAACAACAACACACCAAATTCATTAACAAATTAGGATTGATATAAGGATTGAGATTGAGAATAAGAATAGACGAATTTGTAAAAAGAGAAAAAATGATAAAAGTTAAGTAATTTTGTAAACAATAGCATTTTTAAGAACAAAAACTATTTTTTAAGCAAGTATTTAATTTAATTTAATTTTTTTTTTTTTTTTTTTTTTTTTTTAATATGAAAAAGTAAACAAAAGATTTAAATCTAAGTTTTAAATACGTATTTTGAGGATTAAACATTACTCATTTATAGCATCTAGGACCTTCAGACTAGATTAAGGTCTACGCACTCTAACTAAACCCAACAACGGCTACAACTATCATATTATGCCTGGGAAGCGGACTCCCGGGCTAGGCTCATACGCCAGCCAAGCATTTCCAGGAAACGACAGTACTGGAAGCTTTTCCCATGACTATTGCAACCATCAGACACATGCCACTACCTCATTCGCTACGAAATAGTGATGCAATCTTGCATGGATTATTTCATGCATCTAATAAGACCAAATGAGGTACACCACGTGTCATTCTTTGTCTCCCCTATTCGATGTCCACCACGTGGACCATCTTGGAAACTTGGATGAACTCCCAGGCAGGGCATGAAACCCTAGGGCCATCGCTATAAATAAAAGGTTTATTCCACAAATGAACCAACTTAGCTTCAACACACATTTACCAAGTGAATTTACACAATTCACTCCGGCTACTTCGGAAGTGTTACCCTAGCTCGTGACTCCGGTCACACATAGGGGTCCTTAACGAACATGCGAAACCAACCAGATATCCTCATCAACCCTCCAATACGTACCTTACGTAAACATGGCACCATCTGTGCTATACGTAATAATATAGCCACAAAACCACCCCTTCCGATTCATCAGAAAACTTTTCCAATTAACCAAAAAGTTTTTCTAACCACCGTCAGAAAACCTTATTTCATAAAAAACTCACATAGTTTTTAAAGAAAAAACTCACAAAAACCTCCTCAAAACAAAAACTCGCACGCCATCACCAAAAAACACCAGATCTAAAACGCATATCCATTTAAAAAAAAACACTAAATCTATCATTTCACTTCAACAAAAACTTAACCTCCAAACTTCATTTAACAAAAATGACGTCACAAAATCAACAAATTCCACCGCCACCACCTCCGCCCGATGTAACCAGTCATGAGGATATCATTTACACAGACAAAGGACGTCAAACTTTAACATAAAACAATCACAACATCATATCTCAACCAACTCCAATGAACATAAAATCATTACCAGATAGTTCATCACAAAAACCACCAATATTTAAGGACAAAATGATAATTTCATCACACCACACACAGTGAGGCTGACTTCCATGGTGGCACCTAAACCCGACAATAACAACACTTAATTAAACTAGGAGCGCATGGCTTTCCTAGATATGATATTTTCTCGCTGAAACAGATGATTTTCCTCTTCCATAAAGGTCTCCAAATATTCTTCCTTCCCAATAATACTTTCATCATCGTCATCATCTACGTCATTCTCAACAACATTTATCTCATCTTCAACTACTTCATTAATCCCCCTTCAACTACTTCATTATCTCTCTGATCCTCTTGACTAAGTTTTTCAAGTATGTTATCAAATGTGGCATGGACATCTTCCATTTCCTAATCATGATTAATTGACTTAATTTTTCTTTTACAATCTCACTGCCATACTCAAGTGCAAAATCAATTTCTTCCAAAAAGATTTTTGAAACTGAATGCATCAGAAGTTCTCTTTACCTTTTTTTTCTTTGATGGTTTCAAACGAGCATGGGGTACCTCATTGTCAGTTTTTGGGAGACCAACATTGTTATAAGTAGTACTAAGCAACTTAGGATCATCAGTCCATTCAAGGAATTTACACACCTTTCTTGTTGACTATTGACTAGAAGATTCAACAAGAGTTGCTCCCTTTCAACTTCATTTGAACCAGGCCACTTTAACAACAACACATTGCTTGTGTTCTGTTGTGATGTGTTGTTAACTACTGGCTCCTTTTAAACTGCATTTGAATCATCTCCCTTTAACAACAACACAATGCTTGTATGCTACTGTGATGTGTTGTTAACTACATTTTCGTTCTCAATTTCTTCAATGACAACACCTTTTGGTTGGTTCCTAACTTTCATCAAGTGTTTTGCAACTAAGGACACCCCTAATTCAATGTAGACTTCAATTTACCTAAATCTAACCATATCTTCATTAAACATTAAAGGAATTAAACCATCATCCAATGAGTACCCAGGTTTCTTAGTGTGGTACAACAATATCCTACCTTGATTATAACCAAGTTCATCTAACATCCTATCGAACTCATGAATTGAAAATTGGTCACACTCAACCAAGTCAGCATAATCAATAGTGGCATAACCATAACGTCTTTCTGGTGGGTAGCTAAACACACCCTGTGATGGATTTTTAGAGTAAACAAGATATCATACGAATCAGGGAAAAAACCAAAAGGTTATAACAACCCAAAACAAAATAAATCTTAGAAACACAAAAATTATAGAATACAAATCTAAGTGTATGTAAGGTCATTTTCACACATAGTATGAATGTTCTTAACTACATATTCGATAAAATAATCTTTCAAAGAAAAGAAAAATGAAGCTTACCATAAACGAGACCAAGATCATGAATTCGGGGACACTTGGCAAGAATCTGCCAAAATGTGCCTCTAACCATTGAAGATCAAGTGTTATTTTAGTTTGTGATTTTCAAAAAGTAAGGATTAGGAATGCAAAATGATTTGGTATAGGAATAAGGTTAAAGATGGTTTTTTGGGATTGTTAAGAGAGTGGGCGAGTGATATTGGACGAAAAACATAAAAGACAAAAATACCCTCATGAACCGTACATGAGGGGCGCTAACAACAATATTTGACGGTCATTAGCGAAAATGACATAGGGAGTTACAAAGTGTGAACAACAATGGAATCCATCGTAATTAATTCTTTGAAGTGGCATGGAGTGCGAAAATTGGAAACCACATGGACGAAATTTGTAATTTTTTTTTTTTTTTTTTTTTTTTTTTTTTTGTTAATTATTAACATTTTTGAATTTGAACATAAGAAAATGTAAATCAGTGTCACAAAGTCATTGTGGTTACTAGGAAAAAAAAAATAAAAATAAAAATTGTGGTATAGTCACATAACATGATTCAAACATGAAGATCATACTCCCCAAGCACTCACATAATATCATAAACTATATGTTACATCCTTCCATGTGTTAGATCCATAAAGGTTGCTTTCACAAAGATGAGCTTAGGCTTTTAAGTTTGTGTTGACAGTGGTACGATTAATTTGAGTCGACATGCATTTCAATGACAATAAATGTTTTTTAGGAGAGGCTGTATATAAATCACCACATGGGCTTCGAGCTACAATGCACTACATAAAATAAAATGTAAATTCAGATGTAGCTAGTAGAGATTTTCTATTAGTCATAATGAATGCCTAAATATCTTCTTCATACTTTTGTTTGTTGACAAATTACATATGATGCTATTAATTTTCTCAAGGTCGAAATATGAAACTTAAGAAGCTTTATTTTTGGAAGGGATTGCACACTCTCAAAATTTTGAGTGTGTTGACATTTATACCCTCACATTGTTTGAACTTATTCTTATCGTGTAAGGGTATAAAGTCAGCTTTATTTACAATTCTATTTTTCTTCTTTGCTAACATAGTTTTTCTTTTCTTATTGTGAAAAGAGAATCAAATGATTTGTATACAACTGTCACATATCTATGTGGGGTAATAAGATGAATATACACTAAATTTAATGGCACTTCATGATTGGCAGAGCAAATATATTACTACGTACTAGTTAATCAATGGGTATGATCAGCTGTTCGAGGGTCTAAGCCAGTTGCATAAGAGATACATCCTACGGCTCAAACTGTTCGAACAAACCATCAAGTAGTATATCTTGCCTGCCAAAAACTAATTTCTTTATTTTCTTTTCTTCTTCTCAGAGATCATTTTTAGCAAGATGATTAAGGGAATCATCTCTTAATAATTAGTTAGCAAGTAATCACTTTAGACCTGTTAGTTTTATAGACAAAATAATAATAGTCGTGTGTTAGGATCGAACTTGAGATCACGAGATTGCACATAATACGTATGAAGAGAAAATGTAATAATTATTTATAAAATGTTATAATTAATTATTAAACACAAAACAATTAAATAATAATTAGTATTATTGATTAATGACTAATTAATTATTAAACGAAGATTAGGAAACTAATTACTAGACAATACATGAAAACAAGAGAAGGTTCCGGAAACCCCTAGGGGGCACCAAACCGATCGGCCCAAGGAGGTCAACCCACCTCCTTTGTGCCTTGAGCTCCAAGTAAAGTCTAGTATATAAGCAAACCCAAGGTGAAGGTTTTTCACATAACTTGTACACACACAACTTGGTGTTTTCTTCTCCTTCTCTTGTCTTGATCGAACCAAAACCGAACACCCCTTAGGGTTTCGTTTTTCTTGTGTCCAAAAATTGTTTTGTGATAATTACTTGCATAAACTTTTCCTTGAATTAGTACGTGTGTACAAGAACGTGAATCAAACACACTATTGTTTGATTCTTGGATTGAATTACAAAAAGGTAAGGGGTAATTCATATAATCCTTATAAACCCTAATTAGGGTTCATTGGTTCCGGAAGATTGCATTGATTCTTGTTCGGGCTAGAATCACTACGGTATGTTTACTATTTAAATTAATGATTAATTAATTACATGTTATTCGATCTATTATAATTGCTTCCGCTCATGCTCACTTTGATGTACTTGGTTTATTTATATGAATGTCATGATGTAATAATTCCAACAGTGGCATCTAGAGCCGTTATAATGTGTAATTAATTATCGCAACGCATAAAATTTGGATTTTGATTCGTATAGTTACATGTTTTTTTTTTAGGGTTTATGTTTTTTCCCTAACCCTAATTTTTGGTCGATTGACCTTTAGGGGTTTTTAGGGTTTTGCTTTTATTTTTTTAAAAATTTGACTAGAAACCCTAAGATGTCATGTAATTGTTTATGCGTTTTAGTAAACGATCTTGGTGCAATATGTTAATTGTTAAGCTAAATTCATGAAAAAGTGCATATTTGCATGGATTTTTATTGTGTTATTTAAATGGTTTAAATTGCTTATATATATTAATGGTTAAGTTATATTAAAACATGTAAATTTTTATAGATGTCGAATTGGGGAAGACTCCAATATTAAGTAATCAATTATGTGCTATGTGGTATTTATTTAATTTTGGCTTACGCAATCGATTTATCGATGTATGTGGCTCTTTTTCTAAGAAAAAGAAAGCCCTAATTAAATTAATACGTTATACGCCTAGATTTGATTATTAATAGGACCTTTTAATAAGATTTGCATGTGGCTACATGTTTTATACATATTTAATTGTTATGATTATGTATATGTGTTTATTTAGTTGTTTTATTTTTTATTGCAAATTACTTGTTTTGTTTATTTATTGTGTTAGACATGTTTATATAAACGAAAAGGGTAATTTTTTTTTGAATAGAAAAATAATATGGACTAAATAATGGCGAAATTGTTTTGGTTTTTAAGAGTTAAAATTTCAAAGGATTGGTTGATTGATGTTTTTGTACGTAATGGTTAAATAGGCTCGACCGAAGTTTACACACTATAAGATGGGTATAAGGATGGCAACGCATTAAATTGTGGCCTTAGATAGACAACATTCTGTCTTAACGCTCGTTTGTGTGTAAATTATACTTACCGAACAACCATTACATGTACATTGTCATCTTAAGGGTGAATAATCCACAATTCCACAATGATTATCCGAAACACTAAGCTTTCGAGCTTATGCAAAAGTACGATATAGTGGACGATAATTGATGGTTATTCTTTAATTGGTGAACCCGATACCTCAATCAAAACTTTGCTATTTTACTCTTAGCAAATTGGTAATAAAAATGTTTTGTAAAACCAATGTTATGAAGTTGTATGCATGCTTCTTCATACATTATTTTGATCACATCAAAATAGTTATACCCTTATAAAATTAAGTTCAATGCCATCTAATTAAGAACACTTGAAGTTGTAATTTACGTCATAGTGAGACTTGGCGAGATTGCAATGGAAAGGTAAATTTCATAAATTCATTGCTAGCAGATCAACTGATGTGATGGATTTGTGAAGACGACTTAAATTGAGTAGGAAGTGAGACTTGGACTCAAGGCATTAAGATGGGGACTAAACATGCTTACAATACAAATGTTTTGTGATTGTAAATCCCATATATCTAGGAATTGGACAAATGTTATGCCAATTACTTGTACGACAAGTTACCTCATATTATACTTTCATTACTAGCAGATCAACTGAATGTGATGAAACTATGTTTATGGAGGATCCTAGTTTTCAAGATTATTATATGGATTTATTTTCCTTGGGTATTTTAATTTTCTTGAAAAATTGTATTATCAAAAATACTAATGTTTGAACTATCTTTATCTGTAGAAATGGCTCAAACTGATAACACCAACTTACGTTCTGTGTTCAAAACTTATTTTGAACGAGAAAAATTGACTGGCTCGGAAAATTTCAATGATTGGTACCGTTCACTAAGGATTGTCCTGCGAGTGACTGGTCAACTCGAAATCTTGAAAACGCCTTGTCCTGCTGAACCTGAAGGCACGGCAGCTACTGATGCTGCTAAAGCCAAATGGAATCTTGATTGCAAGGAACATATTGATGTGGCCGCAATGATGTTAGGGGGAATGTCCATAGCTCTTCAAAGATAGTTTGAGGAGTATTTTCCCAAGGACATGATTGATGAACTCAAGAAACTTTATGAGAAACCATCAAATGTAGAGATTTACGATTTGATGGAAGCTCTACATGGTTGTAAGCAAGGTCCTGGTGAACCTGTGAGTGCTCATGTGTTGAAAATGAAGAGTTACATGGATCAACTACAAACACTTGGGAAACCCTATGACAATGATATGGCTGTGCACTTAATCAATAGATCCCTTGATAAGGAATTTAGTGGTTTTGTGAGGAACTTCAATATGCATTGCGTGGGGAAGACTGTAAGTGAATTGCACGCACTACTCATTGATTATGAGAAAGGTACACCACAAAAGGCTCCTACGCCCCAAGTACTAGCAATACAAGGGGGTAGAATTAACAAGCCAAATGCGAACAAGAAGAAGGGTAAAGGAAAGAAGAAGGATGATAAGAATAAGCAAGTTATGGCTTATCAACCACCTCAACCTAAGAAGAACCCTCCTATCAAGAATAATCCAAAGAAGGATCAAGGATGCCATTACTGCAAAGTGATGGGCCATTGGAAGAGGAATTGTCCTCTTTATCTCGATGACTTGCGAAACAAAAAGGTTAAGAAGACTGGGCACATGGGCGCCAGCACTTCAGGTAACTTATTTGTCATTGAATTATTTACTTTATCTCGTGAAATAAATTCCTGGGTATATGATACTGGATGTGGTATTAATATTTATAATACACTATAGGGGTTTAGAGAGGAAAGGAGACTAGCTTATGGGGAGCAATTTCTGCATGTGGGAAATGGAGCACAAGCAGCAGTTGAAGCCATAGGAATGTTTGATTTAGTTTTACCTTCGGGTTTAGTACTTTGTTTAAACAATTGTCATTATGCACCTTCTATAATTAGAGGTGTTGTTTCCTTTTCATGTTTGTTGGATCTTGGTTTTACTCATACTATTGATGGCAATAAAATTTCTGTTTCTTTAAATGGTGTATTTTATTTTAATGCTGTTGCTGTGAATGGTGTGTTTGAAATTGATATGAATAATTGTGTGACTTCCAACAATAATAATAATTCGATGTACAGCATAAGTAAGAGAATGAAGTATGACTTGAATTCGTCTTACCTTTGGCACTGTAGACTTGCCCATATAGGCAAGACTCGCATGCAAAAGCTGCAACGTGAAGGGCTTTTGAATAATATCAATGATGAGTCATTTGATAAATGCGAATCTTGTATTTCTGGGAAGATGACGAAGAAACCTTTTCATAATAATATGGAAAGAGCTTCAGATCTACTTGGTTTGATACACACGGATGTATGTGGACCACTTAGACATGTGTCAAGGAGAGGTGCTGTCTACTTCTTAACATTTACGGATGATTTCAGCCGTTATGGTTATGTTTATTTACTTAAACATAAACATGAGGTGTTTGAAACATTTAAAGTTTTCAAAGCAGAAGTAGAATTGCAATTGGGAAAGAAGATTAAAGCTCTTCGTTCTGATCGAGGTGGTGAATACCTTAGTCAAGATTTTAAAGATTTCTTAACTGAGAATGGAATTGTCCAGAATCTCACATCTCCATATACTTCACAACAAAATGGTGTATCTGAGAGAAGGAATCGTACATTGTTGGACATGGTTCGATCAATGTATAATCTTACTAACCTTCCTTTGTCTTTTTGGGATTATGCTCTTGAATCAGCTGTTCGTATTTTGAATATGGTTCCCACCAAGAAGGTTGATAAGACACCATATGAGATATGGACTGGAAAAGCTCCGAACTTGTCTTATTTAAAGGTCTGGGGTTGTGAGGCGTATGTTAAACGTGACTCACAAGATAAACTCCAACAAAGATCTGTTAAATGCATTTTTGTAGGATACCCTAAGGAAACTATGGGTTACTACTTTTACTACCCACCTGAGAACAAAGTGTTTGTTGCAAGATATGGTGATTTCCTTGAAAGTGAATTTGTGGTTCAAGAAATCAGTGGGAGGGTATATGATCTAGAAGATGATCTAAATAATGCATTGCCTTCAGAAAACACTAGCACACTTCCTATAGAACCGGAAAGTCTGGGTCCTCCACCAGAAGTTGAAGTAATTCCCATTCGCAGATCTGCGAGATCTGTGAAAGCTCCTGACCGTCTATGTCTTAATGTAGAGGTCGATCAGCATACACTAGGGGATCTTAATGAACCTACTAGTTATAGAGCTGCCATTAATAGCCCTCAAAAAGCTAAATGGAAAGCTGCTATGGATGGGGAAATACAATCCATGCATGACAATGAAGTCTGGGAAGAAGTTGACTTACCTCCTGGTGCCAAGGTAGTTGGGAGTAAGTGGCTTTATAAAATCAAGACTGACATGGATGGATATGCACACATTTATAAGGCTCGTCTAGTTGCTAAAGGTTTTACTCAAACTTTTGGAATTGATTATGAGGAGACATTTTCTCCTGTAGCAGACATAAGAGCTATAAGAATACTCATAGCTATAGCAGCGTACTATGACTATGAGATTTGGCAAATGGATGTGAAAACCGCTTTCTTAAATGGTCATCTAGATGAAGACATCTATATGGCACAACCAGAAGGGTTTGAAAATCCAGAATTTCCAAATCGTGTTTGCAAGCTTAAGAGATCCATTTATGGATTAAAGCAAGCATCACGACAATGGAACAAGAGGTTTGATGCTAAAATTAAAAAGTTTGGATTCACTCAAAATCTTGATGAGCCATGTGTGTATCACAAAACTAGTGGGAGTGATAATGTAACTTTCCTAATTCTATATGTTGATGACATATTGATCATGGGAAAAGATATTCCAAGTTTGCAAGCAGTAAAGGCATATCTTGGAAAGTGCTTTTCTATGAAAGATTTAGGAGAAGCTGCATACATTCTGGGAATCAAAATCTATAGAGATAGATCAAGGCGGTTAATTGGATTAAGTCAAAGTGCTTACATTGACAAAATATTGAAGAGATTCAATATGCAAAATTCCAAGAAAGGATATTTGCCGATGGAAGTAAAACATGGCTTATGTAATGAGTATTGTGCTTCAACACCTGATGAGGTGGCTCGCATGAGTAAAGTTCCTTATGCTTCGGCTGTAGGATCTATTATGTATGCGGTTAAGTGCACAAGGCCAGATGTGGCGTTTGCTCAAAATATTACCAGTCAATTTCAACAGAATCCAGGTGAAAAACATTGGATTGCTGTTAAACATATTCTTAAGTATTTGAGGAATACAAAAGATATGTTTTTGGTATATGGTGGAAATCCATCTACAGAACTTTGTGTTACAGGTTTCTGTGATGCATCCTTTCAAAGTAATAAAGATGATTCGAAGTCTCAGACGGGTTATGTCTTTGTTATTAATGGAGGAGCTGTAGACTGGAGGAGCAAGAAGCAGAGTACAATTGCGATGTCTGCAACAGAAGCTGAATACATTGCTGCTTCGGAAGCTGCTATGGAGGCTGTTTGGATTAGGAAATTCGTTTCTGGGCTTGGTGTTATGCCTTCAATTGAATTACCTATTAATATGTGTTGTGACAATTCTGCTGCAATCATATTTGCCAATGAACCTGGAGTCATGAGAGGCACCAGACATTTTCTACGGAAGTATCACTTTGTTCATGAAAAGGTTGACGAAGGTGAAATAAATCTGTTGAAGGTTCACACAGATGATAACTTAGCTGATCCATTCACTAAGGCTTTGGCGAAAGAGAAGCTTAATGAATTGGCCAATGGAATTGGACTTAAATTAGCTAGTAGTTTCATGCATAACTGTGATTAGTATTTGGATAAAGGATATTGTAAACAATTATTATTTTAATGAAATAAAGTATGTTGGTATGTTTATTTCTATTATTAATTATTGTTGTCCTATTTTTGCATGTTTAAATCCATGAATAAGAGTTATTCTGAATTGTCCATTGTCAGTTAATAATATGAGAATATTATTAAATTAAGATGATTGATCCCGAACCACCTAACTTAAATTAACCAAAGAATGGTCAACTAAGTCAAATAGCCTAGATCAATGCTCCGGGTAATATAATGTATCACCAGGTCGTTAAATCCCGTTGAGGTGTGAAATGTAACTTTAGCGTGCTTTGTGATCGGGTGTTTATTCACAGAAAGGGTTTATGATCAGAATTATTTGGAAATTATAAACAAATATAGCTTAGGAAAGCTACGTGATTGATTACGGGAATTTAGATTACGGAGATTTGAGCTAAAAACTAAAAACGTACGTTTTAATTAAAAACGTACACAGACGCACAAAACAAAAAGTACAACTGAAGGACGGGAAGGGTTTAAAAGTGTAAAATTTATATTTTTACAATCCTAATGATTTAAGAAAATTTTAAGAAAAATAAAAATTATTTTTACACTATTTAATTATTTATTATTAATTAATTACTAATTATCTATTTAATACTAATTAAACTAATTAAAAATACTAAAAAGACTTAGAAAATTAAGAAATTTTTTATAAACCTAATTAACCATTACAGGAATCCTAAAAAATTATAAAAAGTTAATTTTATGAATTTTTAAACTAGTTAACTAATTATTATTCTATTTATTAATTAATATCTAATTAAACTATTTAAATTATGAAAACTATTAAATGAACAGTAAAAATTCTAGAAAAATTTATAAAAATGTTTTAACTAAAATAAAAGCTAGAAAAAATATAAAAACTAGGTTATACTATATAAAATCTAATTATGCTATTTAATTGATTAATATTAATTAAAACTAAATTAAACTAAAATTAATTAGAAATACCACTAAATGACAAAATAAAAATCTGGAAAAATTTGTAAAATTATTTTAACCTAAAACATAATTTCTAAAAATATAAAAGTGATATATTACTTAGAGATTAATTAAAAAGAAAATTAAATTGATAAATCCTATTAAATAGAAGCTATCACTATTTTTAAAATTGGTTTTTTTGGATTTTTTCTTTTTCTAAACTAATAATAAACTAAAAACAACTATTTTTACTGAAAACACTTTTGTTCAAACCCAAGGAATAAGCAATTGAAAAGCTTATTACACCCTCAGTTGACTTTTGTTGACTGTGGAGTGTTTTAAGCTCAAATGGGGAATTGTGGGGTCCACACTGCACAACCTTGGATTCACTGAGTATAATGAACAATATGAAGCAAGTAATAAGCAACAAATGGGCCTGAATAAGCCAAAAAGCTTTAATAAGCACTTAACAAAATGGGACTGATGCAGTTTTTGGGACAAGCATAAGGGTCCAAATAAGGTGGGGTCCACTATCCTAGGGGTCAAACAAAGGGTTCAAAAACACTCCCTGGTAGGAGGGGGGTTGAGGGGAACCAAAATCAAGTGGTATGGACCACAAACAAGCTCAGAATGAGCTCTTGAAGTTGGCTCAGTTACACTGACTTGTCAGTGAATCTGAGTGATGGGACAAATTTTAGAACAAGCTTAAGCAACCTAAACAAGTGGTTAAAGTAACACAAATAACTTTCATATCAACTAGACCAGAAGAGCTTCTAAAATTAGTAAAACTCACAAACTAACACCCACTAATGAAACCTGTGCAAGCTTATGAAAGCAAGGGGTGTGGTCTGAGTTGTGAAGCAGGGCAAACCTTTGCCCTGCAAGTATGTTTGAGAGTGTGTAGATTACACACAAAAATTCATAAAAATAAAGTGATCTCAGGTTTTGGTAGACTCAGTGGTGGACTATAAGCACAACAAATTTCAAGTTCTCAAACAGTCCACAAAAATCAAAACAATTCACCCACTTTTTGGAAAAACTGAATAAACATGAGCTTTTGACTTTTCAGATTTGCAATTCTTTTGACTTTTTCGAACTTTGATCCAACATAAGTGACTGAAAGTGTTGTATTTGCCTACTGAGATCCTAAATTAATTAATCTTACATGTACTTAAACCAAATTCAAGCTTATACCACTCCTAAAATTCTTCTGTGAAACAGTTTTAAGCAAATCAAAGTGGAGTTTGACTTTTTACCAATTGGAACTTGGTTTTTATGACTAATATGAGTTTTAGTTCCCTGATATGATTTGTTAAAACAGACATCAACACCAAAGAAACCTTGAATTACCTTGAAACAGTTTGAACCAAACACCCCTTAACAGATATAACTAAGATGATTTCAAAGTGTTTCTTGGATTTACTCCACAATTAAGATTCCTAAACTTCAAATATACTAGATACAACTGATGTGGTCAAGAAATGATGCTTAAAATCAATCATTAACTAAGCTATACTTAGATTACCACTAAGACAGTTAAAACAAGGAATTTTGGAAAGAAAAAGAAACAAATGAATAAGCAGTCTATTTAAGCAATGGTAGCTACTTAATATAACACAAGAGATATTAAGCAACACAAATGATCATAAAAGAAGCAATAGCACAGTACACTTAACTTCAATATCAAAGAGAAATGGAAGAATAAGCTCACAGTGTGCAATCCTGCTCAACAAACTGAATCAAAGACCCAAATGACCACCTACAGCCTTCCACAAGGCACTAAAACCAAGGACCATCCATTCTTTATCCTGCTCCTTGCTTCTTCACCATTTTTCTTATTTTTATTTTTTATTTTTTTTATATATATATATATATATTTTTTTTATTATTATTGATGAAAAATAGAAAGCAGAATTGAAACTTGAAAGCAACTTATATTAATAATAATGGATTACAACTGAGTTTTAATTGAAATTACAATGCTTTTAAATAACTAAAATTACTCTAAAAAACTAACTCCTACTCCACTGCTTCTCAGCTTCTTTTTATAGCTTCCAAATTAGGGTTTTGAGCACCCACTTGAACTCTTCCTTCCATTTGAGCCCTTAGATGAAGATGATGTGATCCCTACCATCCAATTGGATTTTGGCGCCAAGATTTTTTTAACTTTTTCTTTTGGTAACTGAAGCCAGAAGGGTGAGTTTGGCGTGTAGCTTTTGGTGGTGTGTAGGGGGGAATAGGTTATGATGGTTGAGTGTAATCAGAGGTGAGAGGGTGATGATGAAGTTTGCAGAAGGGGGGGGGGGGGAAAGTCACGGGTTGGTTTTGTTTGGGGAGGTGGAGAGCGTTGACCGGGTCAATGGGAGTATTATTTAGAACGGTGGGGTGTTTTGGGTGGGCTAAGGTATGGGCCTGGGTGAGTAACTGGATCAGATATGGAGTTATAAGGTGGGCTGTTTGGTGTTGGGTTAAGTTAGTTTAGGTCCGTTTGGTTTTGGGATTGTTTGTTTGGTTTAGCTAAAACCACAAGGACCTAATTTGTAATTAACTGAAAATGGAGGGCCTGTTTTGGCAAGTTTCAAAAGACACCAAAGGGACTAAACCTGCCATGCTTAAATATCCAAAGGACCAAAATTGTAATTTTCCATTTTAAATTTCCCGAGGACCATTTTTGCCAAATTTCCAAACTTAAGGGACCAATGTTGTAATTTCCTCAAACTCACACCAGAAGATCATTTTTGACAATTTATGATTTTCCAAGGACCAAAAGTGATTTTCTTTCAAAATTATCCCACCAGGGACTGAATCTGTCAATTTCCAAAATTCCAGGGACCATTTTTTGTCAATTTTGGATTTTAAGGGGTAAAAGTGTAATTTTCTCAAACTTTATTACCCAAGGACTTATTTTGATAATTTTTGACTTTTCTTTGCCTTGGGTTGACTTTTCTTTCGTTTTAAACTTCCAGGGACTAGTTTTGCCAAATTTTGAAACTTGAGGGACTGAAACTGCCAATTGTGCAAACTTTGTTCGTTTTTCATTTGTTTTCAAACATTTTGCATCTAAAACATATAAAACACACTTTTGGAATAAATTGTGTATTTTGATGCGTTTTTGGGTGTTTTTGGATGTTTTGGCAGTCCAGATACGATAAAAATGATGAGTGTTTAAGCACTCATCAATCCCCCACACTAAGCTATTGCTAGTCCCTAGCAATCTTTTGAGAAAAACTTGATGGATTTTAAACTCTTTACCAAATGCCATCACTTCTGGAGTAGCCAGGTGTAAGAACTGTGGCACACCTGATAACCGTGTGATTTTGAGCAAACCACCAGCTGTCAACGGATTTGATAAGTCTTTACCAGGAGCCGTTTGCTCCTGGACTAGCCAGCATCTTGATGGACCTAGTCAACATCTTGGTGAGCTGATTACCAATTATGGTTTTTCCACGGCCTTTACCACAAGCCATAATCTTGTGGGCTAGCCAACTCATTTGCTTATGAGGATGCGGGGGAGTTGAGGAACCATGCAATTTTGGGCAAATTGCCAGCCGTAAACGGATTTGAGTTGTCTTTACCAAGAGCCGTTTGCTCCTGGACTAGCCAATCCCTTTTATCGCTTAGACAAGGCGGACTGATTACCACAAAAATTTTGAAATAAAGTGAAAAATTTTTTTGAAAATTTTGGGCCAAAATGGGGGTATTTGAAAGTATTCTACGATAAAATTCGCTAGAATTTCCCCCCCACACTTAGAAATGAATATTGTCCTCAATATTCAAAGTCCCGGCTATTATGCCGAATCTAAGAACGTAAAAAGATAATATTCGAAGCTAACTGTGGAAATTTGTTTTGTATTTTTCACTTTATTTATCTGTACATACAATCACACACTTTTTTTTTTTTTTGTTTTTTTTTTTTTTTTTTTTTTTTTTTTTTTTTTTTTTTTGTTTGAACTTATATACATATATACATTTTTCAAATAGCGGGGGGTTGGCCATTCCCCCACACTAGGGTGGTAGAAAGTAGAAAGAAGTCAGAAATACGGGTGAAAACCCGTATTGTTGCTAGTTTTTGGTCATTGAGTCGCTAGCTTGACTCTATCCCCGAATTCAATTGTCCTTGGGGAAAGTTTGGAGATCCGGGACGACCATGGATGGTACGTCCTCTCCAAAGTAGTGCTTTAACCGATGTCCATTCACTTTGAAGTTAGGACCGTCATTTTGAGATAATTCGACGGTACCATAAGGATAAACTTTTGTGATAGTGAATGGACCAGTCCATCGGGTTTTGAGCTTTCCCGAGAAGATCTTGAGTCTAGAGTTGAAAAGAAGGACTCGATCACCAACGTTAAAAACGCGGTTTTTGATTTTTGAGTCATGGATCTTCTTTATCTTTTGTTTATAGATCAAAGAGTTCTCGTAAGCTTGATCACGAAGTTCATTTAATTCATTCAGTTGAACTTTCCTATGATCACCCGCAGTCTTGAGGTCAAAATTGGCATGCTTGAGAGCCCAATAGGCTTTATGCTCAAGCTCGATCGGAAGATGGCACGCTTTCCCGTACACAAGTTTATAAGGCGTACACCCAATGGGTGTTTTATACGCTGTACGGAAAGCCCAAAGTGCATCATCTAATTTATCCGACCAAGATGCACGATTTTCCCCAACGGTTCTTTCCAATATTCTCTTAATGCCTCGATTGGAAACTTCTACTTGTCCACTTGTTTGAGGGTGGTATGCAGTAGAAAGACGGTGAGTTACACCATACTTTTGCATGACTTTATCGAATTTGTCATTGCAAAAATGCGTACCACGATCACTAATTATAGCACGTGGAGTTCCAAATCGAGCAAAGAGAGCTTTCAAAAATTTCACAACTACTCGGGCATCATTTGTGGGTAAAGCTTTTGCTTCAACCCATTTTGACAAATAGTCAACTGCCACGAGTATATACTTGTTTCCGTGAGAGGATGGAAATGGCCCCATAAAGTCGATGCCCCAAACGTCAAATATTTCACAAACTTGGATTGCATTTTGTGGCATTTCATTCTTTTGTGAGATATTCCCGTGACGTTGACACGCGTCACAGGATTTGACTAATTCTTGTGCATCCTTGTAAATCGAGGGCTAAAAGAAACCGGAATCAAACACCTTTTTGGCGGTGTAATTTGGATTGTGGTGGCCCCCCGTGGGACCAGCATGGCAAGCCTTAAGAATTTCAGTGGCTTCTTGACCATACACACACCGCCGGATGACTTGATCCGCACAGATTTTGAACAAGTAGGGGTCGTCCCAGAAGTAATGTTTTACATCTTTGAAAAATTTATTTTTTTGTTGGGACGACATCCCTTTCACAATGAAGTTACCCGCAAGATAGTTTGCAAAATCGGCAAACCAAGGGGTAACAGAATCTCCACGAAAGGTAACCGCATTAAGTGTCTCGAGAGGGAATGTTTCATTAATTTCTTTCCTCTCGAAAACATCTTGATGGGGGTTTTCCAAACGGGAGAGATGATCAGCAGCTAGGTTCTCAGCTCCTTTTTTATCACGAATAATGATATCAAATTCCTGAAGGAGGAGAACCCAACGAAGAAGTCTCGGCTTTGCATCTTGTTTTGCAAAAAGGTACTTCAAAGCCGAGTGATCCGTATACACTATGCTTTTTGTCAAGATCAAATATGACCGGAATTTCTCAAAGGCATACACCACAGCTAATAATTCTTTTTCAGTGGTGGTGTAATGACTTTGAGCCTCGGTCATAGTTTTGCTGGCATAGTGTATAGGCTGAAAGTGTTTAGACCTGCGTTGCCCCAAGACTGCCCCAATAGCATAATCACTAGCATCACACATGAGCTCAAAGGGCAAGTCCCAATCGGGGGCAACAAGAATCGGTGCCTCGGTAAGCCTTTTCTTTAATGTTTCAAAGGCTTCGATGCACTCAGGGGAGAAGATAAAAGGAGCATCCTTTTCGAGGAGATGGGTCATAGGCCGGGCGATTTTAGAAAAATCTTGAATAAACCTACGGTAAAAACCGGCATGACCCAAAAAGCTCCTAATACCTTTGACGGTAGTGGGATGAGGTAATTTTGCAATGACATCAATTTTGGCTTTGTCAACCTCAATCCCATTCTTTGAAATTTTATGGCCGAGGACAATGCCCTCTTTGACCATAAAGTGACTCTTCTCCCAATTTAGACATAACTTTGTGTCTTCACAACGTTTGAGCATGTCGTCTAAATGGGAGAGGCATGATTGAAACGAATCCCCAATGACCGAAAAATCGTCCATGAAGACCTCCATAGTTTTCCCGATCATGTCGGAAAATATGGACATCATACATCTTTGAAACGTGCCCGGAGCATTACATAAACCAAATGGCATACGTTTATATGCGAAAGTTCCATAGGGGCACGTGAACGTGGTCTTTTCTTGATCTTTCGGATCAATGGGAATCTGAAAGTAACCCGAGAAACCATCGAGGAAGCAATAATACTCATTCCCCGCTAATCTCTCGAGCATCTGATCCATAAAGGGCAGAGGAAAATGATCCTTACGGGTGGCGTCATTTAACTTGCGATAATCAATACAGACACGCCACCCCGTAACCAAACGAGTTGGAATCAACTCATTTTCCTCATTTGTGACAACAGTAATGCCACCCTTTTTTGGAACGCAGTGAATTGGGCTAACCCAAGGACTATCCGAGATAGGGTAAATCAATCCGGCATCAAGAAGTTTTAAAACTTCTTGTTTGATCACCTCATGAATTTTTGGATTCACCCTTCTTTGTTGTTGGACTGCCAGTTTGAAGTCATCCTCCATTAAAATCTTGTGTGTACAAAATTCAGGGTCAATGCCCTTGATGTCGGAGAGACGCCAAGCAATTGCTTGTTTATGAGACTTCAAAACCTTTATGAGAGCAGCCTTTTCCTCAACACTTAAATTTTTAGCAATTATGACGGGTAATTTATCATCACCCTCCAGAAATGCATACTCAAGGTGAGGCGGTAAGTCCTTAAGTTCAACCACAGGAAAGTCATCAGTTATTTCAACATTTTTGACTTCCTCTTTATGAAGTACTTTTGGAGGAAGAGGGGGAGATGGATCTTCGTTTAACAATTTTTCTAGCAAAAGAATATCCCCCTCAGGATCAAGATAGTCCTCATCAAATTTACCCGAAATTGAACTATCTTGGGCAAGAAAAGCCTCGACCTCTTCCAAAAGGAAGTCACTTCCCTCAAAAGGAGTGAGGGAAGGGGAAGAGTCGGATATGATAGGCTCAGTAGATGGAGTGGGACTGCCACTCGGTAAGTAACCAAGAAGTTCTTGAGAGTACTCCTCAGACGCAACATCAATGACATCAATTCGGTTAACCGATTCAGCGTCATAATTAGAGGAGTACCTCGAAGTTTGATCGAGGTTAAACGTTACAGCTTCATTACCAACACGAAGAGTTATTTCCTCTTCGTGCACATCGATTAACGCACGACCCGTCCTTAAGAATCCTCTCCCAAGAATGAGAGGAACTCGCGGGTCAGCATCGAAATCGACAATCACAAAATCTGCCGGAAAGTGGAAGTTCCCCACCTTAACAAATACATCCTCGGCAATGCCGAGGGGACGAGATGTCGAGCGGTCTGCAAGCTCTAGAGTCATGCAGGTGGTGGTGAGTTCTGGAAGAGAGAGCTTTTTCCATATTGAATAAGGCATCAAGTTGATGCTTGCACCTAGATCGGCCAAGGCGAAGCACTCAACCATTCCGGGGAAAACACATGGAATAAGAAATTTCCCCGGATCTCCTAGCTTCTCGGGAAGCTGTTTCAAAAGAACTGCAGAGCAGTTTTCATTGAGTGGAGTTCGTGCCACTTCGAATAGCTTCTCTTTATTGTTCAACAGATTTTTGATTGTCGATGCAAATTTAGGCATCAAAAGGAGAGCATCCGCGAAGCTGATATCAAAATGAATATCTCGGAAAATCTGAAAAAACTTTTCCATTTGATGATTTGCTTTTTCGCGGAGCTTTTGGTCTTGTAACCGAGATGGATATGGTAGTGAAGGTTTGGATTTAGGGTTCTCTTCAGGAGTTGTTGGTGGTTCAAAGACAACTCCTGGTTTTGGTATGGTTTCTGGTACAACCTGAGGGTGGACGTGTGCGGTACTTCGTGGGCTAGTAAATTGCACCTTGTCCTTTGTCGCCTCAGGCTCACTTTCTACTACCTTAGGAAGAGAAGAAGAGGTAGTAGGAGCTTTGGGTCCATCATAGGAAACACCACTTCTCGTTGTGATCGCTTTAACATCGCCCCTCGGATTAGCGATCGTGTTGCTAGGTAAAGTAATACCTGAGCCCGAGGGTCGATCATTTAAAGACTTCTTAAGGTCTGCGATCTGAGTCATCATTACCCTATTCATTTCCTCCTGAGATTTCATGAATTGTCTCAACAACTCATCAGATGATGGGCCAGTTGGAACAATTGCTTGATTATGGTTAGGAGGAGCTTGGTTAGGGTAATTCTGAGTAGCTGGAGTGATGGCTTGATTTTGATTGGGAAAATTTTGAGCACGGTTATTTTGATGAGAACCGTGGTTTTGAAAATTTCCCTGATGTTGGTTGCCATGTCCATGAGAATTGTTTCCATGATGATAGTTGTTTTGACCTTGGTTTCGATTGTAGTTTCCATGATTTTGGAAACCTTGGTTTTGGTTATGATGGAAACCTTGGTTTTGGGTTTGATTGACATTTCCTTGGTTTTGGTAACCTTGGTTTGTTCGATTCTGATTTTGGTTCTGGTTACGGTTTGGGACATTAGGGTTTTGATTGAATCCGGGAGGTCCAAGGAAATTGTTAGAACGATAGCTAAGAAGATTGCGGTCCCCTTGTGGTTGGTAGTTATTACCTCCCGAATTATAGGAACCTTGAGCAGCATATACGTCCTCATGAGGGTAGCCACTAGTGGCTGGACACTCGGAATATGAATGTGGACCTCCACAAGTTTCACAACTTAGACTAACGGCTTTGGCTTGTTGATTTTGGACTTGTTGATTTTGGATACTTTGGTTCATCCTCAACATAGCCGTAGCGAAATCATCCATCTTTTTAGTAAGGATCGCTATTTCAGAAGATGCTGGAGTGACAGACTTACATGACTCTTCCCTCTCAGCTGAGGAATCCCAAAAATTATGGTGGGCAGTCATGTTCTCAATGAGATCATAGCATTCTTCGGGGCGCCTTTTCATAAAGGTCCCACCAGCAGCAGCATTGAGAATATCACGGTGTCTCAAGGTCAACCCATTATAGAAAGTATCTATTTGAGTAATGAGTAACATGTTATGGTTGGGACACCGATCAATTGAGAGCTTATAGCGTTCCCAAGCCTCAAATAGAGACTCATCGGGATGCTGACGAAAGTTACTAATGTCATTTCGTAACTTGGTAACCATGGATGGTGGAAAGTATTTGGCTAAAAATTTTGTCACCATTTCTTTGAAAGTGTGAATCGAATTCTTAGGAAGTCGATCAAACCATGCAGTGGCATGATGTGTTAGAGAATAGGGGAAAAGAGATAGACGAAGGGCATCATCGGAGACACCATTCTGCTTCATGGTTTGGGTGATGGTAAGAAATTTATCAAGATGCTTATTTGCATCGTCACCAGGTAAGCCATGAAATTGGCACGAATTCTGGACTTGTTGTATCATGTGATGCTTAAGTCCAAAATCAGTGGCAGCAATGTTGAGAGGGGCAATGGGCCCGCCTCTTCCGAGCATTGTGGGTTGACACAACTCCTCCATCGTTCGGAGATCAGGAGCTGCATCATCTATGATGGGTGGGTCAAGTGGATTACCGTCCATTCTCGGAACGGGATCCTCAACAATAGGACGTAACTCAGTTACGTTTTTCAGTTGACGATTTCGTTTCGATTGTGAACGAGTGCGCATGCACTAGGGATAAAAACTTTTTGGACAATATTTTTGTTATCGTTTTGTTTACCAAAATCGTATCTCTTTAAGAATCACCTTAAAAGAAACGCGATATAGAAAACGTAACGATATGTTTTGTGTGTTTTTTTGATTTTTTTGGTGTTGTTAACACTTTAGGAAAAGTGTTAATGACGTTTTTATGTGTTTTGATTTTGAAAATATTCACAAGTGATGGTATTTGTACAATGAGTGAGGTGAGATAACACTAATCTCGAAAGACGCTACAGAAACGCGCACACCTCCCCGACAGCGGCGCCAAATTTTGATTGATCCCGAACCACCTAACTTAAATTAACCAAAGAATGGTCAACTAAGTCAAATAGCCTAGATCAATGCTCCGGGTAATATAATGTATCACCGGGTCGTTAAATCCCGTTGAGGTGTGAAATGTAACTTTAGCGTGCTTTGTGATCGGGTGTTTATTCACAGAAAGGGTTTATGATCAGAATTATTTGGAAATTATAAACAAATATAGCTTAGGAAAGCTACGTGATTGATTACGGGAATTTAGATTACGGAGATTTGAGCTAAAAACTAAAAACGTACGTTTTAATTAAAAACGTACACAGACGCACAAAACAAAAAGTACAACTGAAGGACGGGAAGGGTTTAAAAGTGTAAAATTTATATTTTTACAATCCTAATGATTTAAGAAAATTTTAAGAAAAATAAAAATTATTTTTACACTATTTAATTATTTATTATTAATTAATTACTAATTATCTATTTAATACTAATTAAACTAATTAAAAATACTAAAAAGACTTAGAAAATTAAGAAATTTTTTATAAACCTAATTAACCATTACAGGAATCCTAAAAAATTATAAAAAGTTGATTTTATGAATTTTTAAACTAGTTAACTAATTATTATTCTATTTATTAATTAATATCTAATTAAACTATTTAAATTATGAAAACTATTAAATGAACAGTAAAAATTCTAGAAAAATTTATAAAAATGTTTTAACTAAAATAAAAGCTAGAAAAAATATAAAAACTAGGTTATACTATATAAAATCTAATTATGCTATTTAATTGATTAATATTAATTAAAACTAAATTAAACTAAAATTAATTAGAAATACCACTAAATGACAAAATAAAAATCTGGAAAAATTTGTAAAATTATTTTAACCTAAAACATAATTTCTAAAAATATAAAAGTGATATATTACTTAGAGATTAATTAAAAAGAAAATTAAATTGATAAATCCTATTAAATAGAAGCTATCACTATTTTTAAAATTGGTTTTTTTGGATTTTTTCTTTTTCTAAACTAATAATAAACTAAAAACAACTATTTTTACTGAAAACACTTTTGTTCAAACCCAAGGAATAAGCAATTGAAAAGCTTATTACACCCTCAGTTGACTTTTGTTGACTGTGGAGTGTTTTAAGCTCAAATGGGGAATTGTGGGGTCCACACTGCACAACCTTGGATTCACTGAGTATAATGAACAATATGAAGCAAGTAATAAGCAACAAATGGGCCTGAATAAGCCAAAAAGCTTTAATAAGCACTTAACAAAATGGGACTGATGCAGTTTTTGGGACAAGCATAAGGGTCCAAATAAGGTGGGGTCCACTATCCTAGGGGTCAAACAAAGGGTTCAAAAACACTCCCTGGTAGGAGGGGGGTTGAGGGGAACCAAAATCAAGTGGTATGGACCACAAACAAGCTCAGAATGAGCTCTTGAAGTTGGCTCAGTTACACTGACTTGTCAGTGAATCTGAGTGATGGGACAAATTTTAGAACAAGCTTAAGCAACCTAAACAAGTGGTTAAAGTAACACAAATAACTTTCATATCAACTAGACCAGAAGAGCTTCTAAAATTAGTAAAACTCACAAACTAACACCCACTAATGAAACCTGTGCAAGCTTATGAAAGCAAGGGGTGTGGTCTGAGTTGTGAAGCAGGGCAAACCTTTGCCCTGCAAGTATGTTTGAGAGTGTGTAGATTACACACAAAAATTCATAAAAATAAAGTGATCTCAGGTTTTGGTAGACTCAGTGGTGGACTATAAGCACAACAAATTTCAAGTTCTCAAACAGTCCACAAAAATCAAAACAATTCACCCACTTTTTGGAAAAACTGAATAAACATGAGCTTTTGACTTTTCAGATTTGCAATTCTTTTGACTTTTTCGAACTTTGATCCAACATAAGTGACTGAAAGTGTTGTATTTGCCTACTGAGATCCTAAATTAATTAATCTTACATGTACTTAAACCAAATTCAAGCTTATACCACTCCTAAAATTCTTCTGTGAAACAGTTTTAAGCAAATCAAAGTGGAGTTTGACTTTTTACCAATTGGAACTTGGTTTTTATGACTAATATGAGTTTTAGTTCCCTGATATGATTTGTTAAAACAGACATCAACACCAAAGAAACCTTGAATTACCTTGAAACAGTTTGAACCAAACACCCCTTAACAGATATAACTAAGATGATTTCAAAGTGTTTCTTGGATTTACTCCACAATTAAGATTCCTAAACTTCAAATATACTAGATACAACTGATGTGGTCAAGAAATGATGCTTAAAATCAATCATTAACTAAGCTATACTTAGATTACCACTAAGACAGTTAAAACAAGGAATTTTGGAAAGAAAAATAAACAAATGAATAAGCAGTCTATTTAAGCAATGGTAGCTACTTAATATAACACAAGAGATATTAAGCAACACAAATGATCATAAAAGAAGCAATAACACAGTACACTTAACTTCAATATCAAAGAGAAATGGAAGAATAAGCTCACAGTGTGCAATCCTGCTCAACAAACTGAATCAAAGACCCAAATGACCACCTACAGCCTTCCACAAGGCACTAAAACCAAGGACCATCCATTCTTTATCCTGCTCCTTGCTTCTTCACCATTTTTCTTATTTTTATTTTTTATTTTTTTTTATATATATATATATTTTTTTTTATTATTATTGATGAAAAATAGAAAGCAGAATTGAAACTTGAAAGCAACTTATATTAATAATAATGGATTACAACTGAGTTTTAATTGAAATTACAATGCTTTTAAATAACTAAAATTACTCTAAAAAACTAACTCCTACTCCACTGCTTCTCAGCTTCTTTTTATAGCTTCCAAATTAGGGTTTTGAGCACCCACTTGAACTCTTCCTTCCATTTGAGCCCTTAGATGAAGATGATGTGATCCCTACCATCCAATTGGATTTTGGCGCCAAGATTTTTTTAACTTTTTCTTTTGGTAACTGAAGCCAGAAGGGTGAGTTTGGCGTGTAGCTTTTGGTGGTGTGTAGGGGGGAATAGGTTATGATGGTTGAGTGTAATCAGAGGTGAGAGGGTGATGATGAAGTTTGCAGAAGGGGGGGGGGGAAAGTCACGGGTTGGTTTTGTTTGGGGAGGTGGAGAGCGTTGACCGGGTCAATGGGAGTATTATTTAGAACGGTGGGGTGTTTTGGGTGGGCTAAGGTATGGGCCTGGGTGAGTAACTGGATCAGATATGGAGTTATAAGGTGGGCTGTTTGGTGTTGGGTTAAGTTAGTTTAGGTCCGTTTGGTTTTGGGATTGTTTGTTTGGTTTAGCTAAAACCACAAGGACCTAATTTGTAATTAACTGAAAATGGAGGGCCTGTTTTGGCAAGTTTCAAAAGACACCAAAGGGACTAAACCTGCCATGCTTAAATATCCAAAGGACCAAAATTGTAATTTTCCATTTTAAATTTCCCGAGGACCATTTTTGCCAAATTTCCAAACTTAAGGGACCAATGTTGTAATTTCCTCAAACTCACACCAGAAGATCATTTTTGACAATTTATGATTTTCCAAGGACCAAAAGTGATTTTCTTTCAAAATTATCCCACCAGGGACTGAATCTGTCAATTTCCAAAATTCCAGGGACCATTTTTTGTCAATTTTGGATTTTAAGGGGTAAAAGTGTAATTTTCTCAAACTTTATTACCCAAGGACTTATTTTGATAATTTTTGACTTTTCTTTGCCTTGGGTTGACTTTTCTTTCGTTTTAAACTTCCAGGGACTAGTTTTGCCAAATTTTGAAACTTGAGGGACTGAAACTGCCAATTGTGCAAACTTTGTTCGTTTTTCATTTGTTTTCAAACATTTTGCATCTAAAACATATAAAACACACTTTTGGAATAAATTGTGTATTTTGATGCGTTTTTGGGTGTTTTTGGATGTTTTGGCAGTCCAGATACGATAAAAATGATGAGTGTTTAAGCACTCATCATAAGACAAATCTGAAGTTGATATAATATACTTAAGTATATTGATGCGTAGACATGTCATTTCGGATGATATTCGATGATACTGAATATAGGACTTATCCCAACTATATGATGTTACTTTATGGATCTTGTCAATTAAGTAAATCATAAGAAGTTATCCTTAGACTTGAGATACAAGATAACGGTCATGAATGTAGTACATTTTTTGTGGAATAACTTAACGCTATACGTAACTGGTAGTCATAAGGGTTGTTTTCGGAAGTGTTACAAAGTTTGTGTGTTTTGCTTGTAGTCAATAAAGAATTTGTTCCTTCAAATTAATTTTTGGAGTTTAATACTGCTGGGCCCCTCGTAGGGTTGTCAAGGTGTTTGCGTGGCCACGCCCAAGGTCTTTTATGAAAGGTTCAAAAGATTTGGTAATCTTGTCAATTTCTAAGAACGAGAAACAGAATGGTTAATTAAGGAATGACCAAGATCCATATCCTTATTAACGTAGTATTAGAAACAAAGGGATAATAATAATGAGAAATCATTAAAAGGTTTTCCAGGAGCCTTACTCAAGTTGTACTAGAGGCATCGACGTGTTGCAAGACGCTAATCGATGTGATCACACTATTATGATATGTCTAAGTGGGAGCTGTTAGTTTTATAGACAAAATAATAATAGTCGTGTGTTAGGATCGAACTTGAGATCACGGGATTGCACACAATACGTATGAAGAGGAAATGTAATAATTATTTATAAAATGTTATAATTAATTATTAAACACAAAACAATTAAATAATAATTAGTATTATTGATTAATGACTAATTAATTATTAAACGAAGATTAGGAAACTAATTACTAGACAATACATGAAAACAAGAGAAGATTCCGGAAACCCCTAGGGGGCACCAAACCGATCGGCCCAAGGAGGTCAACCCACCTCCTTTGTGCCTTGAGCTCCAAGTAAAGTCTAGTATATAAGCAAACCCAAGGTGAAGGTTTTTCACATAACTTGTACACACACAACTTGGTGTTTTCTTCTCCTTCTCTTGTCTTGATCGAACCAAAACCGAACACCCCTTAGGGTTTCGTTTTTCTTGTGTCCAAAAATTGTTTTGTGATAATTACTTGCATAAACTTTTCCTTGAATTAGTACGTGTGTACAAGAACGTGAATCAAACACACTATTGTTTGATTCTTGGATTGAATTACAAAAAGGTAAGGGGTAATTCATATAATCCTTATAAACCCTAATTAGGGTTCATTGGTTCCGGAAGATTGCATTGATTCTTGTTCGGGCTAGAATCACTACGGTATGTTTACTATTTAAATTAATGATTAATTAATTACATGTTATTCGATCTATTATAATTGCTTCCGCTCATGCTCACTTTGATGTACTTGGTTTATTTATATGAATGTCATGATGTAATAATTCCAACAAGACCAACATGTGCCATTAAAAAGATAAGTAAGAGATGACTAGATGTCTAGATGAATACAAACATGTAGCATTCTAGCTCTTTGAATATCTTTTTTTTGAACGGCAGAACTAGCTTTTTGAACATCTAGCAAGAATGCATGTTTGAAGTGAGATTTTAGACTATTAATCGATCAAGTTTTATGTAAAATATTCTTAATAGTAAATAAAAGGAATGTGTCATAGTGGTACATGTTTAAGTCATTTAATGAATAATTGATAGAGTATATAAGTAAAGTGATCGTTTATGGCCTTACCCACCGACACAGACAATATGCAAACGAATTTGATTTGTTGAACAAATGTTTTACTCTATATAAACAAAGAAGATAAATTTGTTATGTCTCTCCTTTCTTGAAAAGTGTCCAAAACTGACACCTCAATAAGGTCCTAAGTTTATGACTTCAACATTATGAGGTCCCATTGCCATCCTTCAAAAGTTGTGACTTTTCAAATGTTATTAAATTATAAATATGATGTATACAAAACAAGGATTTAATATATAATGGCATTAGATCAGTATATATATGATGCATTGAAACTTTCTTTTCTAAGTTTTGGACAAGTATTCCCAACTATTTGCCTCTCTAGAAACAACAACTTGGTCAAGAGCCACATATTATATCGTGACACCAAATGTAATGTGACACCAAATATAACATTTTTATATTCAAGATCAAAAACCAAATTATGAAAAGCAAGGTGAATATTTCGTTTCTCATTATTGATGAATCGTGTTATTATGAAAGAATCCACCCATTTGTATAAATTAAACCGTTTTTTCACATTAATTGGAATCAAAATTTGGTACCAAACAAAATAAAATATAAATAAAGCGATGGAATACACCTCCTATAGTTGTTTAAAGAAAGATGGTAAATGGGGAGGTGACAACTCATTCTACATAGACAATTGTCTTCTAGGAAGATAAATGTGTTAAGATATCTTAATGTAGAAGCATGCCCTATTTGATTATACTTTGTTAATAATTAAATCCTTTTACATGTGTGCGAAAGTGCATTTAGAAACAACTTTGAAGTGATCACGTCAATCTCCTAAGTTTTAACTGGTTTGAGTCTGTGCAGTGGTGGATTCAATCCCTATAGATTAGTCGGCCAAAAATATCTGAAACCATTGTTACCAATAAAAACGTGCATTTAGAAAATTTGTAATGAAATTACTAGGTACACAAATGTTTGTTTTAGGTTAGTTTTGATAAATAACCTTAGTCACCACCTCTCGCAATGTCACTGTTTAGTGAGATTGTGTGATCGGAATTGTTTGATTTTAGTTTTTGACCGGTTACCGTTCAAAACTTAGGGTTGTGGTTGGTTTGTAACCCGATTCCATGCTTTCTGCCAACTGGATACTTTTTGTGTTTCGTGAGTTTCAAAATAGGGGTTTAGCCTAAGTGTGTTTGAATTTTCACAGTGGACGACTTTAGTAGTCGCAAGTTTTAAAATCGTACAATTGAAAGTTTAAAAGCAGTTTGAGCGGTAGCTTCTTGCTAATTTTTAACTATTTATATAATATTTGCATTTTAATAAAAAAACCGCGAGATAATTTTTTTCTCAAGTTGATCAAATATGTTTTTAACCAGAAAGTTCGTTTGGTTTTAGCTATCATCATTCTACATTCAAGAGCGTGTGACAAAGTGATAAGTTGGTAGAGCAACATGTTAAATCTGGCGCGGACTTATTCAACGACTCTCCTTGGGCCGTTAGTCGTCTTCATAAGCCCTAAGTAGACCTGTACAACAAAGAGAACCCGTTAGGAGTGGACCCGAGGCCGTAGCCCCGGGATCCACCTCCGACGGTCAAGTTAGTATCGATGCGCGGAGCATATAATCGTTATTAGGTTTAGGATAACCTGTTATTCTGTTATATTGTAATCTGTTCATGAATGAGACCCCAGCCATGTATTTATAGGATACGGATTAGGGTTAACGCGTAGAGTGGGCCGCTGGCTACCCGGGCCTGACCCATTCCTGGCCCAGTCCGGACCACACGTCCACAAAGTGCGTAATAGTGGGCCGCTGGCTACCCGGGCCTGACCCATTCCTGGCCCAGTCCGGACCATACGTCCACAAGCCCCCGAGTTTAGTATGACATAGCGCACGGCTATGTTATGCTAAACTTAAGTTCTGTTTATGGCTGCGTAGGCTCAATCAACCAAATGCGACGGTGCGCACTGGGTTTACATGCGCGTAAGGGACGGATCATACTGCGCAGTCCATATGCGACAATGCGCACTGGGATTGCGAGTGTGATTGTCTCACAATGGTAAAGGTGTCCGTGGCGAAGGTGGATTCCTATGCTGTATCCTGGGTAAGGTCGTACCTTTTGTACCAGTAGCGATGCAACATTGGTGCGACAGAAGACGTGCTTCTGTGCGCGCTGGGCGCGTTGTCCGCGACAAGGATGTGCGTTGTCCGCAACAAAGATGTGGGCAGTGCACAACAAAAGTGTGCGCAGTGCGCAGAGGTGCGCGCTGTTTGCGCGTCTTTAGAACCGACAGAGAACGTCTCCCCTGCGGCAAGATGGTGCGAATATTCAAATTCGTCTTTGTACCGGGCCTGCAGTACCTCTTACGTACGATCTGCTTCCAAATATACCTGCATGACGCGTGCGCCAACAGTGGTATTATATACCCTGGTAGCCCCCCAAGTTTGATGGTGCTACTCGTGTAGGAATATTAAACTTATATATTCAAATCCTGAAAAACACTTAATGCAAATATTAAAAGTATATGCCGCGAATCACGACATATAAAATAACTAATGAAGTAAAAGATTAGCGCGTAGCAAAATATAGCACGTAGCATAAATAATTAATATATAAAAGAAGTAGGAGTATGAATTACACCTATCGTAAGGTTTTACAAACTACATAAAATAAATAGCACGTAGCTAAAAAATAGTACGCGCGTAGCGATTGATTAATTTTTCTTTATTATTATGATAATAAAAATAATGGCGCGGATGGATGTACCCTGACCGCGAGTAATAGATTTATCGTGCACGCACAGACGCAGATAGATTTATCGTGACCGCACGGACTCTTACGTTTTGTGGATATTCGCAGTTGACCACGGCTTACGTCCAGTGCATGTATGTAACAGTGACAAAGCGCTCATGGCGATTGACTAGCATCGTGGTGCCTGTACGTGACAGTGCGATCGTGTCGCCAATCTGCGAAGATTTCCTAACGCATGGTCTAACGCGGGTAGATTTATCGTCACTGCGCTGTTTCGCGGCTAAAAGATAAAATAGATCCGATCGTGCGGATTTAATGCGCTCGTAGCGATAGATAAAATCGTGTTTATCAAGTTAAAAGATTTATGTAAAATCTTTTGAATATTTAGAAGATATCAAATCTTGTCGATTTAAAAGATATTAAACAAAATATTAAGAGATAATATCTTATTAATATTTAGAAAATATTTGCAATAGATACGTGAAGTGTTATGCATATCATATGAAAGTATCACATTTATCTTACGCGTATTTATTAATAGATACAGCAGATTGCATATTGCAAATTGAATTTTAGTCAAACATATCAAGCCTTCACTGTGCGTACAGTACGATGCATGATACAATCATAAAGTCATAAAGTCGATTGACTTTTGTAAAGTATATAAAATCGATTTAAACTCGAAGGTTTAAAGTTACCGCATAGTTATATCGATGCGACGCGTAGTTGCGTTCTAGTCCGGTGAGAGCACAAAAACTTGTCGTAATCGTGGTCCCACGGATGGCGCCAACTTGTTGATGCATAATCTGGCGCGGACTTATTCAACGACTCTCCTTGGGCCGTTAGTCGTCTTCATAAGCCCTAAGTAGACCTGTACAACAAAGAGAACCCGTTAGGAGTGGACCCGAGGCCGTAGCCCCGGGATCCACCTCCGACGGTCAAGTTAGTATCGATGCGCGGAGCATATAATCGTTATTAGGTTTAGGATAACCTGTTATTCTGTTATATTGTAATCTGTTCATGAATGAGACCCCAACCATGTATTTATAGGATACGGATTAGGGTTAACGCGTAGAGTGGGCCGCTGGCTACCCGGGCCTGACCCATTCCTGGCCCAGTCCGGACCACACGTCCACAAAGTGCGTAATAGTGGGCCGCTGGCTACCCGGGCCTGACCCATTCCTGGCCCAGTCCGGACCATACGTCCACATTAAAGATAAGGAAGCTAATATATAGACAACCAGAATACAAAGGTTTAAACTATAAACACAAACATGTTTGTTACTTAACATTGGCACCAAACAAATACAGAAAAACAACAAACAGGTTTGAGTTACTTTTTTTTTTTTTTTTTTTTTTTTTTTTTTTTCACCTAATGCTTGCATTTTAACATAGATTCACTACTTCTATCCAATAGATACAAAAGAGTTTGGAAAGTAAAACTTGTAAATTGTCAATGCCAAAAGTAAGCTAAAAAGTGAATGTGGGATCAATATGATGCTTACAGCATATGCTCATAAGATGCTTCTCCCACTAAATAAAAAACATACTCCTTTAAGTTGATCAACCCTCTCGTTTTCCTTTCATCACCAAAATGAGGTTCCCATGGAGTTAGACACTAGCGGCAGCAGTGCGGTGGAGGGAGGTTGTACGAGGTGAATGACTGAATGGTGATCAAGTTATGTGATGGTCAATGAGTTGTGAAACTATGTTGATCAGAAGGGCAGCTACACTATCTTTGGCATATATAACCACAAGAAATTTGTATTTCAATTGAGTTGTACTCCGTAATATCTTTAATGTTTAGATCGTATGCTCAAGTGTCTCTAGCTACATGTATGCGCACAACGTTGTTTGGTTTTTGGTTTGATTTGTATGCGAGAATATATATTAAGTTTTTCGAGCTCCTTATTCAGCTTAACATTCTAATGAGGAAACTTGTGTATGGTCATCATTACTAGACGTATAATCATTCATATTGGTTGTTATGTAACATTGTAACCAGTAAACTTGAAGCAAACAAATTTAATATGAACTCATGCTTCTTTTCAGAGAAAAACAAATTTAATATGAACTCATGCTTCTTTTCGAGTACTTGTATTTGTTATCTAACTGCTATAAGCCAGAACTTAGACATTGATACATAGCTATGTACTACGTAGTATAACGGTATAACCATATCAATTGCTATATTATGTAATTACAATAGAATGCACATCAGCAAGATCTGTTATGGTAGTTGACATGTTTTCAATATTTGTTGCTTCTGTGATCTCATAGTTAAAGGGTTCAACGCTCGAAGTGTATTCAATAGCACAAATCTCTTAAATTTCCACCAGTTATAAAATAAGTGTGACCATCATTGCAATATTGTAAGCAACAATTATCACAATTAAAGTACAAAAATGTTTTCTAACATATTGAAGTAGAACACTGTTTGCGGGTCACCCAACCCTGCCCAGCCACAAACTGTTTTTACCAGAACTAAAGATTTGCCCACTTTAACCTGCCCGATTCGTCTATTTCGCGACCTTTATCACTTATCCAGTTATCCAAATACACATACATTATATGTAGTATAACCCAAATTAAAAACCATCAAACCTGGATTTCTCTAGGAAATGTGGCACTGAACAGCATTGTTTGTCTTGCACCTGGAGGAGGCATGTCAGTTTGCTCCATGATCTTTCTGATTTGTGGCTCGAATCCCATATCCAGCATACGATCTGCTTCATCAAGTGCCAAATACTTTATCATTTCCAACGACGCTTTTGCCCTTTCCAGCAAATCGACCAATCTTCTGGGAGTCGCCACAAGAATATCAACTCCTCTCTCAAGCTCTCGTGACTGGCCACGCATGATATGCCATTAACATCATTAGAAATAACGATTCATATCAAAGTAGATGATAAAGAAACCAATAAAATGGTTCAATATACAAGGTTATACGATCTGCTTCATCAAGTGCCAAATACTTTATCATTTCCAACGACACTTTTGCCCTTTCCAGCAAATCGACCAATCTTCCTGGAGTCACCACAAGAATATCAACTCCTCTCTCAAGTTCTCATAACTGGCCACGCATGATATGCCATTAACATCATTAGAAATAATGATTCATATCAAAGTAGATGATAAAGAAACCAATAAAATGGTTCAATATACAAGGTTATACGATCTGCTTCATCAAGTGCCAAATACTTTATCATTTCCAACGACACTTTTGCCCTTTCCAGCAAATCGACCAATCTTCCTGGAGTCACCACAAGAATATCAACTCCTCTCTCAAGTTCTCATAACTGGCCACGCATGATATGCCATTAACATCATTAGAAATAACGATTCATATCAAAGTAGATGATAAAGAAACCAATAAAATGGTTCAATATACAAGGTTATCAAAAAAGTAGCAACAACAGTCACACAAAATCATGAAACTAAACCACAAAATCATGAAACTAAACCACAGGGTGATCCAGCGGTAAGAATACCAACCTTCCAAAGAGGAGGTCAAGGGTTCGAATCTGACGGGGAGAAAATTAATCCCCTTCTTGCCACGGAGGTTCACCAGCGTCGACTCCGGGCTATCCAAAAAGGGTAATCGCCATGGAATTAGTCGGCTCGCAATGTCGAGTCGAAAATCCATGTTAAAAAAAAAAAAAAAAAAATCATGAAACTATTTTATTACTCATGTATACTAAAACTACTAGAACGGGTACATGAGTAATAAAATAGTAGTTTTTAGTAGTTTTAGTATACATGAGTAATAAAATAGTTTCATGATTTTTTTTACTCATGTATACTAAAACTACTAGAACGGTACCCGCGCAATGCGGCGGCGGGTACCGTGTGATTATAGTTTGCATTATTTGGTTACACGTTTAGTTGTTTTCATGCTTTATAAGTAGAGATATTAGAGACGGTTAAGCCAAATAATTTTAGTTTGAACAACCAACCGCTTCCTAACCAACTTGCTTCCTAACAAATTAATTTTGAAAAAACTCTGAATTTTAAGCATTTCTAATTATATAATAGTTCCAAATGCATTATATAGTACTATAGATTGGGGCTAGAGAAAATCTGTCCTTGAAAGATGTTTGGTCTGAAGAAATTGCAACTCTGGCCAAAAAGAGCACATTTAATACATATTCACCCAATTAAGTCATAGTTTTCGGCTGCAAGCTAGAGAAAAAATTTTGGGTCAGGCAGATTGGGTTACAGGTTGAAACAGGTAGTCTTTTAGTATTCGTCGAAATGGTCACGAGTTAACCTGTAAACACTTCTTGTCCAATGGTTTAAAAATAATGAATGTGTTAACATAGTTTTCGTTACCATGCTATTACAATATGAATCTAAACAATTGATTAAAATTATTTGAGAGGTTGTATGTGATACGTAAGGCGACTCAATTCTCCTCTTTTTTCATGTCACGTCAGCTTTCTCTCTCCAGTGACCGGCAGGCGATTTGGTGCCCCAGTAAGGGCGACCAAGTTCATTTTTTTTTAAACATTTTTACAAATAATATCTAAAAAAAATTACATAACAAAAAAAAAAAAAAAATGAAGGTTAATTAAACGTCACATGCTCACAAGCCCAAAACACTACCAATTAATATATATATATATATATATATATATATATATATATATATATATATATATATATATATGAAAAATATTAACTACAATTAATTGTAGCCAATTAACTACAATTTTGTGCTAAATGTGGGTCCCTGATTCCTTTTGTGGGTCCTGATTATTTTCTGTGGGTCCCTGATTCAATGCTAGAGTATTTTTTCAATGACAACGTGGACAGTGGTAGGTACAAAAGTTGATGGCGCGTGAGGTGCATGTGCAAGTTCCTAGACTAGATACATGAGGTGCTCGTGTATTTCTCCTCAACTAATGTCTATGAGTCTGTATGTATCCCAATTCCTTGATGTGGACCTCATTTTTAAAGCAGCAATTCTCGAGAAAAGATAGAAAACTACTTAGCGTTTTAATATGGTATCTTTATCGGAATAAAAATTATCTAAACGAGAAACCATGAAGAAATTCATATCTCAACAAAAATAAAATAAATAGAGGAAAATAGGAAATTGGGAGCCAGAAGTTATTACACAAGTAACTTCCATTAGTAGTGTTAGTATCTAACTTGTAATTAAGCTATGACTTCGTTTTTACACTTAGCTTGTGAACTCGTGAAAAATCAGGGACGATGAATTCTATCCGTATGGACACTTTTCCATGAATTGTGTTTCTTACTCTGTGACCTTAAACGTTATTGAAAAATATAATGAAAGTCAAGCATCCCGTCACACAATAAGTGTAAGCAGTTCATAAATAGTAGTGTATGAAATAAGAGTTGAAAAACGGTGCTTTCTCAAGAATAAATGATTTTGTACTCTCTTTTGAACATTTTGCTACTTCTTCAACAATTGTAAAAAGAGTTATGAAAGTTATTTATCTCGTAGAGCGTTAATTGATCCCATTGCGTGAGGACACGACAATACCTTAGTCTGGGGGATTTTGGTGTGTGCTTATTTACACACATTTTTCTTACCAAATTAAGACTAAAACGACCAAAAACTAACCAAAAATGTCAAAGATATAATGTTTTTGTGTTTGTGATCGTGCAGGAACGGATATTGCAAAAGCAGGCATAATTGAGGCCAAAAAGACAAAAACGAGCACGAGATTTGGAAAATTGTCAAAAGCCGGAGCTTGGATGGGAAACGGAGCATAATGGAGCATTACCGGATCGACTCGATACAATTTTGAAGAAAAAGACAAAAAGTCAAAGTGGAAAAGTCAACGCCGAAGTCAATCCCAGGAGTGTAACATGGGGGAGTGTGAAAACCAAACCCAAAACCCGTAATCACCCTTTTTTACCCTTAACCGAAACCCGAAATGACCAAACTGCCCTCACCCGACACCAAAACTACCAATCTTCCCTTTTAACCCCGAGACCTAATCTCGAAATCATTTTCAAAAACCAAAACCATTTTCAAAATAAAAATCCCAAACACATTTTTTTGTCAAAACCTTTTTTGTTAAAAACTTTTCTTTTTTACTTTTTCTTTATTATTATTATTATTATTATTATTATTATTATTATTATTATTTTTTTTTTTTTTTTTTTTTTTTTATTTATAACACAACTTTTATTAACAAATAATAGGATTTTACAAGAAATTAGTGGGGAGCCGAGAAACCAACTGGGCCCCCACACCTCTAGCAATAGCAAAACCTATCCTATTAAAAATATGAGCGGCCGCCCGTGCTCCAATGTCTTGGGTCATGGAGAAATGTCGAATACGCCTTAAAATTATTATTATTATTATTATTATTATTATTATTATTATTATTATTATTATTATTATTATTATTATTATTATTATTATTATTATTATTATTATTATTTAAAAAAAAACTACAAAATTATTTTTTGTCTTACAAATTCAGTTTTATTTATCACATTTTATTACATAATATTTTCTAAATCCTAAAATTAATATATCTAATCACCAATAATAACACTCAAACCTTACACTAAATTTACACTAAACCTATATCACCCCTTAACCCAACTCACCCCTAGCCCACTCAGTCAATACTCCTAGCCCATCACCACTTCAAACTCACCATAACCCAAACTCCACACCAAGCCCAATTCACGTTTTTAATAAAACCTCCCTGCTCACTTGACCTGGTCAAAGGCACCTCCTTCTTCCCCCTTCTCTCCCTTTTACCCGCCCAACCAAACATACCTCCCCTGCTCTTCTCCTGAAACACTCAACCTCCACCATCTCCCTCAAAAGCTGCCCCCCACTATCACCTTCCCCAACCTCTCACAAACTTGTACCTACCACTGTCCACGCTGGCAATCCACATGACCTCACTTGGCGCCAAAATACAATAAAGGGACAAGATCATTCATTTTTCAATCCAACAGCCGGGATCAACTCACAAAAGCACAAGGATGATTTTTAGCTACTTTGTCTCACAGAAGAAACACAAGAAGAGAAGGAACCCTAGTTGTTGCTTTTATTATAAATAGATAACTTGTATGCCATTGAGAAGGCAGTAGGTTTTAGTTCTAAATTCTGTATTTTTAGTTTTATTTAAAGTATTTTGTATTCTCTTTTCTTTAAAATTCAATGAAAGTTTAAGCTTTTTTTTATGTAGACATGCTCAATTCATATTGCTTTATAGCTTATTCCTACTGCTTAAGTTTAATTCAAACTGCTTTTCATACTGCTTTAAGTTGTTTCAACATTTGCTTTTAAGAATTTTGGTCTTAAACAAGGTCTTTTAGTTTTATAAATTCCCCAGCCCTCCTATAGGGAGTGTTTGGCACAGGCCAAACTTTTGGTCAAAACCCAAGGTACTTTCAAAATCTTCTTTTGCTTAGCTCTAGTTTAGATTAGTAAGTAGTTTAGTAGTTAGTTTCAATGGTTCCATAAACTCCCTAGCCTTGTCAAGGATTTTTCACATATTTTGTTTTGAAGTTAGTTTTCATAGCTTAGGTTTAAGTTATAGAATTAGGGTGCTTTAGTTTTTTTAATATTAGCTGATATTAGTTTATTTAACATATGTTCAACTTCTGGTTCATACTTTTTAGAGAAAACAACCCATTTTGACCCATTTGTACTCACTGTTTTGCAGTCCATTCATCCCAAACAGCCCTCATTGTGGCATTTTTAATTTGTTCGTTATTTGTCGTTTAGCTCTAAAATTTTGTTTCTAGCTTACTTGGTAGCTCATCTTCATGACCATATTTTTACTTCATTTTTACGATTTTTTTGTAGCATTATTTCAGCCCCTAAACATACTTGTTTGAACCACTGTCTCAGCAACCCTCATACACTCTTTGACTTCAATTCCAGCTAGGTGTTAGTTTGATTAAGGTTTTTAAATTGGTTGCGTTATTAGTTCATAGTATAGGTCTCTCATTGTTGAGCTTATTTTTTAGTAATAAGCTTGTTTGGCCAGTTTATTTTGAGCTTGAAAGTTCCTCATCAGACCTATTTGGACTAAAGTTTAGGTTAGCAAGTGTAAGTCGTAGTGTCTGAATTTGATTTCCCCAAGTAGCTAATAGTATAGATTTTAGATTTTTGAGCTTGTTTCATAGTTTATGTTTAATTTGGTAGTTGAATTTGACCCTACAAATTGCTATGTTCATACCGCTGCCTCAAACAAACCCCTTATTAGTCCCCTTTTTATAGCCCATATAAGCTCAATTTTGGCTCAAACTTACTTTTACATGAGCTGTGGTACCTTGTCTTTATGTGAGTTTTTTTTTGTTGGATTAGCTCATCTGCTCATTGCTTATTTTTAAGCTCAAATTAGGCATGTGAGGCTGTCTTACCATCAATGCAGTTTTTCCATTTCTGTTTTTCTTTGGCTTATTTTTGCTTATCTACTTATTTAGTTTGCTTGTTTAGGTTCCTTTAGGATCCCTTTAGGTGCCTCAGTTTAGTTTTCCTCCTTGGTAGCTTTTTGGAAGCTGTTTAGTAGCTTTTGGTTTCTAAAATTTCATACTTTTAGCTTTAGTATAAGTTTTTCCTAGTTACTGCTTGTTGATTCTCATTTTTCTGTGATTAATATTGATTTTCACAAAATGCTTTAGTTAAAAAAAATGTTTAATTTCATGTTGTCAATTAGTTTGTAAAAGAAAAAGAAAAAAAAAAGATTGCAAAAAAAGAAAAGAAAAGAAAAGAGAGGTGTTGCTAGGCTCGAACCTGGGTCACCCAGCTCACATCGCAACAGACATAGCACAAACTCCACTCCCACACGCCCTAGGGACTTTTTCAAGATTTACTTGCACAATTAATTCCTTAAAGTAGTTTGTAATTTAAAGCTTAAATTCTGTATTGCTTATTAAGGTGCTTATTTATAAGCACTTTGCATGTTTTATAATTTTCTCAGGTCTATATTATAGTTAGGATGATTACAAAAAAAAAAAAAAAAAATTCAGAATTTTCCCTAGTCTTTTAGTATTTTTTAGAATTTAATTTAGTTTAAATATTCGTTAATTCTTAATAAATCCAAAAATTGTCAAAAAATTATGTTTCTTTTTTCAAAAATTTTATTTTATTATTAGAATCGTAGGAAAATGATTTCAAACCCGTAGAATTAGCGTAGCTCTCAATTCACTTTTTATTTTGCGCACCCATGTTTTTTCTTAATTAAATTTTGCGTTTTTAAATTTAGATTACGTTTAGGGTTTCTCTAGTTTCCGGTTATTATTCCCTTAGCATTTAAAGTAGATTTTAAGTTTTAATTTTAATTCCTTGCTTGTATTTATGTTTTAGTTACGTTTATTTTATTTTCGTTCGTTATTTGTAATTTCTCGTAATTTCACAATACCAAATAAGCTCTCAACCATTCTTATAAGCATTTTAATCGCGAATCTTACACGATATTGCCCATTTCACACCTCGTTGGGACACGACCCGGGTAATCACTTGCCCGATATCACATATATATATTGTATTCACGAGTTTTTGCGAGTCGGCCTTTTCACAAAGGTTAATTAGCGAATTCCACTCATGTCTACATTTTATTTATCTGATACGCGCATTCTGCACAATCAAAATTTGGCGCCGCTGCTGGGAAGGTGTGTTGCGATAATATCGTTACAATTTTAACGATTAGTGACTTGTAGAACCTTCGTCAAGAAGTTATCGTTTTCAAAAACATATAAAACACAAAAATATTTTCCTTTTCTTTTGTATATATATATATATATATATATATATATATATATATATATATATATATCATATAAAATAAATACAAAAACATTTTCCATTTTTTCTTGTTAAATAAAAATAAACATAAAATACATTGTCGAGAACCAAGATAGAATACTACCTAACTGGGGGTATGACCATTAAGTTGCCTTTGTATCACTTGTGTTTTGGAAAAATTTTAAACGATAAACAAACTTTAAAAGGAGTCGAAACGGTATAGGGCGATCCAATGAACTTCGCCCTAGCGAGAGATCCATTCTTCTCTCCCGCTCCTTTGTGCGTTTTTCTTTAAAAGTTAACCTCACGTTTGTGATTATTGTTTAAGTTCACAATTGTCTTTTTGAGTTGGTCTCGTTTTAATTGATGTGTTTTTCGAAAAACCCAAAAATAATCTTCGTCTCCTATACATTAAATTCTTATCTTCTTATCCTCTTTACTGTTTAATTCTATCTTCTTATCCCTCTTAAATGTTTAATTCTTATGTCATCACTCGCCTATAGCTGTTTTCATTGCAAAGGTCCAGTGGATGATGAACATCGTTGTTAAAAGTGTTTGAGTGAGCGGTATGAAAGTGATTATAGAAATGGATTGTGTAATTGGTGCAAAACATTCATTAATCTGATGGATGATGAGCATCGATGTGACTATCCTCCATCACTCCAGCTATCTTCATTTGATCAACATAATTGCTTTAATTGTGGAGATCCTTTAGGAGATGGTTCACTTTGTGAACGATGTTTTTGCAAGGAATGTGGGTTTACCCATGGACTTTGTATGTGTTGCATTTCTGAAATCGAAAATACATTCACTTATCAAAATTTTCAGAACGATTTCAACCACCCTCTTCAGTATTCCTTTGAGCAAGAATCGTGCTATTTCAGTGATACATCACTTCAAAATGCACCGAATGTTTCTTGTGCAAGTTGTGGGGGTCCTCATGATGATTATCAATGTCAATCGTGGAATCAAGAACCTAATCCTTGTTATGATCCACCCGGTTTTGACAATTTCCATCCCCCACAGTATTCCGTCATCCATCAATATCCTCATGAAAAATATTGGGGAGAATTTCTAGCCGAAGAACGAGCAGCTCGCAATGAAAAATCTGTTGCAGAATTATTGGCGATAGAGCAAGCTCCTAAAAGACATTCTCAATTTCTGATGAGTGCTCAAACACTCATCATTTTTGGTCAAATCTGAACTGCAAAACATACAAAAACACTCAGAAATGCATCAAAATACTGAAAATATTTCAAAATTGTGTTTTATATGTTTTAGATGCAAAAAGAGTAAAAACAAATGAAAAACGTATAAAGTTTGCATAATTGGTAGTTTCAGTCCCCCAAGTTTTAAAATTTGTCAAAATCAGTCCCTGAGCATATATTTTAAATGAAAAGTCAACCCAAAGCTTTTGAAAGTCAAAATATTACAAAATTGATCTTTGGGTAAAAAGTTTTGAGAAAGTACAAGTTTAGTTTATGGATTTTTCAAAAATGACAATTTTAGTCCCCGGGTATTTCATTGTGGAAAATAAACACTAAAGGACCTTGTACTATTCATGTATGTCATGTTTAACCCTTGTGACTACTTTTGGAAAATTACAATTACAGCCCCTCATCTTTCACCAAAATTACATTTATGGTCCTTGTGTTTAATTAGCATGCCAAACGGACCCTTGTTTATTATTTACCCCAAATCCAAAACACAACCCAAACCAAACACCCCAGCCCACATCGTAACCCTAAGCCCATTCCCAAGCCCATCTCCACACCCTCGTTTTTAATATTAAAACCACCCCAGTCAACCCAGTCAAACCACTGTACACCCCTCACCTTCTTCCCCACAAACCCCGCTCACTGGTTCCCTCCATATCCCCCCTCCTCACCACAAATCCCTCACCAACCTTCATTAATTACTCACCTACACCCAAACAACCCCCCTCCTCATTAATACCTCACCAAACCCCACCCAATTGCTCAAAAGCCATTTCCCGCCAAAACCACTTCAATGGCTAGGATCAAATTAAAGCCATCCAATGGCTGGGAAGAGAGTGGGAAAGACAAAGGCAATCTCAAGGGCTTATAAAAGTGAAGAAAATGATGGAAGAGAGGCAGTAGTTAGTTAATTAGTTTTTTTAGTGTAATTTTAGGTCAAATGTAATTTTAATTAGTGAAATATTTCTAAATTAGTCTTGTAACCTTTCTTTCTGTACTAAAGTTATCTTTTTAATGTAAGTTATTCAGTTTCTTATTGCAATTATTCATAGTCTAATTTTATTAGTTAAACTAAAATTCAGTTGTGTTCTAAATTGCTTTCATAAGCCTTAAATCTTAGTTATTAAGCTTAGTCAAGCTAGTCACAGCTTGTTGTGAGCTTAGTTGTACTCAAAACACCATTTTGTCATCAAAAATCCTCAGGTCAACAAAAGTCAACTGAGGTTTATGATTATGGAAAGGTGATGCAGAGGGGTGATTGTAGTTGTTTCTGGGTTATTTAGCTTGTTTATAAGCTCTTATGAGCTTTATGCTTTTGACTTGAGGTGTGTCTGTAAGGAATTATTGAAGATACTGCTGACTGATACTGCTGACAGGTTCCTGCGGAAGGCTTAGTGACTTTCTGCTGATGACTAGTTCCTGCCGACGTATAGAGATCCTACGGATAGAGTTTAACCGTGGATATAACTTATGTATTTTAGGACAAGATATGTAGAATATCTTTTATTGGTTTATTATTATTCGTTTCTTATAAGAAAGGTTAGGGTTTCCACTAGTATATAAGGAACCCTAGGTCATTGTAATACGTACAAGTTTCTAGTACGAGTTTCATTAATATTATTAGTTTATCGATCCATAGAGGATCAAGTTTAGTATAAGTTTGTTTTTATATTCCGCATAATTACAAGCTCACAGAGATTATCTAACTTAGTCTAGCTAGTGATTACATTAGTTGGCTAACGATCTATTGGCTCGTGATCTATCAAAGGTATAGATCCCTACAAGTGGTATCAGAGCCACTAGATACTCTCTGTAACCTCAACACAATCACATAACTATTCATTCAGTACCAATGGGAGACAAACCAGGCGGTGATGTTGCTATCTCAGAAGCAAGCTCTCTTACTCAACAACTACAACATGTGGCCTTCTCCAACAGCAATGCAAAACTTCCTTTTCTTAGGAAGGATGAGTATGAAATCTGGGCCATGAAGATGCAGAACTGGATTGCAAGTGTTGACTATAACCTCTGGAATGTTATACTCAATGGCTGTCATCCTAAAAAGCAAAGTGTTGATGCAAATGGCAAAGTTACAATTTTGGAACCTGTTTCTGCTGAAGAAATTCTTGCTATTCAAAGGGAGAACAAAGCAAGAACCATCTTGCTGTAGGCAATCCCTGATGACCACATGGGAGACTTTCATTCCATGACTGATCCAAGAGAAATCTGGTGGGCCATACAAACTAGATTTGGAGGGAATGAAGAATCAAAGAGGATGAGAAAGAGTATGTTGAAGATGGAGTTCCAAGAATTCAAGATTACTGAAGAGGAAGGTCTCCACAAAGGTTATGACAGGTTTCAGAAGATTCTGAGTCACTTGAATCAGCTTCTAGCCAGACCTGACAATGAAGAGGTGAATTCTAGGTTTTTAAGAGCCTTACCTCCCTCATGGTCTCAAGTGAGTATATCATTGAAAATCAAAGGTGGCTTGGATTACCTTAGCTTTGATGACCTGTACAACAAACTCAGAGCTTTGGAAGGTGACATAAAGGGATTCTCTCCATATGCAGCAACTCCTTCACAATCTGCATTTGTTAGTTCTAACTCAAACTACATGCCACATACCTATACCAGTCCATCCCCAGCACCACAGGTTTACTCAAGTCCATCCACTCCAAGCCAAAGTCTTCCAATGACCACATTGTCTTTTTCAAGTGCTAATCCAATAACTCATCCAATGATTAACAATGTGATGGAAGATGTACTTCATTCGTTTGTTGCTGAAGTTGATAAACAGCAACAAATAGCTTATGAAGATTTTGAGCAGATTGATGAACTTGCTTTAGAAGAGTTGGACTTAAAGTGGCAAATGGCTATGCTCTCTCTCAAGGTTAGAAGATTTGAGCAAAAGGTTGGTAAAAAGCTCAATGTTGAAGGAAGAGATGCAACTAGGTTTAATAGAAGGAAGGTGAAGTGTTATGCTTGTGGAGAAATTGGTCACTTTGCAAGAGAATGCTCAGCCAAGAAGGGTGAAGCCAGTACCAGGTATTCAGCATACAAGAAGAAAGAAGTGGAAGCTGGAGAATCAAAGGCCTTGATCACTGCTATAGATACTAGTGTGGACTGGAATGAGCATGAAGATGCTACAAGCAGCTTTCCTCAAATCTCCTGCATGGCTAGTTGTGATGATAGCTTTGGTCTCATGGGAATCTCTCCTCAGGTATCTACTTGTGTTTGTGATTGTGATTCTAAATATACAACTCTAAAAGAAGCTTATGATGATATGAAACCAAAATATAATGCTTGTTTTATTGAAGCTGCAACTTATAAAGAAGCTTTTAAAACTTTAGAACAACAAAAGGTGTGGTTTCAACAGAATCAATTAGCTTATGAGGAAAATATTAGAGTTTTAAGTAGAGATTTAGAATGTGCTAGCAATGAATTAAAATTTTCTAAAAAAGAAAAAGCTAGAATTGAGTCTGAGAAAAATGTTTTGCAAGAGAAACTAGATAAAGAAATAGCTTTACATAAAAATTGGTTGATTTCAGGAGATAATTTAGCTAGTTGTCTTTATGGTAGTCAAGCTATAAACTCTGGGATAGGTTTAGGGTTTAAAAAATATGTTGGCTTAGAGGCTAGGAATGATGTGGGTAAATCTACACCAGCAGGCTTAGCAAATTATGTTAAAGAAGGAGCTTTGCATGCTGTACCAGGACCTATCAGAGGTGTATTTATGCCTACTACCAAAACCTATGACTTTGATGGTTCACACCATCTCTTTGGCAAAAAGTCTAAAGACTTGCCAAATAAGTCTGAAGTCCCTCCAACCTTAGGAACACCTAGGCCCACATCCCATAAGGTTGACTTACCAGAATCAAAGGAAACCACTGGCATTAGGATCAATGACTCCCCTGACACTAGAAGTATATCTAGTAATGATTCTAACAATAATGTCTCTTGTTCTTCCAGGGACAAGACCTCAGAGACCTCTAGTTATGCCAGCTGTGATTCCAAGACCAAGTCAGACTCACCCAAGTCCTCAATAAAGATTTCTGACAAATCATCTTACAAGTCTGTAGACTCTGAAGTTGCTGCTGATGAAGTTCTTTGTCAACCAGCCTCTTCTGCTGACAGGTTCCTGCGGAAGGCTTAGTGACTTTCTGCTGATGACTAGTTCCTGCGGACGTATAGAGATCCTACGGATAGAGTTTAACCGTGGATATAACTTATGTATTTTAGGACAAGGTATGTAGAATATCTTTTATTGGTTTATTATTATTCATTTCTTGTAAGAAAGGTTAGGGTTTCCACTAGTATATAAGGAACCCTAGGTCATTGTAATACGTACAAGTTTCTAGTACGAGTTTCATTAATATTATTAGTTTATCGATCCATAGAGGATCACGTTTAGTATAAGTTTGTTTTTATATTCCGCATAATTACAAGCTCACAGAGATTATCTAACTTAGTCTAGCTAGTGATTACATTAGTTGGCTAACGATCTATTGGCTCGTGATCTATCAAAGGTATATCCCTACAGTGTCTCTCTCTAAATTTCATCTTAAATTACTTCCTTACTTTACATGCTAGATCACTTGTCTGCTTATTCTTTTTGCTTATTGTTACACTTATGTGATGATCATGGTAGCTTTTGTGAAGTACAACTTAGCTTATGAAATATGTTTTCATCATTAGAATAGTCTGAAAATGTCTAATCCATTCTAAATCTCTCAACAGTCAAGGGTAAGGGGTGTTTGGCATTGCACTGTTCTGTGGTATTCTGTTGATTGATTTGTTGTTGTTTTGGCTTAAGTAAGATATCTTATGTCCCATTAGGTCAGGAAAACCTTAAAATCAACAAGCCTTTTGATAAAAAGTCAAAGTCCACATTGAATCATGGTTAATCAGTCATTGTTAGGGATTAGGTATGCATTATTATATCATTAGCTTCATAATTAGTTACCTTAGCTTATTTCAGCCTTATTTAAGCTTATTATTACATCTAAGATCAATGTGAGTCATTAGAAATTCACCAGGGTCAAACAAGTTCAAAACTTTTAAAAGTCAAAATTGTGCTTTGAGCAGAAAAACAGATTTTGCAAGAATTGTTTAGATTTATGTGTTTGGCTTTAGCACTTGTGCTTTTTAGATTAAGCAGTCCCCTAGCTGAACTTTGGATTCCCCCTCTTGTTGCATTTTTGTGATTTTATTGTGGGGTCCACACTTGATCAAAGACACCTGCAGGGCAAGGTAATGCCCTGCTACACAGAACTCAGTCCAATACCCTATCTTTCATGGTCTCCCCTGGCTTCGCTAGCGGGCCCCACCTCTTGAGCTTTGGCTTATTGGAAAGCCTATAAGCCCTACTTGTAGTATCTGGGCTTATTCTTGGCTCATTGGCTTATTAGATAGGGCTGCAAGGGCCACCAAGTTTGTCCCTTTTTCTGTGTTGAGCAAGGTGCTCAATTGGCTTATTCAGCTTAATTGGCTTATTCAGTGGTTTTGTTTAGTTATTTCTGGCTTATTTCTATCCATTAGACATGTATCTACCCTAATCCATCTCTGGTTTCAGCTTGAAGCTTATTTCATAGCTTTTAGCTTTGACAGTTGACCAAAGTCAACTGTCAAGCTCATAAGCCCTCAAATAGCTTATTTTTAAGTTATAAAAAATTTGTTTTTACAAAAGTTGTGTGTTTTTAGTTGTAAATTAGTTTTCAAAAAGAAAAATCCAGAAAAAACCAATTTACTAATAAGTGATAGTTTCTATTTAATGTAATTTAAATTTTAATTTTCATTTTTAGATTTTTATTAAGTACTTAGCATTTTTATATTTTTATTAATTACCTTTTATATTAAAGTAATTTTAGTAAATTTCTCAGATTTTTATTTTGTCATTTAGTATTTACTAGATTTAATATTAGTTTTATTAGTAATTAATTAATATTTAAGTTTTAAATAGCATAATTAATTTTTATAAAGTAAACCATAGTTTTTATATTTTTCCTAGCTTTTATATAATATAATATAATTTTAGGAATTTTTCTAGAATTTTTACTGTTCATTTGTTATTTTTTATAATTTAAAATAGTTTAATTAGGTAATTAATATTTAATTAGTAATTAATTAATATAAAAATCAAAAAAAGACAAAAAGACATATTTTTAATTTTAAAATTAGTTTTTAGTTATTTTATAATTTTAAAATGTTTCATTTTTCTTGTATTAAATTAATATTATATTGTATTTAAGTTATTTAAATATTAATAATTAGAAAATAGTATTTAATTAATAATAAATAATTTATTAGTGTAAAAATTTATTTTCTTTTTCTAAAAATTTTATTTTATCTTTTAGTTTGTTAAAAAGTCATTTTCACCCCCTGGGGGTTTTCAGATTTCACTTTTCACTTTTTATTTTGTACGTTCGCGTAAATTTAAATAAAACGTACACGTTTTTAGGTTTAAATCGTTTCTGGTTTTTCTGATTTCACAGTCTTATTCATATAGCTTATTTAAGCTATTTCCTTGTAGATTCCTTAGTATAATCACTCACAAACCTTTTCCTGTCCAAATTCACCCGATCACAGATCCGTTTGATAACCATCACACCTCGTCAGGACATAACGACCCGGGGAAGCCCTATATTCCGCGGAGCATTGAGTCTAAGGAGTTTGACTATATTGACCACATCCGTGGTTGACTTTAGTTGACTGCTTTTCCCTCAATCAAATTTTGGCGCCGCTGCCGGGGAGGTGTGCGCGCTATTCTAAACGGTTTTGCGTATTAGTGAATCGGGATATACATCCATTGTATATTTACCACCCTTGTGCATATTATTTTCTTATTTTCATAAAAAAAACAAAACTGTTCCCGAAAACATTTTTAAACTCAGTTTTCAACGAACACAAAAACCCAAAAAGATTTTCTTTCTCATTTGTACAAAATGTTTTCAAAAAACCCCAAAAACATTCTCCTTTACCCTATCACATCTTTGATTCTTCATTCCTCACCCTCTGTAAACCTTTGATTCTTTCTATGTCGTATCCACACCATTGCGGTTGCCAATGGTGTGGTGGTCCTCATAATTGCGGTAATTGCCCCAGCTGTGGCATTGTAGAGTCAGGAAACGGGTCTGTCTATAACCAGAATCCCTATTCCTACCATGACACGACTGATTCATTCCATCAGTTACCACACCATGAGACTCAGCAGTTTTACTGTTGTGAGTACTGTGGTGGTTCACATTACAGTTCTGATTGTCAATCGGGAAACACGCTTGTCTATGAGCAATTTCCTGATAACAATTATGACTCTAGCACATACCACCCACAGCCACATCAGTTTTACTGTTGTGATTACTGTGGAGGTCCACAATCTAGCTGATGCGTAGGGATTGCAACAGGTTTTACCTCTCGAGGGATCTCGAGAAGCTTACAACCCCCACCAGGCAGTGTACCTGATCGTTGTAGTATAGTATAGTGACAAGTACCGGGGGATTGATCGTTCAGCTTGGGAATAGTGTCGCTAGGATTAGAAAGCCTAAATACTAGTTCTAAAGGTGAGGGAAGATTCTTTTTGTATTTTTATATTTTATGAAAAGCAAGTTAAAATCTCGGGTTTGAAGGATTTGGGCGGAATTAGTTGCTAATCAACTAACCCAATACTAAGATGCAATCAAAATAAAATACTAGAAAAGAAAATAAACTAATTTATACTAAAGTTGTGAGCAGTAATTGGAGAAAATATGTTTACTTAGATTTCACTACTCCCTAGACATCTTTTACACGTTAATTACTTGTTATAATTGCATGGATGACGGATCGTATTCCTTAATACCATTCATGGGGTGGCACACATAACTCCCCAATTCTATGAGCTCTTATCTCCTCCTACACCATGCCCAACACAACTATAGGGATTGTAAACAGTGGCTCATGCATTAAATACAACCAATAAAAACCTAGTGCGCCTCGGTTCATGTTTCTTAAGACGTTCAAGCATGTTACCAATTGGAGATCTGCCAGTTTTCTTAAGCCTAACATATAAATCATTCATCCAAGACAAGAATAAACAAGTAATCAACACATAATTAACATCTAGGTTTCATTAGATCTAAGCAAACACAAGATAGATCTAGCCTAGCATAATGGAATTGAGACAAGAACAAGATATAGACAACCAACACATAGACATATTGATTGAATTAAAAGAACACTTATCTCAATTACAATGCAAGGTATCAAGGGTTTGGAACCCTTGAAAAACCTGTAAAAGTTGCACCAAAATCGTACTTAGGGTTTCTCCAAAACTTCTCTCCTTTTAATGTAAAAATTAGAAAACTATATATAGGAAATAGGGTCTGACGGCGTCAAGAACAAACTTGTGACGCCGTCATCTCGCCCCCAAAATCTTCCTCGGACGTCCTTGATCTACATCTGACGCCGTCAGGTCCTAGGCCGTCATGCAATTAACTCTTGACGCTCTACATGGTGACGCCTTCATGAACTCTCGGATTTTAATTCTTTCACGTCTGACGCCGTCAGGAAATTACTCTTGACGCCGTCAGGTACTGTTCTCAGCATGGAAAATTGAGACTTTGCCGTTTTCTTCACTTTTGTGCTCCAAAAACGTCCAAAATAGCTTCTTTTTCAGAATTCACTCTCCAAGTACCTAAAATCACAAAAGGAACGATTTAGGGCAATATTTGATCAAATAAATTCAATTCCGGACTTAAATGACCCCTAAAAGTGGTTCATTTTTCGCCTCATCAAATACCCTTACACTTGAGATTTGCTTGTCCTCAAGCAAATGCGCTTTTATTCTACTCAAAATACAAGTTAGGGGTCATTTAACACTAATATAAAAGTAATTACAACAAATAATTGTTCCACTAAAGACCAATAGACAAGCACGGAGGTCATACACTAGCACCTCACAAATAGTGTTTAGATACTCACATCTCTCGGGTGTAATAAAGAATATAACAAAATGGAAATGGAAGATATCTCTCACTACCTGTCATAGCAAAATAGATTACCATAGGCTTGGGAAAGGATCAAACCTCCACCACATGGCGTAAGCACCTAGGATAAACTATTAAAGAGGTCTTTTAAAGGGTTGTAACGTTAGGTATAGGGATATGAATTACACGGTTTTGTTGGATAAAGGAAGTTTTTACTGGTGGCGAGTTAACAATCTTGGTTAATTACATGTACAATATGGCGTTGCTAAGCCAAGACTAGACTCGACTTAAGCTAATAAATGAAAAATAACAAAAACATAAAATAAACATAGAATGAAACGGGATGGTAGTCCGTAGGTTTTTTTCTCTTTGTTCCCTTTTCTATTTTTTTCTTTTCTTTTCTTTGATTTTTTCGATTTTTTTTTTTTTTTTTTTTTTTTTTTTTTTTTGCATACACCCTTACCCTACCATCCAAAATAATACATCATAGGGAATGAACATTCCCCTTACACTTGAATCCTTACATACTTTACAATAAACTAATCTAATGACTCGAATTAAAAAAATCAAAACACTTGGAGCACTTTTAAGATTAACGTACATATGGGGGTAATAAATGATGTTCTTCCCCATTACTCCATAAAATAAGTACTTACCCATGAGTCCCAATCGTACCAAAACAATATGTACAAGGATATGACTCGACTTAGCAACCATGTAATCAATTAGAAAGTTAACTTAGGGTTTAACAAATAACAATAATGCACTAAAGATGAGTGCATACACGGAAGGCTAAGGCGATTTGGTTGTACATTTAAGTGGGGTGTAACAAATTCTTCCTTTAAGTAAAATGCTTAAAGTTAGAAACGAAAAGATAGGCTCGGAGGGGTGTACTAGGGGTTTCGTGTACTCAAGGGTGTGGGAAAATTAGTTGACTTAACTAGCCAAGTAATATGACTTAAATGGTCAAGTAATTATGATACGGGTTTAACACAAGGGTGATCCTAATGCCTCTTATCATGTAGTAAATCCTACTACACGAATGTAGTCTCACTAGCGGTCTTGGGATGCATCACTAACGCAAGTTCTAGAATCTAAATGCTACCGGTACACTCATAAGCACTAATAATGAATGCTTTTCCTATCAAATCTAAAGGCGAACCTCACATATTTGGGTGGAAAATTTTTCTGAATATACGGTTATGTGCTAGTCATACAATCTCCTATCCATGAGACGCTTGCTATGGCTAAAGTTTCACTCCTAAATGTTGTAAAAAATTTTAAATTTGGCGCTAAAATTGCACTAACAAGTATTTCTCATAGTTTTATTACACATCTACCATTAAACAAAGCAAACTCAAGCGAAAGTGCGTATGTAAGGTATCATCTTTTTACCCTCCCATTACACTTAAGATGAACATTGTCCCCAATGTTCAAGTAAAGAATGTAAAAGTGAAAAAGTAAAGAGAATGAAATCAAATACTCCCCTGATTCGCTCGGTATGGATTATAGGGTGGCCAGGTTAGATCTTCCTCCAAGAAAATGAACAATCAAAGCTTCCCTTCTAGAATATAAATCATCTTCTTGTCGTACATAACCTGTAAAACCTGACAAAATAGACAAGACAACCTCGCGTAAAATCGGCGGCATCCTATATAAGTTACTAAATCCTAGAAAACAAAGTAAGATATAATGCTTGTGGAATGAAGTTTGCAGATCTCCTGGAGATTATAAAACTTAATAATTCACAAAAACCATAAGACTCCGTTAGAAAAACAAAACCGGTAAAATTTCCAGATTTTTACACCTGACGCCGTCAAGAGTAAACTCCTGACGCCGTCAGAATTGACCTTCAGAAATTCTTATGTTAAGTTTCCGGAAAATTTTTGGAAAAACTTGGTCCTACTTCCTGGAAAATCCTGCAAAACTTCATTATGACTCAATACAAGCATTTGACTCTAACAAATACGATTATACATGTTCATTTAATATTGTGGAGAATCATGATCGGTTTGTTTCTTAAAAACATATTTGGGGTTTCCCCTTACACTTATCTTTTGCAAAAATACCTTTAGGTGGAGTTAAGACTAGGCCAAAACAACAAAGTAAAGTATTTCCACTATTTAGTTCAGAAACATGATCAGCCAACAATAAAAATCAAGCATGCATACGGAAGCAAATAACAAACAAACAAATAAAATCACACAAAACATGGGTTGCCTCCCAAGAAGCGTTTTTCTTTATTTACGAGTCTTGTAGCTAGACTCAAGGTCATGGGTTACTACGTGACCTCATCGTTGGTTCCACTCTCTAGGTCGTCTTCTAAACCAGTTTTGTATTCCGGACCTAGTTGCAAGCATTATTTGTAGAAACCAAGCATCCTATTCTTCACATACTCTACTCCTCTACGTCTGTCCTCCTCATTCCTATAATAAGCCGCTTGCTTGTGTTCCTTTTCGAAATTTGAGAGAAGGCGGTATTGCTCAATCTTGTAGGGCATTTGATAAGCAACCTCATCATTTTCTTCCTTGAATCTAACTATCCCTAAAGTTGGATCATAACTCATCCTAGTGGCCTCAACAAATGGTTTTCCAAATATTATTTGACTTAGGCAAGCATCTATCACCGGACGAGTGTCCTCAACTATCATAAAATCGATCTCATAGGTGAGATTTCCTATAATCACATGGAGTCCCTTCACCCTTCCTGCAAAATTACTTATCAGATCCTTATCGGGCATCATCCTAAAATCAAGTTGCTTCTTCATCACCCAATTGTAATAAGTTCTAGTCATGTTGTTCACGGGGGATCTAAGGTCGATGTAAGCTTTCCATATATGCATGTGCCCGATATTGCATGGGATGTTAATGTTAGAGGGGTCTCCTATTTTGATAAGGGGGTCGCCAAAGATATATGTTCTCTCGGGACTATCGAATAAATCCTTATGGTATTCCCGTTCTTCCTTGGTTGGCAACTTATCAAAGTATTCTTCTATAGGCTCTACCTCCTCTAATTCCTCTCTCCTATCAACCTCAACTTCCCTATTCTCATCCTCAGTCTCGGCTTCTATCCTAACTTCATCCTTGTCACTCTCTTCTATCTCCTTTTCTATCGGCTTAATAGTGACAACATTAACAAAGTGGACCTGTTTAGATGATGAGGGATCCTTAATTTGGTTTCCGTTATTGGTGTCCCTAGTGTCCTTCCTAGGTGTGACTAATGCTTGGTTGTTGAGGGCTTTCAACAAGTTGTCAATCTTATTGGTCATCTCTGTTTGTTGTTGGTTGAATTCGGTTTCAAACCTAGCTATGCGAGCTTCTTGAGATGCCATGAACTTAGACATCAATCCTTCAAGGTTGTTGGTACTACCAAGGTTGTTAGAAGGATTGTTGTTGAAAGTACGGTTGGATGGTGGACCGTTTGGTTGGTAACGATTAGGCGGATTGGAAGAGTTGGGTTGATTTTGCTTCCACCTAAGATTTGGGTGATTTTTCCATGAGGGGTTGTATGAATCACCGTATGTATTTGGCTCGGGCTTGAAAGTGTACCACTTATCTCCCGCTTCGTCGGTACGCGTGGATGCGTAGTCCGCAAAAGCTATTCCGGGGAGTTCCACACAATCATGAGTGTCGTGGGGACCATTACATAATTCGCATGAAGAAGTGATTTTGTTCACTTGGCTTGAAGGCTTAGGAGCTTCGTAAGATTTTATGAGAAACTTGACTTGGTCCTCAAGTTCCATGATCCTACGGTCGAGAGTGCTAGAATTGTTCGAAGGCAAAGATATTGCCTTGACCGTTTTGTTCAAGTCACGGGGATCATTCCAACTTTCGTTGTCATAGAGAGCAAGATCTTCTATGAGTTCCCATGATTGTTCCGCTCTTAGATCACGTAGCTTACCACCGGCCGATTGGTCAATGGTTCGCCTCGTGGAGATGTCGATATGGTCATAAAAGATTTGGACTTGGAGCCAAAGATCTATGCCATGATGAGGGACTTTTTGGAGTAAGTCCTTGAAACGAGTCCATGCTTCATAAAGAGATTCATTTTGACATTGTTGGAACATCAAGATGTCATTTCTAAGCTTAGTAGTTCTCCCCGGTGGGAAAAATTGAGCAAGGAAACGAGTGGTGAGATCATCCCATGTGGTGATGGATCCCGCGGGTAAACGCTCAAGCCATTGACTAGCTTGATCCCGTAGAGAGAATTGGAATAGGCGTAATCGGGTTGTCCCTCTAGTTGCAACATCTAGGTCTATGGAATCTACGATTTTGAGGAAGTCCTTAAGATGTTGATTTGGATCTTCGGAACGAAGTCCATGGAATGCACATCCGTTTTGCACCAACCGGATGGTGTCGGATCGCAAGGGGGTCACATTGGCTCCGGTGAGCTCAATGGTGTTTCGATAGCCTTGGTGGCTAGGTCGGGAATACTCTCCTAAGGTTCGGGGCCTAAGGGGTTCTAGTGGTGGGTTTTGTTGTGGTGGGATGATGGGTTCAAAGATGTTACCACCTTCCATGATGTCGGATGGTAAAGGTTACGAACAAAGACACGAAGAAATAAGATAGACTAAAGAAGACCTAAAAATAAAAATAAAATCTTACTAGAAAGGAATCTAGCAAGTAGACCTAATAAAAAGAAATTCTAACCTAGACAATAACTCTTCCCCGGGCTGCGGCGCCAAAAACTTGATGCGTAGGGATTGCAACAGGTTTTACCTCTCGAGGGATCTCGAGAAGCTTACAACCCCCACCAGGCAGTGTACCTGATCGTTGTAGTATAGTATAGTGACAAGTACCGGGGGATTGATCGTTCAGCTTGGGAATAGTGTCGCTAGGATTAGAAAGCCTAAATACTAGTTCTAAAGGTGAGGGAAGATTCTTTTTGTATTTTTATATTTTATGAAAAGCAAGTTAAAATCTCGGGTTTGAAGGATTTGGGCGGAATTAGTTGCTAATCAACTAACCCAATACTAAGATGCAATCAAAATAAAATACTAGAAAAGAAAATAAACTAATTTATACTAAAGTTGTAAGCAGTAATTGGAGAAAATGTGTTTACTTAGATTTCACTACTCCCTAGACATCTTTTACACGTTAATTACTTGTTATAATTTCATGGATGACGGATCGTATTCCTTAATACCATTCATGGGGTGGCACACATAACTCCCCAATTCTATGAGCTCTTATCTCCTCCTACACCATGCCCAACACAACTATAGGGATTGTAAACAGTGGCTCATGCATTAAATACAACCAATAAAAACCTAGTGCGCCTCGGTTCATGTTTCTTAAGACGTTCAAGCATGTTACCAATTGGAGATCTGCCAGTTTTCTTAAGCCTAACATATAAATCATTCATCCAAGACAAGAATAAACAAGTAATCAACACATAATTAACATCTAGGTTTCATTAGATCTAAGCAAACACAAGATAGATCTAGCCTAGCATAATGGAATTGAGACAAGAACAAGATATAGACAACCAACACATAGACATATTGATTGAATTAAAAGAACACTTATCTCAATTACAATGCAAGGTATCAAGGGTTTGGAACCCTTGAAAAACCTGTAAAAGTTGCACCAAAATCGTACTTAGGGTTTCTCCAAAACTTCTCTCCTTTTAATGTAAAAATTAGAAAACTATATATAGGAAATAGGGTCTGACGGCGTCAAGAACAAACTTGGTTAATTACATGGCAGAATTACTTGCTGAAGAACGAGATACTAGAAACGAATTGAGCATGGAAGAATTGCTAGTCTTGGAACAAGCAGCTATAACACGTGCCAAATTTCGTAAAGCTGCTCTTCTAGACTGTGATGATGACAGTGATAATGAAGACACCCTTGATATCCTTCAATTTTATAAGGGTTCGTTAGATTCATCCTTTGTGATTCCTTCCATTGAAAATCAGGGAGAAAATAATGAGACGGGGAAATTACTAGCAGAAGATCAAATGGAACTTGTACAATCCATGAATGCTAGCTCCTCTCCACTCCCTCAGTCTGTTTCTATCACACCCGAAGTTCACACTCACTCTCTAAACATGGTAGATGAGCATCTTAGCACTGTTCCTAATAAGGAATCAGACGAATTAATAAAGTCTAGTGTTGAGATCCTTGTCCCAATCCCGAGAGAGTCACAGGGAACTTTTGATCATGTGTGTGATATTCCTTCCCCTCTTGATTGTTCAAATGATCATTTTGAGACTTTCTCAGATTTTAATGATGATTGTACATCTCATGGAGACATTGAGTATATTGAGGCATCAGTTCCACATTCTGATGTTGATCCTCTTCTTGAGGAGTTTGCCGATGAACTTACTCACATCAATCCACTTTCATTGGAAAGTGATGGTCTCCTCAACTTTGAAGCCGATCTGGGAGAAATTGAAAGTCTCCTTTATCATGATCCGTCACTCACTTCTGATCCCAACAGTCCAATAGAGAATGTTAATCTCTTTGTTCCCGAAACATTCAATACTACTCTCACCAATCCTCTATTTGAATTCGAATCTGAATTCACTTTGATTTCTGATAATCCACTCTTTGATATTCAGAATGAGGATTGTGATGAGTCTATTCCGGAACATGAATTCACAGATTCACATCTTGTGAATAATTATTTTCATGAGGAGTTCTCCGGTGAACTCACTCATCATATCATGACTCCTCCGGAGTTTGATAGCCCGGGGGGGGGGGGGGGGGGGGAGATGCACTCAATCATGAGGATTTGCAAATTCCCACCCACCCTCTCGGGATGTTTTTGAGCTTAACCTTTGAAATCCAAACTCAGGCTAATGAGCCTGATCTCGAGGAAGAAGCTCAAATCATGATTTTCATCATGGTTTTCTTCCTTTTCTTCACCTATAAGGTGACTTCTTCTCTTCTTCACTCTTTCGGGAATGAAGATACCATCTTTGACCCCGGCATTTTCATGTATCATTATCTTGAGCCGGGATTATATCTCATCGGTGTGGAACTTTCACGTGCTTCAAATGTTTGTCCAAACATCTTGAATGAAAGTCCGATTGAGATTGTTTCTTCCACATCATGCTTCCCCAAGGACAAATGAAATTGGGGTCGAGTCAAGCTAGCGACTCGGTAAACAAAAACAATAGCATGTACTTAGGGTTTTCACCCTAAGTGTGGGGGAGTCACCCCTACTGTGGTTATTTATAAAGTGAAAATACAAAATGGTGTTTTCCACATAATAGCCGGGACTTTGAATATTGAGGACAATATTCATTCTAAGTGTGTGTGTGTGTGTGTGGGGGGGGGGGGGTTATTCTAGCAAATTTTATCACATTTTACTATCTAGTACCCACGTTTTTGGCCAAAATCTCAAAAATTTTAAAATTTTTTCACTTGTGCATCAAAATTTTTGTGGTTATCAGTCCGCCATGTCTAAACGACAAAAGGATTGGCTAATCCATGAGCAAACGGCTCTTGGTAAAGATATATCAAATCCGTTTATGGCTTGCAATTTGCCCAAAATTGTATGGTACCTCAACTCGCCATATCCTAAAAAGCGAATGAGTTGGCTAGCCCGCAAGATTATGGCTTGTGGAAAAGGCAGTGGAAAAACCATAATTGGTAATCAGCTCACCAAGATGTTGACTTTGTCCATCAAGAGTTGGCTAGTCCAGAAGCAAACGGCTTTTGGTAAAGACTAATCAAATCCGTTGATAGCTGGTGGTTTGCTCAAAATCACATGGTTATCAGGTGGACCATAGTTCTTACTTGAATCGATACATCTGGCTACTCCAGAAGTGATGGCTTTTGGTAAGAGTTTAAAATCAATTAAGTTTTCAAAACAGTTTATTGCTAGGGACTAGCAATATTTTAGTGTGGGGGATTGATGAGTGCTCAAACACTCATCATTTTTGGTCCCCTAGCTGAACTTTGGATTCCCCCTCTTGTTGCATTTTTGTGATTTTTATTGTGGGGTCCACACTTGATCAAAAACACCTGCAGGGCAAGGTAATGCCCTGCTACACAGAACTCAGTCCAATACCCTATCTTTCATGGTCTCCCCTGGCTTCCCTAGTAGGCCCCACCTCCTGAGCTTTGGCTTATTGGAAAGCCTATAAGCCCTACTTGTAGTATCTGGGCTTATTCTTGGCTCATTGGCTTATTAGATAGGGCTGCAAGGGCCACCAAGTTTGTCCATTTTTCTGTGTTGAGCAAGGTGCTCAATTGGCTTATTCAGCTTAATTGGCTTATTCAGTGGTTTTGTTTAGTTATTTCTGGCTTATTTCTATCCATTAGACATGTATCTACCCTAATCCATCTCTGGTTTCAGCTTGAAGCTTATTTCATAGCTTTTAGCTTTGACAGTTGACCAAAGCCAACTCTCAAGCTCATAAGCCCTCAAATAGCTTATTTTTAAGTTATAAAAAATTTGTTTTTACAAAAGTTGTTTGTTTTTAGTTGTAAATTAGTTTTCAAAAAGAAAAATCCAGAAAAAACCAATTTACTAATAAGTGATAGTTTCTATTTAATGTAATTTAAATTTAAATTTTCATTTTTAGATTTTTATTAAGTACTTAGCATTTTTATATTTTTATTAATTACCTTTTATATTAAAGTAATTTTAGTAAATTTCTCAGATTTTTATTTTGTCATTTAGTATTTATTAGATTTAATATTAGTTTTATTAGTAATTAATTAATATTTAAGTTTTAAATAGCATAATTAATTTTTATAAAGTAAACCCTAGTTTTTATATTTTTCCTAGCTTTTATATAATATAATATAATTTTAGGAATTTTTCTAGAATTTTTACTGTTCATTTGCTATTTTTTATAATTTAAAATAGTTTAATTAGGTAATTAATATTTAATTAGTAATTAATTAATATAAAAATCACAAAAAGACAAAAAGACAAAAAGACATATTTTTAATTTTAAAATTAGTTTTTAGTTATTTTATAATTTTAAAAATTTTCATTTTTCTTGTATTAGATTAATATTATATTGTATTTAAGTTATTTAAATATTAATAATTAGAAAATAGTATTTAATTAATAATAAATAATTAATTAGTGTAAAAATTTATTTTCTTTTTCTAAAAATTTTCTTTTATCTTTTAGTTTGTAAAAAAGTCATTTTCACCCCCTGGGGGTTTTCAGATTTCACTTTTTATTTTGTACGTTCGCGTAAATTTAAATAGAACGTACACGTTTTTAGGTTTAAATCGTTTCTGGTTTTTCTGATTTCACAGTCTTATTCATATAGCTTAGTATAATCACTCACAAACCTTTTCCTGTCCAAATTCACCCGATCACAGATTCGTTTGATAACCATCACACCTCATCAGGACATAACGACCCGGGGAAGCCCTATATTCCGCGGAGCATTGAGTCTAAGGAGTTTGACTATATTGACCACATCCGTGGTTGACTTTAGTTGACTACTTTTCGGTCAATCAATTTCTCAAGGCTACCATTCTCGATGAGGATGATGAGGATACCATTCAAATGAAGGAATATTATGAGAACTCATCAACTGCAATCACTCCCGACCAGAATAAGCAAGAAGACAAGAGTATTGCAGAATTGCTAGCGGAAGAACAAATGGAACATATAAAAGCCATCTATGCTAGCAATAATGATGAGGAGGACAACGAGCAGAGTGTTATTCCTTTGAATGATATTATTTCTTAACTCCCTCACTTTATTACATCTTACCGACTATGGATCCCGAGGACTCTCTTATTATGGGGGATGAGCATCTTAGCACTATTCCTGAAAAGGAATCCGACGAATTCATAAAGTCTAGTGTTGAGAACCTTTTCCCAACCCCAAGTGAGTCTGAGGATATATCCTACAGTGAATACGAGTGGTCGTATTGTGATGATTATCCTCTTGACATTTCTGAGGATACTTCCTGGATTTTCTCTAATCCTCTTTTCAAATTTAACGATGATTTTTCCTCTAGTGATGACGAATCACTTTTGGATGAGGACATTCCAAATGAAAGTATCAAAGTCTATTCGAACTATCTTTTTGAATTTGATGACGAGTACGTTTCTATCGACGTAAATCCTCTTTTTGATGGAGTATTAGAGAACGATGATGTCAAAGACTCTATTGTTTCTAAACTTGATGATATGACCTCAAATCTTAATCCCGAGATTCATAAGGACATTCTTTTTCCTGATACATATGTGACTATTCCCTTAGAGGATCGCCATTATATTGGTTTCACATATGTCGTTCGAGTTTTTCTACCTTTCTTCACCTATACGGTGACTTGTCCTTTACTTCTATCCTTCAGAAGTGAAGACACTATTTTTGACCCCGGCATATCCATTTATCATTCTTTTGAGCCGGATGTATCTCATCGGAGTGGAACTTTCATTAAATCCAATGTTTATCCAAACATTTTGAATGAAAGTCCGATGAAGATTTTCTCCTCCACTTGCTCCCCTATGAACCAATGAATTCGAGGACGAGTCAAGCTAGTGACTCGGTTAACAAAAACACTAGCATTGCATGGGTGACAACTCGTGTTTCTGACTTCTTTCTATTTTCTAATAAATAACGAGAAGGGGGCGACCTCTTTTGCATCTTGTGTTTTGTGCTTGTTGTGTATGTTTAGGATTTCCCGAAGTGTGGAGACTCTCGTGCTCATGTTTTGTCTTTACTCCACTCGAGTTTCATTCATCAGTGCCCAAAGAAGTCTGGTATCCTAAAATCTTATTGACTAACGTTATCTTTTGGCATAATCCATAAATGGCCTTAGATGTTACGTAGGATGACCCTTACCTTTGAAACATTGAGGACAATGTTTAACTTTAGTCTGGGGGGGGGGTATCTTCGATTTGATTTGACTTGCACTTTCATATAGCCGTTTACTCATGCAACCCCGTTTTTCTTGAAAAAAAATGAGAAAAATTTGAATTTTTTTTCAAAAATATAATAAGTTTTGACACTTTGTTTTGACTTTTCGCTAGGTAGAGTAGGAATAGAAATTTTGACCTGACCGGGCATTGAGCCATAGCTATTCCCTTAATTCATTAAGGCTAAGCATCCGCGAATCTCATTTCTTGAGGTAGTGACCATACGAGTATCATATTAATTGACTAATCGCGCCAGTGAGCTAGTATGTGACTTGGTGACCATCCGTTATGCAAATAATGCGCTAGCGAGCCAAGAAGTGCACTAGTGACCATCCGTTAGTTGAAGCGTCGAAATATTCGTGCCAACGAACTACTAATATAGAGTTTGTTTAGAAGTTAGATGCTAAACGTGGAGTAGTTGGTTCTCTTTAGAGCTCATCGTAGGTACTTGTGGCTTTTTGCTCCGACAAATTGTCTCACCCTATTTCTGTAAAATAATAATTAAAGGCATTATGTTCTGACGAAACTTAGTTCTTTATCTTCTTAAGAGAATCCTTGTTTTAAAAGTTGGGTACACATCAAGGTCATGTAATTAATTCATACGTGGGAATTGCACCCTCGCAAAAGGTTTTACCTCTCAAGGGATCTTGAGAAGCTTACAACCCCTACCAGGCAGTGTACCTGATCGTTGTAGTATAGTATAGTGACAAGTACCGGGGGGTTGATCGTTCAACTCAGGAATAGTGTCGCTAGGATTAGAAAGCCTACTAAACTAGGTCTAGAGGTGAGGGATGATTCTTTTTGTATTTTTTACATTTTATGAAAGCAAGTAAAATCTCGGGTATTGAAGGAGTGGGCGGAATTAGTTACTAGCCAACTAACCCAATTAACTAAAGATGTAATCAAAATAAAATAAAAGAAATGAAAATTAAACTAATGTACTAATGTGGTGGAAATAATAATGAGAAAATTTGTGTTTACTTAGATTTCATTACTCCCTAGATATCTTTTACCGGTTGATTAGCTTGTTACAATTGCATGGATGATGTGTTATATTCCTTAATACTAGTCGTAGGGCTGTGTACAATATTCCCTAACTCTATAAGATCATACTTCACTCCTATGTCGAGCCGACTAAAAGCTCCTAACATGGGATCATTAGAATTCACTTATGCATTAAATACAACCAAAAATCGTAGTACACCTCCGATCATGTTTCTTAAGGCGTTCAAGCAAGTTACCAATGGAAGTCTGCCAGTTTTCTTAAGCCTAACATCAAATACAATCATCCGTAACAATTATAGACAAACAATCAACCAATTATCAACATATAGGTTTCACTACATCTAAGCAAACACAATAAAAACCTAGCCTAACATATTATAAGAAAGATAAACATAAGATAGAATCAAACAATACATAGACATATTGAATGATTATTGGAGAACTTATCTTTATTAAAACATGGAAGAAAGAAGGGTTTGAAACCCCTTCAATATGCAGGAAATTCGACCTAGGGTTTGTGTGTGATATTCCACAACTTGTTCCACACTTTACAATGAAAATTTGGAAAAATATATATAGATATAGCATCCTGACGGCGTCATGTATTAGCCTCTGACGCCGTCAATTCGCCGCCAAAGTGAAATTCGTATTGCCTAGATCCAGTCTTGACGCCTTCATGTGTAAATCTACTTTGGGCCGTCACTAGTATTTGGACCCTGACGGCCTTGGTGAAGCCGTCTGGCCATTAACAAAGAAAATGTTCTGGGTCGTCACGTTATAAGTTCCACATCCACCTCTTTTGTCACTCTTGACGCCGTCATGAGTTAAAGATTGACGTCGTCAAGTACCGTTCCCAACAAGGAATTTGAGACTTTGCCATTTTCTTCACTTTTATGCTCCAAAAATGTCCAAAATGCTTCCTTTTCCAGATTTCTCTCCAAAAGTACCTAAAATGACAAAAGAAACGATTTAGGGCAATATTTGATCAAATAGTCACGAATTTGGGCTTAAATGACCCCTTAAAAGCGGTACACTTTTCGCCTTATCAAATACCCTTACACTTGAGATTTGCTTGTCGTCAAGCAAATGCACTTTTATTCTAATCAAAATACAAGTTAGGGGTCATTTAACACTAATATAAAAGTAATTACAACAAATAATCGTTCCACTAAAAACCAAAACCAAGCACGGAGGTTATACACTAGCACCTCACAAATAGTGTTTAGATACTCACATCTCTTGGGTGTAATAAAGTATATATCACAATATGGAAATGGAAAACATCTCTCACTACGTGTCATAGCCAATAGATTACCATAGGCTTGGAAAAGGATCAAACCTCCACCACTTGGCGTAAGCACCTAGGATAAACTATCAAAGATGTCTTTTAAAGGGTTATAACGTTAGGTGTAGGGATATGGAAAACACGGTTTTGTTGGATAAAGGCAATATTTACTGGTGGCGAGTTAATCATCTTGGTTAATTACATGTACAATATGGCGTTGCTAAGCCAAGACTCGACTCGACTTAAGCTAATAAATCTAAAATAACAAAAACTTAAAACAAACATAAAATGAAACGGGATAGTTGTCCGTATGTTTTTTCTCTTTTCTTTTTCTATTTTTTTTCTATCTTTTTTCGATTTTTTTTTCTTTTTTGCATACACTTTTACCCTACCAAAATAATACATCATAGGGGAGTTACATCCCCCTTACACTTGAATTTTTATATACTTTACAATAAACTACTCTAATGACTCGAATAAAGATAATCAAAACACTTGGAGTACTTTTTAAGATTAATGCACATATGGGGGTAATATATGATGTTCTTCCCCATTACTCCATAACACTAGTACTTTACCCATGAGTCCCAATCGTCCCAAAACAATATGTACAAGATATGACTCGACTTAGCAACCATGTAATCAATTAGATAATTAACTAAGAGTTTAAACATGTAACAATAATGCACTAAAGATTAGTGCATACAAAGAAGGCTAAGGCGATTTTGTTGCACATTTGGGTGGGTTGTAACAAATTCTTCCTTTAAGTAAAATGCTTAAAGTTAGAAACAAAAAAGATAGGCTCGGAGGGGTGTACTAGGGGTATCGTGTACTAAAAATGAGTACAACGCAAAGGTGTGGGAAAATTAATTGACTTTACTAGTCAAGTAATATGACTTAAATGGTCTGTTGATATAAATAATGCGTAAATACGTTATTAATATTTTTCGATATCTCTACGTTTTGACGATCACAAAATATAAAATCATTAAACATAAAATCATTACGTAAAAAAGTATTTAGTGACAAAATATCATTACATCCAACTAAATCACTTAAGGTATGAATAAACAATTGCATAATACATTTTATGATCAAAGGAAGGTTTATTTAATAAATACAAATTATATAAAGTGGTATAAACATTTTATATATTTAGAAAAACAATTTTGGTAATTAAAGGAAAATGTTTAATTCATAATAAATATATGAATTCAAATTTTTAACCAAAATCAGTTAGTTTTTCACCAAATAAACTTTCCCCAGAAAAAGACAAGAAAACTGAAGTTTTCGTCTGGGCGGCCCCCTTAATTTTAAGGGGGCCGACACACAATTAAAGGGGCCGGCCACGCTCCCCTGTCAGATTCCGTCAGAAATTTTTCCCTATAAATACCACCTCAAACCTGGTATTTTTCTCACATTTTGCACGAAAATTTTCAGATCCAATTCTCTATAAACATCCTTCTAAAACCCTTTGATCATAAGATTATTAATCCTTGTTTCAAGTGATCCAATCTTTTCATTCCCTCATCTCTCTAAGTGCAAGAGAAGAATACTCCTTCCATTTCAAATCAAGAAGTATTGAAGATTAGTTGTGTAGTTTGTATATATCAATTGTAAAGTTGTGTAGTGCTTGTAATAAGTAGATCTAGGTGGGTTAGTAGTTGTGAATAGAAGTAGTGAAGAAATAGTTGTGTTGTGAAGAAGAAGTAGTGGAGTAGTGTGAAGTTGTGAAGTAGTAGTGGTGTGTACATGTTGTGAAGAAGGTGTGTAGTGACTAGTGGTGTGAGATTGGTTCTAGCTACTATTAGGATTCGACATTTAGCTTAGTGTCGTTAATTGGTGTAAGCAAAAGTTGTGTAAGGTTTTCTCCGCCATAAGGGAGCTTGTTGACATAGTGAAGAAAACTCTCGAGTAGGTGACTCGGGGAGTGGAGTAGGGCAAGGAAGGTGTCCTTGTAGCCGAACCACTATAAATCCTTTGTCTCGCGGTTAGATCTTTCCAACTCTAACTTATTACTTAGCTTACTTACTTACATCTCGTATATAGCTATAATTGTCTATATTATGCATGTGTTGATTTTACATACTTAGCTTACATCGTTATTATTTTTCATACCTCGATATAGTTGTTCATACTGTTCAAGACTTGAGTTCACATAAGATCGAATCAAAGTTTTAAGAGTAAACAAGGCCTTAAAACTAAACTAAGTTTTCGTAAATAAAAAGGGACGTAAAAATACTTGACTATGTTGTTATTGTTTACTTGCGTAGATATATGTTCTTATAAGTCATACTCATCCATATTGTTATTATTTACTTGCGTAGATATAAGTACTTTTAAGTATACAAGTATTGATCTCACATAAACTAGAAACGAAGTTTTGTTTTAAATAACTAAGTTTTCATAAAATTAAAAAGACGTAAAACTATTCAACCCCCCTTCTAGTTTTCCACATGGTCAAGTAATTATGATACAGGTTTAAACACAAGGGTGATCCTAATGGCTCTTATCATGTAGTAAATCCTACTACACGAATGTAGTCTCACTAGCAGTCTCGGGATGCATCACTAACGCAAGTTCTAGAATCTAAATACTACCGGTACACTCATAAGCACTAATAATGAATGCTTTTTCTATCAAATCTAAAGACGAACCTCACATATTTGGGTGGAAAATTTTTTAAGTGGTACGGTTTTGTGCTAGTCATACAACTCCTATCCATGAGATGCTTGTTAAGGCTAAAGTTTCACTCCTAAATGTTGTAAAAAATTTTAAATTTGGCGCTAAAATTACACTAACAAGTATTTCACTTAGTTTTATTACACACCTACTATCTTACAAACAAACTCAAGTGCAATTGTATCCTATAAGGTATCATCATTTACCCTCCCCTTACACTTAGGATGAACATTATCCCCAATGTTCAATTAAAGAATGTAAAAGTAAAATAGGTAAAAGAATGAAAACATATACTCCCCTGATTCGTTCGGTGTGGATAGTGTGTCAACAAGGTTAGATCTTCCTCCAAAAAAATGAACGTTGAAAGCTTCCCTCCAAAAATATAAATCATCTTCTTGTCATATATAACCTGTTAAACCTGAGAAAACAATCAAGGCAAACCTCGTGTAAAATCGGTGGCAATCTATATATACTAACAAATCCTAGAAAAAATAGCATATATATCTTAATGTTGCTTTCTAGGAATTAAAGGGATATAATGCTTGTGGAATGAATGTTTGCAGATTTCTTGGAGTTTATAAAACTGAAGAATCAACAAAAACTTTAAGACTCCGGTTTAAACGAAACTCGCAAAATTTTTCAGAATTTTAGTACCTAACGCCGTCAGGTTGTAACTCCTGACGTCGTCAGAATGTTCCTGGAAAAATCTCATGTTAAGTTTCCGGAAAATTTCTGGAAAAACTCATGCCTTATTTCCTGGAAAATCCTGCAAAACATCATTATGACTCGATACAAGCATTTGACTTAAACAAATACTAATATACATGCTTATTTAATATTGTGGCGAATCATGATCATTTTCGTTCTTATAAACAAGTTTGGGTTTCCCTTACACTTAGCTTTTGCAAAATACCTTTATATGTAATTAAGACGAAGTTAAAAACAAAATAAAGCATTTCACAATTTAGTTTGAAACATGGTCTACCAACAATAAAAATCAAACAAATAAAAACACACAAAACATGGGTTGCCTCCCAAGAAGCGCTTTTCTTTATTTACGAGTCTTGTAGCTAGACTCAAGGTCATGGGCTATTACGTGACCTCGTCATTGGTCACATTCTCTAGGTCATCTTCAATATCGGGGTCGCTTTCATAGTGCAGGTATTTTGGGTCTTCAAACTCAAAGACATCTTCCCGATACTTGGACCCAAGCTTACTAACATCCTTAAAGAACCCACATGATAAATCAAAGGTGTTTTTACATCCTCTCCGAACATCCTCATCACATAAAAAAAGATAAGACCCTAGCTTATCAAGTCCGTCGCAATCAATTCCTTCAAAATCTTTCATCTTATACGGCATTTGGTATGACACCCTTCTAATTCCGTCTGTGAAAGTCATGATTCCGTTCCGGTCGTCAATCATTAAGTTAGTGATTTCACAAAAGGGTGCTCCAAAAACAACTTGTGATAACCTTGGATCGATATAATCCTCAATGTTGTCTACGATCGTAAAATCCATTGTGAATGTCATATTTCCTATGAATACCTGAACTTCATGATCTCTACCAACAATATTATCTCCTTCATAAATCATCCCCCATCTGCAAATATTGCTATAATGGAACAAGGACATAAAATTCTTAGCTAAGAACACGGCAATGTAGACATTATTGAAATACTTGTGACTAATCATACAAGGGATTTTGAGGTTATTCGGATCACACCGCTTTATCCTTTCCGATCTTCCATCCTGTGATCCATATGCATTATAATCTAGTGACGGGCGGTACTCATATACTTCCTCATTACCCTTTCAGAAAATCACTTTCCTGACGCCATTGGTGAATAGTGCACTACCATCATTCTCATCAAGGATCACTCCCATCTCATTAACAAATGGTTTCCCGAGGACGAGGTTGGTTAAGGTTGGACTAGTGACCGAGTTTATGTCATCGATCACGGTGAGATCAATGTTATAGATGAATCCTCCAATCATAACTGATGACCTTTTCATTATCCTGGCATTATCGAGTCCTTTACAGATGATTTGTTTAAGGAAGGCTTCGTTGTAAAGGGAGAGGGGGATTACGTTTATAGGGAGGTTAGGATCTATGTAAGTATCGGTTAAGAGCTTCTTCCTAGTGGTGCAAGAAATCTTAAAAACTTCAGAGTCGCTTTCCTTAATCCTATCATTACACCCAATAGTAATATCTACCATGTTTTCCTCGAGTTTCTCTATAATAGATTCACCCAAAATCACTGGATTTTTCGTGTGCCCTTTTGATCTCTCTTTCGACTCATCCCATTCGCCTGACTTTTATGTGATGGAGTCCTCGAATAAGTCGGCATGGCTCTTGGCCACTTCGTGGTCTTTTTCTGGGGTATCACCCTTAACTCCATGACCCTCATTCCTAGTTGGTTGTTGGCTCTGGTCGGGTGTAGGAGCAAGTATTGTGGTGATGGTATTTACAAAGTGGATTGGTCCTGAGGGGTTAACATGGTCCCTAACTTCCTTCACCTTTAGTGACAGATGTTTAAAGAGTTTACTAGGGCTTTTTATTTTCATAGGAGAGGTTGGCTGATTCATGATGGTGACAGATTTGACTTCTTCAGCCTGAATCGATTTACTAACAGCGTACTCTTTAATAGCAGTTAACAGATTACAAATTTTGTTATTCATTTCGGCTTGGTGTTGTCTAAATCGAGTCTCGAGCGTGGAAAGCTGTAATTCTTGAGAGAGAATGAACTTTCGCAAGGTATCTTCATAGCTTTGCTTAGGAGTGTTCTGTGGTGGGAAATGCTCGGACCATGTGAGTGGAGGAGAATCATCGAAGGATACGCTCCGAGTTTGGTATCCTCTGAAATTTGGCTTATCCTTCCATGCATCATAGGCCTCGACAGAATTTCGAGGACCTCGATTAGTGGCGAACCCTCTATCCTCTGCTTTATCAGCATGTGACGATGTGAAGTCCTTAAAAGCATGTTTTGGAAGTTCCATGCAATTATGAGTTTCATGAGGACCATTACACAATTTGCACGAAGAAGTGACTATGTTCACTTGGCTTGAAAGCTTAGGAGCTTCGTAGGATTTCATGAGAAACTTGACTCGGTCCTCAAGTTCCATGATCCTACGGTCGGGAGTGCTAGAATTTTTCGAAGGCAAAGATATTGCCTTGACCATTTTGTTCAAATCACGGGGATCATTCCAACTTTCGTTGTCATAGAGAGCAAGGTCTTCTATGAGTTCCCATGATTCTTCCGCACTTAGATCACGTAGCTTGCCACCGGCCGATTGGTCAATGGTTCGTCTAGTGGAGAGATCGATATGGTCATATAAGATTTGGACTTGGACCAAAGATCTATGCCATGATGAGGGAAGTTTTGGAGTAAGTCCTTGAAATGAGTCCATGCTTCATATAGAGTTTCACCTTGACGTTGTTGGAACATCAAGATATCATTTCTAAGCTTGGTAGTTCTTCCCGGTGGGAAAAATTGAGCAAGGAAACGAGAAGTGAGATCATCCCAAGAGGTGATAGATCCCGCAGGTAAACGTTCAAGCCATTGACTAGCTTGGTCACGTAGAGAGAATTGGAATAGACGTAATCGGGTCGACTCTCTAGTTGCAACATCAAGGTCTATGGAATCTACGATTTTTAGGAAATCCTTGAGATGTTGATTAGGATCTTCGGAACGAAGTCCATGGAATGCACATCCGCTTTGCACCAATAGGATGGTGTCGGATCGCAATAGGGACACATTGGCTCCTTGAGTGAGCTCAATGGTGTTTCAATAGCCTTGGTGGCTTGGACGGGAATACTCTCCTAAAGTTCAGGGTCTAGGAGGTTGATTTGCTAGTGGTGGGTTTTGTGGGTGGTTTTGTTGTGGTGGGTTGGTGGGATCAAAGATATTACCACCTTTCATGATGTCGGATGGTAATGGTTACGAACAAAGAAATGAAGAAATAAGATAGACTAAAGAAAAACTAAAAATAAAAATAAAACCTTACTAGAAAGGAATCTAGCAAGTAGACCTAATAAAAAGAAATTCTAACCTAGACAATAACTATTCCCCAGGCTGCGGCGCCAAAAACTTGATACGTGGGAATTGCGCACTCGCAACAGGTTTTACCTCTCAAGGGATCTTGAGAAGCTTACAACCCCCACCAGGCAGTGTACCTGATCGTTGTAGTATTGTATAGTGACAAGTACCGGGGGATTGATCGTTCAACTCAGGAATAGTGTCGCTAGGATTAGAAAGCTTACTAAACTAGGTCTAGAGGTGAGGGATGATTCTTTTTGTATTTTTTATATTTTATGAAGCAAGTAAAATTTTGGGTATTGAAGGAGTGGGCGGAATTAGTTGCTAGCCAACTAACCCAATCAACTAGAGATGTAATCAAAATAAAATAAAAGAAATGAAAATTAAACTAATGTACTAATGTGGTGGAAACAATAATGAGAAAAGTTGTGTTTACTTAGATTTCATTACTCCCTAGATATCTTTTACCGGTTGATTAGCTTGTTACAATTGCATGGATGACGGGTTATATTCCTTAATACTAGTTGTAGGGCCGTGTACAATATTCCCTAACTCTATAAGATCCTACTTCACTCCTATGTCGAGCCAACTAAAAGCTCCTAACATGGGATCATTAGAATTCACTTATGCATTAAATACAACCAAAAATCGTAGTACACCTCCGATCATGTTTCTTAAGACGTTCAAGCAAGTTACCAATGGAAGTCTGCCAGTTTTCTTAAGCCTAACATCGAATACAATTATCCGTAACAATTATAGACAAACAATCAACCAATAATCAACATCTAGGTTTCACTACATCTAAGCAAACACAATAAAAACCTAGCCTAACATATTATAAGAAAGATAAACATATGATAGAATCAAACAATACATAGACATATTGAATGATTATTGGAGAACTTATCTTTATTAAAACATGGAAGAAAGAAGGGTTTGAAACCCCATCAGTATGCAGGAAATTTGACCTAGGGTTTGTGTGTGATATTCCACAACTTGTTCCACACTTTACAATGAAAAATTGGAAAAATATATACAGATATAGCATCCTGACGGCGTCATGTATTAGCCTCTGACGCCATCAACTCGCCGCCAAAGTGAAATTCGTATTGCCTAGATCCAGTCTTGACGCCTTCATGTGCAAATCTACTCTGGGCCGTCACTAGTATTTAGACCCTGACGGCCTTGGTGACGCCGTCAGGCCATTAACAAAGAAAATGTTCTGGGCCGTCACGTTATAAGTTCCACATCCACCTCTTTTGTCACTCTTGACGCCGTCATGAGTTAAAGCTTGACGTCGTCAGGTACTGTTCCCAGCAAGGAATTTGAGACTTTGCCGTTTTCTTCACTTTTATGCTCTAAAAAAGTCCAAAATGCTTCATTTTCCAGATTTCTCTCCAAAAGTACCTAAAATGACAAAAGGAACAATTTAGGGCAATATTTGATCAGATAATCACGAATTCGGGCTTAAATGACCCCTTAAAAGCGGTACACTTTTCGCCTCATCATCAATTCTATGAGTTGCAATTCTAAAAACGGGAATTTGAACCTCTTTTCGGAAATATGTGAGGTCTTGACCTAAAACCTTTGGGTCCTCATTTCAGGAACGTCTAGAGTTGAAATACCCCATGTTATGTAGGAAAAGTTATGTCATCAAAAAAAAAAAAGATTAGTGCTTAAGTATTAGACAAAAGTTGATGGCGCGTGAGGTGCATATGCAGGGTCCTAGACCAGATACATGTGGTACACATGTATTTCTCCTCAACTAATGTCTATGAGTCTGTATGTATCCCAATTCCTTGATGTGGACCTCATTTTTAAAGCAGCAATTCTCGAGAAAAGATAGAAAACTACTTAGCGTTTTAATATGGTATCTTTATCGGAATAAAAATTATCGAAACGAGAAACTATGAAGAAATTCATATCTCAACAAAAATAAAATAAATAGAGGAAAATAGGAAAATGGGAGCCAGAAGTTATTACACAAGTAACTTCCATTAGTAGTGTTAGCATCTAACTTGTAATTAAGCTATGACTTTGTTTTTACACTTAGCTTGGGAACTCGTGAAAAATCAGGGACGATGAATTCTATCCGTATGGACACTTTTCCATGAATTGTGTTTCTTACTCTGTGACCTTAAACGTTATTGAAAATGATAATGAAAGTCAAGCATCCTGTCACACAAAAAGTGTAAGCAATACATAAATAGTAGTGTATGAAATAAGAGTTAAAAAACGGGGCGTTCTCAGGAATAAATAATTTTGTACTCTCTTTTGAACATTTTGCTACTTCTTCAACATTAGTAAAAAGAGTTACGAAAGTTATTTATCTCGTAAAGCGTGAATTGATCCCATTGCGTGAGGACACGACAATACCTTAGTCTGAGGGATTTTGGTGTGTGCTTATTTACACACCTTTTTCTTACCAAATTAAGACCAAAACGACCAAAAATTGACCAAAAATGCCAAAGATATAGTGTTTTTGTGTTTGTGATCGTGCAGGAACATATATTGCAAAAACAGGCATAATTGAGGCCAAAAAGACAAAAACGAGCACGAGATTTGGAAAATTGTCAAAAGCCGGAGCTTGGATGGGAAACGGAGCATAATGGAGCATTACCGGATCGACTCGACACAATTTTGAAGAAAAAGACAAAAAGTCAAAGTCAAAAAGTCAACGCTGAAGTCAATTCCAGGAGTGTAACATGGGGGGAGTGTGAAAACCAAACCCAAAACCCGTAATCACCCTTTTTTACCCTTAACCGAAACCCGAAATGACCAAACTACCCTCACCCGACACCAAAACTACCAATCTTCCCTTTTAACCCCAAGACCTAATTTCGAAATCATTTTCAAAAACCAAAACCATTTTCAAAATAAAAATCCCAGACACATTTTTTTGTAAAAACCTTTTTTGTTAAAAACTTTTCTTTTTTGGTTTTTCTTTATTATTATTATTATTATTATTATTATTATTATTATTATTATTATTATTATTATTATTATTATTATTATTATTAGAAATGGTCCCTAGGATTTTCTAAACTTGGAAAATATCAAAATGGTTCTTGGGAATATGAAACTTGGCATGAATGGTCCTTGTGAATACTTGGGAAAAATACCACAACTCACCCTCCAAAAATCAGACTTTGCAATTTTAGTCCTTGTGGTAATTTCTATTTAAACCAAACGGATCCCCTTGATATCACAAACCAAATCCAATCCAAAATACAAACAATCTCACTCCCAGGACCAACCTTATAACTCCCTGTCCCAACTCCACTTCCAGCCCATCTCCACACCCACGTTTAATAATAAAACACCCGGTCAAACCCACCGTTTGACCCTTCCCTTCCAAACCACAATACCACCACTGCCACATACTTCCACCTTTCCCACCCCATGTTCCCCTTACCACCAAATAATCCAAACAACATTAATTGCTTCTTCATAATCTCACTCAACTGAGACTTTTTTGGACAATTATGATTTTGGCGCCAAAATGGCTTCAAAGGCCAAGATTAAAAGTTACTTATCCAACGGCTGAAATTTTTGATGGGAAATGATCAGGAGCAAGTGGCAAGTCCAAAAAGTCTATAAAGAACAAAGAGGAAGCAGTGTGGAGCTGGCTAGTTTTATTTTTTTTAGCTAAGTAGTGTAAAAAAGTATAATTTTTAGTTTCAATTGTATCTTTAAGTTTTCTAGTGTTAAATTAAGAAAATTCAGTGAATTGTAACTCCTTTCCATCAATCAATTTCAAGTTTCATTGTTAATCTCAGTTTATGCATATTTAAATTTCAAAAATCTCATGTTATTGTAATGTTGTTATTGGATGTTGTTAAGGACTCATAGGCTCATATAAGCTCCTGAAATAGCTTTTATAAGCTATTAGAAGTTTAAAAACCAGTATTGCTTAGAAAATAAAAAAATACTCAAAAATAAACATAAATAGTGAGAAAAATAAAAAATCAGTTTGCAAGAATGATGGAGCAAAGGAGCATGGTAGAAATGGAAGTCCATGGGTTTAGAAGCTTTTGGAAGCAGTTAGGATAGGTGTGGTTCTCTGGATCCTCAGTTCTCTGCTTGAAATCTTTTGTAAGCTTTTGTACCATTTTTTGCAATTAACTGTAGCTTAGCTTGTTATGTGTTTTTATCTATGATTATGTGTTTCATTAGTGTGTTAGAGTTATAATAATGTTTAAGGTTGGCTGTTTGTGCACTTGAAATCAAAGTTGCTCTTAATTTCCTTTTCACTATTGAACTAGCTCAACTATGATTTATGAGCCTTTATCATTTGGAATGGTAATTTTGTGTTTAATTTAGTTTACTATATCATCATAAGTGCTTCTGATTCAGTTTGATGGTATAAATTGACCATTAGCCTTGAAAATCTCATTTACAAGTTAATAAGGGAGTGTTTGGGTCAGTGTTATCTTCCACTGTGGAGTGTGATTTTGTTGTTGTTTTTAGTTGGTACATGCTTCTCTAGGTCCTATTAGGTCTTCTAAACCATAAAAACCAGTGAGTGTTCATGAAAAAGTCAAAAATCAACTTTTACCCTTGTTCTTGTTCACTATTAGATCATAAGGCCCCATAATCATCATATTTCTTTCATTAGTGGTTAAGATAGTTAAAATCAGTTTCATTATAGCTTATTATTACATAACCAGTCAATAAATCAAGCCCAAAGTTCACCAAAGTCAACAATACTAGTTCATACAAAAAGTCAATTTTCACTTTGAGCATGAAAAACCATTTTTTGCAAGAATATTTGTGAATTTTGTGTGTAGATTTAGGACTTGAGCTTTTTAGATGTGGTAGTATACCAGCTAAACTACTGAATCCCATTGTCACTGCATTTTTGGGATTTTTTGTGTGGGCCCTACAGCCTCCCTAACAGACCTGCAGGGGGAGTCACCTCCTCTACACCACTACACAGCCATCAGCTGCCCAACTTGCTGAGGTCTCACAGAGCTCCACAGTGGGTCCCACACCCCTGGCTCTTTGGAATCATAAACTGCCTACCTTTCTATTTGTACCAAGCTTGTGGGCTCAAGACCCCTAGGACCCACCTAGAACCCTTATTGTAATCTGTCCCATTTTCTGTGTTGAGCCAAGGAAATCAAGTGCTTATTTTGGGTTATCGGCTTATTCAGTGGGCTTATTTGCTAGTTTCTAGCTTATTACTGTCCAAGTAACTTATTTGAACCAAATTCCACCCCTGTGGACCCCACAGGGCTCATTTCCATCAAAAGTCAAACAAAAGTCAGCTGTTAAGCCTTTTAGTGTCCATTTTGCTTATTTTTAAGCTAGAAAAAAGTTGTCTTGACAAAAGTTTCCTATTTTTAGTATTAAAATAGATTTCTTAAAGAAAAACCAGAAAAATCCAATTTAAAATTAAGTGATAGTCTCTATTTAATATTAATTATCTTTTTAATTTTCCTTTTCAGCTTTTTATTAAGTAATTTGCATTTTTATATTTTTTTTAACTTTCTTTTATATTAAAGTATTTTTAGAAAATTTTCTAGATTTTTCTCTTGTCATTTAGTATTTATTAGAATTAAATATAGTTTAAGTAATAATTAATTAATATTTAAGTATTAAATAGCATAATTAGTTTTTATTAAGCACACCCTAGTTTTTATATTTTTCATAGATTTTATATAATATAATATAATTTTAGAAATTTTCTCATAATTTTTACTGTTCATTTTCTATTTTTTTAGAATTTAATTAATTTAATTAGTAATTAATTAATATTTAGTTTAATAATTAGTAAAATAGTTTAAAAACATATAAAACCAACTTTTTATAATTTTTTAGGATTCCTGTGATGGTTAATTAGTTTTATAAAAATTTTCCTTTATTTTCTAAGACCTTTTAGTATTTTTAATAATTTTGTTTAAGTTTAATTAGGTAATTAATATTAAATTAGTAATTAATTAATAGAAAATCCACAAAAAGACAAAAAAGTATATTTTTAAGTTTAAAATTAGTTTTTATTTATTTTATAATTTTAGAAATTTAATTTTCACTTTTCTAGTATTGAAATAACATTATATTGTATTTAAGTTATTTAAATATTAATAATTAGTATTAAATAGTATTTAATTGATATTAAATAATTAATTTGTGTAAAAATTCATTTTCTTTTTCTAAAAATTTTCTTTCATCCTTAGGTTTGTAAAAAAGTTATTTTCACCCCCTGAGGGTTTTCAGATTTTAGTTTTCACTTTTTATTTGGTACGTTGACGTTTATTTAAACTTAAACGTACCTTTTAAGTTTTAAAACGTTTTCACTTATCTGGTTTTTCAGTTTTTGTCCATATTAAGTATTTGTGTCATTTTCAGTTAAAAATTAGTTATATAATCATCCTACCCCTTTCCTGTGAAAATCACCTGATCACAAGCACGCTTTAGTACTATTCACACCATGCTGGGACATAACGACCTGGTGATACCTTGTACTCCACGCAGATTGACTCTAGGCAGTTTGACCTTGTTGACCACTCACATTGGTTGATTTAGGTTGACCGTTTGTAGCCAATCAAATTTTGGCACCGCTGCTGGGGAGGTTGTGCGCGTTTCTGCAGCGTCTTAGAGATTAGTGTTATTTCACCATCATCACTGTAAAAATCCCATCACTTTTGTAAATTTTAAATCAAAACACAAAAAAGTCATTAACACTTTTCCTAAAGTGTTAAACACCAAAAAAATAAAAAAACAAACAAAACAGATCGTAACGTTTTCTTTATCGGGTTTCTTTTAAGGTGATTCTTAAAGAGATACGATTTTGGATAACGGGACGATACCAAAAATAATTCTCATAGTTTTTTCACATATACACAAAAACCCAAAAACATCCGTCTTTTTCTTGAGAATAATAATACATAAAAATAAACCGTCGCAAACCAAGATAGAACACCTACCAACTGGGGTGTGGACATTAATAAGTTCCCAAACATAAGATCAAAACTTGCCTTTGTATCCCTGTGAGTGGTGTACCTTTCTTAAAGAAGCCATTCACTTGTGATTATTGGTTTAAGTTCACTGTCGTTTTGCCTCGATTTTGTTTTGAGTGAGTTTGTTTTTTAGTGCATGCACACTCGTTCTTCAAGGTACACGAGCCCATTACGTGAGCTTGTTAAGAAACCTCGAAGAACTCGTAGACGTTCAGCACCAACAGTCAGATCTGAGATCCGTACTATTTCCACATCTGCTGTCACCATGGCGGAAGATCGCCCCATGTGTGAGCTTCTCCAAGCACCCATCGAGGGTTACGGAGATGCCATTGTTGTTCCAGCCATCGTGGCTGATAATTTTGAGCTTAAAACCGGGTTACTCAATCTTGTAACCTCAAGACAATTCTACGGTTTTGAGAGGGACAATCCTCATGCTCACATTCGATGGTTCAATAAAATCACCTCAACCATCAAGTACAAGAATGTCCCTTGTGAAGCAATAAAACTTCTACTCTTCCCATTCTACCTCGAGGGACAAGCCCGAATTTGGCTTGAAAAACAACCTCCTCGATCCATTGAGACATGGGAAGATCTTGTCAAAAAATTTGTGAATGAATTCTTCCCACCTTCCAAGACCACGAGTCTTAAGAACGAAATCACCAAGTTCACTTAGAAATATGATGAATCATTTGGTGAAGCGTGGGATCGTTTCAAAGAATTACTTCGCAAGTGTCCACATTATGGTTTCTCAGAGTTGATGCAACTCGATACTTTCTACAATGGTGTGAGCCAAGCTGATCAGGATTCACTCAATGCCTCCGCGGGAGGTAACTTCTTGAGTAGAACCACCAAAGAAGCTTTGCAAATCATAGAAAACAAGTCCAAGGTCCGCTCTAAATGAAGCAAGCCGGTTGTTTCCCAAATCAATGCGGGTCCTTCTACTTCTACTCCTGTGAGTCAATCTAGCACGGATGCTAAGATTGACAAGCTCACTGAAGCTATTCAAGCTTTGGTTGTCGCCCAACAAAAGAAAGTTTTTTTCCACTACATCCTCCACCTGCTGAGGTTAAGAAAGTGGAAATTTGTGTGACTTGTGGTGGGCCGCATGCCTACTACAATTGCACAGCTACTGATGGTACTCCATATGAAGCTCATGCTGTTGCCGGGTCCCAAAATCAAGGAGGAAATCAATACCGCCCTCCTATGGACCCGAACAATCGTCCTCATCACTACCCTGGACCTCCCGGTTTTAACCAAAACCAAAATGTCCAAAACCGTAACCAAAATCAAAATAGAGTGAACCAAGGTTTCCAAAACCAAGGTAACTTCAATCAGGGTCACGGTTTTCAAAATCAAAACCAAGGGTTTCAAAATCAAGGTTTCCAAAATCAAGGAAACTTTAATCGAATCCAAGGTCAGGGTAATTTCAATCCTGAATATTTTCATGGAAATAACAACCAGAATCAAGGAAATTTCCAACATCAAAATCAAGGAAATTTCAACCAAGGTCCCAACCAAAACAATCGTGCTCCAAATTTTCCTAATCCGAATCAAGCCATTGTTCCAACTGGGCCTTCATCTGACGAGTTTTTAAAGAAATTCATGAAATCCCAAGAAGAGTTGAACAAGTTGTTGGTCAGCCAGATTTCTGATATCAAGAAGTCTTTAAATGATCGACCCTCGGGCTCAGGTACTACTTTACCGAGCAACACGATTGCTAACCCGAGGGGCGATGCTAAGGCGATCACAACAAGAAGTGGTGCTTCATATGATGAACCCGCGATTCCTACTACCTCTTCTTCCTCTCCTCCAAAGGTAGTGGAACGTGAACCTGAGGTGACAACAGACAAAGTGCAATCTCCTAGCTCACGAAGTACCGCACACGTCCAACCTCAGGTTATTTCAGAAACCAGATGTAAGCCTGGAGTTGTCTTTGAACCACCAGAAACTCCAGTGGACAACTCTAAATCCAAAACTTCTATTCCTTACCCATCACGTCTCAATGAACAAAAGCTCCGTGAAAAGGCTAGTCACCAAATGGATAAGTTTTTCCAAATCTTCCAAGATTTGCACATTGACATTAGCTTCGCGGATGCTATCATCTTGATGCCTAAATTCGCTTCAACAATCAAAAATCTGTTAAGTAATAAGGAAAAGTTATTTGAAATGGCTAGAACTCCTCTTAATGAGAACTGCTTAGCGGTTCTCTTGAAGAAGCTTCCCGAGAAGCTTGGAGACCCCGAAAATTCCTCATTCCATGTGTTTTTCCGGGGATGGTTGAATGCTTCGCCTTGGCCGATCTTGGTGCTAGCATTAACCTTATGCCATATTCTGTGTGGAAGAAATTATCTCTTCCCAAACTTACTCCCACGTGCATGACACTAGAGCTTGCCGATCGTTCAATATCACATCCTCTTGGCATTGCTGAGGACGTGTTCGTTAAAGTGGGAAAGTTCCATTTTCCGGCCGATTTTGTGATTGTTGACTTTGATGCCGATTCAAGGGTCCCTCTAATTCTCGGAAGGGGATTCCTTAGAACTGGGCATGCTCTTATCGATGTATATGAGCAAGAGATCACATTGCGTGTTGGAACTAAGGCAGTCACCTTCAACCTTAATCAAACTTCAAGGTACTCCTCCAATTATGACTCTGAATCGGTTAACCGAATAGATGTCATCGATGTTGCTGCTGAGGAGTACGCTCAAGAGGTTTTAGGTTTCATTGATGATTCTTCGAGTGAAAACTTCGCTCCATCTTCTTATCCCATCATTGCCAATTCTTCTCCTTTCCTCACTCCATTTGAGGGAAGTGACTTCGTCTTAGAAGAAATTGAGGCCTTTCTCAAGAGTGATTCGATTCCCAATGGAATCGATAACCAAGAGATTGACCCCGAGAGGGATATTCTCCTACTTGAGAGATTATTAAACGAGATCCCTCTCCTCTTCCTGTTCTACCACAAACACTTCATAAAGAGGAAGTCAAAACTGTTGAGAAAACTGATGACTTTCCTGAGGTCGAACTTAAGGACTTACCGCCTCATCTTGAATATGCATTTCTGGAGGGTGACGATAAATTACCCGTCATAATTGGTAAAGATTTAAGTGTTGAGGAAAAGGCTGCTCTAATAAAGGTTTTAAAGTCGCACAAGCAAGCAATTGCTTGGAGACTCTCCGACATCAAGGGCATTGACCCCGAATTTTGTACCCACAAAATTTTAATGGAGGATGACTTCAAACCAGTAGTCCAACAACAAAGAAGGGTGAATCCAAAAATTTATGAGGTCATCAAACAAGAAGTTTTAAAACTTCTTGATGCCGGTCTGATTTACCCTATCTCGGACAGTCCTTGGGTTAGTCCCATACATTGTGTTCCAAAAAAGGGTGGCATGACCGTTGTCACTAACGAAGAAAAGGAGTTGATTCCAACTCGATTGGTTACGGGTTGGCGTGTCTGCATTGACTATCGCAAGTTAAATGACGCCACCCGCAAAGACCATTTTCCTCTACCCTTTATGGATCAGATGCTCGAGAGATTAGCGGGGAATGAGTACTATTGCTTCCTAGATGGTTTCTCGGGCTACTTTCAGATTCCCATTGATCCGCAGGATCAAGAAAAGACCACTTTCACATGCCCCTATGGAACGTTTGCCTATAAACGTATGCCATTTGGTTTATGTAATGCTCCGGGCACGTTTCAAATATGTATGATGGCCATATTTTCCGACATGATCGGGAAAACTATGGAGGTCTTTATGGACGATTTCTCGGTCATTGGGGATTCATTTCAACCATGTCTCTCCCATTTAGACAACATGCTCAAACGTTGTGAAGACACAAAGTTATGTCTAAACTGGGAGAAGAGTCACTTTATGGTCAAAGAAGGCATTGTCCTCGGCCATAAAATTTCAAAGAACGGGATTGAGGTTGACAAAGCCAAAGTGGATGTCATCGCAAAATTACCCCATCCCACTACCGTCAAGGGTATTAGGAGCTTTTTGGGTCATGCCGGTTTCTATCATAGGTTTATTCAAGATTTTTCTAAGATCGCCCGGCCTATGACCCATCTCCTCGAAAAGGATGCTCCTTTTATCTTCTCCCCCGAGTGCATTGAAGCTTTTGAAACATTAAAGAAAAAGCTTACTGAGGCACCGATTCTGGTTGCCCCCAATTGGGACTTGCTCTTTGAACTCATGTGTGATGCTAGTGATTCTGGTTGCCCCAGATTGGGACTTGCCCGATTGGGACTCCTCCGAGTGCATTGAAGCTTTTCAAACATACCTCCCATGCTCTTCTCCTGAAATACTCAACCTCCAACATCTCCCTCAAAAGCTGCCCCCCCCACTATCACCTTCCCCTACCTCTCACAAACTTGTACCTACCACTGTCCACGCTGGCAATCCACATGACCTCACTTGGCGCCAAAATACAATAAAGGGACAAGATCATTCATTTTTCAATCCAACAGCTGGGATCAACTCACAAAAGCACAAGGATGATTTTTAGCTACTTTGTCTCACAGAAGAAACACAAGAAGAGAAGGAACCCTAGTTGTTGCTTTTATTATAGATAGATAACTTGTATGCCATTGAGAAGGCAGTAGGTTTTAGTTTTAAATTCCGTATTTTTAGTTTTATTTAAAGTCTTTTGTATTCTCTTTTCTTTAAAATTCAATGAAAGATTAAGCTTTTTTTTTATGTAGACTTGCTCAATTCATATTGCTTTATAGCTTATTCCTACTGCTTAAGTTTAATTCAAACTGCTTTTCATACTGCTTTAAGTTGTTTCAACATTTGCTTTTAAGAATTTTGGTCTTAAACAAGGTCTTTTAGTTTTATAAATTCCCCAGCCCTCCTATAGGGAGTTTTTGGTACACGCCAAACTTTTGGTCAAAACCCAAGGTACTTTCAAAATCTTCTTTTGCTTAGCTCTAGTTTAGATTAGTAAGTAGTTTAGTAGTTAGTTTCAATGGTTCCATAAACTCCCTAGCCTTGTCAAGGATTTTTCACATATCTTGTTTTGAAGTTAGTTTTCATAGCTTAGATTTAAGTTATAGAATTAGGGTGCTTTAGTTTGTTTAATATTAGCTGATATTAGTTTATTTAACATATGTTCAACTTATGGTTCATAGTTTTTAGAGAAAACAACCCATTTTGACCCATTTGTACTCACTGTTTTGCAGTCCATTCCTCCCAAATAGCCCTCATTGTGGCATTTTTAATTTGTTCGTTATTTGTCGTTTAGCTCTAAAACTTTGTTTCTAGCTTACTTGGTAGCTCATCTTCATGACCATATTTTTACTTCATTTTTATGATTTTTTTTTGTAGCATTATTTCAGCCCCTAAACATACATGTTTGAACCACTGTCTCAGCAACCCTAATACACTCTTTGACTTCAATTCCAGCTAGGTGTTAGTTTGATTAAGGTTTTTAAATTGGTTGCGTTATTAGTTCATAGTGTAGGTCTCTCATTATTGTGCTTATTTTTTAGTAATAAGCTTGTTTGGCCAGTTTGTTTTGAGCTTGTCTTTATGTGAGTTTTTTTGTTGGATTAGCTTATCTGCTCATTACTTATTTTTAAGCTCAAATTCGGCATGTGAGGCTGTCTTACCATCAATTGCAGTTTTTCCATTTCTGTTTTTCTTTGGCTTATTTTTGCTTATCTACTTATTTAGTTTAATTGTTTAGGTTCCTTTAGGATCCCTTTAGGTGCCTCAGTTTAGTTTTCCTCCTTGGTAGCTTTTTGGAAGCTGTTTAGTAGCTTTTGGTTTCTAAAATTTCATTATTTTAGCTTTAGTATAAGATTTTCCTAGTTACTGCTTGTTGATTCTAATTTTTCTGTGATTAATATTGATTTTCACAAAATGTTTTAGTTAAAAAAAATGTTTAATTTCATGTTGTCAATTAGTTTGTAAAAGAAAAAGAAAAAAAGATATTGCAAAAAAGAAAAGAGAGGTGTTGCTAGGCTCGAACCTGGGTCACCCAACTCACATCACAACAGACATAGCACAAACTCAACTCCAACACGCCCTAGGGACTTTTTCAAGATTTACTTGCACAATTAATTCCTTAAAGTAGTTTGTAATTTAAAGCTTTAATTTTGTATTGCTTATTAAGGTGCTTATTTATAAGCACTTTGCATGTTTTATAATTTTCTTAGGTCTATATTATAGTTAGGATGATTACAAAAAAAAAATTCAGAATTTTCCCTAGTCTTTTAGTATTTTTTAGAATTTAATTTAGTTTAAATATTAGTTAATTCTTAATAAATCCAAAAATTGTCAAAAAATTATTTTTCTTTTTTCAAAAATTTTATTTTATTGTTAGAATCGTAGGAAAATGATTTTCAAATCCGTAGGATTAGCGTAGCTCTCAATTCACTTTTTATTTCGCGCACCCACGTTTTTTCTTAATTAAATTTTGCGTTTTTAAATTTAGATTACGTTTAGGGTTTCCCTAGTTTCCAATTATTGTTCCCTTAGCATTTTAAGTAGATTTTAAGTTTTAATTTTAATTCCTTGCTTGTATTTATGTTTTAGTTACGTTTATTTTATTTTCGTTCGTTATTTGTAATTTCTCGTAATTTCACAATACCAAATAAGCTCTCAACCATTCTTACAAGCATTTTAATCACGAATATTACATGATATTGCCCATTTCACACCTCGTTGGGACACGACCCGGGTAATCACTTGCCCGGTATCACACACACACACACACACACACACACACACACACACATATATATATATATATATATATATATATATATATATATATATATATATATATATATATATATATATATATATATATATATATATATATTGTATTCACGAGTTTTTGCGAGTCGGCCTTTTCAAAAAGGTTGATTAGCGAATTCCACTCACGTCTACATTGTATTTATCTGATACGCGCATTCTGCACAATCAGCACGCTACTCGTCGCATAAAATGTTCCATTGGGGGTAAAAGCGTTAAGTATTTCGGAGTCAATCTAACAAGTAATACAAGATATATTAGAATTATCTAGAAAACATATATGATAGCTGACAAAAACATAAAGAGGTGTAAGAAGTAAACTTGGAATTCAAAAGAATTAGGAACAAGAGGTTCAACAAAACATTTGACTCCATGTTAGCATCAGCGTGTTCAATATAAGCATTAAGGACTTTCATTTTATGTATTTTCATTCTTCTTACGTAATACTTAATACACAAAATGTATGATGATGGAATGTTAAAATCATCTTATAACATCATATTAAGTATTTGAGATCCAGTTTCAAGGACTAAAACTCATTAAACCTTTGAAAATCTTAATTTCATTTACTTAAAGGGGTGTTTAGTTCAGTGAATATCACTGAGCAACTGTGAGTTTCTTGGGGTGTTTTTACTTGGTACATGTTACTTTAGGTAAATATAGCCTAGGTTAACCTTCAATACTAATGTTCTTCATTAAATAGTCAAAATTGCATCTTGATTATTATAACAATGAACTGTTATAGTTTTTGAGATCCTTAATCACCCATATCAATACATAAGATGTTATAGTAGCTTATTTCAGTCTTACTCAAGTTTATTACTTCATATTTAATCATTTAGGAGCATTATAATTTCACCCAAGTCAAACTAGAGTAAATTTCATAAAAGTCAAAATTGCATACATGTGCAAATATCCAAAATTTGTGGGAATTGTTTAGAATTTTGTGCTTGGATTCAGGACTTGAGCTTTTTACATGTTGAAGCCTCCCACCTAAGCTTTAGAATCCCACCATTTGCTAATTTTTGTGAATTTTATTGTGGGCCCCACACTCCCCCAAACACAGCTGCAGGGGTTGTCTGCTCCCTTGCTGCACAACAGCACACCCACCTTTGGTGGGTCCCACAGACCACCACAGTGAGCCCCACTGCCCCCCCCTTGGTTCTTCGGACTCACAAGCTGGCTATCTTTCTAGTTTTACCAAGTTTTTGAGTTCAAGCAACCTTGTGGGCCCCCTGAACTAGTTACAACTTTGTCCCATTTCTATGTTGAGCCAAGTACTCAAAGTGCTTATTGGATTGCTTATTTGCTTATTAGTGGTATTATTTTTTTGTTTTGGCTTCATATCAGTCCATTTCACTTATTTGCACCCAAAGATACCACTATGGACCCCACACTTGGTCATTTAAGCCATTTTATTAGCCAAGTCAAACAAAGTCAACTTTTTAGCATTCTAGTGTCCATTTTGCTTATATTTTAGCTTTGGAAAAAGTGTTTTCACAAACGTTGCTTGTTTTTAGGTATAAAATAGTTTTCCAGAAAGAAAAACCAAAAAAATCAAAAATAATTTTAAGTGATAGCTTCTATTTAATATCATTTATCTTTTTAATTTCCATTTTTAGCTTGTTATTAAGTAATTTGCATTTTTATATTTTTCTTAATTTTCTTTTATATTAAAGTATTTTTAGTAATTTTTCTAGATTTTGCTCTTGTCATTTAGTATTTTTTAGAATTAAATATAGTTTAAGTAATTATTAATTAATATTTAAGTATTAAATAGCATAATTACTTTTTATTAAGCAATTTTCCTAGCTTTTATATGTTATAAAATAATTTTAAGAATTTTTCTAGAATTTTTACTTTTCATTTTCTATTTTTTAGAATTTAATTAGTTTAATTTGTAATTAATTAATAATTAATTTAATAATTTGTAAAATGGTTAATTAACACATAAAATAAACTTTTTATATTTTTCTAGGATTCCTGTGATGGTTAATTAGTTTTATAAATTTTTTATTAATTTTCTAAAATCTTTTTAGTTTTTTTAATAATTTTGTTTAGTTTAATTAGGTAATTATTATTAAATTAGTAATTAATTAATATAAAAACACAAAAAAAAGTATATTTTTAATTCTAAAATTAGTTTTTAGTTATTTTATAATTTTAGAAATTAATTTTCATTTTTCTAGTATTAAAATAATATTATATTGTATTTAAGTTATTAAAATATTAATAATTAGTATTAAATAGTATTTAATTAATATTAAATAGTTAAATAGTGTAAAAATTCAATTTCTTTTTCTGATAATTTTCTTTCATCCTTAGGTTTGTAAAAAAGTCATTTTCACCCCCTGAGGGATTTCAGATTTCAGTTTTCACTTTTTATTTGGTACGTTGACGTTTATTTAAACTTAAACGTACCTTTTAAGTTTTGAAACGTTTTCACTTATCTGGTTTTTCAGTTTTTGTCCATATTAAGTATTTGTATCATTTGCAGCTAAAAATCAGTAGTATAATCATCCTAACCCTTTCCTGTGAAAATCACCCGATCACAAACCCGTTTTTATACCATCACACCTCGTTAGGACATAACGACCCGGGGAAACACTGTATTCCGCAGAGATTGAGCCTAAGGAGTTTGACTCTATTGACCACATCCGTGGTTGACTTTAGTTGACTGCTTTTGCCTAAATCAAAATTTTGGCGCCGCTGCCGGGGAGGTTGTGCGCGTATTCTAAACGGTTTTGCAGATTAGTGAATCTGGATATACATTCATTGTAAATTTATCCTTCTTTGTTCATATTATTATCATATAAAAACAAATCGGTTCCTGAAAACATTTTAAAATTAGTTTTCAACGAACACAAAAACCCAAAAAGAGCTTCTTTCTTAGTTTTATAAAATGTTTATAAAAAATATCCATCTTTACCCTCCCACCTTTTTAATTCTTCATTTCTCACCCTCCAAAACCCTTTGATTCTTTCTATGTCTCATCCTCACCTTCTTGTTTGTCGATGGTGTGGTAATCTTTATAATGGTGGTAATTGCCCTAGTTGTGGCACGGTAGAGCCAGGAAACGGGTCTGTCTATAACCAGAATCCCTATTCCTACCATGACACGACTAATTCATTCCATCAGCTTCCACACCATGAGACCCAGCAGTTTTACTGTTGTGAGTATTGTGGAGGCCCTCACTACAGCTCTGATTGTCAAACTAGGAATCAGTTTGTCTATGAACAGGTTCTTTGTAACAATCATGAATTTGGTTTTAACCAGCCTTCACAATACACAATCCCTCAACCACTTCCTCAATACGAATTAGCTAGAGCTGAATTGATTACTAAAATAATTATTGCTCAAACTCAATTCAACAAGAACATTCAAAATGGAATAAACTTTCTTCAGGATCTGATTCTTAGGAAACAAAAACCTCCTGTTGACTCATTTTATCTTGAGGATGAAAGTGATGAGGATGAACCATTTGAAGAAGAAAACTCTAAGGAACCTTCAGATATCTTAATAATGGGGGACAAGGAAATCAAAGTCAATCCTCTTGAGGAAATTGATGACCTGGTTCCAATCCCAAAGGTATCTGAGAAACCTTTTGATTCGACTTCAGTTGCAACTACATCAGTAGAAATACAGGGAGAAAATAATATGACTGAATCACTAGCAGTAGAAATAATGGAACTTGTAGAATCCATAACTGCTAGTCCTTCTCAACTCTCCCAGTCTGCTGTTATCACACCCGAAGTTCCCACTCACTCTCTGAACATGGGGGACGAGCATCTTAACACTGTTCCTGAAAAGAAATAGGACGAATTCATAAAGTCTAGTGTTGAGAACCTTGTCCCAATCCCGAGAGAGTCACAGGGAACTTTTGATCAAATGTGTGATCTACCTTCCCCTCCTGAAAATCCAAAAGATCATTTTGAGACTTTCTCCGATTTTAATGATGATTGTACGTCTTATGGAGAAGTTAAACATGTAGAGGCATCACTGCCTCATTCTGATGTTGACCCTCTTCTTGAGGAGTTCACAGATGAACTTACTCACATCAATCCACTTCCATTAGGAAGTGATGATGATCTGTTTGACTTAGAAGCCGATCTAGGAGAAATTGAAAATCTTTTAAATTCTAATCCCAACATCGAGCTTAGTACTTCACATACTGATGAAAATTCTTTATCTTCTGGAGACATCAGTTATGTGGAAGGATTACCTTCTGAGCTAGTCAGCTTAGAAGAAGAGAATGATGAAACTGACACTGAAATCAAAGATGAAGCACTTCGTGCAACACTATTGAATGTCAGTCTCCTCATTTCTAAAATCGAGGCTTTCAATAAGAAACCTATTTCATCTCCTATCTCCATTAAGGATAGTGACATTCCTTGCGATGATTCTATACCGGAATTTGAAGCCTTCCATTTTGATCCTATGGGAGAGAAGATTAGTGGCAGTACCACTTCTCAGTCTCATAATTCTCTCCCCGAATATGAATCATTTACCTTCAAAGAGTTCTCCTGTGAACTCACTCACATCAATCCAGAATATGATTCATTCACCTTCGAGGAGTTATCTGATGAACTTACTCATATCATATCTCCACCGGAGTATGATAATTTCTACTTTGATCTAGAAACACCCGGGATATGTCTTGATCAAACGAGCTTAAAATATTAGATTCATGATATTATGAATTCTCCTATGGGTGATGATGAGAAGGTCATGATATTTATCATGACTTTCTTTCTCTTTTACACCTATCCCGTGGCTTCTCCTGTTCTTCACTCCTTCGGAATGAAGACACTATTTTTGACCCCGGCACTTCCATTTACCATTCTAGGTAAAAGCTGGGTACTTATCTCATCGGTGTGGAACTTTCACGTGCTTCAAATGTTTTTCCGAACATCTTGAATGAAAGTCCGATGGAGATTGTCTCTTCCACATGATACTTCCCCATGAACCAATGAATTCGGGGTCGAGTCAAGCTAGCGACTTGGTAAACAAAAACAGTAGTGTTGACATAAATAATGAATAAAACCGTTATTTATATTTTTCGATATCTCTATGTTTTGATAATCACAAAATGTAAAATCATCAAACGTAAGATTACTACGTAAACAAGTATTAAGCTAGTTTATATCATTATATCCAACTTAATCACTTAAGGTATGAATAAACAAGTGGTTAATACATCTCATGATCAAAGGGGTATTTAATTAATTATTACAAAGTTTATTCAATTATATAAACATATTATATATTTTTGAAAAACACTTTTGGTAATAAAGAAAAATGTTTTAATCATACTTAATATATGAATTCAAATTTTTAACCAAAATCAGTTAGTTTTTCACAAAATAAACTTTCCCCACTAAAAGACAGAGTTTCTGGTCGTTACAGCTGGGCGGCCCCTTAATTATAAGGGGTGGTCCCCTTAAAATTAAGGGGACCGGCCATGAATTAAGGGGACCGGCCAGGCTCCTCTGTCAGAATTTTTCTCCTATAAATACCACCTTAAATATGGAATTTTTCCCCACCTTTTGTACGGAAATTTCAGATCTAAAACTCTCTAAACATCTTCCAAAACCCTTTGATCATTAGATTACTAATCCTTGTTTCAAGTGATTCAATCCCTTCTCATCCATCCTCATCCAAAGTGCAAAAGAAGAATACTCCTTCTACAACTAAGTTCAAGAAGTATTGAAGATTAGTTGTGTATATTGTATATATTATTTGTGAAGTTGTGTTGTGCTTGTAATAAGTAGTTTAGGAGAAATAGAAGTTGTGTAGGGAGAAGAAGTTGTTTAGTAGTGAAGTAGTGTAGTTGTGAAGAAGATTGGTGTGAAGAAGATTGGTGTGAAGTAGATAGGTGTGAAGTAGAAAGGTGTGAAGAAGAATTGGTGTGAAGTAGATTGGTGTGAAGAAGTTGTGTAGAAGTTGTGATTAAGTTGTGACGAAGTTGTGGTGTGTACATTGGTGTGTAAGGTTTTCTCCGCCATAAGGGAGTTTGTTGACATAGTGAAGAAAACTCTCGAGTAGGTGACTCGGGGAGTGGAGTAGGAACAAGGAAGGTGACCTTGTAGCCGAACCACTATAAATCCTTGTGTTGTGGTTTGATCTTTCCAACTCTTTTCATTACTTACTTATTTACTTATACAAATTTAGCTTAGTTAGTTAGTTACTATATAATTGTTCATATTGTGCAAGTATTGAGATCACATAAACTAGAATCGAAGTTTTTAAAACAAACTTATTTTTATAAATTTTAAAACGGATGTAAAACTATTCAACCCCCCCTTCTAGTTTTCCACAATTGGTATCAGAGCCACGTCTTGCAAGATCTTTAAAATATATTGTATTTTAAAACTTCTAACGATCTATGGAATATGAAAAATATTTAGAAGGGCAATCTATGCAAAGACCACCACTATTTGAAAGTGATGAATTTTTATATTGGAAGAATCGATTAGAAACTTATGTGAAATCAAAAGATCTAGATCTTTGGCATGTTATTACCAATGGTGATTTTTTACCTATTCAAAATAACCCCGAAACAAGGAAGATGAAATCGTACCTTTTGAAAAACAAAATGATGATTTAAAAAGAAAACTTGCTAAATATAATGAAGCAAAAATGGTTATTTATAATGCGCTACCACGTAAAGAGTACGAAAGGATCTTTATGTGTGAAACCGCAAAAGAAATTTGGAACTCTTTATTAATAACTCACCAAGGTAATAATCAAGTCAAAGATAATAAAATAGATCTACTTGTTCAACAATATGAGCAATTCACAATACCGGAAGAGGAATCAATTGATAATGCTTTTGCTAGATTTAACACTATCATCACAAGTTTAAAAGCACTTGATGAGAATTTTTCTAGTAAGAATTTTGTTAGGAAGTTTCTTAGGGCTCTTCACCCAAAATGGCGAGCTAAAGTGACGGCTATCGAAGAATCAAAGAATTTGTCAACGTTGCAACTTGATGAATTAATTGGAAATTTGAAAGTCTACGAAGCAATTATAAAGAAGGACTCCGAAATGGTCAAAGGAAAACGAGAGGAAAGCAAGTCAATCGCCTTGAAAGCTAGAAAGGAATCCAACAACGAAGATAGCTCATCTTCCGAAAGTGATGACGAAGAATATGCCATGGCCGTAAGAAATTTCAAGAAATTCTTCAAAAGGTGAGGAAGATTCGTTAGACAACCACACGATGAAAGGAGAGCATCTCAAAGGAATAAAGATGACATGTATAGCAAGAATGAGAGAAAGTGTTTCAAGTGTGGTGATCCGAATCACCTCATTGGAAAATGTCCAATGATGACAAGAGATCAAGATCAAAGAGCATTTGTTGGAGGAGCTTGGAGTGATAGTGATGAAGATGAGAAAGAAACAACAAAGGAAGAGAAGTGTCTCATGACAAAAACATCAAGTGAGGTACGTTCCGAAACCGAATACTTTAGTGATGAAAACTTATCATTAGATGAAAAAGATTTAGATAGTGAATACAATAGATTATCCAAACTAGGACAACAAGTAATGGCTAAAAACAAATCACTAAAATGCATAAACAACCAATTAGAAAATGAAGTAATAGAACTAAAAATTAAAATACATCAACTTGAAAAAGGTAAAGAAATTTTTAAAGAATGTAAATCATGTCAAGAGCTTAAACGTGAAAACAAAAAACTCAGGGAAGAAATTGGCAAACTTGATAAATTTGAAAATAGTAGTCACTCACTTAGTAAAATAATAAGTATTCAAAGAGTAACCGGAGATAAAACCGGTTTAGGATTTAACTCAACCGAAGCTTCAACAAGTGAAATTAAAAATGTCAAATTTGAAAGTGAACTCAATGAACTAAAACCTATAAAATCTGATCCGAAGTATATACTCATAAATGATAAGAAAATACCTCTTACTAGTGATGAAGAAATAAAACCGTTTTATAAACCATCTTTAAAAACCGATGTAGGATCATCTAAACCTAAAACAAGAACTAAAACTCCACCACCTAGGAAGCCAAATAATTCTTACCTTAGATCTAAAACACCTCAACCAAGAGTAAACCAAAATAGACGAAACTTTAACAATAATCAACAAATGTGGAACTTCAATCCGTGGAGAATGTTTCCACCATATATGCACCCAAGTCAAATACAAAACATGTTCGGATCAAATAACTTTGGTCAAATGAGACAATGAGGACCAACGTAGAAAATTCGCCATACATACTCGGAAATTTTAGTTGTCACCTCTAGTTCGTACAATTCCTTGAAGACTTTGAAGAAAAACGTATTGAAGACGAAAGGTACACATTTCCTTTTATTTCCTTGTCAAGAAATGCATGCTTAGTTTAGTCTCTAGTAGTTATGTTATTTTGTTTGGCTTATAGTTTCCTCTAGATTTTATATCTACACACACACACACACACACACACACACACACACACACACACATATATATATATATATATATATATATATATATATATATATATATATATATATATATATATATATACTTAGCTATATCTAGGATCTTATAACCTAGAAAATTCATTTGTTGACTTTCTAGAACTAGAAATTGTTCGTTTACGAACCTTTTCTTTCCCCCCATTTGTCTTATTGAACTTCAATGTTCAACGACACTCATGCTGATGTAGAGAGATGAGTCGAAAAATCTATGGATGAAACAAACTCCCGTCTTCCGTTGCATACGTCTCCCTCCTATATTCTCGTCTTATAAACCCATACTACATACGTATATATATATATATATATATATATATATATATATATATATATATATATATATATATATATATACTTATAAACCTTCCACAACTCTCTCGTCCACTTGACAACTTGATAAATTTCATCCGAAATGATCAAGAAATTTTAATTGACGAAATGTCAAGAAAAAGTGTCAAGTAATTCCTTTCGTGCGAATACACTCCAATGTATTTTTGATTAAATATAAATCTAATATATTTATTAATATTTTCTTGTTCCTTCCAGAAACCAAAACCTCGAAAAATCAAATTTTGGAGGGCGGCCCCCTTAATGTTTAAGGGGACCGACAGCCACATAAAGGGCGGCCCCCTTAATGTTTAAGGGGGCCGGCCATCTGATTGTTCCAATTCGTTTTCCCTCTTATTTCTTTTGCCAAACACTCCTCTTTCTCACTACCCCCATGTTCTGCTGCTGCTGTGACGAAATTCCAAACCCCAAAACATCAAAAACAACTTCCAAATCACATAATTCGGGTTATTTCGCAAAGGGCAAATTCATCTAACACGATCACCATTACATATTGTAAGTTTTTCATAACATATTTCATCTAATTCCATCTAATTTGGTCAAACTCGAGATTATGCATGTTTTAATAATTTTTTCAAATTCATAATTTCTTTCGAATTGGGTCTAAAATTTTCATAACTAAATGCTTCCCTTAGGATTAGGATGCTTAATTAACACTAGAAACTAATAATTATAAACCCTCTTGTCGAAAATTTTTGAAAAATTTCATACACTCCTTTTCAAAATTTTTGGTAAACACATTGTTGAATAATGCTATAAAAACTTGTTAAAACTAATCATACTATGTTTTTGTAACTTGTAAAACATGAAACTATATTTTTCGACTAAGTAAAAATATTTGTGTAAACGATAATAGGGTGTTTGGATTATGTCCAAATAATGTCGAAATTAAGTCGTTGTAATTTATATAAAATGTTGTCAAGATTATAAACCTAAAACTTGTAATTCGGACTTGTCAAGATATATAATTCATATATATATTGACATACTTGTAGTGTAAGTGTCTAGTTAAGGAAGCGTTTGGTTTAGTACGAAAAATGACATTTTTGAGTCCAGACATAAACCATCTTTTTCGAAAACTAATCACATGCATAAGAAACTCGTAAGAAATGACTAGTTTTACAACCTAAAGTAAATCTAGTAAATTTCATGATATATTAAGATGTTTAAAAGGACGTTTGGATTTGTCCATAACTACTTACTAAACATCGTAAAATATATCTAGAACGAGTTAAAAATAAAATTAAGGAACATGGTAAACTACTTCTTAGGATTATCGTCTTAGAGTCGAAGTATGTTTACGTTCCAACATAAGTCTTAACAATATATACACTTTTATTCTTCTTTATATTTATTTTGGTCTTTTGTATTGTTGTTGTGTTTAGGTGAAAATGCCAAAAGCGACTACCGAAGACCTTTCCCTCACTAAAAACTACATTCCTAAAGTTTCCCAACTCCCTACTACATCTCCTTCCATTGGACGTATATATCGTCAAGTTGAAGATAGAAACGTTCATAAGGGACGTATAGTAGATCTAGCTTTTGGTCAATCCGACTACATTAATCGCTTGTTTACAAGCATCAACTTCAATTGCCTCTTTGAAATCAATGAACCAATCGTTCCTCGTTTCATAGTTGATTTCTATAGCCAAGTCACGGTTCAAACAAATGATCTTGGTTCCATCACCATCTCCTTCATGATCCAAAATGAATTTATCACCTTAACTCTCGAGCAATTCAGTCAAATCCTTCAAATTCCTTTTAGAGGTCAAGCCGTTTTCACAAACGAGTGAGACCTCGAATCACTACATCGTTGTCGACCAACCTTTGGTCCATATCTCTCCGACATCCCTCATCCCGACGAAATTCGTCAAGTCCTTGGTGTGGAGCGTGCCACTACAACCCGAAAAATAAAATCCAAAAACGTCCAAATCTCTTCATACCAACTTCTCATCAAGGAATTAGGCCCCCACATGAAGCGTTGGGAAGAACTCATTCGTGAGAATGCGTTTGGAACCGGAGGTCACCGGGACCATCTCTCGGCGTGCCTTGCTCACATGTTGTATTGTATCGCTATTGAAAAGCCATACAATTTGGCCTACTTCTTTATCAAATGGATTGAGTGTGCTAGAAAAACTCCCAAAGCCAATCTTCCATATGGAATGTTTGTAACTTGTCTATATCGTCATGTTATCGAGTACTACCCCGATCTTGACAATAGCATCTACGAGTCCATCTATCCACTTTACGTCCTCTCGCTCTAAAACAAACTCGACGAACTCGAAGTGACAAGGGAAAATCTCGTCGTCATAGCTTTCATGGTTCATCTTCTCAACAAGACGGTGACGATGAGGAGGAAAACACCCATGGTGCTAGTACCCCTTCGTTCTCCGAGTTCGTTGATAATCTAGAGGATCTCGACTATCCCGAGTATTCAACCCCATCTCCTAGCGATCAAACCGACGAAGTACTTCATGAACGAACAACCGAGGTGCTTAGACGATAAAAGAGTTTGCATGAAGAAGTTAGAGGTGGCTTCAAACCCATCGGGAAGACGTTGAAGGGTATCTTCGGGAAGAAAAGGAGATGATGGAGATTAGTTTATGTTTGTTGAACAATATTTATTTTTATGTCTCTTGATCGTGGATATTTATGTTCTATTTGTCCGAATTATATTCGAAAGTACTTGTATTTCTCTTGGATGATTGTTTAGATACTTGACTAGGTTGATACTTGCTTAATTATGTTTAATATATGCTTATGATTGGATGTTTTATCACTTAATCTATATATTTGCTTGCATGCTTAGCTTATGTGTATATATATATATATATATATATATATATATATATATATATATATATATATAGCATGTATGCTTTCTAATAGACCAAAACAAGTGTGAAATGTCCAAATAGAGCTTGCTGCAAAAACAAAACAGAATATAACGTTTTTCCAGAAAAATTTTGAAATTTTTTGAGTTCTGGGTCATCAGATGGGCGGCCCCCTTAATTCATAAGGGGCGGCCCCCTTAAATTTAAGGGGACCGGCCATCTGGAACAGTCTTTACACTGTTTTCTTTTGCAACTTGTGACTTCTTTTGCTAGTCCCAGCTACCATTTCCCTTAAAAACTAATCTGATTTTGGAATCTAACAATGCAATTTCAAATTAATTCTATTTCTAAACATGTTTTCATACTATATAATCCCCATGCATGTTTAATTCACATTCCATCATCCTCAACCTTCATCAAACCTCATCCTTTCATCATGTCATCACCAAAAATCACATATTCAAACAATGCCAAGAAACAAAAACTTGTCATTATTCCACCAAAACAACTATTCATTGATCTCACCAATGAAGACAACACTCCATCACCACCACCTCAATGCTCATCTCCTAGTGCACCTAATGCACCTTCCAAAACACCATCAACAAATGGAACCTCCACTTCTTCCATACCATCCACTTCATCCATAAATGACTACATAAACACTCACTTGTCTCCTCCACCAATGGTTCAACCACCACAACCTACCATTGAAAACACGAATCTTGAATTAACCCTCTCATTATCACCATTAACACCTCTTGATGCACACTTCTCATCATCCCCTATCAATCCACCAACCTATAACCCCGTCCCATGGAGCTTACTTGAAGCTCATGGTGACACTTGCCTTTGTTGCATCCACAACCGAACAATTGTGTTCGGACTAAGAGATGAGATACAATACATGTTTTCACACATTGAAAACTTGTTGCATCAACCACCAACCACCACTAACACATCTCCTCCACCACCATCAACAAACACTCCTCCACCATTACCATCTCCATGTTTACCATCAATTCCAACCAATTAAACATGCTTGGTGTTTTGCAAATAAAATTGTCTTAAACCATTTTGGATGGCAAGCTATAGAGAGGACTTTCATGTTAGAGCTATGGTTTATTTTAGTTATGATTTTAAGCCTTCAAGGCTTTTATTATTTGCACTACTTGTTTAATCCTTTAGTTTGTTGATGTAATGCTTGTTGTAACCTTTTATTCTTTCAAAGATTATGGTTATGTTTAGCTTCTATTCTTGCATGCTATATATATATGTTGCTTGTCCACTAAATATTTTTTGCAAGAATTCCGTATCTCGATTCCTTTTTGACCTCAAAACGAGGGGGAGTATACATCAAGGGGGAGCTCCAATTAAATCGGGATAACCTTTTTGATGCTAACAAAAAGGGGGAGAATTGATATAAACTCACAATAATACTTGTATATATACTAATTTTCGCTTAATGAGTTTAGATTTTGTAATCATCAAAAAGGGGGAGATTGTTGACATAAATAATGCATAAAAACGTGATTTATATTTTTCGATATCTCTATGTTTTGACGATCACAAAATGTAAAATCATCAAACGTAAGATTACTACGTAAACAAGTATTAAGCTAGTTTATATCATTATATCTAACTTAATCACTTAAAGTATGAATAAACAAGTGGTTAATACATCTCATGATCAAAGGGGTATTTAATTAATTATTACAAAGTTTATTTAATTATATAAACATATTATATATTTTTGAAAAACACTTTTGGTAATAAAGAAAAATGTTTTAATCATACTTAATATATGAATTCAAATTTTTAACCAAAATCAGTTAGTTTTTCACCAAATAAACTTTCCCCACTAAAAGACAGAGTTTCTAGCCGTTACAGCTGGGCGGCCCCCTTAATTATAAGGGGCGGTCCCCTTAAAATTAAGGGGACCGGCCATGAATTAAGGGGACCGGCCAGGCTCCTCTGTCAGAATCTGTCAGAATTTTTCTCCTATAAATACCACCTTAAATCTGGAATTTTTCCCCACCTTTTGCATGAAAATTTCAGATCTAAAACTCTCTAAACATCTTCCAAAACCCTTTGATTATTAGATTACTAATCCTTGTTTCAAGTGATTCAATCCCTTCTCATCCATCCTCATCCAAAGTGCAAAAGAAGAATACTCCTTCTACAACTAAGTTCAAGAAGTATTGAAGATTAGTTGTGTATATTGTGTATATTATTTGTGAAGTTGTGTTGTACTTGTAATAAGTAGTTTAGGAGAAATAGAAGTTGTGTAGGGAGAAGAAGTTGTTTAGTAGTGAAGTAGTGTAGTTGTGAAGAAGATTGGTGTGAAGAAGATTGGTGTGAAGTAGATAGGTGTGAAGTAGAAAGGTGTGAAGATGAATTAGTGTGAAGTAGATTGGTGTGAAGAAGTTGTGTAGAAGTTGTGATTAAGTTGTGACGAAGTTGTGGTGTGTACATTGGTGTGTAAGGTTTTCTCCGCCATAAGGGAGTTTGTTGACATAGTGAAGAAAACTCTCGAGTAGGTGACTTGGGGAGTGGAGTAGGAACACGGAAGGTGACCTTGTAGCCGAACCACTATAAATCCTTGTGTTGTGGTTTGATCTTTCCAACTCTTTTCATTACTTACTTATTTACTTATACAATTTTAGCTTAGTTAGTTAGTTACTATATAATTGTTCATATTGTGCAAGTATTCAGATCACATAAACTAGAATCGAAGTTTTTAAAACAAACTTGTTTTTATAAATTTTAAAACGGACGTAAAACTATTCAACCCCCCTTCTAGTTTTCCACAAGTAGCATGCATATGGGTTTTCACCCTAAGTGTGGGGGAGTCGCCCCTGCTGCTGTTACCATGTATATACTTTGATTAAAAAAAAGTGTATGTATATATATAAATAAAGTGAAAAATGGTGTTTCCACATTTAGTTTGTAATATTGCCTTTTTACGTTCAAAGAGTCGGCATAATAGCTGGGACTTTGAATAATGAGGACAATATTCAATTCTAAGTGTGGGGTGGGGGAAATTCTAGCAAATTTGATCATATTATACCTTCTAGTACCCCCGTTTTTGGCAAAAATTTTAAATTTTTTTTTTCACTTTATTTCAAAATTTTTATGGTTATCAGTCCACCTTGTCTAAACCACAAAAGGACTGGCTAATCCAGGAGCAAACGGCTCTTGGTAAAGATATATCAAATTAATTTATGGCTGACAATTTGCCCAAAATTGTATGGTATTCAACTCACCATATCCTAAAAAGTAAAAGAGTTGGCTAGCCCACAAGGTTATGGCTTGTGGTAAAGGCAATGGAAAATCATAATTGGTAATCAACTCACCTAGATGATGACTGTATCCCATCAAAGAGTTGGCTAGTCCAGAAGCAAACGGCATCTGGTAAAGACAAATTAAATCCGTTGACAACTGATGGTTTGCTCAAAATCATATAGTTATCAGTGTACCATAGTTCTTACTTGAACTGAAACATTTGGCTACTCCGGAAGTAATGGCTTTTGGTAAAGAGATATCTAATCCATTAATTTTTCAAAACGGGTTGTTTTTGGATTCTAGATTGCTAGGGACTAGCAATAGTTTAGTGTGGAGGATTGATGAGTGTGTAAATACTCATCATTTTTGGTCAATCTGAACTGCAAAAACATTTAAAAACACTCAGAAATGCATCAAAATACAGAAAATATCCCAAACTTGTGTTTTATATGTTTCAGATGCAAAATGATTAAAAACAGATGAAAAAAGGTCAAAGTTTGTATAATTGGTAGTTTCAGTCCCCCAACTTTCAAGAAATGTCAGAAATGGTCCCTGGGAAAATTATTTCAAAGAAAAGTCAACAATAGTCCCCCAGGAATCAAAGAATGACAATTTTTACCCTTGGAGTTCAAGTTTACAAAAATGGAAACTTAGGCCCCTCAACTTTGCAAGTTTGGCAAAATTAGTCCCTGGGTATTAAAATTGGGAAATTATCAAATATTACCTTGGTACTATTCAAACTTGGCATAAGTGGTCCTTTTTGATAACTTTTGGAAAATTACAAGTTTAAACCTTCTACTTTCACAAATGACATAAAAGGTCCCCGAATATAAAAATGGGAAAATTATCATTAATGGTCCTTAGGGTATTGAAACTTGGCATGTTTAACCCTTTTGATAACCTTGGGAAAGTTACCATTTCAGACCCTCAACGTTGCAGAAATTACAAATTTGGTCCTTGTGATAACTTACTACACCAAACGCATCCCCTTTTATTATTTGTGATCCAAAATAAACCAATCTGTGGAAAACTAGATGGGGGGGGGGGGGTTTGAATAGTTTTACGTCAATTTTATTTTATAAAAACTTTGTTTGCAAAATAATCGATTCTAGTTTTACGTGAGATCAATAAACAACACTTATATAAACTAATATCTACGAAATAAAATGACAACAATATAAGTAAATAAGTAAAGAGATAGAGATGGAAAGATCGCACCACAAGACAAAGGATTTATAGTGGTTCGGCTACGAAGCACCTCTTCTCCCTACTCCACTCCCCGAGCACCTAACTCGAGATTTTTCTTCACTACGTCAACAAGCTCCCTTATGGCGGAGAAAACCTTACACAACTTTTGCTTACACCAATTTACGACACTAAGCTAAATGTCGAGTCCTAATAGTAGCTAGAACCAATCTCACACCAGTACACACCTTCTTCACAACTTATGCACACCACTACTTCTACACAACTTTACACAACTTCACTACTTCTTTTTCACAACACTACTTCTACTTCTACCCAACACAACTACTTCTATTCACAACTACTAACACACCTAGATCTATCTATTACACAACTTCTACACCTTTACAATATACACAAGCCTACAATACTTCTTAACAAGATGTTGGAGGAGTATTCTTCTCTTGCACTTTGAATGATGAAGGATTGGATCACTTGAAACAAGAACTAATATGTTTATGATCAAAGGATTTAGGAAGATGATTTGAGAGAATTAGAACAGAAAGTTTTAGTGCAAAAGGTGAGGAAAAAATTCAGATTTGAACCAGTATTTATAGGCAAAGAATTCTGACACAGGAGCGTATGCCGGCCCCCTTAAAATTAAGGGGGCCGCCTACTGTAACGGCCTGATTTCTTTGTCTTTTCTGGGAAAAGTGTATTTGGTGAAAATTTAACTGAATTTGGTTAAAAATTTGAATTCATATATTTATTATGAAATAAACATTTTCCTTTAATTACTAAAAGTGTTTTTCTTAAATATATAAAATGTTTATACCATTTTATATAATTTGTAATTAGTAAATAAACCTTCCTTTGATCATAAAATGTATTAGGCACTTGTTTATTCATACCTTAAGTGAATTAGTTGGATATAATGATATTTTGGTTCTAAATACTTATTTACGTAATGATTTTACGTTTAATGATTTCAGATTTTGTGATCGTCAAAACATAGGGATATCGAGAAATATTAATAACGTTTTTACGCATTATTTATATCAACTATCTCCCCCTTTTTGATGATTACAAAATCTAAACTCATTAAATCAAAAATTATTATATATGCAAGTATTTAGTGAGTTTATATCACTTCTCCCCCTTTTTGTGAACATCAAAAAGGTTAACCCGAAGTCGGATGAGCTCCCCCTTGATTTGTACTCCCCCTCGTTTTAAGGTTAAAAGACAAATCGAGATATTGAATGCTTGCAAAAATATTTAGAACATACAATATATATATAATGCAATAAACTAAATATATAACAAGAAAATATGTAAAAAGCAAACAATAAATCTCAACAAGCATTCATTATTCATAGAAATAGATTATGTTGGAAAACATAATCATTGTTGCAAAAGAATACATATGTGCTTTTCTTAGAAAGCTACACTAGATAATACTAAGTTGCCATCTTGAGGTCTCTAGGACTTGCTTGGAGATTTGAAGCATGGAGCATGGATTTAGTGGTGGTGGACTTTTGTGGGAATTTTGTTTGGAGAGTTTGGAGTTGTTGATGGAGGTGAGCTTGGAGCGGAAGAGTTGGATTGTTGTGTTTGTGATGGTGATGGGGAGGACCTTGTGAGGAGATACTCAATCCAAGTGAAGTATTCATTGAGAGCAATGGTTTGTTTTTGGAGAAAAATACAACAAGGACAATTGTTGACATGATTCTCAAGTGGGAAAATGTTGTTGGATGGTGAGGATGGAGTGGTAGAGGGTTGTTGACCCAAATTGCGTTGAGCAAGATGTAGGGCAAGGAGAGCACTAAGCTCATGGGCTTCTTTGAGCTCCTCAACGAACTTTTTATGTTCGGAGGAAGGTGATGATGGAGGAGTTGGGTTATTGTTGGGGATTGAGGTTTGGACATTAGACATAGGATTCATGTCTTGATGAGGAGGATGGATGTGGTTTTGGGATTGAGTATGTTCCTCAAAAGGATCATTTGGAAGATTTGTGGTGAGTGAGATAGTAAGGTTTTCATGTGGAGGTAAAGTGAAGGTATCTTTTGGGTGAAGTGAATGTTTAGTTGTTGGTTGGTTGGAGACAACATCATTAATGGATGAGAATTTTTGACATGTGTCAAGTTTTTTTCTCCACACGGGTTTGATGGTGATTCTTGCACCTCTTGTGGGTATGGTTCTTGGATGATTGGGGGAAGACATGATGGATTGAATGATGATTAATGATGAATGAGGGTATTTATAGTGTGATGATTTGGTGTTTATGGAAGGATAATATGTGGTAGATTTGATAGAAAAAGAATGTTTATGAATTTAGGAAAGTGGGGAATCAAAATAGGGTGAAATGGGCTAAAAGCAGAAAGTAAACAGGGAACCTCAACCATCAGGTGGCCGGCCCCCTTAATTAATGGCCGGCCCCTTTACTTTTAAGGGGGCCGCCCGTTATAATTATGGGGGCCGCCTAATGTCTGGTTCCCAGATTGCCAGAAATGGTTTTTGGTACAGATTTTTATAGAAAGATGTTTATTTTAAGGTTTTGTTATGGGCAAGTCCATCTCTTTAGGCAACTAAAAAACTATTATCTTGATGAAGTATGCATGGAAAGTATATATATGTAGGCAACTAAGCAAATATTATAGTTTTCATGCAAAGGCAATAATGATAAAGAACAAATAGGCAAGTTATGTATCCTAAGGCAACAAATAAAGTATAAAGCAACTTAGTGGGGGAGAAACTAATGATGGAACAAATGTGACCAAGCGACACTTGACATTTTTCTAGTGTGTGCCTATATGCAACAAATATGGAGATGCGATTGCTTCGACTCCTAATGCAAAGAAATGCATGTATCCTAAGAAGAAATCCAAAAAATCCTTGATTCAATTTGCTTAGTCTATGATTGCCAAAGATATATATAGGATCATATATTTTGATACTTCATGTGAGCTCTTATGCATGATTTTAGAAAAACTTTTTTTTAACATTATTCAACAATGTATATAAACAAAATTTGAAAATGATGAGTTTTCCTAATCGTGAGAATGATTTCAAAATGAATTGAGGTTTTCTTTTGAGAGTATATATGCAAAAACAAAATATCTCAATTCCTGATTTTTGTGCAAAATAGAATCCTAGACTGAGACTTGAGAAGAAAGAAAAGTAAATTTAATATTTTTATGCTCAGATGGCCGACCCCCTTAAAGTGAGGCCGGTCCCCTTAATTTTAAGGGGGCCGCCCTTATAAATTTAAGGGGTCCGCCCATCTGACAGTCAATTTTTTTTTTCAGAATCAAGAAATTTCAGAAATAAAATTTTAATCTATTTGTTCCATCATTCCTAATCCTAAACGCAAGTGGTTAAATAATTCACGCTTAAGGGGCTTAGTAAATATATCTGCAATGTTATCTTCCGAGGCTACCTTTTCTATTGTTATGTTTCCCTTTTGTACATTATCCCTAAGAAAGTGATGACGGATTTCTATATGTTTAGTCCTAGAGTGTTGAACTGGATTCTTACTTAAATCTATGGCTCCTTTATTATCACACATTATAGGAATGTTTTCTAACCTAATGCCATAGTCTACGAGAGCTTGTTTCATCCATAGTGCTTGTTGACATGCCTTTCCAGCGCTTACATATTCAGCTTCGGTGGTCGAAATGGCAAGAGCGGTTTGCTTCTTGGAAAAACAAGACATTAGGCAATATCCCATAAACGTGCAAATACCACTAGTGCTTTTTCGATCCACGTAGTCTCCCGCATGATCCGAATCCGCATAGACAATGGTTTCTATGCCGGATCCCTTAGGATATCATAATCCTAAGTGTATAGTGCCTTTAATGTATCGGAAGATACGCTTAACCGCTTCTAGGTGAGAGGTTTTGGGATCCTCTTGAAAACTGGCACAAAGGCAAACACTAAACATGATATCGGGTCTACTTGCCGTTAAGTATAGTAAACTACCTATCATTCCTCTATACTTAGTGTTATCTACGGACTCACCTTCTTCATCTCTTGTGAGTTTCACTTCCGTAGACATAGGTGTCTTAAGGGGTTTTGAGTCTTCTAGGCCAAATTTCTTAAGCATTTCCTTAATGTATTTTGATTGGTTAAAAAATATTCCATCGTTTAGTTGTTTTATTTGTAATCCTAGGAAGAAGTTTAGTTCACCCATCATGCTCATCTCAAACTCATCATGCATGATTTTGGCAAATTCATCACACATATCTTGACAAGTCGATCCAAATACAATGTCATCGACATATATTTGAACAATGATGATATTTGGGTCACTTCTTTTAGTGAAGAGAGTGTTATCTACCATTACCATGGAATAATTATGCTCAACTAGGAAAGCTTTAAGTCTATCATACCAAGCCTTTGGAGCTTGCTTAAGACCATATAAAGCTTTCTTTAGTTTGTAAACATAATCAGGTTTTGCGAAGTCAATGAATCCCGGAGGTTGTGCCACATAAACCTCCTCATTGATAAAACCATTGAGGAATGCACTCTTCACATCCATTTGGTATAACTTAAAGTCTAGGGCGCATGCATAAGCTAAAAGGATTCTAATGGATTCTAATCTAGCTACAGGAGCATAGTTTCGTCATAATCAATTCCTTCTTGTTGATTATAACCTTGGGCGACTTACCTAGCTTTATTCCTAGTTACTATTCCATTTTCATCTAATTTATTCCTAAATACCCACTTAGTTCCTATTATGGTTGCATTCCTAGGATTTGGGACTAGTTCCCAAACATCATTTGTTTTAAATTGATTTAATTCTTCTTGTATAGCCATAATCCAACTTTCATACTTTAAGGCTTCATTTATATTCTTAGGTTCTATTGTTGACACAAAACAAAAAAAAGTTATTTTTATATTGAGCTTGTGATCTAAGTGTTCTTTGATTTAGGTGACCTATTATGTTATCTAATGGATGTGACTTTGATTCTTTAACATTTACAACTTCATTTTTTTCTAAAGTTTCTACTTCAAGATCATTACCTAAGGGTTTAGTTTTACTAACCTCAATAGCTTCTTCTTCTATAACATCATCATCTTCTAAGGGTAATGTTTTAGGTAGTGGAGGAGTTTCATCAAAGGTTACATTTAGGGATTCTTCTACTTTCAAGGTATGTTTATTAAGAATTATATATGCCTTACTATTTTGAGAATATCCTAGAAAAACTCCTTCGTAAGCCTTAGGGTCAAACTTAGTGAGATAGTCTTTTGTATTAAGAATGAAGCATTTACTTCCGAATACTCTAAAGTAGCTTATATTAGGTTTTCTACCTCTTAATAATTCATATGGAGTTTTTCCTAAGATTCGTCTAATGGAAACTCTATTAAGTCTATATATTGATGTATCTACGGCGTGACACCAAAATTTTTGTGGGATAGATTGTTCATTTATCATTGTTCTACTAATTTCTTGTAAAGACATATTTTTTCTTTCTACTACCCCATTTGATTGCGGAGTACGTGGAGCGGAAAAGTTGTGAGATATTTCATTTTTATCACAAAATTTTCCGAATTGTACTTCGTTATCAAATTCCCTACCATGGTCCGTCCTAATTGAGACTATAGAGCATCCTAACTTATTTTGTGTCATTTTACTAAATATCTCAAATTTTTCAAAGGCTTCGGTTTTATCACTTAAGAACCTAGTCCACGTGTATCATGAATAATCATCTACTATAACAAAGGTGTAACGATTGCCACCGTAGCTCCGCACAGCGGATGGACCAAAAAGGTCCATATGAAGTAATTCTAAGCATCTAGTTGTGGATAACATATTTTTAGCTTTGTGACTAGCATGTGCTTGTTTTCCAATTTTACAAGCATCGCAAAAGTGTTGATCATATCTTAGGCTAGGTAAGTTTCTAACTAGTTCCTTAGAGGCTAAAGATTGTATTTGTTGCATGTTTGCATGACCTAATCTCCTATGCCACAAAGTGGAGTTTTCATCTATAGTAGCTAGGCATATCTTATCTTCCGGTTTGTCTCCTAATTTCATAACATATATACCTCCTTTCCTAATTCCTCTACCTATAACTTTCTTATCCTTAATTATTTCACTATCTTTCTCGGTAAAGGTAACCTTACACTTATTATCACATATTTGGCCTATACTAAGCAAGTTATAAGTTAGATTATCTACATGCTTGACATTTTCAATAGTTAGAGAGTCTTGAGAGATCGTACCTTTGCCTATGATTTTTCCACGATGATCACTACCAAAAACAACATTACATCCGTTGTATGCCTTATATGTAGAAAATGGCTTGCGATTCCCCGTCATGTGTCTTGAGCATCCACTATCCTTTATCCACTCATCGGGCTCCAAATCTACTCCTAGACATATTTCATCAGGTTCATGAGCCACAAAACATTTGTGCTTCATTGTTTCGTCTTCGTCACTAGATATTCTTCTTTGGGTGGTTTTCCTTTTATCTTGTGCTTTTAGTCGCTTCTTAATAATATTCTTGAATTCTTTAACGACCTTTGCATATTCTTCATCTTCACTTTCAGAACTAAAATAGTCATCATTATTATGTTCGATCGTTGACTTTGTACACCCTTCTTGTTTGCTCTTGGTACGACTCATGGGGTTTTCGTCATTATTACCTACACATGCAAAATTTGAACTAGTAGCACTTGTACTCATTTCAACTAAATACTTATCTACTATACTTTCATTTTCAACAATTTTATATATAAAATTTTCTTTGGCTTGACATTTCTCTTGATGTAAATTTAAAAGACTTTTCCACATATCATTTGTTGTTTGACAAAAAAATATTCTTTCATATTCAATATTTGGTAAAGCTTTGTATATAATCATTTTAGCAATATCATTTTTATCAAACACTACTTTGAAATAATTATCTTGTTTTTCAAAAGTGGTTTTTGTTGATTGAAAATTACCAATTGAAATGACATGCCAAAGCTCATAATCTATTAATTTCACATAACTTTCGAATCGATTTTTCCATTCAAGAAAACTTGTATTTTCAAAATATGGTGGTTTAAATGTCATGTTCCCTTCTAAATATTTTTCCGATTCCATAGATCGATTTCAAGTTTTAAAATACAGTTTATTTAAAAAATCTTGTTTAACGTAGCTCTGATGCCAATTGTAGAAAACTAGAAGGGGGGGGGTTGAATAGTTTTACGTCAATTTTATTTTATAAAAACTTTATTTGCAAAATAATCAATTCTAGTTTTATGTGAGATCAATAAACAACACTTATATAAACTAATATCTACGAAATAAAATGAAAACAATATAAGTAAATAAGTAAAGAGATAGAGATGGAAAGATCGCACCAAAAGACAAAGGATTTATAGTGGTTCGACTACGAAGCACCTCTTCGCCCAACTCCACTCCCCGAGCACCTAACTCGAGAGTTTTCTTCACTACGTCAACAAGCTCACTTATGGCGCAGAAAACCTTACACAACTTTTGCTTGCACCAATTTACGACACTAAGCTAAATGTCGAGTCCTAATAGTAGCTAGAACCAATCTCACACCACTACAAACCTTCTTCACAACTTATGCACACCACTACTTCTACACAACTTTACACAACTTCACTACTTCTTTTTCACAACACTACTTCTACTTCTACCCAACACAACTACTTCTATTCATAACTACTAACACACCTAGATCTATCTATTACACAACTTCTACACCTTTACAATATACACAAGCCTACAATACTTCTTAACAAGATGTTGGAGGAGTATTCTTCTCTTGCACTTTGAATGATGAAGGATTGGATCACTTGAAACAAGAAATAATATGTTTATGATCAAAGGATTTAGGAAGATGATTTGAGAGAATTCGAACAGAAAGTTTTAGTGCAAAAGGTGAGGAAAAAATTCAGATTTGAACCGGTATTTATAGGCAAAGAATTCTGACACAGGAGCGTATGCCGGCCCCCTTAATTATGTGCCGGCCCCCTTAAAATTAAGGGGGCCGCCCCTTATAATTAAGGGGGCCGCCCACTGTAACGGCCTAATTTCTTTGTCTTTTCTGGGGATAGTTTATTTGGTGAAAATTTAACTGAATTTGGTTAAAAATTTGAATTCATATATTTATTATGAAATAAACATTTTCCTTTAATTACCAAAAGTGTTTTTCTTAAATATATAAAATGTTTATACCATTTTATATAATTTGTAATTAGTAAATAAACCTTCCTTTGATCATAAAATGTATTAGGCACTTGTTTATTCATACCTTAAGTGAATTAGTTGGATATAATGATATTTTGTCACTAAATACTTATTTACGTAATGATTTTACGTTTAATGATTTTAGATTTTGTGATCGTCAAAACATAGGGATATCGAGAAATATTAATAACGTTTTTACGGATTATTTATATCAACACAATCCAAATCCAAAACAAACCAACATCCCACCGTTTCTTTTATCCTAGCCCAATACTAAGCCCAAACCACCCACACTTATTATTACCAGGTTTGACCCCAGTCAAAACTCCCAAAACCGCCTTCACCCCTTCATTCCCTCCCTGGTTTCTTTGCAAATACCACCAGTGGTATCACCATCCCAACTTGCCCACCACTCTCACCCATCACCTCCACCACCCCTACCCTACCCTATAAACCCTAGCCTTTCACCCTTACACTCAAACACAGCCCAATTGCAATTTACACTTTTTGGCGCCAAATTGCAAATCAAAGGCTAGGATCTGTTTCAGAGCACCAATGGCCAAGATTTCAAGTGGGATTGACTCAGAAACCCTAGTGGGTCACTATAAATCAAGAAAGAAGGGGAAGAGAAGACCAGTAGTTAAATTAGTTTAGTTAAAATCGTATTAAGTGTAATTCCAAGTTTCAGTTGTAATTTTCAGTTTAATTATCTTGAAATCAGTTATCTTAGTAAAATGAAAACTTTCTTAAACCTTTAATTACAGTTTTGTTCATTAAATTCATGTTTAGCATTTTTTGAGTGAAATTGACAATTTCACTCATCATTGTTAAATATTGTTGTTTCCTGTTCCATTAAGCTCAATTTTAATTATCTAAAAGCTTTTATAAGCTTACAAAGCTTATATACCAGTTTTAGTTCAAATATAAAAAATACAAGAAAAAACAAGAAAAATAGAAAATCAATCAAAAATTCAAGAAAGAAGAAGAAGGAAGCTTGGAGCAAGGGAATTTTGGATTGCCCTTGGTTGTAGTGCCTTGTGGAAGGCTTTAGGAGTGGTTTGTGGTCCATGGTTCACTGGTTTTAAGCTTGAATGCAATTGTAAGCAAAATTCCATTTTTTGGCTTATCAATGTACAACTGCTTAATACTCCTTATAGTTGGTTCTTTATGCTTATTTGATGTATATTAGTTGTTATGTTGCTCAATATCACCTGTTTGTTCTTTGAAACTCTTGTTTTGATCAATTTTTATATTTCACTGTTAAAATAGATTATTAGTAAGTATTAGTACTTCGTTGTTGTCATTGGTAGTTCTGAGTTAAAATCATCTTATAACATCATATTAAGAATTTGAGATCCAATTTCAAGGACTAAAACTCATTAAACCTTTGAAAATCTTAATTTCATTTACTTAAAGAGGTGTTTGGTTTAGTGAACATCACTGAGCAACTATGAGTTTCTTGGGGTTTTTTTACTTGGTACATGTTACTTTAGGTAAATATAGCCTAGGTAAACCTTCAATACTCATGTTCTTCATTAAATAATCAAAATTGCATCTTGATTATTATAATAATTAACTGTTATAGTTTTTAAGATCCTTAATCACCCATATCAATACATAAGATGTTATAGTAGCTTATTTCAGTCTTACTCAAGTTTATTACTTCATATTTAATCATTTAGGAGCATTAGAATTTCACCCAATTCAAACTAGAGTAAATTTCATAAAAGTCAAAATTGCATACATGTGCAAAAATCCAAAATTTGTGGGAATTGTTTAGAATTTTGTGCTTGGATTCAGGACTTGAGATTTTTACATGTTGAAGCCTCCCACCTAAGCTTTGGAATCCCACCCTTTGCTTATTTTTGTGAATTTTATTGTGGGCCCCACACTCCCCCAAACACAGCTGCAGGGGCTGTCTGCTCCCCTGCTGCACAGCAGCACACCCACCTTTGGTGGGTCCCACAGACCACCACAGTGGGTCCCACTGCCTCCCCCTTGGTTCTTTGGACTCACAAGGAGGCCATCTTTCTAGTTTTACCAAGCTTTTGAGTTCAAGCCCCCTTGTGGGCCCCCTGAACTAGCTGCAACTTTGTCCCATTTCTGTATTGAGCCAAGTACTCAAAGTGCTTATTGGATTGCTTATTTGCTTATCAGTGGTATTATTTTGTTGTTTTGGCTTCATATCAGTCCATCTCACTTATTTGCACTCAAAGATACCACTGTGGACCCCACACTTGGTCATTTAAGCCATTTTCTTAGCCAAGTCAAACAAAGTCAACTGTTTTAGCATTTTAGTGTCCATTTTGCTTATTTTTGAGCTTTGGAAAAAGTGTTTTCACAAAAGTTGCTTGTTTTTAGGTATAAAATAGTTTTCTAGAAAGAAAAACCAGAAAAATCAACAATAATTTTAAGTGATAGCTTCTATTTAATATTACTTATCTTTTTAATTTCCATTTTTAGCTTGTTATTAAGTAATTTGCATTTTTATATTTTTCTTAATTTTATTTTATATTAAAGTATTTTTATTAATTTTTCTAGAATTTTCTCTTGTCATTTAGTATTTTTTAGAATTAAATATAGTTTAAGTAATTATTAATTAATATTAAATAGCATAATTAGTTTTTATTAAACAATTTTTCTAGCTTTTATATGTTATAAAATAATTTTAGGAATTTTTCTAGAATTTTTACTGTTAATTTTCTATTTTTTAGAATTTAATTAGTTTAATTGGTAATTAATTAATAATTGGTAAAATAGTTAATTGACACATAAAATAAATTTTTTATATTTTTCTAGGATTCCTGTGATGGTTAATTAGTTTTATAAAAAATTTCTTAATTTTCTAATATTTTTTAGTATTTTTAATAATTTTGTTTAGTTTAATTAGGTAATTAATATTAAATTAGTAATTAATTAATATAAAATCCACAAAAGGACAAAAAAGTTTATTTTTAATTTTAAAATTAGTTTTTAGTTATTTTGTAATTTTAGAAATTAATTTTCATTTTTCTAGTATTAAAATAATATTATATTGTATTTAAGTTATTTAAATATTAATAATTAGTATTAAATAGTATTTAATTAATATTAAATAGTTAAGTAGTGTAAAAATTCAATTTCTTTTTCTAAAAATTTTCTTTCATCCTTAGGTTTGTAAAAAAGTCATTTTCACCCCCTGAGGGATTTCAGATTTCAGTTTTCACTTTTTATTTGGTACGCTGACGTTTATTTAAACTTAAACGTACCTTTTAAGTTTTGAAATGTTTTCACTTATCTGGTTTTTTAGTTTTTGTCCATATTAAGTATTTGATTCATTTGCAGCTAAAAATCAGTAGTATAATCATCCTAACCCTTTCCTATGAAAATCACCCGATCACAAACCCATTTTTATACCATCACACCTCATTGGGACTTAACGACCCGGGAAAACACTGTATTCTGCGGAGATTGAGCCTAAGGAGTTTGACTATATTGACCACATCCGTGGTTGACTTTAGTTGACTGCTTTTGCCTCAATCAACATGGTTAACTCCAAGATTCTTGATAGATCTTCAAAGCCCAGAAGAAGAGGATTGAATATGAACTTCAGCAGCAAAGAATCTTCATCAGCAGAATCTCTATGATCAGCAAAAAACTTTGAAAATACCATTCTTTGCAGCAACAAATGATCAAATGTACATCAAAACATAAGTTTCATACTATTCTCATCACTTCCAGGTGTGTTAACTCCTGTGAGAGGTGAATCATTGAAAATAATGGATTTGATGTCTCTTTACCAATAGCCATTACTACTGGAGTAGCCAAATGTTTCAGTTCACTAACTATGGTACACTGATGACCATATGATTTTTAGCAAATCATCAGCTATAAACGGATTTGATATGTCTTTACCTGTAGCCGTTTGCTCAGGACTAGTAAATTATTTGGTTGATTAAATCACCTTGGTAAATTGAATACCAAATATGGTTTGCCACTGCCTTTACTACAAGCCATACACTTGTGGACTAACCAATTATTGAGAATCCATAAGGAAAAATCCATGGTCAATTGACAACCATCCAACTCTCAGTTGTTAAGCATGGGTGAGTTAAGTATCCAATAGTTTTTAGCAAACTATTACAGCTATCAACAGATTTGACTTGTCTTTACCAAAGTTGTACCCTTTGGACTAGCCAACTTTCTGATGGAAGAGTCAACATCATGGTAAGTTGATAACCAGATAAAGTGTGAAAGAAAACAACACCAAAACCTGCATACAAGATACAAAACACTATACAAACTGTTAGTAGATTTTTTTTTTCTTTTTTCTTTTTTTTACTAAATAAAAAAATAATAAATATACAACAAGATACCATCACTCAGCTCTGGCCCCCCTGATCCTTGATTTAAACAAGCGAATCAAAGATTCAGCAAAGAGTTTAGCATTACCAACTGGATAAGGAGGAATCTCCAAATGATGTAGAAGCATTTTCTCCATAAGAGGCACAGTCAGAGGATAATCCTTATCAATGAACATTATCACCCTTATACCCGATGTAGTCTCCAAGACATGAACATAAGGAAGAGGATAAAATTTCCAACTTAATACTTTCCACCTATGATTATTCTTCCAGACTGCATAACCAGAACTAGTGGGAGAATCAGAATCCATGAGCACTTGAAGATCCCCCAAAAGATATAATCCAATACCCTCAGGAGTATGAATAGTGATAAATGTGTAATTATTCATATTTTTAGTGCTAATATACCCTCATTTACGGCTAAATAAATAACAAAAATGTGTATTTTAAGTACATATATTGTTTAAATGTGTTATTTATTATTGTAGGTATGAAGCAAAGAATTTGGAGCAAAAGTACGAGAATTTAAGCATTTAACGAAGATTATTGAAGCTTGAAAAAGAAAAGCCCAAACTCAAAACCAAGAGTAAACCGTCCCTGGCCCCTGATTATAGTCCGAGATAGAAGCCCAATCTAATCAAACTTAGAGCCCAAGATATGAAGCCAGCTGTCCTAGGGCTACTCGGTGGAAAATTGCTTATACTTATATTCATTACCAGCCGACATGGGGGTGGAAGTAGTTTGGTGACGAAAAACACACACTTTTGTGTGTGTCTACTAGTCCACACTATATCAATATTTATTAAAATAGTCAAGGTTCATTAGATCAATAAATGATTGTGTCAATACCAATCAGATAGGCAACTTTTAGTTTTCTGTTATAATATTTTGTTTGGTTATTTTACTTCAAGCAAAAGTTCATGTTTAATTTCGCTATCCTTTTTTATTATATTTAGTTTTTTGAACATCTATTGAATTTATGCTTAAACTATACTGGATTTCTTTCCAACGTCATTTTCTTTTTTCTAGTTTACATTACTGGTGTTTTATTTCTTTAATCTATGTTAAATCATTTTCATTTTCTATTAAAACTTTTGTTATAAATTTGAACAGTAGTGTAACTTAAAGGATAATTAGTGGTGATAAAAAGCTGGTTAGAGTTTAAAGAATATGGTTTTGGAGCTTATGAAGTGGGTCTCATCTCGTCATCTTTACTCTCAATTGGTTATCTCTATCCTTTTTATCTTTTTATTTTTTTTTTATTATATTAGTTGTTATTGCCATGTTTATTAGTTTTAATATTAGTTTAGTTTTATTTTACCATATGGAGTAGATTATTGTTACTTGTTTAGATTGTGGCAGTTTTAAATGTTGTGAGGGATTGGTCGTTATTTTTAGATAGTAATTTAACTTTGGTTTGGTCTAGACGGAATTATGCTTTTAACTAGAACCAAAAGGGGACACTCACCTAATAGTATTTGTTTATATTTTTTTGTTTTCTTGACGGGCGAGTTTGAATTACGCAACCGTATACATGCTCGTTTTGATTTAGAAGTCAAAATTATCTACAAGTCAAACTACTAAATTTAAATAACGACTAAATTTACAGTGTTATAAGCTACCAGGTTTAAGCAAGTATCTTATTTATTACTCGTATTTTCTTTTATTATTATTAGTTTAAAAAAAAAGTTTTTAAAAACCAAAACCCTTTTTCTACTAAGCATCAAACAAAACTTGACTGACGTATCTCAATTCACTACTCCTTTGAAACGACACTCAGGAGATCAATACTTGCCATAATACTTTTGTATTAAGGTTTGTATAATCTTTCCATTTTTATAAATTATTTTTGAAGGGTAAACGACCTCTTTCAAAATGGCGCCGTTGCCGGGGAGTTGGTGTAAGAATTTGCGTTAGTTGGGTCAAGTTAGTGCCTTAGTTTTTTATTAAAAAAAAAAAAAATCTTCTTTTTCCTCTTAATTGTTAAGTCTGTTTCTCTTACCCTCTTATATTGTTTAATTCTTCGCTATGTCTTCTTCTTATCTATCTGGTAGTGAGTGGTGTGGGGGTTCTCATAATGGTGGAAATTGTCTTGGGTGTAGCATGGTAGAATCGGGAAACGGGTTTGTCTATGACTAAAATCCCTATTCTTACCATGAAACAGCCGACTTCTTCAACCAACCCCCACAACATGAGATGGAGACATACTCTTGTGAGTCTTATGGAGGTGGTCCTCACCAAGGTTTTAATTGTCAAATAGGGAACACGCTTGTCTATGAGCAGGTTCCGTGTAACAATCAAAATTTTGGTTATGACCAACATCCATATGATTTACTTAGTCAGTCGCAGCAGTTTTATTGTTGTGAATTCTGTGGAGGTCCTCACTATAACTCTGATTGCCAAACTAGGAACCCGCTTGTCTATGAGCATACTCCTTATGACAATAATTACTCATTCGGTTTTGACCAACCTTCACAATATATAACCCCTCAACCACTTCCTCAAAGCGAGTTAACTAGAGCTGAATTGATTACTAAAATGATTATTGCTCAAAATCAAGTCAACATGAACTTTCAAAATGAAATAAACTGTCTTAAGGAGCTGATTCTTAAAAAACAAAATCCTCCTCTTAACTCGTTTTATTTTGAGGAGAGTGATGAAGATGATACGGAGACTACAATGGACAAGGTGCATATTTCTAGCCCACAAAGTACCGCACATGTCCCATCTACGCCACTAGCATACACACTATCCTTTCCTAGACTTGATGTTTCGGGAGACCAAAATTTAGATATTGACTTACCTTTTGGAGAGCATTTAGATACCCTCTTAATGGGGGATAGGGAATTTGACTTTAATCCTAGTGATATAGAAAGTTTACCAACCAATGACCCGGTCCAAATCCCAAGGATGTCTGATGAACCTTTAGGTAATTCTGATTCGATCTCTAGGTCTTTTGATGTGACTATATCAAACCCTTTGTTCGATTTTGATGATAGCTTCACCTTAAGATTTGATAACAAATTTTTTGATGATGAGTTTGAGGATTTGAGTAGCTTGGATCACTCTAAGTCAAAACCATTAATTGATGAGTCCACTATACTAGTCACACCACTTCCTGATTCTAAGAAAATTTTCTTAAGGGAAGTGGAAAGATTTGATCCTTTTTTCTCCCTGACACAGTCGGGTGACATGACATGGGTGATGGATAAAACTGTTAGATTTACCCATACACCATTACCCCATCAGGTGGCATACTCACCTAAGGAGGTGTTGTATCGCTTTTACCATCCAAGCTTAACACTAAGTGATGGATGTGACCATGACCTTAGATGTAAGTAACCTTAGAGTCAAGCTAGAGACTCAAACAAAAACAAGCGCTTCTCGGGAGGTAACCTGTGTTATCTTAATATGGAATAAGTAGTTTATCTACACGTAGGTTTATTTTGAGTAAGTTATGTTATTAGTGTTAGTAATGAATAAGTTTGGGGGTGTCTTGTTTTCTTTGTTGCTTCGTGGCTATTATTTTTTCTCGCATGATACCCTTCTGATAGAGAAGTGTTGGATCGATATACTCTGACCAAACTACTTTGTAGCTTGTAAAGATTTAACAATATTGAGTAAACTCAACACTATTAATATTGAAACACTGTTTAACCTTGTAAAGTATGCGGAAATTACTAACACAAAGCTTAAGAAGAACTTTTATATTAACCAAACTTTGAACCTGCTTTGTTACACAGATTCACTAACAATCCCTAACTATTTATCAACTTTGATCGACTCTAAAACTTATGAAAACTTCTATCAAAAACTTGTATCGACTAATACCCCTTAAGGCTCTTTATATAGATAACCTTAAGTCGGTTTACAACATATAATCCTTGAACGACAAGTTATTATCCCTAACTAATTCTAGAATATTCATTCAATATTACACATTAATCCTTAACTGATATTGCACATTAGTCCTTGTTTCCTTCAAAGTACTTTAAACATTCTTCAGTAATAGCAGTACTTTGACTTTTTCCTTCAGCAATACTTTGACTTTATTCTTCATGCAACAGTACTTTGACATCCAGAAGTACTTTGATATTTTATATCCCAACAATCCTCCCCTAACTTGAACTCCACTTGCTTGATTTCAAGTTTCTTTGTTATCATTAATCTTCAAATCTTTAATCATTCAAAAAGATTGTTTCTTTATTTCTTTGTCTTCTATCTGTCATGTGTCAAAGTACTCTTCATCAGCATCTTGTCTTTCAATATATCTTCTCAGCAACTCAGCAACATTTTGGTACAGTGATCATCAAATCTTAAAAGTTTCATACTATTCTCATCACTTCCAGGTGTGTTAACTCCTGTGAGAGGTGAATCATTGAAAATTATGATTTTTAGCAAATCATCAGCTATCAACGGATTTGATTAGTCCTTACCAATAGCCGTTTCCTATGGACTAGCCAACTCTTGATCACTTGGAGTATGGTGAGTTGATAACCATATAGTTTTTGGTAAACTATCAACCATAAACGGATTTGATTATCACATCAGAGCCGTACCCTCATGATGAGTCAAACTCTTTCTTGTCTGTTAAACATGGTGAGTTGATTACCATTTGTTGTGCAGTATAAATACTAACACCATGTGTTGCTTTTCAAATCCTTTTACTTTTCTTTTAAACATCAAAATATTTTATTTTTATTTTAAAGGACTTATACTGGTTTATATCAGCAAGCAGTACTTTGTTAAAGTACTGTTTGTTTTTGCAGTACTTTGAAAAATACTTTATTTTACAAAACAAATCATACCAGTATTATGCAATATTACTCTTCAGACTTGATCCATCTGATAAATAGCTTGATAACATCCAAAGCTACTTCAGATTCATCTTCAAGTTCCATTCCATGATCCAGCATTCTGAGCATAATTTCTCTAATCAATGGATATCTCCTCTCAGCCAGCATATGAATCATGGTACCATCTTCCATCTCTAGTGTATGAACTCCTGATGACTTAAAGAATCTCCATCCTATTATTTCCCAATTCTCTTGATCATTCCACAGAGGATCAACACTTGTTTCTTCAGTTCCCAAAATGGTAATTAAGTCTCCAAGCAAAATTAATCCCACTCCTGAAGCTTCAATCTATGGATAGTATGTCTTCACTTGCACATATAAGTCATACATATCTGCCCTTGTAATACAATGCAACACATCCCATAACATATTGAATGTTGTGAAGCTTTCATCTTCTCTGTGAATCATAAAATAATTCCCTTCTTTTGATTCAACCATAGAAAATGAGATTATCTTGGACTTATTTCCAGAATCTTCAATCTTCTTATTCTCAAAGTCAACAACTCTAAAATAGTTTCTAAGTTCATCAACTGTATCTTCATGAATCCCTTTTTATTTACAAACCTATGATTATTCACCAACATTGTTGTTAAATGTTTTCGCAATGTATTTTCAGGTAATTAAGACATATTCTTCATGGCATGCATGGAGTCATATCATTGAGTAACAAGGATGACGCGTCTCATTTTGGATTTTTATGTACTTATGAACTATCGTTTGATTGTGCTAAACATATTTCCGTAAACCTTTCAAGACTTTGGGACCTATGTTTTATAACTCTGAATATTTTAAATGAATCAAACGATGTATTTTCAAAACGACACTTTAGGTCATTCAACATAACTGTAACTGTGGTGCTATGACAGTCACCCCCAGGTATTCCATTCCGCTGCCATTCAGGTATTTTGGGGGTGTGACAGATTGGCATCAGAGCTAAGGTTATAGCAAACTAGGATGTATCATGGACCCTAGACTATAACCACATCATCATAGCATCTCATCATTTCATCATAGGTGCATATTCATTATACATGTTGTTTCATGCACACATTGTGCGAGTTATTTATACCCATACTCATATATATATATGATTATGTTGACCTGGTTCACAAGTGACATGTCTTCAGATACACACCCTATCATCCTTTCGTCGGATTCCGACATTGGAGATGCCTTGTCATCTTCCACTACCATTGTACCACCAGTTGCACTTACACCACCATTAGCACCATTGATTGTTTTAGGAACAAGGTTTTCCTATTATTCAGTCCATACATAGAATGCCGTTTGGTAGAGTATTCAGACTTAATCTTAATGGACCTATTAGGATGCTTATTGCAAGGGAGATAGTATGTTTTCTTTCCTCCACTAGTAGGGCGCTTACTACTCAGGTACTACCACCACCATCAACTACTTATTACACTATTAGCTTAGCAACTATTTTAGAGTTGTTGACTTAGAAACTATTTTAGAGTTGTTCAACAACTCTAAAATAGTAGGGCGCTTACACTAGTAGGATGTTTATTGCAAGGGAGATAGTATGTTTTGGATACCATCCCTTTTTATTCTATGTTCATTTTATGTTTTTGTTATTTTTCATTTATTAGCTTAAGTCGAGTCTAGTCTTGGCTTAGCAACGCCATATTGTACATGTAATTAACGAAGATTGTTAACTCGCCACCAGTAAAGACTGCCTATATCCAACAAAACCGTGTAGTTCATTTCCCTACACCTAACGTTACAACCCTTTAAAAGACCTCTTTGATAGTTTATCCTAGGTGCTTACGCCATGTGGTGGAGGTTTGATCCTTTCCCAAGCCTATGGTAATCTATTTTGCTATGACAGGTAGTGAGAGATATCTTCCGTTTCCATATTGTAATTTATACTTTATTACACCCGAGAGATGTGAGTATCTAAACACTATTTGTTAGGTGCTAGTATATGACCTCCGTGCTTGTCTTTGGTCTAATTACTTTTATATTAGTGTTAAATGACCCCTAACTTGTATTTTGAGTAGAATAAAAGTGCATTTGCTTGAGGAAAGCAAATCTCAAGTGTAAGGGTATATGATGAGGCGAAAAATGAACCACTTTTAGGGGGTCATTTAAGCCCGGAATTGAATTTATTTGATCAAATATTGCCCTAAATCGTTCCTTTTGTGATTTTAGGTACTTTGGGAGTGAAATCTGGAAAAGGAAGCAATTCGGACGTTTTTGGAGCATAAAAGTGAAGAAAACGCCAAAGACTTAATTTTCCAAGCTGGGAACAGTATGTGACGGCGTCAAGAGTAATTTCCTGACAGCGTCAAGAGTAAATTTCATGACGACCTAGTACAGAAATGACGGCGTCACAAGGAAGAGCGTCAAGAGTTAAATACGTGACGGCCTGGAAAAACTTAATACATGACGGCGTCAGATGTAGATCAAGGCAGTCCGAGAATTCTTTTGGCGGCGAGATGACGGCGTCACCCATTTGTTCTTGACGCCGTCAGACTCAATTTTCTATATATAGTTTTCTAATTTTCATTCATTAAAAGGAACAAGTTTTGGAGAAACCCTAAGGCCGAACCATATACGAATTTTACAGGTATTTCAAGGGTTTTCAGCCCTTGAACCCTTACATGTGTAATTGAGATAAGTGTTCTTTTAATTCAATCAATATGTCTATGTGTTGGTTGTCTATATCTTGTGCTTGTCTTGATTCCACCATGCTAGGCTAGATTTATCTTGTGTTTGCTTAGATCTAATGAAACCTAGATGTTGATTATGTGTTGATTACTTGTTTATGGTTGTATTGGATGAATGATTTCAATGTTAGGCTTAAGAAAACTGGCAGATCTCCAAATGGTAACATGCTTGAACGTCTTAGGAAACATGAACCGATGTGTACTAGGTTTTATTGGTTGTATTTAATGCATGAGTAAATTCTAATGATCCCATGTTAGGAGCTTCTTAGCCGGCTCGACATAGGAGTGAAGTAGGCACTCATAGGATTGGGGAGTTAAGTACGCCACCTATGATTATACTTGTGGCCAATGTACATACGATTTAAATTACAAACCTATGATTATTCACCAACATTATTGTTGAACGTTTTCGCAATGTATTTTCAGGTAATTAAGACATATTCTTCATGACATGCATGGAGTCATATCATTGAGTAACAAGGATGACGCGTCTCATTTTGGATTTTTATGCACTTATGAACTATCGTTTGATTGTGCTAAACATATTTCCGTAAACCTTTCAAGACTTTGGGACCTATGTTTTATAACTCTGAATATTTTAAATGAATCAAACGATGTATTTTCAAAACGACACTTTAGGTCATTCAATATAACTGTAACTATGGTGCTATGACAGTCACCCCCTCTCACAAGAGTCACAATAGTTCCTTTAGTCTATCTATAGAGTAGGTTTCTGCAATTTTATAACGTAAAGGAAATAGTACCACTTCCTAGAAAGTTGTAAACTTGTCCCAAAAGTCATGAATTCATTAACTGAAGAATGTACCATCAGGTTACTTAAGAGCATCGAGACATCTGTGGAGCTATAATCTATCATCCTCACATGAAGAAATCTTAAGTCTCATTCGTTCAACATTTCTCGAATTTATCTGCAGTAAAGCACAAAATAATCATTTATTACTCCTGAAAAACTCGTAAACCATAATATCCAAAACATAATAAAATGAATCGGCATTAGAAAGATACTCATGTTCAAACACACAATTTTGTTGCTCGCTCGTCCAGCCTTGATAATTAATATCCACAAAATAATAAAATTATTAAGGCCACTCACGATAGACTGACACGTACCAAGGTTCACCCGTTGTAACAGTTAATAGTATTTGACGATAATGAAAATCACATTGAGAGACTTAAGAATTAGATAGGCATATGGTTACTACAACAAAAATATGTTAGCCACTTCAAAACAGCGTGAGATGATGCACCAATAAAAACTTAATGAAAATTGTCACTTACTACTGAGTAATGTTTCGGAAACAAACTTGTTTTCAAAAACCTTCTTTTAAGGTCTGAATAGCATGAGATTAACACATTCCATCAAATCTCAAACATTGTTTTATTGCGTCCTGCACTTGTTGTGTCCTTCAAAGGTATTCTTCAATAAGGATAATACTAAGTGGACATAAATAAATATTGAAAAGCCGAAACCATCATAACTACAAACGATAAGTCGCTACATGAAACACCTTACTGCGTCATATCTAGTATAATCATAGCACATTAAAGTGGATAAATGATTACATATTAGTTCTTATGCATAAGTCCACATTCAAAGGACCATTATGAGCTTAAGCAATTTGAAAGTGCATTGATAACTGCTAGCAAATCTCAACCAAACAAATATTGCTTGACAAAATCTATTGGTTAAGCTCACAATGGGCGGGCTTGCTTCATCATATTGCTTGACAAAATCTATTTGGACATGAAAAAATGTATGAAATCTAAGGAAGAAAAAACCCAATGGGCGGGCATAATATATTAAATTATCACATCTAGACTTCAAAGCCCGCCCAATGGGCGGGCATGACTTGTAACTATATTTGGATGGTTTTAGTTATCGTAAATTATGTTTTAAGTCGTAGGTTTTTTCTTCTTTTTTTTTTTTTTTTTTTTTTTTTTTTTTTTTTTTTGTTCTTTTAATTTTTGTTTTTATTTTTTTTTTAGGATTGTAAGAGAAAGTTAAGTACTATTTTTTTAGGATATTTGTTTATCACTATTAGAAAATATGTTTGGCAAATTCCCTTGTGACTTATAAATATCGTTGACATATTTTTCTTTAACGAAAGAATGGTTGTTAAAAATGTTTGGAAAAGTGGACTCGTACAAAGAAAGGGTCGTAACTATAATTGGTAGACGTGTCTCAAATTTGCAAAGCCCGCCCAATTGGCGGATGTAACTTATAAATATCATAAGAGACTCATATCACAAACAACAATTTACGAAACATATTATACTCTTGAACCATAAACGTGTGTATATTATGAATGCGACCCTCCACAATCAAGTTTTCATACTTGTTATAAGCTTCTTAGTAACCCTGACATGAATCAAAGAAAAAAATATTGATCAGCCATGTAATTTTGGTTTAGCTAGTGTCCATTAAACTTAATATTGGGTTGCAGACATTTTTATAGCAATTGGATAAACTTAATATTGGGTTGCAGACATATGGTTCACTGACCTGCAAATACTACAATTGTCACAGTGGAACTAATAAAAGTGAGTGCAAAATCATAAATAGTTGGCACATGTCCAAATAAAAAAGGTTAAAAGTTACCAAAGTATTTTATTTCAAGCTCTCTTCTTAAAAGTTTGGTAGGCATTTTAGCTATAAACTTATATATGAATACATCCCATAATCAATAACCAACTCCACCCTCATGACCTGCAAATGGCTAAGAAGTTGAAATACATTATCACTTTCATGAATATAGAAGATACTAATGTGTTTAGACCCACTAACATAAATTTTTGAGTAACATTGATGGCATAAACTAAACTAAGTGATTTTCTAAATTTATAACCATTATATACACACTAATAGTGTAAATGGTAGTCACATGTCAAACTTGTTGGAATTATGATATCATGACATTCATATAAAATAAACCAAACACATCAAGTGAGCATAGCGGAAGCAATTATAAACAAGATCATATAACATGTAATTAATTAATCAATATTAAATAGTAAACGTACCTTTGTGATTCTAGCCCGAACAAGAATGAAATTGCAATCTTCAATCAAGAACCCTAATTAGGGTTTATGTGGATTACAAGAATTACCCCTTACCGCTTTTGTAATTCAATCCAAGAATCAAACAATAGTGTGTTTGATTCACGTTCTTGTACACACGTACTAATTCAAGAAAAAGTTTATGCAAGTAATTAAACACAAAACTTTGTTTACATCAAGAAAATCGAAACCCTTATGGGTTTGTTTTATGGATCGACTAGAACAAGAAAGAGGAGAGAAAAACACCAAGATGTGTGTGTACAAGTTATGAGAAAACATGTATCTTGGGTTTGCCTATATACTAATCAATACTTGGAGCACAAGGCACAAAGGAGGTGTATCCCCTCCTCTTATGGCCGATCGGTTTGGGTCCCTCCAAGGGATTTCGGAACCTTCTCTTGTTTCCAAAATTTCCTTAGTATTACTTTCCTAATCTTCGTTTAATAGGTCATTAGTCATTTATCATTAAATACTAATTACTATTATTAGTTTTGTGTTTATTAATAATTACTTATAACATTTATAAATAATTATTTCTTTTTCTCTTCATACGTATTGTGTGCAATCCCGTGATCTCGAATTCGATCCTAACATACGACTACTAAAATAATGTCCATAATCTAACAGCTCCCACTTGGACATATTTTAATAGTGTAATCACATCGGTTAGCGTCTTGCAACACACCGATGCCTCTAGTACGATCTCGAGCAAGGCTCCTGGAAAACCTTTTAATGATTTCTCATTATTATTATCCTTTTGTTTCTAATACCATGTTAATAAGGATATGGATTAAAGTCATTCTTTAATTAACCATTATGTTTATCGTTGTTTGTGATTGATCAAGATTACCAAATCTTCTGAACATATTCAGGGGAGACATTGGGTGTGGCCACACATACATCTTACCAACCCTACGAGGGGCCCAGCAGTATTAAATTCCAAAATAAATTTGAAGGAACAAATTCTATCTTGACTACAAGCAAAATCCACAAATTTTGTAACACTTCCGAAAACAACCTTTATGACTACCTGTTACGTATAGCGTTAAGTTGTTCCACAAAAATGTACTACATTCATGACACTTATCTTGCATCTCAAGTCTGAGGATAACTTCTCATGATTTACTCAATAACAAAATCCATAAAGTAACATCATGTAGTTGGGATAAGTCCTATATTCGGTATCATTGAATATCATCTGAAATGGCATGACTACGCATCAATATACTTTAAGTATATTATACCAACCTTCATATTTGTATTGATTTAATAATATTCCCATATTATTAACTGACAACGGACAATTTAGAATAACCTTTATTCATGGATTTAAACATACAAATATAGGATACAATTTATTATAAATCAAACATACCATGTATTTAAATTTATTATAACAATTGTTTAACATCCCATATCCAAATACTAAATAGATCAATGCATGATAACTCTTGTTGATGAATTATGTCTCAAGTAATGACATTCATACTCGTTGACAAGACATAAATCATCCAACTTTGATCTATCGGAATTTTGAGAATACTTATCTCAAGAATTCAACTAGTGAAGTTCTTGTATGTGCATACTCAACTATTTTGATAATGCCATATTTCATAAAATATGTGACATCCTTAACCACAAATTTATGATAATCAAACTTCTAAATATTTTAAAGTTTGAATCATTCTTATTCTCTTAATGTATAATGCAGCTATGCTTTTAGTAAGCATAACTAGTAATAGCCAAGGATGAAATCCTTACCATAACTAGTATTGAGTGTCATCTCAATTTTATTAGCATCATTGTATGCAAACAATGATATGCTATAAAAACTTTCCGTAAACCATAATATCTATTGTGTAATGTTTGATGCCCTTTAAACTTTCAAGTTTGTTGGCTATGACAATTTTCACAACAATTGAAAAATTGTTCATCTATAGAATTTGGAAGCTATTCTAGATTTAGGATGTAATTCTATAATTAAACATATTCTTATTAGAATATTACACAAGTTATCTAATAACTCTTAATTAGATATTAATATTGCCAAATCATCTTGTAATCAAGCATGATACAACAAAACATGATGTACATGAAAGATCTTTGAGTCATACTTAGATTTTATTCATGTCATTTATATCCATTTAGACTTTCTGAATAATATATCATGTTATATTAGATTCATTTACCGCATATGTTTCAACAATAAACATTCATTCCAAGGTTATATGTCTTATTTCCTAAATCTTACAAGTAAAGTTTCATTCCATTTTAAGACTTAACATTTACTTATATGGAATATTACTTTTCATATGTTCCACAACATATATGATTTAAGAAATTAAACATAATACTCCCACTAGCTTTTAGGAACACTTAGAAATTATCTTATTTCAATTATAAATCAAAACATGGATTTAATAATTAAACATAAAATAATCTTCTAGATGCATGCATTTATCCATCCATGGATCATTGCACCTTGTACACTTTCAAAGATTTATTTGAATTCATAAACTCCTTTTGATTACTTATCGTCCTCGGTCAAGTAATCACTCAAGAAAGAGTTTTGATATTCTATTGTCAATTTCATAAATATGACAATCATAATCTTTATATATTTAATGTGTTTAGAAAAGAATATCCAATCACAGTTAATTGCTTAAGTGTGATTAATAATCTTGTCATAATACATGCATTAAATACGTGCACAATTTTGTCCATATTATGATTTCTATACAAAGATTTAAACCACAAGGGTTACCTAATCTTTGAAGAAACTCATATTCATTTTCTAGTCTAACTATTAAGATAAACCAAGTTTCTAAAATTGATTATCTTTATGGACAACATCTTAATCATTCATATCATGTATACTTTACCCAATTTCATATTTGGTAATGTATCATAATGATTATCAGGTTTACAATAATCATGTAAATCATAGCCCTCAGCATATTAATCAAATATCTGAGATATATTGCTATTCTATGAATGATAATTCCATCATCTTGAGATTTAACATTTAAATATCAACCTTTATTATCATGTTGAGATTTAACATCTAAATGTCAAACTTCATCATGATATTTACTAGTGTATTTTAGAAGATTATGTATCTTGTAATTTTATCTTTTAAAGATCAAAACTCCCACTTGCTTTTAGTAATTTAAAGACTATCTTTAAATACTTAGCAAATAAAGAAACAATACAATGTTCTCTTTTGGGATATTACAAATACTTATTGACAGTTCCTGACTTTACTTTGTTAATAACCTCTTCATAAGCAGTTAAACAAATTTAGAACTTCAATTTAAGACTTAATGTGATTCATCACATTCCATCATATGATAATGTCTTATTAATCTTCTATGTTGGAGTTTTATTAAATATGTCCAAGTCATACTCAACATTCTAACCTTGATAACTTTTGGAAGAAAAGAAGTCATAGTTATCTTTAATCAAATAATATAACAAGAGTTTGATTTTTCTAACTGAACATACCATAAACATTTGGTATTTCATTAGTATCAATATTGCAAGACAATCTAACAATATTTAAGATAACCATATTCCTTTTGACTTGTCTATTTACCAACTAATACATTTTAATGGTATAATGATTTTCAAGTCAATTACATGCTTTATAACACAAGTTCTTTTTACATAAGTCACTTCATGTCCATGTCTTTACAAGAAAACATAAACTGTTATAATCCCACTATACGTTATAAGTTATTTAACAATTTAATAACTTCATGTATATGTCTTAATAAAAAAACATAACAAAATAACGTCTTACTTTATTATAAGTCTTGTAACAATTAAAAGACTTTATGTTTATATCTTTACAATGAAACATAAACATGTTTAACTAAAGTAATTATGAACACCATCTTTTGGTTTCAATAGTAATTTCAAGTTAATATATTACTTCACAATAATGTAAACAACATTATTTATTCATTTATTTATGTCATTCCAAGAACACATAAATATTCAGATTGAAGCAGCATTAGATTACTTTATTAATTTATGTCATTACATGAATTCATAAATATACAAATTAAAGTAGTCTTGATATCATATTGACACATGTTCTAATAGGTATCTAATTTAGAAACTGCAAATTCTCATAGTTCAATTACATCAGTTGATCTGCTAGTAATGAAATATGAAATTCACCTTGTTGTTGCAATCTAGTTAAACTCTCACATAACATAAATTGTAACACCAAGTGTTTCTTGAATTAGCCTAGTATAATTCATATTAGAACATTATTCTAATTTAAAAACTGCAAATTCTCATAGTTCAATTACATCAGTTGATCTGCTAGTAATGAAATATGAAATTCACCTTGTTGTTGCAATCTAGCTAAGCTCTCACATAACATAAATTGTAATACCAAGTGTTTCTAGAATTAATATTAGAACATTATTCTCTTACCTTGTAGTCAAGAGAATCCATTAAATCATATCTTTATGAGTTGTTTCTTGCACACATTAAAGATAACATTTCTCCCACTTGTGCATGGAATAACCTTATATAGTTGATAAACAACATGCCATGCATTTGTTTATGTGTTCAATATGATTGTGTCATAGATTTAGCATAACAAGTATATGTAATACAACAATGTCTAGTAAGGAAACGTACAAGACTATCCTTAAAAGTATGAGTGTCTACACTTGGAAAGTAATTATCTTTAGCTACCAAGATATTAAAGCTTGTAACTCCCACTGAATTAAAGATCATTACAATAATTTCTTATTCAGTAATAAGTACACAATACTCCCACTGAATTTGACAACATTGTAAATGTTTCCTATCCAGTGAAAGCAAATAGTGTGCTTTTAACTTCCCTACACCTTTGAATATCCATACGTAACAATTACTTATGTACTTAAAGAGTGTATTCTACTACGTGAATGATGGACTATCCACCAAATGCTTTTAACTTGAAAAATTGGGCATGCAATTTCTTCCTTAATAGGTCTACCATCCTACAATGTATGTAGCACCTTTAAAATAGTCAAAACAACTAGTTTGTTTTTAAACATTTTGCGGTAATTATTCTAGCTTCTAATTATAATAACTCATAAAATGTCATACATAATTTTCTGTTAACCAAATATCATATTTGTTACTAAGAATTTAATCACCAAATGAGGATGATAAAATCTCCATGGAAAATATTTGCAATTTTCTTAACTATTAAATTTTTTTGCTATGAGTTATATTAGAATTTAGACATATCTAATATTCCTATTATCCTTTCTCATTCATGAAAAGGAACAGGATTGTGTCTCACTCTTCTTTCATAGAAAGGAGACTTCTTTTGTCTTTTAAATAAATTATTCTTAATCAAACATTTGTTTGAAAACAGAACGAGATCAATTTACCAAAGCCCAAAGTGCGTTTACGGTTTGAACGTTACATTAATACATTAAAACGAATTACAAAATTCAATTTCAGTATTTTCGATAATTAGATCTTTAAGAAAATAAAATACCCATTGGTAAATATACATATAAACCATAGTATTTTCTTAAAGCTAGGATCCTAATTGACATAGTACCATTATATCAGTTGATCTGCTAGTAATGATAGTATTCAACAAGGTAATTGTCGAACAATAATTGCCAATATCATATTGCAATTCCTAGATTTATGGGATTTACAATCACAAAACTTTTGTAATGTAAGCATGTTTGATCCCCATTTTAATGCCTTGAGTCCAAGATCTCACTTCCTACTCGATTTAAGTCATCTAACTTAAAAAACTGTAAACTCACAAATCCATCACATCAGTTAATCTTAACAATTAAATATGTATAAAACATGTAGCCACATGCAAATCTTATTCAATAGTCCTATTAATAATCAAATCTAGGTGTATAACGTATTAATTCAATTAAGGCTTTCTTCTTCTAGGAAAAAGAGCCACATACATCGATAAATCGATTGCGTAAGCCAAAATTAAATAAATACCACATAGCACATAATTGATTACTTAATATTGGAGTCTTCCCCAATTCGACATCTATTAATAAATTTACATGTTTCGATATAACTTAACCATTAATTCATATAAACAATTTAAACCATTTAAATTATTACACAATATAAAAATCCATGCAAATATGCACTTTTTCATGGATTTAGCTTAACAATTAACATATTGCACCAAGATCGTTTACTAAAACGCATAACAATTACATGACATCCTAGGGTTTCTAATCATATTAAAAAATTAAAAACCAAAACCCTAAAAACCCTTAAGGTCAATCGACCCAAAAAAAAATTTAGGGTTAGGAATCTAACAAATAAACCCTAAAAACATGTAACTAAACGAATCAAGATCCAATTTTTATGCGTTTCGATAATTAATTACACATTATAACAGCTCTAGATGCCACTGTTGGAATTATGATATCATGACATTCATATAAAATAAACCAAACACATCAAGTGAGCATAGCGGAAGCAATTATAAACAAGATCATATAACATGTAATTAATTAATCAATATTAAATAGTAAACGTACATTTGTGATTCTAGCCCGAACAAGAATCAAATTGCAATCTTCAATCAAGAACCCTAATTAGGGTTTATGTGGATTACAAGAATTACCCCTTACCTATTTTGTAATTCAATCCAAGAATCAAACAATAGTGTGTTTGATTCACGTTCTTGTACACACGTAATAATTCAAGAAAAAGTTTATGCAAGTAATTAAACACAAAACTTTGTTTAGATCAAGAAAATCGAAACCCTTATGGGTTTGTTTTATGGATCGACTAGAACAAGAAAGAGGAGAGAAAAAAGATGTGTGTGTACAAGTTATGAGAAAACATGTATCTTGGGTTTGCTTATATACTAATCAATACTTGGAGCACATGGCACAAAGGAGGTGTATCCCCTCCTCTTATGGCCGATCGGTTTGGGTCCCTCCAAGGGATTCTGGAACCTTCTCTTGTTTCCAAAATTTCCTTAGTATTACTTTCCTAATCTTCGTTTAATAGGTCATTAGTCATTTATCATTAAATACTAATTACTATTATTAGTTTTGTGTTTATTAATAATTACTTATAACATTTTTAAATAATTATTTCTTTTTCTCTTCATACGTATTGTGTGCAATCCCGTGATCTCGAGTTCGATCCTAACATATGACTACTAAAATAATGTCCATAATCTAACAAAACTGACTCATACAATTCTACTAATCAATATTACAGTTACTCTTGTATACATGGACGAAACTTGTATAGGGCCAAGGGGGGTTGTGGCCCCCCCAAAAATTTTAACCCTATATACATTTTACATCTTTTTATTTCTATTTTTAGTCATTTTTAATAAAAAAAAAAATTATAGATTTGTGTATATTGGCTCTCTCAAAATAAATATTTTACAAGTTGGCCCCTCCAACATATACGTTCAAGTTCCGTCTCTGCTTGTATACCAATTTACTTACAAATGACCAATTGATTAAGCAAATGGATTAGCATGGACATGGAATTTCAGTAAGTGGATGATATTAAAACATCGAAATACACTAAGTTAATAAACTGATTGATGCACTAAAAATACTTGCATGATAATTAGGAGAAAACCAACAATATATAGTGGCATCCTCATCATATCAACTTTCCTCACGAGCTGCAAGAAGAAAATATAGTCACATGGTGATTGGATTTTTGAGACCTTCAGTTAGATGAATAATATCATATTCAAGTAATAATTAAGTCCTTCTATCTCTTATCTTCTCATGTAGACCGGTCTTTCTGAGATTATACTTTTGCTTGTAAGCTATGCTTTCTGCAGTTTGCATATTACTCTGTAATTGATAAAATATCGGCACAAAAACCGTTTGAATTTTTACAAATTAGATTCTTTTTTATACTCGGTATTCGGATAGGAATCCTCATACAGTCCTAAGATACTTTTTCCTTTCTTCAACACAATATTTTAAATAAATTTCAGTTTCTGTTCATCTCGTACATGCAATTGTGTATTTGTGTTGCTTTATGTAAGTTGGACTTGAACTTGTTAACGGTCCATATCAACCGGTCTTGCGACCAACATGTTAAATAAATCGTGCGACACTGTGACCAAAAGGACGTGATGGGTATTAAACGAGTGGCTCCATCTCTCGCCAATGTCTACTACAGAAGTACAGAGTATAACTTATATTGGACCGAAATTATAAACTCAAATACACTCACACAATACATTGTTTAAAGTAATAATTGACCAAGTCAAGTTATTGGCTTATTCTTTTAGCCTTTATTGTTAATCATTTTCATTAATTTTGGAGACTACGTCTTTTCCAATAATATAGACTATAGAGTATAGACAAACATTTATTGGATTGTTGCAATCTAAATAAATATTCGTTCGGTACCAGTAATTTTAGTTCTTATTCCTAATAAATTAATTCTATCAAAATCATATGTCAAATGTAAAAGTACCAAACTTTTTTTAGGGAATAATCTCTAAAATCCGTCTTCCCTTCATCTTTATTTGATTTAATGGATGAGATTAATCCCAACAATTTAAAAAACTCATTTTCATCATTTTTTTTCAAAAATTAATATCTTTCAAACCGTTAATCGTTAAGCGAAAAAAATATACCGTTACGATAAGTATTTAATTATCTTTCTATAGATAGGTTATTTGATATATTTTCGACAATTTTTTTTTTTTTCGTTTTTTTCACTTTTTTTTCTTGGCCGAAAAAATCATATGTGATATTACATATCATATCATATATGATATGATATGTAATATCATATATGATTTTTTCGGCCACAAAAAAAGTCAAAAAAAATTGTCAAAAATATATCAAATAGCCTATCTATAGAAAGATAATTAAATACTCGTCGCGATGGTGTAATTATTTTTGCTTAACGATTAACGGTTTATGAGATATTTACATTATAAAAAATGGGTGAAATATTAAAATACTTTTAATCTCAACTATTGATTTCTTTTTAGATAGATGGTGAGGATAAGTCCTTCGGTATGGGAGAAATTTTTGATTTTTTAAATAACTCGACTTTATGTCAAATCGGACTATTATATTTTTAGAAAATTTAACACGTCTGTCTTGATGAATTTGTATGGTTGCAAAGATCCAATCTACGCACGCCAATATATTATTTTTTTAACACTTTGCATTCGAGTCAATAATATTTCACCAGAGTCACTTTATTTTGCATACCCTTTTTTTGGTGCATACCAATGGACAAATTCTCACCATCCATTTAGTTTGATTTAATGGTGGGGATTAACCTAAGATTAAATAAGGAAACATAAGTCCATGTTTTTTTTCCCTTTTTTGTTTGTCCTTTTTTTTCTTTATTATTATTTTTTTGGCTTTTTTTCTTTGGATCACGTTTCTTTTTTATCAATTTTTTTGGCTTTTTTTTTGGCTATTTTCTCCCAAATTCACTTTTTTTTTTCATTCACGATCTTTTTATTATTATTACTATTATTTTATCAATACACGTTTTTTGTCTTTTTTTCGAATTCACCTTTTTTTGCTTTCATATGTTTTCATCTGTTTCATACGTTTTCGTTCGTTTTAATATATTTTCATCCGTTTTCTTTCGTTTTCGACTATTTTTTATACGTTTTCGTCCGTTTTCACACGCGTTTTTATGCTTTCATACGTTTTCGTCCGTTTTCATAGATATTCGTCCGTTTTCTTACGTTTTCATCCGCTTTCGTCCGTTTTCATACGTTTTCGTCCATTTTCTTACGATTTCGTTCGTTTTCATACGTTTTCGTCCGTTTTCATATGTATTCTTTCGTTTTCGTCCATTTTTCATACGTTTTCATCATTTTTATACGTGTTTTTAAGCTTTCTTATGTTTTCGTTTGTTTTCTTACGTTTCGTTCGTTTTCATATGTTTTCGTTCGTTTTCATACGTTTTCTTTCGTTTTCGTCCATTTTTCATACGTTTACGTCCGTTTTCAGACGCATTTTTACGCTTTTATACGTTTTCATACATATTTGTCCGTTTTCATCTATTTTCTTACGCTTTCGTCCGTTTTCATACATTTTCTTTCGTTTTCACCCACTTTTGATACGCTTTTATCCTTTTTCATACGTGTTTTTTATGCTTTCATATTTTTTTGTCCATTTTCATACATATTCGTTCGTTTTCTTACGTTTTTGTCTATTTTTATTCGTTTTTGTCCGTTTTTAAATGTATTTGGTTGTTTTCAGATGTTTTCATACATTTCTGAATATCACAAGTGATAATCTGAATATCCCAAATAATTTTCTGAATATCACATGTGATATTTTGTGATTTTTTGAATATGACAAGTGATATTCTATGATACCACAAATGATATTCTGAATATCACAAGTGATATTCTGCGATATTCTGAATATCACAAGTGATATTCTGAATATCACAAGTGATTTTCAACTAATGTTTTGTAACATGAAAAATCAAAAGTGATATTCAAAAAATCACAAGTGATAGATATTATGAATATTACAAGTGATATTCAGAATATCACCAGTGATATTCAGAAAATTACAAGTGTTATTCCAATTTTCTTAATAGCAATTGTGATATTCTGAATACCAACAGTGATATTCAAAAATGTATGAAAACAGACGATAACGTAAGAAAACAGAGATAACGTAAGAAAAGGGATAAATACGTATGAAAATGAACGAAAACAAAAGAAAATCACAAGTGATATTCTCAATATCACAAGTGATATTCAAAGTATCACTTGTGATTTTCTTAATATCAGTTGTAATATTCAGAAACGTAAGAAAATGGACGAAAACATAAGAAAACGGACAAAAATGTATGAAACCCTAAAAACACGTAAGAAAATGGAGAAAAACAGATGAAAAATGGACGAAAACGAAAGAAACAGACGAAAACGTATCAAAACGAATGAAAACGTAATAAATTAGACAAAAACGTACGAAAATGGGTGAAAACATAAGAAACGACGAAAACGTGATAAAATAGACGAAAATATATGAAAGCGTAAAAACACGTCTGAAAAAAACGGACGAAAATGTATGAAAGATGGACGAAAACGAAAGAAAACGGACGAAAACGCATTAAAACAAACGAAAACGTATGAAAACGAACGAAAACATAAGAAGATAGACTAAAACGTATGAAAACGGGCGAAAACGGACGAAAACATATGAAAACATAAAAAACGTTTGAAAACGTGCAAAAACGTCTGAAAACGGACGAAAACGTTTATAAACGTATGAAAACGGACGAAAATGTTTGAAAAGAGACGAAAACGTAAAAAACGGACGAAAACGAAAAAAAACGTGAATTAGAAAGAAAAAAAAGAACGTGAATTGAAAAAAAAGCAACAAAATAAAAAAAAAAATAAAAAAAATAACGTGAATTTGAAAGAAAAAAGAAGCAAAATAACAAAGAGAAAAAAAAAAGTAAAAAAGAAAAAGGAAGGAAAGAATTAAACAAAAAAAAAAGCAAAAAAAAAGGAACGTGAATTGTAAAAAAAAAAAAGCCAAAAGAAAGGAAAACAAAAAAAAAAAAAAAAAAACAAAAAAAACAAAACAAAAAAAAGGGGAAAAAACATGGACTTAGGTTGTCCTATTTAATCTTAGATTAATCACCACCATTAGATCAAACTAAATGGATGGTGGGGATTTGTCCATTGGTATGCACCAAAATAAAGGTATGCAATTGAATTTTCCTCTATTTCACCAACTCATGTCACTAAAGAAGTAATTATTTCGTGAGTCTTTTAGGAAATTCGTTTATTTTGTCCAAATATACTATTTAAAAATTTAGAGTAAATTACACCGTTCGTCCTTGTGGTTTGGTAATAATCACATCGCAAGTCCTTCGACTTTCATTTTTGCATGGTAAATCTTTGTAATGAAGTTTTGTAACACCATTTGTCCTTATCACTAACGACCGAGGGACTTGCGATGTTATTAAGGCCAAACCACAAGGAGTCTAGGATGAACGGTGTAATTGATAATGACGAATGATGTTACAAAACTTCATGATAAGGATCAACCAAGTAAAAATGAAAGTCGAGGGACTTGCGATGTTAATATGGCCAAACCACATGAACGAACATAATTTACTCAAAAATTTATAATATAAGGATAAGCGTTTAGTACACTTTAGAAAAATAATTTTATCAAATCTTGCGAAAATAGCCTGCCCGATGGGCTAGCAAGCCTTATAAATATCGTTGAAAAAAATAAGTTAACGAAAAATAAGCTTACATACCAATTTTTTATTGAATGCATTAAGAACGAAAATAAATAAACGGTTATCGAATATGAGAGAAAACAAAGTTTCAAATTGGTACGCAAGAATAAAGTATCAAAACATAGCCCGCCGATAGGCGAGCAAGCCTTATGAATATCGTTAAAAAACTTAATTTAACGAAAAATAAGCTATAAACATACCAAATTTTATATTAAATGCATTAAGAACGAAAAGAAATAAATGGTTATTAAATATGAGAGGAAAAAAAGTTTCAAAGTGGTACGAAAGAACGAAGTATCAAAGCATGGCCCGCCGGATGGGCGAACAAGTCTTATGATTTTCCGGTATGTAGGAACAAAGTATACAATGTTTTTCGTTGTTTTTGTGTAATTATCATCCTTATAATATAATTTTCTAACTAAAATAACATTGTTAAATGGAATAAGCATTTTTGCATATACGTGACATGCCCGATCACAACATGGCCTGATGTCAACCAATTCGTATGCTGAATTTATAATCAACTAATGTGCTCGATTTATTAATACTATTCACGTGGACTAAAGCACTAACAATTATACTCTAATTGTGTCACATTTGTTATGGGATCATTAACCAGCTTTCATGGCCTGCCTCATGAGCGCGCATGATTTATAAACATCATTTGCATGGTCCGCCCAATGAGCGGGATAGACTTATGAATATCGTTGAAGAAAATAAGTTTATAAAAAGTAAGATATAAATGTACCAATTTTATATTGAATGCATTGACAATGAAAATAAATGAACGTTAAGCTTTATAGAACAATTAAAATATACAAAGTTTTTTTGTAACACGTGACTCCGCCCCCGTCTCTAAAGCCCCTTGTCTTCCCATGCAACATATTTACAATCTCGAGCGTAGCCACTTGTCCCACCTCCCGTCTGGTTTTCCATGCTCACCTCATTTGATATCTTTAAACCATTTTGAAAGCTTGACGAAACATTAGCTACAAATACACCTTTATTTCTCAATTGACTCCTACCTCTCGAGACAGCAACTTTTCTTTTCTGTAAATCCACCAAACTTTTCTGGTTAAAAGTACCGAATATGAGGTTCAATGGTCGCTTTATCTGTTGTATATTGCTGCTACCAACTGATGTAGAAGCTTCTTTAAACGTTTTTGATGCATCTTGTGTAGCTTGTTCCTAAACAACGGAGAAAATTAAATGAAACCTAAATTCTTTTATCAAGACATCAGAAAGTTCTCCAATATTAGATGGCAATATAGTATTTGCCTTACTAATCTCAATAAGAGTTATGTTTGGCAACACATATCCAGTACTTTCATCATCCACGTGAGACAAAACACATTAATACACACATGAGACAAAATATGTTAAGATCCATACATCAAGGTAAGCTAATATCAGGGACGGAGCCAGGATTTGGCGTTAAGGGGGTCGGTTTGTTACTTTCTTTTAGAAAAATAACAATACTATTATGTGTAATGTGCTGTGAAATTACAAAGTCTTGTATTTTTTATAGCATGTGTTTGTGGTTTACATGTGATTGATGTTTATTTGCTTAAAGAAGAATCGTTCTTTTTTTCTTTTCCATGAGGCAAGTTACATAACTCCACTGATTTGTTGCCAAAGTATTCTATGAATTTACAAATTTGACATAACTTTCTGTTCAGAATAAAGAAACATGTAAAACATTAATGTAAACTACAATAAAATAGTATACTACTATAAAATTTCATACAATAAAAAAGTGAAAGTGAAAGTGAAAGGTTATGGACTATATAGCTTTAGTCAATAAGGATTTGAGGAGCAATTGAAGTCACGTATCTTTTCAGCTTACTATTTTACCGTAATAGCTTCAGTCAATAAGGGGGGGGGGGGGGGGGGGAACGTAAAAACTAAATATACTAATGAGTTTGGGCTTGTATTTGTATAAGGATGTTGGGCTGTTGTGGGAGGCCCCCCCCCCACCTTGGCTAATATGATATATGAGGGTGCATTGCATACAAAATGTAACCAACAGTAGTCTAACATTTTCGCTAAGGCTTTTTTAAGGGTGATAAGGAAAGCTGGTTACCTAAGGAGCTTCAAAAGTACAAAAACAAAGACAGAAAGCACCAACTAAACAGTATTACATATTTCCTTTTTTGCTAAGTAGCCATTTAAATTTTGAGTATGTGTTCTTTGTCCCCAATCTCATAACTGGTCTTACCAATAACTTGGTCGAATAATCGCTAGGTATTGCTTGTAGTTTATATCCATCATAGAACGTGCCAACTTTTCTTTATTTATGTTAATCACTAAAAGAAAGAAAGGTAGATGAATGGAGACTTGTCTCTTCAACAAGATATTCTCCGGCACAAAGATGCCAGATGAATGGAGACTCAGCGAAGTCATCCCCATCTTCAAGAATAAGGGAGACGCTCAAGTGTGTAGCAACTATAGGGGTATTAAGCTACTTAGCCACACCATGAAGCTCTGGGAGAGAGTTATAGAGAGGAGGTTAAGAAGGGAGACGAGGGTGTCAGAAAACCAATTCGGATTTATGCCAGGGAGGTCCTCGGTCGAGGCTATCCACCTCCTTAGAAGTCTTATGGAGAAGTATAGAGAAAGACAGAGATTTGCATATGGCCTTTATTGACCTAGAAAAGGCATACGATAGTGTCCCACGAGAGTTGATATGGAGGACTCTAATAGAAAAAGGGACACCAAGGAGATACTTAAAAGTCATTAGGGATATGTACGATGGGGCGAAGACCCGCGTACGGTGCACGGTGGGGTGCACTGAGTTTTTCCCGGTGAAAGTTGGACTTCACCAAGGATCAGCCATTAGCCCTTACCTTTTCGCCTTGATTCTCAATGAGATATCCCGAGGGATACAAGAGGGCATCCCTTGGAGCATGATATTCGCAGACGATATTGTGTTGGTTGCAGAATCGGCCGAAGGGTTAAACTACAGACTGGAACACTGGCACGAGGCTTTGGAAGACAATGGGCTTCGGGTGAGCAGAGAGAAGACGGAATACATGAGATGTGATTTCGGTAGCTACGAGATCGGCCGAAACGAGGAGGAAGTTCGTATCGGAGACCAGATTCTTCAACCTAAGGAGTCTTTTAGGTACTTGGGTTCGGTAATACACAAATCAGGAAGGATAGACGAGGACGTTACCCACCGTATTAGAGCAGGTTGGGCGAAATGGAGGGCGTCTTCAGGAGTACTCTGTGATAAGAAAGTCCCCTTTAAGCATAAGGGAAAATTTTATAAGGTGGCAATCAGACCGGCTATCTTGTACGGGTCAGAATGTTGGCCTATCACAAAAGCTCAAGCTAACAGAGTGGAAGTGGCAGAACTGAGGATGCTTAGGTGGATTTGTGGTAAGACGATGCTTGACATGATCCCGAACGGAGTTTTCAGAGCGGAACTTGAAGTTGAAAATATAATCTCGAAGATGCGAGAAGGAAGGTTGAGGTGGTTCGGTCATGTCAGGAGGAGGCCACAAACAACACCGGTTAGGAGAGTCGAAGCGCTGATGGTCGACGGTTTGAGGAGGAGGGGAAGACCTAAGCTCAGGTGGGAGGATCGACTTAGGCTAGACATGAAGGAGCTTCTCTTGTCCGAGGACATGATCTCAGATAGGAATGTGTGGAGAGCTAGGATTAGGACTTGCGGGTAGTGTCGGTAGGGTAGTAGGTGCTTGCCTTTGCGTCTGGGTCTTTTCTCTTCCCTTTGTTGCCTGCCCCTTTGCCTTTTAGGTTTAGTTTTCCCTTTGCACGTTAGGTTTAGTGGCCCCTTTGCTCTTCCCTTTTTAGGTTTGTAGTAGGCTAGTGGTGCCTCTTTTCCCTTTGCTTTGCCTTAGCTTTAGCCCCCTGCGTTGCCTTGCTTTGTTTTTGTGGTGCTCTTCTTGCTTTTTGCCCGCTTGCTTTTGCGTCATTGCTTTGATGTGTTTGTTTTTGGCTTTTCTTTTGCTCTCTTTCTTTTGCCCTTCTTGCTTGTTTGCATGTTTTGTTTGTCTTGCCCCTGGTTTGTTGTTTGTTTGTTGTTTTGGTGCTCTGTTTGTTTGCATGTTTTATTTGTTGTCTTTTGTACTAGGCCCCTTGCTGGTTGGTTGCTTACTTCTTTTTGCTTTTACTTGTTGCTCTTTTACTACTTGCTTCTTTTTAGTTTCTCTATCACTCGCACTGGTGCATGTGTCGTAGGTCTCCCTGGAAGCAGTCTCTCTACTCTCAGGTTTTACCTGGGGTAGGGGTAGGACCTGTCTACATTTCTACCTCTCCCATACCTCGCCTTCGCGGGATTGGGTTTGATGTTGTTGTTGTTGTACTAAAAGAAAGAAAGGTGTTTTGTAACTTTATTCACTGTGAAAGGCCCATGTTCCTGGGCGAACTAATGGAAAAATGGTACCCTAGTTCATAATAGTGCATTAATGATAAACGTTGTAGCTAGAAATGAACCAAGATAAGCATATTCTATGAATTTTGGTATGCCAAAACTTCTCGCCCAAATACAATGAGTAAACACGGTAACTATCAAATAAGTAACCCGTTTTTAGTGTATATTTGTTATTTTATTGTTGTCTTAAATTAAAATAATAATAAGAATGTTTTGAAACACGATATCTCATGCACTATTCATAGCAGAAACAAAAGAAACAATATTTTGTCAGCACACACGACCCAACCGGACAAAACCACCGCTGGAGTAAATTATTTTGTCAATGAGATTTCGTCAAGAAGACATATAAGTACGAATTACAGTATTGTTAAGCACTATTTGAAGATAAATAGTGAATTTTTTGTTTTCTTAGTGTTTTCTCAGAAATAGCAGTGTTCTATGCAAGTGACCCATTGTATGGTTAAAATTGGCACCTAAAATATACAATATATATTTTTGTATGTAACATCATATCTAATCTTTAATATTTGATAGAACATATCTTAATTTTTTCTATCCTGTGTCATAGTGTGAGAAAATGTCATAGTGTGAGAAAGATAATAATACGGACCTGGTTCAAGAGTGCGACACTAAGGACCTTGACACCAATCTTATCCGCCATTAGTATACCCAAAGGTCCCAGTTACGCGTGTTTGTCACATATGTGTAAATATCAACAGCTAATTTGGCAAGCCCAAAAGCCGAAACCTGTCAAGTAAGGAAGAAAAGACACACTTAAACTAAAAACCAACACCTAAACGCAAGAGTATGTAACATATTTCATTTAAATTATTAGATAAGCTGTTCACATAACATTTCCTGCAAACAATATTTTACCTACCAAACCTCTGATTCGTCTTCCTTATGTTTTAACTCCTACAGCTTAATAGATTCTTGTAGCTGCTATTTTTGAAGATCATTTAGCTGCCACAAATAGAAACTTATTAGTATATATGTTACGATATAAAAAAAACTAAAACTCGTGATAGTATAAATTATGGTTCGTGTTTGCATACCTCAAAGGATTCCCGATTTTTACATATGTACCATCCTTAGCCACCACTGCATACAATCTTAGCATCAACTCATTATTTTGAACAGTTTCCATGTCCGTATCTGAAAGGAACCTGAAAAAACCATAATCGAAGATATTACATATAATAGAAAACATAAGTGTGGCTTCCACATACCCATCATCACACAACCCATTACTGACATTTGTGGGTCTGGTGGAAACCGCTTACCTAGCTACCATGGATTCAGGCTTGAAGTTGAGCGTATTCTTGAGACGGCTTATCTATGAAAATATGTACGTAAACTATCTCAAAGTTACTCATATTGCAGTCATTATTTAAGCCTTCATTAATAGAGCTACCATGATTAATAGTGAGAAATGACACAAATCAGCTTAGATGCTAATTTTTAATAAATTAGGATTCTTTGTATTTAAGGATTGTACAAACTATTTTCTAAAAGTAATTGCACACATGTAGTTTAGAAATGAATCAAATCTAGTTAAGTTAGTGGTTCAAGATTTGTTTTGTTAAAACATTGTAATGATGGTGTCCTTCCGTAGGCTATATAAACATAACATCATTTTGCTGCTTGGAATTTCAAAGTTCTACATAAACACCCTTGCTATTATCTTAATAATGTACCTGCTTTAGCTTCACAGTTGTATACTTTCCACTACCATCCGCTGCCATCACATTTGGAGTCACTCCCCCTGATTGCAACTATTTTCTATTACTTTTAGACAGCTACTTGGGCCACACCTTTGCCTTCTTCTCTTCCTCTTCGTCTTCCTTTAACTTGAACTTGGTCTCATTTGCAATGAGTATAAGGAGATAGCTGCTCTCTCTTGGGTGGTACAATAAGTTTCTTTATCTGTTCCCGGAGTTGTGACTACCCTGAATCCAATATTACCTTAAGCTGGAGCCTCAGTCTCTAAGCTACTTATGCTATGTCGCTTTCCTCATTTTCCTTTTACTGTTTTATAAGCATCATGTTGCAAAGCTAATTCTATCCCATAACCTCCATTTAGGGTCTTATTTTCCTTGACTAATACGGTTGATGATATATTTTTCTGCTTCGAGACATCAACTGCAACTGGGATTTTACTTTAAGAAACTATGATATAATTTCTTGTTAATCAACAGATATGTAGACAACTGAACAAAGTTACAAAGCAAATTTAAAACTATACCTGCCAAGGGAGTTTTGGAAACGACACTTTCGGGGGAGTTTGCAAACTTTGCAACATGAATGCCACAACTCAGATCAAATGCCCCAAACGCCCCTGGTTCAACCTATATAATCCACATCATAAAGAATAATGTCAAAATCAGTTATAGACAGATATCAGTAAATATATTATCTCATCATAACGGGTTGACTTTTCTCAAAGAAACCAACCAGCTTTCTTTCTCCTGGGAACATATATTCAACTGCAGCCGAAGTCTTTTCAAACCAAAGTTTAAATAATGTTTGCAAATAATTATACCGCAAATGATTAACAACCAAGCTAAACATAAACAAACCACGGGGAAGGGACCATCGTCCAAGGAAAATGGCAAGAAACTCAGGCCACACCCACATGGCCGTTTAACCATATTCAAGAAGTATGGGCAACTTTTAGGAAGTAGACAACTTAGTCTGTTTTTAAAAATGATAAACATAAGAAGTCATCTCCATCTGCACATTAAAATATCAAAGCGCTTATTAATTGTACAAAAACTCATTTAGCTGATATAATGTAAATAAAAAATAAAGTTAAGAATAAACCTCCTGCAAGACTATGAATTCATTGGAGCCATCCTTTTTCCTCAGACATATTCAAAGCTTTTAATCACCATCTACAACATCAAATTTACAATTACAAAAGGTCTATTTAACAAAACCAACGACAGATAAATCAGGATTTTCTTTAATACTAATACTGCGTATAAAGGCAATAATCCTATGTCTCCAAATTGATGTAGCGATAGACCCCTTAATATCACTACCCTGTAATATACATGTGCAAGTAAATGGTCTGTTGCATTGCGATTAAGAAGCGTTGCTACTTTTTAAAAAAGATGTTCAAAAACCATATGTATAATAACCTAATGAGATGGGGCAATGCTAATTTGATGTGGTAAAAGAAATATGACCGGAATATGTAAGGTATCATCTGACCTCGACTCCCGCATTTTTGCATCCTAATGAATTGAATGCTATAAATATCTCCACATCAGATACAGGTTCTGAGACACCAAACTGGAAAGGATATGTAGACGAACAGGCAGAAGCTTGTGCTTTTGGTTGAGCAACCTTAACATGGTCATATCTGCAACGACTACCATATACACAAGTCCCTTTGATAGAAAGTACACACCTGTTAAGACATGACATAGACCGAAACACGGGTTTAGAGAATTCATTAAACTTTTCAGTTGATATTGTTACAAACACCACAACAGAATAAAGAAAATATAAACAACATCCGTCAATCATAAACCCCCCCAAAAACGTAACTTACTTGATCAGGCATAATCTTTTATGCAAAAAAAGATAGCACAAAAAAATTGAATGGTAAAAAAAACAATAAACTAAATATAAACAACATCTTTAAACAAACTAAAAACCACCATGCATACCCGTCTGAGTGTTTTTAACTGACGTGGCTAAAAACTGCATGAATCCATACCCCAATGGAACTGTTTTTTTGTTGCAGACCATCAGAAATATCACTTGGTGGTTGAAATTCTTCAAGTTGTTCTTTTTATACGGTTTCAATGCTTCCCATTTTGTCGCTGTCGCATGGATATATACATGATTAATTACAATTTATGGTTTATTGTATAGATGACGCTAATCCTATTGTACATATGACAGTTAAGCACTATATAAAAAGATATCATTGTTCTATTTATGAGGGTTCTTGGATTCACTTATGTCCAACAACTTCATACCAAGAACTAAATGCATACCAACCGATGTCGAAAATTCTTCAGATGTATTTGATGCATCTCATGCAGCTTGTTCCTAAACAACAGATAAAATTAAATGAAACCTGAATTTTTTTAAAGAAATAAAAATTTTCACCAAAGAATATAAAAAATATAATAGTACCATTTTCAAATGTTCACGCATTAGTGTTGCTTCAACTTCTTGAAATGCATTTGCATTTTGAAATCGGAAAGTTCTCCAATATTATATGGCAATATAGTATTTGCCTTACTAATCTCAGTAAGAGTTTTGTTTGGCAACACATATCCAGTGCTTTCATTATGCACGTGAGCAACAATATCTCACAATGCACAAAGTGTCTGTTTGATAATTATATGCAGACATAAGTACTAAACAGTCGAATAAATTTGAAAGTATACCATGAATATGTGTGTGAACTGTGGAATATGAGAACTTACAGAAACAACAGCAAGTTGTTGGCCATTTAGATCAGCAATGTGCAACCTGTTTGTATTTAGATAAGAATTATCGTCACTCTTTTCGTAGAGTAAAATGACGGCACAACTATCATCATTACAATAAAATAGTAATTATCATCACAACTTTTGTCTAATGAGTTTAAAATTACTATTTTTTTGATCTACACAACCCCATGCACCCCCTAATCATATTAAAGCAGGAACCAACATCAAACACCCTTGAATCAAAACAACTTAAATTATACTTGAAAACTATGTAAACGCGGGTGCATTGATCGTCAAATTCCTACCAGAAAGTGTGTAAACATATGTGCACTCATCATCAAATTCTTTTTTGAATAATTCAATGATTTTATGACTGTTGAGGGAACTTTGTAAAGTTTGGAGGCCTACGTTTCATGCATGCCATCTTTCCCTTGTTACCTTCTTCGGTTCCATGGAAAATGAGAACGTCAAAACCCACAAGAATTACATTATTTCAATGCAAGCTTACTTAAATAACTAATGGGTCATCATGCTCTCTAAACTTCCACTAAGTCAAATTTGTAGAAAAATCTTTTTGAATTACAAAAAAGTATCAGAAATATAAGTAAAAAAATTTGGGAATATCAAAGTAGAAGAAGGATTCCATTTGACTAAAAACAACATGAGCATGGTTAGACATTATTGCTCTCTTAGTGCCAACATTTACAGCATGTCCTCCATAGTGATCAATTTAATATTAATCAAGAATAAGAATAGAATACCTTTTCATCAATATTGAATGAGCATTGAGCCAATCTATGACTTTTAAAGCATGTATAACTGTTGAGAACATAAAACACAAAACTATTAATATGAAAATCAACCTAAAAGTAGGGTGACTTGTAAACATATATTAAAAGTATTATGAATATCAATAATGAATTATGAATGACTGCAACAAATTCCAAATCGACTACAGAATAAAAAGTCACTGATGGCTGAGAAAAAATTCTTTTTGCTTTAAACAGAACGTCTCATCGGGGCTCCATACGTATGAACCCTTTGCAATGTCATAATACTTTGTAAGTTGACTCAAAATTTCACATTTCAGCCTCCTTTGCCTATACATAGCAGATTTAAAAAAGTGTTGATATAAATAATGTATAAAAACGATATTAATATTTTTCGATATCCCTAAGTTTTGACGATCACAAAATATAAAAACATTAAATGCAAAGTTAATATGTAAACACGTTTTAAGCAAGTTTATATCATCTCATCCAACATAATCACTTAAGGTATGAATAAACAAGTGACTAATACACTTTATGATCAAAGGGATGTTTATTTAAATAATACAAAGTTTATAAAATTAAATAAACTTATTATATATTTTTGAAAAACATTTTTGGTAATAAAGGAAAATGTTTAATTCATAGTAAATATACGGATTCAAATTTTTAACCAAAATCAGTTAGTTTTTCACCAAATAAACTTTCCCCACTAAAAGACAGATTTTTTGGCCATTACAGCTGGGTGGCCCCCTTAATTATAAGGGGTGGCCCCCTTAATTTTAAGGGGGCCGGCCACGCTCCTCTGCCAGAATCTGTCAGAAATTTTCTCCTATAAATACCACCTCAAACCTGGTATTTTTCTCACCTCTTGCACGAAAACTTTCAGATCCAAATCTCTCTAAACATCCTCCTAAAAACCCTTTGATCATATAATTGTTAATCCTTGTTTCAAGTGATTCATTCCCTCACCTCTCATCTCTCAGAGTGCAAGAGAAGAATACTCCTTCAACATCAAGTTGTGAAGTATTGTAGATTTGTGTATATAGTCTAGTTGTTGTGTACATTCATTGTAAAGGTGTGATAGTATTGTGACTAGATAGATCTAGGAGTAGAAGTTGTGAATAGAAGTAGTGAGATATAAGTAGTGTTGTGAAGAAGAAGTAGTGGAGTAGTGTGAAGTTGTGAAGTAGTAGTGGTGTGTACAAGTTGTGAAGAAGGTGTGCCAAGTCGTGAAGGAGTTGTGAGATTGGTTCTAGCTAGGATTAGAACTCGACATTTAGCTTAGTGTCGTTAATTGGTGTAAGCAAAAGTTGTGTAAGGTTTTCTCCGCCATAAGGGAGCTTGTTGACATAGTGAAGAAAACTCTCGAGTAGGTGACTTGGGGAGTGGAGTGGGGCAAGGAAGGTGTCCTTGTAGCCGAACCACTATAAATCCTTTGTCTTGCGGTTAGATCTTTCTAACTCTAACTTATTATTTAGCTTACTTACTTACATCTCGTTTATAGCTATAATTGTCTATATTATGCATGTGTTGATTGTACATACTTAGCTTACATCATTATTACTTTTCATACCTCGATATAGTTGTTCATATTGTTCAAGATTTGAGTTTACATAAGATCGAATCAAAGTTTTAAAAAGTAAATAAGATTTTAAAACTAAACAAAGTTTTCATAAATAAAAAGGGACATAAAAATACTTGTCTATATTGTTATTACTTACTTGCGTAGATATAAGCACTTATAAGTAAACAAGTATTGATCAAACATAAACTAGAGTCAAACTTTTTAAACATCTAACTTTTCATATAATCAAAAAGACGTAAAACTATTCAACCCCCCATTCTAGTTTTCCACAATTGGTATCAAGAGCCACGTCAAACAAGATTTTTAAAATATATTGTATTTTAAAACTTGAATCGATCTATTGAATCGGAAAAATATTTAGAAGGTCAATCTATGCAAAGACCACTACTATTTGAAAGTGATGGTTTTCTTTATTGGAAAAATAGATTCGAAACTTATGTGAAATCAAAAGATCTTGATCTTTGGATGTCATTACCTTTGGTGATTTCCCCCCTATGAAATATAATTTTGAAACTAAAAAGGATGAAATAGTGTCTTTTGAAAAACAAAATGATGATTTGAAAAAGAAACTAGCAAAAAATAATGAGGCTAAAATGGTTACTTATAATGTGTTACCACGTAAAGAATATGAAAGAATTTTTATGTGTAAAACCGCAAAAGAAATTTGGGATTCTTTATTAATTACTCCCTCCGTCCCAAAATTATAGTCCCTCTTTGACTTTTTCGGTCTTTATTTTTCAACTTTGACCTTAAATATTTTTGTTTATCTTACATAATACTTGATGAAAAATATATGAATGAATTGAGTTTTAAATGTATTTTTCATTGGTATAATTTTCATCAACTATTGTATAACACAAACAAAAATATTTAAAGTCAAAGTTGAGTATGAAAGACCGAAAAAGTTAAAAGGGGACTATAATTTTGGGACGGAGGTAGTACTCACCAAGGTAATAGTCAAGTCAAAGATAATAAAATAGATCTTCTTGTTCAACAATATGAACAATTTACGATTCCGGAAGAGGAATCAATTGATAATGCTTTTGCTAGGTTTAACACTATCATCACAAGTTTAAAAGCACTTAATGAGAATTTTTCTAGTAAGAATTTTTTTAGGAAATTTCTTAGGGCTCTTCATCCAAAATGGCGAGCTAAAGTTACGGCGATTGAAGAATCGAAGAACTTGTTAACTCTTCAACTTGATGAGTTGATCGGCAACCTGAAAGTCTACGAAGCAATAATAAATAAAGACTCCAAGATGGTCAATGGAAAAAGAGAGCAAAGCAAGTCAATTGCGTTGAAAGCTAGGAAGGAATCTAGTAACGAGGATAGCTCAACCTCCGAAAGTGATGACGAAGAATATGCAATGGCCCTAAGAGACTTCAAGAAATTCTTCAAAAGGCGAGGAAGATTCGTTAGACAACCGCATGATGAAAGGAAAACAAACCAAAGAAATAAAGATGACAAAAATGGCAAAAGTGATAGGAAGTGCTTCAAATGTGGTGATCCAAATCATCTCATCGGAAAATGTTCAATGATGCCAAAAGATCAAAATCAAAAGGCGTTTGTTGGAGGAGCTTGGAGTGATAGCGATGACGATGAGAAAGAAATCACAAATGAGGAGAAGTGTCTTATGGCTAAGACATCAAGCGAGGTACGTTCCGAAACCGAATACTTTAGTGACGAAAACTTATCATTAGACGAAAAAGGCCTAGGTAGTGAATATAATGGGTTATGCAAAATAGGTCAAAAGGTTATAGCTAAAAATAAGTCACTAAAACATATTAATAATCAATTAGAAAATGAAGTACTCAAATTAAAAATTAAACTACAACATTTGGAAAAAGAAAAAGAAGTTTTTAAAGAATGTAAAACATGTTTAGAGGTCAAAAATGAAAACGAAAAACTTAAAGATGAAATTTTCAAACTTGACAAGTTTAAAAATAGTAGTAACTCACTTAAGAAAATAATAAGTGTTCAAGAAACTTTGGGAGATAAAACCGGTCTAGGATTCGACTTAACTAATGTTTCAACTAGTGAAAATAAAAATGAAAAGTTTGAATGTGAATCTAGTAAACAAAAACCATTAGACTCAAAACCTAAGTATGTACCTATAAAAGATAGAAAAATACCTATTGCGAGTGATGAGGAAGTAAAAAGTTTTTATAAACCATCATTAAAAGCCAAAACCGGATTTTCTAAACTAAAATTAAGATCTAAAACTCCACCTCCGAATAGACCAAATAATCCTCATCCTCGGTCTAAAACCCCTCAACATAGGAGAAATCAATGTAGACAAAACGTTTCTAATAATAGTCACCCAATGTGGATTTATCCACATCAACCAAGCTTTAGCCCATGGGGAATACTTCCACCATACATGCATCCTAGTCAATTGCAAACCATGTTTGGTTCAAATAACTTTGGACTAATGAGACCATGGGAACCAAGTGGCTAAGTTGTCACTTTTGGATAATATTGGTATCTCATCTACAAATGGCTTCTATAAGTCAACATGGCATCTTGAAGTGTTTGAAGAAAATTTATTGAAGACTAAAAGGTACGCGTTTCTTTTAAGCTCATCGTTAAAATTTATATTCTTAGATTAACAACTAGTTAGATTAATGCTTAGTTATATAGCTAGTTATACTTACTTACTCATGCATTATGAACCCCTCTTAGTTGGCTTTCCTAGGATTATAATAAAATTGTTCGTTGTCGAACAACATAGAAAATGGAAATCTTCTATGTCCACTAGTAGAAAACTCATGGTGATGAAGTGAAATGAGTCAAGTGGATTAATTATTAACATAGAAGTAAGATTAGATTTTTCGTGTTAGAAAACAATGGATGAAACAAGCTCTCGTAGACTATGGCATTAAGTTAGATAAGTGTGCGACAGTAAAGGAGCTATAGAAGTTAGGATATACCCTACTCAACACTCCTACATCATACATATAGAACAACTTCATCAATCACTTATGATCATAGGTTATGTAGAAAAGGTAGCTTTGGAAGATAATATTGCCGATATGTTTACCAAACCCCTTAAGCATGAACTATTTAATCACTTGCGTTTAGGATTAGGAATGATGGGGCAAATTGATTAAATTCTTGGAATACTTATAATCTTCTGAAAAATCAAAGTTCTGAAAATTTCTTTTCTGTCAGATGGGCGGACCCCTTAAATTCATAAGGGCGGCCCCCTTAAACATTAAGGGGACCGACCTCACTTTAAGGGGGCCGACCATCTGAGAAATAAATTTCCAAGTTTTCTCTACTTTTTCACTAATCTGAGTCTAGGATTCTATTTTGCACAAAATCAGGAATTGGGATATTTTGTTATTGCATCAATATATTTTCAAAGGAAACCCCAATTCAATTTTTAAAATCATTCTCACGTTTAGGAGAACTCATTGTTGAATAATAATAAAAACGTCTTTCTATCAAACCATGCACAATAGTCTCACTCTCGTTGTCTATATATATATAATCCAATATATACATATACATGACACTTAGAAGTGAGCAAAGCTAAATCAAGGAGATCAAGGATCGTTTCTTGGGAAAATTTGTTTTTCTTTTATAGGAGTCGAAACGATCTTAACTCCGTATTTGTTTCATATAGGCTTACACTAGAACAAAATCAAGAATTACACTATCACATTTGTTCCATCACTAGTGTCTCACTCATTAGTTGCTTTTGCCCTTGCACTAAGTTAGTCATGTTAGATAGAATGCCTTAATTGCTTGATCTATTACTTTATTAAGTGTGCATGCATGTGTAGTTCTAATTATATTACATGTTTATTTGCCTATATACTTTTCATGCATATTCCATTAAGATAATACATGCATAGTTGCCTAAAGAGTTGGACTTGCCCAAAACCAAAACTCATAATCTTTACACACTCAAATCTCATAACCTTTACTCACCCATACCCTTCTACCTTACACTCAAACCTCATAACCTTTACATACTCTCACCAATCACACCACTTGATACTCATCTCCCATCCTCACCAGTAACTCCATCTAGTCATCCTCACAAAAAGATTCAACCATGAAACCATTCCCTACACTCTACAAAGTGTGTCATTACCACTAAAACTTAACCCATGAAGGTCAAACCATACTTCATGATACACAAACCTCATGTTCACTCAAATGAACCCTTTCACAAACCACATCATAATAAGCAACCATCCATCTCATCACCCAAGTACACCTTCGTCTCATCCTTTACCTCCAGCAAACATCACCATAATCCACCATGGATTCACCAAAAACTTCCATTTCCAAAACATCAAAGAAACAAAAAATCCTCATCATCACTCCTAAACAACTCTTCATTGACTTAACCAAAGATGAAAACACAACCCCATCACCTCAACTTCAATGCTCATCTCCTAGTGCACCAAATGCACTATCCAAAACACCCTCTACTCGTGGAACATCTTCTTCTTCAATACCTTCATCCTCATCCATCTATGACTACCTAAACTCACAAATGTTTCCATCACTAAGAGTATCACCAACACCTACATCATCACCTTCCTCCAAACAGTGAAAGTTAGTTGAAGAGCTCAAAGAAGCTCATGAGCTGAGAGATCTTCTTGTCATGCATCTTGCTCAACGCAACTTGGACAAACCACCTTTATTACCCTACTCAAATTGTCTCCCTCACTCACTCCACTTATGGAAAGTTGAGCATCATACCCACTATTGTCCTTGTCACATTTACCTCCAAAAACAAACCATTCTCTTGGAAGAACACCTCACTTGGATTGAATACCTCCTCACTAGGAAAAACTCAAACCCATCACTCACTCAAGACACCAACAATTCATCAACCGATCCAAACGCACAACTCACCATTGAAAATGCATCCTTAGGCATCACCCTTTCATTATCACCCATAACATCCCTTAATGCACACTTCTCCTTATCACCAACCAACCTACCAAACTTTAATCCTATCCCATGGAGCTTACTTGAAGCCTACTACCATGCTTCCCATCAACAACCACTAAACTCTCCAAACACCATTCCAACAAAAATCTATCTCCACTAAATCCAACTACCATAATTCCCATCTTCAAATAAAATCTCCACAAACCTTTTGTGTTCCAAGCAAGTCCAAGAGACCTCAAGTTGGCAACTTAATATTATCTAGGATAATTTGCTAGAAAAGCATATATATATATATATATATATATATATATATATATATATATATATATATATATATATATATATATATATATATATATATATATGCTTATGTATTATTGATTATGTTTTCAACATAATCTATTTAAATTATTCTTGTTAGTTATCTTATATTTGTTCCATATATATATATATATATATATATATATATATATATATATATATATATATATATATATATATATATATATATATTGCTTGTGCTCTAAATATTTTTGCAAGCATTTCATATCTCGATTTCTTATGACCTCAAAACGAGGGGGAGTATACTTCAATGGGGAGCTATACATTCATCGGGATAACCTTTTTGATGCTAACAAAAAGGGGGAGAAGTAATATAAACTCACACTAAAAACTTGCATATATACTATTTTTTAGATTAATGAGTTTAGATTTTGTAATCATCAAAAAAGGGGAGATTGTTGATATAAATAATGTATAAAAACGTTATTAATATTTTTCGATATCCCTAAGTTTTGACGATCACAAAATATAAAAACATTAAACGCAAAGTTAATACGTAAACAAGTTTTAAGCAAGTTTATATTATCTCATCCAACATAATCACTTAAGGTATGAATAAACAAGTGACTAATACACTTTATGATCAAAGGGATATTTATTTAAATAATACAAATTTTATAAAATCAAATAAACTTATTATATATTTTTGAAAAACATTTTTAGTAATAAAGGAAAATGTTTAATTCATAGTAAATATATGAATTCAAATTTTTAACCAAAATCAGTTAGTTTTTCACGAAATAAACTTTCTCCACTAAAAGGCATATTTTCTGGCCTTAACGGCTGGGCGGCCCCCTTAATTATAAGGGGCGGCCCCCTTAACTTTAAGGGGGCCGGCCATGAATTAAGGGGACCGGCCACGCTCCTCTGTCAGAAATTTTTTCCTATAAATACAACCTCAAACCTGGTATTTTTCTCACCTCTTGCACGAAAACTTTCAGATCCAAATCTCTCTAAACATCCTCCTAAAAACCCTTTGATCATATAATTGTTAATCCTTGTTTCAAGTGATTCATTCCCTCACCTCTCATCTCTCAAAGTGCAAGAGAAGAATACTCCTTCAACATCAAGTTGTGAAGTATTATAGATTTGTGTATATAGTCTAGTTGTTGTGTACATTCATTGTAAAGGTGTGATAGTATTGTAACTAGATAGATCTAGGAGTAGAAGTTGTGAATAGAAGTAGTTAGATATAAGTAGTGTTGTGAAGAAGAAGTAGTGGAGTAGTGTGAAGTTGTGAAGTAGTAGTGGTGTGTACAAGTTTTGAAGAAGGTGTGCCAAGTCGTGAAGAAGTTGTGAGATTGGTTCTAGATAGGATTAGAACTCGACATTTAGCTTAGTGTCGTTAATTGGTGTAAGAAAAAGTTGTGTAAGGTTTTCTCCGCCATAAGGGAGCTTGTTGACATAGTGAAGAAAACTCTCGAGTAGGTGACTCGGGGAGTGGAGTAGGGCAAGGAAGGTGTCCTTGTAGCCGAACCACTATAAATCATTTGTCTTGCGGTTAGATCTTTCCAACTCTAACTTATTACTTAGCTTACTTACTTACATCTCGTATATAGCTATAATTGTCTATATTATGCATGTGTTGATTGTACATACTTAGCTTATATCATTATTACTTTTCATACCTCGATATAGTTGTTCATATTGTTCAAGATTTGAGTTTACATAAGATCGAATCAAAGTTTTAAAAAGTAAATAAGATTTTAAAACTAAACAAAGTTTTCATAAATAAAAAGGGATATAAAAATACTTGTCTATATTGTTATTACTTACTTGCGTAGATATAAGCACTTATAAGTAAACAAGTATTGATCAAACATAAACTAGAGTCAAACGTTTTAAACATCTAAGTTTTCATATATCAAAAAGACGTAAAACTATTCAACCCCCCTTCTAGTTTTCCACAAAAAGCAAACATTTATCAGATTATTTAACATCCAGGTTTAAGTCTGAAGATCGTGATTGCCTGCAAAGTATACACATAAGCCTTTTACATAAGAAATTGTTGTTACTTTTGATATTGCCTCTTCAGGCTCCATTCTAAGTTTTATGCCAAGCACATTCTGAAAACAATTGAATCAGTAATTTAATCGAACATTGGTGTGCGCTGAATAAATAAAGGCCTCGGTTGACTGAGTTTATTTTAATGTGTGTAATCTGCAACGGGTGAGATGAGATGTTTATAGGTGATGCGGAAGCATCACCGTGTGGATGCAAAAAGTGGGTGTCGAGTTCGAGCACATTGATTTATAAAGTAGTCTGCTTGAAAATGGTGCTCTTATTGTGCCTGTTGTGGACTATATAATCTTAAAAATTATCAAATTAGTCAATAGTGATGGTTCTTCTTAAAGTTGTAATATTACAGTAGTTTTTTATATATTCTTTTTATTTATTAAGATGATATGTAGCACATAAGTACATAATTGAACATGTATTACAGTGACAAGTACCGTTTTGGCATTTAACAATATGGACAGTGTGAGGCATTTGTATGAGATGAGGTATAGGGACAAGTTGGTATGGAACTCAAGGTTAACATATGTAAATCATGAACAACCAAAAAAAAAAAATATATAAAAGTTTTTCCAATGCTTGAAACAAACCTTATAAAGAACAACAATTGTAGGCTTCCATTACTTGGAGTTGTTAGAGCCTGAAAACAACTCATATACAAACACAACAATAAGTATATAACTATTGATGAAATCATAGTAAGCAAAAACGTCTGTAAATATAAAAGTTCCGAAAACAAAAAAAATATTCATGTTATGAAGATGTACGTGCTAAAGAAAAACACCAAATAACACAACAATAATAAATATACTTTAATTTGACTGATTACATCTTTGGCCATGCGATAAGAAAACTATATTCAATGATTGGTTTATGCTGATTATATCTTTGGCTTGAGCTTTGGTAGCTTTCAACCAGCAAACACTATGAAGATGTACATGTTAACTACAAATGTAAAGGAGACCTAATTAGGGTTTGATGAACATACCATTTTCTTTTCTTAGCTCCTCTAGCCTTCCTTGCTTGATTGTTTTTCATTATAATCATGAGCCTTGACAATCAGCATAAATATTAATGATGTCACGTTAAAGAGTTTACAGACTATGAATTATGTGGAACCTGCAAATACCTGCTAAGAACCAACATATATCTGCAAATAAATTTGGAATAAACAAATAAATTAGAGTTAATAACAATTGATATAGAACAAACATGAATTAAAATTTTTTTGAAAATAATATGGAACAAACAAATAAGTTAGTATGAATACAACAGTAGAAGTGGTTTACAATGATTCGTATAACAAATTTCATGGTAGCATGGTATCTAACAGTGAGAACCAAAACCAAAGAATGTGATGAAGGATGTTGAGAAGAATATTGTTTTTAGGGATACATGATTAATAGGATTTTGATAAACCGATGATTAGTGTTTTTCTTTTGTGAAAAAAAACATACGTATGTTTTTTTTAATGAGACGTTATTATAAGACATCAAACTAAACATGTCATTATTTTTTTCAAATGTCTATCACAAAATCTTGGCTGGTCAAATGGTTGAAGTGCTTGAGTGTGGATGCCAAGACCTAGGTTTGAATCCTGCAAGAGTCAATTTTTTTAAAAATCCGAATTTGTATCTAAAAAAAATAAAAAATCCGAATTTATATCTCAAAAAAATCCAAGGTGGACACTACTGATGACACGGCTGATGAGTTAGACATATTATATTATAAAAATACAAAATAAATTATAAAAATTGCTTACATGGCCAGAATATAATGAATTACTGGGCAATGATGTGACATATTTCTTCAAACGCCTCCTGTTATATATAATGTAGATATATATATATATATATATATATATATATATATATATATATATATATATATATATATATATATATATATATATATATATATATATATATATACACACACACATACACACACACACATACACACACACACACACACACACACACACACATATATATATATATATATATATATATATATATATATATATATATATATATATATATATATATATATATATATATAGGGTAGAGTTCTAGAGAAAAGTGCATTTCGGTAGAAAAGTAAGAAAATAACTGTGATGCACTAAAACAAACACTGTGATACACCATTTTTTCTTTTAACTATGATGCACTAAAATAAAAATTGGTGCATCACAGTTAAAAAGTTTAGTGCATCACAGTTATTTTCTCACTTTTCTACCGAAATGCACTTTTCTCTTGAACCGAACACTATATACATATATATATATATATATATATATATATATATATATATATATATATATATATATATATATATATATATATATATATATATATATATATATATATATATATATATATATATATATATATATATATGGCTTAACCTTGTTGAATCTCCACTCTAACTTCCATCCCACCCCATTTTGTTTCAGGAAATGAGCAAGCGTCACTGAGGAAGCTCTTCAAGACCTTCAAGGTCCCAACGTGAAAGCTACGGGGACACGGTCCTAAGTTGGGGGGTCTTTGATGATGACGACTCCACCTCCAAGTACAACCAATTGCTCCATCACCAAGTTGACAGTGTGGTTGTGATCGATTGGAACTTGAGGGACCAGGGCCTCGAGCAAGCCTTTCCTCAAAGCTTCCAAACTGATGACTTAACTGGTCCTCAATGGGAAAGATTGTTCAGAATTCGGGAGCCTGTCTATGAGGAGTTGGTATGTGAACTTTTGGCTACCTTTCATTTTACTCTGGCCGAGGCAAGGAATCATGTGGGTGGTACAACAATCTACTTTAGGCTGGGGGTGAGCTTAGGAGTTTCTCGGTTACGGAGTTTGGTGGGAGGTTGGGGTTGTATAGTCAGTATGAGACCACTCAGGGTGGGTTTATAGGTAAGTTGTTGAATGGTGAAACTATGAGGAATGACATGAGATGTGCTTTGTTTTGACCGAATATAGGGGATGGTGCATATAGCTCGACACTGGGGTAACTTTCCTCAGGGATCCTAGGGTTAGGTTGACTCATAGGTGTATCACCTATAGCTTGTCAGGATGCCATGGCTCCACCCACTGCATCACTGCTTCAGACCTCTTCTTCCTGTATACTATTTACTCATAGGATGTGTACTGCAACATCCCATTCTGGGTGGCTAGCTATTTGAAGGGAGGAATTGAGGAGAAGGAGGGTGATAAGATTTATGGGGGGATGTTTGTTACCCGGCTGGCACGATCTTATGGAATTCTTAAATCGGAGATCATGGGGTATTTGAGTGTTGGTAGCACATTCAGGGTGGTGAAGGCTAAGTCCCTTAAGCAGATGAATGTTGTCATGGAGTTAGGAGATGGGTTTTATCTTTGGTATGTTGTAGGAGGAGCAGCGGGGGTCGGCGGTAATGACAATGAGGAGGATGAACCACAACAGCAGCCTATGAAGGCTATGAGGCCGGCTCTGCAGATTACTACCAACATATGAGTCGGGGGGACTGGCAGGCCCATCAAGGGACCTGGATGGGCCAGGTGGATGCATGGAGAACCACCACTGACTAGAGGTTCGATTGGATGTATGATCACACATTGCATCAGATGCAGCACCTTTCGACTCGTGATTAGATTGAGCCCCATTTGCAGATTGACCCGTTCCCTGGACGTGAGTAGGACTACCCACCCTATGGTTACTATGGGCGCCTCCCTCTTGGCTATGACTACCGCTATGGTCCCCCTCCCAAGTGATGTGTTCATGTTATGTTGTGGTCTTTGAACAATTTATTTATGGTTGTCTACTTCAAAACAATTTGGTCTGTAATAATGTAGGATTTGGCATCTGTTGGCCCTTGGATGCTTATAACTCTTTATTTTAATGCATGTAGGATTTCTATTTTCATGGTTGCTTATTTTGATGCTTTATTTGTTTGATTGTTTGTTTGTTTGATTTTATTTATTTCCGTATGCATATTTTATTTTTATTGTTTGTGGCTCATGTTTCAAAATAAATTATGAAAATGCTTTATTTTGTTTTTAACTTCGTCTTGATTAAATATAAAGGTATTTTGCAAAAAATAAGTGCAAGGGAAATCTAAATTTGTTTCTAAGAACAAGCTTGAACATGAATCACAACGATATTAAACGAATGTGCATGTTAGTATTTGTGTGAGTCAAATGCTTGTATAGAGTCATAATGATGTTTTGCAGGATTTCCAGGAGTTAAGGTGATGAGGCGAAAAATGAACCACTTTTAGGGGGTCATTTAAGCCCGGAATTGAATTTATTTGATCAAATATTGCCTTAAATCGTTCCTTTTGTGATTTTAGGTACATTGGGAGAGAAATCTGGAAAAGGAAGCAATTCGGACGTTTTTGGAGCATAAAAGTGAAGAAAATGCCAAAGTCTTAATTTTCCTTGCTGGGAACAGTAGGTGACGGCGTCAAGAGTAATATCCTGACGGCGTCAAGAGTAATTTGCATGACGGCCCAGTACAAACGTGAAGGCGTCACAAGTAGAGCATCAAGAGTAAAAGACATGACGGCCTGGAAGACCATAACACATGACGGCGTCAGATGAAGATCAAGGCAGTCCGAGAAGTATTTTGGCGGCGAGATGACGGCGTCACCTATTTGGTCTTGACGCCGTCAGACCCTATTTCCTATATATAGTTTTCTAATTTTCATTCAAAAAAAGAGAAAGTTTTGGAGAAACCCTAAGGCCGAACCTAAAACGATTTTTACAGGTTTTTCAAGGGTTTCCAGCCCTTGAAACCTTGCAAGTGTAATTGAGATAAGTGTTCTTTTAATTCAATCAATATGTCTATGTGTTGGTTGTCTATATCTTTTTCTTTTCTTAATTCCACTATGCTAGGCTAGATCTATCTTGTGTTTGCTTGGATCTAATGAAACCTAGATGTTAATTATGTGTTGATTACTTGTTTATGGTTGTATTGGATGAATGATTTCAATGTTAGGCTTAAGAAAACTGGCAGATCTCCAGATGGTAACATGCTTGAACGTCTTAGGAAACATGAACCGATGTGCACTAGGTTTTATTGGTTGTATTTAATGCATGAGTAAATTCTAATGATCCCATGTTAGGAGCCTCTTAGCCGGCTCGACATAGGAGTGAAGTAGGCACTCATAGGATTGGGGAAGTAAGTGCGCCACCCCATGAATGGTATTAAGGAATACAATCCGTCATCCACGCAACTATAACAAGTAATTAACGTGTAAAAGATATCTAGGGAGTAGTGAAATCTAAGTAAACACATTTTCTCCACTTATTGCTCACAACCTTAGTTTAATTTAGTTTATTTTCATTTCTAGTATTTTATTTTAATTGCATCTTTAGTATTGGGTTAGTTGACTAGCAACTAATTCCGCCCAAATCCTTCAAACCCGAGATTTTTACTTGCTTTCTAAAAAATATAAAAATACAAAAATAATCATCTTTCATCCTTAGCACTAGTAATTAGGTTTTCTAACCCTAGCGATACTATTCCTAGCTGAACGATCAATCCCCCGGTACTTGTCACTATACTATACTACAACGATCAGGTACACTGCCTGGTGGGGGTTGTAAGCTTCTCGAGATCCCTCGAGAGGTACAGCCTGGTGCAATCCCCACGCATCAAGTTTTTGGCGCCGTTGCCGGGGAATAGTTATTGTCTAGGTTAGAATTTCTTTTTATTAGGTCTACTTGCTAGATTCCTTTCTGGTAAGATTTTATTTTTATTTTTTAGGTTTCTTTAGTCTATCTTAATTCTTTATGTCTTTGTTCGTAACTTTTCACCACCCGACATCATGGACGATGGGAACATCTTTGAACCCGTCATCCAACCACAACAAAACCCACCACTATAACCCCTTAGGCCCCGAACCTTAGGAGAGTATTCCTGACCTAGCCACCAAGGCTACCGAAACACCATTGAGCTCACCGGAGCCAATGTGACCCCCTTGCGATCCGACACCAACCGGTTGGTGCAAAGCGGATGTGCATTCCATGGACTTCGTTCCGAAGATCCAAATCAACATCTTAAGGACTTCCTTAAAATCATAGACTCCATAGACCTAGATGTTGCAACTAGAGAGACAACCCAATTACGCCTATTCCAATTATCTCTACGGGATCAAGCTAGTCAATGGCTTCAGCGTTTACCCGCGGGATCCATCACCACATGGGATGATCTCACCACTCGTTTCGTTGCTCAATTTTTCCCACCGGGGAGAACTACTAAGCTTAGAAATGACATCTTGATGTTCCAACAACGTCAAAATGAATCTCTTTATGAAGCATGGACTCGTTTCAAGGACTTACTCCAAAAAGTCCCTCATCATGGCATAGATCTTTGGCTCCAAGTCCAAATATTTTATGACCATATCGATCTCTCCACGAGGCAAGCCATTGACCAATCGGCCGGTGGTAAGCTACGTGATCTAAGTGCGGAACAATCATGGGAACTCATAGAAGATCTTGCTCTCTATGACAACGAAAGTTGGAATGATCCCCGTGATTTGAACAAAACGGTCAAGGCAATATCTTTGCCTTCGAATAACTCTAGCACTCCCGACCGTAGGATCATGGAACTTGAGGACCAAGTCAAGTTTCTCATGAAATCTTACGAAGCTCCTAAGCCTTCAAGCCAAGTGAACAAAATCACTTCTTCATGCGAATTATGTAGTGGTCCCCATGACACTCGTGATTGTGTGGAACTCCCCGGACCAGCTTTTGCGGACTACGCATCCACGCGTACCGACAAAGCGGGAGATAAGTGGTACACTTTCAAGCCCGAGCCAAACCCTTACGGTGATTCATACAACCCCTCTTGGAAAAATCACCCAAACCTTAGGTGGAAACAAAATCAACCCAATTCTTCCAATCCGCCTAATCGTTATCAAGCAAACGGTCCACCCTCCAACCGTACTTTCAACAACAATCCTTCTAACAACTATGGTAGTACCAACAATCTTGAAGGTTGATGTCAAAATTCATGGCATCTCAAGATGCTCGCATATCTAAGTTTGAAGCCGATTTCAAACAAAAGCAAAGCGAGATGACCACCAAAATTGACGCATTGTTGAAAGTTCTCAATGACCGAGAAATGGGAGCACTCCCAAGCGACACGGTCAAGAATCCGAAACTAAACGTTAATTCCATATCTTCAGTTTCGTCACCCACTTCGTGTCCACAATACTACTCGGTTAAATCAACGAGCACGTGTTTCAAACAAAACCAAATTCCTCAAAAGGACCAACCAAATAAAACACCCGAAGTAGAACCGGTCAAATGTATTGTTGAAACACCTCCTACGCAAGACCTTGACGATGAATTCAAGGAACTTCACCTTGAACGCCCCGTCATTGATGTCTTAGCCCGTGCTCTCTACTATAGTGCCCTCCTAGAGAAATATGAGAAGTTTAAACTAGGTAAAAATGGGACCGCCTTCGTTCAAAACAAGTTGCCTAAAAAGCTTGATGATCCGGGTATATTTGTTTTGCCTTGTAAGATAGGAAGATCCGAAGCTTTCGACACACTAGCCAATTTAGGGTCAAGCCTCAACTTGATTCCCTTATCCCTATTCATAACTCTTAAGCTAGGAAAGTTAGAGGAAACGGAGGTATTGATAGGTCTAGCGGATGGAAGTATTGCCCACCCAGTTGGAATGATTAAGGATGTAGTTGTTCATGTAGGAAAGTTAACTATCTTAGCGGATTTCCACGTCCTAGACATGGTTAGTGACACTACATGCCCATTATTGGTAGGAAGAGGATTTTTAGCAACCGCTAGCGCCATGATAGATTGTAAGGAGTCTAAGATAGCGGTAGGTGAAGGCGATACTTGGTCGGTGTACGATGTTAAGAAGCATAGTTATGATTGTATGATGAACCGACACCGCATTGGGTAGAGATGAATAGGAGACCATCTAGATATGGACCTTGGATAGAAAGGAACTTTATAGGACCTCAATGCCCATTCTATCTAGAAAAAGATTTTGTTGAAAAGACACATTCGGTGGAACAACTCATATCTAGAGATAAAGAGCTAGATCCCTTTGAGGACCCCTTATTATTTAGGAAGATGATCGAGTTCTTGAGCGTAATGCCTATTAATATAGAGATGAATAAGTGGAAAAGAGATGGAGATAAGTGTAAATGGAGGTGGGACAAGCCACCTAAAGAAGGTGACAGATCATGGCATATGAGGATGACTTTGTATGATCCGGATGGAGAGATGTTTGAAAGGTCATACCATACTAAGGAAACCGATAGGAAGTTGAAACCTAAGTTTGATCCCAAAGATGTCCTGAATGAGGAACTCACCCGTATCACGTAGTAACCCATGACCTTGAGTCTAGCTACAAGACTCGTAAATAAAGAAAAGCGCTTCTTGGGAGGCAACCCATGCTTTGTGTGATTTGATTTGATTTTGTTTGTTTGTTATTTGCTTCCGTATGCATGCTTTATTTTTATTGTTGGTAGATCATGTTTCAAAATAAATAGTGGAAATACTTTACTTTGTTGTTTTGGCCTAGTCTTAACTCCACCTAAAAGTATTTTTGCAAAAGATAAGTGTAAGGGGAAACCCCAAATATGTTTTTAAGAAACAAACCGATCATGATTCTCCACAATATTAAATGAACATGTGTATTCGTATTTGTTAGAGTCAAATGCTTGTATTGAGTCATAATGAAGTTTTGTAGGATTTTCCAGGAAGTAAGACCAAGTTTTTCCAGAAATTTTCCGGAAACTTAACATAAGAATTTCTGCAGGTCATTTCTGACGGCGTCACGAGCTTGCTCTTGACGGCATCACGTGTAAAAATCTGGAAATTTTACCGGTTTTGTTTTTCTAACGGAGTCTTAAGGTTTTTGTTGAATTATTAAGTTTTATAATCTCCAGGAAATTTGCAAACTTCATTCCACAAGCATTATATCATATTTTGTTTTCTAGGATTTAGAAACTTATGTAGGATGCCGCCGATTTTATGCGAGGTTGTCTTGTTTGTTTTCTCAGGATTTACAGGTTATGTATGACAAGAAGATGATTTATATTCTGGAAGGGAAGCTTTGATTGTTTATTTTCTTGGAGGAAGATCTAACCTGGCCACCTTATTATCCATACCGAGCGAATCAGGGGAGTATTTGATTTCATCTGTTTTACTTATTTAACTTTTACATTCTTAACTTGAACATTGGGGACAATGTTCATCTTAAGTGTAAGGGGAGGGTAAAATGATGATACCCTACAAATACACTTTCGCTTGAGTTTGTTTTGTTTGATAGTAGATGTGTAATAAAACTATGAGAAACACTTGTTAGTGCAATTTTATCGCCAAATTTAAAATTTTTTTACAACATTTAGGAGTGAAACTTTAGCCATAGCAAGCGTCTCATGGATAAGAGATTGTATGACTAGCACATAACCGTATATTCAGAAAAATTTTCCACCCAAATATGTGAGGTTCGCCTTTAGATTTGATAGGAAAAACATTTACTATTAGTGCTTATGAGTGTACTGGTAGCATTTAGATTCTAGAACTTGCGTTAGTGATGCATCCCGAGACCGCTAGTGAGACTACATTCGTGTAGTAGGATTTACTACATGATAAGAGGCATTAGGATCACCCTTGTGTTAAACCCGTATCATAATTACTTGACCATTTAAGTCATATTACTTGGCTAGTTAAGTCAACTAATTTTTCCCACACCTTAGCGTTGTACTCATTTTTAGTACACAAAACCCCTAGTACACCCATCCGATCCTATCTTTTCGTTTCTATCTTTAAGCATTTTACTTAAAGGAAGAATTTGTTACACCCCACTTAAATGTACACCCAAATCGCCTTAGCCTTCCGTGTATGCGCTCATTTTTAGTGCATTATTGTTATTTGTTAAACCCTAAGTTAACAATCTAATTGATTACATGGTTGCTAAGTCGAGTCATATCCTTGTACATATTGTTTTGGGATGATTTGGACTCATGGGTAAAGTACTTATTTTATGGAGTAATGGGGAAGAACATCATATATTACCCCCATACGTACGTTAATCTTAAAAGTGCTCCAAGTGTTTTGATTTTCTTAATTCGAGTCATTAGATTAGTTTATTGTAAAGTATGTAAAGATTCAAGTGTAAGGGGAATGTTCATCCCCTATGATGTATTATTTTGGGATGGTAGGGTAAGTGTGTATGCAAAAAAAAAAAAAAAAAAAAAAAAAAAAAAAAAAAAATCGAAAAATCAAGAAAAAAGAAAAAAATAGAAAAAGGTAAAGAGAAAAAACATACGAACTACCATCCCTTTTTATTCTATGTATATTTTATGTTTTTGTTATTTTTCATTTATTAGCTTAAGTCGAGTCTAGTCTTGGCTTAACAACGCCATATTGTACATGTAATTAACCAAGATTGTTAACTCGCCACCAGTCAAAACTACCTTTATCCAACAAAACCGTGTATTTCATATCCCTACACCTAACGTTACAACCCTTTAAAAGACCTCTTTGATAGTTTATCCTAGGTTCTTAAGCCATATGGTGGAGGTTTGATCCTTTCCCAAGCCTATGGTAATCTATTTTGCTATGACAGGTAGTGAGAGATATCTTCCATTTCCATATTGTAATTTATACTTTATTACACCCGAGAGATGTGAGTATCTAAACACTATTTGTGAGGTGCTAGTGTATGACCTCCGTGCTTGTCTTTGGTCTTTAGTGGAACGATTATTTGTTGTAATTACTTTTATATTAGTGTTAAATGACCCCTAACTTGTATTTTGAGTAGAATAAAAGCGCATTTGCTTGAGGACAAGCAAATCTCTAGTGTAAGGGTATATGATGAGGCGAAAAATGAACCACTTTTAGGGAGTCATTTAAGCCCGGAATTGAATTTATTTGATCAAATATTGCCCTAAATCGTTCCTTTTGTGATTTTAGGTACTTTGGGAGAGAAATCTGGAAAAGGAAGCAATTCGGACGTTTTTGGAGCATAAAAGTGAAGAAAACGCCAAAGTCTTAATTTTTCCTTGCTGGGAACAGTAGGTGACGGCGTCAAGAGTAATATCCTGACGGCGTCAAGAGTAATTTGCATGACGGCCCAGTACAAACGTGAAGGCGTCACAAGTAGAGCGTCAAGAGTAAAAGACGTGACGGCCTGGAAGACCATAACACATGACGGCGTCAGATGAAGATCAAGGCAGTCCGAGAAGTATTTTGGCGGCGAGATGACGGCGTCACCTATTTGGTCTTGACGCCGTCAGACCCTATTTCCTATATATAGTTTTCTAATTTTCATTCAAAAAAAGAGAAAGTTTTGGAGAAACCCTAAGGCCGAACCTAATACGATTTTTACAGGTTTTTCAAGGGTTTCCAGCCCTTGAAACCTTGCAAGTGTAATTGAGATAAGTGTTCTTTTAATTCAATCAATATGTCTATGTGTTGGTTGTCTATATCTTGTTCTTGTCTTAATTCCACTATGCTAGGCTAGATCTATCTTGTGTTTGCTTGGATCTAATGAAACCTAGATGTTAATTATGTGTTGATTACTTGTTTATGGTTGTATTGGATGAATGATTTCAATGTTAGGCTTAAGAAAACTGGCAGATCTCCAAATGGTAACATGCTTGAACGTCTTAGGAAACATGAACCGATGTGCACTAGGTTTTATTGGTTGTATTTAATGCATGAGTAAATTCTAATGATCCCATGTTAGGAGCTTCTTAGCCGGCTCGACATAGGAGTGAAGTAGGCACTCATAGGATTGGGGAAATAAGTGCGCCACCCCTTGAATGGTATTAAGGAATACAATCCGTCATCCACGCAACTATAACAAGTAATTAACGTGTAAAAGATATCTAGGGAGTAGTGAAATCTAAGTAAACACATTTTCTCCACTTATTGCTCACAACCTTAGTTTAATTTAGTTTATTTTCATTTCTAGTATTTTATTTTAATTGCATCTTTAGTATTGGGTTAGTTGACTAGCAACTAATTCCGCCCAAATCCTTCAAACCCGAGATTTTTACTTGCTTTCTAAAAAATATAAAAATACAAAAATAATCATCTCTCATCCTTAGCACTAGTAATTAGGTTTTCTAACCCTATCGACACTATTCCTAGCTGAACGATCAATCCCCCGGTACTTGTCACTATACTATACTACAACGATCAGGTACACTGCCTGGTGGGGGTTGTAAGCTTCTCGAGATCCCTCGAGAGGTAAAGCCTGGTGCAATCCCCACGCATCATAAGGCGTGAGTTTTTTCAGAAATTTTTCGGAAACTTAACATGAAATTTCTGTAGGTCACTTCTGACGGTGTCCGGGTTATAACCTGACGGCGTCAAGTGTAAAAATTCTAGAAATTTTGCAAGTTTTGTTTTTCTGCCGGAGTTGTAGAGTTATGTTAAATCTTTAGTTTCATAAATTCCAGGAAATTTGCAAACATTCATTCCACAAGCATTATATCTTAATTTGCTTTCTAGGATTTTAGTTGTTAGGAATATAAATATTCATATGAAAGACTTGGTCACCCCGAGTATAGATTAGCATTACGTAGCTCGTAGTCTTATTAATATTTAGTTAGTAGTATATCAGTTTAAGTAACACCGTGGAGGACGGACGGGTCTTTACCCACTGTATACCTGATCCACAGCCCGGTAGAGGGCGTTTATTATGTAACTATATAAGCCCTCTCCCACCAAGGGAGAGGGTGGAGCTTCTAATCATTCTAATATTTCTCTTTCACTTTCTCTCTCTAGAACTCCCATTCTCTCTCTCTTTCTCTCTCTAAAATCAAACTAATCACAAGAACCATACATGTTTATGATTATGAGTATATTACAATTGGTATCAAGAGCCAAGGTTTCATCCTAGGATTGTTTTTTCTTGAATTTAAGATTGGTTTTGTGGTTTTTCTTTTGGTTCGAAATGGTTCTCAAGTATACACCTCGAAGTGATTTTTGTTTGTGGTGTTGTTGTTGATTTGGTGGTATTGTTGTGTCTTGTGGTGTTAGAAGTACTTAGTTTTTCACTTGGGTAGGTTGAATTAGTTGTTAGGTTGATGTTTGATGTGATTTGGTGCAAGATTCTTGGTAAAGGTTAGTTACTTTCTTTGTAGAGATTAGCTAGTTTCTTGGTAGAGGTTAATTCTACAGTTGCCTTTTTTGGTATAGAGATTAGCTCTCTATTTTGGCATTTTGTCTAATAACTGGTAAAAGAAAAAAATCATGAAAGTGACTGTTTTGTCTTATTAGTTAGAGGTTAGCTCCAACAGTTAGAGGTTAGCTCAAGTTAGAGGTTATCTCCAGTTAGAGGTTATCTCCAGTTAGCGGTTATCTCAAGTTAGAGGTTAGCTCAAGTTAGAGGTTATCTCAAGTTAGCGGTTATCTCCTTTAGCGATTACCTCCAGCTAGCGATTACCTCTCTTCAGTGATTAGCTCCAGCTAGCGATTATCTCTATTCAGTGATTAGCTCCAGTGATTTGGTGGTGATTAGCGATTTGCTAATGTTGTAGTTTGACAAAAGTTGACTTTTTACGTCAAAACTTCAAACGGCCATAACTTTTGAACCGTGACTCTGTTTTCAGCGAAATACCTGTCAAAACGTCTAGAACAGGCTGAATATTGTGAGGTTGTGAAACAAATTTTTCGAGGTCTAAATCACCTCCGGATTGAAGTTATTGAGGTTTTAAGTGTTCAGACCAAAATTTCACCATTACTTCACCATAACTTATTGCATCAACCAAACCAAATTGTACTGCTTGTTGATAACTCACTGCTAGTTGATCAAGTTATTGTGAGTGGATTATACGCCGCGAGTTGAATAGTTCTGTGATTTGAGAATTGTTGCGATTTGAGTTGTTGCAACTTGTTCAATTACAATCTGACGTTGCGAGTTGATTCCTGCAATTTGACTAATTGTGATTTGACTTGGTGTGATTTGACTCGTTGTGACTTGAATTAGATTACTTACTGTACCTTTCCAAGTTTATCATGTCACACTCAATTACTAAAGTACTCAGCATCATTTCACGGTTTATTCTTGATTTTGTAAAATCCCGTGAAAGAATCTATTTCTCGGTTTAAATCATAGAATCGTAAAATCCCGTGCACATTCTTAATCATGTCTACTAATTCAGATCTTGTCATATCTGATATACTCAAACTGTATGACATGTGCGATGAACATAAGGTTTCCAACAAAGCACAACAGACTGATAGCAATATCATTTCTGATTCAACAAATATGAATCATAAAGGCGGAGAAAGTGATCAGTATGCTGAACATGCTGATGAGTCAAGTTATTTGTTTACGGTTGAGTCTTTCAAATCAAATGATATGGTTGATAAACAATTGTTTAATGAACTTTCAAACAGATTTCTACAACTTGAAAAACATTGTATTGCACTTGAAATCACAATGCAACAAAAGGAAGAAAGTTTTCAAACTAACCAACCATGTAAAAATCCGGAACTTCCTGATTTCCGTTAATTCTTTATGATTAATGATTTAAAAGCCCAGCTAGAAGCAAAAAACTTAACTATCAACAACCTAAAAAATGTATTACTGAGATGTGTGATATGTGTAATGAAGTTAAGGCTAAACATGTCAATGATGATATTGCAACTAGAAACTTTGAACTAAAAGTGGCTGAATTACTTTGTGAAAATGAGACTTTGAAAAAGCATTGTAAAAATCTTAATGAGTCAATCAAAGAAACGAGAACTAAGACATCAAATCAAACAACCTTTTTGATTGCCAAAAATGATGAATTCAAAGCTCAACTTCAGGATAAGGGTTTCACTATTGCAACACTAAAGAACGAGCTAAGAAAAGCAATAGGGAATAGTGTGAACACTAAGTTTGCAAAACCATCAATCTTGGGGAAACCAGTTTTACAATCCAATAGAAACCAATCAGTAGTTAGACAACCGAATGCGTTTAGATCTGAACGACCAAAATTTTCAAAAACACGGTTTGCCTTCCAAGTTGATGTGCAACAAATGTTGACAAAACCAGTCACTCCACATTATTTGCCTAAGATTATTACTTCTAGTTCTGCTAAGCCTCAACAAGTAGTTACCTCTATAGCCAGCTCCTCTAGGATTAGTTCAAAATTAGTGTCAAAACCTCGCTGAAAGGTCTAAAACACTTATGATATAAAGGAATTGTACAAGAACTATGATCTAGAAAAGGCTAGGAAAAGGGCATTACTTCATAAGGATGAAATATTAGGTTCACAACCGCGTATGATACCTCCTAGGTTATTGAGGAACACTGCTAAGGTTCAACTTGTTAAGTCTAGGATTTACAGTAAGTCATCCACAATGCTTAAGAAGCAAAACAAACCTAAAACTTCTCCTAGGTGGACACAAACTGCTAAATCTTTGGAGACTAGAAATATCGATAAGCCTTCCACTATGCATAAGAAGCTTAGTAATCCTAGACCTTGCCATATGTGGATTCCAACTGGTAGAATTTTTAAGGACACTGGACTTAAGTGGATACCTACCGGAAAGATACTTACCAATGGCAATACCATGGTTGACCGTGAAACCCCCAAGGGTTTGGATACTTTTGTCACTAACCCATATATATGCAATCAAGTTTGTAATCTTAGTGCAGGTAGTCCTTACTCAGTTGCAGGTACATCAATCATTCACCACACGAGAAGACTCAAAGTCTGGAGGGCTAAAGCTTACATATCTCCTTCTTCAGGAGATCTGGAAAGTCAATGTTGATGTATGTGTGCATTATGACGTCTGATTACTTCTGTCCAGGCCTCGTTCTTCAACGACTATGACGTTTGAACACTTCAGTCCAAGCCTCGGTCCTTATTGTCGACATTATGGCATCTACTGATAACACTTCAGGCCCCGTTCATCAAAGAAAAGAAAGGTGTATGATTCAGTGCACCTTATCTTCGGAATAAGAGAAATCTTCTTAGTTTTGACCATTCTCAACAACATGCTTCATGCTTCCTCAATGTTCGTTCAGTCATCAAGTGGATCTACTCATCTTTGCTCGAATTCGTATTCACTTGCTCATTCAAAAATGGAAAACTTCGTATGCAATTTTTGAGGGGGAGAAGGGTGAATAAACTACATGATTGAGTGTATTCTTATTCACATGCTCAATCAAAAATGGCAACCTCGTATGCAATTTTTGAGTGGGAGAAGTGTGAATAAAATACATGATTGATTGTAGTCTTATTCACTTGCTCAATCAAAAATGGCAAACCTCGTTTGCAATTTTTGAGGGGGAGAAGTGTGAATTTACTACATGTTGATTAATGTTTAAAGAATGGTCATTCGACTATCCTCCAACACCTAATGTTCTACTTACTAAGGATGACTGGGATTTATGTTTGATGATTACTTCCAAGCTTCAATGAATGATGATTGATCAAGATGCACAATCTAGAAGTATAACTCAAACTTCTCAAGTAACTCAATCTCTAGTTATTCCTCAAGGTGTTGATGATGATTATCATGATTGTGAAGTTGCACACATGAATAATGATCCGTCTCTTTGTTCTATTTCATCACGGATTGTTGTTCCTCCAAATGTGCACTTTGTAAATCAACCATAAGAACATAATGGAAAATGTCGATTATAACGTCAAAAACGGCTAAGAATTTGGACATGGAATGTCAAGTAATCACGGAGTTTATTTGGTATCCCTTATTTGAGATTGAAGTTGACTTTCACAAAGGCATGATCTTATTTTATCTTGAAGTCGGGGTTGGTTGGATGAAGATTCTTTGAGATCTTTGCTTGAGCTTTTACCTTTACAATGACGAAGACTTGGATATCTAGTTATTTTGGTATTTTATTACCACAAAATAACTATCACTTTAAAGAGTGTCACAACTCACTCGAAGTTGTTGGTAGTCAAGAGGTGATGTACGTCTTATACTTGATGGTTGGTTGGTTGAAGAGTATAGAGTACTTTGGGATTCGATGTTGTGCGAACTCTATACACCGCTCTTAGTCACTCACTAGTGCAAGCTTAAGTCACAAAAATGGGGAATTCTACTTCAGCTTCAAGTTTGGTATATCGGGTTTACTTCATCTGTGGTCACTTCAAATAGCCTTCACAAGGGTTGGTAATGATAGTCATAGAGAGTTTCTACAGCAGTTGATTCTCACAGGATATATCTGAGCAAATGATGTTCTTCTAAAAATATGTTGCTGATTCTGAGGTATCAAAACTAGCAAGGGGGAAGGAGACATACATCTGAATGCATTAAGAAGTACACATGATGAAATTAATACTTCGTATTAATTGAAGTTATGCCGGGAAGACAAATGTCATAATCGCAGAGATAATCAGTGTCTTAACTCATGGCATTTGGTGTATTATTCCAACTACCCGACATCATGGATGATGGGAACATCTTTGAACCCGTCATCCCACCACAACAAAACCCACCACTAGATAACCAACCTCTTAGGCCCCAAACCATAGGAGAGTATTCCCGACCTAGCCACCAAGGCTACCGAAGCACCATTGAGCTCACCCAAGGAGCCAATGTGACCCCCTTGCGATCCGACACCATCCGGTTGGTGCAAAGCGGATGTGCATTCCATGGACTTCGTTCCGAAGATCCAAACCAACATCTCAAGGACTTCCTTAAAATCGTAGATTGTATAGACGTTGATGTTACAACTAGAGAGTCAACCCGATTACGCCTATTCCAATTCTCTCTACGTGATCAAGCTAGCCAATGGCTTGAACGTTTACCCGCGAGATCCATCACCTCATGGGATGATCTCACCACTCGTTTCCTTGCTCAATTTTTCCCACCGGGGAGAACTACCAAGCTTAGAAATGATATCTTGATGTTCCAACAACGTCAAGGTGAAACTTTATATGAAGCATGGACTCGATTCAAGGACTTACTCTAAAAAGTCCCTCATCATGGCATAGATCTTTGGCTCCAAGTTCAAATCTTCTATGACCGTATCGATATCTCCATAAGGCGAGCCATTGACCAATCGGCCGGTGGTAAGCTACGTGATCTAAGTGCGGAACAATCATGGGACCTCATAGAAGATCTTGCTCTCTATGACAACGAAAGTTGGAATGATCCCTGTGATTTGAACAAAATGGTCAAGGCAATATCTTTGCCTTTGAACAACTCTAGCACTCCCGACCGTAGGATCATGGAACTTAAGGACCAAGTCAAGTTTCTCATGAAATCTTACGAAGCTCCTAAGCCTTCAAGCCAAGTGAACAAAATCACTTCTTCATGCGAATTATGTAGTGGTCCCCATGACACTCGTGATTGTGTGGAACTCCCCGGAACAGCTTTTGCTGACTACGCATCCTCGCGTACCGACGAACCGGGAGACAAGTGGTACACTTTCAAACCCGAGCCAAACCCTTACGGTGATTCCTACAACCCCTCTTGGAAAAATCACCCAAACCTTAGGTGGAAACAAAATCAAGCCAACTCTTCCAATCCGCCTAATCGTTACCAACCAAAAGGTTCACCCTCCAACCGTACTTTCAACAACAATCCTTCTAACAACTATGGTAGTACCAACAATATTGAAGGATTGATGTCTAAGTTTATGGCATCTCAAGAAGCTCGCATAGCTAGGTTTGAAACCGAATTCAACCAACAACAAACGGAGATGACCAACAAGATAGACAACTTGTTGAAAGCCCTCAACAACCAAGCGTTAACTACACCTAGGAAGGACAGTAGGGACGCCAATAACGGAATCCAAATTAAGGACCCCTCGTCATCCGAACATGTCCACTTTGTCAATGTTGTCACCATTAAGACAAAAGATAAGGATATAGAAGAAAGTGACAAAGATGAAGTTGAAGTAGAAACCGAAACTAGGGATGACATTAGGGAAGTTGAGGTTAATAAGGGAGAGGAGTTAGAGGAATTAGAGACTATAGAAAAGCACTTTGATAAGTTGCCCACCAAGGAAGAACGGGAATACCATAAGGATTTATTTGATGGCCCCGAGACACCATATATCCTTGGCACACCCCTTATCAAAATGGGAAACCCCTCTAACATCAACATACCATGCAACATCGGGCATATGCATATATGGAAAGCTTATATCGATCCTAGATCTCCTATAAACATCATGACTAGGACTTATTATAATTGGGTGATGAAGGAATAACTTGGTTATAGGATGATGCCCAATAAGAATTTGATAAGTAATTTTGTAGGAAGAGTGAAGGGATTGCATGTGATTATAGGTAATTTCACCTATGAGATCGATTTTATGATAGTAGAAGACACTCATCCGGTGATAGATGATTGCCTAAGCCAAGTAATATTCGGAAAACCATTTGTTGAGGCCACTAAGATGAGTTATGATCCGACTTTAGGGATAGTTAGGTTCAAGGAAGAGAATGATGAGATTGCCTACCAAATGCCCTACAAGATTGAGCAATACCCGCCTCCTTTCTAATATAGAAAAGGAACACAAAAAAGCGGCTTATTATAGGAATGATGAGGATAGACGTAGAGGAGTAGAGTATGTGAAGAATAGGATGCTTGGTTTCTACAAAGAATGCTTGCAATTAGGTCCGGAGTACAAAACTGGTTTAGAAGACGACCTAGAAAGTGAAACCAACAATGAGGTCACGTAGTAACCCATGACCTTGAGTCTAGCTACAAGACTCGTAAATAAAGAAAAGCGCTTCTTGGGAGGCAACCCATGTTTTGTGTGATTTTTATTTTTGTTTGTTTGTTATTTGCTTCCGTATGCATACTTTATTTTTATTGTTGGTAGATCATGTTTCAAAACTAAATAGTGGAAATACTTTACCTTGTTGTTTGGCTTAGTCTTAACTTCATCCAAAGGTATTTTTGCAAAAGATAAGTGTAAGGGGAAACCCCAAATATGTTTTTAAGAAACAAAACCGATCATGATTCTCCACAATATTAAGTGAACATGTATATTCGTATTTGTTAGAGTCAAATGCTTGTATCGAGTCATAATGATGTTTTGCAGGATTTTCCAGGAAGTAGGACCAAGTTTTTCCAGAAATTTCCGGAAACTTAACATAAGAATTTCTGCAGGTCACTTTTGACGGCGTCACGAGTTTACTCTTGACGGCATCACGTGTAAAAATCTGGAAATTTTACCAGTTTTGTTTTTCTAACGGAATCTTAAAGTTTTTGTTGAATTATTAGTTTTATAATCTCCAGGAAATCTGCAAACATCATTCCACAAGCGTTATATCTTATTTTGTTTTCTAGGATTTATTAGCATATGTAGATTGCCGCCGATTTTATGCGAGGTTGCCTTGTCTGTTTTCTCAGGTTTTACATGTTATGTATGACAAGAAGATGATTATTATTCTGGAAGGGAAGCTTTGATTGTTCATTTTCTTGGAGGAAGATCTAACCTGGCCACCTTATTATCCATATCGAGCGAATCAGGGGAGTATTTGATTTCATTTGTTTTACTTATTTCACTTTTACATTCTTTACTTGAACATTGGGGACAATGTTCATCCTAAATGTAAAGGGAGGGTAAAATGATGATACCTTACAGATACACTTTCGCTTGAGTTTGTTTGTTTGATGGTAGATGTGTAATAAAACTATGAGAAATACTTGTTAATGTAATTTTAGCGCCAAATTTAAAATTTTTTACAACATTTAGGAGTGAAACTTTAGCCATAGCAAGCGTCTCATGGATAGGAGTCATATGACTAGCACAAAACCGTATCATTCAGAAAAATTTTCCACCCAAATATGTGAGGTTCGCCTTTAGATTTGATAGGAAAAGCATTTACTATTAGTGCTTATGAGTGTACCGGTAGCATTTAGATTCTAGAACTTGCGTTAGTGATGCATCCCGAGACTGCTAGTGAGACTACACTCGTGTAGTAGGATTTACTACATGATAAGAGGCATTAGGATCACCCTTGTGTTAAACCCGTATCATAATTACTTGACCATTTAAGTCATATTAGGATCCCACACCTTAGCGTTGTACTCATTTTTAGTACACGAAACCCCTAGTACACCCCTCCGAGCCTATCTTTTCGTTTCTAACTTTAAGCATTTTACTTAAAGGAAGAATTTGTTACACCTCACTTAAACGTACACCCAAATCGCCTTAGCCTTCCGTGTATGCACTCATCTTTAGTGCATCATTGTTATTTGTTAAACCCTAAGTTAATTATCTAATTGATTACATGGTTGCTAAGTCAAGTCATATCCTTGTACATATTGTTTTGGGATGATTGGGACTCATGGGTAAAGTACTTATTTTATGGAGTAATGGGGAAGAACATCATATATTACCCCCGTATGTGCGTTAATCTTAAAAGTACTCCAAGTGTTTTGATTTTCTTAATTCGAGTCATTAGATTAGTTTATTGTAAAGTATGTAAAAATTCAAGTGTAAGGGGAATATTCATTCCCTATGATGTATTATTTTGGATGGTAGGGTAAGAGTGTATGCAAAAAAAAAAAAAAAAAAAAAAAAAAAAAAAAAAAAAAAAAATTGAAAAAATCAAGAAAAAGAAGAAAAAAACAGAAAAAAGAAAAGAGAAAAAAACATACGGACTACCATCTCGTTTCATTCTATGTTTATTTTATGTTTTTGTTATTTTTCATTTATTAGCTTAAGTCGAGTCTAGTCTTGGCTTAGCAACGCCATATTGTACATGTAATTAACCAAGATTGTTAACTCGCCACCAGTAAAGACTGCCTATATCCAACAAAACCGTGTATTCCATTTCCCTACACCTAACGTTACAACCCTTTAAAAGACCTCTTTGATAGTTTATCCTAGGTGTTTACGCCATGTGGTGGAGGTTTGATCCTTTCCCAAGCCTATGGTAATCTATTTTGCTATGACAGGTAGTGAGAGATATTTTCCGTTTCCATATTGTGATATTACTTTATTACACCCGAGAGATGTGAGTATCTAAACACTATTTGTGAGGTGCTAGTGTATGGCCTCCGTGCTTGTCTTTGGTCTTTAGTGGAACGATTATTTGTTGTAATTACTTTTATATTAGTGTTAAATGACCCCTAACTTGTATTTTGATTAGAATAAAAGCACATTTGCTTGAGGACAAGCAAATCTCAAGTGTAAGGGTATATGATGAGGCGAAAAATGAACCACTTTTAGGGGGTCATTTAAGCCCGGAATTGAATTTATTTGATCAAATATTACCCTAAATCGTTCCTTTTGTGATTTTAGGCACTTTGGGAGTGAATTCTGGAAAAGGAAGCAATTCGGACGTTTTGGAGCATAAAAGTGAAGAAAACGGCAAAGACTTAATTTTCCATGCTGAGAACAGTACATGACGGCGTCAAGAGGAAGACCCTGACGGCGTCAAGAGTTAAATCCATGACGACCCAGTGCAAACCTGACGGCGTCACAACAAGGACGTCAAGAGTTAAATTGGTGACGACCTGCATAAGGAGAATACATGACGGCGTCAGACCCAGATCTAGGCAGTCCGAGTAACTATTTGGCGGCGAGATGACGGCGTCAGACATTTGTTCTTGACGCCATCACCTATCAAACTCTATATATAGTTTTCTATTTTTCATTCATTAAGAGGAACTTGTGTGGAGAAAACTAGGGCCGAACTTTGTTAACCCTAGGTCATATTTTACAGTGTTTTCAAGGGTTTTCACCCCTTGAATCCTTTCATGTTCAATTGAGATAAGTCTTCTCTTAATTCAATCAGTATGTCTATATGTTGGTTGATTATATCTTGTGCTTGTCTTGATTTCAACATGCTAGGCTAGATCTGTCTTGTGTTTGCTTAGATCTAATGAAACCTAGATGTTAATTATGTGTTGATTACTTGTTTATGGTTGTATTGGATGAATGATTTCAATGTTAGGCTTAAGAAAACTGGCAGATCTCCATTGTGTAACATGCTTGAACGTCTTAGGAAACATGAACCGATGTGTACTAGGTTTTATTGGTTGTATTTAATGCATGAGCAAATTCTAGTGATCCCGTGTTAGGAGCTTCTTAGCTGGCTCGACATAGGAGTGAAGTAGGCATTCATAGGATTGGGGAAGTAAGTACGCCACCCCATGAATGGTATTAAGGAATACAATCCGTCATCCACGCAACTATAACAAGTAATTAACGTGTAAAAGATATCTAGGGAGTAGTGAAATCTAAGTAAACACAATTCTCCCACATATTGCTCACAACTTTAGTTTAATATAGTTTATTTTCATTTTTAGTATTTTATTTTGATTGCATCTTAGTAATTGGGTTAGTTGACTAGCAATTAATTCCGCCCAACTCCTTAAAACCCGAGATTTTTACTTGCTTTCATAAAATTACAAAAATACAAAAAGAATCATCCCTCATCTCTAGACCTAGTCTTTAGGTTTTCTAATCCTAGCGACACTATTCCTAGCTGAACGATCAATCCCCCGGTACTTGTCATTATACTATACTACATCGATCAGGTACACTGCCTGGTGGGGGTTGTAAACTTCTCGAGATCCCTCGAGAGGTAAAGCCTGGTGCAATCCCTACGCATCATCTCTCACTACCTGTCATAACAAAATATATTACCATAGGCTTCGGAAAGGATCAAACCTCCACCACATGGCGTAAGCACCTAGGATAAACTATCAAAGAGGTCTTTTAAAGGGTTATAACGTTAGGTGTAGGGATATGAAATACACGGTTTTGTTAATTACATGTACAATATGGCGTTGCTAAACCAAGACTAGAATTGACTTAAGCTAATGAATCAAAAATAACAAAAACATAAAACAAGCACAGAATAAAACGGGATGGTAGTCCGTATGTTTTTTCTCTTTTTTTTCTTTTTCTGATTTTTTGTTTTCTTTTACTTTATTTTTTTCGATTTTTTTTTTTTTTTTTTTTTTTTTTTTTTGCATACACTCTTACCTTACCATCCAATCCAAAATAATACATCATAGGGGATGTGCATTCCCCTTACACTTGAATTTTTATATACTTTATAATAAACTAATCTAATGACTCGAATCAAGATAATCAAAACACTTAGAGTACTTTTAAGATTATCGCACATATGGGGGTAATAAATGATGTTCTTCCCCATTACTCCATAACATAAGTACTTTACCCATGAGTCTCAATCGTCCCAAAACAATATGTACAAGATATGACTCGACTTAGCAACCATGTAATCAATTAAATAATTAACTAAGGGTTTAAACATGTAACAATAATGCACTAAATATGGGTGCATACACGGAAGGCTAAGGCGATTTGGGTGTACATTTAAGTGGGTTGTAAGAAATTCTTCCTTTAAGTAAGATGCTTAAAGTTAGAAACAAAAAGATAGGCTCGGAGGGGTGTACTAGGGGTTTCATGTACTAAAAATGAGTACAACACTAAGGTGTGGGAAAAATTAGTTGACTTTACTAGCCAAATAATATGACTTAAATGGTCAAGTAATTATGATACGGGTTTAAGACAAGGGTGATCCTAATGCCTCTTATCATGTAGTAAATCCTACTACACGAATGTAGTCTCACTAGCGGTCTCGAGATGCATCACTAACGCAAGTTCTAGAATCTAAATGCTACCGGTACCCTCATAAGCACTAATAATGAGTGCTTTTCCTATCAAATCTAAAGGCGAACCTCACATATTTGGGTGGAATTTTTTTTTGAATGGTACGGTTTTGTGCTAGTCATACGACTCCTATCCATGAGACGCTTGCTAAGGCTAAAGTTTCACTCCTAAATGTTGTAAAAAATTTTAAATTTGGCGCTAAAATTACACTAACAAGTATTTCTCTTAGTTTCATTACACACCTACCATCGAACAAACAAACTCAAGTGCAATTGTATCCTATAAGGTATCATCATTTACCCTCCCCTTACACTTAGGATGAACATTGTCCCTAATGTTCAATTAAATAATGTAAAAGTGAAATAGGTAAAAGAATGAAAGCAAATACTCCCCTGATTCGTTCGGTGTGGATAGTGTAGTAACAAGGTTAGATCTTCCTCCAAGAAAATGAACATTCAAAGCTTCCCTTCCAAAAAAATAAATCATCATCTTGTCATACATAACCTGTTAAACCTGAGAAAACAAACAAGGCAACCTCGCGTAAAATCTGCGGCAATCTATATATACTAACAAGTCCTAGAAAGCAAATTAAGATATAATGCTTGTGGAATGAATGTTTGCAGATTTCCTAGAGTTTATAAAACTAAAGAATTAACAATAACTTTAAGACTCCGTTAGAAAAACAAAACTCGCAAAATTTCCAGACTTTTACACATGACGCCGTCAAGAATTAAACCCTGACGCCGTCAGGAATTAAACCCTGACGCCATCAGAAGTGACCTACAGAAATCTTTATGTTAAGTTTCCGGAAAATTTCTTGAAAAACTTATGTCCTACTTCCTGGAAAATCCTGCAAAACATCATTATGACTCGATACAAGCATTTGACTCTAACAATTACTAATATACATGTTCATTTAATATTGTTGTGGTTCATGCTCAATTTCGGATTTTCCAGGAAGTAGAACATAAGTTTATCATGCTCATCGTAAAACTACGCGTACTATATGGTTTGATGGGTGGATCGGGTCCTATTTCAATTCCTAAATTTTCATCCAAGGATGGAAGATTAGGCAACAGTTTGGTTGAGGCTCCGATTCATCAAAACTAGGAACTTCCATAGAACTAAAAGAAAGGTTATGATTACAAGTATTCAAACCTATTTCTTCTAGTGGTGTTTTGTCCAAAGGCTCTACCTCTATTGGGGTTCTTATAGTCTCTTCTTCTTCTTTCGGGTAAGTCACGTGCGGTGTATGTGCCTCAAATGATGGTAGGACTTGTGGGGTACTTTGTGAGCTTATGTTATTTACTTCATCATTCCTTGTGTCAAGATCACCTTTATCCTCAACATGTGTTTTATTATAATCTAACCCTAACATTTTCCCAAGTATCTCAAGTGCTTCTCTAGGCATCTCAACTTCTATATCCGAATCATAAGGATCATCCTCAATATTCTGACTGCTATATTCAAATTGCCCAAAAGATTCATCATGTGTTTCTTGAGATTCATCATCATCGATCATAAAACCCAGGTCTTTTTAATCAATGTGATCATGTTCGGCTACATCCTCCATCACATCAAGGTCACCTATGTGTTCATCCTGTATTATAGTAGTGCCTAACCATGACATGCAGCTAGGTGGCTCATACGAAACTATCCTAGGTGAAGGCTCATATGGTGCATAGGTTTCACTAAGTGAGGCATTTTGAGGGGTTGATGGAGCTCCTAAGTTGAATTCTTTAAATGTCTTATGCACTTGGCCTCTTTTCTCAAGGTACTCAATTAAATCAATATAAGATCCGGTCCTCCTCATTTCATTCCTCCATCTTGGTATATCCAAACTGGTGTAATTATATTTTTTCTGGTAAAACTCTAGTGTCGGACTTGGTGGATTCACGTTCTCCATAACGGTGAACGGAAGAGTCAATGGAAAGGTTTTTATGAACAAAGACACAAAGAAAAGATAGACTATGAGAAAGCTAATAAAAAGAAAAATAAAATCTCACTCAATAGGAATCAAATGAGTAGACCTAATAAAATAAATTCCAACCTAATCAATAACTATTCTCCGGGCTGCAGCGCCAAAAACTTAATGAGTGGGAATCGCACCAGGCTTTACCTCTCGAGGGATCTCGAGAAGCTTACAACCCCCACCAGGCAGTGTACCTGATCGTTGTAGTGTAGTATAGTGACAAGTACCGGAGGATTGATCATTCAACTCAGGAATAGTGTCGCTAAGATAAGAAATCCTAAAAAACTAGGTCTAGAGGTGAGGGTTGATTCTTTTTGTATTTTTATATTTTTATAAAAGCAATTAAAATCTCGATTTTTGGAAGAGTGGGCGGAATTAGTTGCTAATCAACTAACCCAAATTAACTAAGATGCAATCAAAATAAAATAACAAAATGAAATGAGATCTAATTAAACTAATGTGGTGTAAACAATGATGGGGAAAGTTGTGTTTACTTATGTTTCATTTCTCCATAGATATCTTTTACAGGTTGATAGTTTGTTACAATTGCATGGATGACGGGTCGTATTCCTTAATACTAGTCGTAGGGCCGTGTACAATATTCCCTAACTCTATAGGATCTTACTTCACTCCTATGTCGAGCCGTTAGAAGCTCCTAACATGGGATCATTAGAATTCTCCTACACATTAAATACAACTAAAAATCATAGTACACCTCTGATCATGTTTCTTAAGACGTTTAAGCATGTTACCAATAGAAGTCTGCCAGTTTTCTTAAGCCTAACATCGAATACAATCATCCGTAACAACTATAAACAAACAATCAACCCATAATTAACATCTAGGTTTCACTACATCTAAGCAAACACACAAGAGATCTAGCCAAGCATGTTAAATTGAAGACAAGTGTAAGATATATTCAAGCAACACATAGACATACTAATTGAATTGAAAGAGTACTTATCTCAATTGAACATAAGAGGTTTCAAAGGGTAAAAACCCTTGAAAAAGCTGTGAAAATCGGACTAGGGTTTGTCTCCAAAGTTACACCCTAAAAGTTACACACCAATGAATGAAAATTGCAAAACTATATATAGATTTTACAGGGTGAAGGCGTCAAGAAGGAAATTCTGACGCCGTCAACTCGCCGTCCATAATGAAATCGGATTGCCTAGATCCAGTTTTAACGCCGTCATGTGTAATTTTGTTCTGGGCCGTCACTAACATTTGGACCATGACGGCCTTGGGTGACGCCGTCATGTCCCTGGTACAAAACTTTCTGGATCGTCATGTGCACCATCCACTTCCACCTCTTGTATTGCTCTTGACGCCGTCATGTAGAATCTTGTGACGCCGTCAGGTACTGTTCCCAGCAAGGAAAATTAAGACTTTGCCGTTTTCTTAACTTAAATGCTCCAAAAACGTCTAAAATGCTTCCTTTTCCAGATTTTACTCCAAAAGTACCTAAAATGACAAAAGGAACGATTTAGGGCAATATTTGATCAAATAAATTCAAATTCGGGCTTAAATGACCCCGTAAAAACGGTTCATTTTTCGCCTCATCAGATCTTCAAATTGAATGAAGGATGAAGTTTCTCCTCCTAACCTTGTAATCTTCCATGTTGGAGCAAAATTCTTTGTTGTGTATACTTCCCAATTAATAATTGGATGCCTTACTTGTATAGGATCTGGGTAGAAATCTTCTTCTTCTATCACAATCATAGCACTTAGCTGATCTTCTGTAAGTTTCTCAGATTGAGATCCTTTTTCTTGAGCAAGCTTTGCCTTTTTAGTGACATTCGGTTCAGAAGCTGTAGCTTTCCTTTTAGAAAATCTTCTTTCTTCTTCTTCAAAATCAATAGGAATAAAGTCACTATCTTGCCTTTTGAGTCTGTAAAAGATCCCTTCAATCCTATCATGAGACATGCCTTAGAATTGAGACATTTTCCAATTCCCAACATGGCAGCAATAAGTCTTCATCTCTGCAATCACTTGTTCCTTAGTTGGTTGTCTTTGCTTCTTTTGACCTTTTCTGACTTTACCAATAACCTCATCTAGTGCTTGTTGATTCTTCATTTGAATAAAATCAGCTAATTGAGCTGTTCTGTAAAACCCGAAAATTCGTCTTTCCTAAATTTCCCATACAATTTGAAATTCTCCTAATCATTAACTAAACCTAAGTATTTGAAACATAATACTTGAAATCTACAACACTTGAACCTATAACCTAAGTTGGAATCTTATAAGCTTGAAAGTTACACAACATATAATATATATATAACCTAAACTTACATGTAAATTCGGTATGCTTAATCTATTACGCAAGCATCACATGACTTTAAGTCCTTCATAGGGCTGGATTTTCTTTTGTAAATTTGTACACAACTTATGATTCACCAAACTAGTCCACATACACTGAAATATTTGAAATCTTGTTGAGACTTGGTCTCCCCACAAACTGGCCCACTATCTCCTCTAATTCTCTAAATCCCGTTTTGTACGTGTAGTTTGTTTAAGATCCCTAGTATAAACACATACATCACCCTTTTCAGCAACTCAAAGTACGAGTGAACAAAACTCAAACCTCAAATCGTTTTCTTATTAAACAATAATATCCTCCCATTTTCTTGCTCCCATTCATACGCTTAAAATCAAACACACATGAACAACAACAAAAGCAAACCAATTAATCAATTTTGATAATCAGATGCAAGACAAGTTGTTGAAGGAAAGGTTGATCGTGAGACGTTTTATTTGAAGATTATGATGATACGCGTTTGATCATAACCGTTTAATATTAGTTCTCATTTTTGAATTGGTGTTAGTACTCGTGTTCGGTTACCTCGGAGTTGTGGGTTCGATCGTGTCCAGTTGTACCTTTGTATTCGTGTCCTCGTTCGCTTTCGAACTCAGGCTATTCACATTTGTCTTGAAGGTATATCGACCTCCTCATTTTTATTCACTCGACACATGCGTACAACCTGTATATATACGTTTATAACATGTGAATATAATCGTTTGTTCGTTAAAAACTGTGAGATGAATAACTTATAAAGACGCCACATGAAATGATAAACATACGAATGAAATGAACGTCACAAAAGTATTGAAACTGGATGTTTAAAAGACGATATTAGTTTCTGTCGATGGTGTGTTTGTGATATCTTTCGTGGCGCATGCGTGGTGTTATTCAGAAGGGGTCGTGTATAGTTTGACTGATGTCTCGTAATCTGTTGCAAAACCTTAGTGTAGGGTGGCGTATGAAAATGTGTAGGTCAAGTTGTATTAATATGTGATTTCAATCTAAATTACTAGAGAAAGGATAAATATTAATGAGAGGATGGAATGGAATTTATAAATTATGCGTCAACTTTGCATGCTTCTTTGTGATCAGAGGGGTCATTAGGCAGTTATATATGTAACTTATGCATTCTAAAACTATAACAAAGAGGAGCATGCATTTTATTATGTGAAGAAGGTAAAATTAACGGAAAAGAATAAGTATATGAGCAACATGTATGTTTTGGTCAAATGAATCATGAAACTATACGTGTAAATAAACGTATGTAAGGCTGATAAATTCAGCTTAAACGAGTCGGGTTACATCTAAGTAAATAATAAAATCGACTAAATCTTAAATTGGTCGTTATTAAATTAAGTTACGATATAAACCCTAAACTTTGATAAGTTACACAATAAACCCTAAACTTTACTAAATTGGCATAATAAACCCTAAACTATGAAATGGTCATTATTAAACCTTTAATTTTACTTAATTATTAATTATAACCTTAAGGCATTGAATTACTATTTTGGGAAACTTACCAAACATGAAAACTTGCTAATTCGGAAACTTACTAAAAGTGAAAAGTTACTAAAAATAGAAAAAAAACCTAAAATGAGTAATCTGATTTAAAACGAGCTTATAAATAATACTCGATCATTAATCTGTGTAGATTCGCTGAAGAAGGAGTAACTTCCTATCCTTGTTTCTGATATGGTTTCATTTGCGGTTTGAGGTACAGATATTCTTCCCTTTTCAGTAGGGACTTCTCATGACTTTCTTTCGATCCTTGACACTGCTAAGATTCCCTTCAGTTATGCCATTGCTATGTTCCCCATTTGATACGATTGATATGATCCATTTGATATGATTCGTTGATATGATCTATTTGATATGAGCCTTGCTATGATACCTGTGATTCAATTCTGATTTGCTATCCACTTTGATTATGATTATGTGATTGCGAGATTCTGTTATATTATGCTCTGGGAGCATTCTGTTCTGTCATGCTCTGGCAGCATTTTATTATGGATAGCCTTGCTTTGTTTGTTCTGATATGTTCTGTTTTGTTGCCCGAGTTTTTAGTCTACTCATGGAGGTACCATGGGCTTGTTATTGAGGCACCAATGGCATGACACTAACTGGGGTTGTGTGATTAGTCCTCGGCGTCCCCGTCTGTTTATGATATGATATGTGATCATTTGGCCACTTTAGATATATATTTTGTTTGTGGGTTGCATATGGATGCATCCTAGGTATGTTTGATATGATATGATATGATTTGATTTTGTGACTGGCTATACGTGCCTTGTACCCCTTTCACGTCTGGTACTTGGAGGTTGCCCCTCTATGTACACCCTATGAATTGACGGATATATGATTATGTGATTAGACCTATTCGAGTGTCTCTGGTAGGTCGGCTCGTGGCTTTCCTTTATTTCTTTTGTCCATTCGAGTGTTTCTGGTGGACAAGCCTTTGTTGATACGTGTTCTTTGATTCTGGTTACTATATGATTCATATTATCACTTGACTCTTCATACTCATTATTCATTTGACTTATGATATTTCTTCAGTTATCGTTGATCTCTTATGCATTTGACAGATGACATTCGTTTCAGCAGGAGCTTATGATTTCTTTTCTTATACTTATATACGTTGCGATTATTCGTTTTGTTATATATCTGTTCACTGGGCTTTTTAAGTTCAGCCGCATTTCTTTTCCTGCGGCAGGTTTTAGGTTGGAAGCTGGGATTGAGTGAAGAGTGCATATGAGCATTTACTGGACTACCCTGATGATTAGACACCTTTTGCTCTGGATTAGACTGGATTTAGATTCAGTTAGATTTAGTTTGGATTTGTATTTTATCTTGTATAGAGTTAGCATTTCATTTGTTTCTTAGAATACCTTTGTAACTTTTATATTTGTAAGTCTTCCGCTTGCGTTGTTTGTTCTGACGGAAACCATAATGTAGCATTTTGACCCGTGTCAGGTTGGGGTGTTACAATTATGGTATCAGAGCCCAGGCTACGACTTGTAGTCCATAAGCTATGGCCTGTGAAGATTTGGACCCTTAGGTTTTCACTTTAGGAGTTTATGGAATAACCTTGGAATGATTTGCCTTAGGTTTCTTCCCTTAGGAACTTTAGTTATGATCGGTGAGGATTGGGTAGATTATATGATAAGATGTTAGTTAGTTATCTTGCTTCCGTATCACTCTGATTTCTGCCTTCACTTCTAGTTAAGCCTTTATAAGATCATTCATTCCGGAGATTAGAAGATTTATCAGGATAAGCACCATAAGTTTAGAATGCTTTGAGACTTCGTAATAGCGCCTTATAAGTTTCACTTTATGAGGATTTTCACTTTCTTTCGAACTTCGAACTTCGATCTTTGATTTGTTTAGATGCTTTTTGTCTGTTCAGAGAATTCGCGGATGTTTGACTTAGATGTGTTCGACACATTCTGTGGTTTTCCTAGCTTTGTTAAACATATTAAGGTTTCTTCTTCATTATTGGTTTTGACCCTACTTATTCTATCTCTACGAGAAATCTTGTGATTTTCCATCACGAGTATCCAAATTGTTCAGTACGTTTTGAATATATTTGAAGAGGAGTTCTTTCTAATAATTTGTTTCCATTGGAAATGTTCGATTTGATATTATTCTAGATATTGATTCATTGACTGAGCATCGATATGCTAACAACAGTCATATTAGATATGTTATCTTTGGTGATTTGAGAAACTCAAAATTCTGTACCATGGTTCCTAACCTGGTAAACAATTATGATCACCTTTGTTTTGAAAACTCGTACGTTAATCCCTCACGGTTGTGAAGATACTTTGTTTGATGAAACTCACCTCGAGAATTTTTTTTCAGTTGTTCGACATGTTCGTGATGGATTCCTTAATGAACTACCAAGATTATCATCTAAATGTGAAGTTGTTTTGATCTAGTTATGAGAATTTGTTTAGTCACGACTCGAGATATAATGTGATTGCAATAAAGGCATGTATATATGATGCAAGTATTATGATGCCTGGCCAACGTAATAATAGTTACATCATATAACTTGAACTTATTGGGATCATATGTTATTTTGAGCAGTGCCTGAGAACAATAAGTTAGTTGATTGGGAACTCTATCCGTATAAGAGCGATGTTTTGCCTAATTCTGGAACTCCGTTTTGAATGACATCGGTGGAAAGGAAAGAATTGAAGAACCAGCTTCTAGGAAGTGGTTTTATCTGTGCAAGTGTGTATCTTTGATGTACTTCTGCTTTATTCGAGGAAAAGAATGATGATAGCATGGGGTGGTCGATTGATTTATGGAAGCTAAATCGTATCATGTTTTGTGCAAAGGAGCGAGATATTCCTAGAATTGTTTTTCGTATTCATCATGATCTCTATGAGCGTTGTGATGCCAATTGTATTGGCTACTATTCCGACTATTTCAATGGATTTGATGAATCGTGTCTTTCATGAATAATTGGACAATTTGTCATAGTATGACATATTAGTAAGTTCGGATATGAAAGAGAAACACGAGGATCATTTTTGTATTTTTGTGTGAAATTTCTATGTCAGAAGAAGCTCTATGTGATGTTTTCGAAGAGTAACTTTTGTGGGAGGAAGAACTAGAGGAGAGTTTGGAAGAACTAGAAAGAGATTTGTTTCTACTTCAGAAGAAGACTTAACTATGTCCTTATGCAACACAGGATGATTTCTGGTTATGCATCAATACATATAAAACGGTAGGAGGTGAACTAACAGGCGCATGATTAGGAGTGATTTGTGGCAGACATGAAGAAGCTCAGGAGCAAGACGGTAGAAGATTAACTATGTTAGAAGACGGAAGGAAGCAATTTTAAAGTGAAGCATACAGTTCTATCAACTCTATTCATCTTAGTTGTACTAATATGTATATAGTCTTGAAGTAGGAGCTAGACGGGATGGTATAATGACGGTGGTGACTACATTGGTGATTTCCACGCACAGGAGGAAGAACAACGTGAATTGAGTTGCAGTGGATCGTGTGACTAGGGCGGCTCGTTTAGAAGATCGACGGAGATTTCTTTCGACAGAAGATCATTCAAGCTACATGACGCACCTACAGTGATCGTGACAGAGAATCGCGTTTTACAGCACACTTTCAGAAGAGGTACAGAAGAATATAGGGATTTAACTCGAGATGTTAGTACAACTTCTCATCTTCAAACGGATGAACAGAGAGAATAACTATTTGAACTAGGAAGATGTGTTGAGCGGGAATTTTGACAAGTGTTTAGTTTGGTCGTGTTTGGTCACTAAGGAAAGATGGCATACAAGTGACAAAAGGTTCATTTAGGATTTTGTATGAATGAAGATATGGAATACCTTTGATTGGGATAAGGCCGGAGAGCTACTTACTGAAGGTTCAGAGTCGATTACAGCAACTAATGGATTAGTTATTATTGTGGATGAGGAATTTGAAATTTAGACTGGGAGTTGTGGTTTCGTATGATTATTCTGCACAAAAGAGTTGGACGTCTTGGCATTTGAGGAAGTTTTGGTTCGCGACGCATTAGATCTTGGTTTCATTCTTATCTGTACGAATATTCTACCTATTCTGCTATGCCTTCTTATACATTTTCACACTCTTATTTGTGATTTTGATCGTCTGTACGAATATATTCCCATCTCTTTATGAGATTCTCGATACGTTTGATAATTCGATTTATGTTCTCTGACTTTGGCTAGTTCCTTTCTTCGTTCAGAATTTGGTAGAAGTTGATGAGGTTTTATCGTTTACCACTATCTCCATATCTGCTTCGTAGGTATAATTGTTTTCGGTATCTCTTTGTGAGATTTCATCTATCATCTGTCATCTGCAACGCATTTGTTTCGCATTTGCTGGATCAGATTTGTTATGATTTATATTCTATAGAGAGCCTGGGGCTAGGGGTGTAAACGAGCCGAGTCGAGCCGAGTATTTTCATGCTCGAGCTCGGCTCGTTTAAAATCGAGTCGAGTCGAGTCGAGTATTTTTCGAGTCGATCTCGAGTTGTTCGCGAGTTGTCTCGGCTCGATTACACCCCTATATATATATATATATATATATATATATATATATATATATATATATATATATATATATATATATATATATATATATATGTATGTAGGGGAGGGTTATTGTGAGATCATGCTTAAAGTTGTAAAAGTAAGACTCAATCTAGACCATTGGATCATTGTATGTTGTATTTAATGAGATTAACATTAAATGAGAGACATTATAATAATTAAATAGTGTTTCAAGGGTATTTTAGACACTTCGAAATATAAATGTGGTTAATCTTTTTTCAAATTTTCGTCTATTTTCTTATACAAAAATCTGGTCAACAGTTTTTATACATTAAACTCTTACACAAACTACAATATTAAATGTATCACCCAACAAATCTAAAAATTATTAATATACATCAATGTATCAAGAAAAAACCTAATAATAGCAAACAAATCTAAAGATTATAAAGATACATAAACACATCTACCCAGAATCCGGTGTACCGGCGATATATCCAATTTACCAACAAATTCCGGTGTACCGGCGATGTATCTTGCTCCGGTGTACCGGCGATGTATCCGGTACACATCTACCCAGAATCCGATACACCTAACAATAGCAGATTCCGGTACACAGAATCCGGTACACATCTACCCAGAATCCGATACACATCTTCAAACGCAAACACCTCCCTCATCCTATACACCCTCTACACACGGCAGTCGTGTTAACAAAACAAGATCTATAAAGCCAACCACACGGCGGTGGTGTTCACAGAAACAAATCTGAAACCCAACAACAACTATAACAATCACATCATCCAACAACAACTTCAACCTCAAAAACCACCCAAACAACATAGCATGATGTACCGGCGTACCGGCTTTACCTTTTATCACATAGCATGATGTACGGTGTACCGGGGACAACAACACAACAAAAAACGGCGGCGTGTAAAACTCCGGCGGCAATAGAGGCACAACAACAGCAGCTAATTTAAACACAAACATGGTCAACGGATCTAAACGCATCCATGGTTTCAATGATGTGGTAAACTATTGCGTGGCAAATAGCGGATCTAAACAGAACCATGATCAACGGATCTAAACATGACCATGGTTTTCAAGCACGAAGAGTATACAGCGGCGGGCTTTTTTTGTGAGATCTTGATTATATACAAAACTCAGATGATGCATCCGGTTGGGTTTAATCTGGTCAACACTAACATATTTGCATCGGGTTGGGTTCGATATCGTGTTGGGTTTTGTTTATGGATTGTAGTATGTGGCCGGAGAGTATGACGGCTGATATGGCTATTTATTGGTCGCCGGAAAATAATCACTGAGTGGAGAGAGATCGGAGAATGGGAGGGAGAAAAAAAGGAGATGGGGGCGGTAGTATTTTTTAGGGTAGAAGGTTATTTAGGGTTAAATTAATAAAATACCGAAGATGCCCTTTTCATTTAAATATTAATTTTATTTTTAATTAAACCATTAATTACACTTGCCCTCCTCCTATTGGCTATTCAATGGATCTCATTTTTACTATTTTAACATTGATCTTATTAGAACTCAATTCTATATATGTATATATATATATATATATATATATATATATATATATATATATATATATATATATATATATATATATATATATATATATATATATGTATGTATATATGTATATATGTATATATATATATATATATATATATATATATATATATATATATATATATGTGTGTGTGTGTGTGTGTGTGTGTATATATGTGTGTATATATATATATATATATATATATATATATATATATATATATATATATATATATATATGTATATATATATATATATTGGGGTGTAAATGTGTAATCGAGTCGAGTCGAGTAGCTCGCGAGTTGTCTCGGCTCGTTTAAAATCGAGTCGAATCGAGTATTTTTCGAGTCGATCTCGAGTTGCTCGCGAGTTGTCTCGGCTCGTTTACACCCTGGGGCTATCCTTTTTGTCGGGATCGAGTCATGAGAAAAATTTTTGTTTATGAAGATTCTGTGTGAAGGACCTCCCCGAGCGTGAGGTTAATTGTGACGTTCTTTTGTGTTTTGCTACGTCTCCGTCTAACTTTTGCGATTTCAATTTTCGAGGACGAAAATTTTTCTTTTAGAGGAGAAGAATTGTAAAACCCGAAAATCCGCCTTTCCTAAATTTCCCATACAATTCGAAATTCTCCTAATCATTAACTAAACCTAAGTATTTGAAACATAATACTTGAAATCTACAACACTTGAACCTATAACCTAAGTTGGAATCTTATGAGCTTGAAAGTTACACAACATATAATATATATATAACCTAAACTTACATGTAAATTCGGTATGCTTAATCTATTACGCAAACATCACACGACTTTAAGTCCTTCATAAGGCTGGATTTTCTTTTCTAAATTTGTACACAACTTATGATTCACCAAACTAGTCCACATACATTGAAATATTTGAAATCTTGTTGAGACTTGGTCTCCCCACAAACCGGCCCACTATCTCCTCTAATTCTCTAAATCCCGTTTTGTACGTGTAGTTTGTTTAAGATACCTAGTATAAACACATACATCACTCTTTTCAGCAACTCAAAGTACGAGTGAACAAAACTCAAACCTCAAATTGTTTTCTTATTAAACAATAATATCCTCCCATTTTCTTGCTCCTATTCATACGCTTAAAATCAAACACACATGCAAAACAACAAAAGCAAACCAATTAATCAATTTTGATAATCAGATGCAAGACAAGTTGTTGAAGGAGAGGTTGATCGTGAGACGTTTTATCTGAAGATTATGATGATACGCGTTCGATCATAACCGTTTAATATTAGTTCTTGTTTTTGAATTGGTGTTAGTACTCGTGTTCGATTACCTCGGAGTTGTGGGTTTGATCGTGTCCAGTTGTACCTTTGTATTCGTGTCCTCGTTCGCTTTTGAACTCAGGCTATTCACGTTTGTCTTGAAGGTATATCGACCTCCTCATTTTTATTCACTCGACACATGCGTACAACCTGTATATATACATTTATAACATGTGAATATAATCGTTTGTTCGTTAAAAACTGTGAGATGAATAACTTATAAAGATGCCACATGAAATGATAAATATACGAATGAAATGAACGTCACAAAAGTATTGAAACTGGATGTTTAAAAGACGATATTAGTTTCTGTCGATGGTGTGTTTGTGATATCTTTCGTGGCGCATGCGTGGTGTTATTCAGAAGGGGTCGTGTATAGTTTGACTGATGTCTCGTAATCTGTTGCAAAACCTTAGTGTAGGGTGGCGTATGAAAATGTGTAGGTCGAGTTGTATTAATATGTGATTTCAATCTAAATTACTAGAGAAAGGATAAATATTAACGAGTGGATGGAATGGAATTTATAAATTATGCGTCAACTTTGCATGCTTCTTTGTGATCAGAGGGGTCATTAGGCAGTTATATATGTAACTTATGCATTCTAAAACTATAACAAAGAGGAGCATGCATTTTATTATGTGAAGAAGGTAAAATTAACGGAAAAGAATAAGTATATGAGCAACATGTATGTTTTGGTCAAATGAATCATGAAACTATACGTGTAAATAAACATATGTAAGGCTGATTAATTCAGCTTAAACGAGTCGGGTTACATCTAAGTAAATAATAAAATCGACTAAATCTTAAATTGGTCGTTATGAAGTTAAGTTACGATATAAACCCTAAACTTTGATAAGTTACACAATAAACCCTAAACTTTACTAAATTGGCATAATAAACCCTAAACTATGAAATGGTCATTATTAAACCTTTAATTTTACTTAATTATTAATTATAACCTTAAGGCATTGAATTACTATTTTGGGAAACTTACCAAATTTGAAAACTTGCTAATTCGGAAACCTGCTAAAAGTGGAAAGTTACTAAAAATAGAAAAAAAAACCTAAAATGAGTAATCTGATTTAAAACGAGCTTATAAATAATACTCGATCATTAATCCGTGTAGATTCGCTGAAGAAGGAGTAACTTCCTATCCTTGTTTCTGATATGGTTTCATTTGCGGTTTGAGGTACAGATATTCTTCCCTTTTCAGTAGGGACTTCTCATGACTTTCTTTCGATCCTTGACACTGCTAAGATTCTCTTCAGTTATGCCATTGCTATGTTCCCCATTTGATACGATTGATATGATCCATTTGATATGGTTCGTTGATATGATCTATTTGATATGAGCCTTGCTATGATACCTGTGATTCGATTCTGATTTGCTTTCCACTTTGATTATGATTATGTGATTGCGAGATTCTGTTATATTATGCTCTGGGAGCATTCTGTTCTGTCATGCTCTGGGAGTATTTTATTATGGATAGCCTTGCTTTGTTTATTCTGATATGTTCTGTTCTGTTGCCCGAGTTTTTAGTCCACTCATGGAGGTACCATTGGCGTGTCATTGAGGCACCAATGGCATGTCACTATCTGGGGCGGTGTGATTAGTCCCCGGCATCCCCGTCTATTTATGATATGATATGTGATCACTTGGCCACTTTGGATATATATTTTGTTTGTGGGGGGCGTATGGATGCATCCTAGGTATGTTTGATATGATATGATATGATTTAATTTTGTGATTGGCTGTACGTGCCTTGTACCCTTTTCACATCTGGTACTTGGAGGTCGCCCCTCTATGTACACCCTATGAATTGACGGATATATGATTATGTGATTAGACCTATTCGAGTGTCTCTGGTAGGTCGGCTCGTGGCTTTCCTTTATTTCTTTTGTCCATTCGAGTGTCTCTGGTGGACAAGCCTTTGTTGATACGTGCTCTTTGATTCTGGTTACTATATGATTCATATTATCACTTGACTCTTCATACTCATTATTCATTTGACTTATGATATTTCTTCAGTTATCGTTGATCTCTTATGCATTTGACAGATGACATTCGTTTCAGCAGGAGCTTATGATTTCTTTTCTTATACTTATATACGTTGCGATTATTCGTTTTGTTATATATCTATTCACTGGGCTTTTTAAGCTCAGCCGCATTTCTTTTCCTGCGGTAGGTTTTAGGTTGAAAGCTGGGATTGAGTGAAGAGTGCATAGGAGCATTTAGTGGACTACCCTGATGATTAGACACTTTTTGCTCTGGATTAGACTTGATTTAGATTCTTGTATAGAGTTAGCATTTCATTTGTTTCTTAGAATACCTTTGTAACTTTTATATTTGTATGTCTTCCGCTTGCGTTGTTTGTTTTGACGGACACCATAATGTAGCATTTTGACCCGTGTCGGGTTGGGGTGTTACATGTTCTCTGGTCTTCTGTAAAAGTCTTGTTAGCAGCAACCTCAATTGCCTTCTTCTTAACTACTGGATCATTGGTAATCATATATTCAATTTCTGCTTCAGTTGGCACATAGGTTAACATTGGAGGTTTCTCTTTTAGCACTGTTGGTGGAACAGTGGAAATAGGTTCTTCAAGCACTGTTTCCAACTTATCCAATCTCTTAGCCTCCATAAAACTGGCAATCTCTTCCTCATCTTTTCTTTTCTTCATTGCAACTTCATCATCTTCCTCTAATTTTATTGCCATATCAGCATCATAATCAATCTGATCTTGTTCCCTTCTAGAAATCTTCCTTGGTTGCACTTGATCTGTACTGGTCATAACAGCTTTACCTTTCTCTTCTCTAATTCTAGCAGCTTCTTCTTCTGCAGTGGTAACATTTTGTTCTACAGTGGTAACATTTTGACCAGCAGTGGGAACCATAAACTCAGCAGTGGAAATATTTTGAGGAATTCCAACTGAGCCATAGTCAAAGTCAGCATCAAAACCATAATCATCTCAAAAATCAATCTTCCTCCCCTTAGTTTCAGCATCTGTCTTCCTCCCCTATTTGGAAGAATTTCCCAAATCTTCACTAAAAGCATCTGAAGCAACATCTTGAGGTGAGGATGAAGATGAAAGCACAATTTTTGCAGATCTTTGCTTCTTTAACCCCTTAAGTTCTTCCTGCAGGTTCTGAATCTCAACTTTCATCTGAGCAAGCTCTGTGGCATGTTGTTGCTTAGTCTATGCCAGTTCTTTCTCTAGACCTTTAACCTGTGTGACTAAGTTGGTGCAAAGTTCCATCAATTCATTAGTTTGCACACTGCCATCAACACTTCCAACTGTGTTACCTGTTGGGAGAGGTGAATCATAGGGCATAGATTCAGGCTCTTCTCTTGTTGGACTAGATTAAAGCCTAGAACCACCAATGCTTGTTCATAAACCAAAAGGCTCAGAATCAGGCAATGTTGTAATGGGAGTAGGTGGCATTTTGTGCCTCCTCTCATAAGTGTGAGTAACTGCATGGGTGTGTTGAATAGGTGGAACAACAATAGTGGGTGTGTGATGGGATACAACTGGGATTGTTGCATCTTCACCCTGTACCTGTGAAATCTTTGAAATCATTTCAGGAAAAAGTGGTTTAACGTCCCCATTCCAAAGTTCTAAAGCCTTATTCATATTTTGAAAAACTTTTGGCTTGAGACAAGGGGTTTTATAAACTCTGTTGTGGGGTTGTAGTGGAAATTCATTTAACACTGCTTGCACAAACCTTGGATACATCAAAATTTTATATGAACTCTTTACATTGCCTTTCATATTATTAAAAATAAACTTTGAAAAATTAAAAGTCCTATCTGTGGCTAAGCAAACCAAAGGGTAAGCCATGGTTGAACTGAATTGTTCATAAGAAGTTTTCTTAGGACTTAGGCAATGTAAAAGAGTATGTATGAAAAACCTCCAATGGGGACAAAAACATCCTTTTCTGAAAGTAACCTTTTTATCAAATGTATCATACCCCATTGTGGAAAGATGTTTATGAATGTTTGAATTAGGTAATGTGATGATACCATTGAGATCATCCAATTGGAGAATTCTCCCTAAGGATGACTCAGTAACATCAATAGTTACCCTATCCACTGTGGCTCTGAGAGTGTCCACATATTCATGTGTGTCTCCCTGTTCAATAGTTATGGACTCCACAGTGTTCCAGAACTGTTTGATATGAGAATCATATATTGTGGGATTGACAGTTAAAGCATACCTGATATTGGTAGTGTTTAGAAAATCCACAATCTGATAAAAAACAGGGCCACTCTTTTCGTTTGACTTTTGTAAGTAGGACACTTGGTTGTGCTCATCTGCAAAGTTTAGAATCGCCATAGTTTTGTGATAAAAATATGTAAGTGTTAGTAATCGTGAATAATGATCAAGCCGTATGAGGATAAATATATACTAATAGGGTTTTGAGAAGGATGCGTATTATGAATTATCTTTATAATAAATTTATCTTTGGAAAAGAATAAATTAAAATAAGTAAGTGGATAATTCACAAAAATTTACCCTATTAATAAGGAAACACGGTTACTCTCAATGGCTAGTTAAAAAATATGATTACTGACACAACAGTTGTAACGGCTATTTCACCGGTGGTAAAATTTTCACTTGCAGTGGTAACTGTGAACTAGCAGTGGTAATTTTTCACAAAATATTCAAGAGTAGTGGTAAGTAAGTCAAGTAAAGTTCAGCTACTCTAAGCATAGCTTTTAGCAAACTATCAGCTATCAACGGATTTGATGTGTCTTTACCATGACTCGTTTGCTATGGATTAGCCAACTCTTCATAACTTGGAATATGGTGATTTGATGACCATATAGTTTTTGGTAAACTAACAACCATAAACGGATTTGATAAGTCTTTACCAGTAGCCGTTTGCTCTAGACTAGTTGATTCTTGTGTGGATTAGACATGGTGAATCAATAACCATTTGTTGTGTGTCTTAGTTACACACCTTATAACTCCAATCACTCAGCAAATATTGGTTGTTTTCTGCATATATAGCAAATACCATTCCTACCCAATATATTTTATCCTAAAGTAACTTTTTAACCAAGTTACTATTCACAAAAATATCTTTCCAAAGTCAACCCGATTAAATAAATTTTATCCAAATTTACTTCTCCAACCTACCAAAACAGATAAGAGTAAATATCCCTCATTAATTAACCCTTGGCCTTGACTTTGCATATAAAAGGGGCTCAATACAACACAAGCCCTCATCAAAACTATTCTCCAATATCACAAACCCTAAAAAATCATCATGAGCTGGTTTCCACTGATCTATATCTCATCAGATGACTCATCCAATAGTGAAATAAGCTACTATTCTAATTCTGAAAAACAATCATCTGGATGTAGTGGATATTTTCCTCCAAGTGCATCAACTTCATCCAACATGAAGCCAAACAAGAAAGTCTCTGCACCTGCTCCTGCTCCATCTCTAGAATTCTATTCAAGTTCTTCTTCAGATGATGATAATGATCCATCCTACACCCTGTCCAAGGAACTACCAAAGGCACTTACTACCGCTCTTGAATCTGCCTTGGTGAACATGAAGTGGCCTGCACCAGACAAGCCTGCAAGACTCCAAAAGCCACCAAAATAAGTGATGGGTCTTGCTTGCCCAAGAAAGCAAATTTCTTTTGATAACAAGAGAAAGACTGCTGCAAAGGCAAAGCATGACTATGAGGGGAAAGGCAAGAAGCCCATAGAGTAGCTGGTTTGAAATGTAGGGTGTTAGGATTTGAAGCATTTGTGTTTTGTGATTTGGTTTATGTATTTAATTCTCTGTTTGATGTACTCTGTTTCCTCTGAATGGTTTAATAAAAGTACTTTATCTTTTTCTTTTACCACTGAGAGAGCAATACTTTCCACTGTTTGTACCATGGTTTCGACTGTTCTCTAATTCTTCTGCATAAAAGTTAGTAGAAAACTATACAAACATATACAAACAATATTAGTACCTAAAAACTATCCTGCAACACTAAAGACCATTAGACATCAAAGTTTTATGGGTTGAGCATTCAAATACCTGTTACCAAGTACTGAAACCTACCCACATCAAGCCCTTTTGTTAACAAATCAACATAGTTGTCATCAGTATGAATTTTGACAACTTGAATAAGCTTTTTCTCAAAACAATCTCTAATAAAGTGATGTCTAATTTCTATATGTTTAGTTTTAGTGTGTTGCACATGACTTTTAATAATGTATATGGTACTACTATTGTCTATATTTATAATGGTGTTCATGAAATTGTACCCATAATCCAACAATTGATTCTGACGCCATAAGATCTGAGCACAACAGCTTGCAGCAGCTACATACTCTGCTTCAGTTGTAGAAGTAGCCACCATTTTCTGTTTCTTGCATTTCCATGACACCAACCTACATCCAAGAAATTGACATCCTCCTGTAGTTGACCTTCTATCCAAACTTGCACCAGCATAATCACTATCTGAGTATGTGATCAACTCCATAGGAGATTCTCTTGGATACCATAATCCTAGATTAGGATATGTCTTCAAATACTTGAAAATCTTCTCTACTGATGTCAAATGTGATGTCTTTGGAGTGACTTGAAATCTTGCATAAGCACATACAGCAAACATAACGTCTGGTATTGATGAAGTAAGATACATCAAGGAACCAATCATAGATCCATAAGTATGCACATCTACATCTGCTCCACTAGCATTCTTCAACAATAGATGAGTAGTTTTATCAGCAGGGGTATGTGAAGGTTTTGCATCTGTAAAGTGAAACTTTCTTAAAATCTCAGTCACATATTTGTCTTGACTGATAAAGATTCCATCTTTTCTTTGTTGTACTTGCAGTCCCAAAAAGAAAGTAAGTTCTCCCATAGAACTCATTTGAAACTCATCTTTCATCAATTTTTCCAACTCTTTGCACATCTCTTGTCTAGTAGCTCCAAAGATGATATCATCAACATACACTTGAACCAGTAGAATATCACTCTTGTCTTTCTTGATGAACAGAGTTTGATCAATTTTCCCTCTATGAAACCCATTGTTCAAAAGATATGTAGCTAAGGTTTCTGATGAGTGGGTAAATACTCATCATTTTTGTCTTATATGAACTGCCAAAACATCCAAAAACACTCAAATACGCATCAAAATACACAATTTATTCCAAAAGTGTGTTTTATATGTTTTAGATGCAAAATGTTTAAAAACAAATGAAAAACGAACAAAGTTTGCACAATTGGCAGTTTCAGTCCCTCAAGTTTCAAAAATTGGCAAAACTAGTCCCTGGTCACTAAAAACTTGTACAAATGTCATAAAAGGCCCTTGGGATTCATAAGTTGTAAGGAAAAGTCCTTTGAAGTTAAAATTTACAAATTTACAACTTTGGTCCCTCAACTTTGGAAAAGTGTCAAAATCAGTCCCTGGGTTATTTAAAATAGAAAATTTATCAAAATAACCCTTGAACTATTCTTGAATGACATAATTGGTCCTTTGTGTGAACTGTTTGATATTTACAGGTTTAGCCCTTCAAAATCAGAAAATTACATGTTTGGTCCCCGAAGTTTGAAGTTTGGCAGAAAAGGTCCCCGGTTATTAAAATATGGGAAATCATCAAATTTGGTCCTTTGGTTATTCAATATTGGCAAGATAAGTCCTTGTGATAATTTTAGAAACTTGCCATCTTAAGCCCCTAAAGTTTCAGCTTATTACACTTTTAGTCCTTGTGATTTATGGGCTTAAAACCAAATGGATCCTTTATATTAAAAACAAACCAAAACCAAACTAAAACCAAATCCTTATACCCCTTAGCCCAATCCAGTACCCAGCCTACTCCCAAATAAAAATACCCCCCGTCCCCTTGTTTGACTTCGGTCAAACCCTGCAATACCACCCTCACCATACCACTTCCCTCTCATTCTCACCTCTGCAATACCACCCACCATCACCACTTGCACCCATCCACTTCCACACCCTTATCCTTCCATATCTCACTTCCCAACACCCATCACATCCCACCCCCTCCTAGTCTAAGCTCCACAGACCAAATTGCATAAAAAAGGTCTTTCCCGCCAAAAGGTAAATGAGAGCAAAAGTGATCCAAGTTGATAATTTATTGCTGGGATTTGACCCTGTGGGACCCACAAACCCAATGGATGCTATAAAGAGAAGAAAGGAGCAGTGGAAGAAGAGATTAGTAGTTAGTAGTGTAGTATAGTTCAATTGTCGACTTAATTTTAATTAAGTGTTAATTTTATCTTTTAAATTTGTATTCTAAGACTCTGTAATGTAATTTCAAGTTCAATTAATCAAAGTTTCCGAGTTTCCCAGTCAAGTTAATTTGTGTTCAAAAATTGCCTAAAGCTCCCTTTTAGCTTATAAGCTGTTAGACCTTGATAATCAGTGTTACATACCCTCTATAAGCTTCTTGTTAGTGTAAAATTGGGACCCTTAGTTCAAGTTTTGTCTTAAATGGTGAATGGTGGTCTGGTCAATGAAAGTCAACAAAGCAGGGAAAGCTATTGATGGTTATTCTGGGCAGATGAGGGATGGTCAATGATGATATGTAAGCCTATCCAAAGATAGGTTTAGGTTGGTGTCTCATCTAATCCAGCCAGGATTCCAAGGTTGTAAGCTTACCTTTTATTCTTAGTTTTTCAACTCATGTTACTAGTTTGATAATACCAGTTGGTTATTGCTTAAGTTCTTTGTCTAATTAGTTTGTCTTATGTATAATTGAGCTTCTGTGATAAGTAATATACATTTGATAGCTGGTCTTATTGTTTTATGATTTGCAATGTCATAATGTAGTGGATCTGTGATTGTGAGATCTAGGTGTTCTTTGTAAGATTTCCATGTTTAGTTAGCTTTAAATATGTTTAGGAAACCTGTTTAATTAATTAAATTAGTAGGTTTAAGCTTTAAACTCAATAAGTCAGTGAAAACAGTTAGTTTAGGGTGTGTTTGGATCAGCTTAGTTAACTGTGCTCTTGTTGTTGTTTGGGTGATGTTATGGTTTAAACATGTCTCAGTAGGTTTATGTAGGTCAGTAGAGTCATCAAAACTTGTATGTTTTCAACAGAAAGTCAAAATCACCCTTTTGATCCCATAGATTGTTAACTGTTAAGGTTCAAGGGAAATCATTTCACCATTTCAATTCATAGACAAGAGTTTAAGCATAATTAAGTTTACTTATAGCTTATTTTAGCATATATAATCAGTAGGATCCTTTAGAAATCCAACAAAGTCAAATTAGTTCAAGTTTCTAAAAAAGTCAAATGTGCATGATCTCAGATTTTCCAAATATGGTAGGAATTGTTTAGATTTTTGTAGTGAGATCTTGGCCATGAGCTTTTGAGGATAAGTAGTCTACCATCTCAGCTTTTCAGTCCCATAAGCATTATATTTTTAAGATTTTTTCTGTGGGCCCCACAACCCTCAAAAGAGGACTGCAGGGCAAGCATCTGCTATGTATCAGCAGTTACCCAGCCAACCCACCACCTTTGGTGGTGATTTGTGGCCACCACAGTGGTTCCCACTCCTAGATTTTAGGTTTTTCCAACCCCCCTCCTAGTAGACTCCTAGGTTTGACCATTTGTTTGACCTTGGGACAAGTGGACCCCACCTGGAAATAGGCTTAAAGTTTGTCCCCAAACCTGGTTCAGTTTAACTTTGCTCAAGTGCTTATTTCTCTGTAATCAGCTTATTTGTGTTGCTTAATAGTTGTTTCTGGCTTAATTGTGTTTGTCTAACTTAGTTGCATCTGATTTCACCATTGTGGACCCCACCCAAGGCCATTTGATCCAGATTGACCAAACAGTCAACCAAAGTCAACTATTTAAGACAAGGGGGTGTCACAACTTATTTATAAGCTAATTTTAAAAGTGTTTTTACAAAAGTTTGTCTTTTTAAGGTATAAAGTAGTTCTGAAAAAGAAAATTCCAAAAAAAAATCCAAGTTTAAAGTAAGTGATAGTTTCTATTTAATTCAAGTTAATTTTAATTTTCATTTTTATATTTTAATTAAGTCACTAGTGTTTTTATATTTTAATTAAATACCTTATATAGTAAATTAATTTTGATAATTTTTTCAGATTTTTATTTTGTCATTTAGTGTTAATTAGATTTAATTTTCATTTTCTTTATTATTAATTAATATCAAGTATTAAATAGCTTAATTAGTTTTTATAAGGTTAAATCTAGTTTTTATAATTTTCCTAGTTCTAATATAGTATAATAAGTTTTTAGAAAATATATTTTGAAATTCTACTGTTCATTTTCTATTTTTCTTATTTTATTTATTTAAAATAGACTTAAGTTAATTAAAAGGTAAATAATTAGTTGTTTAATCTTAAAACATAATTTTTAGATTTTTTATAATTTTTTAGGATTCCAGTGATGGTTAAGTAATTTTATAAATTTTCTTGTAATTTTCTAAGTTACTTTAGTATTAATATTAATTAAAAGTAGTTTAATTAGTTTAATTAAGTTAAATAGTTTTTAATTAATATCAAAACCACAAAAAGACAAAAATATTTATTTTTATTTTTTATACTTTTCTCAAGTTCTAATTTAGGTTTAGAAAATATTTTTGATAATTTTTAGTTTAATTTAAATCATTTGTCATTTTTAGTTTATTTAAATTAGATTTTAATTTAGATTTTAAATAGTTTAATTAATTAAATAATAGTTTAATATTATTTTAATCACTTTTATAATTTCTTTTCCATTTTTAATTTTAAGTTTTGAAAAGTGTCAAAAGCACCCCCTGTAGTTTGATAATTACCAAAAACCCACTTTTCCAGTCCGATACGTGATCTTAATTGTGAATTTGTGCATATATCTGGTATCTGATTATTGTGAATATTATATCTGTGTACCAATACCAAAATAACAGTAGCAAAATCAATTCCATATCATCTGGGCTACTGTCCTCAGTCCCACTCACTCAAAAACGATTTCCAAAGCACCATTTCAATCTCGCTGGGACTTTAACGACCCGGGAAAACACTACACTATCACCGGAGTATTGATTCTAGGCTGTCTTTGACTTGTTGACCTTGGTCAATAATAATCTGACGGTTCAGGCTCAATCAAAATTTGGCGCCGCTGCCGGGGAGGTTGTTGCGTGTTTTATAAAATCGTTTTAAGTTTAGTGGTTTTCAAAACCCTCCCTGTACAAATTTCACACAAATTTGTAAAAAGTTTTTGTAAAAATATAATCATATCAAAAAACGTTCATTAACACTTCTCCTGAAGTATTGAAAAACACCAAAAAAATTAAAAAACAATAAAAAACAAACTGTGAAGTTAAATTACTTCGTGTTCTTTAAGATTACAACCTGAAACTGTTGGTTTAAGGTAAGTTCTGACATTAAATTGCGAACTGAAGAGGAATCCATTCTTTCCTCCCGCCAGCCTGCGAGTAATCTTAAAGGGACGATTTCGGTTAACGAATCAGTTCCAAAAATATTCCCAAGTTTTCTGCACACACACCCATAAGCCTAAATCAGTTTTTCAAATTAATTAATAAACCCATAATAAGTTCCCAAACTTAATATTAAAACTTGCCTTTATATCCCTGTGAGTGGTGTACCTTTTTCAAAGAAGCCATTCACCTGTGATTTCTGGTTTAAGTTCACTGTGGTTTTGCCTCAAATTTGTTTTGAAAAATTGTTTTTGGTGCATGTGCACTAAACATGTTTCCCGATAATACCAAAAATATTCACCTTTACCCTCTCACCTTTTTGATTCTTCATCCCTTTACCCTCTATCCTTTTGATTCTCACTTCTTCCACTTATCCCGTAATTGATCCTAATGACATCTCTCGATGACGATTACTTTGAACAAAGGGCCTATGAGAGCAACATTGAAAGACTTATGGCCTTGTCAAAGATATCGAGATGTCGTGTTGATTACGATGGACCATCGATTCCTATTCCCTCTCCAGTGAGGGAAAGGGATCATGAAACCGGGATGACTAAGGACCCGGTACTTTCCCCTAAGCTCACAATTGCTCCTAAATTGTCAAGAATTGATCCTAACCTTTCACGGTTTACGGTTAAAAGTTTGTCAAGCAAACGTACAGAGCTTAGGGCAGTAACTGAAAATAACGACTTACCCAATCTTCACGTTTATCAAAAACAAAAACCCGAGACTATAACGGAAGTGGTGGAAATTGCTAGCTCTAAGAGCACACCACTTGTCCCACCTCCGGCTTTTATTCCTTGTGTTGGTTGTGGTGAGCCGCTTTTCGGTTTTCCATGTCGTTGGTGTACATGTGTACAATGTGGTAACGATATTCGAGATGGGAGTTGTTTGTTTTGTGGGTCGAGTAATTCATTTGCTTATGATCCTAATCAAAACTCATTCAACAACTCCTCAAATTTTTCCAACTACCCATCACATTCATACGAGCAAGAATCATATTATCCAAATCTCAATAATGCTTCGTATCAAAATACACCAAACCAGACTCAACAGTTTTACTGTTGTGAGTATTGTGGAGGCCCTCACTACAGCTCTGATTGTCAAATTAGGGATCAGTTTGTCTATGAACAGGTTCCTTATAACAATCATGAATTTGGTTTTAACCAGCCCTCACAATACACAAACCCTCAACCACCGTCTCAGGACGAGTTAGCTAGAGCTGAATTTATTATGAATCAAACTCAATTCAACAAAACCATTCAAGATAGTATAAACTGTCTTCAGGATTTGATTCTTAGAAAACAAAAGCCTCCTGTTAACTCATATTATTTTGAGGATGATAGTGATGAGGATGAGCCATTTCAAGAGGTAAAACCTAAGAAAACTTCAGATATCTTGCCAATGGGGGACACGGAAGTCAAAAGCAATCCTCTTGAGGAGATTGATAACCTTGTTCCAATCCCAAAGGTATCTGAGAAACCTCTTGAAACCGTTTCAGTAGAAATACAGGGAGAAAAGATTATGATTGAATCTCTAGCAGTAGAAATCATGGAACTTGTAGAAACCATGACTGCTAGTCCTTCTCAACTCCCTCAGTCTGCTGTTATCACACCCGAAGTTCACACTCACTCTCTAATCATGGGGGATGAGCATCTTAGCACTGTTCCTAATAAGGAATCGGACGAATTAATAAAGTCTAGTGCTGAGATCCTTGTCCCAATCCCAAGAGAGTCACAGGGAACTTTGGATCATGTGTGTGATCTACCTGCTCACCCTGAAAATCCAAAAGATCATTTTGAGACTTTCTCCGATTTTAATGATGATTGTACATCTTATGGAGAAGTGGAGTATGAGGAGGCACCATTGCCTCATTCAGATGTTGACCCTCGTATTGAGGAGTTCACAAACGAACTTACTCACATCAATCCAATTCCATTGGGAAATGATGATGGTCTCCTTGATCTCGAAGCCGATATGGGAGAAACTGAAAATCTTTTAAACTCTAATCCCAACATCGAGCTTAGTACTTCACATACTGATGAAAATTCTTTATCTTTTGGAGACATCAGTCATGTGGAAGGATTGCCTTCTGAGCTAGTTAGCTTAGAAGAAGAGAATAATGAGATTGACACTGAAATCAAAGATGAAGCACTTCGTGCTACATTAGTGAAAGTCAATCTCCTCATTTCTAAAATCGAGGCTTTCAAAGAGAAACCTATTTCATCTCCTATCCCCATAAAGGATAGTGACTTTCTCTCCGATGACCCTATACCGGAATTTGAAGCCTTTACTTTTGATCCTGTGGGAGAGAAGATTAGTGGCAACACCACTTCTCACTCTCATAATTCTCTCCCCGATTATGAATCATTTACCTTCGATGAGTTCTCCTGTGAACTCACGCACATCAATCCAGAATATGATTCATTCACATTTGATGAGTTCTCCTGTGAACTCTCTCATATCATGACTCCTCCGGAGTATGATGACCCGGGGGGAGATGCACTCAATCATGAGAATTTGCAAATTCCCACCCACCCTCCCGGGATGTTCTCGAGCTTACCCTTTGAAATCCAAAATCAGGCTAATGAGCCTGCCTTCGAGGAAGAAGATCTTATCATGATTTTCATCATGGTTTTCTTCCTTTTCTTCACCTATAAGGTGACTTCTCCTGTTCTTCACTCCTTTGGGAGTGAGGACACCATATTTGATCCCGGCATTTTCATGTATCATTGTATTGAGCCGGGACTATGTCTCATCGGTGTGGAACTTTCACGTGCTTCAAATGTTTATCCAAACATCTTGAATGAAAGTTCTTCCACATCATGCCTCCCCAAGGACAAATGAATTCGGGGTCGAGTCAAGCTAGCGACTCGGTAAACAAAAACAATAGCATGTTTATAGGGTTTTCACCCTAAGTGTGGGGGAGTCCCCCATGCTATGATTACAAAAGTGAAAAACAAAATGGTGTTTTCCACGCTCAGCTTGTTATGTTCTCCTTTTACGTTCCAAGAGTCGGCATAATAGTCGGGACTTTGAATATTGAGGACAATATTCATGCTTAGTGTGGGGGGGGTATTCGCTATTCTAGCGAATTTTATCATATTTTACTATCTCATACCCCCGTTTTTGACCAAAATTTTTCAAAATTTTTTCACTAAGTTCAAAATTTTTTGTGGTAATCAGTCCGCCAAAGTCTAAATTAAAAATGGATTGGCTAGTCCAGGAGCAAACGGCTCTTGGTAAAGACATCTCAAATCCGTTGATGGCTGGCAATTTGCCAAAAATTGTATGGTTCCTCAGCTCCCCCGCATCCTCATAAGCAAATGAGCTGGCTAGCCCGCAAGATTATGGCTTGTGGTAAAGGCCGTGGAAAATCCATAATTGGTAATCAGCTCACCAAGATGTTGACTTAGTCCATCAAGATGCTGGCTAGTCCAGAAGCAAACGGCTTTTGGTAAAGACTAATCAAATCCGTTGACAGCTGGTGGTTTGCTCAAAATCACACGGTTATCAGGTGTGCCACAGTTCTTACACCTGGCTACTCCAGAAGTGATGGCCTTTGGTAAAGAGTTTCAAATCCATTAATTTTTCTCAAAAGATTGCTAGGGACTAGCAATAGTTTAGTGTGGGGGATTGATGAGTGTGTAAATACTCATCATTTTTGTCTTATATGAACTGCCAAAACATCCAAAAACACTCAAATACGCATCAAAATACACAATTTATTCCAAAAGTGTGTTTTATATGTTTTAGATGCAAAATGTTTAAAAACAAATGAAAAACGAACAAAGTTTGCACAATTGGCAGTTTCAGTCCCTCAAGTTTCAAAAATTGGCAAAACTAGTCCCTGGTCACTCAAAACTTGTACAAATGTCATAAAAGGCCCTTGGGATTCATAAGTTGTAAGGAAAAGTCCTTTGAAGTTAAAATTTACAAATTTACAACTTTGGTCCCTCAACTTTGGAAAAGTGTCAAAATCAGTCCCTGGGTTATTTAAAATAGAAAATTTATCAAAATAACCCTTGAACTATTCTTGAATGACATAATTGGTCCTTTGTGTGAACTGTTTGATATTTATAGGTTTAGCCCTTCAAAATCAGAAAATTACATGTTTGGTCCCCGAAGTTTGAAGTTTGGCAGAAAAGGTCCCCGGTTATTAAAATATGGGAAATCATCAAATTTGGTCCTTTGGTTATTCAATATTGGCAAGATAAGTCCTTGTGATAATTTTAGAAACTTGCCATCTTAAGCCCCTAAAGTTTCAGCTTATTACACTTTTAGTCCTTGTGATTTATGGGCTTAAAACCAAATGGATCCTTTATATTAAAAACAAACCAAAACCAAACTAAAACCAAATCCTTATACCCCTTAGCCCAATCCAGTACCCAGCCCACTCCCAAATAAAAATACCCCCCGTCCCCTTGTTTGACTTCGGTCAAACCCTGCAATACCACCCTCACCATACCACTTCCCTCTCATTCTCACCTCTGCAATACCACCCACCATCACCACTTGCACCCATCCACTTCCACACCCTTATCCTTCCATATCTCACTTCCCAACACCCATCACATCCCACCCCCTCCTAGTCTAAGCTCCACAGACCAAATTGCATAAAAAAGGTCTTTCCCGCCAAAAGGTAAATGAGAGCAAAAGTGATCCAAGTTGATAATTTATTGCTGGGATTTGACCCTGTGGGACCCACAAACCCAATGGATGCTATAAAGAGAAGAAAGGAGCAGTGGAAGAAGAGATTAGTAGTTAGTAGTGTAGTATAGTTCAATTGTCGACTTAATTTTAATTAAGTGTTAATTTTATCTTTTAAATTTGTATTCTAAGACTCTGTAATGTAATTTCAAGTTCAATTAATCAAAGTTTCCGAGTTTCCCAGTCAAGTTAATTTGTGTTCAAAAATTGCCTAAAGCTCCCTTTTAGCTTATAAGCTGTTAGACCTTGATAATCAGTGTTACATACCCTCTATAAGCTTCTTGTTAGTGTAAAATTGGGACCCTTAGTTCAAGTTTTGTCTTAAATGGTGAATGGTGGTCTGGTCAATGAAAGTCAACAAAGCAGGGAAAGCTATTGATGGTTATTCTGGGCAGATGAGGGATGGTCAATGATGATATGTAAGCCTATCCAAAGATAGGTTTAGGTTGGTGTCTCATCTAATCCAGCCAGGATTCCAAGGTTGTAAGCTTACCTTTTATTCTTAGTTTTTCAACTCATGTTACTAGTTTGATAATACCAGTTGGTTATTGCTTAAGTTCTTTGTCTAATTAGTTTGTCTTATGTATAATTGAGCTTCTGTGATAAGTAATATACATTTGATAGCTGGTCTTATTGTTTTATGATTTGCAATGTCATAATGTAGTGGATCTGTGATTGTGAGATCTAGGTGTTCTTTGTAAGATTTCCATGTTTAGTTAGCTTTAAATATGTTTAGGAAACCTGTTTAATTAATTAAATTAGTAGGTTTAAGCTTTAAACTCAATAAGTCAGTGAAAACAGTTAGTTTAGGGTGTGCTTGGATCAACTTAGTTAACTGTGCTCTTGTTGTTGTTTGGGTGATGTTATGGTTTAAACATGTCTCAGTAGGTTTATGTAGGTCAGTAGAGTCATCAAAACTTGTATGTTTTCAACAGAAAGTCAAAATCACCCTTTTGATCCCATAGATTGTTAACTGTTAAGGTTCAAGGGAAATCATTTCACCATTTCAATTCATAGACAAGAGTTTAAGCATAATTAAGTTTACTTATAGCTTATTTTAGCATATATAATCAATAGGATCCTTTAGAAATCCAACAAAGTCAAATTAGTTCAAGTTTCTAAAAAAGTCAAATGTGCATGATCTCAGATTTTCCAAATATGGTAGGAATTGTTTAGATTTTTGTAGTGAGATCTTGGCCATGAGCTTTTGAGGATAAGTAGTCTACCATCTCAGCTTTTCAGTCCCATAAGCATTATATTTTTAAGATTTTTTCTGTGGGCCCCACAACCCTCAAAAGAGGACTGCAGGGCAAGCATCTGCTCTGTATCAGCAATTACCCAGCCAACCCACCACCTTTGGTGGTGATTTGTGGCCACCACAGTGGTCCCCACTCCTAGATTTTAGGTTTTTCCAACCCCCCTCCTAGTAGACTCCTAGGTTTGACCATTTGTTTGACCTTGGGACAAGTGGACCCCACCTGGAAATAGGCTTAAAGTTTGTCCCCAAACCTGGTTCAGTTTAACTTTGCTTAAGTGCTTATTTCTCTTTAATCAGCTTATTTGTGTTGCTTAATAGTTGTTTCTGGCTTAATTGTGTTTGTCTAACTTAGTTGCATCTGATTTCACCATTGTGGACCCCACCCAAGGCCATTTGACCAGGATTGACCAAACAGTCAACCAAAGTCAACTGTTTAAGACAAGGGGGTGTCACAGCTTATTTATAAGCTAATTTTAAAAGTGTTTTTACAAAAGTTTGTCTTTTTAAGGTATAAAGTAGTTCTGAAAAAGAAAATTCCAAAAAAAAAATCCAAGTTTAAAGTAAGTGATAGTTTCTATTTAATTCAAGTTAATTTTAATTTTCATTTTTATATTTTAATTAAGTCACTAGTGTTTTTATATTTTAATTAAATACCTTATATAGTAAAGTAATTTTGATAATTTTTTCAGATTTTTATTTTGTCATTTAGTGTTAATTAGATTTAATTTTCATTTTCTTTATTATTAATTAATATCAAGTATTAAATAGCTTAATTAGTTTTTATAAGGTTAAATCTAGTTTTTATAATTTTCCTAGTTCTAATATAGTATAATAAGTTTTTAGAAAATATATTTTAAATTCTACTATTCATTTTCTATTTTTCTTATTTTATTTATTTAAAATAGACTTAAGTTAATTAAAAGGTAAATAATTAGTTGTTTAATCTTAAAACATAATTTTTAGAGTTTTTATAATTTTTTAGGATTCCAGTGATGGTTAAGTAATTTTATAAATTTTCTTGTAATTTTCTAAGTTACTTTAGTATTAATATTAATTAAAAGTAGTTTAATTAGTTTAATTAAGTTAAATAGTTTTTAATTAATATCAAAACCACAAAAAGACAAAAATATTTACTTTTATTTTTTATACTTTTCTCAAGTTCTAATTTAGGTTTAGAAAATATTTTTGATAATTTTTAGTTTAATTTAAATCATTTGTCATTTTTAGTTTATTTAAATTAGATTTTAATTTAGATTTTAAATAGTTTAATTAATTAAATAATAGTTTAATATTATTTTAATCACTTTTATAATTTCTTTTCCATTTTTAATTTTAAGTTTTGAAAAGTGTCAAAAGCACCCCCTGTAGTTTGATAATTACCAAAAACCCACTTTTCCAGTCCGATACGTGATCTTAATTGTGAATTTGTGCATATATCTGGTATCTGATTATTGTGAATATTATATCTGTGTACCAATACCAAAATAACAGTAGCAAAATCAATTCATATCATCTGGGCTACTGTCCTCAGTCCCACTCACTCAAAAACGATTTCCAAAGCACCATTTCAATCTCGCTGGGACTTTAACGACCCGGGAAAATACTACACTATCACCGGAGTATTGATTCTAGGCTGTCTTTGACTTGTTGACCTTGGTCAATAATAATCTGACAGTTCAGGCTCAATCAGTTTCATACCACTTCCTTGGAGCTTGATGTAAGCCATAAAGAGCCTTAACCACTTTATAAACCTTATTGGGATGTGTAAGGAATTATTGAAGTCAGCATAGATACTGTTGATGACTTCCTGCTGACAGGTTCCTATGGATGCTTATAGTGTACTCTGCTGAAGAATGGTTCCTGCTGATGATAGACATTCTGCGGATATAGTTAATCCGTAGATAAGAGTTAGTTAGTTATAGATAAGATATGTAGAATATCTTTTAGAGTATTATGATTATACGTTTCTTGTAGAAGAGATTTAGGGTTTCTGCTAGTATAAAAGGAACCCAAGGATATTGTATTATGTACGTGTTAAAAAAAACAATTATTAGTTAATAATAACGATCCATAGAGGATCAAAGTATTTAGTATATCGTTTGTATTTATATTCCGCAATAAATACAAGTTCACAGAGATTGTCTATTTAGTCTTGCTAGTGATTACATTAGTAGGCTAACGATCCATTGGCTCAAGATCTATCAAGTGTAGATCCTACAACTGGTATCAGAGCCACAAGATAATCTCTATAATCAAACTTACACTCAAATACCTTTTCATTCAGTACCAATGGGAGATACAGATACTTCTGATGTCACTCTAACCAACGCCAACACTCTCACTCAACAGCTTCAACAGGTTGCTTTCTCTAACAGCAACGCCAAGTTTCCCTATCTCAAGAAAGATGAGTATGAGATTTGGGCCATGAAGATGCAGAACTGGATTGCTAGTGTCAACTTCAACCTATGGAACGTGATAGTGAATGGAAGCAGTCCTAAAAAGTCTGGAAAAGATCCTAATGGTCTTTTTACTATCTTTCCTCCATCATCTGCTGAAGAAGTCCTTACTGTACAAAGGGAGAACAAAGCAAGAACTATCTTGATTCAAGCAATCCCTGATGACCACATGGGAGACTTTCATTCTCTTAGTGATCCCAGAGACATCTGGATGGCCATAAAAATAAGATTTGGGGGCAATGAGGAATCTAAAAGGATGAGAAAGTCTATGCTGAAGTAAGAATTTCAGGAGTTCAGAATAACAGAAGAGGAGGCATTCACAAGGGTTATGATAGGTTCCAGAAGATTCTGAGTTAGCTGAATCAACTTCAATCCAGGCCAAATAATGAGGAGGTCAATTCTAAATTTCTAAGGGCTTTACCTCTTTCATAGTCTCAGGTCAGCATCTCATTGAAAACTAAAGGTGGCTTGGATTATCTCTCCTTTGATGACTTGTACAACAAGCTCAGAGCCCTGGATCTTGATATCAAGGGACACTCCTCATATGCAGCACCTCCATCACACTCTACTTTTATAAGCACTAATTCTAACAAAGTGTCACATTTTGCAAGTCCAAGTCCTTCCACTACAACATTGTCTTTCACAACTACTAGTCCAAAGAGTTATCCAAAGACTAGTAATGTGATGGAAGATGTACTTCATTCGTTTGTTGATGAATTTGATCAACAGCAACAATTAGCTTATGAAGATTTTGAGCAGATTGAGGAGCTTGCAATGGAAGAGTTGGACTTAAAGTGGCAAATGGCAATGTTGTCTCTCAAAGTCAGATGGTTTGAACAAAAAGCTGGTAGAATGCTCAATGTTAATGGAAGAGATGCAACTCGTTTTGATAGGAGAAAAGTGAAGTGCTATTCATGTGGAGAGATTGGACATTTTGCAAGAGAATGCAAGACTAAGAAGGCTGAAGACAATACAAGATATTCAGCTTACAAGAAGAAGGAGGTGGAGGCTGGAGATTCAAAGGCTTTGGTGACTACTGTAGATGCTTGCATTGACTGGAATGAGCATGAAAATGATGATGCTGCAAGCAGTTCTTCTCAGCAAATCTCCTGCTTGGCTAGTTGTGATGCTGAATTTTCCATCATGGGAATATCTCCTCAGGTATATGTTTGTGTTTTTGTGTGTGATATTAAATATAATGCTCTTAAAGAAGCTTACGATGACATGGAACCAAAATATAAAACTAGTTTTATTGAAGCTCAATCTTATAAAGAAGTTAAAACATTAGAAAAACAAAAAGTTTGGTTTCAACAAAATCAATTGGCTTATGAGGAGAAGATAAGAGTATTAAAAAGAGATTTAGAAATTGTGGAAAACTAGAAGGGGGGTTGAATAGTTTTCCCCTCTTTTTTCATTTTATAAAAACTTTCTTACAAAATGTTGATTTGAATTTATTCAATTGTTTGTTTGGAAAACCTTTAATTAAAGTTTAGTATGAAAACACCATATAATCAATATGATCAATTATATATGTAAGCTTTTGGAAAAACTTAGTTTTATGAATGGAGCTTTGGTCGGTCTTTGTGTAAATACGTTTTCCTTTTAAAATCTTAAAACGTTTTGTATCAAATTATCTACCAAGTTAAACTTAATATGAGAAGTGTGAATAATAATCTATTTGACCATATCATATAATTATACACACAATCACAATATTAACTTCTATGTACAACATAATCAATCATCACAACTATATAAGCAACAACTAAGACATATAGGAAAGCATAGATGTAAAGCGATAAATGCAAGAATAAATGAAAAGAGATAAGAGAAAGGAAATGCAAACCGGACACGATGATTTATAGTGGTTCGGCTACAAGGACACCTTCTTTGCCCTACTCCACTCCCCGAGTCACCTACTCGAGAGTTTTCTTCACTACTCAACAAGCTCCCTTTTGGCGGAGAAAACCGTACACAACTTTTGCATACACCATTTAACGACACTAAGCTAAATGTCGAGTTCTAATAGTAGCTAGAACCAATCTCACAACACTACTTCGATCACTACACAACTTCTACATGACTTCACGACTTCTTCATGGCTTCACGACTTCACGACTTTTTCATGGCTTCACGACTTCTTCATGGCTTCATGACTTCACGACTTTTTCACTACTTCACAACTTCTTCTATACTCCACTACATATTCACACATCTACTTCTTCACAACTTCATGACTTCTCCACACTACTACTTCTTCCCACTACTTCTTACTCACTCATAAACTCACTACTAAGTAAGATCATCTTGATCTACTTATTACATATACATAACTCACAACATCACATAAACACTAACTAGATCCTAATACATCTTTGGCTTTATGATAGGGAGAATTCTTCTCTTGCACTTTGAGTGGTGAAGGATTGGATCACTTGAAACAAAGACTTATAATCTTATGATCAAAGGATTTAGAAGGATGTTTTGAAGGGATTGGGACTGAAAATTTTCATGCAAAAGGTAAGGAAAAATTGCAGAAATGAACCAGTATTTATAGGCAAAAATTTCTGACAACTGGAGCGTGCCGGTCCCCTTAATTGTATGGCCGGTCCCCTTAATTATTAAGGGGGCCGCCCATAATTAAGGGGACCGCCCTACTGAAATGGTCAGAAATTTTGTTCTTTAGTGGGGAAAGTTTATTTGGTGAAAAACTAACTGATTTTGGTTAAAAATTTAAATTCATATATTTGTTATGAATTAAACATTTTCCTTTAATTACCAAAATTGTTTTTCAAAAATATATGACATGTTTATATCATTTTATAAACTTTGTAATGTTTAAATAGAATCCCTTTGATATAAAATGTATTAGACATTTGTTTGTACATACCTTAAGTGATTGTTGAGGCAAACTCGAGACGTTGAGATGTCGAGGCTTGTTGACGTAAGAATGCATAGATGAATTGTGATCACAAGTAACTTAAGCACTTTACGTTATATGTTGTAACTTACATCTTTGTCATCATCAAAACATGAAGAGAATGTTTAGATTAAATATCGTAATATTCATGCCAACAATCTCCCCCTTTTTGATGATGACAAACTATGTAAACTATAACTCATAGTAAAATGTATAAGTTACTTGTTTACACTTCTTCTCCCCCTTTTGTCGAAGCAAAAAGGTGGACTCTTAAATGAGACTTCAACTACGCTTGAACCCTTGAGAAAGAATGTAAAAGGCGAGCTTGCATCATCGTAAGTGAAGCCTTGATCCTATCAACCTTAATGCTCCCCCTTGGTGTATGCTCCCCCTTGGTGTATGCTCAAAACTTGTTTTGGCTACCAAAGAATCGAGCGATGAAGTAATCCTTCAAAACAAAGTTAGTAGACAAGTGCAAATATATATAATGATGATGATAGGTATATGCATGATACTAATAGGGGAACAATATATGAACGTAATAGGTATATGCACTAAAAATATGACACATGCAATTATTGTTTTAAAAACAACAACCTAACTCCGAAAAAAAATTACCATGACCAAAGCTTAAGACATGATAATGATTAGAACCTAATGCAAAGATTCTACCGACATATTTTGGCAAAAGATGCCAAAATATATATTCTAAAAGAGTTAAAAAAAATGAAGACGATAATGATGCGTTCTTTTAAAGACGTAGAAAAATGAAGAAGGATGAGCGTGAATGAAAAGGGAAGGTAATGACAAAAGGTTGACAAATATGGTTTAGATTAATATATCGTTTGACAAGGGTGGATGATTTGGAATCATGGGATTTTTAGGTGTTTTGTTGGTTGACGACCGAAGATGGATATGTGAATGAGGTGGTGATGGCTCGACAACACTTGAAGCTTGGATATCTTCTTTGTGTTCTTCACTTGCTAGGAAGTGGAAAAGATGCATTTCATAAAGAAATTCGCTTGACTATTAGGGATTTAAGTTTTGGTGGTGATGACGCACTTAGTAGAATGTATGGAGTTTAGAGGTGTAGATTTAGGAGCGGAAGAGGTTGATTGAGAGTTTGGATGTTGTTCAAGCGAGGGTTTTGGATGAGAACTAGCGAGAAGATACTCAATCCAAGTGAAGTGTTCCTTCAATGAAATGGTTTGTTTTTAGGGAAAGATGCAACAAGGAAAATTGTTGACATGTTTTGCAACTTGTTTCAAGTTGTGGGGTGATGAAGGAGAGCTAGAGGGAAGTTATTCCAAGTTGCATTGAGCAAGGTGTAAGGCAAGAAGAGCACTAATGCTCATAGGCTTCCTTGAGTTCTTCAATGAACTTCAAGTGTTTGGAGAAAGGTGATGATGGTGGATTGTGGTTTTAATTAGGGATGGATGGAAGATAGGCTTCATGAGTGGATGGTGTTTTTTGTTGAATGAGCATCAAGTGAAGCATTGGTGAAGAGGTTTGGATTGTTGTTTTGGGATTGTGCATGCTCATCATGAGAAGAAGCATTGGTGGAACCAAGGATGGGAGTTAGGCTTTGTTTGAAAGATGGGTTATTTGTATGAGCATAAGATTTGGGTATTGGTTGATTTGGAACAACATCACTTGAGTTTTGACAAGAGTCAATTTTTCTCCTCCAAATGGGTTTTACAGAGATCTTAGCAACTCTTGAGAGTTTAGATCTTGGGTTGTTGGGGGATGACATGTTTGGTTGGATGATCATTAAAGATGAAGGAGATGTATTTATAGTGTAGGAAAGATGTGGTTTAGGAAGGTAAATTTTGAGGGCATGGAAATGGTGGATGACTCGAGATTGGTAGTATAAAGGATGATTCAGTTTTTCATTTCACATGGGTGGTTTGAGGATGTACTAAAGAAGGGTTATGAGTTTTGAGTGTAAGGTAGAAGAATATATGTGAGTGAGTGTGTTTTCCCTTCCCATTAAATTCGTGCTCATCCGGACATAGAGTTAAGCAAAGATGCTTCATCCCTCTCACAAGATTCTCAAGAAGCAAAGACCTCAAGTTGTGTTATCTTCATCATCTTCACCTCAGGATGAGTTTTCTGCAAGTTCTACTAAAGTTTTGGGAGATTCTTCCAAACAGGGGAGGAAAATAGATGCAGAGCTTAAGGGGAGGAGTAAAAATTTTGAAAAAGACTTTGCTGAGCTCAATGATTCTGAAAGTGCTCAAGCAAAAGATGATGTAGCTGAGACTGAGGGGAGGAAATTAGATTTTGAAGATATGGATGCTGATGCTGGTTTTAACTTTGATGATTTAGTTGGAACTGCTCAACCAATTTCCACTGAAGCAGAACAAGTTCCCACTGATCAACCAATTACCACTGCAAGTGAAAATGTTCCCACTGCTACTCAAGAAGTTACCACTGCAGAGGAAGAAGCTGCCAGAATAAGATCAGTTAAAGGAAAAGCTATTGTGATTGCTTCAGATCAAGAGCAAATAAGAAAGATTTCTAAGAAAGAACAAGCTCAGATCAACTTTGATGCAAGATTAGCAGAGCAACAACAAGCTGAAGAGAATGAAAGAAAGAGAAAGCTAGAGGAAGATGAAGTTGCTAGTTTTATGGAAGCAAAGAGGTTGGATAAACTTGAAGCTATTATGGCAGAATCTATTTCAAGTATCTCACCAACTGTCATACATGAGAAACCTCCATTATTCACTTATGTGCCTACAGAAGAAGAAATTGAATACTTGATTAACAATGATCAAATAATCAGGAAGAAGGCCATTGAACTTATTGCAAATACAACCTTGAATGAAGAACAAAGGTCTGCTCAATTAAAAGACTTCATTCAAATGAAGAATCAGCAGGCTCTTAATGAAATCATTGGGGATGTTAGAAAAGGTCAAAAGAAGCCAAGAAAACTTACAAAGGCACATATCATCACTGAGATGAAGACTTTTTGTTGCCATGTTGGTAATATGAAGATGGGTCAATTCAAAGGAATGTCACATGATCAAATTGAAGGTATTTACTACAGAATCAAAAGACAAGATAGTAAATTCATTCCAATGGATCAAGAACCTATAGTTATGAAGACAAAAAGATCTGGAGTGAGTCTTGGATCAAAAGATGCAAAGAAGTTGAAGACTCAAGAATCATCTCAAGCAGAAGAGGGTCCTAGCAAGTTGATAGAAGAGCAAGTTACAAACATGTTGTTTATAGAGACTGATGTACTTAACATTGAACCTCTACAAGCAAAATATCCAGTTGTTGGTTGGGAGATCTTTTCTGATAGTTTTGTTGTAGCTTGGAAGATCATCAGAACTAGAAGTGTCACAAACATTTGCAGAGATTTTGAAGATATTGTTAGATGTTGTGATAGAGAAGATTTGGATACTTTGTTGAGAATTGTTCAAGATCAGTTAAAAAAGGAGTAACTTGTTGATGTCAAGGCTAAGGAGTTATGGGTTCACTTCAGAAGATTATATGAACCTGACCCTAGTGATAGATATTGGAGATTTGAAGCTCATGATCAAAGAACCTTGTGGAAATTCTATGATTCAAGTTCTGTGCATCATGTTTCTACTCAAGATGTAGTTGATGTCTTTATGCTGGTTGAGAAAGAATATCCATTGAGAGCTGGAGTATTGGATGTGATGAGAACAGTGAAGCTTAGGTGCTGGGAAAGAACTGAAGTCATATATGATTTGCTACAAAGGATTTATGATCAAAGTGTGAGAGCTGATAAAGAGTTAAGAAGAAAAGGATAAGTGTTTGGAAGAATTCCCATATCCTCATGTTTACTGAATACTTGAAAAAACTTATTGATTTATGTACTAATCATAAGTTAGGGGAGGATTGTTGGGAATTATACTAACAGTTACCACGGCTAAGTGAAGATGTTACAACTGCAGAAGATTGTACTTGCAGTGGAAACTCATTACCACTGCAAGAACATATATTACCACTGCTTATTAGATAACTGTTAGGAAACGCGTCTAGATAAATATAGAATAGATCTTGTGTATATCTTATTCAATTAGCATTATAGTTATCTTGTAGAAGAGGACTCCTTGTGCTATAAAAGGAGATCCTAGGTTAAAGGTTTGATATAAGTTGTCATATACGTTTCTAGAGCTTCAAGGTGTAACCCTAGTGATATCAAGATTACTCGTATTATTGTCATTAATAATATTGGAGCTAATCGTTTGTTTACATACATTGTTCTTATTCATAAACAACTGTCTTACTCACAATCAACCTTCTAAGTGTTACTAAGTAGATTCCGCATACTTAGTGATATAATTCAAAGTATCAATCTAACACAAGTTCAAGGTGTTTAGATCCATCACCTGCTAAGACAACCATGGAATCTAACAAACCTTTGTTGAAATATGAGAATGGAAAAGAAGTAGATATTCACTTGTACAGATCAATGATTGGTTCATTGATGTACCATACAGCATCAAGGCCTGATATTATGTTTGTTGTATGTGCCTGTACAAGATTCCAAGTTTGTCCCAAAGAATCACATCTTAATGTTGTGAAGAGGATTTTTAGGTATCTAAGGCATCAACCCAAATTGGGCATGTGGTATCCTAAGGATTCACCTTTTGACTTGGTAGCATATTTAGACAGTGACTATGCTAGAGCTTGCTTGGATAGAAAGTCTATAACTGGAGGTTGTCAATTTCTTGGAAACAGATTGGTGTCATGGCAATGCAAGAAACAAACAGTGGTTGCAAATTCTACAACTGAAGCTGAGTATGTAGTTGCTTTAAGTTGTTGTGGACAAGTGCTTTGGAATCAAAATCAACTGTTGGATTATGGGTACAATTTCATGAACACCAAAATTCATATTGATAACAACAGCACACTTTGCATAATTAAAAATGCTGTTTTTAATTCTAAAACAAAACATATTGAGATAAGACATCATTTTATAAGAGATTGTTATGAAAAGAAGTTAATTCAAATTGTTAAGATTCATACTGATAACAATGTTGCTGATCTACTCACTAAACGCTTTGATGTGGGGAGGTTTCAATTTTTAATTGCAAACATTGGTATGATCAATCTTTGAAAAACTTATCTCTTTCTGTTTTTTGTAAAGTGTGTAAAAATATTGTGCTGTTTGTTAATCTGTTTCTGCTACTTCTTAAGAAGCATGTTATTAAGTTGGAATGTACTCTGTTGTTATATGGTTCTACTGCTACATTTGCTTCGTACATTTGCAATATATGTTGGTATGCTTTGTGGTGTTTGGCCTAACATTTTGTAGGAAAAGTTATCAATGATGATTATTGTTGTTACTGTACATGAATGCAAATATTCAAAACATAACCGGATCATTCATCATTCATTTAAGCCACATCATTACAAATCTAAGAGTTTCAAACACAAACTACTTCCCAAATAAACAAAAGACTGCTACATCAATAGATGAAATCAAAAGACTACAACCTACAACTACATCAATGCCTAGGGCATGGAAGCCCAAGTACGACCTCTCTATCTTTGGGAAGAGGAGGGTTTGACTTTCTTGTTCTGGATGATGGCCTTAGCCTTTGCCTTGATGATTGTGGTCTTTCAGGAGTAGCAGGAGGATTGTTCTGAGGCTCATCCTCATCTAAAGAAGTGCAAATAAAGGGGGAAACTAGTTCCATTAGAGATGGAGGTCTGATTGGGATCCAGGCTGGGTCTTCTGATGATTCTGATGAAGATGGAGATTTGGGGGGCATAACTTCCTTACCCCTTGAAGTGCTTGGTGTCTGCCTCAAGTTCAAAAGATCTCTAAACACTGGAAGATCGTGTTTTCTCTTCCGTGCTTGCTCCTTTGTCCTACATCCATTGCGGGGAGGATGGAATGGTGACACGTAGGTGGGGCGTGGTGCTTCATCATCGGAGGATGAATCAGAAGAGATGTTAATTATTTCGGGGGTGGATTTCATTTTTATTGTGATTTGATTTGATTGATTGGCGTTTTTGAAAGCAATTAGCGTGTGCTAAATTAGGGGAAGATTAGTTTTGTTTTTATAGGGATCAAGGCGTATCAAGTGCATTTATTGTTGAGGATCATTTGACTTTTTGACCAAGTTTGATTAGTCAACTCTACTGTTGGCCAAAATCCATCTGCTGCTAGTTGTTTCATTCTACTACTAGTTTTGTTGATGCTCTGGTTGTGCTGCTACGGTTATAAGTGTGAGGGTGGAATGTGTAACTTCTCCAAATCAGCTTAAAACCTAATTGACATCCACAATTGGTTTTTACGCGCTCCAAATTAAAGATCTCTCAAACTCTAACACTCTATTACTCTCAAAGTCAAAAATCCCAAATTTCTCAAAACCCTAATTAAGGATTATACATGTACCTGGGCAGAGAATCACAATAATGTTGCTTTGTTGGATGAAGAGTTGGTTCCTGAAGGTTTCACAGATATGGCAAATTTCTTGCATGCTACTTCTCTTAGGTATGCATTAACTGTGAATCCTACTATATATGTTTCCTACATCAAACAGTTTTGGCTTACTTCTAAAGTTAAAACCAGGAATGGGGAAAAATATGTTAAAGCCATGGTAGATGGTCAACAAGTTCGTGTAACTGAATCTTCTATAAGAGAAACTCTTCTCTTAGATGATGAAACAGAGACCACGTGTCTTGCTAATTCTGCCATTTTTCAAGGGTTAAATGCTTTGGGATATGAGGGACGACATACCAATTTAAAATTTCAAAAGACGCTCCTCTATTCTCAATACAAATTTTTGTTACACAATCTCCTTCATTGTTTGAGTTCTAAAACTTCTAGGTGGCATGAGTTTAGTATTACCATTGCATCTGCTATGGTATGCCTAAGTAAAGGACATCCATTTAATTTTTCAAATATGATTTTGGAGGGGATTGCAAAAAGCATCAAAGAGTCTGGTTCTTATTTACTTTATCCAAGATTTATACAGCTCTTTGTTGAAAACCAAATTTCCAAAGTAAGAACACATAAAGCCACTTATGATGCTCCTAAGTTGGTTTCAAAACTGTTTACTTTCTTGATTAAAATTGGAAAAGGTTTTTCAGGCACACATACAGCTCTTACACCATATATGGTGCAAATTGTGCAAAACATTCAGGGTGAAGAACCAGACACTCCCACTGATTCCCATCACACACCCAATTTTACTGTCTTTGTTACACAACCCAAAATACTCTACACCTGTAGGAAAGCCACAAAGAATACTCAGCTACCTCAGGCTAGTGTTAGTATGTTTGTACCAGATGAAGCTGTCCTAGGTGATGAGGGGGACATGTTGGTGAAGGTTGTGTAACACCCCCAAAAGTCGTTAATAACAGCGGAAGACTTAACATGTCAGCGGAAGACTTTTGGGGTATTACTTCAAGGATCTTTGTCACAATCATAGTAGACAACACAAAGTGAAGTATTAAAGTTTAATTTATTTCAAAATACCAAATATCTGAGATACAAGACATTATTAAGTTAAGTAACGTGTTTTATTCTGAAGGAAAATAAGTAGTTTATTATGGTTCTTGTCATGCTTTTGCCCACTCCGTGCCATCCAGATCCGTCTTGTTTAGTTACCTGAGATAAACATGCTAAAGTCAACATAAAGTTGAGTGATATTCATAGGTTTGAGTTTAAGAGTTTGAATCACAAGTTAAGAGTGTATTGTAATCACATACAATCAATATGTAAAAAAAATCAATGTTCCTGTTATTGCCTTAAGCTCATGATACTCAACGATTAACAGCCAATCATAAGTATGTATTATGATGGTAAGTAATAGGCCCCCAAAGATAGGTATTTGTCAATAACCTATTTTTAAGAACAATAAAGTGCGCCTGGTGTTTTCTCCAACAACCAAACGAGGATTGTCAATCACTAATAGTACTATCCACAATTATTTACGTTCACCCTTCAGGTGATTAAGGTTCATGATTGAGGGACTTCTGACAATAGTAACTTAAGCAAATAACATTGGCCTGACGGTATTTCAATACCCGGTATAAAAGACTTGTGATCGGGTTTTAAGCATGTATCTCCCCACGGAAAATAGTTAAAGAGTGGGCTATGAAATCACCTTAGTAGTACAGTGGTATCATAGTCTCTACAAAGCAAGGAAACGGCTTCACACAACACAACCTAAAAGATAATGCAAGTTTCAGTTAATAGTCTAAATCTGGTTTTATCGCGATTACTTGTTATTTAGTTATGAATAAATCTCGTGTTTGTTTAAGTGCCTAAAGTTCAAAAACAAAGTTATATATATATATATATAACTCGTAAGTAAAATGATCGATGATTGATATAAAGTAGTTTTTATAACGAAAATAAACGTATCGTTTTACAAGAAATAAATAGCGTATTGTTATATCGTTTAATTATTATTACGAATATATATCGTATATATATATATATATATATATAAGTTTATGTTTATATAAGTCTTATATTAATTATATGTTTATATATGTAAAAGGTTAATATTATTTTTATAAAATAATATTTACAGAAAATTCCTTTAAGTTTCCAAAATTTACCTTTTTAACCCTAACGATATATATTTTACACCATTAGTCCAAAATATATATAATTTACATTTTAGGTCCAAAAGCATCAATATTTACATTTCTCAACTCCAAGTTTTATTATTTACAGTTTCTACTTCAGAAAATCAGAAATTACAGTTTTGACCCAAAGTTTGCAAAGTTTACACTTTTAGTCCCCGGTTATGAAAATTTTGCAAAGTTAGTCCTAATTTTACCAAATTCAAAACTTAGTATTTTTACTTCTTAAATAAGCTCAAAATATTCAGATAGGCTTAATTCCACTGCTTATTTTCTTAAAAAGCACTTATTTCACTTAAATGGGCTTAACGAGACAATATCAAGGCCCGTTAAGGTTTCGTGATCCAATGGGTTTACGAACGGTTTGGGCCTGACCTTGGACTCATTTTAGGATACCAAAAACACTGGAGTTGGGCTCCCAGGCCCAATGTATCACATAAGCTTAGTGGGCTTTACATAAGCCCACGTTGGCTTATATAAGTTTTGTAAAACCTGGTTTTTGTCGAGACAAAAGGGGTCGAGCAAAGTAGTTAAACGAGCTCATATGGTCGAATAAAAAGTGTTCTCTAATTGTTTACCAAGGTGACAATGGGGTCGAGCAATAAAAAGGCATGGTTATGTGTCGAGTTTACAAATGACGAGACCAAAGCTTATGACCGAAATTTATATTAAAAATAGTTTCTATACTTAGAAATATTCTAAGTGTTTCGACTAGGTCAAGTGACGTTAGGAACGTGTCCTATTTATTACGTGTATGATAATATTAGTTCAAAATCATTATGTTTCTTAATTTCTAGCATGGTTAAAATAGAGTACGATAGATAAAATGTATATGTTACGTTTTAATATAACAAAATAAAAGGTCAAAGTAAATGTGCAATTCAATACTAACGAAAACAAAGAAAATGTTCTAAGTGTTTTGAAATGACACGAATGGGTCAAGTGACCTCCTAAACGTGTCGAATATATTAGTTTAAACGTTAGCTTTAGTTTCAAAAGTTTATATCACTCGTTTGTCATCATGTTGGACAATTAGAATGTCGAATAATATGGTCATGTCACGTTTTTATATAACGAATTAATTTAGTAAAGTAAACGTGCCAAATTTAATAGTAACGAGATAAAAATAGAAAAGGAGTTCATGAGTTCTCACCTCACCTAAAAAGGGTGGGGTAAAATTGTACGTATGGATCGAGTTTGGTTCAAGGAGGATCGTAGCGTGGTTCACGGCACACCAAGGTTCAAGACGAGCAAAGATTGGTTCACTTGGATCACTTCTACGCTTCGTACTCCTGGTTCACTTCTTGTCCCAAAAACTAGTGCACTCAACTTGTAAACTTGTAATATGGTTCGAATAGGAGTGTGTGATCAAATGAGTTTGCATGGGACATTATATAGAGGGTTTTTGAGAGTGATGATAAGCATGAGTATCCAAGAGTGGGTGTGTGTTGGCTCGTTTCCAAAAGGTGACACCACAACCTTCACCAATCGAAAACTAACAAACAATAAGAATGTGTAAGAGTGTTCCTATTACATTCGTGATCTTCTACAGTGTATCCTTGTCAGATTTGAGGTCATAGGTGAGTTTGGGCGGTGGCTAAGAACTTATATGACATGTTATGGAAATTTGGTACATTGGTTTCATCGTTTCACTTTGGCCGAATTTAGTGCATCAAATGTGCATGAAAATGAATGATGTTTGTCATTTTTGAAAGCTAGCTGGGTCATAAATCAAGTTATGTAAAAATATGTGTGTGTTATGTGTCGAATTCAAAGGATAATAGGGGTGTTCCTTGGCTCGCTCGCGACTGGCACAAACAAAGAAAAGAAGAAAAAAATTTTATAAGGTGTGTTTGGGCTTTGAGCCCTTTGGGCTTGGGGTTCCGTCTGGCCCAGCATAAAAGGAAAAACAAGAATATAAAATGGTCCGTTTGGTTTGTTAGTTGGGTTAAGTGGCCCAATGATCAACGGGGCCCACCTGGTGTGTTTTGTGAGTCGGGTTACGATCAAATAATATTAATGAGTGATCTCGGGAATTTTCGTAGGCTCCGGGAATATATAAATATTGTACCTTAAATATACGAAACGTATATTATATAAAAATATAAATGTTTTTAATATATATATATTCGCGATAATTTAGACTATCTAGGTTTGTGTGCAAGCAATGTTTCTAAGCAAAAGATAATTCAAAGTTTTACCGTTGTGATTTATATATCAAATCTAATAAAAAAAATTTCATACGTAAAAGTGGGTATTTAAGTAACGTAATAATTTGTAAGTATTTACTAACCGTTGGGAAAATTACGAGAGGCTACAGTACATACATCTTACAGTGAATTCCGTCCCGGAATTCGAGTTTAGGAGGGTTGCCAAGGGTGTCTAAGAGAAGAGGTGTGGGTACTTGGTGCGAAACTGGTCCTCGCGTTCCCAAGTATACTCTGGTCCTCGTTTAGAGTTCCAACGAACTTTTATGATAGGGATACGGTTTTGTTTCAGTTGTTTAACTTCTCTATCCATGATTTCTATTGGTTCCTCGGTAAAAATGAGTTTGTCATCAAGTTGTAATTCTTTCAATGGAATGACCAAAGATTCATCGGATAAACACTTCTTGAGGTTTGACACATGAAAAGTGTTGTGAATTCTACTAAGTTCCTCGGGTAGTTCAAGTTTATATGCCATGGGTCCAATTCTTTCTAGGGTTTTGAATGGACCGATGTATCTTGGGTTTAACTTTCCCCTTTTTCCGAATCGTATCATTCCTTTCCATGGTGATACTTTTAACATAACTTTATCTCCGATCTGAAAATCCATGGGTTTTCTTTTTAGGTCAGCGTAACTTTTCTGTCAGTCTCTAGCGGTTTGTAAACGTTGTTTGATTTTGATGATTTTCTCGGTTGTCTCATGAACTAGATCCGGTCCTGTGAGTTGTATTTCTCCGACTTCTGCCCAGCAAACGGGTGATCTACACTTTCTACCGTAAAGTGCTTCGAATGGTGCTGCCTTGATACTGGTATGATAACTGTTGTTATATGAGAATTCTGCCAACGGTAAGTGTTTGTCCCAACTTTTTCCGAAGTCTATAACACAAGCGCGTAGCATATCTTCTAAGGTTTGTATTGTTCTCTCACTTTGACCATCGGTTTGTGGGTGATAAGCTGTGCTCATATCCAACTTTGTTCCTAAAGCTTTTTGCAATGATTTCCAAAAATGAGACGTGAAACGACTGTCACGATCTGATATGATGGAAATCGGCACTCCATGTCGTGACACAATTTCTTTCAGATATATCTGAGCAAGTGTGTTCATTTCATCAGTTTCTTTGATTGGTAGGAAATGAGCTGACTTGGTGAGACGATCAACGATAACCCATATCGTATCGTAGCCAGTAGAGGTTTTGGGAAGTTTGGTGATGAAGTCCATTGTAATACGTTCCCATTTCCACATGGGGAGTTCAGGTTGGGTGAGTAATCCGGAGGGTTTCTGGTATTCTGCTTTTACTCTTGAACATGTTAGACATTTACTGACATACTCAGCGATGTCGGCTTTCATATTCGGCCACCAATATAGTTTCTTAAGATCTTGGTACATCTTGTCGGAACCTGGGTGAATGGAGTATTTTGATTTGTGAGACTCATGCATGATGAGGTCACGAATACCTCCGAAGAGAGGAATCCAGCTTCTTTCCTTGAAACAAAGCATTCCATTTGATCTTTTCACAAATCCGTTTTCGTTTTCTGGGATACCAAAAATCTTTTCAATTGGTCGATTTTCTTTCTTGAGAGCTTCACTCTGTGCGATAATGATTCGTGTTGGGAGGGGTGAACAAATAGTCATGCCTAACGATCTAACCCTGAGAGGTTTTAGTCTTTCTTTCCGGCTTAGTGCATCTGCTACAACATTAGCCTTTCCTGGGTGATAACGGATTTCACAATCATAATCACTAAGCAATTCTAACCAACGGCGTTGTCTCATGTTTAAATCCTTTTGATCTAGGATGTGTTGGAGACTTTTGTGATATGTAAATACGATACACTTAGTGCCGTATAGATAGTGTCTCCATAACTTGAGAGCGAATACTATTGCTCCTAGTTCTAGATCATGGGTTGTGTAATTTTCCTCATGTTTCTTCAGTTGTCGTGAGGCATAAACTATTACCTTATCTCGTTGTATCAAAACTGCACCTAAACCATGGTACTAAGCGTCACAATATAGCACGAAATCTTTGCTTCCTTCTGGCAATGCTAGTATTGGAGCTTCACAAAGCTTTTGTTTTAATAGTTGGAAGGCTGATTCTGCTTCTTGTCCCCAGACGTACTTTTCGTTCTTTTGGGTCAACTTGGTCAATGGTTTTGAGATTTTAGAGAAACCTTCAATAAATCTCCGGTAGTAACCTGCAAGACCTAAAAATTGACGTACTTCTGTGGGAGTTGTAGGTGATGACCATTCCTTAACTGCCTCTATTTTTGCAGGATCCACGTGTATTCCTTGACTATTGATTACGTGTCCCAAAAATTGCACCGTGGGAATCCAAAAGTCGCATTTTGAGAATTTCGCGTACAACTTTTCCTTCCTAAGTAACTCTAGGATAGTTCTCAAATGATTGGCATGTTCCTCTTTGTTACGAGAGTAGATCAGAATGTCGTCAATGAATACTATAACGAATTTGTCCAAATATGGCTTGCATACTCGGTTCATTAGGTCCATAAACACAGCGGGTGCGTTCGTTAGACCAAATGGCATTACCTGAAATTCATAGTGTCCATAACGGGTTCTGAAGGCTGTCTTGGGAATATCTTCTTCCCGAACTCTCAATTGATGGTATCCTGACCTTAGATCAATCTTCGAGTATACACTCGATCCTTGTAATTGATCAAACAAATCGTCTATTCTAGGTAAAGGATATCGGTTCTTTATAGTGAGTTTGTTTAACTCTCGGTAATCTATGCACATTCGGAATGATCCGTCTTTCTTTTTAACAAATAGAACTGGGGCTCCCCAAGGTGATGAACTTGGTCTAATGAAACCTTTATCGGATAATTCCTTTAGTTGTTCCGATAGTTCCTCCATTTCGGAAGGTGCCAACCTGTAAGGTGCTTTTGCTACTGGTGCCGCTCCAGGCACTAGTTCAATTTGGAACTCTACTTGACGAGTCGGTGGAAGACCGGGTAGATCTTCAGGAAATACTTCGGGGAATTCCTTAACGATAGGTACATCTTTAAGTTGTTTCTTGGTTAACTTACTTTCCGTTACCTGAACCATGAATACATGACATCCTTCGTTCATGTATTTTATCATTCTGAGGCATGAGATGATTCCGTATCGGTTTTTATTCTTGTCGCCATGGATAACGAGGGTTTCATTCTTAAAAGGAATGTGTATGGCTTTCTCGTCACAATGAATCTTAGCATGATGTTTGGATAACCAATCCATTCCGATGATATCATCAAAACTACCGAGTTGGACAGGCATCAGGTCAATAGGAAAAGATTCTCCTACGAGGGTTAAGGTACAATTTCTTAAAACAGAGTTGGTGCTAATTAAGTTTCCATTGGCCATTTCTATCTCGTATGTGGTGTTTAGCTTAGAAGGGTTAGAGTTAATGAAAGGGGCAAACGTATCTGACACGAAGCGCTTATCTGCTCCAGAATCAAATAATACTCTAGCATTATGATGATTTAATAAGAACGTACCCGTGACAACGTCGGGGTTTTGTGGTTCATTTTCATTTCCCATCACGTATGCTCTCGCTCGTGCAGTGTTCTGACCATTTCCTTTTGGACAGCGGTTCTTGAAGTGTCCGGTTTCTCCGCATGAGTAACATGTTGGTGCTATTGGTTGTAGGTTGCTGCCGGTAGCAGGGGTCCTACAATCTTTTGTGGCATGACCTATCCTTTGGCATTTATGGCATTTTACTGTACAAGCACCATTGTGATGAAGCTTGCATCGGTTGCACTGTGGCTTAATACCTTGGTATCCATTACCATTGGTTGCAGTAAATACCTTAGGAGGTTCTTGTCGTTGGTTCTGCTGTTGACGATGTGGGTTTTTGTTCTGGTGTTGTTGTTGGTTGATCCTGTTGTAGTTGTTGTTGTTGTGGTGATGGTTGTTGTTGCGATGGCCGTTGTGGTAGTGATTGTGGTTTTGGTGGTGGGTGGTTCTCCTGTCATCGAGCTTTCTTTTGAGTTCGTTGCACTTGATTTCGCGGTCTAGGAGTTTTTGTGCTAGCTCCATTGCGACTTCTAGTGATGGTGGGTTGGATGCTGTGACGTTTCCTTCAATATTCCGGGGAAGACCTTCGATATACTTTTCTAGAGTTTTCTCTAAATCTGGTACGATAGAAGGACATAATGCCATTAGCTCGTGGAATCTCCTGTTGTAAGCCCTAAGATCGATTCCTTTGACTGCAAGGATATGGAATTCGTCTTCCAGTTTTCTTATTTCGGATCGAGGACAGTACTTCTTTAGGATCTTGGCTTTGAATTCCGTCCAGGAGAGTCGGTATGCTGCTTCTGTACCTAAAGTTTGAGTTGTAGCGGTCCACCGTGACAAAGCGTCATCCATTAAGGTTCCTGTGGCAAATGTGACCCTGTTGTTTTCTGAGCATCCACTCCTTTGGAATACCGTTTCGCATCTCTCGAACCAATGGGCAAGTTTAGTTATCCCTTCAGTACCCATGAAGTAAGTTGGCTGACAAGCCATAAAATCTTTATAGGTACATTGGCGAGGTGCGGGAGCAACATTTCTTGCCGGTTGTGCGTTAGCATTTGTAACACCCCCAAAATACCGCAGCGGAAGACTGTGTCACAGGGGTGCTACTTCATAATACAAAGTACAAGTTATAGAAAACGAACTCTAAATGAGACGTTTTGAAAAGTTACCATTCGATTAATGAATTCAAAGTTACCAACATGAGATTTCAAAGTATGATACATAAATGTATACAAAATGTTTGAATGGTAAATGATAAAAGCGTAAGTCTTCAGAATATGCAGCTTGACTCTAAGTTCCACGCACTAGCTATCGCCTTATAGACCTGAGATAACATGCTAAAGTGTCAACACAATGGTTGGTGAGTTCATAGAGTTTGTCTTAAAACAGTTGAAAAGCCTTAAAAGAATGTTCACACAGCAAAGGCATCGTGAATCCACTCAGTTACAAGTCCCGCCATAAGAGACTTGTAACCTGTGTGTTCACAACCCACTGCTAACATATATAGTATGAATAAGACATGTATAAGTTCATCAAGACAATTTAAGCAATTAGAAGTGAGTCTCTACTTCATCTCCGAAGACCTCACTTTTATGATGTATCCAACATTCGCAAATGTTAGGATGTATCAAAGACAACTGGGAGTCAATTCCCAAAGACAACTGGGAGCCACTTCCCAAAGACAACTGGGAGTCAATTCCCAAAGACAACTACTAGTCAATAAATAGAATAACGCAATTAAGTATAACGCAGTCATGTATGTAAGCAATCAAGTATAACACAGTCAAGTATAGACGTTTTGAGTATTTGTACAAGTAAACAAGTAGTTGAGCATGTATCCCCCCCAATAGTTAAAACAAGTACGAAAAGAGTAGGGGCTATGACTCACCTTAAGTCTATGTAATGAGAAATGAAAGTGGTAGTCGAATCGCGAAAGTCTCTAAGAGCAGCCTATAATAGAACGTTGCGACTTAGGTTTGGAGTAACGTCTAAGAATACGACGAATTGCCTATATATGTCTTGCATAATGTTCATGATGTAGTACTTAGTATATAATGTAAGTCGTTGAATATAAGTGGTCTATGAAACATGTATAGGTTGTACATCTCTTACTACCGTTCGGGCCGACATAATTCAGAAGTCATGGAGTAAACGTTCGAGGAGCCAGGACACTTTAACTCATAAATCCACAACTCGTCTTGACGGCTTACTCAATGAACTCCTCACATGAGGCTCCCTACTATTGTAGTATTTGATAACATATATATATATATAAGCTTTTTGATCTTTAATAGTTATATGGTCTTTAGCCGTAGCTTTGCCGTGACCTTGGTCATTGTTACCATGATCTTGAGACTCAACCTTGGCTTTAGCCATGGTTGTGGTCTCGGCTTTAGGTCATTAGACCTCTTGGTCTCATCTAATTATAATGATTATATAGTAACTTTGGTCTAAAAATGGGCTGTTAAGAATTTGAAGAAATTTATCACTCAGAAAGCATTTTCAGGGCTCGAGCTTCTTTGTTCCTGAACGAAAACGTCGTTCCGGACAACTTTCGTGTTTTAACTTTTTGATGAATCGGACCAGAAGTGGGACTTTCAAAATCATAATTTGATCAGAATGCTATTTAGGCAGATTTGCCGTTTTGGTTTCGCTAACTTCAAATGGTCATAACTTTTGACTCGTATACTCATTTTGGGTGATTCAAATTGCTATGTTTTCCTTGTTAAGTCCTCTTTAACAGTAAGTAAGTGTCAAATATCAAAGTTATACTATTGTGGTCGTGGTTTTCCATAAAAATCACTAGTTTGCTTGTTTGCTTGTCATAAGTTAACATATGTATACCAATACTTGTTTTATCCATTTTTAAACATCATGAACACAATAAAAAGACCATATATAGCATGAAAGAAACATAATAAGCATGAAATGATATTGAGCAAGAAAGTGTATAAGGGTTTGCTTACAACTTTTGGCTTTCTAAAGAAAGGAAGTCAAGTATAGAACTAGGACACTAAACCTAAGCTTGTAAACCCTTCACCATAACTCTTGTAACCATTGATAGACTTGATCTAACCCTTGTGAAAACCCATTAACTTCAGCCCTAGCAACCTTGTGTAGCTCCTAATTCAACCATGGAATCACCAAACAAACTTAAGAACTAGGTAGAGAATACTAAGACCTTGAACTTTGTAGTGTAACTTGTAGTTTGAAGATCAAAGGATCATGGAGCTAGGGATTGTGTTGTGGCGTTTTATTTATGAAGAAAGGATGGAATGAGCTCTCTATTTATAGCATGAAGAGGAGGTTAGGAAGCTTACTAGGAAACTTACAACACTTGGAGACCAAGTTGTAATTAAATATGATCTAATGGTTAAAAACTAAACACATCTATGCATACTTGGTTGTTTTTAGACCATATACTTTCCTAGGCTTATTATCAAGCCACCAAGGCCACCATATACACGTTCATGGACAAGGGGAAAGGACTAGGTGGATGAATCTTGGCCTTATATAAGTTACGTAGTGAGTTTTGGTCCCGTTAATTGGTAACCGTAAGTTGTTAAGTCATGAAACGTAAAACCGGGTATTCTAAAAATATGAAACTTATAAATATGGTTAAACATGTCAATATAGTCCATAATAAAATATAAAATGAGTGGTAGGTTCTATCGGGTGCTAAAACCCTGCTAAAAACTGGAAACACGGGTCTAAAACGCGTAATACGTAAAACGTACGAAAGTTGCGTAAAATTGAGAAAAGTAAAATGTAACTTTTCTAATAGGATAATAATGACTTAAAATGACTTATAATGTCTAGGCTGGGCTCTGTCTAGTGTCGGTTGGTGTTAAATGTCTTTTAGACCTAAAACCGCAAGCCTAAAAATCAAGGAATGACTTATAAAATCAAAGAATGATTTTTGGTCAAAGGAGGAGGGAAAAATATGTTGACTTTTTCTAATAAGTTGAAAACTCAAATTGTCTTAGAAACGCGTTTTGTGGTCTAACGGTTAATCGCCCATACGGTTAAGCGTGCTCATGCGAGAGTAGTACAGGCTTGGGTGACCTGCCGGGAATAGTAATTAATCTGAAAATGCGAATTGTTACAGTCTCTACCCCTTCAGGAAACTTTGTCCCGAAGTTTAGTTGATGTTAACTACTTATGGTGTGTCTAAGAGAATTCGGGATCTCTAATATAGTAGTGTTTACTCTGATTCGTCTAAGATTCTGGTTAAGGAGTTGTATCGGCTACAATTAAGCCCACTTATTTATAACACATTACTTACATAAAGAAGCGTCCAAATTTATGTAAGTAAGGTCTCATAAACTTATGGTTCGGTGATTTACAATTTCTTTATTTAACTGAAGAGGCGTCCCAATCCATTTAAATAAGGAGATTCTAAATCATCCTACTTAAGAATTTCCGGCACAAAATCCGCCTTCTGAGGCCGATAGTAAGATAATCAAGTCATCAAATCCCTAAAGCTAAGCAATAATATTATTTAACTCAAATCTTGTGTCTCATCAAACACAAGATTAAGTTAACAAATTAGTTATTACTGAGCTCCATGTTTTTAATGACTCGACGAATCTCTGGGGCTCCTTATAATACTAAAGTCACATCATCTAACAGCGTGGAACTAAGCAAACCTCTAACCAAAAAGCATAAGTGTATGTATTGTGTGTAAGGCGAATAAAGAGGAAGGTCCCAACGTATATAGCAGTTATAGTCTAGGCACTAAATGCAACCTAGTTCTCTATAACCAAGGCTCTAGTACCAATCTGTAACACCCCCAAAATACCGCAGCGGAAGACTGTGTCACAGGGGTGCTACTTCATAATACAAAGTACAAGTTATAGAAAACGAACTCTAAATGAGACGTTTTGAAAAGTTACCATTCGATTAATGAATTCAAAGTTACCAACATGAGATTTCAAAGTATGATACATAAATGTATACAAAATGTTTGAATGGTAAATGATAAAAGCGTAAGTCTTCAGAATATGCAGCTTGACTCTAAGTTCCACGCACTAGCTATCGCCTTATAGACCTGAGATAACATGCTAAAGTGTCAACACAATGGTTGGTGAGTTCATAGAGTTTGTCTTAAAACAGTTGAAAAGCCTTAAAAGAATGTTCACACAGCAAAGGCATCGTGAATCCACTCAGTTACAAGTCCCGCCATAAGAGACTTGTAACCTGTGTGTTCACAACCCACTGCTAACATATATAGTATGAATAAGACATGTATAAGTTCATCAAGACAATTTAAGCAATTAGAAGTGAGTCTCTACTTCATCTCCGAAGACCTCACTTTTATGATGTATCCAACATTCGCAAATGTTAGGATGTATCAAAGACAACTGGGAGTCAATTCCCAAAGACAACTGGGAGCCACTTCCCAAAGACAACTGGGAGTCAATTCCCAAAGACAACTACTAGTCAATAAATAGAATAACGCAATTAAGTATAACGCAGTCATGTATGTAAGCAATCAAGTATAACACAGTCAAGTATAGACGTTTTGAGTATTTGTACAAGTAAACAAGTAGTTGAGCATGTATCCCCCCCAATAGTTAAAACAAGTACGAAAAGAGTAGGGGCTATGACTCACCTTAAGTCTATGTAATGAGAAATGAAAGTGGTAGTCGAATCGCGAAAGTCTCTAAGAGCAGCCTATAATAGAACGTTGCGACTTAGGTTTGGAGTAACGTCTAAGAATACGACGAATTGCCTATATATGTCTTGCATAATGTTCATGATGTAGTACTTAGTATATAATGTAAGTCGTTGAATATAAGTGGTCTATGAAACATGTATAGGTTGTACATCTCTTACTACCGTTCGGGCCGACATAATTCAGAAGTCATGGAGTAAACGTTCGAGGAGCCAGGATACTTTAACTCGTAAATCCACAACTCGTCTCGACGGCTTACTCAATGAACTCCTCACATGGGCTCCCTACTATTGTAGTATTTGATAACATATATATATATATATAAGCTTTTTGATCTTTAATAGTTATATGGTCTTTAGCCGTAGCTTTGCCGTGACCTTGGTCATTGTTACCATGATCTTGAGACTCAACCTTGGCTTTAGCCATGGTTGTGGTCTCGGCTTTAGGTCATTAGACCTCTTGGTCTCATCTAATTATAATGATTATATAGTGACTTTGGTCTAAAAATGGGCTGTTAAGAATTTGAAGAAATTTATCACTCAGAAAGCATTTTCAGGGCTCGAGCTTCTTTGTTCCTGAACGAAAACGTCGTTCCGGACAACTTTCGTGTTTTAACTTTTTGATGAATCGGACCAGAAGTGGGACTTTCAAAATCATAATTTGATCAGAATGCTATTTAGGCAGATTTGCCGTTTTGGTTTCGCTAACTTCAAATGGTCATAACTTTTGACTCGTATACTCGTTTTGGGTGATTCAAATTGCTATGTTTTCCTTGTTAAGTCCTCTTTAACAGTAAGTAAGTGTCAAATATCAAAGTTATACTATTGTGGTCGTGGTTTTCCATAAAAATCACTAGTTTGCTTGTTTGCTTGTCATAAGTTAACATATGTATACCAATACTTGTTTTATCCATTTTTAAACATCATGAACACAATACAAAGACCATATATAGCATGAAAGAAACATAATAAGCATGAAATGATATTGAGCAAGAAAGTGTATAAGGGTTTGCTTACAACTTTTGGCTTTCTAAAGAAAGGAAGTCAAGTATAGAACTAGGACACTAAACCTAAGCTTGTAAACCCTTCACCATAACTCTTGTAACCATTGATAGACTTGATCTAACCCTTGTGAAAACCCATTAACTTCAGCCCTAGCAACCTTGTGTAGCTCCTAATTCAACCATGGAATCACCAAACAAACTTAAGAACTAGGTAGAGAATACTAAGACCTTGAACTTTGTAGTGTAACTTGTAGTTTGAAGATCAAAGGATCATGGAGCTAGGGATTGTGTTGTGGCGTTTTATTTATGAAGAAAGGATGGAATGAGCTCTCTATTTATAGCATGAAGAGGAGGTTAGGAAGCTTACTAGGAAACTTACAACACTTGGAGACCAAGTTGTAATTAAATATGATCTAATGGTTAAAAACTAAACACATCTATGCATACTTGGTTGTTTTTAGACCATATACTTTCCTAGGCTTATTATCAAGCCACCAAGGCCACCATATACACGTTCATGGACAAGGGGAAAGGACTAGGTGGATGAATCTTGGCCTTATATAAGTTACGTAGTGAGTTTTGGTCCCGTTAATTGGTAACCGTAAGTTGTTAAGTCATGAAACGTAAAACCGGGTATTCTAAAAATATGAAACTTATAAATATGGTTAAACATGTCAATATAGTCCATAATAAAATATAAAATGAGTGGTAGGTTCTATCGGGTGCTAAAACCCTGCTAAAAACTGGAAACACGGGTCTAAAACGCGTAATACGTAAAACGTACGAAAGTTGCGTAAAATTGAGAAAAGTAAAATGTAACTTTTCTAATAGGATAATAATGACTTAAAATGACTTATAATGTCTAGGCTGGGCTCTGTCTAGTGTCGGTTGGTGTTAAATGTCTTTTAGACCTAAAACCGCAAGCCTAAAAATCAAGGAATGACTTATAAAATCAAAGAATGATTTTTGGTCAAAGGAGGAGGGAAAAATATGTTGACTTTTTCTAATAAGTTGAAAACTCAAATTGTCTTAGAAACGCGTTTTGTGGTCTAACGGTTAATCGCCCATACGGTTAAGCGTGCTCATGCGAGAGTAGTACAGGCTTGGGTGACCTGCCGGGAATAGTAATTAATCTGAAAATGCGAATTGTTACAGCATTTGCTTGTTCGGCTAAGGCTGCATTGATTCCATTGGTGATTGCTTGTTGGATTTCTTCCGGGGTCATGGTTGTTGCTGAGGTAGTGGTCGTGGTTCTCTTAGGTGCCATATTCCTAAAAATGAGAGTATATTTTCAGAATTTTCATAATAACCATCTTGTGTTAGACTATTTAGTAACATCAATAGGTTCAAAGTTATAATAGTGTCACATATATCACGATGCAATATACGATATCATAACACTTATGAAAATAAAGCAAACATAACATCATTGATTAGATTGTCGTTTTGAGTTTACATCACTTATTTATTCTTGTTGACATATCTCTAGGACATTCAAATACAAGTTATTACTGTGATGTAGGTGAGGCTACGTCGACAATCTATGGCATTCTAGGGTTTTCCTTGGTTATCATCAAGACGAAGTTCTAGTTCCTGAATTTTGGCGGCCATGGTTTCTATGATTTGGTCTCGGTCTCTCTCCCTAGCTTGTGTTTCTTGTTGTGCACGTCGCAGAGACATGACTTGGGCTCTTGTGGTGTCGAGAGCTTGATCGATGTCACACATGATGTCCTTGTTTACGGTGTTAGCAGAGCAAAGTAATCCGATGAATTCCATAGCTTCACCGAATTGGGTACTTAGTTGTTCAATCATGGTTCCCATCTCTAGGTGTCTGATGAGTGCTTAAACACTCATCGTTTTTGATAATTTTAAACTGCCAAAACGCACAAAAACAATCAAAAAGATATCAAAATACTTAAATTATCCCAGGGATTGTGTTTTATGTGTTTTAAAAGCAAAATGTGCAAAAACAAAGAAAAAACGTACAAAGTTTGCAGTATTGGCAGTTTCAGTCCCCCAAGTTTCAAAACTTGTCACTTTTAGTCCCTTAGCATTTATTTTTAAGGAAAAGTCAACCCAAGGTCTTAAAAGTCAAATGAAGTCAAAAGTTCATTATTGGGTTGCAAGATTTCATAAATTACACAATTAGTCCCTGGGATGTTTTGAATTTTTGAAAAAAAATGGGAAAATGCAAAATTAGTCCTTGAATTATTGGCATGTGGAAAAAAAAAAAATAACATTTTGAGAACTTTGGGAAGTTTACATTTTCAGTCCCTAAGTTTTGCTAAGTTTGCAAAATTAGTCCTTGTTAGCCATTTAACCAACCGGACCCTTTTTGCTAAACCCAAAATAAACCAAACCCACCCATGCAATCCTGATCCAGTCCACCCACATCCCCAAGCCCACCAGTAAGCCCAAGCCTTTAACCGTTTTAAATAATACGCGTTGACCCGCGTTGACCGTCATCTCCCCCAACCAACCTGCGCAAAACCAGGGAGAATCCCATCCCCCCCCCTCGCCTTTTTCACCCACTTTCACCCCCACCATTAATGCCCACACCTAACATCTCCACCACCATAAATGCTCCACCAGACCCTCACCAGAACCACTAAAAATTGCCCCGACACATTTTGGCGCCAATTTTGCAATCAAGGGTATGGATGCATCATAATCTAATCCAACGATGGGGATTTGGTCAGAAGGTCAAAGCAAAGCATGTGGGACTTTTAAATTTCAAAAAGAAGCTGTGTGGAAGAGAGGAGGGATTATTTTTAGGTCGTATATATAGATAAGCTCTTAGAAGCTAATGGTGTGTAGTTTTTTAGTTAAAAATTGTATTTTCGGCTTATTTCTTATGTAATGTAACTTTTCTTTTAATGCAATATCAGTTTGAAGTTAAAAATTCCAAGTTCAATATTTCAAGTATTCCTTTAAGCTTTCAAGTTTTAATTAAGTTAAGTTGTTTGTAATCTAAGTACTCAAAAGCTCTTGTATGCTCTAAAATAAGACAACTCAAGTTTCACAAGCTTATCTAAACATCTACAACTCAGTTTTCAATAAAAATCAAGAAAATAAATAAAAATAAAAATAAAAAATAAAAAGTGTGATTATTGGTTTGAAAAGCATGGAGCACAGCATATTCTGGATGGCTGTGGGTTAGGAACCTCAGGGGAGGGCATAGGGTGGTTTGGATTGGTCCTTGGTGTTCATTAATTAGCTTGGAAGGCTTTGTAAGATACTCACTTTTTCATTTTCACTCTTAAAGTAGTTTAGATTGTTAAATTAAGTGTATTACAGTTATTTAATAGATTGTTGGCTAATTGTAATCATTGGTTTGTGTTAATCATTTGTTTGAGTGCTAATCTCTCTTATAACTGTTTGTAAGGGGGTGTTTGGTTCTAGTCTGTTTAAGGTGTTTTGATTGTTCAACTTGGTATCTATCTGTTTGGAACTGATTGTTGGGTGTAATATAGCTCAGGGAAACAAGTCTTTTGGTCCAAAACACTTAAAAAGTCAAAATCACAAACTTATAATCACCACAGTTCACTGTGGTGATTTTTGAATCCAAAATCTCACAAATCTTGTTCACAAGTTGGAACTCTAGTCTAAATCAGTTTACATTTAACCTACAAACATGATTTGAGTCAGTTAAATCAATCACAAGTTCATTAAAGTCAAACTAGCTCAAAACTTTTCAAGGTCAAAATTCTGCTCAGTCATTTTGAGCAATATTGGGAAGGTTGTAACTTGCTTGATTCTAGCTATTAGAAGCTGAAAATTGTTGTGCTTGTTCTCTACCACCTTGTAGATTTTTGTGATTTTTTCCAGGTTTTATTGAATTTGTTTGGCTGATCAAATCAGGTCTCAAAGTGACCTGCAGGGCAACTTATTTGCCCTGCTCTCAGTTACCTCAGCAACCCACCCACTTCATTGGTGGTTTGTGACTGACCCAGTGGGTCCCACAGCCTTGGCCTTGCATATCTCAACCCCCCTCCTACCCAGGTAGTAGGATTGACCTTTGGTTTGACCCCCATCATTGTGGACCCTACCTAATTTGGCCTGTTTAGTTTGTCCCTCAAACTGCTCAGTCAACAAATAAGCCAAGTGCTTATTTGTTAATATTGGCTTATTGAGAGTGCTTTTTAGCTTAAGTTTTGCTTTGTTGTGTTCCTTGAACTCAGAGAGACCTAAAATCATCATTGTGGACCCCCAAAATTCCATTTTGAGCTTATTAACCATCACAGTCAACAAAAGTCAACTGTGAGGTGAATAAGCACTCCAAGTGCTTATTTCCAGGGGTATAAAAAAGTTGTCTTAATTAAAAGTGCTCATTTTTATCTTATAATTAGTTTGGAAAAAAGAAAAAACCAAAAAACCAACTTTTAAGAATAGTGATAGCTTCTATTTAATAGGATTTATCTATTTAATTTTCTTTTTTATTTAATTTCCAAATAATATATCACTTTTATATTTTTAGAAATTATAATTTAGGTTAAAGTAATTTTACAAAATTTTCCAGATTTTTATTTTGTCTTTTAGTGGTATTACTAATTAATTTTAATTTAATTTAGTTTTAATTAATATTAATCAATTAAATAGCATTATTAGTTTTTAAATAGTATAACTAAGTTTTTATAATTTTTATAGCTTTTATTTTAGTTAAAATAATTTTATAAATTTTTCTAGAATTTTTACTGTTCATCTAATAGTATTTATAATTTAAATAGTTTAATTAGATATTAATTAATAAATAGAGTAATAATTATTTAATTAGTTTAAAAATACTTAGAATTAACTTTTTATAATTTTTTAGGATTCCCATGATGGTTAATTAGATTTATAAAATTTTTTCTTAATTTTCTAAAACTTTTTAGTATTTCTAATAATTTTAATTAATTAAATTAGTATTAAATAGATAATTAGTAACATAATTAATATTAAATAATTAATTAGTATAAAAATACTTTTTATTTTTCTTAAAATTTTCTTTAATTTTTAGGATTGTAAAAATATTGAATTTACACTTTTACCCCTCTCAGTTTTTCAGTTGTACTTTTTGTACGATTCATCAGTATACGTTTTTAATTTAAACGTATAATTTTTGGTTTAAGCTCAAACCCTTGTAATCCAAATTCCAGTAATCACTCACGTAGCTTTCCTAAGCTATATTTGTTTATAAAATACAAATAACTTTGATCATAACCCTTTCCTGTGAATAAATACCCGATCCCTAATACGCTAAAGTCACATTTCACACCTCAACGGGATTTAACGACCCGGTGATACATTATATTACCCGGAGCATTGATCTAGGCTATTTGACTTAGTTGACCATTCTTTGGTTAATTTAAGTTAGGTGGTTTGGCATCAATCAATTTATGGCGCCGCTGCCGGGGAGGTGTGCGCGTTTCTTTAGCGTTATTTGAGATTAGTATTATCTCACATCTTTCACTGTACAAATACCATCACTTGTGTATATTTTCATAATCAAAAAAAAAAAAAAAAAAAAAAAAAAAAAAAAAAGTCATTAACACTTTTCCTAAAGTGTTAAAACACCAAAAAAAAATATATAAAAACAACAAAACAAATCGTAACGTTTTCTGATTCGGTTTTCTTTTAAGGTGATTCTTAAAGAAAAACGATTTTGGTAAACGAGACGATATCAAAAATAATTTCCAAAAGTTTTTAAACCCATTCACAAAAACACAAAAACATCCGTCTCTTTCTTGTGTATAATAACTCTACATAAAAATAAACCGTCGCAAACCAAGACAGAACACCTACCAACTGGTGGTGTGAACATAATAAGTCCCCAATCAGAAAGATTAAAACTTGCCTTTGTATCCTTGTGAGTGGTGTACCTTTCTTAAAGAAGCCACTTGCTTGCGATTATTGGTTTAAGTTCACTGTTGTTTTGCCTCGACTTTTGTTTTGATTGGTTTTTAGTGCATGCGCACTCGTTCTTCAAGGTCCACGAGCCCATTACGTGAGCTTGTTCGGAAACCTAGAAGACCTCGACGACGTTCAGCACCAACAGTCGGATCTGAGATCCGTACTGTTGCCACACCCACTGTCACCATGGCGGAAGACCGTCCCATGTGTGAACTTCTCCAAGCACCCATCGAGGGTTACGGAGATGCCATTGTTGTCCCAGCCATTGTGGCTGATAATTTTGAGCTCAAAACCGGGTTACTCAATCTTGTAACCTCAAGCCAATTCTATGGTTTTGAGCGGGACGATCCTCATGCTCATATTCGATGGTTCAACAAAATCACATCAACCATCAAGTACAAAAATGTCCCGTGTGAAGCAATCAAACTCCTTCTCTTCCCATTCTCATTGGAGGGACAAGCCCGGATTTGGCTTGAAAAACAACCTCCACGATCTATTGAGACTTGGGAAGATCTCGTCAAAAAGTTTGTGAATGAATTCTTCCCACCTTCCAAGACCACGAGTCTTAAAAACGAAATCACCAAGTTCACTCAAAAATACGATGAATCTTTTGGTGAAGCGTGGGATCGTTTCAAAGAATTACTTCGCAAGTGTCCACATCATGGTTTCTCTGAGTTGATGCAACTCGATACGTTTTACAATGGCGTGAGCCAAGCTGATCAGGATTCTCTCAATGCCTCCGCGGGAGGAAATTTTTTGAGTAGAACCACAAAAGAAGCTTTGCAAATCATAGAAAACAAGTCTAAGGTCCGCTCCACAAGAAGCAAACCAATTGTTTCCCAAATTAATGCGGGTCCTTCTACTTCATCTTCTGTGGGTCAATCTAGCACGGATGCTAAGCTTGACAAGCTCACTGAAGCGATCCAAGCTTTGGTTCTCGCCCAAACAAAGAAAGTCTCATTTCCACAACATCCTCCCCATGCTGAGGTTAAAAAAGTGGAAGTCTGTGTAACTTGTGGTGGGCCGCATGCCTACTACAATTGCACAGCTACTGATGGTACTCCATATGAAGCTAATGCTGTTGTCGGGTCCCAAAATCAAGGAGGAAATCAATACCGTCCTCCTATTGACCCGAACTATCGTCCTCACCATTATCCTGGACCTCCCGGTTTTAATCAAAACCAAAATGTTCAAAACCGTGGCCAAAACCAAAACAGAGTTCACCAAGGTTATCAAAACCAAAATAATTTCAATCAGGGCCACGGATTTCAAAATCAAAACCAAAGTTTTCAAAATCAAGGTTTTCAAAATCAAGGAAACTTTAACCGGAACCAAGGTCAGGGTAATTTCAACCCCGGGAACTTTCATGGAATCAATCACCAGAATCAAGGGAATTTCCATCAACAAAATCAAGGAAATTTCAATCATGGCCCCAACCCGAACAATCGAGCCCCAAATATTCCTAATCCGAATCAAGCCATTGTTCCAACCGGGCCTTCATCTGATGAATTGTTGAAGCAATTTATGAAGTCCCAAGAAGAGTTGAACAAGTTGCTGGTCAGCCAGATTTCTGACATTAAGAAGTCTTTAAATGATCGACCCTCGGGCTCAGGTACTACTTTACCGAGCAACACGATCGCTAACCCGAGGGGCGATGCTAAGGCGATCACAACACGAAGTGGTGCTTCATATGATGAGCCCGCGATTCCTACTACCTTTTCTTCCTCTCCTCCTAAGGTAGTGAATCGTGAGCCTGAGGTAACAAAGGACAAGGTGCAAATTCCTAGCACACGAAGTACAGCACATGTCCAACCTCAGGATAATCCTGAAACCAGATGTAAGCCTGGAGTTGTCTTTGAACCACCAGAAACTCCAGTGGACAACCCGAAATCCAAAACTTCTATTCCATATCCTTCACGTCTCAGTGAACAAAAGCTCCGCGAAAAAGCTAATCACCAAATGGATAAATTTTTCCAAATCTTCCAAGATTTGCACTTCGATATCAGCTTCGCGGATGCTATTCTCTTGATGCCCAAGTTTGCATCAACAATCAAAAATCTGTTGAGTAATAAAGAAAAGTTATTCGAGATGGCAAGAACTCCTCTTAATGAGAACTGCTCTGCGGTTCTTTTGAAAAAGCTTCCTGAAAAGCTTGGAGATCCCGGGAAATTTCTCATTCCTTGTACTTTCCCGGGTATGGTTGATTGCTTTGCCCTGGCCGATCTAGGTGCTAGCATCAACTTGATGCCATATTCTGTATGGAAGAAACTTTCTCTTCCAGAACTCACTCCCACGTGCATGACTTTAGAGCTTGCCGATCGCTCGATTTCTCGTCCCATTGGCATTGCCGAGGACGTATTCGTTAAAGTGGGAAAGTTCCATTTTCCAGCAGATTTTGTGATTGTTGACTTTGACGCCGATTCTAGGGTCCCTCTCATTCTTGGGCGGGGATTCCTTAGAACTGGGCGCGCTCTTATCGATGTATTTGAGCATGAGATCACATTGCGTGTTGGAACGGAAGCTATTACCTTCAACCTAAATCAAACTTCGAGATACTCCTCCAATTATGATTGTGAGTCGGTGAATCAAATTGATGTCATCGATGTTGCTGCTGAGGAGTATGCTCAAGAGATTTTAGGTTTCATTGATGATTCTTCGAGTGAAAATCTCACTCAGTCTTCTCACCCCATCATAGCCAATTCTTCTCCTTCCCTCACTCCGTTTGAGGGAAGTGACTTCATCTTAGAAGAAATGGATGCGTTTCTCAAAAGTGATTCGATTCCCGATGGAGTCGATAGCCAAGAGATCGACCTTGAGAGGGATATTCTCTTGCTTGAAAAATTATTAAACGAGGATCCCTCTCATCTTCAGGTTCTGCCACAACAACTTCATAATGAGGAGGTCAAACATGTTGAGAAAACTGATGACTTCCCCGAGGTTGAACTTAAGGACTTGCCGCCTCATCTTGAATATGCATTTCTGGAGGGTGATGATAAATTACCCGTCATAATTGCCAAAGACTTAAGCGATGAGGAAAAGGCTGCTCTTATCAAAGTTTTGAAATCTCATAAACGAGCAATTGCTTGGCGTCTCTCCGATATCAAGGGCATCGACCCTGAGTTTTGTACTCACAAGATATTAATGGAGGATGACTTCAAACCTGCGGTCCAACATCAAAGAAGGGTGAATCCAAAAATTCACGAGGTTATCAAACAAGAGGTTTTGAAACTTCTTGATGCCGGATTGATTTACCCTATCTCAGATAGTCCTTGGGTCAGCCCAATCCATTGTGTTCCAAAAAAGGGTGGCATTACCGTTGTCACAAATGAGGAGAATGAGTTGATTCCAACTCGTTTGGTTACGGGTTGGCGCGTCTGCATTGATTATCGTAAATTGAATGACGCCACCCGTAAGGATCATTTTCCTCTGCCCTTTATGGATCAGATGCTCGAGAGATTAGCGGGGAATGAGTACTATTGCTTCCTCGATGGTTTCTCGGGTTACTTTCAGATTCCCATTGACCCGCAAGACCAAGAAAAGACCACTTTTACGTGCCCCTATGGAACCTTCGCATATAAACGTATGCCATTTGGCCTATGTAATGCTCCGGGCACGTTTCAAAGATGTATGATGGCCATTTTTTCCGACATGATCGGGAAAAGTATGGAGGTCTTTATGGACGATTTCTCGGTCATTGGGGATTCGTTTAAAACATGTCTCTCCCATTTAGACAGCATGCTAAAACGTTGTGAAGACACAAAGTTATGTCTAAATTGGGAGAAGAGTCACTTTATGGTCAAAGAGGGCATTGTCCTCGGCCATAAAATTTCAAAAAATGGGATGGAGGTTGACCGTGCCAAAGTGGACGTCATTGCAAAATTGCCTCCTCCTACGACTGTGAAAGGTGTTAGGAGCTTTTTGGGTCACGCCGGTTTCTATCGTAGGTTTATTCAAGATTTTTCAAAAATTGCCCGGCCCATGACCCATCTCCTCGAGAAGGATGCTCCTTTTGTCTTCTCCCCTGAGTGCATCGAAGCCTTTGAAACATTAAAGAAAAGGCTTACCGAGGCACCGATTCTTGTTGCCCCCGATTGGGACTTGCCCTTCGAGCTCATGTGTGATGCTAGTGATTATGCTATAGGGGCAGTCTTGGGGCAACGCAAAACAAAACATTTTCAGCCTATACACTATGCCAGCAAGACTATGACCGAGGCACAAAGTCATTACACCACCACTGAAAAAGAATTATTAGCTGTGGTGTATGCTTTTGAAAAATTCCGGCCATACTTGATTCTGACTAAAAGCATAGTGTATACGGATCATTCGGCTTTGAAGTATCTATTTGCAAAACAAGATGCAAAGCCGAGACTCCTCCGATGGGTTCTCCTCCTTCAGGAATTTGATATCATTATTCGTGATAAAAAAGGAGCTGAGAACCTGGCTGCTGATCATCTCTCCCGTCTTGAAAACCCTCACCAAAATGCTTTCGAGAAAAAGGAAATAAATGAAACATTTCCTCTCGAAACCCTCAATGTGGTTTCATTTCGTGGAGACTCGATTACCCCATGGTTTGCCGATTTTGCAAACTATCTTGCGGGTAATTTCATTGTGAAAGGGATGTCGTCCCAACAAAAAAATAAATTTTTCAAAGACGTAAAACATTACTTTTGGGACGACCCCTATTTGTTCAAGATATGCGCGGATCAAGTCATCCGGCGATGTGTGTATGGTCAGGAAGCCGCTGAAATCTTAAAGGCTTGCCATGCTGGTCCCACGGGGGGCCACCACAATCCCAACTACACCGCCAAAAAGGTGTTTGATTCCGGCTTTTATTGGCCCTCGATCTACAAGGATGCCCAAGAATTGGTCAAGTCCTGTGACGCTTGTCAGCGCCACGGGAATATTTCACAAAGAAATGAAATGCCTCAGAATGCAATTCAAGTTTGTGAAATCTTTGATATCTGGGGCATCGACTTTATGGGGCCATTTCCATCTTCTCACGGTAACAAATACATACTCGTGGCAGTTGACTACTTGTCAAAATGGGTTGAGGCAAAAGCCTTACCCACAAATGATGCCCGAGTAGTTGTGAAATTTTTAAAAGCTCTCTTTGCCCGATTCGGAACTCCACGTGCTATTATTAGCGATCGTGGTACGCACTTCTGTAATGACAAGTTTGACAAAGTCATGCAAAAATACGGTGTGACTCACCGTCTTTCCACTGCGTACCACCCTCAAACAAGTGGACAAGTCGAAGTGTCCAATCGGGGCATTAAAAGAATATTGGAGAGAACTGTAGGTGAAAATCGTGCATCGTGGTCGGACAAATTAGATGATGCACTTTGGGCTTTCCGTACGGCTTACAAAACACCCATTGGGTGTACGCCTTATAAACTTGTGTACGGGAAAGCGTGCCATCTTCCGATCGAGCTTGAGCATAAAGCCTATTGGGCCCTCAAGCATGCCAATTTCGACCTCAGAACGGCGGGTGATCACAGAAAAGTTCAACTCAATGAATTAAACGAACTTCGTGATCAAGCTTACGAGAACTCTTTGATCTATAAACAAAAGATAAAGAAGATTCACGACTCAAAAATCAAAAACCGCGTTTTTAACGTTGGTGATCGAGTCCTTCTTTTCAACTCTAGACTCAAGATCTTCTCGGGAAAGCTCAAAACCCGATGGACTGGTCCATTCACTATCACAAAAGTTTATCCTTATGGTACCGTCGAATTATCTCAAAGTAACGGTCCAAATTTCAAAGTGAATGGACATCGGTTAAAGCACTACTTTGGAGAGGACGTACCATCCATGGTCGTCCCGGATCTCCAAACTTTCCCCAAGGACAATTGAATTCGGGGATAGAGTCAAGCTAGCGACTCAATGACCAAAAACTAGCAACAATACGGGTTTTCACCCGTATCTCTGATTCTTTCTATTTTCTACCACCGAGTGTGGGGGAATGGCCAACCCCCCTGCTATTTGAAAAAAAATGTATATATGTATATAAGTTAAAAAAAAAAAAAAAAAAAAAAAAAAAAAGAAAGTTGTATATATATAGAAATAAAGTGAAATTGGTATTTCCACAGTTAGATTCAAATCTTGGCTTTTTACGTTCATAGCTTCGGCATAATAGCCGGGACTTTGAATATTGAGGACAATATTCATTTCTAAGTGTGGGGGAGAAATTCTAACGAATTTTAACAAATATCTTTCAAGTACCCCCGTTTTTGGCCAAAATTTTCAAAATTTTTTCACTTTATTTCAAAAATTTTTGTGGTAATCAGTCCGCCAAAGTCAAAATGACAAAGGGATTGGCTAGTCCAGGAGCAAACGGCTCTTGGTAAAGACAACTCAAATCCGTTGACGGCTGGCAATTTGCCCAAAATTGTGTGGTTCATCAACTCCCCGAAAACAAATGAGTTGGCTAGCCCGCAAGATTATGGCTTGTGGTAAAGGCCGTGGAAAATCCATAATTGGTTATCAGCTCACCAAGATGTCGACTAGGTCCATCAAGATGCTGGCTAGTCCAGGAGCAAACGGCTCCTGGTAAAGACTTAACAAATCCGTTGAAAGCTGGTGGTTTGCTCAAAATCACACGGTTATCAGGTGTGCCACAGTTCTTACACCTGGCTACTCCAGAAGTGATGGCTTTTGGTAAAGAGTTTAAAATCCATCAAGTTTTCTAAAAAGGTTGCTAGGGACTAGCAACAGTTCAGTGTGGGGGATTGATGAGTGCTTAAACACTCATCGTTTTTGATAATTTTAAACTGCCAAAACGCACAAAAACAATCAAAAAGATATCAAAATACTTAAATTATCCCAGGGATTGTGTTTTATGTGTTTTAAAAGCAAAATGTGCAAAAACAAAGAAAAAACGTACAAAGTTTGCAGTATTGGCAGTTTCAGTCCCCCAAGTTTCAAAACTTGTCACTTTTAGTCCCTTAGCATTTATTTTTAAGGAAAAGTCAACCCAAGGTCTTAAAAGTCAAATGAAGTCAAAAGTTCATTATTAGGTTGCAAGATTTCATAAATTACACAATTAGTCCCTGGGATGTTTTGAATTTTTGAAAAAAAATGGGAAAATGCAAAATTAGTCCTTGAATTATTGGCATGTGGAAAAAAAAAAAATAACATTTTGAGAACTTTGGGAAGTTTACATTTTCAGTCCCTAAGTTTTGCTAAGTTTGCAAAATTAGTCCTTGTTAGCCATTTAACCAACCGGACCCTTTTTGCTAAACCCAAAATAAACCAAACCCACCCATGCAATCCTGATCCAGTCCACCCACATCCCCAAGCCCACCAGTAAGCCCAAGCCTTTAACCGTTTTAAATAATACGCGTTGACCCGCGTTGACCGTCATCTCCCCCAACCAACCTGCGCAAAACCAGGGAGAATCCCATCCCCCCCCCTCGCCTTTTTCACCCACTTTCACCCCCACCATTAATGCCCACACCTAACATCTCCACCACCATAAATGCTCCACCAGACCCTCACCAGAACCACTAAAAATTGCCCCGACACATTTTGGCGCCAATTTTGCAATCAAGGGTATGGATGCATCATAATCTAATCCAACGATGGGGATTTGGTCAGAAGGTCAAAGCAAAGCATGTGGGACTTTTAAATTTCAAAAAGAAGCTGTGTGGAAGAGAGGAGGGATTATTTTTAGGTCGTATATATAGATAAGCTCTTAGAAGCTAATGGTGTGTAGTTTTTTAGTTAAAAATTGTATTTTCGGCTTATTTCTTATGTAATGTAACTTTTCTTTTAATGCAATATCAGTTTGAAGTTAAAAATTCCAAGTTCAATATTTCAAGTATTCCTTTAAGCTTTCAAGTTTTAATTAAGTTAAGTTGTTTGTAATCTAAGTACTCAAAAGCTCTTGTATGCTCTAAAATAAGACAACTCAAGTTTCACAAGCTTATCTAAACATCTACAACTCAGTTTTCAATAAAAATCAAGAAAATAAATAAAAATAAAAATAAAAAATAAAAAGTGTGATTATTGGTTTGAAAAGCATGGAGCACAGCATATTCTGGATGGCTGTGGGTTAGGAACCTCAGGGGAGGGCATAGGGTGGTTTGGATTGGTCCTTGGTGTTCATTAATTAGCTTGGAAGGCTTTGTAAGATACTCACTTTTTCATTTTCACTCTTAAAGTAGTTTAGATTGTTAAATTAAGTGTATTACAGTTATTTAATAGATTGTTGGCTAATTGTAATCATTGGTTTGTGTTAATCATTTGTTTGAGTGCTAATCTCTCTTATAACTGTTTGTAAGGGGGTGTTTGGTTCTAGTCTGTTTAAGGTGTTTTGATTGTTCAACTTGGTATCTATCTGTTTGGAACTGATTGTTGGGTGTAATATAGCTCAGGGAAACAAGTCTTTTGGTCCAAAACACTTAAAAAGTCAAAATCACAAACTTATAATCACCACAGTTCACTGTGGTGATTTTTGAATCCAAAATCTCACAAATCTTGTTCACAAGTTGGAACTCTAGTCTAAATCAGTTTACATTTAACCTACAAACATGATTTGAGTCAGTTAAATCAATCACAAGTTCATTAAAGTCAAACTAGCTCAAAACTTTTCAAGGTCAAAATTCTGCTCAGTCATTTTGAGCAATATTGGGAAGGTTGTAACTTGCTTGATTCTAGCTATTAGAAGCTGAAAATTGTTGTGCTTGTTCTCTACCACCTTGTAGATTTTTGTGATTTTTTCCAGGTTTTATTGAATTTGTTTGGCTGATCAAATCAGGTCTCAAAGTGACCTGCAGGGCAACTTATTTGCCCTGCTCTCAGTTACCTCAGCAACCCACCCACTTCATTGGTGGTTTGTGACTGACCCAGTGGGTCCCACAGCCTTGGCCTTGCATATCTCAACCCCCCTCCTACCCAGGTAGTAGGATTGACCTTTGGTTTGACCCCCATCATTGTGGACCCTACCTAATTTGGCCTGTTTAGTTTGTCCCTCAAACTGCTCAGTCAACAAATAAGCCAAGTGCTTATTTGTTAATATTGGCTTATTGAGAGTGCTTTTTAGCTTAAGTTTTGCTTTGTTGTGTTCCTTGAACTCAGAGAGACCTAAAATCATCATTGTGGACCCCCAAAATTCCATTTTGAGCTTATTAACCATCACAGTCAACAAAAGTCAACTGTGAGGTGAATAAGCACTCCAAGTGCTTATTTCCAGGGGTATAAAAAAGTTGTCTTAATTAAAAGTGCTCATTTTTATCTTATAATTAGTTTGGAAAAAAGAAAAAACCAAAAAACCAACTTTTAAGAATAGTGATAGCTTCTATTTAATAGGATTTATCTATTTAATTTTCTTTTTTATTTAATTTCCAAATAATATATCACTTTTATATTTTTAGAAATTATAATTTAGGTTAAAGTAATTTTACAAAATTTTCCAGATTTTTATTTTGTCTTTTAGTGGTATTACTAATTAATTTTAATTTAATTTAGTTTTAATTAATATTAATCAATTAAATAGCATTATTAGTTTTTAAATAGTATAACTAAGTTTTTATAATTTTTATAGCTTTTATTTTAGTTAAAATAATTTTATAAATTTTTCTAGAATTTTTACTGTTCATCTAATAGTATTTATAATTTAAATAGTTTAATTAGATATTAATTAATAAATAGAGTAATAATTATTTAATTAGTTTAAAAATACTTAGAATTAACTTTTTATAATTTTTTAGGATTCCCATGATGGTTAATTAGATTTATAAAATTTTTTCTTAATTTTCTAAAACTTTTTAGTATTTCTAATAATTTTAATTAATTAAATTAGTATTAAATAGATAATTAGTAACATAATTAATATTAAATAATTAATTAGTATAAAAATACTTTTTATTTTTCTTAAAATTTTCTTTAATTTTTAGGATTGTAAAAATATTGAATTTACACTTTTACCCCTCTCAGTTTTTCAGTTGTACTTTTTGTACGATTCATCAGTATACGTTTTTAATTTAAACGTATAATTTTTGGTTTAAGCTCAAACCCTTGTAATCCAAATTCCAGTAATCACTCACGTAGCTTTCCTAAGCTATATTTGTTTATAAAATACAAATAACTTTGATCATAACCCTTTCCTGTGAATAAATACCCGATCCCTAATACGCTAAAGTCACATTTCACACCTCAACGGGATTTAACGACCCGGTGATACATTATATTACCCGGAGCATTGATCTAGGCTATTTGACTTAGTTGACCATTCTTTGGTTAATTTAAGTTAGGTGGTTTGGCATCAATCAGTGTCCCATCACAAGTTGTTCTATCTCAGCTGACATGACTTCTATCAGTTCATTAGGGATGTTGTTCACCAAGGTGGCTATGGCGTCTAACCTGTCTTCATGTCTTACTAACCTAGCTGCCAAGAGTGGTATGGTATGGTGAATGGGTTCTCCAGTGACTGGAAGGATCTTGGATGCAGCAAATGATGATCTTTCACCAAGTTCTCTGTTGGTGGGAGTACCTTCTTGAGATCTCCAATACTTAAGGATTGGTAGTAGAAATGACCATTTGCGAGCATTGACCCGCTTACGAGCCTTATTGTTGGTTCTTGCATAATAGTAAGGATCTGAGGAGGTAGGACGAATCTGGTAATTCCTTGGTTGATAAGGCAGAGGAGCACTGGAAGTTTTCACAGGTGGTGGACTGTTGATTGTTACTGGTACAGTAGTAGTCTGCTGATAAAATATACTAGGTAGTATTACTGGTTCTGCAGTTGGAGCAATTTCCTTTTTCCATTTAGTATCATCCCAGATGTCTTTTTCTTCAGCATATGAAAGAGCTTTTCCAGCAGTGGCTGGTTCATAAGGCTGGAATGGAGAAATTTGCTTACTGCGTCTGATTGGACCAGATGATGCTTGAGGTGAAGTAAAGGATTGCTGACTTTCCTTATTCTTGTCTGTTGTAGGTGACACAGTCATTGGAGCAAGAGTTGGTACAATAGGTGTAGAGCTCTCAGTTTCCGAATCCGATAATAAAACAATGAAGTTGGGTTTGGAAGACATGGTACTGTAATAATCCCGATTAGTAAACATAGTTATTAGCAAAATCATAGCATGTAAGCATATATCAAGTTATATAAGTAAGAAATAATGAGAAGTAACTTTTCTACCAGATGTTGGAAATGTAGGCACGGAGGGCATGAAGTGGTATTTTGTAAAAATGGTCCAGTTAAAGTGTAGTTATAGTCCAATGTTTAAAAACATCTGGTTCTCTATAACCGTGGCTCTGAATACCAATCTGTAACACCCCCAAAAGTCGTTAATAACAGCGGAAGACTTAACATGTCAGCGGAAGACTTTCGGGGTATTACTTCAAGGATCTTTGTCACAATCATAGTAGACAACACAAAGTGAAGTATTAAAGTTTAATTTATTTCAAAATACCAAATATCTGAGATACAAGACATTATTAAGTTAAGAACGTGTTTTATTCTGAAGGAAAATAAGTAGTTTATTATGGTTCTTGTCATGCTTTTACCCACTCCGTGCCATCCAGATCCGTCTTGTTTAGTTACCTGAGATAAACATGCTAAAGTCAACATAAAGTTGAGTGATATTCATAGGTTTGAGTTTAAGAGTTTGAATCACAAGTTAAGAGTGTATTGTAATCACATACAATCAATATGTAAAAAAAATCAATGTTCCTGTTATTGCCTTAAGCTCATGATACTCAACGATTAACAGCCAATCATAAGTATGTATTATGATGGTAAGTAATAGGCCCCCAAAGATAGGTATTTGTCAATAACCTATTTATAAGAACAATAAAGTGCGCCTGGTGTTTTCTCCAACAACCAAACGAGGATTGTCAATCACTAATAGTACTATCCACAATTATTTACGTTCACCCTTCAGGTGATTAAGGTTCATGATTGAGGGACTTCTGACAATAGTAACTTAAGCAAATAACATTGGCCTGACGGTATTTCAATACCCGGTATAAAAGACTTGTGATCGGGTTTTAAGCATGTATCTCCCCACGGAAAATAGTTAAAGAGTGGGCTATGAAATCACCTTAGTAGTACAGTGGTATCGTAGTCTCTACAAAGCAAGGAAACGGCTTCACACAACACAACCTAAAAGATAATGCAAGTTTCAGTTAATAGTCTAAATCTGGTTTTATCGCGATTACTTGTTATTTAGTTATGAATAAATCTCGTGTTTGTTTAAGTGCCTAAAGTTCAAAAACAAAGTTATATATATATATATAACTCGTAAGTAAAATGATCGATGATTGATATAAAGTAGTTTTTATAACAAAAATAAACGTATCGTTTTACAAGAAATAAATAGCGTATTGTTATATCGTTTAATTATTATTACGAATATATATCGTATATATATATATATATATATATAAGTTTATGTTTATATAAGTCTTATATTAATTATATGTTTATATATGTAAAAGGTTAATATTATTTTTATAAAATAATATTTACAGAAAATTCCTTTAAGTTTCCAAAATTTACCTTTTTAACCCTAACGATATATATTTTACACCGTTAGTCCAAAATATATATAATTTACATTTTAGGTCCAAAAGCATCAATATTTACATTTCTCAACTCCAAGTTTTATTATTTACAGTTTCTACTTCAGAAAATCAGAAATTACAGTTTTGACCCAAAGTTTGCAAAGTTTACACTTTTAGTCCCCGGTTATGAAAATTTTGCAAAGTTAGTCCTAATTTTACCAAATTCAAAACTTAGTATTTTTACTTCTTAAATAAGCTCAAAATATTCAGATAGGCTTAATTCCACTGCTTATTTTCTTAAAAAGCACTTATTTCACTTAAATGGGCTTAACGAGACAATATCAAGGCCCGTTAAGGTTTCGTGATCCAATGGGTTTACGAACGGTTTGGGCCTGACCTTGGACTCATTTTAGGATACCAAAAACACTGGAGTTGGGCTCCCAGGCCCAATGTATCACATAAGCTTAGTGGGCTTTACATAAGCCCACGTTGGCTTATATAAGTTTTGTAAAACCTGGTTTTTGTCGAGACAAAAGGGGTCGAGCAAAGTAGTTAAACGAGCTCATATGGTCGAATAAAAAGTGTTCTCTAATTGTTTACCAAGGTGACAATGGGGTCGAGCAATAAAAAGGCATGGTTATGTGTCGAGTTTACAAATGACGAGACCAAAGCTTATGACTGAAATTTATATTAAAAATAGTTTCTATACTTAGAAATATTCTAAGTATTTCGACTAGGTCAAGTGACGTTAGGAACGTGTCCTATTTATTACGTGTATGATAATATTAGTTCAAAATCATTATGTTTCTTAATTTCTAGCATGGTTAAAATAGAGTACGATAGATAAAATGTATATGTTACGTTTTAATATAACAAAATAAAAGGTCAAAGTAAATGTGCAATTCAATACTAACGAAAACAAAGAAAATGTTCTAAGTGTTTTGAAATGACACGAATGGGTCAAGTGACCTCCTAAACGTGTCGAATATATTAGTTTAAACGTTAGCTTTAGGTTCAAAAGTTTATATCACTCGTTTGTCATCATGTTGGACAATTAGAATGTCGAATAATATGGTCATGTCACGTTTTTATATAACGAATTAATTTAGTAAAGTAAACGTGCCAAATTTAATAGTAACGAGATAAAAATAGAAAAGGAGTTCATGAGTTCTCACCTCACCTAAAAAGGGTGGGGTAAAATTGTACGTATGGATCGAGTTTGGTTCAAGGAGGATCGTAGCGTGGTTCACGGCACACCAAGGTTCAAGACGAGCAAAGATTGGTTCACTTGGATCACTTCTACGCTTCGTACTCCTGGTTCACTTCTTGTCCCAAAAACTAGTGCACTCAACTTGTAAACTTGTAATATGGTTCGAATAGGAGTGTGTGATCAAATGAGTTTGCATGGGACATTATATAGAGGGTTTTTGAGAGTGATGATAAGCATGAGTATCCAAGAGTGGGTGTGTGTTGGCTCGTTTCCAAAAGGTGACACCACAACCTTCACCAATCAAAAACTAACAAACAATAAGAATGTGTAAGAGTGTTCCTATTACATTCGTGATCTTCTACAGTGTATCCTTGTCAGATTTGAGGTCATAGGTGAGTTTGGGCGGTGGCTAAGAACTTATATGACATGTTATGGAAATTTGGTACATTGGTTTCATCGTTTCACTTTGGCCGAATTTAGTGCATCAAATGTGCATGAAAATGAATGATGTTTGTCATTTTTGAAAGCTAGCTGGGTCATAAATCAAGTTATGTAAAAATATGTGTGTGTTATGTGTCGAATTCAAAGGATAATAGGGGTGTTCCTTGGCTCGCTCGCGACTGGCACAAACAAAGAAAAGAAGAAAAAAAATTTTATAAGGTGTGTTTGGGCTTGGGGTTCCGTCTGGCCCAGCAGAAAAGGAAAAACAAGAATATAAAATGGTCCGTTTGGTTTGTTAGTTTGGTTAAGTGGCCTAATGATCAACGGGGCCCACCTGGTGTGTTTTGTGAGTCGGGTTACGATCAAATAATATTAATGAGTGATCTCGGGAATTTTCGTAGGCTCCGGGAATATATAAATATTGTACCTTAAATATACGAAACGTATATTATATAAAAATATAAATGTTTTTAATATATATATATTCGCGATAATTTAGACTATCTAGGTTTGTGTGCAAGCAATGTTTCTAAGCAAAAGATAATTCAAAGTTTTACCGTTGTGATTTATATATCAAATCTAATAAAAAAAAATTTCATACGTAAAAGTGGGTATTTAAGTAACGTAATAATTTGTAAGTATTTACTAACCGTTGGGAAAATTACGAGAGGCTACAGGTTGTCACTGCTGCTTCTAGCTTAGCAGCAGAGCAGGACAGTGATAACATAACTAAGACCTAAATCAAGGAAACATCTAGAGAATAGGGTTCTGATGAATCTAATTCCAATGATGGTAACCCTAGCCAAATGGAAAACATAGGGGGCTCAGATGATCAAACTAGGTTTGATGCTGGGTTTATGTCCAAAGATTCACCTCTCGGACCAGGTAACACAGGTCGAAGTGATGAGGACAGAACAGTGAGTAATGAATTGATGGATAATATTGTACATGATGACAATGTCAGTGATTCACCTCTCGGACCAGATCACACAGGTCGAAGTGATGAGACTAGTATGCAAGTTATTAAGCAATTGACGATTACTTGTACAAATTAAGAGCTGAAATGTGATACACTGGAGGAGAAAGTTCTTGGTCTTTCTACTACTGTTGATGGACAAGCCAGAAAGATTACAAAATTGCAAAAGAAGATCAAGCACTTAAGAAAATCAAGATCTTCAACCTCCTTCAGAAGATTAAAGAAAGTGGGCACTTCTCAAGTTGTAAGTTCACCTGAATACTCTGTTCCTTTGGAAGAGGATGCTTCCAAACAGGGGAGGAATGAGGAGCAGGAAGATGTAATGGGTTCAGGGGAGGCAAATTTGAAGAAGGTTGACAGTGCTCAACATGCGGATGCTGGAATAGTTTCAGGGGAGGTTCCAGTAATTGATGATATGGAGGTGGAAAGTCCTCAAGATATGGATAGTTTTGTGATTGCTGATAAATTAGGAAATGAGGTTGTAATGGAAGAAGTGGCTGCTACTCAAGAAAAAGTGGTGGATAAACTCAAAACTTTGGGGCCTGAGCAATTAGTAAAGGCAACAGGGTTGATGGGTGAAGCATTGATGAAATTGGGTGATTCTGTGGATACTGATGCTGTTACTAACAAGATTGATGACTCTGCTGCTGCTCAAGACTCTACTGCTAAGGCTTTTGCTGATCCTGCTGCTAGTGAGAAAGTCAATTCTGTTGATTTACAAGACTCTACTGCTGGGTCTAGTGACAAAACTGCTGATGAGGCAATGGTGTTGTTAAGTAAGAAGACAACAAAGGTTCCATCTAAATGATCTTCACAACAAACATCTCAACCAATTCAACCACTACCACAACAACCAACATCCACAATCACATCATCTGAACCAAGAATACCTCAAAAAGGATTAGTAATCAGAGAACCTGTTGCTCAACAAAAGAAGATTGCTTCATCATCTTCTACTGATAAATTAAAGGGCAAGCTGGTTGAAGATTCAAAGATAATGCATAAGGGGATTGATTATTCTCAGAGACCTTTTCATTTTTGGCCTAAAGAACTACAAATTGAACATGATTCAATTGTTGCAATGAAAGAACAAGAGTTGATTAACATGGAAGAGCAACAGTTGATTCAGGAAGAGAAGGAAAAGGTTGAAAAAGAAACTGAATACTTGAAGAGGTATGAGGAGTGGATGGAAGAAAAGATAAGAATAGATGCTCATATAGAACTCTCCAAGTTGGTTAAAATTGAAGGAAAAGAAGTTCCAACTTTTGATGTTCAAGCATGGATGAGAGAGTTCTCAGCAAAGAATATAAAAGAGGATGTTGCTGCTAGAAGGAAGAAGAAAATTCTCAGGGGTCCAACACCATTGCGACAAAGAAGAGAGCAAGAAAGATACCTAAAGAATATGAAGGGCTGGAAATTGGTACAGTTGAAGCCTAAGTTTGATCAAGAGGTTTTTAATTTGTATCAACAAGCTAGAAAATAAATGGATACGTTCTATCCTATGGGTTGTGCAGAAGATTTAGAACATTTTGCTCAAATGAAGAAGAAGTTGGTACCTGACAGAGTTGTTGAAACAGAGCAGGTAAAAGAGGTAGATGCTATTGAACAGCCTAAGGATGTAGCAGAAAAGAAAAATTCTTCTAGTCAAAGTGGTGAAAGAAAAGGTGTTGTTCATAAATCCTTTGCTAGGAAGAAGAGAACAGCAGAAGAAGAAAGCAGTTCTAAGCCTGAAGGAGATGAGCATAATGATTTCAAAAATGATTATGATCATATTCCTCCTAAACACTTAAAGCAACAATTGAAAGTTCTTACTATGGTTGCTAAGAGGGATGAACCTGAAGTAGTTGACGCTGAACCAGTAGGAATCAGATATCCTATTATTCAAGTAACTACAGATTATGATACTAACATTAGAACATTTCATGTTGTTAAGAGATCTGATGGGAAGACTCATAGGTTTCTTAGATTTCAATAGATGTTGTATTACTTTGATAGAGAGGATGTTTGTACCTTATAGAGGATATACAAAGAAAGGTTTGGAGCTAAGAAGTTTGAAGCTAAGAAGGATGGAAAGGAGACATTTGATTATATTAAATCTATGGCTGATAATGTTCTTTGGAGAGCTCTAAAACTTATGTTTGATCCTTCAATGGAAAATTCTGAATGGACAGAGATAAAAGGATGCAAAGTAAGAAGATAGAGACTTTTTTAGAGTTCTGGGATTCATGTCTTAGAACTTGGACCACACACTCTATATATGTTGGCAGAAAAGGATTATCCATTGGCAAATTATTTGGAGATTGTCTATCAGATGGTTAATGGTACAGGTTTGCTCAATTTACAGAATGATTATGATTATGATGATCAAGCATTTAATTTGTTGTCACAATATAAGAAGATACTTGGTCAACAGGCATTCCAAGAATTGAGTGTTTGGAAGCATCCTCCTGGTGTTTAAATTGAGCTTTGAAGAAACTTAATAATTTAGAAATAAATATTAAGTTTAGGGGAGGATTGTTGGGTTTTAGATTCTGCTGCTTGCTGAAACTGCTGCTAAGGTGAAACTGCTTCTGAGATGAAAATGCTGCTAAGGTTAAAGATTCTGCTGCTGTCATTCAATGTGCTGCTATGGAAAATACTACTAGTGGAATCTACTGCTGAAGAGATATGCATGTATACGGAGTGGATAATTATAGAATAGATTGTTTGTATATTTTATAAGTCTATAATATTCTTATCTTGAGTAGAAAGGTATTGTAAACCTAGTAGGACTCCTTGGCCTATAAAAGGGGGATCCTAGGGTTAGATTGAGTACGTATTGTTTTAGTTTTCATTTACACTTCAAGGTTGAAAACCCTAGCATTGTTGAGTGCTCGTATTATTAATATATTGAAGTGTTGAAAATGAATTATTATTCTTCTTAAGTTAAGCTTTAATATTCCGCGTTTTAGCTTAAGTGTTAAACTCAAGTCAACTTCTATATAAGATAGTTTCTCAACTGGGATCAACAATAACTCTTTAGCTTTGACATCAACAAGCTCATCTTTCTTGAACTGATCTTGAACTATCTTCCATAAAGTGTCTAAGTCTTCTCTGTCACAAGACCTGACAAGATCTTCAAAATCTCTACAAATACTTGTGATATCACCAGTTCTAATAATCTTCCATGCACCACCAAAATCATCAGAATAAATCTCCCAAGCAACAACTAGATATTTAGATTGTAAAGGCTCTACATTCAACACATCAGTTTCAATAAAAATCATTCCTGAGACTTGTTCCTTAGTCAACTTTTCTGGTACTTTAGATTTCTTAACTTCTTTAGACTCAAGAGTTTTTCCTGATCTCTTGGGTTTTCTGAGGACTTCAGCTTCTGAAACCATAGGAATGAAATTACTATCTTGTCTTTTGACTCTATAGTAGATCCCTTCAATCCTCTCATGTGACATCCCTTTGAATTGAGACATCTTCCAATTGCCAACATGACAACAAAAAGTCTTCATCTCAGAAATTATTTATGCCTTGGTTGGTTGTTTTTGTTTCTTCTGACCTTTTCTAACTGTGCCAATTATATCATTAAGTGCCTGTTGATTCTTCATTTGAATAAAGTCATTCAATTGAGCTGATCTTTGTTCCTCAGTTAAAGTCGTATTTGCAACCAATTCAACTGCCTTCTTCCTAATTACTGGATCATGAGCAATCATGAAATCAATTTCTTCTTCAGTTGGCACATATGTGAACATTGAAGTTTTCTCTTTTAGCACTGTTGGTGGAACAGTGGAAATTGGTTCTTCTATAATTGTTTCCAACTTATCCAGCCTTTTAGTCTCCATGAAACTTGCAATATCTAATTCTTCTTGTTTTTTCTTCTTTGCAATTTCAGCTTCTTCCAATTCCATTGCCAAATTTGCATCATAATCTATCTGAGCTTGTTCTCTTTTGGAAATCTTCCTTCATTGCTGCTTAGATGTTTCTTCAAAAATATGAACTTTTCCTTTTTCAACCCTCTTTCTTTGAAATTCTGCATCAGCAACATTCACTATGTCTTGATTTATTTCCACTGTTTATTTATTTCTTTCAACTGCTTCAGCAAAAATTTCCTGAGAACCCACTGCTTCTTCCTCCTCTTGTACATCATCCTGATCATCAAGATCTTCAAATCCTTGTTTAAAGTTTAGTCTCCACCCCTTAAATGTAGCATCAGTTTTAATCCTCCCCTTTTTGGGAGAATTTCCCAAATCTTCACTAAAGTATTCTGAATCTTCATCATGAGGTGAGGATGGGGATGAGATTACAAACTTGGTAGACCTTTGCTTCTTTAAATCCTGGACTTCCTTCTTTAAAGATTGAATTTCTTTAGTCAAGGTACTAATATCTTCAGCATATTGCTTCTTTGTTTGAGCCAAGTTATCCTTCAAAGATTTAACCTGTTTGACTAATTTGGTACAAAGTTCCATCAATTCAATTTGTTGCTCACTGCCCTAAACACTTCCAACTGTGTTACCTGTTGGGAGAGGTGAATCATAGGGCATTGATTCAGACTCTTCTCTAGTTGGACTAGATTGAAGCCTAGAACCACCACTGCTTGTTCCTAGACCAAAAGGTTCAGAAACATGCAATGTTGAGATGGGAGGAGTTGACTATTTGTGCCTCATCACATATGTGTGAGTAAATGGTGGAGTATGAGTTGTAGATGGAATATTAATGGTGGGTGTGTGTTGGGGTGCAACTGGGATTGCTACACCTTCACCCTGTACCTGTGCAATCTTTGCAAGCATTTGAGGAAAAAGTGGTTTAACTTCCCCATTCCATCCTTCTAAAGCCTTAGCCATATTTTGAAAAACTTTTGGCTTTAGATAGGGGGTTTTATAAACTCTTTTATGGGGTTGCAGTGGAAATTCATTTAACACTGCTGGCACAAACCTTGGATACATCAGAAATTTATAAGAACTCTTTACATTGCCTTTCATATTGTTAAAAATAAACTTTGAAAAATTGAAAGTCCTATATAAGGCTAAGCAAACCAAAGGATAAGCCATTGTTGAACTAAATTGTTCATAAGCAGTTTTCTTAGGACTTAGACAATGCAAAATGTTGACATAAATAATGCCTAAAAACATTATTAACATATTATCAATATCTCTATGTTTTGATTATTACAAAATATAAACTCATAGAACTAAAACATGTGACATAAACAAGTATTTAGTGATTAGCATTCTCTTTACATCCAAATCACTCAAGGTATGAATAAACAAAGTGTTTAGTGCAATTTATGATCAAAGGGAAATTTAATCAAGTATTAAAAACTTTATTTAATTATATAAACATACTATATATTTTTGAAAAACACTTTTGGTAATAAAGAAAAATGTTTTATTCATACTAAATATATGAATTCAAATTTTTAACCAAAATCAGTTAGTTTTTCACTAAATAAACTTTCCCCACTAAAAGACAAAGATTTTGGCCGTTACAACTGGGCGGCCCCCTTAATTATAAGGGGCGGTCCCCTTAATTTTAAGGGGGCCGACCATGATTTATGGGGACCGGCACGTTCCAGTTGTCAGAATTTGTTGCCTATAAATACCACCTTAAATTTGGAATTTTTCTCACCTCTTGCACTCCTAAACTTTCTGTTATAGATCTCCATTTCCATTCACTTAATCCTTTGATCATACATTCATAAATCTTTGTTTCAAAGTGATCCAAACATTATCCTTTCAAGTGCAAGAGAAGAATACTTCTATCCCTCAAGACAAGAAGTATTACAACTTGTTGTGATCTCCACATCTAAGTTGTTAGAGCATCATCATTGTATTTATCTCTTTGTGAAATTAGTTGTGAATATTTGATAGAAGATAGTTTAGCTAGGTATATATATATAGTGTGATTGGTTAGTAGTTAGTTGTGAAGAAGACGAGTTAGGAAGTAGATTGGTGTGAAGAAAATTGATGTGAAGAAGATTGGTGTGAAGAAGATAGGTGTGAAGAAGATTGGTGTGAAGTAGTGTTGTGATTAAGTAGTGAATAGGTGTGAAGTAGTTGTGTAGAAGGTGTGAATAAGTTGTGACGAAGTTGTGGTGTGTAATTTGGTGTGTAAGGTTTTCTCCGCCATAAGGGAGCTTGTTGACATAGTGAAGAAAACTCTCGAGTTAGGTGCTCGAGGAGTGGAGTAGGGCAAGAAAGGTGACCTTGTAGGCGAACCACTATAAATCTCTTGTCTCGCGGTTCGATCTTTCCAACTCTCATCTATCTCTTTACTTACATCATTATTACTTTATCATAGATATTTAGTGATGTTCATATTGTGCATGACTTGATATCATATAGCTTCGAATCTAAATTTTTGAAAACAAAGAAACCTTTCAAACAATCTTTTATAACAAATTAAAAAAACGTAAAACTATTCAACCCCCCCCCCCTTCTAGTTTTCCACAATTGGTATCAGAGCCACGTCTAACAAGATTTTTTAAAATATATTGTATTTTAAAACTTGTAACGATCTATGGAATCTTTAAAATATTTAGAAGGGCAATCTAGGCAAAGACCACCATTATTTGAAAGTGATGGATTTTTATATTGGAAAAATAGATTCGAAACTTATATGAAATCAAAAGATCTTGATCTTTGGCATGTAATTACCTTTGGTGATTTTCCCCCTATTCAATATAATGATGAAACTAAAATGGATGAAATTGTATCTTTTGAAAAAGAAACTAGCAAAAAATAATGAGGCTAAAATGGTTATTTATAATGCGTTACCACACAAAGAATATGAAAGATTTTTTATGTGTAAAACCGCAAAAGAAATTTGGGATTCTTTACTAATTACTCACCAAGGTAATAGTCAAGTTAAAGATAACAAAATAGATCTTCTTGTACAACAATATGAACAATTTACGATTCCGGAAGAGGAATCAATTGATAATGCTTTTGCTAAATTTAACACTATTACAAGTTTAAAAGCACTTGATGAGACATTTTCTAGTAAAAATTATGTTAGGAAATTTCTAAGGGCATTACATCCGAAATGGCGAGCTAAGGTCACGGCTATTGAAGAATCAAAGAATTTGATGACGTTGTGTTGGGATCAAAGTTTTACTATTTTATCAAGTCTCGGTCATTTGTAATAATAGGTTGCTTAAGTTATTATTTACTTTCATTTACATTGTGTATTAAGTTTACTAGGCTTAATAATGAAGTCCATGGGCCTTAAGCCCACACGAAATTACGAGAAGGGAAGGACTAGGAGTGTTGCCCTAGCTCCTTACCTATAAATACTAGTCTTAGGTCTCTTGTAAACTTGGTTGTTTATTTGAAATCATAAGGAAACTCTTGCACTTATATTTCTCTCATTCAAATATTCACCCAACTCCTTATATCTATCTCATTCTTGTTTGTGTGAAATCAATATGGTGACCTAACAAGTGGTATCATTCGCCATATGAAGGTGTAGTTATTATTTTGCTTCTTTGAAATCGATCCTAAAACATTTTTTATTTCGTTATTTTTTGTGAAAACTTGTACTTTCTTGTTTGTTTCTTGGTTTTTATCACATATTTGCTTACAAATTTGTGCTACAAATCATATCAAACACAAAAGTATCAATCTTTCTCTTAAAAATCACGATTTGGATTTTTTGCACATTTTTCGAAAATACTTAAATTTTTGAAAAAGTTTGTCAAGTTTTTAACTTTCTTCAAGATTTCATCATTTTACAACTTGAAGTACAAAAATCTTGGATTAAAAACTCGTTTTTGGATTGCTTTCCTTGAAAAACAAATTATTGCAAAGTTTTGAAAACACCTCATTGTCTAAGTTTCGAGATCGTGTTCTAGTGCTTCTAATCGCCTTTCGAATTGCGGACTCAGCCTTTTCTCTCTTGTATAAGGAAGAAAAGTACTTCGACTTTTGGTAAACTTTCGAAATTGTATAATTTCGAAAGTGTGTTTGTGTTCTCGAAAATTTCATTTATTTTCAAAATCACAAGGTTTTCGAAAACTTCTTTAGTTTTTTGAAATCTCAAGGTTTTCGAAAATACACTAAGTTTCGAGAAACCTTTCTTTCGTAAACCCTAAGTTTTCGAAAACTCTGAGTACCTAATTTCGCAATCTCTGAAGTTCACCATTTCGCAATCACTCAATCTGTGGCAAAGTTTCGAAGTCACTCTAAGTGTATAATTTCGCAAACATTTACTTGGGCAAACTTTTCGAGATTTGGCAAACCTATACCTTCTTCAAGATCCATCTTTTCACACAAGTGTTTCAATATGTCTCAACCACCGTACTACAACTTTAACCATCCTCAGCAACATCAGAATCAACAGTATCATCAGCAACAGCAACAGTATCAACAATCACCACAATATTATCATCAACCGGTTTACTCACAACAACATAACTTCATGCAACAAATGGTTCCAATACAACAATCCTATCCTATGTCACCACAACAAAGCCAACTTCCACCAAAACCTACTCACTGGTTTGACAGGATGTATTAAGTCATTTCAACTCAACAATCCAGACACGAAGCAGGCTCTCCTGACACCCCACCAATGCTAACACCGGGAAATTATATTCAATGGGCAAGTCGATTCTTAAGGTTTATTGAACTCAAGAAACCCAAAGGTAAATACATGAAACAAGTTATCCTTGAAGGACCGTTTCCTTGGCCTGTTAACTACGTTAGCGGTGACCCATCGGCTGATCCTCCAGTAGCTCCAACTGCTGTGCGTGTTCCTGAGTCTCAACTTACTGCTGAACAAAATCACCATCGTGAAGCAGATGAGTATGCTATGTCTTACATACTTCAAGGGATACCAAACATCATATTCAGAAGTGTTGATGCTCAAACAACTGCAAAAGCTATGTGGGAACACGTCCATCTACTGATGCAAGGCACACAACTAAACAAGGAAGACATGGAATCTAAACTTTACTTGAAATACACTAATATCATGATCGAACCAGGGGAATCTCTTGAGTCTTACTTTCATCGTTTCACTAATGTCGTCAATGATTTAGAGAGACATGATATACCACTTCCAAGAATCGCTGTCAATACAAAGTTTGTTAGTAGTCTGGGTCCTGAGTGGCAAAAGTATGTGACATTTGTGAGTCAAGCCAAGAATCTTCACAGAGATCCATATGGTTTGTTGTACGACTATCTCAAGCACTATGAGTCTGAAGTTGAAAAAGAGAAACTCGCCCGAGGAGGATATACATCACCACCTACTTCTAATCCCCTTGCACTCGTTGCTCAAACTCATGCTTCACATCCTCCGATGTCTAATCATGCTTATGATCAGGAACAAAATTATTTCAGTCACCAGCAACCTCCTACTTCTCAACACGCTTCTACTCAACTTGCTCCATACGACAACAATGATAGCATGTATTACTCTAATCAGATTGAAGATGATGATGATGACGTCAATACGTTGAATCAAGGACTTTCTCTTGTTGCTCGTACTTTTAGCAAATTCTCCAACAAAACCAACAACCGTCTTCGTTCTTCATCAAATACAAGAAACCAAGCTGTCATTCAAGATGGTCGAGTTGAGATTCAGAACCGTAATTCAGGACGTTCAGGTGGGTACACTGGAAATTCTGGGTATGGACAAAGAGTCATCAACAATGGGGGATTCAGAAACAATCCAGGTGCTCCTCAGCGAAGTAATGACAATGCTGCTAGTAACAACACGGTCTCTGGGAATGCGATATGGTGCTACAACTGCAACGAAAAAGGTCATATTGCAACTGCATGCCCTCACCCAAGAAAAGGTAGTCAGTTTCACAAGCAGGCATTACTTATGGCTCTCAAAGATGAAAAGGAAGGAACTTTCAATGCTCATGAGAACAGTTTCTTTGCTAATGCTTACAATGATGATGAAATGGAAGATCTTGAAGCCAATGCAGCTGTGATGCTTATGGCCAACATGCATGAACATCAGTTGAATGATTCAGGCCTAGTATTCTCCATTGATGGCTTGTCTCAGGTAAATGACCTAACCTCAAGCTCCATAGAATTTAATGCATCACCCTCTGTTTCTGAATCAGATCAGGCGCAAGTTGTTCCTTCTGAATCATTTTTCTCTTCTCAAGAGGATGAACAAGTAGACACAGTTGTTATATTTGATGATGACACTGTCGTCTCATTTGATGATCCTATTGAGCAAGATGAAAATGACTCCATTAAACAACATGAACCTCCTTCTGATCCAGCTCCTGACTGTATAGTTACGGCTAAACAATTTAATGATCAACTTCTTTCTAATCACATAACGGACGAGCAAACTAAAGTTTTGAAAGAAAATGCCGATTTGAAAAAGGACATTGAATGTTATAAAAAACAACTTTCAAACTTTCAACATGCAGTTCATCGTGAAAAAATCTTTGAAAAGTCATTTCAGGATTCATATGTCAAAGAACAAAATCTTCAAAAGAAAATATATGACATAGTTGAGTCAAACAGTAAATTGATTTCCAAACTGGAAAATGAAAAACATGATCTTCAAAAACAAGTTGTTCAACTCCAACAGGAACTTTCAAAAACACAAAAAGAGGTGATAACTTGCAAACATGAATTTTATGAACATAAAGTGGAAAAACGAGAAAAAGAAAATTCTTTACTTGATGATAATCTCGCTCTCAAACGTCAAATTAAAGCTTTTCAAAATATCGTTTATAAACATGGGGAATCTGTAACGACACTTCAAACGTTTACTTTAAAACCAAGACCAGATAAAGGTTTTGGCCTTGGCGATTACAGATCCTCTTTTCTTCGCATTGCATTCAAAACAAATCCTAAGCTGTACAGTATGGACCAATTGATGGATAATAATGTTGTGCGTGTTATTGTACATAATACTGAGGAAGAATACGAATTAGAAGAGAAGAGTCGATAAAAAATGAGTCAAGTTGAATATTGCAAACCATATGATTACTCAAAAGCTCCTCACATTTCAAAATCTTTTGTTCCATCAAGAGAAATACCTGAGAAATCATGGTATGTTACTGAGTCTTATGTTTCATCTTCCGATGGAGCTCCTGTCAAACCCGTGGCACAAGTAAATGGTCCATTACCATCTTCTGGTCATGTGACACCATTACCTACACGCTGTAAAGTTTTAGACTATTTTCAAACATTCATGAAAGGCATCGATAATTTGGAAAACGTCATCGAACAACATTCGCAAATTAAAATTCTTACTTTTCAATCAGCTTACGAGCGGGAAAAGCGAGACATTTTTCAAAAACAAATTCTGTCTTTAGTTCAAAATTTGCGTTATTGTGCTACTCGTTGGGAACAGGAACTCCAAAAAGAAGTTAAAGATATGAAAGAAATTTTCGCTCTTAATGAAAATGTAATTTTGGTTCAACAAAGCAAAAACCGATTTTTGAAAACAGATTCTGATCGACTCTTGGAACAACTTCTTCATGCTGATTTTCCTAGTTTTCTCATGAATGAACTCTATTTTTCTAGCAATGCTGAATTATTTGCAGAGTACTGTGCTGAACTTGTTTCGTTGAGGTCACAAAATGAAACATTGAAACATCAATATGATACATTGCGTCAAAACAGTGATTATGTGATAAACAAACTTTTAAACGAAATTTGTCAACTCAAACATAAGATTGATTGGTGTCAAGCTCAAAGTATTGAAACAGAATTGCAACTATGTACCAAGATTGAGTCTCGCAAAAACAAATGTCTTCTACTTAAAAATGAAATTGCGGAGTTAAAAATTGAAAACGCCGAATGGCAACAAAACCACGATGACATTCGTTATTGCAATGGTTTACTTGAGTCTGATATTCAGGACAAAAAACACATCATCATTGATTTGAAAGAGAAAATTAAGCTACTTCAAAAAGGAAAGTTCATTGACACCACTGTGATAGCACCAGGAATGTTTCAAATAGACATAATAGATAAGGGTAAGCATGCTAAGAGTTCTAATGTTAGATCTTCCACTTCCACAGGTCTAGTTTCCCCTAAGAGCGTTAGAAGCCCAAAGCCAAAAAGCGTTAAGAAGACTAAAAAGACTAGGCTCTCCCAACGTAAGAGTGGAACACTAGAAGTGCAAGAAGTAGAAGCTCACCTTAGGAACTCGAATAAAACTCATGTTGCATCTAATTTAGATTCTAATCTGGCAAATTGTAATCCAAATCTTAATGTAATGAATGTTGAACCTTCTAATGTATTTAATATTAATGCATCTTGTGTGTTTTGTCGTAAAAGTGTGTTATCTGGTGATCATACCAAATGTGTAGCTAATAATCTCTTACACCGTAAAAAGACACGTAGATCCGGCTCTTCTTCTAGGTCCACTAATGCCTCTAAGTCTACCTTAAGAAAAATGCCTACTACAGTTTCAAATGATGTTGTAGTCAACCCAAAAGCAGCAATCAACAATTCTAGGAACACGCCAAAAGCTAGTGCATTCACTAAGAACAAAGCGAAAACTAGTTGGAACTGGCAACGTTGGTTACAATACAAACCAAATTTTAAATGGATTCCTAAATTGTTAAATATTTGTGTTTCTAACCAACAGGAACCCACAATTTCCTCGGGTTTCACCCTTACTTCTGTTCCATCTCTGTCGTCTTCTTTTGATGCAGGTGGTTCAGATCGTTCTCTGGATTGTTGATAGCGGTTGCACCCAACATATGACAGGCAATCTCAAACTGTTAAAAAACGTTGTCTCAAAGTTTTTTGGAACTGTCAGATTCGGGAATGATCAATACGCTTTAATCATGGGTTACAGAGACTACATGCATGGGAATATTGAAATTAGCAGAGTTTATTATGTTGAAGGCTTGGGTCACAACCTCTTTTCAGTCGGTCAATTTTTTGATGGAGATTTAGAAGTAGCATTTCGCGAGAAAACCTGTTTTGTTCGTGATCTACAAGGCAATGATTTGATGTCTGGCAAACGTGGCACTAACCTCTATACAATTTCAATGTCTGACATGATCGCCTCATCTCCAATCTGTCTTCTATCTAAAGCTGAAACGACTAAATCCTGGTTATGGCATAAACGCCTTTCTTATTTGAATTTCAAAATGATGACTGATCTCGCTCGTTACAAACTAGTTGAAGGCTTTCCAAGATTCCGTTATGCCAAAGATCATCTATGTCCAGCCTGTGAACAAGGAAAAAGTACTCGTGCTCATTTTTCCTCAAAACCTGAACACAGTACTAATCATGTTTTACAATTGCTTCATATGGATTTGTGTGGTCCGATGCGTGTTTAAACAATCAACGGTAAACGCTACATTTTAGTAATTGTTGATGATTACTCTCGCTGGACTTGGGTTTATTTTCTTCGAAGTAAAGATCAAGCTCCTCAAATGATCATCACCTTTCTCACCAAAATACAAGTTCAGCTACGCAACACAGTCAGAATTGTAAGAACTGACAATGGCACAGAATTTAAGAATCAGACTCTAAGGTCGTATTTTGAGAAAGTGGGAATTGAACATCAAACATCTATTCCACGCACTTGATAACGCTCAAAGTTAACATGTTTTTATAAGCGTTATTAATGTTTTTGTGTATGTTATTTGGTTGTTTTTATATGCTTTTACCACTAAATCATATCAAAGTATGTTTTTGTAGCATATGTTGCCAAATGCAGGAAAAATGGAGAAAAAGTGAAGGAAATGAAGTATACGCGATTACACGAAGATTCCCAAGCTCAAAAGTCCAATCTATGAAGTAATTCATAAGAGAACCTAAGTTTTGTCATCTCAAAGTTCCAAGTTCAGAAGTTAATCAAGTTTGGATAGTACATAAAGAGCTACACAAGTCAAAGTCAAAGTCCAAAGCTGCTAGAAATTACCATCCGATCGGTTGGTGTGAAACCGATCGGATGGCCATAAGTACATTTCACCAACCGATCGGTGCCAACCCGTAACCGATCGGTTGGTCAGTTCTGCATGTTTTTGCCAACTTTTGTGCACGAATCTTGGTCTTTTGTCTCAAGGTTCTAGGCCCTTTTTAGTGTCTTATTGTCCGAGTTCAAGCATTTAAGTTCTTATTTATGACCAAGAGTGTTGGACAAGCCTATGGGGGACTTCAAAAGTGCATAACTCAACACCATTCAACACACAATTGAAGATACCATTTACTCTCATTACTACACACAATTATTATCATCTTCTAGCTCTCTAAGAGGAAAATTCGTGCAGAAAGAACCAGGAACTTTGGAGGATCAAGGAAGTAACATTTGGAGTCCGAAAATCTCAAGAAATCATCACCAACTCTTAGGTTATCAATACCTTGTCATTTGTTATCAATTTCAAAGCATTGTAAGACTTATAACCATGGATTCTTATGTTAAATATTCTGAGTTTATTTGCATGTTTGCCATGAGTGGTTAGTAATCTTTTTACACTTGTTTTGATGATGTTTTATACTTAGTGATAGTGATGATTGTGATAACATGTTTTAATTCAATTTCAAGTCAATCCTAAGAACCAATTGTACCTTAAGTTTCATCGTGACATTTGTTTAGCCAAGGTTAACTAATTGATAATAGTTTCAAAGGTCGAAAGATTTGTTATTACTCAACTAGTTATAATCATTTGTCTATGAATGATTGTTTTTCACCATAATTATTCTTGACTAAACAAAGAAACAAGAAGTATGATTGTAATAAGAATTCTTTTATAACGTCAAATCGGATTGTTTGTAAACCTTTAGTAGGACGAAAGTTTAAATGTTTATAAACGACTGTGACCTTTTTGTCTATGAAGAGGTTACCTTTTGTATTGACCATTTCTTAAGAGTATTTGATTGGTAATAAAAGTTTGTCTTGTGTTTAAGATATCCACCATACCTTATGAACCTTGGATAGATCTTGAATTGATTGGTTTACACCTAAAGCTTGTTTTTATGAACTAAAATCTTGACGAAGGTTTAACTTGTAGAAACAATAGATTACATCACCATCTAATTATCTCAACCAACATGTCATCAAAAGTTATCACAACCATGTGTGTCATTAAGTAGAAAACAAGTCTAAACAAGTGTAGTTTTTAATTTATTGAATTTGCTTATTATCATATTTTGCGTACATTAGAGATTTACTTTTAGACTTATATTTCGATTCACTCACAAATCCCTGCGAACGATCCCGACTTACCATCATATCTTGCTATAACGGACGAGTACACTTCACTCTTATAAATTTAAAACTTGCACTAACAAACATCGCATCAAGTTTTTGGCGCCGTTGCTGGGGATTTTGATCGTGTTTCTTTAAGTTTTAAAAGTCCGTTTCTTTTCGTGTTCGTTTTCTAAAAAAAAAAAAAAAAAAAAAAAAAAGAAAAAAAAAAATCCGTAGCGACAAACCGATCGGTTTCTCATCCAACCGATTCGGTTTCTCAAATTTTAATTTTACCGTAGTGTCCAACCGATCGGTTTAGCATCCAACCGATTCGGTTAGAATTTTCTGTTTTTATTTTTTATTTTTCTTGTTCTTTTGTTTAGGTAATTAATTCGATTCTCTTGATAGTTGTATGAACACTCGTTCTACTACTAAAAAGCTTAGTACACCTTTATCTGATCCCGAAAGTTTGTTTCGTAAGAAGAGATCTTCAACTATTCTTAATTGGTTTGATAATCTTTTCGAAGAACATCCAATTTCTAATCTTTTTGAACCAATACCCATGGCTGACGATTTACCCATGTGGGCCGCCAATAGAACCGAAGCACCCACTCCTGGAGCTGCTATTGTTGTCGCCGACCTTGGTGAAAACTTTACCGTTAAAGGTCACCATCTTTCTATGATCAAAGACCGTCAATTCGATGGCCGTTCGCGGGCCGATCCGCATAAACACATTGCCGAATTCATTGAAATTTGTGGCATGTTTCGTTATGGAGACACTAATGTCGGTGCTATCAAGCTCAAACTTTTTCCATCATCACTCGCCGGAGATGCCAAAGTATGGTATAACGAATTAACCCCAGGAACTATTAATACTTGGGAGGAGATGAGGCAAGCTTTTGTAAACCGATTCTTTCCACCTGCCATGTATGATAGGTTAATGGGAGAAATCAATGCTTTTTCACAAAATCCTAATGAATCTCTTGTTGAAGCTTGGCTTCGCATGAAAGATTTGCTTCGTAGTTGTCATGGTCATAATTTAGGACGAGGAACAATAATCCAAATCTTTTATCATGGTCTTGATGAAGCATCTCAAGCAATCCCTGATGCCGGAGGAATTTTCCTTCACAAAACACCAAATGAGGCATATCAACTTCTTGAAGATTGAGTACTTCTTAAACTCGATTGGTCAAAAGATTCCAAAACCAAACCCTTACGGAAAACCGTTGCTTTTGCCGAAAGTTCAGATAATTCAAAACTCATGGACAAAATAGAAGCCTTGTCTTCTAAAATGGACTCGCAATACAAATATATAAAAGGAGAAATGAAAGAAATGCAAGATGGCTGTAATAATTGTGGAGGAAATCACACATCATCCGAGTGTGATGACCAACCAATGAATGGACCCAACGAAGGGGAAGCCAATTATGTCCAAGGAGGATATCGTGGAGGAGGTTTTCGTGGTAATTATTACGGAAGAAGTTATGGAAATTGGCAAGATCGCCAACAAAGGGATAACAACCGTGATTTTCAACCTCGAACAGAAAATCCAAACCCAACAAATTCAGATAAAAAGGAAGAATCTAATTTCGAAAAAATGATGCGAGAATTCGTAAATGCTCAAAGAACCACAAATGAGTTTGTAAAAACTCAATTTTTCAATCTCAAAATCAAAGTTGAGCAAGGTTAGAAAAATCATCAAGCTTCTATTCAGGATCTTGAACAAAAATTTGGTAGACTTTCTGATCAATTTTCTTCTCGAATTCCTGGTACATTACCAAGTAACACCCAATCCAATCCAAAACCATCTGGATCAAACGATAAGAATTATCGTCCACCATACAACAGAAATGAGCATATCAATGCTGTATTCACTCAAAGTGGTCTCTCATATGATCCACCACCCATTCCTACCGATACTACTCTTATTCACGAAAAAGAGGAAGAAACTGAAGAGGAAGAAGCAATTGAAAAAGAACCAACTCAAAAACCAACTGTTTCACCAATAAAGCCTTATACACCAAAAATACCATATCCACAAGCCCTAAGAAAAGAGAAAAGAGAGGAGCGAAATAAGAAGTTTTTAGAGATGATCAAAGAAGTTAGAATTAACGTACCCCTCGTTGATGTTCTAGCTGGAATGCCCAATTATGCGAAATTTTTTAAAGAACTTCTTAATAATCGAAACAAGTTAGAACAAATTTCTGCTACCGTTCTCAATGAAGAATGCTCTGCTATAATTCAAAACAAAATTCCACCAAAACTTGGAGATCCCGGAAGTTTTCTTATACCATGTACATTAGGAAACAAAATCACATGTGATGCTTTAGCCGATTTAGGTGCAAGTATCAATTTGATGCCTTATTCGTTGTATTCTAAACTTTCCATCAATACATTGAAACCTACTAAGATGAGTATACGATTAGCCAACCATACATACCAATATCCTGTTGGGGTTGCTGAAAATATGCTTGTTCAAGTTGGTAAATTTATTTTTCCTGTGGATTTTGTCATCTTAGAAATGGAAGAAGATAGTCGAGTACCCTTAATCTTAGGAAGACCTTTCTTAAACACTGATAATGCAATGATTAAAGTTAAAGGTAAAGAACTAAATCTTGGAGTAGGAGAAGATCGAATCACGTTCTTAATCGATAAAGCAATGAAATATCCAAATTCCAGTGATGACACATGTTATAACATCGATGTAATTGATGAAGTCACTGAAGAAGAATTGGATGCATTACTTGACGATTCAAAACCGTTCATGACTACTTCAGAAAAGATTAGTGAAATAGAGTCTGATAAAGAATTTGAGGAATTCATGGAAATAAAAGTAGAAGAAGAGGAAGAAGAGAAATTTGAAGATATCATTGATAAAGATCAATTGAAAATCAAATCATCTCTGGAAGAACCACCCACTGATTTGGAACTCAAAACCCTTCCCAATAATCTCGAATATGCTTACTTAGAAGAAAATTCACTTCTTCCAGTAGTCATATCGTCGTTGCTCAAAACAAATCAAAAAGAAAGACTCGTTTCTGTTCTTAAGAAGCATAAACGCGCTTTTGAGTGGAAAACTTCTGATATTCCAGGAATTAGTCCTGATTTTTGCAAACACAAAATCAATTGTGAAGAAGGTTCTAAACCCGTTGTAGAAAGACAACGTCGACTCAACCCAAATATGAAAGAGGTTGTTAAGAAGGAAATCAGTAAACTTCTTGACATAGGAATTATTTATCCTATCGAGGATAGTCCATGGGTGAGTCCAGTTCATTGTGTTCCAAAGAAAAGAGGAATGACTGTAGTGACAAACGAAAGGAATGAGTTAGTTCCTACTAGAACTGTCACTGGATGGCGAGTATGTATTGATTACAGAAAACTTAATAAAGCCACCAGGAAAGATCATTTTCCTTTACCGTTCATGGATCAGATGCTCGAAAGATTAGCAGGAAACAAATACTTTTGCTTCCTTGATGGTTTTTCGGGATATTTCCAAATTCCTATCGATCCAACCGATCAAGAAAAGACCACATTTACATGTCCTTTTGGAACCTACGCTTACTGGTGTATGCCTTTTGGTCTATGTAATGCACCTGCAACTTTTCAAAGATGTATGATCGCAATATTTCAAGACATGCTTGAAACATCTATGGAAGTTTTCGTGGATGATTTTTCAGTTTTTGGTGATTCTTTTGAAACCTGTCTTTCCAATCTCGATAAAATGCTTGAAAGATGTGAAGCTACACATCTAGTTCTTAATTGGGAAAAATGTCATTTCATGGTGACTGAAGGAATTGTGTTAGGACACAAAATATCAAGTTCAGGGATGGAAGTAGACAAAGCTAAAATAGATGTTATCACCAAATTACCACCACCAACTAACGTTAAAGCCGTTAGAAGTTTTCTAGGACATGCCGGTTTTTACCGCCGATTTATCAAAGATTTTTCAAAAATATCACGTCCTATGACTAAACTTTTAGAAAAAGATTCTGTATTTGATTTCAATGATGACTGCATTAAAGCTTTCGAAACATTGAAGAGTCAAATGACTAGTGCCCCAATTATTGTTGCACCTAATTGGTCACTACCATTTGAAATCATGTGTGATGCAAGCGATTTCGCTGTTAGAGCTGTTTTAGGACAACGTGAAGGAAAACATTTTCGTCTTATTTACTTTGCTAGTAAAACACTCAACAATGCTCAACAAAACTATACGGTTACGGAGAAAGAATTATTAGCCGTAGTTTTTGCATTCGACAAATTCAGATCTTATCTTGTGCTTTCAAAAACGATAGTTTTTACCGATCATTCCGCACTCAAATATTTGTTTAACAAACAAGATGCAAAACCACGTCTTATCAGATGGATTTTATTACTGTAAGAATTTGATATCGAAATAAAAGATAAGAAAGGAGCAGAAAATCTTGCAGCTGATCATTTATCACGTCTCGAGAATCCAAATTTGGAAGAATTAAAAGAAAATGAAATTAATGATTATTTTCCAGGAGAAACTCTCATGACGATAGATAAAGACGATAATGAGGAAATACCATGGTTTGCAAATTATGCAAATTATCTTGTAGGAGACATTCTTAAAAAAGGAATGAGTTACTACCAACGTAGTAAGTTCTTTTCAGAACTTAAACACTATTATTGGGAGAAACCTTAATTTTTTAAGATGTGCAAGGATGGAATGATACGAAGATGTGTTTCGGGTGCCGAAACAAGAAAAATTCTTGATGAATGTCATCATGGCCCAACTGGGGGACATTATGGTCCTTCCACTACAGCTTGAAAAGTTTTCGATGCTGGATTCTATTGGCCTACAATTTTCAAAGAAGCGTACACTCTTGTTCAAAACTGTGATGCGTGCCAAAAATCCGGTAACCTTTCTCAAAGAGACAAAATGCCTCAAAAGAGCATTCAAGTCTGTGAAATATTCGATATTTGGGGAATTGATTTTATGGGACCCTTCCCTAAATCACACAAATACGAATATATCCTCGTTGCAATCGATTATGTTTCTAAATGGGTTGAAGCTGAAGCTCTTCCTACTAACGATGCACGAGTTGTTGTCAACTTTCTCAAAAAGCTTTTCGCTCGCTATGGAATTCCTAAAGCTTTAATAAATGATAGAGGATCCCATTTCTGTAATAAACAAATGGAGAAAGTAATGAAACGATATGGAGTTCATCATCGTTTTGCTACAGCTTATCATCCACAAACTAGTGGTCAAGTCAAAAATACCAATAGAGCTATAAAAAGAATACTTAAAAAAACGGTTAAAGACAATCCTTCCGTTTGGTCAAGGAAATTAGATGACTCTCTATGGGCATTTCGTACGGCATATAAGACACCAATTGGTACGACACCGTACAGACTCTTGTATGGGAAAACATGTCATCTACCGTTCAAACTTGAACACCGTGCTTACTGGGCGTTAAGAAGCTGTAATCCTGATTTAAAAATAGCTGGAGAAAAGAGATTTTTGCAATTACATGAACTTGATGAGTTAAGACTTCAAGCTTATGAAAACTCCAAGCTATACAAAGCAAGAACCAAAGCTTATCATGATAGGAAGCTAAGAATTCGAAAACAATTCAAAGCTGGAGATAAAGTTCTGCTTTTCAATATGAAATACAAGTTTAAAGCCCCGAAACTCAAACCAAAATGGTTTGGACCATATATAGTGAAACATGGATTTCCATCACGTTATGTTGAACTTTATGACAAACATGGTGGAAGTTTCATTGTAAATGGGCACCGAATTAAACTCTATTATGATAAGAAGCAATTAAAAATGATTTCTAATGCGGAAATTTCATCCGACTTTGAATATGAGGCTATCACATTCATGGCTCCACACAAGGAAATGGTTCCTTGGGCACACAGTAATGGTTTTATCTATGATGCTCTTCCTAGAGCATGGGAAAACGTTAAATTGGAAAACCTAGATGAAACAGGAGAGGGAATTGTGATAGGAAATGTGTTGTATATCCCTCAAAGGAAACATAACAGTAAAACTTCATAATCTATTCCGAAGTTTGAGTCTGGCTGAGGACTCGTTAATAAAACAAGCGCTTCTCGGGAGGCAACCCGTGTGTTTTTATTTTTATTTTTATTTTTGTTTTTGATTTTCAGTGTATACCCCAAAGTTTTACTACTTGGTCGAACTTAAGTGTGGGGGTGTGACACTAATTTGAATAAAACTGCAATGCTTTTTGTTTGTTTGTTTGTTTCTAGTAAATACAGGTGTTGACTACAAGAAAAAGAAGATTGGATAACACTGGATATCACGGTTTATTTTCTCATTTTCCCTACTTTTATGCTTTTTCATTTATCACATTGAGGACAATGTTTAACTTAAGTGTGGGGGGATGAGTAGGTAAAATAAGAAATTAAGTCTAATATCGATTTAATTTTTAAATTTTGTTTGTCCTTGTAATCTAGTTGTTTTCACGCTTTTAGGAATAATTTATTAGAATAACTGGATCAATCCAATGGTAAAAATTAGTAATTTTTGAAAAATTTGAGATGTGTCCCGATTAATATTGCAATCCATTCTGGGATTGATAACATTTGCTAGCGCATATTATAACCCTTTCTACTAAATTGTGAGGATTTGAGCCTATTTCATATCAAGCATACATCTTTTATGCTTAAATCTTTTTGTTATGAGTGTGCCGGTGATTTTATTTATTCTAGAACTTGTGCTTGTAAATCATTACAAGACCGTTGTGAGATTACATTTTTGTAATATAAGTATACATACGTGATAAGAGGCAACCTTAGGATTTTAACCAAATAAGCCTTCATTATTGATTTTTAGCTAGTCACATTGATTAGTTAATTTCCAATTTTTAACCCTTTTGTTAGCGTTCATTTTTAGCGCTAGATACCCTTAGTTACACCCTTTGAGCCATCCTTTTCGTTTTTGATAAATCCAGAAAAATACAAAAAGATTTTACACTTTAAACCTTAGCCTAACCCTTGTCAAAGTCTAAATGGTGGGTTGCTAGTTGCTTGGTTGTTGGATAGTTTTGATGATTATTAGTTAGCCACACTTCACCAATCATGTGTGTACCATTCCAAAAAAGACGGAGACTTCAGCTTCTTATTTGTATTGTTGTGGTGATGCTTATGCGAAGTATGAAGGAGTTTATTTGTACAAAAAAAAAAAAAAAGTCATCGTAACTATAAGGTGACAATTATAGAAAATGTGCTATATATGTGAATAAAGGAAATCTTGGGATATATTGTTAGCCGATGTGCTAAGAATGAAGAATATTGTTATGGCGAATCGATGTATCTTTATTTGAAGAAGAGGGAGATTGTAACTATAATCATTTATGGGTTCGTGGTTTGTTTAGTGACTACCAACAATGGGACTTAGACTTTATTTTATTTTTCTTTAAAACCAATTTCATAAATATTCCCATGCCTTATCCCTACCCTTACCAAATTACTTTATATATCCAGGTATTGTAATGGCTTTGTGAGAATGTCAAGTGCAAGAATATTGTAGTGACCATCCGGTTTTTGACTAATCAAGAATTCGCGCCAGTAATCTATTATGTTTTTGTATGAGATGTTTAAACATAAGCCTGGTACAACCCTAAGCCTTACATTATAACCCGAATGAAAGACCTATTTGATATGTAGACTTGGTGCTTACGCCTTTGCGGTGTAGTTTTGTTTCTTGTACAAGCTTATGGTAATAATTAGATCATGGCTGAGCAATGAGTGTGATTTATCTTACATTTACTCCACCACCTAAATAATGAGTGATTGAGAGAATTATACTTCGTTCCTTTTTTGTGAGATGTTTAGAAATGTTAATCAAGCAAGAAAATCATTGGGTATTGTCAAACATCTCGATTTTTCACTACTAAAGCTTAAAACGATGAATCATATCTTGTACTTGTACTTGGTGGATTTGCATCACATTTTTCTAATCATTTTTGGTTACCATTTGGATATTTAGTTTTCTTCTAGATTTGCTTGAGGACAAGCAAAGTTTAAGTGTGGGGGATTTGATAACGCTCAAAGTTAACATGTTTTTATAAGCGTTATTAGTGTTTTTGTGTATGTTATTTGGTTGTTTTTATATGCTTTTACCACTAAATCATATCAAAGTATGTTTTTGTAGCATATGTAGCCAAATGCAGGAAAAATGGAGAAAAAGTGAAGGAAATGAAGTATACGCGATTACATGAAGATTCCCAAGCTCAAAAGTCCAATCTATGAAGTAATTCATAAGAGAACCTAAGTTTTGTCATCTCAAAGTTCCAAGTTCAGAAATTAATCAAGTTTGGATAGTACATAAAGAGCTACACAAGTCAAAGTCAAAGTCCAAAGCTGCCAGAAATTACCATCCGATCGGTTGGTGTGAAACCGATCGGATGGCCATAAGTACATTTCACCAACCGATAGGTGCCAACCCGTAACCGATCGGTTGGTCAGTTCTGCATGTTTTTGGCAACTTTTGTGCACGAATCTTGGTCTTTTGTCTCAAGGTTCTAGGCCCTTTTTAGTGTCTTATTGTCCAAGTTCAAGCATTTAAGTTCTTATTTATGACCAAGAGTGTTGGACAAGCCTATGGGGGACTTCAAAAGTGCATAACTCAACACCATTCAACACACAATTGAAGATACCATTTACTCTCATTACTACACACAATTATTATCATCTTCTAGCTCTCTAAGGAGGAAAATTCGTGTAGAAAGAACCAGGAACTTTGGAGGATCAAGGAAGTAACATTTGGAGTCCGAAAATCTCAAGAAATCATCACCAACTCTTAGGTTATCAATACCTTGTCATTTGTTATCAATTTCAAAGCATTGTAAGACTTATAACCATGGATTCTTATGTTAAATATTCTGAGTTTATTTGCATGTTTGCCATAAGTGGCTATTAATCTTTTTACACTTATTTTGATGATGTTTTATACTTAGTGATAGTGATGATTGTGATAACATGTTTTAATTCAATTTCAAGTCAATCCTAAGAACCAATTGTACCTTAAGTTTCATCGTGACATTTGTTTAGCCAAGGTTAACTAATTGATAATAGTTTCAAAGGTCGAAAGATTTGTTATTACTCAACTAGTTATAATTATTTGTCTATGAATGATTGTTTTTCACCATAATTATTCTTGACTAAACAAAGAAACAAGAAGTATGATTGTAAGAAGAATTCTTTTATAACGTCAAATCAGATTGTTTGTAAACCTTTAGTAGGACGAAAGTTTAAATGTTTATAAACGATTGTGACCTTTTTGTCTATGAAGAGGTTACCTTTTGTATTGACCATTTCTTAAGAGTATTTGATTGGTAATAAAAGTTTGTCTTGTGTTTAAGATATCCACCATACCTTATGAACCTTGGATAGATCTTGAATTGATTGGTTTACACCTAAAGCTTGTTTTTATGAACTAAAATCTTGATGAAGGTTTAACTTGTAGAAACAATAGATTAGATCACCATCTAATTATCTCAACCAACATGTCATCAAAAGTTATCACAATCATGTGTCATTAAGTAGAAAACTAGTCTAAACAAGTGTAGTTTTTAATTTATTGAATTTGCTTATTATCATATTTTGTGTACATTAGAGATTTACTTTTAGACTTATATTTCGATTAACTCACAAATCCCTGCGAACGTTCCCGACTTACCATCATATCTTGCTATAACGGACGAGTACACTTGCTCGTATGTGTTGTTTCTAGATTTGGTAATTCACTCTTATAAATTTAAAACTTGCACTAACAAACATCGCATCAGCACTCCCGAACAGAATGGAGTAGTCGAAAAGACGCAACAGAACGTTAGTGGAAGCTGCTCGAACGATGTTAATCAATGCTCAATTACCAGATTACTTATGGGCAGAAGCTGTTTCAACCGCCTGTTACACTCAAAACCGTTGCATGATCACAAAACGCCATAACAAAACCCCATATCAGATTGTTCACAAAAGGAAACCAAACATCAGTCACTTTCATGTATTCGGAGCGTTATGCTACCCAGTCAATGATCGTGATGATCTAGGTAAACTTAAAGCAAAGGCTGACATCGGAATATTTATAGGATACTGTGAAAATTCAAAAGGCTATCGGATATGGAATCGTCGTACTAGGGAAATTCAAGAAACTATTCATGCTAATTTCGATGAACTCGCTCAGTTGGCTTCTGAGCAAAATGGCTTAGGACCCGCAACCAACCGTCTTAACTTTCCGGTCTCTTCGGCTGAACCATTGTCACTTTCTCGTAAAGAAGTGGAAACCTTGTTTGCTCCATTGTTTGATGATACGCCTGTTAACCATCCATCTGAGGCCACACCAAATTCCGTTGCACATCTTGATCAACATCAAGAACCTGATACACCTCAACAAACAACAACTTCTGTTGGAAGAGACGGTCCTCCAGTCATATCACCTACAACAACAGAAGAAACCGGGTCCAACTCACGACAATCAGTTGGAGATTCCATACCTTTATCACTTCCACAACACGCAGAGCATGACCTAGAACCATTCATTAACCCATTTGCAAATGCTCAACCTGTCCCCGACATTGCTGAGTCATCTACACGCAATTTGGGTCCTGCTCACTTGCGAGATACTTATCAACTTCATCCTTCGACACACAAATGGACTAGAGATCACCCCTTAGTTCAAATTATTGGCCATCCAGATGCACCTATCATGACAAGACAACGCCTTCACACAGACGATGAAACTTGCATTTATGCACTCACAGTTTGTGAAACCATACCTAAAAATGTCAAAGAAGCAATGACTTATGAAAACTGGATTGAGTCTATGCAAGATGAATTCGAAACCTTTCAAAGATTAGAAGTTTGAGAATTGGTTGAAAAACCAGAAGGCATCATCATCATTGGTTTAAAATGGATCTGGAAAAACAAACTGGATGCAGAAGGCACTGTCATACGCAACAAATCACGCTTGGTAGCAAAAGGTTACTCTCAAGAAGAAGGAATCGATTTTGAAGAATCATTTGCTCCTGTAGCTAGACTTGAAGCTGTACGGATATTCTTAGCATTTGCTGCTCATCGGAATATGATTGTTTACCAAATGGACGTGAAAACGGCTTTTCTAAATAGTCAACTCCGAGAAGTGGTTTATGTCAGTCAACCTGAAGGATTCGTTGATCCAGAACGTCCCAATCATGTCTACAAGCTTAAGAAGTCTCTCTACGGTCTAAAGCAATCCCCCAGGGCGTGGTATGATAAGCTTTCTAAATTCCTGTTGACTAATGATTTTACTCTAGGCTCGGTGGATCCAACATTGTTTACAAAAACATACGGGATGGACTTATTAATCGTTCAAATTTATGTCGATGACATTATTTTTGCTTTAACCAACAAAAATTACTCAATGGATTTTGCAAAATTAATGACAGATAATTTTGAAATGTCCATGAGGGTGAACTTACGTTCTTTCTAGGACTACAAGTTCATCAATCACCCCGTGGAATTTTTCTAAATCAGTCCAAATATGCTCTTGAGATTTTAAAGAAACATGGTATGCAAAGTAGTGATACTATGAATACACCGATGGCCAATTCCACTAAACTAGATGCTGATATACATGGGACTCCAGTTGACCCTACAAAATATCGAAGTATTATTGGGTCCCTCATGTATCTCACATCCAGTAGACCTGATATTGTATTTGCTGTCTTTATGTGTTCTCGCTATCAGGCTAATCCAACTGAAAAACACCTCAATGAGGCAAAAAGAATCCTTCGATACATAAAGGGAACCATCCACTTGGGGATCTGGTATCCGAAGGATTCTGGTTTTGAACTAATAGCTTTTTCAGACGCTGACCATGCAGGATGCTTAGACTCGCGTAAAAGTACATCAGGTGGCCTACAGTTTCTTGGAGATAAACTTGTGTCTTGGCAATCAAAGAAGCAGGATTGCACATCACTGTCATCTACAGAATCTGAATACGTAGCTATGTCTGCTTGTTGTACTCAAGTCATTTGGATGAGATCACAACTTAAAGACTATGGCTACCTATTCAACAAGATTCCGATCTACTGCGATTCTAAGAGTGCCATTGCAATCTCCTGCAACACAGTTCATCATTGCAAATCCAAACACATTGATCTCCGATATCATTTCATCAAAGAGCATGTCGAGAAGGGTACAGTTGAATTATATTTTGTGGGTACTGAGTACCAATTGGCGGACTTACTTACAAAACCCTTAGCTCCATCAAGGTTTGCAAATTTAGTTCACCAAATTGGTATGCGATGTTTGACACCATTTGATCTGCAAAAGTTTTTAAAACAGAAGTAAAGTGTCAAACATCAACAATTTAACTATCTTTGTAAAATAATTTTTTTCTTTATTTTTCTAAACCTCAAAAACACAAAAATATTTTCTCTATTTCATTAAAAAAAAATGCAAGTATATCGCTCTCTTTCAACACCTTGTTGTTTTACAAGTGTTGAGGGGGAGACTCGCCTAACTTTTATAAATTTTTTCAAAATGATATACTTGCATATTTCCTTTGATGCGTTGTTTCGGGATTTCATAAGATATCTCATATCTCGTTTCCTTTTCTCAAAATGGTGACGTAAGTTAGTATTTATTTGTGTCTTTACTTATATCTAAGTTTAGGACTTGTTACACATTATTGGTAGTATAGGGACTAAAAGTGACAAATTCTCAAAAGTTTCTAAAACAACAAAACTTACACACCCCGTCCTTTTTCTAAATTACAAAACAAAACAATTTCAAACATATAAAACCCTTCCAAAACCTACGGTTGTAATTCAAAGGCATAATCCGAGCTTTCAATCTTCAAAACGTAAGTTTCTATATGATCCTTAGATGATTTCTAACAATGGTTTTCGTTTAATCACAAAGTTAACGGTTAGATTTCATAATTTTTCATTTTGTAAAGCTAGGGTTTATGATGTTTCGAAAATTATCATTGCATGATTGGGAGGTTAATTCTTGTTAGGGGTTTTGTGCTATAACATGTCTCTAACTTTCCTATAACATTTAATTTCTTTAAAACACATGTTTGTGTGATTCTCGAAACCTAGGGTTTTGGTACTAATTGGGTTTTGTTGACTTGTTGATGTTTTTGTTATTTTTCTTGGTGGGATATGGTCTCATGTGTATATGAATCACGTTTATGCTTTTTAATTTGAACAATATCCAAGTATGCATGATTCTCGATTCGTAGGGTTTCGTTCAAAATGGAATTTTCTTGTATTGTGTTTAAATGTGATGCTTATTGTGCCTAAAATACTTCATTTACATGTTTGTGATATGATTGAACCGGACACCTACATTAGAATCATGGTTAAGAATATTATCGAAATTGTGTTCTTGCAATTATTTCGAAATCACTAATTGAGCAAGTATACCATGTTTCTAACTGATGCTTATCATCGTTGATAACATGTTTCATCACTTGGATTTATTTACATCACAAAGTAACGTACGTTGGAATGATTTCGAAATTCTTGTATAAGAATTTTTTCGAAAATGCTTTATCGCAATCACCAGCCTTTGACAAAAATTTTCGAAAACACTGTATTTTCGAAAAATTTCAAAGTGTTGTATCTATCTCGAAAAAATACTCACTTTGTTATTTTCTCGAAAATATTTTGGTGTTTGCGAAATTTCCTCATCTTTGGTCATGTTTTTGAAATCACCATCTATATCAATATTTTTCGCAATCACCCATTATGAGTTTTTTCGAAAACTTCTTCAATCAACTTGTTCTCGATAATATTTTATCGAAAACTATTTTGAAGTCTTTTCGAAAACTCTCTATATGTATGTTTGCGATAAATTTTGAGACTTGGTGTTTTTTCAAAAATAGTGGTACTTGTGACTTGATTTCGAAAACATGTTATGTACTTAGGTGTTTGAGATTTATTTGGGTCTATGTACCATTTCATGAACATTGTGACTTTGTAATTTCGAAAACATGTACATGATGATTATGATTTCTAGTTTATGTATAATGTGCTGATATTTGTATATCTTGGATTATCTTTGTGCATGTTTAATTACATAAGTGCTTCATAATTTCAATAGACTATCTAAGAATACGTCACCTATCATTATATATGCTATAATCTAATCACACATGCTTACATGATTCTAAATGCTTATCTATAATCAAACTTTGCAATCGTGCTAACTCGTAACAAATCTCGATGTTTGGTTTATGATAATGCTTTTCAGAATAACATGGCTGAACACAACGAGAATGTCCCTGAACAAACACTTCCACTACTCACCATGGATGATATCACTCCCGCTAACTACAACGTTGTGGAAAACTAGAAGGGGGGTTGAATAGTTTTACGTCCTTTTAAAAATTTATTACCAAAATATTTTGTAGGTTATTAAAAAAAAAACTTTCGATTCGATTTCAAGTGAATTCAAATGACAACCAATATAAGCAATTCTAATCTAATAATGAAAGTATTGAAATGTAATGAAGAAAAGATAGAGTTAGAAAGATCAAACCACAACACGCGAATTTATAGTGGTTCGGCTACAAGGACACCTTCCTTGCTGATACGTGGGAATCACACCAGGCTTTACCTCTCAAGGGATCTTGAGAAGCTTACAACCCCCACCAGGCAGTGTACCTGATCGTTGTAGTATAGTATAGTGACAAGTACCGGGGGATTGATCGTTCAGCTAGGAATAGAGTCGCTAGGATTAGAAAACCTAATTACTAGTGCTAAAGATGAGAGATGATTATTTTTGTATTTTTATATTTTTTAGAAAGCAAATTAAAATCTCGGGTTTGAAGGATTTGGGCGGAATTAGTTGCTAGTCAACTAACCCAATACTAAAGATGCAATCAAAATAAAATACTAGAAATGAAAATAAACTAAATTATACTAAGGTTGTGAGCAATAAGTGAAGAAAATGTGTTTACTTAGATTTCACTACTCCCTAGACATCTTTTACACGTTAATTACTTGTTATAGTTGCGTGGATGACGGATTGTATTCCTTAATACCATTCATGGGGTGGCGCACTTAATTCCCCAATCCTATGAGTGCCTACTTCACTCCTATGTCGAGCCGGCTAAGAAGCTCCTAACATGGGATCATTAGAATTTACTCATGCATTAAATACAACCAATAAAACCAAGTGCACGTCAGTTCATGTTTCCTAAGACGTTCAAGCATGTTACCATTTGGAGATCTGCCAGTTTTCTTAAGCCTAACATCGAAATCATTCATCCAATACAACCATAAACAAGTAATCAACACATAATTAACATCTAGGTTTCATTAGATCTAAGCAAACACAAGATAAATCTAGCCTAGCATGATGGAATTAAGACAAGAACAAGATATAGACAACCAACACATAGACATATTGATTGAATTAAAAGAATACTTATCTTAATTACACATGAAAGGGTTCAAGGGCTGAGAACCCTTGAAAAACCTGTAAAATTCGTACTAAGTTCGGCCTTAGGGTTTCTTCAAAACTTCTCTCTTTTAATGTGTAAAAATTAGAAAACTATATATAGGAAATAGGGTCTGACGGCGTCAAGACCAAATTGGTGACGCCGTCATCTCGCCGCCAAAAGAATTCTCGGACTGCCTTGATCTACTTCTGACGCCGTCACGTTATAACTTTTTCCAGGCCGTCACGTATTTTACTCTTGACGCTCTACCTTGTGACGCCTTCAATTCTGTACTGGGTCGTCATGAAAATTACTCTTGACGCCGTCAGGATTTTCTTCTTGACGCCGTCACCTACTGTTCCCAGCAAGGAAAATTAAGACTTTGGCGTTTTCTTCACTTTTATGCTCCAAAAACGTCCGAATTGCTTCCTTTTCCAGATTTCTCTCCCAAAGTACCTAAAATCACAAAAGGAACGATTTAGGGCAATATTTGATCAAATAAATTCAATTCCAGGCTTAAATGACCCCCTAAAAGTGGTTCATTTTTCGCCTCATCATATACCCTTACACTTGAGATTTGCTTTTCCTCTAGCAAATGCGCTTTTATTCTACTCAAAATACCAGTTAGGGGTCATTTAACACTAATATAAAAGTAATTACAACAAATAATCGTTCCACTAAAGACCAATAGACAAGCACGGAGGTCATATACTAGCACCTCACAAATAGTGTTTAGATACTCACATCTCTCGGGTGTAATAAAGTATAAATTACAATATGGAAACGGAAGATATCTCTCACTACCTGTCATAGCAAAATAGATTACCATAGGCTTGGGAAAGGATCAAACCTCCACCACATGGCGTAAGCACCTAGGATAAACTATCAAAGAGGTCTTTTAAAGGGTTGTAACGTTAGGTGTAGGGATATGAAATACACGGTTTTCTTGGATAAAGGAAGTTTTTACTGGTGGCGAGTTAACAATCTTGGTTAATTACATGTACAATATGGCGTTGCTAAGCCAAGACTAGACTCGACTTAAGCTAATAAACGAAAAATAGCAAAAACATAAAAATGAACATAGAATAAAAAGGGATGGTAGTCCGTATGTTTTTTTCTCTTTTCTTTTTCTATTTTTTTTTTCTTTTTCTTAATTTTTTGATTTTTTTTTTTTTTTTTGCATACACTCTTACCCTACCATCCAAAATAATATATCATAGGGAATGAACATTTCCCTTGCACTTGAATCTTTACATACTTTACAATAAACTATTCTAATGACTCGAATTAAGAAAATCAAAACACATGGAGCACGTTTAAGATTAACGTACATATGGGGGTAATAATATGATGTTCTTCCCCATTACTCCATAAAATAAGTACTTTACCCATGAGTCCCAATCGTCCCAAAACAATATGTACAAGGATATGACTCGACTTAGCAACCATGTAATCAATTAGAAAGTTAACTTAGGGTTTAACAAATAACAATAATGCACTAAAAATGAGCGCATACACGGAAGGCTAAGGCGATTTGGGTGTACATTTAAGTGGGGTGTAACAAATTCTTCCTTTAAGTAAAATGCTTAAAGTTAGAAACGAAAAGATAGGCTCGGAGGGGTGTACTAGGGGTTTCGTGTACTAAAAATGAGTACAACGCTAAGGGTGTGGGAAAAATTAGTTGACTTAAGTAGTCAAGTAATATGACTTAAATGGTCAAGAAATTATGATACGGGTTTAACACAAGGGTGATCCTAATGCCTCTTATCATGTAGTAAATCATACTACACGAATGTAGTCTCACTAGCGGTCTCGGGATGCATCACTAACGCAAGTTCTAGAATCTAAATGCTACCGGCACACTCATAAGCACAAATAGTAAATGCTTTTCCTATCAAATCTAAAGGCGAACCTCACATATTTGGGTGGAAAATTTTTCTGAATATACGGTTATGTGCTAGTCATACAATCTCCTATCCATGAGACGCTTGCTATGGTTAAAGTTTCACTCCTAAATGTTGTAAAAAATTTTAAATTTGGCGCTAAAATTGCACTAACAAGTGTTTCTCATAGTTTTATTACACATCTACTATTAAACAAAGCAAACTCAAGCGAAAGTGTACATGTAAGGTATCATCATTTTACCCTCCCCTTACACTTAAGATGAACATTGTCCCCAATGTTCAAGTAAAGAATGTAAAAGTGAAAAGGTAAAAAGAATGAAATCAAGTACTCCCCTGATTCGCTCGGTATGGATAATAAGGTGGCCAGGTTAAATCTTCCTCCAAGAAAATGAACAATCAAAGCTTCCCTTCCAGAATATAAATCATCTTCTTTTCATACATAACCTGTGAATCCTGAGAAAATAGACAACACAACCTCGCATAAAATCAGCGGCATCCTATATAAGTTACTAAATCCTAGAAAACAAAATAAGATATAATGCTTGTGGAATGAAGTTTGCAGATTTCCTGGAGATTATAAAACTTAATAATTCACAAAAACCATAAGACTCCGTTAGAAAAACAAAACCGGTAAAATTTCCAGATTTTTACACGTGACGCCGTCAAGAGTTAACTCGTGACACCGTCAGAAGTGACCTGCAGAAATTCTTGTGTTAAGTTTCCGGAAAATTTCTGGAAAAACTTGGTCCTACTTCCTGGAAAATCCTGTAAAACTTCAGTATGACTCAATACAAGCATTTGACTCTAACAAATACGAATATACATGTTCATTTAATATTGTGGAGAATGATGATCGGTTTGTTTCTTAAAAACATATTTGGGGTTTCCCCTTACACTTATCTTTTGCAAAAATACCTTTAGGTGGAGTTAAGACTAGGCCAAAACAACAAAGTAAAGTATTTCCACATTTTAATTGAGAAATATGATCTACCAACAATAAAAATAAAGCATGCATACGGAAGCAAATAACAAACAAACAAAATAAAATCACACAAAACATGGGTTGCCTCCCAAGAAGCGCTTTTCTTTATTTACGAGTCTTGTAGCTAGACTCAAGGTCATGGGTTACCGTGTATCGCTTATGCTCACATAACCAAGCGTGAGCCATCTAATAGTCGCCTCATCTTTCTTATACTCATCTCCTAACTCTAGACATCCACGATAGTATCTTTTATTCTTTTCATGAGTATACTTAAGCCCTCTTCTCTTGTCATTCTCACTTAGCATTTCTATGGGTGGATACCTACTACACTTCTCCATGGAAAAATCCTTGAACCTAGGGTGTGTGCGGGGCATTTGATAGACAAAATCTTCATCCCCATCTGAGAATGTAATTAACCCTTCTATGAGTTTTTCATCGAGGTTGATCAACCATTTGAAAGGTTTTCCAAACACAACTTGGGTCAACTTATCATCAATAAACTCTCCTAGATTCTCCATAACCATGAACTCAACAAGATAAACCAAGCTTCCTACAAACACATGCAATGGTATTGCCCTAGCAATAATGTTTTCTCCTTTGTATTCTAACTCATCTACCATGATTTTATTGTATTCATTACGCGAGATTATGTTCATTGGGAGAGATGAGTTAAGATAGGCGTTAAAGCTCTTAAATCCGACCTTACAAGGAAATTGCATGTTGAATGAACTATCACACTGAATCCTAGTTCTAGGGTCAACATACCTAAGAGGGTTTATTTCCTCTTCCATCCTATTCTCATTAATCACATCACCATCATCAAGATCCTCATCGGAGTCTGAATAGTAAAAAGGACTAGCCCTACGGTCATCATCATGATCAGACTCCTCTAACTCAGAATTATTGTCAAAGTGGTGGTTGGGCGAGAGGTTAGGTGGGTTTTCATTCTCAACTAAAGGGAGTGGGCGGGCATTTGGAAGACCCTACGACAAAAAACACGAATAACGGGAATCAAACGATTAATGTTGTTGTTATCCATCGAAATAGTTTACGAACAAAGACACAAAGAAATAAGATAGACTAAAGAAACCTAAAAATAAAAATAAAATCTTACTAGAAAGGAATCTAGCAAGTAGACCTAATAAAAAGAAGTTCTAACCTAGACAATAACTATTCCCCGGCAGCGGCGCCAAAAACTTGATACGTGGGAATCGCACCAGGCTTTACCTCTCAAGGGATCTTGAGAAGCTTACAACCCCCACCAGGCAGTGTACCTGATCGTTGTAGTATAGTATAGTGACAAGTACCGGGGGATTGATCGTTCAGCTAGGAATAGTGTCGCTAGGATTAGAAAACCTAATTACTAGTGCTAAAGATGAGAGATGATTATTTTTGTATTTTTATATTTTTTAGAAAGCAAATTAAAATCTCGGGTTTGAAGGATTTGGGCGGAATTAGTTGCTAGTCAACTAACCCAATACTAAAGATGCAATCAAAATAAAATACTAGAAATGAAAATAAACTAAATTATACTAAGGTTGTGAGCAATAAGTGGAGAAAATGTGTTTACTTAGATTTCACTACTCCCTAGACATCTTTTACACGTTAATTACTTGTTATAGTTGCGTGGATGACGGATTGTATTCCTTAATACAATTCATGGGCTGGCGCACTTAATTCCCCAATCCTATGAGTGCCTACTTCACTCCTATGTCGAGCCGGCTAAGAAGCTCCTAACATGGGATCATTAGAATTTACTCATGCATTAAATACAACCAATAAAACCTAGTGCACGTCAGTTCATGTTTCCTAAGACGTTCAAGCATGTTACCATTTGGAGATCTGCCAGTTTTCTTAAGCCTAACATCGAAATCATTCATCCAATACAACCATAAACAAGTAATCAACACATAATTAACATCTAGGTTTCATTAGATCTAAGCAAACACAAGATAAATCTAGCCTAGCATGATGGAATTAATACAAGAACAAGACATAGACAACCAACACATAGACATATTGATTGAATTAAAAGAATACTTGTCTTAATTACACATGAAAGGGTTCAAGGGCTGAGAACCCTTGAAAAACCTGTAAAATTCGTACTAAGTTTGGCCTTAGGGTTTCTCCAAAACTTCTCTCTTTTAATGTGTAAAAATTAGAAAACTATATATAGGAAATAGGGTCTGACGGCGTCAAGACCAAATTGGTGACGCCGTCATCTTGTCGCCAAAAGAATTCTCGAACTGCCTTGATCTACTTCTGACGCCGTCACGTTATAACTTTTTCCAGGCCGTCACGTATTTTACTCTTGACGCTCTACCTTGTGACGCCTTCAATTCTGTACTGGGTCGTCATGAAAATTACTCTTGACGCCGTCAGGATTTTCTTCTTGACGCCGTCACCTACTGTTCCCAGCAAGGAAAATTAAGACTTTGGCGTTTTCTTCACTTTTATGCTCCAAAAACGTCCAAATTGCTTCCTTTTCCAGATTTTTCTCCCAAAGTACCTAAAATCACAAAAGGAACGATTTAGGGCAATATTTGATGAAATAAATTCAATTCCGGGCTTAAATGACCCCCTAAAAGTTGTTCATTTTTCGCCTCATCACTTGCCCTACTCCACTCCCCGAGTACCACACTCGAGAGTTTTCTTCACTATGTCAACAAACTCCTTATGGTGGAGAAACCTTACACACCTTGGCTTACACGAGTTAACGACACTAAGCTAAATGTCGAGTTCTAATCGTAGCTAGAACCAATCTCACGACTTCTTCAAGGCTTCACACCTTCTTCACAACTTCACAACTTCTTCAAGGCTTCACACCTTCTTCACACCTTCTTCTATGCACAACTAATTCACAACTACTAAACTACTTTACAACACACCTAGTTTCTACAATCAACAAATTTACACAACACTTTTACAAATATCTAACACAACTACAATATGAAACTAGCTATTCACAACACTACTACAATTAGATGGATGTAGAGGAGTGTTCTTCTTCTTGCACTTGAATGGATGAATCTTTGGATCACTTGGAAACAAAGACTTATGAATTATATGATCAAAGGATTTTAGATCTAGAAATGGAGGTTGGATCAGAAAGATTATAGTGCAAAAAGGTGAGAAAAATGTGTGAAATGATCCAATATTTATAGGGCCAGAAATTACTGTTCTGGAGCGTGCCGGTCCCCTTAATTAGGGGCCGGTCCCCTTAATCATTAAGGGGGCCGCCTAGTAAAATTAAGGGGGCCGCCCTCCTGAATGTTGGAAAAGTTTTTCTTGATAAAATTTGCTCTTTTTGGTTGGAAATTTAAAATCATATCTTTGTGGTTTAATATAGCATTACCAAAAATGATTTACAAATATATATAAAATATTTATATCATTTTATAAGATGTTATGTCTTAAGACAAAATTTCCTTTGATCATGTAATGCATAAGATGCTTAGTTTATGCATACCTTAAGTGATATTAGATGTAGAGGTAAATATTTTTTACCAAATACTTGTTTACGTCTTAATCTTGACTTAATTTGATTTGAGTTTGTGATTATCAAAACATAGGTTTATTGAGAGATATTAATAACCTTTTTAGACATTATTTATATCAACAATCTCCCCCTTTTTGATGATTACAAAACTTAAACTCATTAACTCAAAAATTAATTTTTAAACAAGTATTTTAGTGAGTTTATATTTACTTCTCCCCCTTTTTGTAGAATCAAAAAGGTTATGCCGAAAATTTTCAAACGTGAAAATTTGACGGGTAGATATATCCCCCTTGATGTGTACTCCCCCTCGTTTGGGGGCACCAAGGGAACGAGCTATGGAATGCTTTGCAAAAAAAATATTAGAAGCACAAGTATATGCATGCAAACATGTATAAGGTGATAAGGAAAAAAATAAAGCATGTTTGAAAGAAAGCATTCATATTAAATAATTGGTTGTGTCAAGACACAACATACAAGTAGCAATTTAGATTACACGTAGAAAAGCTTGTTCACAAACTAACAACTAGGAAAATACATCATCATGGCAAGAGTACATGGTCTTCATAGAGCTTTCAAGAAAAAGGGTGGTAGAGGCTTTATTTATTAAGCATATCAAATGCTTAATTAGGAGAACATGATGGTGATGATGGAGGAATGGGTGAGAATTATGGTGGAGGAATGATTGGAGAGGATGGTGGAGTTGGTGGTGGTGGTGGGTTGGTAAGCAAATGTTCAATATATGAAAACATATATTGAATTTCATCTCTAAGGCCAAAGATGACTGCGCGGTTGTGGATGCAACAAATACAAGTATCCCCATGGGATTCAAGTAGCCTCCAAGGCACGGGATTGGCAAAGAATGGTGGTGTAATTGGTGGAGATGAGAGATGAGCATCAAGTGGTGTTATTGGTGAAAGTGAGATGGTAAGATGGGTGGACATGGGTTCTTGTGTAGGAAGTGGTGATGATACTTGTGGTGACAAGTATGAGTTGATGTAGTCATTGATTGATGAGGTTGAGGGTATGGAGGATGAGGAAGTTCCATGAGTGGAAGGTGTTTTAGATGGTGCATTGGGTGAACTTGGGGATGAGCATTTGGGTGGAGGTGATGGGGTTTTGTTGTCTTCATTTGTTAAGTCAATGAAGAGTTGTTTTGGGGGGATGACCACAAGTTTTTGTTTCTTGGAGGCTTTGGAGTGTGAGGTGCTTGGTGGAGTCATGATGATTTAGATGGTGAATGATGAGATGAAGAATGGTGATTGTGGAGGGAATTTATAGTATGGAAATGGTTGATTTAGGTATGTATTTGAAATGGTTGAATGAGATTCTAAAATTAGTTGGGTTAAAATGGGAAATGGTAGCTGAAACTAGAGAAAGGGTTCACAAGATGCAAAAGAAAACAGTGAATCCAGTTCCAGATGGCCGGTCCCCTTAATTGTATGCCGGCCCCCTTAATAATTATGGGGACCGCCTAGGGAATTAAGTCCCAGACGACCAGAAACCCAAAATTTGCAGAATTTGGTGATTTTTCAAGTGTGTTTTCCCAGCAAGCTCTATTAGAAGTATATACTCTAGGAATGATGATATATAAACATAAATATATAACCAAATTTGCATGCAAATAAACATATTATAATCCATTTTGAAAATAAGCATAGCATAACATTAAGATAGTAGCATGATAACAATTAAAGTCTAAACATCATTCAAGAGATAAACAAGAAATAACACAAGTATTTCTGAATAAATCGGACAAATAGCAAATCATACAAATGTCTAAAAGAACCAAATAATAACAAGTAGCAATATGTCAATATCTCCTACTTCTTCTTCTTTCCAAGCATCTTCCTAAACATCTTCCCAACGGATTTGAATCCTCCTCGATGTTCTTCATGCATTTGTTGTTGACGGTTGATGATAGACGTTTGACGAGTGAAGAGAAGCTCATCGGTACGTTCATGAGGAAGAGGAATTTGATACTCAGTATCATCAATATCGGAAAGATTTTCAACAAAGGTCGTGGGGGATGGAGTACTAACACGTGAGGTGTTTTCCTCCTCATCATCATCGTCATCACGATGAGATGTAGAACCACGAGGCCTAGAATACAAAGGACCACGAGATTTTCCTTTGTCATTTCGAGAACGACGAGTACGAACACGAGTAAGTTGGTTCAAAGTAGGAAGGATATGAACGTAGTAGTCTCTTTGAAGATGTGGGTAATGTTCCATCACATAACGATAAAGCGTGTGAGAAACATACCGTAAGGAAGATTGGCATTTGGGGTGTTTTTGGCGGACATGATTCGATGAATAAAAAGATAAGCCAAATTGTATTGCTCTTCAGCAATTACACAATAAAGCATGTGGGCAATGCTCGCCGTGACATGATCACGGTGACCACCAGTACCAAACGCATTCTCTCGAATGAGTTCTTCCCACTTCTTCATATCTTGGCTTAGCTCTTTGAGTAGGATTTGATTGGAATGAATATCGACATTCTTCAACTTGATTACTCGACTAGTCGTACGACGTTCTAGTTCAAGCATTCGACGAATATCTTCAAGACTCAGAATCTCAGAATAGTAGGGGCCATCCTGAGGACGATATCTTTCAAGAGAGGAAAGATCCCATTCATTTGAGAAAACGGCTTGGCCATTGAATGGGATTCTAAGAATTTGTCCAAATTGAGCAAGAGTAAGAGTGATGAATTGATTTTGAATCATGAAGGAAATGAGGAGATGACCATAGGGATCGGTTTGCACCGTCACTTGGCTATAGAAGTCGAGGATAAAACGAGGAATGATTGGTTCGTTGATTTGGAAAAGACATTCAAAACGAATATTGGTGAACATTCGTTTGGTTTGATCATTTTCATAGAAAGATGGATCGACAATTCGTCCTTCGTGAATGTTTCTATTTTCAATAGGACGATAGAAACATGCAACTGAAGGAGACATGCCGGGAGTAGAAGAGACAATTGAAATGTATTTTTTGGTTTTGGAGACATCACCAACCGTGGTCTTAGGCATTTTCACCAAAACAATATAACAACAAAACTAGAATTAATATAAAAACAACTATTATGCATATGTTATATATATATGTATATATAATTATATGCAATATATGTGGAACGAAATTCTACTTCGACACAAAAAAAATATTCAATGAAGTAGTTTCATAATGTTCCTTTTATTTTGATTTTAAACTCGTTTAGAATATATGATATCAAAGAGTATGATATCATAATTCATTTCGAAACAAGGCTAGATATATATTAGATTATATATCTTCCATTTCATAAGAGTTTGACGCAACATAAGCTTGTTTAAAAGATTAAAATGTGAATTTTAGTATTCAAAAATATCATTTTCGAGACAAACCAAACGCTCCCTTAACTAGATAAAAACATCCTAAAACATCAATATATATATTGATTATATATCTTGATGACGTCTATTGATTCTAGTAGTATTAACAAATTTTATGAACTAGTTTTAAGTTTCAAATAACTACATATAGTTATAGTTTGTTCATGAACCAAACGCCCATGTTGTCTTCATGAACCATTTTATAACAAATTGAAAAGTATGTTTTGATTGTTTAGAACATTAAAACAATGTAATGTAGTAAGTTTTAAATAGTTTTTAAGAGTTATATCAACAATGTGCCTCTTGAAAAATAAAATTCAACAAGGGTTTATGGGCGATTAATGATTTTGACAAAATGATATGTTATACTAAATTTGAGTTGCAATACATCATCCTAATCCTATGGGAAGCATTTGGTAGTTCAATTTCTAGCTTCTATTACACTTAAATTTGAATTAAAATAAATTTTAATAAAATGCATAATTATTGATTAGACACCAAATCGAATGAAATGTGATGAAATGCATGTTGGAAAACTTACAAAAGATGTTGTTATATGTTTGGTTGATGTTTGCCCCTTGCGAAACAACCCCGGATTGGTGATATGGTGGAGGATTTTGATGGTTTTGGGTGTTTTGGTTCGTACTCAGCAGCAATGGGGAAGAGATGAATGAGCAAATGGAGTGTTTGGGAATGGAAATAAGGTGGAAAACGTATTTGGAAGTGTCAGATGGCCGGTCCCCTAAAATATTAAGGGGACCGCCCTCGATAACAAGTTGGTCCCCTTAATCTTTAAGGGGGCCGCCTTTGAAATTTTCGAAATTTCGCGGAATTAGTTTCTGGAACAAAAATATTTATACGTATATAATTAGATTTATAATATATCAAAAATACGTAAACGTTTATTGGCACGATGATAAAATTCTTAACAATTTTTAATTACCGTTTCGATAATTAAAATGTACCTTTGACAATTTTGGATAAAATGATCAAAGTGTTAAGTTGATGAAGGGTTTGAGGTGTGTTCGGGAATATGTGAATAAGTGTATATATATATATATATATATATATATATATATATATATATATATATATATATATATATATATATATATATATATTTATATATATAAGTATAAGTGTGAGTGAAAGATGGGTTGATGGGTGAGGTTTGAAAGATAGTAGCGGAGATAGGATATAGTCGGCGAGAGGAGTTTGTTTCATCCATAGTGTTCACGTACGAAGGCGTTCTTACATGATAAAAGTCCACTTGACTCATATCCCTTCATCATCATGAGTCTCCTAAAAGAGGACTTAATAGAATAACGCGAGGGGGGAAGGAAAGGGTTCGATAAAGAACAATTTCCTGGAGTTCTAGAAAGTCAACTAATGACGTATCTAGGTTATGTGCAAGCAATTATATATATATATATATATATATATATATATATATATATATATATATATATATATATATATATATATATATATATATATATATATATTAAGTATAAAAGTATATATATATATAAGTATATATATGATCGAACAAATAGAGAGAAAAAAAAACAAGCTATATCTATGCAAACAATGTAATCAACTAAAGCATATTTATCTAAGCATGGCAATGAGTTATGAAAGAATGGCGTACCCGGTGGTCTTCAAAAAAAAAACTTCAAAATCATCAAGATGATATATAGACTTTGAAAAAGTCTATGTTGAGAGAAACTTCAAGATTGCCTCAAGGAATGTTCATCTAGCCATTCGATCCCCATTGTCTCTTTGGTCCAAAGTTGTTTGGTCCAAATATGTTTAACATTTGACTAGGATGCATGAAAGGTGGTAGTATACCCCAAAGATTGTAGCTTTGTTGGTAGTTCCACATTTGATTACTATTGTTATTATAGTTTTGCCTATTTTGGTTTCTTCTTGGTTGAGGTGTTTTAGACCTAGGATTAGGATTATTTGATTTTCTAGGTGGTGGTGTTTTAGATCTTGTCTTAGATTTAGAAGATCCTACCTCGTTTTTCAAAGACGGTTATAAAAAGCTTTTACTTCTTCATTGTTGGCAAGAGGTATTTTTCTATCATTAATAAGTATATACTTAGGATTAGATTTTAGAGATTTTTGTTCGTTAGGTTCATTTTCGAATTTGACATTTTTAATCTCACTTGTTGAACCTTCATTTGAGTTAAATCCTGAACCGGTTTTATCTCCGGATGTTCTTTGAATACTTATTATTTTACTAAGTGAGTGACTACTATTTTCAAATTTATTAAGTTTTCGAATTTCTTCCCTAAGTATTTCGTTTTCACCTTTAAGCACTTGACATGATTTACATTCTTCAAAAATTTCTTTACCTTTTTCAAGTTGATGTATTTTAATTTTTAGTTCAAGTACTTCATTTTTCAATTGATTGTTTATGTATTTTAGTGATTTGTTTTTGGCCATTACTAGTTGTTCTAATTTGCATAGCCTATTATATTCATTATCTAGATCTTTTTCATCTAATGATACACTTTCATCACTAAAATATTCGATTTCGAAATGTACCTCATTTGATGTATTTGCCATAAGACACTTCTCTTCTTTTGTCGTTTCTTTCTCATCTTCATCACTATCACTCCAAGCGCCTCCAACAAAAGCTCTTTGATTTTGATCTCTTGTCATCATTGGACATTTTCCGATGAGGTGATTTGGATCACCACACTTGAAACATTTTCTTTCAATCTTGTTGTTCTTGTCATCTTTACTCTTTTGAAATGTTTTCTTTTCATCATGCGGTTGTCTTACGAATCTTCCTCGCCTTTTGAAGAATTTCTTGAAATCTCTTACGGCCATGGCGTATTCTTCGTCATCACTTTCGGAAGATGAGCTATCTTCGATACTAGATTCCTTTCTAGCTTTCAAGGCGATTGACTTGCTTTGCTCTCATTTTTCTTTGACCATTTCGGAATCCTTCTTAATGATAACTTCGTAAACTTTTAGATTTCCAATTAATTCATCAAGTTGCAATGTTGAAAAATTCTTCGATTCTTCAATAGCCGTCACTTTAGCTCGCCATTTTGGATGAAGAGCCCTAAGAAACTTCCTAACAAAATTCTTACTAGAAAAATTCTCATCAAGTGCTTTTAAACTTGTGATGATAGTGTTAAATCTAGCAAAAGCATTATCAATTGATTCCTCTTCCGGAATCGTGAATTGCTCATATTGTTGAACAAGTAGATCTATCTTGTTATCTTTGACTTGACTATTACCTTGGTGAGTTATTAGTAAAGAGTTCCAAATTTCTTTTGCGGTTTCACACATAAAGATCCTTTCGTACTCTTTACGTGGTAGCGCATTATAAATAACCATTTTTGCTTCATTATTTTTAGCAAGTATTCTTTTTAAATCATCATTTTGTTTTTCAAAAGGTACGATTTCATCTTTCTTAGTTTCGGGGTTATTTTGAATAGGTAAAAAATCACCATTAGTAATAACATGCCAAAGATCTAGATCTTTTGACTTCACATAAGTTTCGAATCGATTTTTCTAATATAAAAATCCATCACTTTCAAATAGTGGTGGTCTTTGCATAGATTGCCCTTCTAAATATTTTTCTGATTCCATAGATCGTTACAAGTTTTAAAATACAATATATTTTAAAGATCTTGCTAGACGTGGCTCCTGATACCAATTGTGGAAAACTAGAAGGGGGGTTGAATAGTTTTACGTCCTTTTAAAAATTTATTACCAAAATATTTTGTAGGTTATTAAAAAGAAACTTTCGATTCGATCTCAAGTGAATTCAAATGACAACCAATATAAGCAATTTTAATCTAATAATGAAAGTATTGAAATGTAATGAAGAAAAGATAGAGTTAGAAAGATCAAACCACAACACGCGAATTTATAGTGGTTCGGCTACAAGGACACCTTCCTTGCCCTACTCCACTCCCCGAGTACCACATTCGAGAGTTTTCTTTACTATGTCAACAAACTCCTTATGGTGGAGAAACCTTACACACCTTGGCTTACACGAGTTAACGACACTAAGCTAAATGTCGAGTTCTAATCGAAGCTAGAACCAATCTCACGACTTCTTCAAGGCTTCACACCTTCTTCACAACTTCACAACCTCTTCAAGGCTTCACACCTTCTTCACACCTTCACAACTTCACACCTTCTTCTATGCACAACTAATTCACAACTACTAAACTACTTTACAACACACCTAGTTTCTACAATCAACAAATTTACACAACACTTTTACAAATATGTAACACAACTACAATATGAAACTAGCTATTCACAATACTACTACAATTAGATGGATGTAGAGGAGTGTTCTTCTTCTTGCACTTGAATGGATGAATCTTTGGATCACTTGAAAACAAAGACTTATGAATTATATGATCAAAGGATTTTAGATCTAGAAATGGAGGTTGCATCAGAAAGTTTATAGTGCAAAAAGGTGAGAAAAATGTGTGAAATGATCCAATATTTATAGGGCCAGAAATTACTGTTCTGGAGCATGCCGGTCCCCTTAATCATTAAGGGGGCCGCCTAGTAAAATTAAGGGGGCCGCCCTCCTGAACGTTGGAAAAGTTTTTCTGGATAAAATTTGCCCTTTTTGGTTGGAAATTTGAAATCATATCTTTGTGGTTTAATATAGCATTACCAAAAATGATTTACAAATATATATAAAATGTTTATATCATTTTATAAGATGTTATGTCTTAAGACAAAATTTCCTTCGATCATGTAATGCATAAGATAGTTTATGCATACCTTAAGTGATATTAGATGTAGAGGTAAGTATTTGTTACCAAATACTTGTTTACGTCTTAATCTTGACTTAATTTGATTTGAGTTTTGTGATTATCAAAACATAGGTTTATTGAGAGATATTAATAACCTTTTTAAACATTATTTATATCAACAAACGTTATGATTGGCAACAACAATCCACGAGTTGATTTCGACAAATTGGGAATTACTGAGAACTCGTGCAAGATTGTTAAAGATATTCTACTTGCACATCCATGCAAACACGGCTAAGGCGAATTTGGATGATGAGTCTTTCACTGTTACGCTGGATCGACAAGTCTACACTGTAGATCACGACGTCCTTCGTACAGTCCTTCTCCTGCCTCAAACTGACAACGAATTTGCTCCTATACTACCTGAACTGGACCTTCTTGACTTCTTTATTGAGTTAGGATATGATGTTGATGATGACGTACCTCTGGTCAAACATTCCAGATTCAATGCCAAGAATATACCTCAGCCCTGGAGAACATTCTGTCTGTTAGTTGTAAGATCTATATCAGGAAGAAAGAGTGGTCACGAACATCCTAGACTTGAGCATTTACAAACGTTTTGGGGAATGGTGACTTTGACACCTATTGACTTTGCAGTTCCAATCATGAACGATATAGTCTACAGCATCCAAACCGAACGCGTAAAGACTATGATCCCGTTCACAAGATTCACCAAGCTTCTCATTGAACATTTCTGCAAAGACACTCTAGAATTTATCAAAAGGATGGCAGACCCTAATGAGCCGAAGCACCTCTTCGAGGACGACTTCACCACCTCCTTCATCAAGATGACCACTTCCTCTACCAAGATCAAAGGAATGAGGCTTCCCGAATATCTTCTTGATGACAAAATCAAGAAAAGTCTGAACTACAAATTCTATGATAATGCTTACAAAGGGGTAGAGGAAGAAGCCACTATACAGGCTCGCAGCAAAGGAAATGTGAAATCTGGGAGTACTACAAGCACCACTGGCTCACCTCAGACTAAGTCTAAGGCTACTCCCAAGACAAAACCATCTGCTAAACCCAAGACTTCCGCCAAACCTAAACCGACATCCAAACCTAAGCCTGCAACCAAGCCAAAGAAGAAGGTAACTCCTGAGTACATTCTTCAAGATTAACCTACACCTCTACCGTCTGAAAGCGATTCTGAGTTCGACACGGAATCTGAAGAAGAAGAAGAAGAATAAGACTTTGAAAGAAGAGTTAGAGTACCTGAAGAAGCATTTCCTGCAACGGAGATCGCCATACAACAAAGTCTTGAAACTTTTGAAGTAGAGTCTAGAAAAAGAAAAGGGATCACGATTAATGAGCCAAATTATGATGAAGAAGATGAACCAATCGTTGAACAGTTGATCGACAAACGTAAATTGAAAAGTATAATTGTCGACACACGAGCTGAAGAAAAACAACTTCGCAAAGAACAAAGGAAAGCAGCACTCCAAAGCCGACTTGAGTCTCAACCTTCACTACCACCACCTGTCAATCAATCAGAACATGAAGGAGCTACAAGTAGCATGATTCCTCCCACTGTGTCCACTACTTTAGAACCAGCTTCACAACCTGATGACATAGTTAAAGACACAGATTTTACAGGAGATATCACTATGACTAAGACTGCACATGTAGAGGAGAATCTTGGCGGACAAGAGTACATTGCTACGGATCAGGAACATGAATACCTCATTACTCCAGAGTTTCTTGCACGAGAAGCAGAGGAACGAAGAAGAAAAGAAAATGAAGAGAAGAATGCTTTCGACACCGACATATTTCTCAAATCATCTTCTCAGCAGACTTCCTCAGTGCAACCTCCACCTCCTCAAGACCCTCCACCAAAGGATCCGAATCCTCCTGCTTCTTCTTCAAGCTCTCACAACGAGTCGTCATCCAAATCATCACCTGAGCATTCATCTCCCACACCTTCTGAAACCGCATCAAAGCAACATTCAATCAATGAACCTACTCAACCAGTTGATCTTCAGGAGCAAGTTAACAAACTTACCACCATGGTTACCGGTCTTGCCAAACAAGTTGAAGATTTTCAGGAGTCAAAGCAGCTGATCGATAAGTTCTTGAACTCTGATTACACAGGATTTATTAAGACTGTCACACAAGATTATCTTACTGAAAATCTAGTTGAGATTGTCACTCCTGAAGTAGCAAACCTCATTGAACGAATCAAGGACAACTTGGATCACAGAATCAGAAGTGTCGTTAGAAAAATGTTGTCAACCACACCATTCACGCTTCACACTGCAAAAGCTTCTACTGCAGCTCCAACCGTCCCTGAATTATCCTTCGATGACCTGCTTGCTAAACTCTTCGACAAAGTTGCCTACAAAACCACACAGACTACTAAAGAAAAAGCACTTGTTGATGCTATGTCGGCTTACATGTCCAAAGAGTCATGCAAAGATGCAGCTGGAACCCTGAAAAGGTCAAGGAAAGATGATGACCCTGACCCGAACTCAAAAGGTAAGAAACCTAAGTCTGGAACCGGTCCCTCATCTTCTTAACAACCACGAAAGGACTCCATTCCTCCTAGAAATCAACAACACACCTCAGCTACCGGTCAAGGTCCAACTGAAGAGGAAGAAACTTTCATGGAACCTACTGATGACTACCAAGGTCAACCTGACACAAATTACCATGCCTCACCTATTCCCGATTCTCAAGCCGAACCATCGTCACCATCAAAGGCTAAAGACAAGGATGCTACATCTAAGTCTAAGAAATCAAAGAAAAGAAGGCGTCATTCATGGCTCGACAATGATGACACACCTCAGAATGACTGGTTGACAGAATTGGTACAAGCTCAACCTCCACTCGAAGATGAAGAACCCCTTCTAGGCAACACACTACAACTTACACAAATCATTATGAAGGATCTTCAGATTGAGAAACTTACAAAGGAGGAGCTCATAAGAATCAATAGGGATGCACAGGAATTCCTTAAGTCCAGATCTGGAAACAAAGTGGAATATGAGTATCACATACAGAATATAGCTAGTGCAATGTCTGGCAAGTTTGACTGGCTAAATCCTGAAGTGAATATCGATCTCAGTTCCAAAAACCTCGAAAAGCCTTACTTCACTGACTGGACTAAACCATTACCATTGAAAGGATTTCCAGAAAAACCCAAGTTACCTTACAGCTTCTTCTTCAACAAAGATCTTCGTAACCTTCAACTCACCAAAGAGAAATCCAAGAAGAAATATGCTTCCTCACTCACAATCTCAGTACCAACCGCAAGATACGAAGTTCCTGCAATTGAAGAGTCTACTCCAATTTTCAGCAACTCTATCGTAGCTTACGACAGAGATGCTCTACACGGGATTCAACACTGGCCAGAACGTCGTCGTCTCGGTTATACCAGCAGATTAGGAGAGAAATCATTGGAAAATGTGAAGCATAAATCTAAGATCATTGCTATCTTGGAGATTCAAGAGTCACAACGGTTTAACTACATATTCATGCGTGAGATTGTGGTTAAACGACAAGATGAAAAGAAGTACAAGTTCTCCGAAGCAGACTTTCCAGACCTTAATCTCAATGACATCGAAGACATGTATCTCGAAAAGGTTCAAGGAAGAATGCGTGGATTCGAGAGAGAAATTCAGTACAACTTCATGGCATCACTACTTCTATTCATCCGACGATTGATAGTTCAAGAAAGAGTGGAAGATCTTCAGCTTGGAGTGGAAAGTTACCAAGAGAAGATCAATTTGACAAAGCCGCAATTCATATTTGATGGAATCTATCAAATGTCACAGTTTACTCTCATCCAAGAACCTTCATTTGGTTTCACCTACATCAACAGCAAAAAGCTACAAAACTTCATGAGGTTCGATGAGATACACAAATTCTGTGATGTTACACTTAAATCCATTCGTGATGGGCTTGTCAAAAGGTTGAATGATGATCGCCGAAAGATAGCAAAAGGGGAACAACCTAGATGGAAATCCAGCTCAAGAAGACAAGTTCGTAACTTTGTCTTGAAGATTGAAGAAAGGTTATTTCGACGGGAACAGATCAGACGACTGGAAAGCTATATCGGTGTCAGACCATCATTTCCTATCAGGCTCTTCGAAAGACCCGAACCCAAGTTCACTGACTTTGATGCTCCACTTCCTGATGAAGATTATATTGGTACATTTGGATATTAATTTTTCAATATTAATTGTTTCATTTGATTGAACTGTTTTCATTATGGCTTGTACACACATAACAGTGTACAACCCGTACTTGTAATGAAAGGACCCTGAGGTACGCTTCAGTGCTTCAATCCTTATATAAAGAGCGAAGGCTTCTTACTTTTGAGTAGAATTAATCAAACATTTTCTGATTTTCATAATTCTGCTCAAAAGGCAAGTATTTCACCTCAATGAGTATTCACTTGTTGAGGGGGAGCACTTGAAAAAAAATCATCGTTTGAAAAACAAAAAGTTCTTGTTGATATCTCCCCGTAAGACTCAAAAACCATATTTTAATCAAAAGTTTATCAAAAACAACATCTCATATGCTATTTTTGAGGGGGAGAATAAAATATTAAAGTTCAAAGTTGCTTAAAGTCAAATCTCATGCGAGCTGACTCAGAATTGACCCAGGAATTGACGAAACATAAAAGTTAGTAATCTCGAAAAGACTTATCCTCGACGGGTAATAACATCAAGTTAGTTACTAGAGCTAGTTGTCACCTAAAAGCTGACAATGGAACTCTTTAACTAGCCACGTAAGCGTGTCTCGAAAAGGATTTGTCTTAGTAGAAATGTACCATTTCGAGAAACTTTCTGTGGATTTGACCAGGCTGGGTAATAACTTCAAGCTAGTCTAACTAGTGATGTAAGCGTGTCTCGAATCGGTCAGGTTCACTGAAAGTGGATCAATTCAAAAAGGTGCTTGTTCCTCCCGCATGTGCAAATTTATTAATTACTTATGAGCACATGTGAAGGGGGAGCCTTTCATAAATAAACACAAAACTCTCAAAGTGTTTAAACAAAATATTTGATATTCACAAACACTTTGAGAGATTTTCAAAGGTTTCTTGGCTATTGTCGGATAATCATGGAGTTATAAGGTGATTAAGATAGGAAATACAGTCCTATGATCCGCCAGAGCCGGAGGGATCTACCCAAGGACATCACCAATAGTTAGAATTAAAAGTCCTTAGGTATGATACGATAAAAGGAGAAAAGAATGAAAGGGGAAAGAAGGAGTTGAAGAATTAAAAGGAAAAGTAAAGAAAAGGGTGAAAAGAAATAGCCCTCCATATGTTCAACCTTAGGGCAGACACCGGGTTCAATTCATATGCTACTGGTTGTTGCTAAGGTGACGCCGGTATTGAAGATAAAGTCGTCATGGACCCAGTGACGCAATGCACTAAACCTTCTTAACCACTCAAGTTCTCTTAAAAGAGCTTGTTTCATTCTCACGGGGAACCGATGTAATCTATCGACTTATCTCTTAGAGATGGTTGATATTGAAGCAGGAGACCCCTCCCTAGTCTCCGCATAGGAAACCTAAGTGTGCACTTTTCGAGTCTAGAGCCATGAGATACATCAAAGATCTCTTAGGAACACTTAGTATTTCTACAACTGGTGTTCTACATCAATGGACACTAGCTGTAAATTATCGAGTCCTTTGCAGATCTTAGCAATCTGCCGAGAACGTTTATGAGAGAATTTACATGAGTATTTCTCAATGATTGAACTGAAATCTTGCAAGGGTCAACATCAAACAGCCCTGACATCAAGTCACTTCGGTAACTCCTTGCGGGTTACGCTTAGTATTTGCGGTGGTTTCTTAGCGGTCTATAGTCGTGGAGTGATCCCCAACGACTCACCCAGTCATTGAGCTACTTAGTAGGTCTCGTAAGCTCCTTTGGGAGTATCTGATATGGGAACGGCCTTGATAAGTGTTAGAAGGAGTCTTCACACTATGTTGTTGATGATCTCTAATTCCTTATCTGTAAGTACCGGATGTTTTATTGCTAACTGTTTACATGCAGGGTTACATCATCTCCATGGCGACGGATTCCAGATGCTCATACATGCATCTTGAAGTCATCAAAAGCTCCCTCAAAGATCAACGCAACACAAAGTTCAAAGAAAGATTCTACGCCAAAAAGAAGAATCTACAAAGTATAAAGACTAAAGATCTTATGTGAAAGAAAGGGACTACGTGCATGTATAAGTCAGAATTCAAAGATGTATGAGCATGTTGGAATGACGGACTACTACCACAGATGCGGAAGTGACGAAAGGCAAATAACTTCATTACTTGATCACTATCACAACAACAATGAACAAAGCACAAAGAACGATGAATGATTCTTATCTCATGATTATTGAAAGACGTCTAATGCTATGAAAGTCAAAGATGAAGAAATGACAAAGACGTCAAGCAACCGTGATGACCGACCCTTAGGGGGAGATTGTTGGGATCAAAGTTTTACTATTTTATCAAGTCTCGGTCATTTGTAATAATAGGTTGCTTAAGTTATTATTTACTTTCATTTACATTGTGTATTAAGTTTACTAGGCTTAAGAATGAAGTCCATGGGCCTTAAGCCCATACGAAATTATGAGAAGGGAAGGACTAGGAGTGTTGCCCTAGCTCCTTACCTATAAATACTAGTCTTAGGTCTCTTGTAAACTTGGTTGTTTATTTGAAATCATAAGGAAACTCTTGCACTTATATTTCTCTCATTCAAATATTCACCCAACTCCTTATATCTATCTCATTCTTGTTTGTGTGAAATCAATATGGTGACCTAACAAGTTGTCACTAGATGAACTAATTGGCAACTTGAAGGTCCATGAAGAAATTATAAGAAGAGATTCGGAAACGGTCAAAGTCAAGAAAGAACAAACCAAATCCATTACTCTAAAAGCCAAAAAGGAACCTAGTGACGATGATGATTCAAGTGACGAGAGTGAAGACGAAGAATATGCACTGGCCGTAAGAGAATTCAAGAAATTCTTCAAGAGACGAGGAAGATTCACTAGATCACCACGAGACGAAAGAAAACCGTTCCAAAGAAATAGAAGTGATAACTACGGGAAAAGAAAGTGCTTTACATGTGGAAGTCCAAATCATCTCATTGGCGAATGTCTAAAGCCGCCGGGTTATGAAAATCAAGGTGCCTTTGTTAGTGGAACATGGAGTGATAGTGACAAAGAAGAAGTGGAAAAACCAAGAGACGAAAAGTGTTTTATGGCAAAAGGAACCGACGAAATATGTTTATGAATTGACTTGGAGCCTGACGAATGGATCAAGGATAGCGGATGTTCAAGGCACATGATGTAACACCCCCAAAATACCGCAGCGGAAGACTGTGTCATAGGGGTGCTACTTCATAATACAAAGTACAAGTTATAGAAAACGAACTCTAAATGAGACGTTTTGAAAAGTTACCATTCGATTAATGAATTCAAAGTTACAAACATGAGATTCCAAAGTATGATACATAAATGTATACAAAATGTTTTGAATGGTAAATGATAAAAGCGTAAGTCTTCAGAATATGCAGCTTGACTCTAAGTTTCACGCACTAGCTATCGCCATACTAACCTGAGATAAACATGCTAAAGTGTCAACACAATGGTTGGTGAGTTCATAGAGTTTGTCTTAAAACAGTTGAAAAGCCTAAAAAGAATGTTCACATAGCAAAGGCATCGTGAATCCACTCAGTTACAAGTCCCGCCATAAGAGACTTGTAACCTGTGTGTTCACAACCCACTGCTAACATATAGTATAATAAAGAAATGTATAAGTTCATCAAGACAATTAAGCAATTAGTAGTGAGTCTTTACTTCATCTCCGAAGACCTCACTTTTATGATGTATCCAAACATTCGCAAATGTTAGGATGTATCAATGACAACTGGGAGCCACTGCCCAAAGATAACTGGGAGCCACTTCCCAAAGAAAACTGGGAGCCACTTCCCAAAGATAAAAGTTTACTGGGAGCCACTTCCCAAAGATAAAAGATTACTGGGAGCCACTTCCCAAAGTTAAAAGACAGTAATGTATGTATGAAATCAAGTATAATGCAATCAAGTATAAGACAATCAAGTATAAAACAATCAAGTATAAATGTTTTGAGTATTTGTACAAGTAAGCAAGTAGTTGTGCATGTATCTCCCCCAAAGAGTTAAAACAAGTATGAAAAGAGTAGGGGCTATGACTCACCTTAAGTCTATGTAATGAGAAATGAAAGTGGTAGTCGAATCGCGAAAGTCTCTAAGAGCAGCCTATAATAGAACGTTGCGACTTAGGTTTGGAGTAACGTCTAAGAATATGAAGAATTGCCAATATATGTCTTGCATAATGTTCATGATGTAGTACTTAGTATATAGTGCAAGTCGTTGAATATAAGTGGTCTATGAAACATGTATAGGTTGTATATCTCTTACTACCGTTCAGGCCGACATAATTCAGAAGTCATGGAGTAAACGTTCGAGGAGCCAGGACACTTTAATTCGTAAATCCACAACTCATCTCGATGGCTTACTTAATGAACTCCTCACATGAGGCTCCCTACTATTGTAGTATTTGATAACATATATATATATAAGTTTTTGATCTTTAAAAGTTATATGGTCTTTAGTCGTGGCTTTGCCGTGACCTTGGTCATTGTTACCATGGTCTTGAGACTCAACCTTGGCTTTAGCCATGGTTGTGGTCTTGGCTTTAGGTCATTAGACCTCTTGGTCTCATCTAATTATAATCCATTATATAGTTACTTGGTACTTAAAACGGGCTGTTAAGAATTTGAAGAAAATTATCACTCAGAAAGCGTTTTCAGGGCTCGAGCTTCTTTGTTCCTGAACGAAAACGTCGTTCCGGAAAACTTTCATGTTTTAACTTTTTGATGAATCGAAACAGAAGTGGGACTTTCAAAATTGACAGAATGCAAAACAGTTTGCATAGGCAGTTTTGCCGTTTCGGTTTTGCTAGCTTCAAATGATCATAACTTTTGACTCGGGTACTCATTTTGGGTGATTCAAATTGCTATGTTTTCCTTGTTAAGTCCTATTTAACAGTAAGTAGGTGTCAAATATCATAGTTGTACTATTTTGGTCGTGGTTTTCCATAAAAATCACTAGTTTGCTTGTTTACTTGTCATAAGTTATCCTATGTATACCAATACTTGTTTTATCCATTTTTAAACATCATGAACACAATAACAAGAACATATATAGCATGAAAGGAACACAAAGAGCATGAAAATGATATTGAGCAAGAAGTATGTTAGGGTTTGCTTACAACTTTTGGGTTTCTAAAGAAAGGAAGTCAAGTATAGAACTAGGACACTAAACCTATGCTTGTAAACCCTTCACCACAACTCTTGTAACCCTTGCTAGCCTTGATATAACCCTTGTGAAAACCATTTAACTTCAGCCCTAGTAACCTTGTGTAGCTCCTAATTCAACCATGGAATCACCAAACAAACTTAAGAACTAGGTAGAGAATACTAAGACATTGAACTTTGTAGTGTAACTTGTATATTGAAGATCAAAGGATCATGGTGCTAGGTATTTATGTTGTGGCGTTTTTGGTGATGAAGAAAGGAAGGGATTAGCTTGCTATTTATACTATGAATGAGGAGGTTAGGAAGGTGGCTAGGAAATTACATAAACTTGGTGACCAAGTTTAACTTGAAGCCTAAGTTGTAAACATGTGTACATCTAATGAATCAATGGTCTAGATCAAGCCACAAGTGTGAATCCCCCCCCCCTATTGGCGGTTCATAAGGGATAAGGGTGACTAGATGAGTAGTCATGGTCTTTGGGTGATAATATCCTAAGTATGTAGCTAGTTTTGACTCCGTAAATTGCTAACCGTAAATGCTTAAGTCACGAAACGTAAAACCGGGTATCCTAAAAATATGAAACTTATAAATATGGTTAAACATGTCAATATACTCCATAATAAAATATAAAATGAGTGGTAGGATCTATCGGGTGCTAAAACTCTGCTAAAAACTGGAAACACGGGTCTAAAACGCGTAATTCGCGTAAAACGCTGAACTGGAAAACGTAAAATTCCGAAACTTTTGGAATTGTCCTAAAATGAGAGAAAATCATATTTCTATTGTTTATAATATTTTATGGACATATCGGGATGCTAGAATGACGTTTAAACCTAAAAGTAAATCTCGGACACGGCTTTGTGATTTTTGCAGAAATGATCCGACGAGCGTCAAACTCTCGGATTATCGTTAAAATAGTTTAACTTACGAGAATATGAAATAAAAATTTCTGAGATGAATAGTGAAAAGTGAATAGTAAAAAGTGAATAGTGAAATTTTCGGGAATAAAAGTTAACCTGAAATTGCGAATTGTTACAGTCTCTACCCCTTAAGGAGAACTTTGTCCCGAAGTTTAGTTGATGTTAACTACTTATGGTGTGTCTTAAGAGAATTCAGGATTTCAGGATCTCTAAAATAGTGGTGTTCACTCTGATTCGTCTAAGGTTGTGGTTAAGGAGTCGTATCGGCTACAATTAAGCCCACTTATTTATAACACATTATTTACATAAAGAAGCGTCCAAATTTATGTAAGTAAGGGATCATAAACTTATGGTTCGGTGATTTACAATTTCTTTATTTAAATGAAGAGGCGTCCCAATCCATTTAAATAAGGAGATTCTAAATCATCCTACTTAAGAATTTCCGACACAAAATCCGCCTTCTGAGGCCGATAGTAAGATAATCAAGTCATCAAATCCCTAAAGCTAAGCAATAATATTATTTAACTCAAATCTTGTGTCTCATCAAACAAGAACTGTCACAAGATCAAGTTAAATAATTAGTTATTACTGAGCTCCATGTTTTTAATGACTCAACTAATCTCTGGGGCTCCTTATAATACTAAAGTCACATCATCTAATAGCGTGGAACTAAGCAAACCTCTAACCAAAAAGCATATGTGTATGTATTGTGTATAAGGCAAATAAAGAGGAAGGTCTCAACGTATATAGCAGTTATAGTCTAGGCACTAAATGCAACCTAGTTCTCTATAACCAAGGCTCTGATACCAATCTGTAACACCCCCAAAATACCGCAGCGGAAGACTGTGTCATAGGGGTGCTACTTCATAATACAAAGTACAAGTTATAGAAAACGGACTCTAAATGAGACGTTTTGAAAAGTTACCATTCGATTAATGAATTCAAAGTTACAAACATGAGATTCCAAAGTATGATACATAAATGTATACAAAATGTTTTGAATGGTAAATGATAAAAGCGTAAGTCTTCAGAATATGCAGCTTGACTCTAAGTTCCACGCACTAGCTATCGCCTTACTAACCTGAGATAAACATGCTAAAGTGTCAACACAGTGGTTGGTGAGTTCATATAGTTTGTCTTAAAACAGTTGAAAAGCCTAAAAAAAATGTTCACATAGCAAAGGCATCGTGAATCCACTCAGTTACAAGTCCCGCCATAAGAGACTTGTAACCTGTGTGTTCACAACCCACTGCTAACATATAGTATAATAAAGACATGTATAAGTTCATCAAGACAATTAAGCAATTAGTAGTGAGTCTCTACTTCATCTCCGAAGACCTCACTTTTATGATGTATCCAAACATTCGCAAATGTTAGGATGTATCAAAGACAACTGGGAGCCACTGCCCAAAGATAACTGGGAGCCACTTCCCAAAGAAAACTGGGAGCCACTTCCCAAAGATAAAAGTTTACTGGGAGCCACTTCCCAAAGATAAAAGATTACTGGGAGCCACTTCCCAAAGAAAAAAGACAGTCATGTATGTATGAAATCAAGTATAATGCAATCAAGTATAAGACAATCAAGTATAAAACAATCAAGTATAAATGTTTTGAGTATTTGTACAAGTAAGCAAGTAGTTGTGCATGTATCTCCCCCAAAGAGTTAAAACAAGTATGAAAAGAGTAGGGGCTATGACTCACCTTAAGTCTATGTAATGAGAAATGAAAGTGGTAGTCGAATCGCGAAAGTCTCTAAGAGCAGCCTATAATAGAACGTTGCGACATAGGTTTGGAGTAACGTCTAAGAATACGAAGAATTGCCAATATATGTCTTGCATAATGTTCATGATGTAGTACTTAGTATATAGTGTAAGTCGTTGAATATAAGTGGTCTATGAAACATGTATAGGTTGTATATCTCTTACTACCGTTCAGGCCGACATAATTCAGAAGTCATGGAGTAAACGTTCGAGGAGCCAGGACACTTTAATTCGTAAATTCACAACTCATCTCGACGGCTTACTTAATGAACTCCTCACATGAGGCTCCCTACTATTGTAGTCTTTGATAACATATATATATATATATATATAAATTTTTGATCTTTAAAAATTATATGGTCTTTAGCCGTGGCTTTGCCGTGACCTTGGTCATTGTTACCATGGTCTTGAGACTCAACCTTGGCTTTAGCCATGGTTGTGGTCTTGGCTTTAGGTCATTAGACCTCTTGGTCTCATCTAATTATAATCCATTATATAGTTACTTGGTACTTAAAACGGGCTGTTAAGAATTTGAAGAAAATTATCACTCAGAATGCGTTTTCAGGGCTCGAGCTTCTTTGTCCCTGAACGAAAACGTCGTTCCGGACAACTTTCGTGTTTTAACTTTTTGATGAATCGGACCAGAAGTGGGACTTTCAAAATTGACAGAATGCAAAACAGTTTGCATAGGCAGTTTTGCCGTTTCGGTTTCGCTAGCTTCAAATGATCATAACTTTTGACTCGGGTACTCATTTTGGGTGATTCAAATTGCTATGTTTTCCTTGTTAAGTCCTATTTAACAGTAAGTAGGTGTCAAATATCATAGTTGTACTATTTTGGTCATGGTTTTCCATAAAAATCACTAGTTTGCTTGTTTACTTGTCATAAGTAATCCTATGTATACCAATACTTGTTTTATCCATTTTTAAACATCATGAACACAATAACAAGAACATATATAGCATGAAAGGAACACAAAGAGCATGAAAATGATATTGAGCAAGAATTATGTTAGGGTTTGCTTACAACTTTTGGCTTTCTAAAGAAAGGAAGTCAAGTATAGAACTAGGACACTAAACCTATGCTTGTAAACCCTTCACCACAACTCTTGTAACCCTTGCTAGCCTTGATATAACCCTTGTGAAAACCATTTAACTTCAGCCCTAGTAACCTTGTGTAGCTCCTAATTCAACCATGGAATCACCAAACAAACTTAAGAACTAGGTAGTGAATACTAAGACATTGAACTTTGTAGTGTAACTTGTATATTGAAGATCAAAGGATCATGGTGCTAGGTATTTATGTTGTGGCGTTTTTGGTGATGAATAAAGGAAGGGATTAGCTTGCTATTTATACTATGAATGAGGAGGTTAGGAAGGTGGCTAGGAAATTACATAAACTTGGTGACCAAGTTTAACTTGAAGCCTAAGTTGTAAACATGTGTACATCTAATGAATCAATGGTCTAGATCAAGCCACAAGTGTGAATCCCCCCCCCCCTAGTGGCGGTTCATAAGGGATAAGGGTGACTAGATGAGTAGTCATGGTCTTTGGGTGATAATATCCTAAGTATGTAGCTAGTTTTGACTCCGTAAATTGCTAACCGTAAATGCTTAAGTCACGAAACGTAAAACCGGGTATCCTAAAAATATGAAACTTATAAATATGGTTAAACATGTCAATATACTCCATAATAAAATATAAAATGAGTGGTAGGATCTATCGGGTGCTAAAACTCTGCTAAAAACTGAAAACACGGGTCTAAAACGCGTAATTCGCGTAAAACGCTGAACTGGAAAACGTAAAATTCCGAAACTTTTGGAATTGTCCTAAAATGAGAGAAAATCATATTTCTATTGTTTATAATGTTTTATGGACATATCGGGATGCTAGAATGACGTTTAAACCTAAAAGTAAATCTCGGACACGGCTTTGTGATTTTTGCAGAAATGATCCGACGAGCGTCAAACTCTCGGATTATCGTTAAAATAGTTTAACTTACGAGAATATGAAATAAAAATTTCTGAGATGAATAGTGAAAAGTGAATAGTAAAAATGAATAGTAAAAAGTGAATAGTGAAATTTTCGGGAATAAAAGTTAACCTGAAATTGCGAATTGTTACAGTCTCTACCCCTTAAGGAGAACTTCGACCCGAAGTTCAGTTGATGTTAACTACTTATGGTGTGTCTTAAGAGAATTCAGGATTTCAGGATCTCTAAAATAGTGGTGTTCACTCTGATTCGTCTAAGGTTGTGGTTAAGGAGTCGTATCGGCTACAATTAAGCCCACTTATTTATAACACATTACTTACATAAAGAAGCGTCCAAATTTATGTAAGTAAGGGATCATAAACTTATGGTTCGGTGATTTACAATTTCTTTATTTAAATGAAGAGGCGTCCCAATCCATTTAAATAAGGAGATTCTAAATCATCCTACTTAAGAATTTCCGACACAAAATCCGCCTTCTGAGGCCGATAGTAAGATAATCAAGTCATCAAATCCCTAAAGCTAAGCAATAATATTATTTAACTCAAATCTTGTGTCTCATCAAACAAGAACTGTCACAAGATCAAGTTAAATAATTAGTTATTACTGAGCTCCATGTTTTTAATGACTCAACTAATCTCTGGGGCTCCTTATAATACTAAAGTCACATCATCTAATAGCGTGGAACTAAGCAAACCTCTAACCAAAAAGCATATGTGTATGTATTGTGTATAAGGCAAATAAAGAGGAAGGTCTCAACGTATATAGCAGTTATAGTCTAGGCACTAAATGCAACCTAGTTCTCTATAACCAAGGCTCTGATACCAATCTGTAACACCCCCAAAATACCGCAGCGGAAGACTGTGTCATAGGGGTGCTACTTCATAATACAAAGTACAAGTTATAGGAAACGAACTCTAAATGAGACGTTTTGAAAAGTTACCATTCGATTAATGAATTCAAAGTTACAAACATGAGATTCCAAAGTATGATACATAAATGTATACAAAATGTTTTGAATGGAAAATGATAAAAGCGTAAGTCTTCAGAATATGCAGCTTGACTCTAAGTTCCACGCACTAGCTATCGCCTTACTAACCTGAGATAAACATGCTAAAGTGTCAACACAGTGGTTGGTGAGTTCATATAGTTTGTCTTAAAACAGTTGAAAAGCCTAAAAAAAATGTTCACATAGCAAAGGCATCGTGAATCCACTCAGTTACAAGTCCCGCCATAAGAGACTTGTAACCTGTGTGTTCACAACCCACTGCTAACATATAGTATAATAAAGACATGTATAAGTTCATCAAGACAATTAAGCAATTAGTAGTGAGTCTCTACTTCATCTCCGAAGACCTCACTTTTATGATGTATCCAAACATTCGCAAATGTTAGGATGTATCAAAGACAACTGGGAGCCACTGCCCAAAGATAACTGGGAGCCACTTCCCAAAGAAAACTGGGAGCCACTTCCCAAAGATAAAAGTTTACTGGGAGCCACTTCCCAAAGATAAAAGATTACTGGGAGCCACTTCCCAAAGAAAAAAGACAGTCATGTATGTATGAAATCAAGTATAATGCAATCAAGTATAAGACAATCAAGTATAAAACAATCAAGTATAAATGTTTTGAGTATTTGTACAAGTAAGCAAGTAGTTGTGCATGTATCTCCCCCAAAGAGTTAAAACAAGTATGAAAAGAGTAGGGGCTATGACTCACCTTAAGTCTATGTAATGAGAAATGAAAGTGGTAGTCGAATCGCGAAAGTCTCTAAGAGCAGCCTATAATAGAACGTTGCGACTTAGGTTTGGAGTAACGTCTAAGAATACGAAGAATTGCCAATATATGTCTTGCATAATGTTCATGATGTAGTACTTAGTATATAGTGTAAGTCGTTGAATATAAGTGGTCTATGAAACATGTATAGGTTGTATATCTCTTACTACCGTTCAGGCCGACATAATTCAGAAGTCATGGAGTAAACGTTCGAGGAGCCAGGACACTTTAATTCGTAAATCCATAACTCATCTCGACGGCTTACTTAATGAACTCCTCACATGAGGCTCCCTACTATTGTAGTATTTGATAACATATATATATAAGTTTTTGATCTTTAAAAGTTATATGGTCTTTAGCCGTGGCTTTGCCGTGACCTTGGTCATTGTTACCATGGTCTTGAGACTCAACCTTGGCTTTAGCCATGGTTGTGGTCTTGGCTTTAGGTCATTAGACCTCTTGGTCTCATCTAATTATAATCCATTATATAGTTACTTGGTACTTGAAACGGGCTGTTAAGAATTTGAAGAAAATTATCACTCAGAAAGCGTTTTCAGGGCTCGAGCTTAACTTTTTAAACGAAAACATCGTTCCGGACAACTTTCGTGTTTTAACTTTTTGATGAATCGGACCAGAAGTGGGACTTTCAAAATTGACAGAATGCAAAACAGTTTGCATAGGCAGTTTTGCCGTTTCGGTTTCGCTAGCTTCAAATGATCATAACTTTTGACTCGGGTACTCATTTTGGGTGATTCAAATTGCTATGTTTTCCTTGTTAAGTCCTATTTAACAGTAAGTAGGTGTCAAATATCATAGTTTTACTATTTTGGTCGTGGTTTTCCATAAAAATCACTAGTTTGCTTGTTTACTTGTCATAAGTTATCCTATGTATACCAATACTTGTTTTATCCATTTTTAAACATCATGAACACAATAACAAGAACATATATAGCATGAAAGGAACACAAAGAGCATGAAAATGATATTGAGCAAGAAGTATGTTAGGGTTTGCTTACAACTTTTGGCTTTCTAAAGAAAGGAAGTCAAGTATAGAACTAGGACACTAAACCTATGCTTGTAAACCCTTCACCACAACTCTTGTAACCCTTACTAGCCTTGATATAACCCTTGTGAAAACCATTTAACTTCAGCCCTAGTAACCTTGTGTAGCTCCTAATTCAACCATGGAATCACCAAACAAACTTAAGAACTAGGTAGAGAATACTAAGACATTGAAGTTTGTAGTGTAACTGGTATATTGAAGATCAAAGGATCATGGTGCTAGGTATTTATGTTGTGGCGTTTTTGGTGATGAAGAAAGGAAGGGATTAGCTTGCTATTTATACTATGAATGAGGAGGTTAGGAAGGTGGCTAGGAAATTACATAAACTTGGTGACCAAGTTTAACTTGAAGCCTAAGTTGTAAACATGTGTACATCTAATGAATCAATCGTCTAGATCAAGCCACAAGTGTGAATCCCCCCCCCCTAGTGGCGGTTCATAAGGGATAAGGGTGACTAGATGAGTAGTCATGGTCTTTGGGTGATAATATCCTAAGTATGTAGCTAGTTTTGACTCCGTAAATTGCTAACCGTAAATGCTTAAGTCACGAAACGTAAAACCGGGTATCCTAAAAATATGAAACTTATAAATATGGTTAAACATGTCAATATACTCCATAATAAAATATAAAATGAGTGGTAGGATCTATCGGGTGCTAAAACTCTGCTAAAAACTGGAAACACGGGTCTAAAACGCGTAATTCGCGTAAAACGCTGAACTGGAAAACGTAAAATTCCGAAACTTTTGGAATTGTCCTAAAATGAGAGAAAATCATATTTCTATTGTTTATAATGTTTTATGGACATATCGGGATGCTAGAATGACGTTTAAACCTAAAAGTAAATCTCGGACACGGCTTTGTGATTTTTGCAGAAATGATCCGACGAGCGTCAAACTCTCGGATTATCGTTAAAATAGTTTAACTTACGAGAATATGAAATAAAAATTTCTGAGATGAATAGTGAAAAGTGAATAGTAAAAAGTGAATAGTGAAATTTTCGGGAATAAAAGTTAACCTGAAATTGCGATTTGTTACACATTAAGGGGAACCGCAAGCTATTTTCTACATACAAGGCATACAATGGAGGTAACGTTATTTTCGGTAGTAACTTACGTGGAAAAATCATTGGCAAAGGTACGATTTCTCAAGACTCACTTACTATTGAAAATTTAGAGCATGTAGATAATTTAACATATAACTTTCTTAGTAGAGGACAAATATGCAATAATAAATGTAGAGTTACCTTTACCGAAGAGAATAGCGAAATAGTTAAGAATGGAAAAATTATAGGTATAGGAATTAGGAAAGGAGGCATATATGTTATGAAACTAGGAAACAAACCTGAGGATAGGATATGTCTAACGACCCTAGACGAAAACTCAACATTGTGGCATAGGAGATTAGGACACGCTAACATGCAAGAAATACAATCTTTGGCCTCTAAAGAACTAGTTAGAAACTTGCCTAATCTAAAATATGTCAAGAATTTTTGTGATGCATGTAAAATTGGAAAACAAGTTCATGCTAGTCACAAAGCTAAGAATATAGTATCCACTACTAGGTGCCTAGAACTATTACATATGGATCTTTTTGGTTCATCCGCTGTGCGGAGCTATGGAGGAAACAAATATACCTTAGTAATAGTAGATGACTACTCACGATACACGTGGACTAGGTTTTTAAGTGACAAGACCCACGCCTTTGAAAAATTTGAAATATTTAGTAAAATGATTCAAAATAATTTAGGATGCTCAATAGTAGCCATTAGAACGGACCATGGTAGGGAATTTGACAACGAAGTACAATTCGGAAAATATTGTGATTTAAATGGAATATCTAACAATTTCTCCGCTCCTCGTACTCCTCAATCAAATGGCGTAGTAGAAAGAAAAAATAGGACACTACAAGAAATGAGTAGAACAATGTTAAATGAACAATCCATCCCACAAAAATTTTGGTGTCACGCTGTAGATACATCAACATATATTATTAATAGAGTATCAATTAGGAGGATTCTAGGAAAAACTCCTTATGAGTTACTAAGAGGTAGAAAACCAAACTTAAGCTATTTTAGGGTATTTGGAAGTAAATGTTACATTCTAAACACTAAGGATTACCTCACTAAGTTTGATCCAAAATCATATGAAGGAATATTTTTAGGATACTCACAAAATAGTAAAGCATATATAATACTTAACAAACACTCCATGAAAGTAAAAAAATCACTAAATGTAACATTTGATGAAACACCACCACCTCCTAAAACTTTACCTTTAGAAGTTGATGACTTAGTCGAAGATGAAGCTATTGAGGTTAGCAAAACAAAACCCATAGGAAATGATAATGAAGGCATTAACTTAGGAAATAACGAAATTGTAAATGTTAAAGAATCTAGATCACATCCATTAGATAATATAATAGGACATCTTAACCAAAGAACCCTTAGGTCACAAGCCCAAGATAAAAATAATTTCTTTTGTTTCCTCTCAGCAATAGAACCTAAGAATATTAATGAGGCTTTAAAAGATGAAAGTTGGGTTATAGCTATGCAAGAAGAATTAAATCAATTTAAGGCAAATGATGTTTGGGAATTAGTCCCAAATCCAATGAATATGACTATCATAGGAACTAAATGGGTATATAGGAATAAGTTAGATGAAAATGGAATAGTTACTAGGAATAAAGCTAGGTTAGTTGCCCAAGGTTATAATCAACAAGAAAGAATTGATTATGACGAAAATTATGCCCCCGTAGCTAGACTAGAATCTATTAGGATATTACTTGCCTATCCATGCACCCTAGATTTTAAGTTATTCTAAATGGACGTGAAAAGTGCATTCCTTAACGGTTTTATCAATGAGGAGGTATATGTGGCACAACCTCCAGGATTCATTGACTTCGCAAAACCTGATTATGTTTATAAGTTAAAGAAAGCTTTGTATGGACTCAAACAAGCTCCCAAAGCTTGGTATGATCGATTAAAAGCTTTCCTTATTAAACATGATTATTCCATGGGAATGGTAGATAACACTCTTTTCACTAAAAGGAAAGACCCAAATCTCATCATTGTTCAAATATATGTTGATGACATTATATTTGGGTCGACTTGTCAAGACATGTGTGATGAATTTTCCAAAATCATGCATGATGAGTTTTAGATGAGTATGATGGGTGAGCTTAACTTCTTCCTAGGATTACAAATAAAACAATTAGAAGATGGAATATTCTTTAACCAATCTAAGTACATTAAGGAAATGCTTAAGAAATTTGGCCTAGAAGACTCAAAACCCATGAAAACTCCCATGTCTACGGAAGTGAAACTCACAAAGGATGATGAAGGTGAGTCCGTAGATAACACCAAGTATAGAGGAATGATAGGTAGTTTACTATACTTGACGGCAAGTAGACCCGATATCATGTTTAGTGTCTGCCTTTGTGCCCGTTTTCAAGAGGATCCCAAAACCTCTCACCTAGAAGCAGTTAAGCGTATCTTCCGATACATTAAAGGCACTATACACTTAGGATTATGGTATCCTAAGGGATCCGGCATAGAAACCATCGTCTATGCGGATTCGGATCATGCGAGAGACTACGTAGATAGAAAAAGCACTAGCGGTATTCGCACGTTTATGGGATGTTGTCTAACATCTTGGTTTTCGAAGAAGCAAACCGCTCTTGCTATTTCTACCACTGAAGCCGAATATGTAAGCACTGGAAAGGCATGTCAACAAGCACTATGGATGACACAAGCTCTTATAGACTATGGCATTAGGTTAGAAAATGTTCCCATTATGTGCGATAACAAAGGTGCGATAGATTTAAGTAAAAATCCGGTGCAACACTCTAGGACTAAACATATAGAAATACGTCACCACTTTCTTAGGGATAATGTACAAAAAGGGAATATATCTATAGAAAAAGTTGCATCGGGAGATAACATTGCGGATATATTCACTAAACCCCTTAAGCATGAATTATTCGATCACTTGCGTTTAGGATTAGGAATGATGGAACAAGTTGACTAAATTCTATTGCATTTAGACAAAAAAAAAATTTAATTTGCATAAGATTTATTTTTTTTTCTTCCACTTCTCCATTTCTGAGTCTAGGAATCTATTTCGCACAAAATTAAAGATTGGGATATATTATTTTCTTTGCATATACTCTTTTGTAAAACCCAATCAATTTTTTTTTAAATTATTCTCACATCTAGGAATTGCATGAACATCATTTTCCTTGCATTGTTGACTAATGCTAAAAAAAAATTTCCAAAATCATGCATAAACTCTCACTTAAATTGTCAAGGTATATAATCTAATATATATCTTTGACATTCATGATCGAGAAAAAAGTGAATCAAGGATATTTTGCATTGTTTCTTAAGAATTTTTTTTTTTTTTTTTTTTTTTTTTTTTTTTTTTTTTGCATTTAGGAGTCGAAACAATCACAACTCCACATTTGTTGCATATAGGCACACACTAGGACAAAATCACTCATAACATTGTCATCTTGTTTCATCACTAGATTTTTGACTCACTAGTTGCCTTTGATCTAAGATAGGTGCCTTAGAAAGATTAAGTGCTCTTGCCTTTATTTGTCTTCTTTAGCTTATTATTTGTTGCATATTTGCTCTTTTGCTTAAGTGTTTTTGCATGCATGCTATATCTTGATTAGATTAGATGCTATATTGCCTAAAGGAATTGAACTTGCTTGAATCTAAATCCTAAAACACAACCTTTCTGCAAATTTTTTGCCAAAAATCCAATTCGGGCAATCTGGGAATCATCAGATGGGCGGCCCCCTTAATTATGTAAGGCGGGCCCCTTAATTTTAAGGGGACCGCCCCCTAATTAAGGGGACTAGCCATCTGCTGGACAGATTTACAGAACATTTTCTGTTTTTTAGCCCATTTCAACCTACATTTCCCAATTTTCACCAACATATTTTGTCTTAATCTCCCAAACAAACTTTATCCATCCATAAACACACAAATCTTACACTATAAATATCCCCAATCTTCAACACTCTCCATTCATCCCTTCGTGACTTCTCCAAACATACCAAAACCAAAAGCCTCAAGGCTAGCAAGGATGACGGAAAAACCCGTTTGGCGAAGAAAAAGCCCTCGAAATAAATCCATCATAACCAATGAAGTTGGAAATCACTCAACACCTCCAACCACTTACTTCCCAAACTTTACACCAAATCCACAAGGACATTCATTTGATCCTCTTTACAAACCATACAACATTGGTCAAATATCCTCTTTCAAGCCAAACTACACATCTCATCTTCCAACCACTTATAATGATCCATACAAGCTTGATCAACCATCAAACTACAATTCCAACTACACAAACCCAATTCATCCATATCAACACAATGATTCTCTCCACATTGCCATGGAAAAGCAAAAGTTCTGTGATGAAATAACCCAAATCCATGATCTTAGTGATCTCCTTGCTATGCATCGTTGATAACGCTCAAATTTAACATATTTTTAGTCGCGTTATTGTTTGATTTATGAGTGGAAATTGGTCATATTTGTATATATTTGTTACTTAATCATGGAAAAGTGTTTATACATGCAAATATAGCCAAAAGCAGGTAAAAATGATTAAAAGATGAAGAATTGAAGTGGACATGCATTTTTGGAGAGTTTCGAGAGGATCAAGGAAGAAAGAAACGTTGCATGAACAAAAGGATTTGATAAAGACAAGTTTACTACAAGAAATTATCAAGGAAATATCAAGTTCTAATGGACAAAGTCATGCCACGAAGAAAAATATTGCATGCAACGTAAAACGACGAAGAAAAGACATGAAATCATGATCAGACGAAATCCAACCGATCGGCTGCAACCCGCAACCGGATCAGTTGGAAAAGTGCCAGAATGACCATCCGATCGGATGGCGAGAAACCGATCGGTTGGTGGTGACTGAAGTTACAAGTTTTGCATTAATTGGCGAATTTACTCCCCATAATCATTTGTGGCTGATCATTGTTGCTTATTTACTGTGGAGGGACGTTTTTACTTGATGCATAAGTGTCATTAAGCTATATAATGAGTACTTAGGACTCGGAGATACTTGTACCACCATTATCTAACTTAGTATTACACCAAATCTTGTTAGCTTATCTTATATTGCCTGAAAGTTTACTAAGTGTTGTAAAAACGTCCGGAACGTGTTGAGTTAAAGTCTCAAGCATTGGTTCGAGTGTGGAGTTGTTTACTTACATTGGTGAGCAATTGGAGGAGTGTGGTTGCTATAGTTCCACAAGTTTTCTCATTGTAATTTTCAAGACTAGGTACACCTTGATACTTATAATGAACAATTGTTACTTTAAGTTTTGTGAAAGTTTTCTTATTTACTTGTATTTTTAATATGATTGCTATGGAGTAATTTGTGATATACTTGTGTATATGATGTGATTGGTCATTGGAGTATTATCTTATGTAAAAGGTGATGCATGAAAACATATTTATTTTTATGAGTTTGTTGATATAACATCTTTTCTTGCTTAATTTGTTGGTAAAAACAATTTCTTGAAAAATAGGTCCGAAAGGATTTTCAACTTGTTTTTATTCCAAAATATTAATACACCAAATTAGTATGGAATAGGATGCTTGACAACCATCTTATTTACTTGTTAAAATAGATTTGAGACGATTTCATCACAAAAAAGGACCGAAAGGATTCGTAAGAATTCATAAGAAAAGAATTGATTTTCTAAACAACCATGTGTTTATAGGATTGTCATACTAATTTGATATGTCTGAAAGGAGTCATTTAGGTGATAGAATTCTTAGTAGTAGTGAAAACATGACATACATCATAGATTGTATAACTACTCATTTTTAGTTGCGCATCATAACAAGTTTTAGACCAAACTTCATACTCAAATTGTTACGATACTCCTAATTACCAATCAAGGAATTATACACAAGTATATGTTTAGTTTCTATTGAGTTTCTTTTAAATTAAGATTTTACATAAATTTGGATTGACAACCCTTATTTAACAAACGTTTTTCTAATTACTAAAACCACCAAATCCCTTGGGACGATCTCGACTTACCCACCTTTATTACACCGGACGAGTATACTTGCTCGTATGTGCTAGATAATAATCGGATAATTCGTGTTTATAAATTTTAAAACTTGTACTAACAAAACGCACATCAAGTTTTTGGCGCCGCTGCCGGGGATTTGATTAATTTTCTTAGTTTTTAGTGATTAAATTGTTTGAAATTTGTGAAATTTTAAAGTTTTTAGAGTAAAAGTAAAAAAAAAAAAAAAAAAAAAAAAAAAAAAAAAAAAAATGGCTTTTTGACCAACCGAATCGGCTGGGTAACCAACCGATCGGTTGGTGGTCACGGTAAAAATTATTGGATTCTGTTTTTAGTAATTAATTCTTACTTTTCTGTTTTTAGTTAATTAGTTTTAATAATTATATAGTTAATGTTAGTTTTTAATAGTTTTAAGTTGCAATTATTAGTCATTTTAATGTTTTAGAAGTTTTAATTTCAATTAATGATTTAGTAATTCTTAAAGACATCTTAATTAATGTTTTTATTGTTTTTAATCTTATAATTAAAAGTTTTATTAGTTTTATTAAAATTAAAAAAAAAAAAAAAAAAAAAAAAAAAGTGTAAAAAACTCCAACCGATTCGGTTGCGGGTTCCAACCGATCGGTTAGAGATGGTAATTTGTGCTAACCGATTCGGTTGGGTTAGAAACCGATCGGTTAGGCATCTCGGTAAAATTTTAGACATTTTTAAATTTTAGTTTATTTTATATTCTTAGTGTTTTATTTAGTTAATTTACTTGTTCTTATTTCATATTAAGAGTTTATTTGATTATAACTAACCTTAATGCTAATGATTTAGATTTTTTTTTTATGGTTATGTTATAGTTAGTAAGTGCTTAAGTTGAAATGGAGAGTTTGAGCAAAATTTATGCGTATTTGAAAGACTTGGAAGATATGTTCAAGGATTCCAGTGATTCCTTGGAAAAGTTGGAGAGTATGTTGGAAAAAGCAAAGTTGGATTTGGAAGGAGAGGAAGTTGTTGGTGACAATGTTGCTTATTTGCCACATGAAATGTGTTATCCAAAGAAGGATAAGGAGAGAAAAGTTGTTGTTTTCACTAGAGCACCACCTAAGAAATACGATGCTCCACACATGAGGTATTCTACACCTTGTGCAGTGGAAGGAGTTAAAGCGTGGGATGCGGAATTGAATATGGAGTATGGAGACAATTACATTTTGAAAGAAATGCTTGAAAAACTTGGTTTTGTTAGACTTGATTATGGAAGTTATGGTAAGAAGGAAGTGAAAGGAGTTAGAGTGAATATTCATGGTCATATCTTTAAAGTTGATTTTGTTGTTTTGGAGTATACTAATGAAGATGAACCGGAAGTGATTTTTGGTAGAGATTTCTTAGTGAATACCAAGTGTAGTTTGGATTTTGCACTTGGGGAGTTGAAAATTAACATAAGTGATTTGGAAGAAGGGAAGAGTGTGAATGATATGCTTGTTGATGTTTTTGAAGGAATGGAAATGTTGAAGGAAGGAACGGATGAAGTTTGTAAGATGGGCAAAGCTAACCGAAACAAAACACCATTGAACAAATTAACCCAACCCTCCACCCAAAAAGAAAACAAATCATCATCATCATCATCATCATCATCCAAAACACCACCTAGTTCACCAAAAAGTACCAAACCTTTAACCAAAGAACAAAAACAAGCCATTTTGGAGAATCTTGAAGCAAAAATTAGTGAATTGATGGAAAACAAACCGGTCATTGAAGTGTTGAGGAATTATATGGAGTATAGGAAGAAGCTAGATGGAGTTATGCTGGCAAAGTCTAAGTTGGAGGATAAGAGTTTTGATGAAGTAGAGGAGAGAAGGATAATTGAGAATGGGCTCCCAAAGAAAATGAATGATACCGGAAATTTTGTTTTACCGGTTAAAATTAATGGGACAACTCCTTTATATGCATTAGCCGATACGGGTTCTAGTGTGAGTATTATGCCTTATCCATTGTATCATAAGTTAGGATTAAGAGACCCTACACCTAACAATTCTAAACTCACTATGGCGGATAATTCTAAGGCAAAATCAATGGGAGAAGTAAGAAATGTGAGAGTTCAAATTGGTTATCAAGCATTCTTGGCGGATTTTCTTGTGTTGGATGTTGCGGTTGATAAGGAACTACATTTGTTGTTAGGTAGACCATTTTTAAGAACTTGTGGAGCTATAATAGGTATGGAAAAAGGTACCATGACAATTGATGATGGAGTTCTTAAGAATACTTACTATCCAAAGCCAAGAGGGGGTAGTAATGGAGATGATAATGATGAGGACCAAGAGGAGGATTACCTTGGTTGTTTTGAAGTAGGAAGGGATGAAGATGGTAGACCAAAGTTTGGTCCATGCACACCTAGTTTCTTTGATATTGAAGATGAAATGGAAAGAGCTCTAGCAATGGAGGCTTTCTTTAATCCTTTTAAAAATATTTTTGTGTTTAACAAGTTGACAGATTTTCTTGGATCTTTACCGGTCCAATTGAAGAATTTGGAATGGGGTTCCGAAGGACATAGCATTTATAAAAGAGAAGAAGGAGATGGTGATTGGCATTGCAAATTTGATATCACATGTCCTAGTGGAAGGAACTTTGCAAGAACTTTCAAAACTCAAAAGACAACTAGGAAGTTGGCAAACAAGTATCGTGGAGAAGACATTCTTAGAAATGAATATTTCTATGGATGAAGCAGAATGATCACAAGAATAAGGCACATCTTGTGCTAGTTTGTTTGTTTCGTACTTTTATTTTTCATGCATTTTATTTCATGTTTTTAAGTTTTATGCATTTCAAGTTTGAATGAGACTATCTATCTATCTATTTGTTTAGTTATCTATCTATTTACTTATTTATTTATCTTTTTATTTAGTTTAAGTTTTTAGTTTTTAGAGTTTAAGTTATGTTTTAGTTTTAAGTTTAGAAGTAGAAATAGATGACCAAAATTTTTGGGTAGATAAAGTGTGTTGGAATACAAGTTAATAAGTTTAAAAAAAAAAAAAAAAAAAAAAAAAAAAAAAAAAAAAAAACTTTGAAAAATCAATTTCATAACAAACCGATTCGGATGGATTCACAACTAATCGGATGGAGTTGAATATATAAGCCAAAATTTTTAAAAACTTAAGAAAAACACATACACACAATCCACCAAAAATTGGGGTTAAAATTCGACCATAAGAAGTTGTTAGAAGGTTGCAGGAGTGATAATTAATCATCAATGGCATCAAGTCAAGTAAGTTATATCATTAATTTTGTTCAATTAAGTTTTAATTCGGATGATTAAAATTAGGTTACGAATTGGGTATTTTTGAATTAGTTCGAATTGAGATGTAATATCTTGGGGATAAGTGATTAGATGATAGGAGAAGGTATTGCAAAAGGAATTAGATCAATTGGTTAAGTTTTGAGTAAGAATTCATTGATTGAATTTTCGGATTGAATTGGGTATAATCTTTGGAGCTAGTTTATTTGCAATTGATGAATCCCAGAAGTTATATGATTGAGAATTAGTGATGTTAGGTTATTGCATTGTTGATTAGAACACTATTTGGAAGATTTTAGTAGATGATGTTCTTGGTTTTTATAGAATTATTTGGTTGATGATTGGAAATGTTAGGAATGATTGTTATGAGAGTTTGGATATTTAGAAGTACTCAAGAATGGGAGATTACAAGTTAGAAAGTGTAGGATCGTGTTTTTGATTGATTATTGTGATTCGGGAGGTCGTGTATGATGAAAGAATAAGAACTCCATGTTAGTGAGAGAGAGTAGAGAGAGAAGGGAAAAACTAGTGTTTTATTGATAAGTAAAATGAAAGGTTACACTAAGAGTCTCACCCTCCTAGTGAAGTCTAGGAGGGTTTATATAGCCTAACACAAACTAACTATTATAATATTACGATTCTAGTCCTTGTGTTTTGGCTAAATGAGATAACTAATGTAATCCCGTAAATGTCGTTCCATTTACGTGTTGGGATTATAAACATTGATCCCAACAATCTTCCCCCAATGGGGCGACATAAGGGATTACTTACAACATTTCCTACAAGGACAAATAAGAATAAAGAAAGGTCTTCATAAGCTCTTCAAATGCTGAGGATGACTACAGTTGACGCTCTTTGTCTTCATCTTGTACCTCGGCTTGAAAAACTTTATCTTCACTTGTAGGCAAATGATGTAATATGCATGAAATGGATTAACTTCCCCCAATTCATGCTGCATGTCTTTAGCGGCTTCTTCGTACACTTCTTTTTGGCGAAGTTTCTGAATCAGCTTCCCCCCAAACTGACAACCGTCTTCAGCAGATTCGAAACTTTGATGTAGTCCACATGTCTTCTAACTTTTGAAGTTTTCAGTACGCAGCGGAATTTGTAAATGACACCGTAAACCACACCAAGCAAATCTGACTAGTCACTTAATCACAATTATGCTCAATGCGGAAAATCCGTTCGGGGGTAACATGCAAGAAATCAGCAAGATCTTCTCACATATACAGGCTACTTCACACTTCACAACCCGCGAGAGTTGAAACGATTACACCAAAATCACAAAACTGAACCACTGATCATCTCTGCGGACGTCTCTCCGGTAGTAATAAAATTGTAAGCTCGATCACGTGACTCTATTATGCGTCCTTGATGTGCACATTTCTTCCCCCTAAATGCAGATTCTCATGGAAAATGAGTGTTTTCGCAAAGAAGTCAAGAAAAGTCAAAGAAAGCAAAGAACACCCACTCTCTCTTCCCCCACGATGTTTTCGCGGAATCGGAAGCATACACACTATGTTTACGATGGAAACGGAGGCATCGTAACCCCATATGTCCAATCAACCGATTATGTGTGAAGTATCATAAATAGCCCGTGAGAATCAACTGCTGATAAACAACTCTACTCTTTTATACTCCTCTCAACTAACACTTTACCGACCCCATTATCATTCTGACGGCTTTTTGTAGTGACTACTGATGGAGAAAACCCAATATGATGAACTTGAGACTGAAGTAAAATAACCCGAACTTGTGACTTAAACTTGCACTATTGTCTGACTAAGAACCAATACTGAGAATTTCAATAATGGTAGGAAATCATATACCCATCCAACCTTCCTTAAATGTATATGAACATCTCTTGAATTATCCACATCTTTTGGTGACACTTGAGCACTACAACGTAACTCCTTTAAAGTGATAGCTATACTCTGTGAGCACAACAACGTAACTCCTTACATCAGGTATAACTAGACAACTCAAGTCTTTGTCATTCGTACGGATAAAAGCTCGAACAAGGATCTCGAAGAATCATGCATCCAACCAACCCTGATATCTTCAAATACTAAGTACACGCGCCCGTGATATCCCACTTCAACCTCAAATAAATAATAAAGAATAAACTCCGTAGTCACATCTTGCGGTTACATGCTCAAAACTAGCCTTATTGACGTTTTTAAATGAATCTTGATAATGGTTCTCAATCTTGTCAAAAATGTAAACCCCGTGGAAATTTGTATGAATTTGTGTCATCAAAGTGTTCAGCTCAAATCGTACAATCCAAAATATTCAGTTAGTAAAAGAAACTCAGCCCAATAGATCAGTAATCCAAATCCAATCCATGTAGTATTACTTTTCAGCTCACAACGGATTGTAAAGCCCAATCCATAATCCTAATGTGTGACCCGTATGCTCCATATAACAAATCCAAACAACTTACACGGCATTAAAAATGATACAACCCTAATTGACATTCACAACAAAACAAAATCCGCCTCCCATCTAACTGCCTTATCTCTCCTCTTTTCATTTGATAACAATTTCTCATAAGCAGCTATTCACATCTCAACTCTCAAGTACATCTAATCGATAACTCTTTGCATCTTATCACATCTCCATCATTAAATCGTCATCAACAATAACCAATCTTATCAAGCATCTCAACAGCAAGCTCACAACCGTGCCTTATATGTATTCAACTTTTTCTCAAACAAAATCAAGAAGATATTTGAAGGCTTCAAGATCCTGTTGGGGTCACGGTAAGTTCCTTTTTCACATTTAACGAACCAAGAATAGAGGATGACAGATTTGTCATTTTTTCTTCTCTTATTGTTCGTAAATAAATTGAAGCCAAGTCTTCAGATATTTGATCTATGATGGTTTTGGATTTGGTTAACCTTGTAAACGCTTGTTAGTTTACAAGGCCAAACACAAACTGAGATCTATTTTTTTATTTTTTTTTCAATTACTTTCTATCGATTTATGAGATGTTTGGAGATGGATATAGTGTTGTAGCAGTGAGATGGTGATGGATAAAGATAGATAGGGTTGTTGGTTGTTGTAGACCGTGATGTTGGTGAATGGATTTAGGATCAGATTGACTTTTGGTCAAGTCGAGGCTGTAGTAGTGGTTTTTGTACTAGGCAGTGGTGCTAGTACAGTCGTTGTAATTTTATTTTTGGTTAATAGCCTTGGACCGATGATGGTTTAGAGCTGAGGTCACATGAGTGTTGGTATTTGGTTAGTGGTCAAGGTCTCTGCTTCATCTTCTCTTCTGATTTTTTTCTTTTGACCAGTTTACGCATAACTTTATGTGTAGATTTGTAGAAATCTTACGCGTAGAAATCTTTACGCGTAGAAAACTTTTGCGTAGAAATCTTACGCGTAAACGTATCTTTTGCGTAAACTTTATGCGTAAGCATAATGTTTGGCGTAAACCATCTCTTTTGCGTAAGAATTACGCGTAAGAAAAGGGTTTTACGCCTTAGTTGAACCTTACGCATAACTTGTCCAAGTTATGCGTAGAAAATCTGAAGTTTCGCGTAGATCAAGGGTTTTTGGCATAAGATAACGCGTAGACTGTTTTCCGGCGTCCTTTTCCGACCAATTTCCGACCATCTTTTCCGGCAACTTACACAGACCACGTTTTGACCAGTTTCTTACGGACCACCTTTAGACCACGAGTTATGACCACAAATTTATCACGGGTTTGGTACGAATACTCGCAAAAAAAATGATATCTCAGTTATATTGAATCTGTTACTTTTGGAATCCATGGACTGAGACTTTTGGAATATTGTTGTACCATTAAAACTGTTAACCAAAAATATGTAAAAGAAAACATTATGGACCCATGGTTAAACAGTTTAAAATTGACGAATTTTGACAAGATTAGATCACAAAAAAATCAACCAAAACTAATAACCAAGGCTCTGATACCACTTGTAGGATCGTGTTTTTGACTGATTATTGTGATTCGGGAGGTCGTGTATGATGAAAGAATAAGAACTCCATGTTAGTTAGAGAGAGTAGAGAGAGAAGGGAAAAACTAGTGTTTTATTGATAAGTAAAATGAAAGGTTACACTAAGAGTCTCACCCTCCTAGTGAAGTCTAGGAGGGCTTATATAGCCTAACACAAACTAACTATTACAATATTACGATTCTAGTCCTTGTGTTTTGGCTAAATGAGATAACTAATGTAATCCCGTAAATGTCGTTCCATTTACGTGTTGGGATTATAAACTTTGATCCCAACAGAAAGAAGTTCGGATTGATTGGGAAACGTTTAGGATGGATTGGAGAAGAATATAGTTTGCAGAAAACTCCAACAGAATCGGTTGCGAGTTGCAGCCGATCGGTTTGGAGTGTGCCAAAGTGCAACCGATTCGATTGGACCTCAAACCGATCGGTTGGTCGCCTCGGAAAAATTTTTGACAAATTTTTAAAATGTGTTTTCTAGTTTCTAAATTGATTGGTATTAGTTCTTATACATATATACTAACATAATTTGAGATTTCTTTCAGGGAAATGTTGGAAGATTGGGACAAAATCCGATTGTTAATAAGTATTTGAAAAGGAACGAGAGGAAAAGGATTACTTTCAGTTTGAAACCGGAATCTAATGAAAATGTCAAGTTTTCTCATGTGCAAAACAAAGATGAGAAGAATGCGTATAGAGAACGTCTTTCAAAACTTCAAGAGAGGAAGATTGCTAAGCCTAGGTTGATTGATTGGGAATTTCTTGAGGAGTATGAATGTGAAGATCAATTAAGGAGCATGATGACTATGGTTTATGTGTATCCTGGTGATGGAGATAGATTTAAAGATTATTTTTGGGAAAGAGCTTTTAGTATTCGTGAAGATGTTTACAAGGAATGGTGTTTGGAGTTCTTTTCTACATTCTACTTTGATAGAAATGATGTGCTTGGAGATGTTTGTGTTTGGTTTAGATTGTGTGGTCGCGAACATGCTTTTTCTTTTCCAAAATTTGCAGTTGCACTTGGTTTGTATAAGGAGAGTGAGATTCAACATAGGTTGTTTGGACCACATTTTGTGAGTTTAGCTAGAGGTAATGATCAATACACGGGTATTGATGAATATTGGAATAGAATTGGTGATCCAACTTGTCTTAGGAGAAATGCTTCTAGGATTAGGAATCCATTGTTGAAGGTTTTACAAAAGTTGATTTCTTGGGGATTGATACATAGGAGTGATGGACAAGACAAGTGTAGTCAACCGGACCTATGGGTGATGAATTTGTTGGAGGAAGACAAGAATGGGAATGTGGCATGGATTATTGTCGAGTATCTTTCGAAGGGAGCACCGGGGATTAAGAAACAAAGTGATGTTTGTGGAGGTCATTATGTGACCATGTTGGCTAAAAATCTTGGGTATTTTAATGATGAGGAGTTGAGGAAGTGTAGAGTGAGATTGGAGAGTGAGTTTTGGGATGCTTTTAGTTTTGGGAAAGCATTGGATAGGATTAACAAGACTTTGGGACCTTGGATCGAACCAAGTGTGGGGGCACAATCCGAAGCTTATACGGGAGCGCCTTCACAACCTCAAATGGGGAGTTTTCCGGGTAGTACCCAAAGTGGTTTTGATTCAGGATGGGGTGATTGGAACCGTGAATTAAATACTATTGAGCTTAGGTATGTTTGGAGAGATTCAATGCAAATGAGGAATAATTACAACTATGATTATTCCATACCTATGATCCAACATTTGGCAAAAGATGCCAATTATGAGGTACCTCCCTACAACCCACCAAATATTCCACCATACCCTTTACCGTATTCTCCATATCCTGGACCATACCCCTATCCTTATCCTGGTTATTCACCATTTCCCGAGCCATATCCTCCATATGGTAGACTTCCCTAGTATGGTAGTTCAGGTGTTAATGTGGGAGGATCAAGTTATGATGTTGGTGGTTCGTCATCAAGAGCTGGAAAGAAGAAGAGACGAGTGGTAGACGAGGACAACGAAGAAGATGTTGATGAGGAAGAAGAGGAAAGCGAGGACGAGTCCGTTCGTTCCGATGTGAGTTATTGATGGTGACGCTTGATTACATGATTATGGTTGGTTTTCAAAAACAATTATGTGTGGAACAATTTCTATTTCTATTATCTTTAACTATTTCTTTTAGGATTTATAACGTAACGTAATTTTCTATTTATTTGGTTTAGACATGCTTTTGTTTGTGTTTGTTTGGTTGTTTCGTATATTTTGCAGTTTTCTTGCAGGAGATTTATTACGGAAGCATATAGTTGATCAACTTTTGGAGTCAGTAAACTCATTTGCTTATTATGATTAAATATGCATGTTGCGTATTTAACTCCGGTATTTTCTAAATTTTTCCATTTCCTTTACTTTGAAGTCATTTTTTTTATTACATTGAGGACAATGCAAAACTTAAGTGTGGGGGAAGGAAGAAAATAGAAAAATTGCATTATTTTTAAATTTTTGATTTTCAAATTTTTGTTTTAGAGTCGTGAACTTTAGTAACTAGTAGTAGTTCGCCCTTCATATTTTAGTTAAAATAAAGTTGATTTCATGGTATATAATAATGATATTTTTGAAGAATAAATTCAAGTTTTAAAGAGCAATTTGTCTCGGAATTGATAACATTTGCTAGCACAATTTTATACCCTTATTACTTTAAATTGTGAGGATTAGTTTTTTTTATGAGAATAGTATTTCTTATACTATTTACATATTTCATGATGAGTGTGCCGGTGGTTGTGTTAATTCTAGAACTTGTACTTGTTATGCATTACGGTTAAAATCATTTTCAAATGATAAGGATATATTCATATGATAAGAGGCAAACTTAGGAATAAAACCAAATGGCCATCCGTTTACAAAATATTTTTTGCTAACCACATTGGTTAGTTATCCTCGTATTTGGAACCCATTTGTTAGTGTTCATTTTTAGTGCTAGATACCCTTAGTTTCACCCTTTGAGCCATTCTTTTCATTTTGTTTAATCCAGAAAAATACAAAAGATTTTACACTTTAAACCTTAGCCTAACCCTTGTCAAAGTCTAAATGGTGGATTGCGAGTTGCTTGGTTGCTTGGTTAGTTTTTGATGATTATTATTTAGCCACACTTCACAATTCATGTGTGTGCCATTCCAACAAAGATGAAGGTGCGCAACTTCGTGTTTGGTATTTTTTTTGTGGTGTATGCTTATGCGAAGTGTGGGGGAGGTGATCTTATATATATATATATATATATATATATATATATATATATATATATATATATATATATATATATATATATATATATATATATATATATATATATATATATAAAGTCATCGCAACTATAAGGTGACAAATATAGCCAATGTGTTATATTATTATGAATAAAGAAAGTCGTGAGATATGTTAGCCGATGTGCTAAGTTTGAAGAATATTTTATGGTGAATCAATGTATCAACATGTGGAGTCGAGGAGGAGAAAGATTGTAACTATTATCATTTTTGGGTTTGTGGATTATTTGAGATTAGCAACTATGGGATTTAGACTTTGAATTTATTTTTCTTTTAAAACCAATTTCATAAATATTCCCATGCCTTATCCTTACCTTTTTGACTTAGTGTAATTATTTTGCACGAAAGTTTATAAAACCCTTAGCCTAAACATTACAACCCGAATAAAAGACCTCTTTGATGAAGTATTCTATTGTTTTGATACTTGTACAAGCCTATGGTAAGAAACATTAATCATGATTGTGCAATGAGTGATCTATTAATCATTACACATATTGAGTGATGAGTGAATTTCAAATTATTTTCGTGAGGTGTTTAGAATTGTTATCAAGCTCTTTATTTACTTGATTGAGTTCAAATAAGATATTTGCACTATTGCCATTGAATTCAATTTTCTTTTGATTAAGACTTGCTCGAGGGCGAGTAAAGCTCAAGTGTGGGGGATTTGATAACGCTCAAATTTAACATATTTTTAGTTGCGTTATTGTTAGATTTATGAGTGGAAATTGGTCATATTTGTATATATTTGTTACTTAATCGTGGAAAAGTGTTTATACGTCCAAATATAGCCAAAAGCAGGTAAAAATGATTAAAAGATGAAGAATTGAAGTGGACATGCATTTTTGGAGAGTTTCGAGAGGATTAAGGAAGAAAGAAACGTTGCATGAACAAAAGGATTTGATAAAGACAAGTTTACTACAAGAAATTATCAAGGAAATATCAAGTTCTAATGGACAAAGTCATGCCACGAAGAAAAATATTGCATGCAACGTAAAACGACGAAGAAAAGACATGAAATCATGATAAGACGAAATCCAACCGATCGGTTGCAACCCGCAACCAGATCGGCTGGAAAAGTGCCAGAATGACCATCCGATCGGATGGCGAGAAACCGATCGGTTGGTGGTGACTGAAGTTACAAGTTTTGCATTAATTGGCGAATTTACTCCCCATAATCATTTGTGGCTAATCATTGTTGCTTATTTACTGTGGAGGGACGTTTTTACTTGAAGCCTAAGTGTCATTAAGCTATATAATGAGCACTTAGGACTTAGAGATACTTGTACCACCATTATCTAACTTAGTATTACACCAAATCTTGTTAGCTTATCTTATATTGCCTGAAAGTTTACTAAGTGTTGTAAAAACGTCCGGAACGTGTTGAGTTAAAGTCTCAAGCATTGGTTCGAGTGTGGAGTTGTTTACTTACATTGGTGAGCAATTGGAGGAGTGTGGTTGCTATAGTTCCACAAGTTTTCTCATCGTAATTTTCAAGACTAGGTACACCTTGATACTTATAATGAACAATTGTTACTTTAAGTTTTATGAAAGTTTTCTTATTTACTTGTGTTTTTAATATGATTGCTATGGAGTAATTTGTGATATACTTGTGTATATGATGTGATTGGTCATTGGAGTATTATCTTATGAAAAAGGTGATGCATGAAAACATATCTATTTTTATGAGTTTGTTGATATAACATCTTTTCTTGCTTAATTTGTTGGTAAAAACAATTTCTTGAAAAATAGGTCCGAAAGGATTTTCAACTTGTTTTTATTCCAAAATATTAATACACCAAATTAGTATGGAATAGGATGCTTGACAACCATCTTATTTACTTGTTAAAATAGATTTGAGACGATTTCATCACGAAAAAGGACCGAAAGGATTCGTAGGAATTCATAAAAAAATAATTGATTTTCTAAACAACCATGTGTTTATAGGATTGTCATACTAATTTGATATGTCCGAAAGGAGTCATTTAGGTGATAGAATTCTTAGTAGTAGTGAAAACATGACATACATCATAGATTGTATAACTACTCATTTTTAGTTGCGCATCATAACAAGTTTTACACCAAACTTCGTACTCAAACTGTTACGATACTCCTAATTACCAATCAAGGAATTATACACAAGTATATGTTTAGTTTTTATTGAGTTTCTTTTAAATTATGATTTTACATAAATTTGGATTGACAACCCTTATTTAACAAACGTTTTTCTAATTACTAAAACCACCAAATCCCTTGGGACGATCTCGACTTACCCACCTTTATTACACCGGACGAGTATACTTGCTCGTATGTGCTAGATAATAATCGGATAATTCGTGTTTATAAATTTTAAAACTTGTACTAACAAAACGCACATCAATCGTGCACAACGCAACAAAGGGCAACCTCCATCATCACCATATAACAATTGCCTACCCCACTCTCTCAACTTGGATCAAGTTACAAACCACACTCACTATTGCCTTGTTGCATCTTCCTTCAAAAACAAATTCTATACTTGAGTGAAGATATTTCTTGGATTGAATATCTCCTCACTCGTCCTCATCCAATACCACCCTTAACTCGATACAACATCGTAAGATCCACCTCTTCCGCTCCATACCCCACTCCATATCCCTCTCCATCTAACAACTAAGCTCTATGCTTATGTTCCCCTTCAAGCAAATAAAACAATCAACCATGGGTTGCAAGCAAGTCCAAGTGCTCTCTTAGGCAATATAGGACTATATATCTTCTTTTGTTTTATTGTAATCAATATGCTTCAAGCATATTGAATGTTGTAATGCTAATCATTTCCATGATGCTTGAATGAATCTATTTTTATTTGCATAATTGTTGCTTTGCATGTATATGTGTCTTGTACTCTTCACATATTTTTTGTAGCCAAGATTTCCATAGCTCGTTCCCTTGGTGCTCTCAAATGAGGGGGAGCATACATCAAGGGGGAGCATTCTACCCGTTTAAACTTCTTCCATGAAGCTTACTCGGCTTAACCTTTTTGATTTTACAAAAAGGGGAGAAGAGAAGTGTAAACTCTAAAATACTTGTCTAAAAACAAATTTTAGAACTACTGAGTTTAAGGTTTTGTAATAATCAAAAAGGGGGAGATTGTTGACATAAATAATGCCTAAAAACATTATTAACATATTATCAATATCTCTATGTTTTGATTATTACAAAATATAAACTCAGAGAACTAAAACTTGTGACATAAACAAGTATTTAGTGATTAGCATTCTCTTTGCATCCAAATCACTCAAGGTATGAATAAAGAAAGTGTTTAGTGCAATTTATGATCAAAAGGAAATTTAATTAAGTATTACAAACTTTATTTAATTATATAAACATATTATATATTTTTGAAAAACACTTTTGGTAATAAAGAAAAATGTTTTATTCATACTAAATATATGAATTCAAATTTTTAACCAAAATCAGTTAGTTTTTCACCAAATAAACTTTCCCCACTAAAAGACAAAGATTTTGGCCGTTACAGCTGGGCGGCCCCCTTAATTATAAGGGGCAGTCCCCTTAATTTTAAGGGGGCCGGCCATGATTTAAGGGGACCGGCACGCTCCAGTTGTAAGAATTTGTTGCCTATAAATACCACCTTAAATCTGGAATTTTTCTCATCTCTTGCACTCCTAAACTTTCTGTTCTAGATCTCCATTTCCATTCACTTAATCCTTTGATCATACATTCATAAATCTTTGTTTCAAAGTGATCCAAACATTATCCTTTCAAGTGCAAGAGAATAATACTTATATCCCTCAAGACAAGAAGTATTACAACTTGTTGTGATCTCCACATCTAAGTTGTTAGAGCATCATCATTGTATTTATCTCTTTGTGAAATTAGTTGTGAATATTTGATAGAAGATAGTTTATCTAGGTATATATATAGTGTGATTGGTTAGTAGTTAGTTGTGAAGAAGAAGAGTTAGGAAGTAGATTGGTGTGAAGAAAATTGATGTGAAGAAGATTGGTGTGAAGAAGATAGGTGTGAAGAAGATTGGTGTGAAGTAGTGTTGTGATTAAGTAGTGAATAGGTGTGAAGTAGTTGTGTAGAAGGTGTGAATAAGTTGTGAAAAAGTTGTGGTGCGTAATTTGGTGTGTAAGGTTTTCTCCGCCATAAGGGAGCTTGTTGACATAGTGAAGAAAACTCTCGAGTTAGGTGCTCGGGGAGTGGAGTAGGGCAAGGAAGGTGACCTTGTAGCCGAACCACTATAAATCTCTTGTCTCGCGGTTCGATCTTTCCAACTCTCATCTATCTCTTTACTTACATCATTATTACTTTATCATAGATATTTAGTGTTGTTCATATTGTACATGACTTGATATCATATAGCTTCGAATCTAAATTTTTGAAAACAAAGAAACCTTTCAAACAATCTTTTATAACAAATTAAAAAGACGTAAAACTATTCAACCTCCCCTTATAGTTTTCCACACAAAAAAGTATGAATTAAAAATCTCCAATGACGGAAAAACAACCCTTTTTAAAAGTCATCTTTTTAGCCGATGTATCATAACCCATTGTGGAGAGATGTTTAAAAATATCTGAATTGAGCAATGTGATGATACCATTGAGATCATCCAATTGGAGAATTCTCCTCTAGGATGATTCAGTAACATCAATTGTTACCCCCATCCACTGTGGCTCTAATAGTATCCACATATTCAAGTGTGTCTCCTTGTTCAATGGTGATGGACTCTACAGAGTTCCAAAACTGTTTGATATGAGAGACATAGATTGTGGGATTAAGTGTTAAAACATACCTTATATGAGTGGTATTGAGAAAGTCCATAATCTGATGAAAAACAGGGCCACTCTTATCTTCTGACTTCTGCAAATAAGCCACTTGATTGTGCTCATCAACAAAATTTAATGTAACCATTGTTATTAGGAGAAAAGAATAATTGTGTGAGTATGATTGATATGACATGCCGATGGAGAGAAAAAGATATATGCTGTTAGGGTTTGAGAATAATACGCAAGAGAGATTATATTGAGTAAAGATTTATCTTCAAGAAAAGAATAAAGTTAAATTAAGTAAGAAGATAATCTTCTAAAAATTAACCCTATTAATACGGACAAAATGGTTTTCTCTCAACGGCTAGTAAAAATTTTATTACTGACACAACAGTTGTAACGGCTAGATCAACAGTGGTAAAAATAACACTGTCAGTGGTAACTGTGAACTAGCAGTGGAAACTTTTCACAAAAATTTTCAAGAGCAGTGGTAAAAATAAAACATGTAAAAGTGTACTGCTCTTTGCATAGTTTTTAGCAAACTACCAGCTATCAACGGATTTGATATATCTTTACCATGAGCCGTTTGCTATAGACTAGCCAACTCTTTATCACATGGAATATGGTGAATTGATGACCATATAGTTTTTGGTAAACTATCAACCATAAACGGATTTGATAAGTCTTTACCAGTAGCCGTTTGCTCTGGACTAGTTGATTCTTATGTGGATTAGACATGGTGAATCAATAACCATTTGTTGTGTGTCTTAGTTACACATCTTATAACTCCAATCACTCAGTAAATATTGGTTGTTTTTTAGCATATTTAGTAAACACCATTCCTAACTAATGTATTTAGTCTCAAAGTAACTTTTTGACCAAGTTACTATTTACAAAAATATTTTCTCAAAGTCAACCCATTTAAGTAAATAATATCTAAATTTACTTCTCCAACCTACCAAAATAGATAAGAGTTAATATCCCTCTTAATTAACCCTTGGGTTTGACATTGCATATAAAAGGGGCTCAAATCAACATAAATCTTCATCAAACGTTTTCTTCAACATCACAAATCCTAAAATTATCATGAGCTGGTTTCCACTTATCTACATCTCTTCAGATGATTCATCTGATGGAGAGATAAGTTACTATTCTAACTCTGAACAGCAATCATCAGGATGGAGTGGATATTTTCCTCCATGTGCTTCATCTTCAACGAACATGAAGCCTAACAAGAAGGTCTCTACATTTGCTCCTGCTCCCTCTCTTGAGTTCTACTCAAGTTCTTCTTCAGATGATGATGATGATGAGTCCTACACCCTATCCAAGGAGCTACCAAAAGCACTTACAACAGCCCTTGAATCAGCCTTGGTGAATATGAAGTGGCCTGCACCAGAAAAGCCAGCAAGACTCCAAAAGCCAGCAAGACTCCAAAAGCCACCAAAACAAGTACTAGGTCTTGCTTGTCCAAGAAAGCAATTTTCCTTTGATAACAAGAGAAAGAGTGCTCAGAAGGCAAAGCATGACAATCAGGGGAAAGGCAAGAAGCCCATGGAATAGCTGTTGTGGAGTGTATTTGATGTACTCAGTAACTCTTGAATAATTGAATAAAAGTACTCTGTCTTTTTCTTTTATCACTGTGAGAGCAAAACTTTTCACTATTTGTACTATGGTTTCCACTGAGTTCTTAATCTTCTGCATAAAAGTTAGTAGACAACCATACAAACATATACAAACAATATTAGTACCTAAAAACTATCCTGCAACACTAAAGACCATTAGACATCAAAATTTTATGGGTTGAGCATTCCAATACCTGTCACCAAGTACTGAAACCTACCCACATCAAGCCCTTTTGTTAATAAATCAGCATTGTTGTCATCAGTATGAATTTTGACAACTTGAATGAGCTTTTTCTCAAAACAATCTCTGATAAAGTGATGTCTAATCTCTATATGTTTAGTTTTAGTGTGTTGCACAGGATTTTTAATAATGCATATGGTACTACTATTGTCTATATATATAATGGTGTTCATGAAATTGTACCCATAATCCAACAATTGATTCTGAAGACATAAGATCTGAGCACAACAGCTTGCAGCAGCTACATACTCTGCTTCAGTTGTTGAAGTAGCCACTATTGACTGTTTCTTGCATTGCCATGACACCAATCTACATCCAAGAAATTGACATCCTCCTATGGTTGACCATCTATCCAAACTAGCACCAGCATAATCACTATCTGAGTATGTGATCAACTCCATAGGAGATTCTCTTTGATACCATAATCCTAGATTAGGATAAGTCTTCAAATATCTGAAAATCTTCTCTACTGCAGTCAAGTGTGATGTCTTTGGAGTGACTTGAAATCTTGCACAAGCACATACAGCAAACATAATGTCTGGTCTTGATGAATTAAGATACATCAAGGAACCAATCATAGATCTATAAGTATGAACATCTACATCTGCTCCACTAGCATTCTTTAACAATAGATGTGTAGTCTTATCAGCAGGGGTATTTGAAGGTTTTGCATCTGTAAAGTGAAACTTTCTTAAGATCTCAGTCACATATTTGTCTTGACTGATAAAGATGCCATCTTTTCTTTGTTGTACTTGCAGTCCTAAAAAGAAAGTAAGTTCTCTCATAGAACTCATTTGAAACTCATCTATCATCAGCTTTTCAAACTCTTTGCACATCTCTTGTCTAGTAGATCCAAAGATGATGTCATCAACCTACACTTGTACCAGTAGAATATCACCTTTGTCTTTCTTGATAAACAAAGTTTGATCAATTTTCCCTCTATGAAACCGATTGTTCAGTAGATATATAGCTAAGGTTTCATACCACTTCCTTGGAGCTTGATGTAAGCCATAAAGAGCCTTAATCACTTTATAAACCTTATTGGGATGTTAAGGATCTTCAAAGCCTAGAGTTTGAGAAACATAGACCTCCTCGTCAATCTTCCCGTACAGAAAAGCACTCTTGACATCCATTTGATAGACAGTAAAGCCCATAAAGGATGCATAGGTTAAAAATAATCTAATAGCCTCAATCCTTGCAACAGGAGCAAAAACTTCTTCATAGTCAATACCCTCCTCCTGAGTGTATCCTTGAGCAACTAGCCTTGCTTTGTTCCTGATAACTATGCCTTTTTCATCTTTCTTATTTCTAAAAACCCACTTTGTACTAATCACCTTCATTCCATCAAGCAAATCACAAAGAACCCAAACCTTTTGAAGTTTGAACTGCAACAACTCCTCTTGCATTGCTTTAACCTGGTTTGATTCTTCTAAAGCCTTATATACAGTTTTAGGCTCCACTTGTGATAGGAAATAGAAAAACAAACATTCATTCTTGTCTATGTGATTCTTGGACTCATAAACCTCACTAATGAACCCATGAACATCATTCATCTTTGTCTGCTTTCTTGTCTTCACACCTGATTGTAAATCACCAATTACATTTTCAAGTGGATGCACTTTGTGAATTGTAGTTTGTGATGTGTTAAGAATATCATATGTTGTAGGCATGTTAGTGATTTCAACATCATCACTAGGTGTTTCCTGAGTTGAATTTTCCACATTTGGTCCATCAGTGGAAACTTGTGGTGTAGCAGTGGAAATAGGGTTACCACTGCTTTCAGGAATGTCTTTATTCAGAACATCAAAATTCACAACATTAGCATCACCTTCCTTTTCAGAATTCTTTGAAGATTGTGAATCTTCATTCTTTGAAGCAGAATTATTATCAACAAAGTCCCAAAGCGGCATGACAATTTGATCTTCATCTTCATTATCTTTGTAAGGTTCATCTTCATCAATGAATTCTTCTGAGCCTTCAAGATCATTGTCTTTTGTGCCTGAGGTAATAGGTACATAATTCATTGTATTTGATAAAGTCTCAAGATCAAACAGCCATTCTGGTCCTGCACCTGCTATGTTAGTTCTATTTTCAAGGAACTCAACATGCAAATTTTCTTCAATCTTAGTTGTTCTCAAATTATAGACTCTAAAAGCTTTGCTAACCATAGAATATCCAACAAAGAAGCCTTCATCTGACTTTTCTTCAAACTTTCCCAGATGATCAATGGTATTAAGAATAGTAACATGACATCCAAATGGCCTCATAAAGTCCAAAATAGGTGTTCATCCTCTGAACAGTTCATAAGGTGTCTTGTTCTTTGTTTTCACCACTAAAACCCTGTTTTGAATATAACAAGCAGTGTTCACTACTTCAGCCCAAAAAGACACTGGTAGCTTGGAATCAGCTAACATGGTTCTAGCAGCCTCAATTAGTGTCCTGTTTCTTCTTTCAGCAACACCATTCTGCTGAGGTGTTCTTGCAACACTAAATTCTCTTTTAATACCTTTGTCTTTGCAGAAATCATCCATAACTCTATTCTTGAACTCTGTCCCATTGACACACCTAATAATCTGGATCTTCTTATCAACTTGATTTTCAACTTCAGTGATGAAAGTCTTAAGGATGCCAGTGGTCTCATCCTTGGTTCTTAGAAAGAAAACCCATGTAAATCTACTAAAATCATCATTTACAACAAGACAATACTTCTTCAAATTTATGCTGCTCACTGATGTAGGACTAAACAAGTCCATATGCAGCATGTAAAGTGGATGATCAATAGAGTTATATGCCTTGGTCTTGCAAGAAGCTCTATGTTGCTTACCTTTAAGACATGCAACACATGTTTGATCATTCTCAAATCTCTTCTCTGGTAGACCTCTGACTAGACCATCTTTCACAATCTTGTTGAGGGTCTTGAAGTAAACATGACCAAGTCTTCTGTGCCAAAGCATGGATTCATCCAAAGTGGCTTTTGCAAGCAAACAAGTAACATCATCTTTAGCCACTATGTTCTTCATGTCTATGCTATACAAGTTGCCTTTTCTAGGGATTTTAAGTAGGACCTCACTTTCATCAAGTAACTTATAATCCTTAGACAAGATATAGCATTCATCTTCAAAGAATAGAACTCCATGTTTCTTTTCACACATCTGTGACACACTGAAGAGATTGTACTTGAGTTCTTTCACATAATACACATTCTCAAAGTCCAAGTTTTCAGCTTTGATAGTTCCTTTGCCAGAAACCTTCCCACCAATATCACCTCCAAAGCTGACAAATTGTCTATCATAGGGTTTGAAATCTGAAAGATAGGACTTGTTGCCAGTCATGTGCCAAGAACATCCACTGTCTGAATATCCTTGATCTTCTTTAGGCTTTGAATGTCCCTGCACATAAAATAGAGGAATTAGTTCCTTTTGGGGACCCAAGCCACAAATGACTTGGATATGCCTCGTGTATCAATATAATTATATCTGTCAAAGGTCATTGAAACACCATTGGGATTGACTGAGGTGTTAATTCCTTTTGGTTTCCATTCCCAACATGCTGAGGCCTTCACAACATTTCCCACATTTACCCTTTTGTTGTTTACTGAACCACCAGTGGAAACTTTTGGCCTAGCAGTGGCAACTACTGGCTTAGCAGTGCCAATTGCTGGTTTTGAAATTTTAGATGCCCACTTGTGGTTATAGAAAACCTTCTTTTCATAAAATGTCTTGTTACCTGTTTGTGCACTTTTGACAAAAGTTTGAATAGGTTTTGCACTTTTAACAGGTGACTTAGGGTAACCACTGTTCACATTTCTAGCAGTTGTAAGAGGTTTGATGCCAGTTTTAAGTTGAACAGCTATGGGAATCATATTTCTTAGAGGATTGGGGTGAGTTAAATTTTGAAACTTATTTTCTTTTACCCCTGTGTTCCCAAAAACACTTATTCTACCCTTGTGATAGTTACAGTAAGCATGAAGATGTTCAAAACTACCACAGATGTGACATGCTTTGTTGTTAAACTCAAAATCACTACCAAATTGTTGAGATTTTAGATTGTTCTAGTTCCTCTTGTTTCCCCTAGGAGCTGGTGATCTATTTCTATACATCTCTGCATATTTAATAGTGGGTCTAGTATGATTTGTTTGCTTCCTAGGCTCTTCCTTTTCAATCTTAACAACTTTAGGAACACTTGTTTTATCCTTAACTTTCACACATTCATCCTTAAGAGATGAATCACTTGCACTTTCAAATGCCTCTGACTCAACAATCTTATCTACAATAGCTTCTTTCATAATTTGGGGGCTATAATTCCTAGTAGGTTCTTGAAACTCCTCTAATCCAGTGTGTGCTAGGTCTATACCAGGAGGTGATGGAACACCTCTTAGAGGTGGTGGTACAGACTTGTAACCTACACTTGATTTAGCTTTATTGACTACTTGGGCTTCCCAAATTTTATTGATTCCATCTGAAGCATAAGCTAATGTGTCTACAGTAATTTTAACATTATCATTAGCCTTTTTAACCTTCTCCAATTCTTCTCTAAGTGCTAGATTCATAGCAATCTTATAATCTAAGTCTCTTCTTAATACTGCAATATCATCACTAAACTTAGATTCATTAGCCCTAAAATGCTCTATTTGTGCTTCTAAAACAGCAAGACCTCTTTTATGATTTGCTAGGTTATAATTGGTTTGATTTAACTCTAACAATTGTTCATCATATTGAACTTTAAGTTTCTTATAGTCTTTTAATGCCTTACAGGTTTTAGAACAAGCATTATTAATTTGTACCTCAGAATCAGAAAAATCCATAATTGCAAGTTCTATAGCTATCATTGCAGACTCTGGATCTGCTTCTTCTTCATCAGCCATATAGCTCCAATCATAGCTCACTCCATCAATGGCCAAAAGCACCTTTGGTTCTTCAACTGTAGGCTCTTTCTTCTTGTCCTGCTTGTACCAAGTTGACCTATTATCAGGCTTCTTTGGTTTCCTGCATTCCCTGGCAAAGTGTCTCATCTTTTGACAGTTGTAACACTCCACCTTCTTCTTGTCAAAGCATGCAGTCTCATTAACATTGATAATGATCTTCCTCCCAGTCTTATTCCAAAATTTCTTTGCCTTTAAGCTCAACAAAGCAACTTGCCATTTAATGTCCATTTCTTCCAAGTCATCTTCATCAATTTGATCCAAGTCTTCAAGTGTAACAATTAAGTCTTTTACTTGACTTGAGAGATAGGCATAAAAAGTAGGATCACCAAGACCATCAATCTGTTTCTTATAACTAGCAGTGGAAACTTTTGCACTGCCAGTGGAAACAGCAATATGAGCAGCATCCTCATCATCATCACTTTCTTCTTCAGAACTATCATCAACAGATGATGATATAAGAGCTAAATTCCCTGAGCTTGTACTTATCTTTCCAAACTTCTTCAGTCTTTGTTCAATAATTTAAAGTTATTGTAAAAATCATTAAGCTTCATGGTTTCAAGTTCTGGCTTGTCTTCCCACACACCAACATTAGTACTAAACTCAGAGGGTAGACTTCTTAAAAACTTTAAGTTGAGGTCTTCTTTTTCCACCTCAATTCCAAATACTGTGAGTTGTGTAACAATCTTTTGAAGCCTTGTGAAGATACTGTCAATGGATTCATTACTTGTTGAACAAAAATTTTCATAGGTTTGTTTCAACAAGGTCTTCTATGTTTTCTTGGTAGAATCATTACCACCAAAAACATTGCAGATCTCTTCAAATAAAGTCTTTTCAGTCTTGTACTTGCTGAAAGCTAAAACTTGATCCCTAGGAAGGGTCATTAGCAATAAACCTCTGGCCTTCAAATCATTCTTCTTTTGAAGTCTTTCATCAGATGTAACTATTCCAGTATTTAACTTTTGTACTACCTTGCCATCAATAGTTTCTGAGGTAGTACCAAGTTTAAAGGAATCACCAAACATAATGATTTCTCAAAGTGCATAGTCTTGCACCATAAAGAATTGTTCAATCATTAGTCTCCACATCTCAAAATCATTCAGTTTAAGCTTAGGAAGCTTAGCAGCAATGTTGGTCTGACTGTTCTCTATCTCCACTGAATTCTTGTGAACTTCGGATCTTCTAAATCAAAGTATCAAAGCCTGGCTCTGATACCACTTGATGGATCTAAACACACACACCTTGTGTTATAATGATACTTTGAGTTATACTACCAAGTATGCGGAATCTACTTAGTAATACTTAAAAGTTTGATTGTGAGTAAAAGCAGTTGTATATGAATGAGAATAATATGTAAACCAAACTGTTAGATCCAATATTATTAAGAATAATAATACGAGTGATCTTTGTATCACTAGGGTTAATACCTTGAAGCTCTAAGAAATTCGTATATCTAACCTTAACCTAGGACCTCCTTTTATAGCACAAGGATTCCTCTTCTACAAGATAAGTATAAGTCTAATAGAATAGGATATACACAAAATCTATTCTATATTTATCTATACACGTTTCCTAACAATTATCCTGACAGCAGTGGTAATTATATGTACTAATAGTGGTAATCTGTTTCCACTGTTAGTGTATTCTTCAGCAGTGCTTTTCCCTGCTTAGCCGTGGTAACTGTTAGTATAATTCCCAACAAAAGGGAACCTGCTTTTCAGTCATTCTCTAAATTGGAGTTTGAGTTTTAGAGACGAAGAATTAAAAAATTGGATATTAGGGAATAACAGTAAAGGAGAATCATCGTTTCCGCATGAGAAACAAACGACTTTGCACGGGATCCAGTTTTGCAACCTCATGGTTATGATTACTCGTAAGGTTATCTGTATTTTTATAGAATCATATCCATGATAGGTGGCAATAGACAATAGGGACCAACATTTTAAATGGAACATAAACAGAACCTGTGGTTCATAGCAAGTAAGCTAAAACATGTCACATTAAATGGGTTGAATGGGTACGTATCTGTTATTGTTAGTGATGAATTAGAGCTTCTTTTAAAGGAATACTTGACTATCGTAAGGTAAGTGCACCATTTCCCATTGATGCATCGTCATTTGGTGTCTCTTGACCTTATTACAGTATCAAGTGACACTGTGCATCCACGCTGGCTATTGGCGTATCTGAGAAGTATTAAATCTACACAAATAAAAGAATGCAAGATAACTTAGCTAAGATTTGTGACTATGCAAACACTAATTCTGAATCATGTTGTAACATTGAGTTTCTTGGAAAATATATTGATATAAAAGACATAATTATATCTCAATCCCCGCAAAAAATTTATCCGTGATACGTTTAATAATATCTCTCAGCTGTACCAATGTATATTGTGTTATTATACATCAATGAATCCTGAATTCAGGTTGACACACTACATACTTTATTAGATAAGGTTCATATTCTAGCAGCTAGATCCTTGGAGGAAGAAAATCATTAGCTTTTACAAATTTGTTCTTCAAAATTAGGTGTTTTAGCATTTGAAGAATAATTTTAAATTTTGATCTAAGAAATTAGAAACTTTCAGTATTGGATAAACATATATGCATATTGGACAGCAAACATCCATGCGTGTCAATGACAAGTAAAAGTCCTATAAAAAATGATAAGAGAAGTGCAGCAATATCACTGATTTCATAAGTTCATTAAGATGTTGACCATGACGTTAGCACAATTACTATAGGATCTCTACTGGGTTGTTGTCAAAATTGAGCATTAGTAGTGTAATTTACCTTAATACTTAATCCAATCTTGAGAAGTGCTCATTACTTAGCTGAACTTAATTTGAGTTTGACATAATCATTGTTGCAAAACCAATGTTTAACACGTAATTACTGGTGTTTGGCAATAGATTGCTACAAGAACTTCACCATTTAAATGCAAAATAGGTTATTTATGAAATTAATGATCACTTAGCAGTATTTTCTTGTTTATTTGTCTTAATAGTTTTCTTTATATATGACAGTATGTGCGGCATTTGTTATACTCCCATCCTGCTCAACCGTTGGGGCTAGAAGATTTAGTTTGGAGAATGGTGTGCTTCTCTCCCAAAGCGACATTGCCTAACCTTTGAAGGCATCATTTATTGCTTCACTACATATGAGTACATATAAGTTTTATGCTATAGGATGCTCCTGTAACACCATGTATTTCATAGTTGGAAGGTGGAATTGTCCAACAAGTGATTGAAGTGGAATATTGAGCACAACGTTCAGTGATTACAAGTAAATATGTTTCATCTGCTACCTTTGCTCGTCTTTCGTGATGTCTCCCAACTTATATGTGTGTTCTAAATTTTGTAGGATTAAATATTGCTAATGATGTTAGAGTCACTGTGGCTGCACCTGCAGCACGTGGGAAGTCTAACAATGAAGTTTGAGAATTTATGGGCAAGGTTTGTACTTTCATTTTGTCTCCCATCTTTCCCTGATATTCCATTCTGCTGACCGTTGTAGCTAATGCCATTATTTATAACTTAAGGTTTTAGGTCTGAAACTAAGTCAGATGACCCTTCAAAGAGGGTGGAATAGCAAGTCTAAGCTCCTCGATGCGAGTTGAATGATTTCTGTCACAACCATAATCCAGCACATGAGAACAGCAGACGCGCAAGGACTGGGTGCACTTACGGATTTCTTAGTAAATTCAATAGTGTTGCGGTGACCAAGCCTATGGGATCATGCCATGCTAAGAGCTAAGGTGAGTTGGAGTTTTGAATTGCTTTTTTGATATTTTTCAACAACATGGTGTTTTTTAGTACGTATTTCTTAATTTTGACCAAAAGTCTGATATCTTAGACCTGATTTTCTCTTTAATAAAATTATTTATTTGACATGTTTGAGAACAATAGATCCTTTTGTCGAGTCTATTAACATTAACAGTTGTGCCTTTCTTCATTCTTACAGCTGGACAAGATATTGGGGATATGCTCACTGGTGAGGGGGATCCGTTATCTAGAAGAAGTCTGAAATCTGTTAGCGGGGGATCCGTTCTCTAGAAGAAATCAAAAGGTACATTAAAGCTTTTATGATCTACACATGACTTTCCACTGTATGTGATTAACTTTTGTTAGTAATTGATGAAGCTGCTCAACTAAAATAATGTGAATCTCTTATCCCTTTGCAACTCACTGGTCTTCGTGATGTTATACTCATTATGAGAAGCAACTCCCTGCAACAGTTCAAAGCAAGGTAAATGCATTCTTTGTAATTATATTTATTTCACCATCTGTCATATTAGTATGAAAAGAAGTCTCATGCTAGAGTTGTTGTAGATATGTAAGAAGGCAGAGTTTGGAAGGAGTTTATTCTAATGATTGGTGATGCTAAAACACACGACACACCTACTAAATATCCAATACATAATGCATCAATCTTCTCAAAAATTTGGTGGACTCGGTAACCCAAACAAGGGTAGAATGAATGTGCTCTTTATAACAGCCTGATTACCCAACGAATTTGCTTTACCTGAGTCTGTTCGTGAATCCTGACTCTCAATGTACTCAACAATTGCCTTTTGCTCAATCCCCTCTGTTGTTTGAGAGAATGAAGTTTGTTCCCTTCTATCAGTAGCAATGTTGCATAAAAACGGCCAACTCGGCCTTGTAATCGCCGATTATAAGGTAGTCGGCCATAGACCTTGTCGATTTTAGGCTAATCGGATAAAAAAACGGTTTGGTCAAAGCTGTCAAAAAATCGGTCAATAGTCGGCCAAGTCGGTCAAAGCGGCCTACTCGGTCAATAAAAGTCAACTTTTTTTCTAACTAAAATTAGGTTTTACTGTATTAATTTTAAGAGGTGTCCTCATTATCATACTCACGCCCAAAATTGGAGAAACAAAAACTATTCACACACACTTTAAATGAAGAAGCAGGAGCTTTAATTGAATATCCAAAGGTATGCTATTTTAATTTATTATACATTTATACATATGATTCATATGAATATAAGATTAGTTAATATTACATAAAAATAAACAAGTTTAATGTAACAAATACATTCGAGCTTTGAAATAATTCAATGAATGAACTTACTGATTTTGTTTGGTTATGTGGAAGATAGATATGATGCAAAGCTTATTTAATTAATAGGATCTTCGAACATGTTGTTATGTTTTATTTAATTGATTAACTATTACTAGTGTTCTAATATGATTGTGGGTTTGTTACAGAATTATATATATATGGACAAATATATGAAAGACCATTATAAGTTTACAAGTTTTTTTTTTTTTTTTTTTTTTTTTTTTTGATAGACTTAGTTGTTAAGAGCTTGATGTTATTATTTGTTGATTTCTAGTTGTTAAGTTGATGTTCAACACAGTGGACAATAGGCATTAGCATTATGATATGTGTTTATGTTTATGAACTTGGACAATAGAATACTAGACTAGTAGACTATAAACAAGACTTTCTTAATGATTTATGTTTATAAGAAATTTGTTACTCATTAGCTTATTAGTGTTTCATTGTTTCTTTATAGTTGAAGTTAAGCACAACTAAATATGGCATCATCAAAGCCTCAGTCCACGCAATCTACAGGTAATCAAGCACCTAAACGGAAATCGTCCGATGTTGGGTGGGAATTTGGATGTTTGGCTGATCCAAAGCATGTTGATAGAGTGAAATGTAATTTATGTGGGAAGGTTGTGTCTGGGGGAGTTCACAGATTGAAAATGCATATTGCTGGCATACCGGGACAAGTTACGGCTTATGAAATGGCAACAGTGGAACAAAAATTAAAGTGTAGAAATGCTCTTAACGAAGCCAAATTAAAAAAGAAGATTAAAGAAGCAGCGGATGAGTCTTTAAGATCGGAGGTAAACATTGGCAGTAATGAAAATGAAACGATTGATCTAGACGAAATGGAAGATACATTTGGAGACTTGAAGCCACCTACACATTTTGGTCCAATTGATAGATTTACAAAATTCAAAGATCCTTTGGATAAATAGAAGATCAAACAAAGTAATCTGTCTAATATTATTCTAAAAGATAAGATAATCAAAGTGAAAGAATATATATGTAGGTGGGCTTATGAGTCTGGCATCCCGTTTCATGCGTTTGAAAGAGATAGTTTTAAAACATTATTGGAGGCTGTTGGTCAATTTGGACCTAGAGCTTTACCTCCTAATCGATATGAGATGGGAGATATTTATCTTAAAAAGGAGGTTGATAGGACTAAAAGTTTGCTGAAAAGATACGAAGAAGAATGGGAATTAACCGGAAGCTCAATTATGACGGATGCATGGTCAGATAGAAAAAGAAGGAGCATCATGAACTTGTGTGTAAATTCGAAGTTAGGTACTGTTTTCTTGTCTTCAAAAGAATTCTCGAATGTAGCTCACACAAGCCAACACATATTTGAGTATGTTGATAGTTGCATTGAAAATGTCAGTCCCGAAAAGGTTGTTCAAGTTGTAACCGACAATGCCGCTAATAATATAGGAGCGGCAACGTTGTTGAAGGAAAAGAGGCCAACAATATTTTGGACATCATGTGCAACACATACCATCAATCTGATGCTTGAAGGTAATAAGTTTATAAGTATATTTATTTTTATAACTTTTACAGCCACGATGCATTTCATAGTGTCCAATGTTGTTTTTGGTTGGCATTGCAGTAAGTTGGCTGCTGGTTATTGCAGCCAATATATCTCCATATACAATTTTATAACATACTGTTACTTAATTTGCTATTTTTTTTGTTTTGAAGCTATTGGTGGGCTACCTCGGTTTAAGAAAACTCTTGATCAAGCTAAAAAACTCACGATCTTTATTTATGCCCACCACAAAACATTGGCTTTGATGAGGCATTTTACGAAGAAAAGGGATATTATGAGACCGGGAGTTACAAGATTTGCTTCCGCATTTCTCACTTTACAAAGTTTGGACAAAAAGAAGCCTCAACTAAGGCATATGTTTTCTAGTGATGAATGGGAGAAATGCAAGTTCTCCAAAACTGTTAAAGGAAAAGCAGCTTATCAAATGGTTGTAGCTAACTCATTTTGGAATGGAGTGACGTTATGCTTAAAAGTATTTGCACCCTTAGTCAAAGTACTTCGAATGGTCGATGCTGATTGGAAGCTTTCCATGGGTTTTATATATGTCGAGCTTAAAAAGGCGAAACAAGAAATCATTGATGCTTTGAACAACAATGAAAAAGCATATGCTCCTATTTTGGATATCATCTCTGATAAGTCATCTGGTAGGCTTGATACACCCCTACATATGTCTGCCTACATTTTAAACCCATACTATCTTTATAATGATTTGGAGGTACAAAAGGATGATGTTTCGAGTGAGGCACTTGTTGATCTGTTGGTACTTTATATGGAGAAAATTATAAAATGCAGAATGAAATCAACTTACGTGAGTTTCCGATGTACAAGGGTAAACTTGAGAAGTTTGGTCATCCTGTTGCAATTAGTGCATGTGAGGTGAATGATGAGAAGTTTGATCCTGGTAATGCATTTTCCATTTTATATATCAGCTATTTAGTTTACAGCATTTCAAAATCTTCAATTTTATATAAGTCTGATCCCGTTAATGCATTTTATATTTTAGAACTGTGGTGGTCAATGTATGGTGGCTCAACTCCGAATCTCAAAAAGATTGCCATGAGGATACTTTCTTTAACCACTAGTTCATCCGGGTGTGAAAGAAACTGGAGCACGTTTGAAGGGGTACATACAAAAAAGAGAAATAGATTAGACGCAACTAGAATGAACAATCTTGTGTACGTCCAATTTAATGCAAATCTGATGGAGAAGAACAAAAAAAGGAAAACGAGAGATCGTGAAGTACTTCTAGCGCAAGAAGCAAGTGAGGCTCAAGAATGGATTGCTGAGGTTGATGTGGTTGAAGATCAAGTTGAGCCTGAACTACCAGTTGGCGACGAAATGGGTGTGGATGAAGTAGTAAGAACTCGAACAAGTGCTAGACTACGAGAGCTTTATGATGAAGAATTCGAGTCTGAGAGTGATGCTGAAGTAGATGAGGATATCGAGTATGAGTCGGATGGAGTTGAAATCATTGAACAATACGGACAGGACGAGGATGGAACATCAATCTAGCATTTGTGTTTGAAGTAACTGAAGTGTTGTGTTTATCAGTATATGCTTAAACTCTAAGTACTTAGAATATCTTTTGTTATCAGTTTCTGTTTAAACTCTAAGTACTAGAATTATCAGTTTCTGTTTAAACTATAAGTACTAGAATTGTTATCTTTTGTTATCTATGTATAAATTTTAGGGTATTTGAAGCGTTATATTCATGTCATACAAGTAATTTTGAAATTTATATGCATAATTTGTGAAACTGATTAATCACCGATTAATCCCGCCTAGGCCGATTAAAAGCTACAGGGGGGTCGACCGCCTCACCACCGACACACGATTTTTGCAACATTGATCAGTAGCATTCTAGAACACTAGAATATGCTATTAAACAGTTGAATTTTTAAACCCATATATAATCTTTGTTTTAAAAGTCCAATGGGTTAAATGGGTCAAAATAAAATTTTGCTAAAACTAAATTGGTTAAGTGGGTCAAAATGTTTTTCAATTGATTTAACCCTTAACTATAAATGATAGTAAAAATGAAAAAAATGAGATCAAGTGTATTTTTTTAATATCAACCTGTGTTCTTAACGGCTAGTTTGGGTTTGTACAGTTTTGCTTTGGTAGCTTACTATTTTGTTGCACTCACACTTGCCGGAGGGATTAGATATTGTTGTTGTTCATCATTATTAATATTTTTTGATTTCCAGTTCAAGGTTGCACCTCCTCTAGAAAGCAAGCATCAACTATAAGCACAAATATGCACGTCCTTCTTAACTATTGTTATTGTTGTGCATGAAAGCGCCATCTGAAATTCCAAAGAGGCTGTATGATCTGATTCAGAATGCAGCTAAAGCTAGGAAGTCTCTAAAGCTGAATAACAATGAATCAACTTAGCAACCTTGGTAAGATTTCTTTCTTGATATAAAAATACTTGCATCCATGTTTAAGTGATGAACCAGAAAAAAAGAGTAACTAGATAATTAGTAAAAACCTTTTGGCTCATTGGTGCTGTAAATTTGATTCTAAATGGCTTCCTAGGGACATGTATGTCACGCTTTTACCTGTTACTGTGGTTTAAGTGTGAAAATTATAGAGGGGAGCAACATCACTTGTGAGAGTCTTTCTAGAACGATACAAAATGATCGTTGAAGATATGTATGAAGAACAAGCGAAAGCAAACTTTGACGCTTGGCATGACACACCGGAGGTAAAGTCTCTGATGTGATAAAATCAAGGTATATATATATATATATATATATATATATACATATAAATATATATATATATACATATAAATATATATATATATATATATATATATATATATATATATATATATATATATATATATATATATATAGTATTACTCAAAGAAATACGGATAACCCGAGGTCGTAGTCCGTGTAAAGGGTGAATGGAATTTCGAATTCCCGGTTTGTGAAACGTGTCGTTAAAGTGGGAAAAAGTTATTTCAAAGAGATTACACTAATAAATATGAAAATGAATCACAATTAATCACTTAAGCACGTAATTCAATTAATCAAACCTAAAACGCAACGTAGAATCAAAACCGTAAACTAAAACGTAAATAAAACGTAAACGCGCGAATTAAAACGTGAATTTTAAGTTATACTAATCCTACGGACTTGAAAATAATTTTCTTAAGTTAAGAATGATAAAAGAAAATTTTGAGAAAAAGAAAAATATTTTTTTTGACTTTTTATTTATTTTTTATGAATTAAAAACTAATTTATCTAATTAAAAATTAAAAGAAAATGCAAATTATGTGAGAAAAATAAAAAATAAATTTTAAAAATTATAAAATAACTAAAAAGTAATTTTAACACTGAAAATCTAGTTTTTTGGCTTTTTGTGTAATTTTTATTAATTAAAAACTATTAAAACTAATTAAAAATTAAAATAAAATTGAAAATAAATGGGAAAAATGCAAAATTAATTTCTAAAAATCTGAAATAACTAAAAACTAATTTCTAAAATATTTTTGGAATTTTTTTAGGCTTTTTCTGATTTTTTTGGAATGTTTTGGTAATTAAAAGGTATTAAAAATTGATTAAAAACTAAAATTAAATAAGAAAAATAGCAAATGAATTCAGAAAAATATGAAAAATTCACGGAAATTCTAAAATATTATTATAAACCTAGGAAAAATTTAAAATATGAAAAATAAGCACTTGAACTGCTAAAAGGCTTGAAACAGCTTAATTAAAGTGCTTATTGATAAGCACATTTGACCAAAATGATCCAAACTCTGACCAAGGGTATTTTAGACTCAAATTAACTCAAAATTACTGAGAATGGACCAATAAGCACCACAGAAACATAGCTAGAGACTAAAAGCAGTATAATAAGCCCTTGTAATAAAGCAGAATGTGATCAATAAGCACAATAAGCTGACAACTGATTCCAGCTGTATGAATAAGCACAAAACAACTTAAAGTGACCAGAAAAGTAACAAGAATGAGACAGAAAGCACTTATGCAAGTTGTGTATTAGACAGAAACTATGCTGAAACACCTTATCTAGACATCTAATTTTAAGCTACTAAATAAGCTAGACAGTGAGACCTAAGAGGGGCAAAAGAAAAACTATACTAGTGGGTACCTAAAAACCTTAAAATCCCTAAATCTAATGATCAATTGAATACCTAAAATAAGCCTAGATCAGATCATCATGAAACTGTAGCCCTGCAGGTTTGACTTTTCAATTGCACTCAAGGTTTGACTAATATGAGTTTCCACTGGTCCTATTTGATTCTAAATGTAGTATTAAACTAGTTTATATCCTAATTTAGGTAATTCTCACTATTATGGTGCTATGTTAAAAAGTGAAGCATCTATAATTCCTACATGAACACAGAAATGATCCTACCATCTAGGGCTGGCATAACAGGTCACACGAACCTGTTAAGACACGAACCTGTTAAGGTCAAACACGAACACGACCTGTTAGCTTATCGTGTCATTTTTCTCAAACACGAACACGACACGAAAATAAACAGTTTAACCTGTTAAGAAACCTGTTAACATGCATATTATAAAAGTCTTCTAAAACTTTAAAAAAAATCCTAAACAATACAAAATCTATTACAAATCTTAACAAATCTTAACAAAAGCTATTAAAAGTCTTCTAATCTTAACAAATGTTAACTATTACAAATCTGCTAACAAATCTGCTATTACAAACGGTTTGTACATCACTTCTACCACGATTTGGCCCCGTGATTTCTCATTTTGTGTATCGTTTGGGTCCAAATTTTTTAGAAGATCAAGACTCAAGAGTTAGTCTCTTCGGTTCTTCAGGAGTAAGATCTTTTAATGGCACAACATTAATCCCGATTTTATCATGTTTCCCTACCTGCATAACAAAGAACAATTAGACCTTTGACTTTTGAAGTCAACCAAGTAAAAATACGCTTATAATTTAACAGAACATACACGATCATGGTCATGATTTTTTGACCCAAATTGGTATTTCCAAACCCCTCAAAATAAAAACAACAACAAAACCCACAGGTATTTCAATCCTAACCCAAAGTCCCAAACCAAAGTGATAAAAAAACGTGACTCGGTGAGTCACGAGTCAACTCACACCGGTCACCAACGCGCGTGACTTAGTGCGGCTTACCTTTTCTTCTCGATCTAATAACTGAGGGTGGTTAGGTGTGGGAGTGAAGGCACGCGAATGGCAAAATGATGGTGGGATTCGTTTTGACGGCACGTGTGGTAGAGATTGTTGAAGAGGAGGTCGCGGTGAGTATTTTGGTGGTGGTGGTATGGCATTATGAGTGGCAGTGATGGTGGCGGCGGCTAGGGTTTAGTGAGAGGAGGGAGGGAGTATATTATTTGTTGGGTGAAAGAGATGAAATGAGGATTAGGTTAGAGGAGTGAGTATATTATTTCCTGTGTGGGTACTTTATATATATATATATATATATATATATATATATATATATATATATATATATATATATATTATAATCTTAACAGGTCATTAACAGGTCTTAACAGGTCTGACCTGTTAAGACACGAATATTAACAGGTCTGACCTGTTAAGACACGAAACCTGTTAAGGTTAAGACACGAACCTGTTAAGAACAGGTCGTGTCGTGTCATGTTAACAGGTTTCGTGTCAAAATTGCCAGCCCTACTACCATCTTATTTTAACTTTTTGTTTTATCCTACTGTTTTATATGATGGATTTAGCTTATATCAGCCTAGTTTGAGCTACTGGTGCATAAAGAACATCACAAAGTTACCTATACCTAACATAATAAGACTGATCCAAACACCCCTGTATAGTTTAACTATTTTTGCTATTTCAATTATTAAGACCTATTCAAACTCAACTACTGATGCAGTAAGATTATATTAACTATATGAGTTGTATGCAAGCTAACATGAACAGAAAATAAGCACTAAACTAAGCTGATAGAAATGATGATATAATGACTAAAAAAATGCAACAATCAACAACTATGAGTTAAAGTAAATGACAGCAGGAGAATAAGCAACAAATAATCTAAACTAGACTAATAAAGCAGGAATAACTCAAATAAGCAAACTACTAAACAGGAAATAAGCTAATGCTAAGAATTGAGATTTAAATGATACTTACAATAACTTCCCCAGCTGAACAGGGGATTCATTTTAATACAGCCTATCTTTAATAGGCTTATAAACCACTTCTGAAACCCATTCCAACTTCTGATTCCCCCATTTCTCACTTAAACCACTCTTGTTGACTTTCGTTGACCAAAATTCATTAACCAATTTTAAGCAGAACTTCAACCACTAAAACTCACAATAAGCTGTAGTAATAAGCTTATAAAAGTATGAAAGCTAAAAACAGAATCAAAGTAACTAAAAACCAGAAAATAATTTGCAAGAGAATTAATAGAAAATTTAAATTATATTGAAAATGAAAAATTGAGTACAATTTGAAAATAAGAATTACAATAGTGAAACTACTTCTAATTATACCCTACTCCTACTCCTAAAATCTACCACTAAAATCTAACACTTCAATCCTGTGAGTAGTGGAGGGTATATATAGGTGAGCTGGGGAGAGGGTGTAGGCTCTTGAAGCTTCTGGATGTGTTTTCTCTCCTTTAATCTCATCCCTTGGATTAGGTTTCAATCCTACCCGTGAATTTGGTCCCTTGGATCATGTGTTATTGAAGAATGAATCCTGCGTGTGTTACATCATTGGTCCACGTGTACTGACATTCCCTGACCCTTCTAGAACACCAATCATGAGGTAATTGTAATGTGTACAAGGTAATTTTTGGATGTTGGTAAATTAGGGTTCTATGTACAGTGAAATTCTAGGTATGGTTAAAATTGGGGGGCGGGTAATAAGGATTTGGGGGTTTTATTAATGGTTTGACCGGTTTGTTTGACCGGGTATTAATTTGGGGTGGATCGGGTAATGGCTAAGGGAGTGGACTTGGGCTTTAATATTTTGGGCTGGGGGTGTAAGGGTTTAAGGGAATTATAGGTTGTAGTATTTTTGGATCAGGTTAGTGTTGAAATTTTAAGCTTAATATTTACCAAGGACCTTTTATGTAATTCTGAAATTTTTAAGGACCAAATCTATATATCTTCCAAAGTTTCTTCCAAGGGTATTTCTTGATTATTCTTGAATAATGGAGGCCTCTTTTGACTTTTCTTTGAAAATTACTCCAAGGGACTATTTTTGTAATTTCCTGAAAGATGAGGGACTGAAATTGCCATTTCTTCCAAACTTTGCCCAGGGACTAATCTTGAAACTTTAGGAATCTCTGAGGACTTCTTATGACATTTTGAGCTTTCTTTGATCATTAAGCTTCTTCGGCTCTGGCTTTTGACCTTTTTCCATTCTCGTGCTCGTTTTTGTCGGTTTTGGCTTGTTTGTGTCCATTTTTCACATATCCGTACCTGCACATACACAAATACAAAAACACACATTCTCTTGGCATATTTGGTTAGTATATGGTGTATTTGGTCTGATTTAAGGCCTAAAAAGGATGTGTGAATAAGCACACATCAGTCTCCTTCACCATTCAAGAAGCAGTTGTCATGGCTGCAAAGTAATATGCTAAAGACAGATGATTTCTTGAGGCGTTATGTCATGAGTCAAGAATGGAAAGTTAGGAAAATGTTAGTGCTAGAGTGCAGCAACACGTCTCAAGTCAGAGAAACAAAAACAGGTGACGAGAAGAATCATGATGAGGAAGCAGGGGATGATGCTTTACAGGTGGAACCGGTACTAGAAAATCAAACCAGTGGTGACCGAACGATTGGTTTAGATAAGCCGGTAATCCACCACACACTCCTCACTACCACTCTATGCAAAATATCTGATTCCACGATGCGGTGTGATAGAATCAGGTTGACTCGGGTTGTAGAGGTTAAAACTGATGACTAAATGCAAATGATTAATTTCACGTTTTAAGGTACGTTTTTTTTCTCAAATATGTTGTTAATAATTTTTTTTCGTGATTTCTGATGATCAAAAATTATATTAATAATTTTGTTTGCGGCTATTTGAATTTGGGTGACGCTTTGAGGATGATTTTTCATAGGCTGCTGTGATTATTAGGTAAAGGAGAAGCTGGGACTGGTATGCTTTTTTGCTTTCATTTGATGTTATTGGTTTCATGAATTTGCTTTTGTTGTGTTTTAAGGTTTTAGGTTATGTTTGAAATTGTTAATTAAAATGGGTTAATCAACGGGGGTTTTTTTAGATGACATGTTACTGTGGAATAAAGATTAACAGGTATTTAGTTTAGTTTTTACATAAAAAATTGTAGTTTTTTTATTCGTAGGATTTTGGTTGGTGATACGTTGCCGCAGAACGTATGGTGATGGCAGTGATGGTCGTTTTGGAGATCCCTTACAAGGAACGGATACATTTTATAGCCAAAGTCGCCATTGAAAGAACAAAAAATGCAAGTAACTTAAACACTTTTTTTAATATATTATTGATTGTTGTAGGAGGCTTGGTGTGTTACTGTTTTCTTTGTTATGTGTGGGATCAATTGAATGCAGACCGTATGATTTGGTTACAAGGTAGTCATACAGCAGTGGCTACTCCACATGAAAGAGTAGTAGGAAACGATATTTCAAAAACACAACCAATGGTTGAGGTAAGCCATATTTAAGCATAAAACTTTAATAAGGATGTGATTGAGTTAACACTCACGCACACCAAGTAGATTTTTTATTTATACGTCATTACAGAAGAAGTCATTGCGAGTTTGCGACTGAAAAGCTAATTATGTCTTCTTTTACGCAGGGAGCGAAAAACAAGAAAAGGAAAGGAAAAAACTGTAAAGGGAAGAAGGGTCAAAAGGGAAAAGGTAAACTAAACAATGCATATCAGTTTTTCTTTATTGGCAAGGTTTTGTAAATTCTTTTGCAAACAACGAAAATATGAGTTGTTCTTTATTTCAAGAATCATATTAAGATGCTTTGTATGATTTCTGCTTAGAGTCATTTCTGAAACCACTCACTCTATAAATTAACATCATAAAAGAGTTTTTTATGATCTTGATCTTCGACTTTATATGCTGGTCTCTAGCTTTTGGCTTTTTATATGGGATTGATCATTTTTTCCTAAATATATATGCATATAAAATATCACTCCAATTTTACAAATGGCGTCAAGTTTGCATGTGAAACTATATTGGCATATAGGTTGTTGAGCTAAGTATTCCAGTATACTTGCATCTTTGACACTTCGGTTCATCAGCACGTGAAGGACTTGCTTTCTAAATTTGAGGGGCTCACAGATTTTTGTATCAGTAAGTATTATCTTTTAAATGTGATGGCGTGGACACTAATCAGTTGATTTAACTTAATGTTTGAGTTGTTTTAATTTACCTTTTAGTAATTCTCTGCTAATCTATCTACTTCAGTAGCTTGTTAACCAGATATAAGTCGAAGGTATAATCGTATTATTGAATTAAGGCTGATAGTGATGGCAAGATTTGTAGGTTGGGTAACATGTATGTTTTACTATACGTCCAAAGGGCCAAGCCGGGTTAGGTCTACCAAAAACACCGATTTTGTTTGCATTATAAACCAACCTTGAGTGTGTTTACTATAACTAAAATTGTGTTTTCCTTCAAAACTTAATACTATAATCTTTAGAGAAGTTGTTTCTTCGTCAATATTGTTGGCTTTTTGTGAAAATGGGGTCACAACAGTGGAGCAGTGCACAAGAATCCTTGCTCAATTTAGAGAAGAGCAATGTTACATTTGTGGAATAAATTGTTAGGTATAAGAAATTGTACAGCCTACTTTACAGGTGGCAATTTGAAACAATTTTCTTTTGAATGGGTTGAAACAGATCAAACATGTTGAACAGGTCAATGTGTCAGGAGTTTCCCAAAGTCTATATAAATGCATAAAACCTCCCAAATATGTATTATTAAATTATGTTAATATTAGAACTATATAAATTTGGTTATCCTATTTGACACTCCGATTGTGTAGTTTTTTTGGACAAATGCGTTAAAAGTGGAATAGGACCGTTTTGACCTGTCCGTTTTTTTCACCTACACTTTTTTTTTTTGTTATAATCTTAAACTGATATGTGTTATGCTTTTCTCTAGGGGAGAATTGGAAGCCAATCAAACTTTGCGTAATATTAACCTTTGTTGTAGATCTGATTGTACCTTTTGAGATAGCAGACACGAGAACTATGGCTGACGCGATTACAAGCTCAAAACGTGCTGAATGATCTTTGCTTTAAAAATTATAGGTTGTTATTGTTTAATTATAATATCATGCTTGGTGACAAACAATTGAGTTACCCAAAGAAGCTTCTAATGGTAATGTACATCAAGAATGGTTATATAGGATATCTAGAATGGCTGAGATTGAGGATGTACATGCATCACGCTAGCTTCAACATGTACTTTCCAACCATTTTTACCAACTTTCGCTATAGAAAAATATGCCAATGATATTTATAAGTCATGCCCGCCCATCGGGCGGGCTTTGAAAACTAGTATGTGTATATATATATATATATATATATATATATATATATATATATATATATATATATATATATATATATATATATATATATATATATATATATATATATATATATATATATATATATATAAGTTTAGGGTAAAAATTGTAGATATGTAAACTTGAAGGGTATAAACGGACTATTTTCATATAAATAATAAAAACCTATTTTTACTTAAAAACATAACACAATACTAGGGAGCTTCATGTGAGGGGTTTCATTTGGGTATTCATTTTGACGAGTTTGTTGGGTTTACGAATTAAAATGCCCTGGCTCCTCAAATGTTTACTACATGACCTCTGGATTATGATGGCCTGAATGGTGTTATGTTATATCTAAATTCTAATAACAACATAACTCAATAGTAAGGAGCTTCGTGTGAGGAGTTATATACTTCTGAATTATGATGGCCTGAACGGTATTATGTTGGCAGCATAATACAATAGTAGGAAGCTTCATGTGATGAGTTATACTTCTGAATAACGATGGCCCGAACGGTGTTATGTTATAACTAAATCTAGAAACCCTAAGTGTAATTACTTGAGAAACCTAGAAACAATAACTAGGACTTGACATACACACACCTACACTACCCTCAGGATACGTGAGTCAGCTGTCTAAATCTCTATCCCACTTGCCTTAGACCCAGGTGAGTTTTCATAGCCTCACTTTTAAATGCTTTACAAACTCTGTGAGGGAGATACATACTTTAAACCGAATACAAGTCTTTTTCTTTGGTTATTGGACGAGTGTTACTTTCTGCCACCATTACATAACTAAAATTCGTGAACAATAATCACTAATTGCAAGTGAACGCGAGTATAGTTGATAGATCTATTGGAGTTTGAAACCTCTAAAGGTTTAACTTTGGCAAGATAACCTGTCACAACCCGCTATTTCCCAGGTCAATACTAATTTCTAAACTCGAATTTAAATTCTTGACGTTGATTTGAAACATTTTTACATGAGCTTTTTAATTGAATCGACGCGAATTTCTAAATAAATTCTAAGTACACTAGGACTTAGGCTAATTTTAGTCCACAACGCTCCAGTACCTTGCTCCTTCTCCAATTCACAATTTTATACAACGACACAAATTCCTATTCTCTAAATACTTACGGTTTTTAAATTCAACAATCGTTAATTTTTATTCAAAAATGTAACACTCGACATACCCGACTTTCTCAACAATTATTTTGAGGGTATTTTTATACTTCCAAAATTATTACAAAAGTCCTAAAAATATTTTCCGATGTCCAAGATAAATTCTTTATATTTTACGTTTAATTACGTATAACTTCCGTTAACTACCAAACTAATACCAATACATTTAATATATACATTTTATAAAAATTACATCCATTTTTCTTCCAATTTTTCCCTATGGCCGCCCCCCCCCCCCCCCCCCCAGTTCATAATTACTCACTATTATATTTTTTTTCTACATGTAACATAATCCATGAAACATGGAATTTAATTTAGGAGGCTATAGCCCCATTTTTGTCCTCTTTTTTTTCCATGAAATACGGCAAGACCACAAGACCAAGACATTAGGCAGTTTTGACCACTTGACCTCATTTAACTATATATACATGCACAAACTTAGTACTCCTTTATCATTACAAGAAAAGAAAATACAATCACTTCTCATCTATATATAAATTTCGCCACACCTAAGGAGCAAGGGAAGGAAGGAAAAAGTGAGCTTGTTGGGCAATTACAAGGGTACTTAGGGTAGATTAACAAGGGTTGGATACTAATTTTGGGGGTTACACAAGTGTTGTTACAAATCTCATCTCACTAACCTCTTTGTAAGTGATTTTTACACTACTTATACTTCATGATTTTCATGATTTTTATGCTTGTCTAGTATATATACTTGGTTATCACTTGGTACATGTTGAAAAATCTCTACATCCACTTTGATCTCTTAACAAGAAAAGATGTTTGAACAAGTTTTGATTACAAGAAAAATTGTTGGTAAAAATCTTTACAAGTAAATGATGAAATCTTTATATATAACTATATGTTATTTGTAATTTTAAATATATTTGGATGATCTTGTACATGGATCTTGAATATTGTTAAGTTTATGTTTAGATCACCATACTAGTTGTGAAGTTGATGGATGCACTAGGACTAGACTTGGAGTTGTTGACAAGTGGTAATAATAAACACAACACAAGGGAACATAGTTTGACACATTTAGTAACAAATCTGTCCCATTCGACTTTCTGTAGAGAGATCAATACCTTGGTGACCATATTAGGCTAGAAATATAGAAAATAGACTTAATAACGAAAACATAGCCGCTTGAACGAGTTAAAACGGACTTATAACGAAAAAGATATGCTATTTTCAAGATTGACGACTAAAACTATATTTTCTGAAATTATGATTCTGTCCTGATCTTTCAAGCTAGGAAAATTGAGGTTAAATGATATCTAGACTAGCCGAGACCTTGAAAAACCTAAAGTATACTTGAATACCTTCGCGGGAATATATAGAACTTGAAAAACGGAACTACGACGCATAAGTTATGGCCTAGGAAAGTTGCGACGAAACATATAATTTTTTTGACAGCTTTGGTTCAACCAACAAAAGCTGATGGAATATTTAAAATTGACTTTTGGACATTTTAGAGTATAATTTGGCTAAAATGACGTAAATAAAAATAGTAGAACATTGTGTATACTTATTAGGTGCGTTAGAGTTTTTCAAAATATATATTTTCAAGATGACTAATATTTGGTCGTGAGATTTACAAGCTACGTTTTCTAAAATGGTGGATGACTTAAATACGAGATTACTTTGATTACCTACGTTTTTGACAATAAAAATTCCAACAACATGTACAAGTGATAATGTAGTATATGACTTGCATGCTTGACCTTGTTTTCGAACCTAAGACATATGCATTATTTAGGTCGCGATTAGAGTACCCGGACCTTATTTCTAACTACTACTTTGTCTATCGGATATTGCTTTTGCTAAGGTGAGTTCTCATAGCCCCGTTTTAACTATTTATTTGATTTTAAATCCCACGGGGTAGAATACATTGCACAATTATTTTCGTACATGCCCAAGTATTAAATTCCACACATTGCTTAAGTTGTTAATACTACCACTTCAAGTCCCCTTTATTATCATGGACCGTTAATTATATTGCCAAGCGAGAGTGAATGAATAGATCTATTGAGGGTGACTCCTCCATTCGTGTTTGGGTTGCTCCATAAGGAAAACGAATGCATTTCATGTCTAATATTTGAGTGACTGGTAACCACTCCTTTGGGGCCAATTTTAGTACATCTAGCTTCGGGGCCATGAGCTTAAGAGACAATGTAGCATTTTTGACATTTTTGTCGGTTTACTTTATACTTGTGGCTTATGTACATACGATTTACCTATAAACCTATGATTATTCACCAACATTCGTGTTGACGTTTTAGCAATGTATTCTCAGGTTATTAAGGTAGCTCATGTGGCATGCATTTGGAACTTCATGGAGTCGCGGAGCCGACGCGTCTCACCTTATATTTTTCTGCACTTATGAAACGTTTGATCTTGTTGAACTTATTTTATCTAAATTGGCAACATCTTTTGGGACCTAAGTTTTGTAAACTCTGAATGTTTTAATGATCAAACGATGTATTTTTCCAAACAACACTTTAGGTCGTTCAATATGACTGTAACTGTGGTGCTATGACAGTCACCCCCAGGTATTCCATTCCGCTGCAAGTCAGGTAAATTGGGGGTGTGACAGATTGGCATCAGAGCTAAGGTTATAGCGAACTAGGATGTATCTTGGACCCTAGACTATAACCACATCATCATAGCATCTCATCATTTCATCATAGGTGCATATTCATTATACATGTTGTTTCATGCACACACTGTGCGAGTTATTTATACCCATACTCATATATATATATATATATATGATTATATTGACCTGGTTCACAAGTGACATGGCTTCAGATACTCTCCCTGTTATCCTTTCGTCGGAGTTCGACATTGAAGATGCCTTGTCATCTTCCACTACCATTATACCACCAGTCGCACGTATACCACCATTAGCACTATTGATTTGTCATAGGAATAAGGTTTTCCTATCATTCAACCTATACATAGAATGCCGTTTGGTAGAGTATTCAGACTTAATTTTAATGGACTTATTAGGATGCTTATTGCAAGGGAGATAGTATGTTTTCTTTCCTCCACTAGTAGGACGCTTACTACTCAGGTACCACCACCACCGTCAGTTGCTTATTACACTATTGGTCGTCCCATAGTGCGTACTTCAGCTTTACCTCTTAGATGCCGCGAGATAACGCGAAAGAGGGTAGTATTCCATTCACTATTATCACCATCGTCTCCTAACTCATCACTAGGATCTCATTGTCATCAATGTTATTCTTATCCTTTAGAATACCACCATTGTCATTTCCCTTTTACATTTCCACTTGCCATGAATTAGATAACACCTTGTGGATAATACCAAGACCACGAACTCAACAGGAACCTCCGCAACACCAGGAAGTCTTTAGACTAGACTTATATCTTTTCTAGCTTTTACTATTATCCTAACCACGAGAAGTGTGGCATAGTTAAAGAAACTTGTAGTATTCTGATTGTCGTACAAACGGAATCACCAAGTATTGACTCTACTATAAGGGAATGGTTGTGCTATCTATGATATTGGTCCATATAGACCGAAACTTTCATGTATTATATTCATGTGTTATGAATATGATGATTTTTATTACCTATAGATTCTCATGGACCCTTATGATTTGATGGAAATAGACTTAAGCAAACAACTCCAAGCATGACGCAAGCTGCTGTTGGACAATCCATTGCCAGGAACGTAACTACCGCCCTCACCAAGGAACTTACTCACGTGGAATTTATGGGTTGTAATCCCTCTTCCTTTAGCGGAAATATAGACACAAAGGAATTTCTCAAATGGTTCGAAGAATTAGAAACAATCTTTCAATGTGGCGACTGCCGTAAGGAAGACAAAGTTAAGTTCGCCACTTGCACTTTTCAGGAGCATGCCCAGAAATGGTGGACTAAGTATGTCCAGGTAGTAGGAGTTGATGCTTCTTACTCACACTCTTGGGAGAAACTAAAAAGGATGATGAGTTTGAAGTTCTGTGTGAAAAGCGAATTACAAGCAATTGAACAGGAAACACTAAACCTTACCATGGTAGGAGATGATGTTGTCAAGTACACTGCTTATTTTTATGATTTTGCTCGACTAGGCTCTGCAATGGATGAACCGGAAAGCAAGAAACTTGAAAGGTACATCGGAGGACTTTCTCCTGAAATTCGTATGTTGGTCAACTCATTGGAACCTGATACCATGCCTACAGCTATTAGAATGGCGATCGAAGCAAAGGAACATATAGTCCGCACCAAGACATCAGGAAACCATAGTGACAATAAAAGGAAGTGGAACAACAACCGAGGTGAGAATGCCACACAAGGACCACGCAAGAGACAGGGAGTTGCTAAACCCTATGCTGCAGGTCTAAATGAAAAGAATGATTACCTTGGTATTTTACCTAAGTGTGAAGAGTGTCAACATCATCATAACCCAGGCCGTTGCCCGGAACCATGTGGCAACTGTAAGAAGGTTACCCACAAAACCAGGGATTGCAGGTTTCCAATTGTGGGTGATAATCAGAAACCATCAATTACATGTTTTGGCTGTGGTGTAGTGGGACACTTCAAGAGTGAATGCCCAGAGTTGGGAAGCCAGAATTGGAAGAAGAAGTTTATGTTTTAATTATGTAAACCATAGTTGAGCCCTCTAGGGTTGTACTTTCTTTTGGTACTTTCCATAAGTACATCGGTGTAACCTAGTTATATTAAGCACTTTCCTATCTAATGTAATGACTATCTTTTGTTATCTATGTGATAATCGTAACCTTCGTTTATTCCATTTTCTATTGCAATTGTGCAATTTTCAATCGTTTCGCAACATTATGTCACTGTCTTACTAGAGATTAGGCCGATTTCGTTTTTAACGGATTAGTAGACCATTACCATTCCATAAGATTCACCCATGTATCCAATAAACCATTTAACGAATTTTATCTCAAGCTATTTTACTACCAAATGGGAAAATTGTTTTACGGAATTATTAAAAGAAACTATTTTATTACCACCCTATAAATTGATTTTTCCGTCATTGCGTCAAGTATTTACTATTAGTATACGAAACAATTTTCATATTACTTGAAAGGAAATGACTAGAATACCATTTTTCAAAACAAAACGTTGAACACCATCTAAAACTTTTGAGAAGAATAATGCTATTTTGACTAACTCAACCATTGCATCATTAGTCCTCAATTATACATAGCCTGATCACCTATGTATAATTCAGGAACGATTATGCTATGAAGAAAATAATTACTTTTAGGGATTGTTAATAACAATCTTCATTCCAAAGCATTGTAAACAAATAAACTTTTTCATAAACATCTCTTTTTGACAAACTCTCCCTGGATACTTACCCCACCTGTCACCCACTTAGCCATTAAGTTGGATTGTTCCATTGACTTCTTTAGGAGAGACTTTCCATATCAAGTACAAGGAGGACTCCTCGATACAAGAAAAACATTAAAAGGATTACGGAACTATTAAACCTAGACTAAGAAAATTCATAACCCAACAACAATCCTAAGGTACCACGATACCATCCGAATCACCTTCTCTGACCTAGTTGTCAAATTGTATTATTCAAAGGTACTAGCTAGATTTAGTTGCAGGATCAAACACACTGTGAAGGTGCGCTATGCAACACTACAGAGAGAGACCAAGCCCAATAGGCAAAGAATGACACATGTCTTAGCAATCCATTAAACCAAAACACAAGGAATCAAAGATTGTTACCCATATTCTATCCCCTTTAAATGACGCTGAGTTCGAAAGACGTAACGTTGAGGAATTAGCTACAAGATTTATTGTACCTATTTCAATTGTTCCTGATAAAGGGATCGAATCACCTCAGACATCTAGCTATCATTTTAAGATTTCCTTCGGGACTCCATATAGATGTAAACACCGCCTATCATCCTCAGACCGATGGTCAGAACGAGAGAACAATTCAAACATAGGAAAGTTATACTCAGAGTATGAGTGATTGACTCTAGAAATGGTTGGACTAACCATTTACCATAAATCGGATTCTTTTACAACCATGGTTATCGCGCGAGCATGGAGACTACATCAATTGAGGCACTTTATGGTCGAAGTACCAATTACCCATTTACAGACCAAAATCGGAAAGTTAAATTCACTGGTCTGGAACTAAACTATGGAACAACAAAGGAAATTTCACAAGTCAAGAACCAGTTACAAGCAACGAGAAGCTGGTAGAGGTAGGTTGGTACATGACACACATCCTGCGGATTGGGTATCCCTGAACAACAAACCAACTAGATTCAAGTGGGAGAACGAACTAAGTTGAAAGCTTTGCCTTGAAGAGACATGATGCAATTTTGGTAACACGAGAGATTGAACCTCTAGTATATTGGACCATTTAAGATTCATTTTAGAATCGACCAGCTAACATATAAGATGTGAGTTCTGGCAGAGTTCAGCAACATATATTACCCATATTACCTTATAAACCTGAAGAAGCACTGATCATCTATTGACGAACCAAACTCGGAAAAATCCTAACTCACTAGTCTAGTAGGCATTCATGAAATAACCAGAAATTTCCTACAAGTCAAGAATCAATTACAAGTTCTATAAGTTGTAAACCATTAAAACCTCAAGTTGGTAGCCAGATTATGTTGAAAGTTCTGCCCAGGAAAGGCATGATATTATTCAGAAAAATTTGAAAGTTAAACCCGATATACACTGGACCACGTAATATTTCAGCCGGAGTAGGCCTAGTGGCCGTCAGATTTGAGCCTTGTTAGAGAACAACCGGATTACACAACTATGTTTCACCTATTCAAATCCCAGGAAATGACCTTCAGATTAGTCACTCATAATCCCATTTGGAAAGGAATCCAACCCAAAGACAAACGTAAACTTGGTAAGAACCAATAGAAATCATGGACTATGAGGTCGAACAGTTGAAGCGAAGTCGAATTCCTATCGTCAAGGCTCGCTGGAATTCTCAACGAGGTCCCGAGTTCACTTGGGAACGAGAAGACCAGATTCGTCAGAAATACCCCCACCTCTTCACCAATACCACTCCAATGACCAACGCTGACTGAATCTCGCGGACGAGATTCCCTTTTAGGGGGGTAGAATGTCACAACCCGCTATTTCCCAGGTCAATACTAATTTCTAAACTCGAATTTAAATTCTTGACGTTGATTTGAAACATTTTTACATGAGCTTTTTAATTGAATCGACGCGAATTTCTAAATAAATTCTAAGTACACTAGGACTTAGGCTAATTTTAGTCCACAACGCTCCGGTACCTTGCTCCTTCTCCAATTCACAATTTTATACAACGACACAAATTCCTATTCTCTAAATACTTACGGTTTTTAAATTCAACAATCGTTAATTTTTATTCAAAAATGTAACACTCGACATACCCGACTTTCTCAACAATTATTTTTAGGGTATTTTTATACTTCCAAAATTATTACAAAAGTCCTAAAAATATTTTCCGATGTCCAAGATAAATTCTTTATATCTTACGTTTAATTACGTATAACTTCCGTTAACTACCAAACTAATACCCAATACATATTTTTACTACCCAATACATTTAATATATACATTTTATAAAAATTACATCCATTTTTCTTCCAATTTTTCACTATGGCCGCCCCCCCCCCCCCCCCTAGTTCATAATTACTCACTATTATATTTTTTTTCTACATGTAACATAATCCATGAAACATGGAATTTAATTTAGGAGGCTATAGCCCCATTTTTGTCCTCTTTTTTTTTCCATGAAATACGGCAAGACCACAAGACCAAGACATTAGGCACTTTTGACCACTTGACCTCATTTAACTATATATACATGCACAAACTTAGTACTCCTTTATCATTACAAGAAAAGAAAATACAATCACTTCTCATCTATATATAAATTTCGCCACACCTAAGGAGCAAGGGAAGGAAGGAAAAAGTGAGCTTGTTGGGCAATTACAAGGGTACTTAGGGTAGATTAACAAGGGTTGGATACTAATCTTGGGGGTTACACAAGTGTTGTTACAAATATCATCTCACTAACCTCTTTGTAAGTGATTTTTACACTACTTATACTTCATGATTTTCATGATTTTTATGCTTGTCTAGTATATATACTTGGTTATCACTTGGTACATGTTGAAAAATCTCTACATCCACTTTGATCTCTTAACAAGAAAAGATGTTTGAACAAGTTTTGATTACAAGAAAAATTGTTGGTAAAAATCTTTACAAGTAAATGATGAAATCTTTATATATAACTATATGTTATTTGTAATTTTAAATATATTTGGATGATCTTGTACATGGATCTTGAATATTGTTAAGTTTATGTTTAGATCACCATACTAGTTGTGAAGTTGATGGATGAACTAGGACTAGACTTGGAGTTGTTGACAAGTGGTAATAATAAACACAACACTAGGGAACATAGTTTGACACATTTAGTAACAAATCTGTCCCATTCGACTTTCTGTAGAGAGATCAATACCTTGGTGACCATATTAGGCTAGAAATATAGAAAATAGACTTAATAACGAAAACATAGCCGCTTGAACGAGTTAAAATGGACTTATAACGAAAAAGATATGCTATTTTCAAGATTGACGACTAAAACTATATTTTCTGAAATTATGATTCTGTCCCGATTTTTCAAGCTAGGAAAATTGAGGTTAAATGATATCTAGACTAGCCGAGACCTTGAAAAACCTAAAGTATACTTGAATACCTTCGCGGGAATATATAGAACTTGAAAAACGGAACTACGACGCATAAGTTATGGCCTAGGAAAGTTGCGACGAAACATATAATTTTTTTGACAGCTTTGGTTCAACCAACAAAAGCTGATGGAATATTTAAAATTGACTTTTGGACATTTTAGAGTATAATTTGGCTAAAATGACGTAAATAAAAATAGTAGAACATTGTGTATACTTATTAGGTGCGTTAGAGTTTTTCAAAATATATATTTTCAAGACGACTAATATTTGGTCGTGAGATTTACAAGCTACGTTTTCTAAAATGGTGGATGACTTAAATACGAGATTACTTTGATTACCTACGTTTTTTACAATAAAAATTCCAACAACATGTACAAGTGATAATGTAGTATATGACTTGCATGCTTGACCTTGTTTTCGAACCTAAGACATATGCATTATTTAGGTCGCGATTAGAGTACCCGGACCTTATTTCTTTTTTTTGGAACGGTTCTTTCGGAGAAATCCTAGACCAATTCGAAACCCGATGGGGGGAAAACCTTCAACTTAAGTCGCCCGAAGGCACGACACTTAATTTGAAGTAAACACTGCCTTCTCCAGATTCGAACCCTAGTGGGTTGAAACCTTCATTGAAGGACTTTGAAAGCCTAGTATCAACAGACCCTGTGATCAAAGAGGACTTCCCGGATGGTCACCCATCCGGTACTACTCTCTTAGTGGCACACTTAACAAGTTAAGTGATAACCACTAGACCACATGGTTGTTGATACCCGGACCTTATTTCTAACTACTACTTTGTCTATCGGATATTGCTTTTGCTAAGGTGAGTTCTCATAGCCCCGTTTTAACTATTTATTTGATTTTAAATCTCACGGGGGAGAATACATTGCACAATTATTTTCGTACATGCCCAAGTATTAAATTCCATACATTGCTTAAGTTGTTAGTACTACCACTTCAAGTCCCCTTTATTATCATGGACCGTTAATTATATTGTCAAGCGAGATTGAATGAATAGATCTATTGAGGGTGACTCCTCCATTCGTGTTTGGGTTGCTCCATAAAGAAAACGAATGCATTTCATGTCTAATATTTGAGTGACTGGTAACCACTCCTTTGGAGCCAATTTTAGTACGTCTAGCTTCGGGGCCATGAGCTTAAGAGACAATGTAGCATTTTTGACATTTTTGTCGGTTTACTTTATACTTGTGGCTTATGTACATACGATTTACCTATAAACCTATGATTATTCACCAACATTCGTGTTGACGTTTTAGCAATGTATTCTCAGGTTATTAAGGTAGCTCATGTGGCATGCATTTGGAACTTCATGGAGTCGCGGAGCCGACGCGTCTCACCTTATATTTTTCTGCACTTATGAAACGTTTGATCTTGTTGAACTTATTTTATCTAAATTGGCAACATCTTTTGGGACCTAAGTTTTGTAAACTCTGAATGTTTTAATGATCAAACGATGTATTTTTTCAAACAACACTTTAGGTCGTTCAATATGACTGTAATTGTGGTGCTATGACAGTCACCCCCAGGTATTCCATTCCGCTGCAAGTCAGGTAAATTGGGGGTGTGACATAACCTTATCTCTGTCCCATCATGTAAGGGTCTGCAGTGCCCCATGATCTGGACTGTTAACGTGCGGTTTCATGAGCTTAGTGCAATAATCCTCTTTCTTAACTTTTTCCACTAATGGGGTTTAAGCTGAACCTTGTGGTGCTTGTATTCACCATATATCTATTTAAACCTATGACTCTCACTCAACCTTAGTGTTGACCTTTAAGCATGTTATCCTAGGTAATTAAGCCCTTTAGGAACCCTGGCACGGTGTGGCACTGGACATGAGGACATCCAGACTAGTTATCATTTACCTTCTTTTGCTTTAAAAATGCATCTTAGGGACCTCTCTTTTGGTAAAATTATATCTTTTACTGTAAAACTCTGATAAAATAAATGAATGATAACTCCTTTTTCAAAAACGTCTCTTTTCGAGTCGTTTTCTATATCATGTCTTTGTTTCCATGAGGTAATACCCCAGATCAAATTTTGCTGTGATCTATGTCAAAAATGGGGATGTTACAATTTTGGATGGTAGGACAAGAGTGTATGACAAGAGAAAAAAATGAAAAAATGATTCAAAAAAAAAAAAAAAAAAAAAAAAAAAAAAAAAAAAAAAAAAAGTTGAAAAAGACAAGAGAAAAAAAACATATGGACTACCATCCCGTCTTTCATTTTTGTTTAAGCCAAAAATAGTGTCTTGAAAAATAAAAAAAGAGTTGGTAGTTAGCGAGTCGAGCCGAGTCTTGTCTTAGCAACGCCTCATTGTACATGTAATTAACTAAGATGATTGACTTGCCCCCATTAAATCTCCCTTATCCAACAAAACCGTGTTTTCCTATACCCTTACACCTAACGTTACAACCCTTTAAAAGACCTCTTTGATAGTTTGTTGTTCCCTTCTATTACTTAGTATTAACTAGAGAGTTAAACTAAGTTCCATGACTTAGCAAAGTAAAGATTAATAACAATTAAAAAAAAACGTAAAGATAAAAGACACAATATTTTTCAACGTTTAATTCTTTTTAGAAATCAATCAAAGAATTATACCCAAGTGTTTGTGGAATAACACTTGGGATTAAAATGACAAGTATGGTGTATTACTCCTCACTAAACTTAATCTAAGCTTAAGTAGCAACTAATGACCAACTGAGCTATCTTAGGGACTATTGCAATTTGGAGAGAGTAAAGATTTGGTTTGTGAATATCTAAGCATTAAATGCACAAACTTAATCTTTACATCTCTCTTATGACTCCTATTTATACACAAGTATAATTCAACAGTTACCTAAAAGACAAATATGACATAAGCCTACTTTGGACAAAATGCATAGGTATTTTGTCATTGTTACATTTGACTATAAGTAGTAAAGGACAAGACTGCTTTCCAATCTTCAGTGTTGACACACTCTTGGTTTTATACCCATTCAGGGTAAGTTAACCGTTGCCTTATAAGGACCCTTCCTTATCAATTCAAACTTATCCCGCCTAATCCCACCTTTACTTCAATCTTCATATCTTCTGTCTTTGTACACTTAGTCTTCATAGTTGGTGAGGTGTTTTGGGGATTTAGTGAGCTATTATCATTACTCACTGTATCCATCATCTTCTTCTTTGGCTCAGGTATCATTCACTGAGTTCTACCTCACTGAATGGAGAACCCTTCTACATAGGCTCGTCCTGAGCTTCTTAAAGATGACTCACTGAATGACTGTTCATTCAGTGACTTGAGTATGTTGAAGGTTATCAAACACTTAGGATATTTTATTTTCAAATCCTAGTTTATAGGAGTTTGGGTATTTACATACCCAACAGTCTCCCACTATTTGGATATACAAATAGCCTAAGTGTGTAACACCCCCATTTTTACAGATCGCAGTGGATTTAGATCTGGGGTATTACCTAATGGAATCATAGTCACAATAGTAGAAAACAACTCGAAAAGAGACGTTTTTATAAAATGAGTTATCATTCGTTAAAATATCCAAGTTTTTATTAAGAAGAGGTCCCAAAGTCTTTGTGAAGTGTTGTGTTTGAATGATAACCAGTTTGAAAGTCCTCCAAGTCCAGTGCCACTTCGTGCCATAAGTTGTTCAGTTACCTAGGATACATGTTTAAAGAGTCAACCCAAAGGTTGAGTGATATTCTTAGGTTTTAGTTAAAAATAGTTGAATACGAGTTTAATAAACCATGGGTTACATTGTTATACACCCATGTAAAGTAGGTAGAAACCGTATTTAGACAGTTTGTTTCAATATTGTATGATCAGTACAATACTGAGGAAGAAGTGTTATTGCACTAAGCTCATGAAATCGCACGTTAACAGTCCAGATCATGGGACACTGTAGACCCTTACATGATGGGACGGAGATAAGGTTAACTTGCCAAAGTTAAACCTTTAGAGGTTTAAAGTATAGTACTTATTGGTACCCGGCTAGGGCAAACCAACGGGAGTTGTCAAACTCCAATAGATCTATCAACTATACTCACGTTCACTTGTGTAAAACTCACAAGTGATTATGGATCATGAATTTTAGTTATGTAATGGTGGCAGAAAGTAACACTCGTGCAATAACCACAGAATAAGACTTGTATTCGGTTTAAAGAGAAAAAGTAAGCATATATCCCCCTCACAGGGTTTATAAAGCATTTAGAAAGAGTGAGGCTATGAACTCACCTGTGCTTAGGGAAATATGATTGATGTGAAAAGTGACTCAGAGATTAGACTACTTACTCACGTATCCTGGGGGTAGTGTTTAGTGTTTGTGTATGTCAAGTCCTAGTTATTGTTTTTAGGTTTTTCAAGTAATCACACTTAGGGTTTCTAGATTTAGTAATAACATAAAACCGTTCAGGCCATCGTAATTCAGAAGTATAACTCCTCACATGAAGCTCCCTACTATTGTATTATGCTGCCAACATAATACCGTTCGGGCCATCATAATTTAGAAGTATATAACTCCTCACACGAAGCTCCCTACTATTGTGTTAAGTTATTAAGTACTAGATTTAAATATAACGTATCACTGTTTGAGCCATCATAATTCAGAGGTCATATTGTAGTAAACGTTTGAGGAGCCAGGGCACTTTAAGTCGTAAACCCAGCAAACTTGTCAAAACGAATACACAAATGAAACCCCTCACATGAAGCTCCCTAGTATTGTGACACATTACATAAAAAGATAGTACTTTTATTTATTAAGCAAATACTTCATTTTATACCTTGAAGTTTATAAGTTGACACTATTTAACCTTTAAGTTTATATATTTACAATATCTACCCTATATTTACTTATTAAGTTTTAATTTCCTAGATTATTAAAATTTAGCCCTTATACTTATATATTTTAGAAAAATGATAGAAATGACCCTTAGACTTATAAGTTTTCAAAAATTACCATTTATATCATTAACTTAACAACTTTTACAAAACTAGTCCTAAATGTTTATAAATATATATAATTTAATCCTAAGGTTATATAACTTTTCAAAAAGGGTGCTTATGCCTAATACTTTCAAGAAATGTCAAAAACAGTCCCTAGACTTAGCATTTTCATAAAGTTACCATATATACCCTTATGCATGAAAACATTTGCAAAACTAGTCCTAATTTCATGCAAACTATATTTTATGAAACAATGAGTTTTCTAATCTTATGACTTATAAATATTAGCTTATATAAGTGACCTAGATTAGCTTATAGCTTATGAAAATGGATTATAGCATGAAAACATGAATTCGACTCATATTAGGGTTTTAAAAAGAAAACGAGCAAGTTCTAGTGATCAAGGCTTAGGCAAGGGTTCTAATATGATCTAAGGCATCTTAATACTATCTTAGGTCAGTAATAAACCTAAGGAAATAAGATTAAAAGCTTACTTGGTCAAAAATGAAAGATAGCAAGGGTTTAGGGTGTTTCTCGTTGGGAAATCATTTCTACAAGGGTTCTAGGTCTAGTGTGTTGGATCATTGTAGCTCGAGGTTGTTAAGACCTCATAGTATCTAGGAACATAATAACAATAACCGTACACACAGCGGAATTAAACAAATCAATAGTTATGGTTTTTCCCATCCAAGCCTCAAATATTATTTGATCGGAATAATACGGTTACACATAATCTGTAACAGGAATCAAGAGATTCTTGAGGCTACGAAACATTTCTAGTATAGGCGTTTATATCCTACGCCCTAGACACACGCACACCTTTTGATATTTACATTATGGAAGACTTAATAATAAAACCCTAACCCTTGATCTCTTTATATAATAGAGATTTAGGGTTTACAAAATACTACGAAGGACTAATAAATAAATCTTCTTTTGCAAGCAAGTCCTTCTCCATATTTTGTCGAATTCCTTCTTGTCATATTAAGTCCCTCTTGTTTCATTCTTGGTCGTTTTGTCTCATCAAATTAATAAACCCAACAATCTTCCCTATTTGGTGATGACAAAACAAACACAGTCTTGTATGAACTTCCCTAGATGAAGTAGAAAAGTTGAGATGTATGCATCTCCCTGAATGAAACAAGTTTGTCTTCCCCTTAATCCATGCCATGCCACTTCAATATCTCTTCCCCTTTTTGTTATCAACAAATAGGGAATGTAAGCAATATAAACTTCCCCTCGAGTGGTGCATTTAGATGGTTAAACATTTAATCAATAAGCTTCCCCTAAAACCAATATGTTTACCATCTTCTTGAATCTTCAATTCTGTAGGCTCTATGTAATGATCACATGTGAAGAAAACCAAATATAACAAACTTGATGAAGAAGTAGAATAACCCAAACTTGTGTCTTATGTCTTGTACTAACCACATGATTTTGAACTTATATCCAAAACCAATTATATAACTAGACCGCAATCTCTTGACAAAATCCTCATCTTCAATGAGGCACTGAGCACAATAATGTAACTCCTTCAAGTGATAGTTAACTAGGTCTTCGTCCATCCTCCCCTTGACCTATGAAAACTAGATTTGACAAGTCTTCGTCACCACTGTATAAAACAAACAAGTTATCTTCAAAGTGTAACACCCCACTTTGAGATATGATGAGAACACAAACTTGAGAAACTCAACTACAACATTAAATATGTGATAATCAACCTTCATCGTAATCAATTAATAAATAATCCAAATACGAGCGTTATTAACTTTTACGAACAAATAAACCAAAAATCCTTTGTGTGTGTGAACCAATAATCCGTGTGTGTAAAACCATCCAAAAACCAAATCCTACTTTCCAATCGCAGCAGTAGTACAAATAACACAGCAGCAGAATGTAATACTGAGCATCAGAATTAATTAACTAGCACCAGTACAAAAATTTTGAAAGCAACAGTAGTATCGAATAGCGCAGCAGCAGAAAGTTGAACAAGCTAGCAGTAGTATTTTTGGAATGAGCAGTAGAGAAATAATACAAGAGCAGCGCTAAAAACTTTTTATCCAACCAGCAATATTAACGTAAACCATAAAATCAGTATTCAACTTTAAGTACCATGTTACATGCTGTCAATATCAGACGTGCCATACTTTAATCACCAAGCAATAAATCAATCAGCTGCAGCACCTCGTAAAAATAAATAATCCAATACATTCTCCAGCGACCCATGTGAATGATAACTTACCCCACGTAATTTCAATTAGTACCAGGTTATTATTATATCACCATAATTGTACGAGGTAAATCAAATCCTTCAACCAATTAATGAGGTACAAGGTATCATAAATGCACCAATATTCACCCATCAGTTGAATCCATTCTCTTGAAGCACATATAAAGTCATGGACCCATGATAAGCAATTATTAATGAACAATTAAATCCCAATTAAGTACTCATTGGAATTAAATAGCACGGACCCACTATAATTAATTAATCATGATGAAGAATTCTAACAGTACGAGAATAAATATTAAAATCACCAAGCTTTAAGATAATAACCCACGTTGACCATTAAATAGATATGAGATAAGTATTTAAAAGCAACAAGCGAATACCTCACTAACCATGTAAAACAATTTCAGCAGCAGCAAAAACATACGATTACCTCAAAACCCTTTTTCAAAGCTGCATCTTCTTCAACAATAAAAAAAACCTTGATGAATCCCTAGATCACGAGCTAACCTAGCTTTGATGTCACCTTGATGAATCAGGTGATTCTTGAGGCTGCGAAACACTTCTAGTCTAGGCGTTTATATTCTACGCCCTAGACACACACACACACACACCTTTTGATATTTACATTATGGAAGACTTAATAATAAAACCCTAACCCTTGATCTCTTTATATAATAGAGATTTAGGGTTTACAAAATACTACGAAGGACTAATAAATAAATCTTCTTTTGCAAGCAAGTCCTTCTCCATCTTTTGTAGAAATCCTTCTTGTCATATTAAGTCCCTCTTGTTTCATTCTTGGTCGTTTTGTCTCATCAAATTAAAAAAGCCAACATAGTGTTCTCGACTTATTGGCTTACTAGGACTCTTATACTACTGCTAGGTCTTATAGAAGTGAGGTGGTGAAGAAAGAAAGGGATGGTTTGAAATGAAAGAGTTCGAGGGGTATTTATAGGGTACGTTTGGAGTATTGGCCAAAAAATGGGGGGTGAGGTGTCGTGAGGAGGTGATTCATGGCAGCTAGAGCTGACTAAGGAAGGTTAGGGGAGCTGACTAAGGAAGGCATTGTAGGGGTGTATGTGGCCATGGTTTTGCCATGGTGGAGTTTTTGACAAGTAGCTTACAAAGCTACTTGTAAGGTGTGTGGTTGGTTTCTAGGTAGTGACAAGGAGCTTATGGTGTTGCTTGTAAGCTACTAGGAGTGGTACTAAGGTGGTTGCTAGGTTAGAGTAGATTTTAACTAGGTTTAGGGGTAGTTTAGGGCTTAAACTAGGTTACGGTTTTGACTAGGGTTTAGTGACTAGATTAGGGTTTATTTAGGGATTAGTAACTAGGATTAAGGGTTAGGGATCATTTCCTAGGTGGTGGTAGCTTATAATAATGATTCAGGATAGTTTAGACCTAGTTCCAGGACTTTATGACCTAATTAGGGTTTGGTGCTTAAAGGACTTGTACATAAGCTTTAAAGGGTTGTACTAGGGTTTAGGGGTGCTAAGATATCCTAATGTTTCTAAGGTAACTCATACATAAGCCTTGAACACTTTCATACTAGTTTAGATAAGCAATTAGGGTTTTAAAGATTTGCTTGTAACTCATACATAAGCCTTGAACACTTTCATACTGGGGTGTTTACATAATGTAAACTGATGAGGCGAATTGAATTTATTTGATCAAATATTGCCCTAAATCGTTCCTTTTGTGATTTTAGGTACTTTGGGAGTGAATTATGGAAAAGGAAGCATTTTGGATGTTTTTTGGAGCATAAAAGTGAAGAAAACGGCAAAGACTTAATTTTCCATGCTGAGAACAGTACCTGACGGCGTCAAGAAGGGAATTGTGACGGCGTCAGGAGTAAAATCCATGATGACCCAGTGAAAACCTGAAGGCATCAAGAGAAGGGCGTCAAGAGTTATTTTGGTGATAGCCTGAAGATGGACTACACGTGACGGCATCAAACCTAGATCTTGGCAGTCCGAGGACTTTATTGGCGGCGAGATGACGGCGTCAGACATTTACTCTTGACGCCGTCACCTCACAAAATCTATATATACTTTTCTATTTTTCATTCATTAAAAGGATGAACTTGTGTGTAGAATACTAGGGTCGAACCTAATAAACCCTAGGTCGTTTGTAACAGTATTTTCAAGGGTTTTCACCCCTTGAAACCTTTCATGTTCAATTAAGATAAGTCCTCTTTCAATTCAATCAATATGTCTATGTGTTGTTTGAATATATCTAATGCTTGTCTTGATTTCAACATGCTAGGCTATATCTTTCATGTGTTTGCTTAGATGTAACGAAACCTATATGTTAATTATAGGTTGATTGCTTGTTTATTGTTGTAATGGATGAATGATTTGAATGTTAGGCTTAAGAAAACTGGCAGATCTCCATTGTTTAACTTGCTTGAACGTCTTAAGAAACATTAACCGATGTGTACTAGGTTTTTAGTGGTTGTATTTAATGCATAAGCAAATTCTAGTGATCCCATGTTAGGAGCTTCTTTGCCGGCTCGACATAGGAGTGAAGTAGGCGCTTATAGGATTGGGGAAGTAAGTACGCCACCCCATGAATGGTATTAAGGAATACAATCCGTCATCCACGCAACTGTAACAAGTAATTAAACTGTAAAAGATATCTAGGGAGTAGTGAAATCTAAGTAAACACAATTCTCCCATATATTGCTCACACCACTAGTTAATTTAGTTTATTTTCATTTTTGTTATTTTATTTTGATTGCATCTTAGTTATTGGGTTAGTTGATAAGCAACTAATTCCGCCCACTCCTCTAAAAAATGAGATTTTTAATTGCTTTTATAAAAATATAAAAATACAAAAAAGAATCATCCCTCGCCTTTAGACCTAGTTCTTAGGTTTTCTAATTCTAGCGACACTATTCCCAAGTTGAACGATCAATCCCCCGGTACTTGTCACTATACTATACTACAACGATCAGGTACACTGCCTGGCGGGGGTTGTAAGCTTCTCGAGATCCCTCGAGAGGTAAAGCCTGGTGCAATTCCCACGCATCAAGTTTTTGGCGCCGCTGCCGGGGAATAGTTATTGTTTAGGTTGAAATTTATTTTGATTAGGTCTACTCATTAGATTCCTTTTTAGTGAGATTTTTATTTTCATTTTATTAGCTTTCTTGTAGTCTATCTTTTCTTTGTGTCTTTGTTCGTAAAAACCTTTCCATTGACTCTTCCGTTCAACATTATGGAGAACGTGAATCCACCAAGTCCGACACTAGAGTTTTACCCGAAAAAATATAATTACACCAGTTTGGATATACCAAGATGGACGAATGAAATGAGGCGGACAGGATCTTATATTGATTTTATTGAGTACCTTGAGAAAAGAGGCCAAGTGCATAAGACTTTTAAAGAATTCACCTTAGGAGCTCCATTAACCCCTCAAAATGCCTCACTTAGTGAAACCTATGCACCATATGAGCCTTCACCTAGGATAGTTTCGTATGAGCCACCTAGCTGCATGTCATGGTTAGGCACTACCATAATACAGGATGAACACATAGGTGACCTTGATGTGATGGAGGATGTAGCCGAACATGATCACATTGATCAAAAAGACATAGGTTTTATGATCGATGATGATGAATCTCAAGAAACACATGATGAATCTTTTGGGCAATTTATATATAGCAGTCAGAATACTGAGGATGATCCTTATGATTCGGATATAGAAGTTGAGATGCCTAGAGAAGCACTTGAGATACTTGGGAAAATGTTAGGGTTAGATTATAATAAAACACATGTTGAGGATATAGGTTTGAATACTTATAATGATAACCTTACTCTTAGTTCTAGGGAAGTTCCTAGTTTTGATGAACCGGAGCCTCAACCAAAACCGTTACCTAATCTTCCATCCTTGGATGAAAATTTAGGAATTGAAATAGTTTCCTATCCACCCATCAAACCATATAGTTCGGGTAGTCTTAGGATAAAGGTAGTGAACTCTAAGCCTTGTAGAGAGGAAGCCAATATAGGAGTGGAAAATGACCTTACATGCTTACATCACCCATTTATGATTGATCACAAAAGACATTATGGGTTTAAACCGGGTTTATTAGGTCAAGATGGATTCCCAACTAGGAGTCTCTCGAAGTTGATAGAAGATGATCCCTTTCTAAGAGAAAATCTTAATCCGCCCACTAACCCAATTGAATTAGGTAAGGTTATGATGATAGGAGGACAACCCTTTGAGCATATAATTCACCCACCACTCTTTCCTCACGTGGCATATTTCCACCCTAAGGGTGTGTATCGCTACTTTCACCCGCACATAATCCTAAGTGTAGGGAAGACCTCCCCTATTTCCGTTAAATAAGGGTAGAGTCAGGCTCGTGACTCGAACAAAAACAAGCGCTTATTGGGAGGCAACCCAAGCTTTATTTATTTGTTTGTTTGTTTGTTTGTTTGTTTGTTTGATTGTATTAGTTTCCGTACGCATACTTTATTTTTATTGTTTGTGGCTCATGTTTCAAAGTAAATTGTGAAAATGCTTTATTTTGTTTTTAACTTCGTCTTTATTTCATATAAAGGTATTTTGCAAAAGATAAGTGTAAGGGAGATCCAAATTTGTTTATAAGAATGAAATTGAGCATGAACCACAACAATATTAAATGAACATGTATATTAGTAATTGTTTGAGTCAAATGCTTGTATCGAGTCATAATGATGTTTTGCAGGATTTTTCAGGAAGTAGGATGAAGTTTTTCCAGAAATTTTCCGGAAACTTAACATAAGAATTTCTGCAGGTCACATCTGACGGCGTCAGGAAGTAACACCTGACGGTGTCACATGTAAAATTCTGGAAATTTTACCAGTTTTGCTTTTCTAACGGAGTCTTAAAGTTTTTGTTGAATCTTTAGTTTTATAATCTCTCTGCAAACATCATTCCACAAGCATTATATCTTATTTTGTTTTCTAGGATTTGTTAGCATATATAGATTGCTGCCGATTTTACGCGAGGTTGCCTTGTCTGTTTTCTCAGATTTAACAGGTTATATATGACAAGAAGATGATTTATATTCTGGAAGGGAAGCTTTGATTGTTCATTTTCTTGGAGGAAGATCTAACCTGGCCACCTTATTACCCATACCGAGCGAATCAGGGGAGTATTTGATTTCATTCGTTTTACTTATTTCACTTTTACATTCTTTACTTGAACATTGGGGACAATGTTCATCCTAAGTGTAAGGGGAGGGTAAAATGATGATACATTACAGACACACTTTCGCTTGAGTTTGTTTGTTTGATAGTAGATGTGTAATAAAACTATGAGAAATACTTGTTAGTGTAATTTTAGCGCCAAATTTAAAATTTTTTACAACATTTAGGAGTGAAACTTTAGCCATAGCAAGCGTCTCATGGATAGGAGATTGTATGACTAGCACAAAACCGTATCATTCAGAAAAATTTTCCACCCAAATATGTGAGGTTCGCCTTTAGATTTGATAGGAAAAGCATTTACTATTAGTGCTTATGAGTGTACCGGTAGCATTTAGATTCTAGAACTTGCATTAGTAATGCATCCCGAGACCGCTAGTGAGACTACATTCGTGTGGTAGGATTTACTACATGATAAGAGGCATTAGGATCACCCTTGTGTTAAACCCGTATCATAATTACTTGACCATTTAAGTCATATTACTTGGCTAGTTAAGTCAACTAATTTTTCCCACACCTTAGCATTGTACTCATTTTTAGTACACGAAACCCCTAGTACACCCCTCCGAGCCTATCTTTTCGTTTCTAAATTTAAGCATTTTACTTAAAGAAAGAATTTGTTACACCTCACTTAAATGTACACCCAAATCGCCTTAGCCTTCCGTGTATGCACTCATCTTTAGTGCATTATTGTTATTTGTTTAAACCCTTAGTTAATTATCTAATTGATTACATGGTTGCTAAGTCGAGTCATATCCTTGTACATATTGTTTTGGGATGATTGGGACTTATGGGTAAAGTACTTATGTTATGGAGTAATGGGGAAGAACATCATATTATTACCCCCATATGTGCGTTAATCTTAAAAGTACTCCAAGTGTTTTGATTATCTTAATTCGAGTCATTAGATTAGTTTATTGTAAAGTATGTAAAAATTCAAGTGTAAGGGGAATGTTCATTCCCTATGATGTATTATTTTGGATGGTAGGGTAAGTGTGTATGAAAAAAAAAAGAAAAAAAATAGAAAAAGAAAATAAAAAACATACGGACTACCATCCCGTTTCATTCTATGTTTGTTTTATGTTTTTGTTATTTTTCATTTATTAGCTTAAGTCGAGTCTAGTCTTGGCTTAGTGATTGAGCCCGAACCACCTAACTTGTATTGACCAAATAATGGTCAACAAAGTCAAATAGCCTAGATCAATGCTCCGGGTAATATAAGGTATCACCGGGTCGTTAAATCCCGTTGAGGTGTGAAATGTAACTTTAGCGTGCTTTGTGATCGGGTGTTTATTCACAGAAAGAGTTTATGATCAGAATTATTTGGAAATTATAAACAAATATAGCTTAGGAAAGCTATGTGATTGATTACGGGAATTTGGATTACGAAGATTTGAGCTAAAACTTAAAAACGTACATTTTTATTAAAAAACGTATACAGACGCACAAAACAAAAGTACAACTGAAGGACGGGAAGGGTTAAAAGTGTAAAATTAATATTTTTACAATCCTAATAATCAAAGAAAATTTTAAGAAAAATAAAAACTATTTTTACACTATTTAATTATTTACTATTAATTAATTACTAATTATCTATTTAATACTAATTAAACTAATTAGAATTATTAAAAATACTAAAAAGACTTAGAAAATTAAGAAAATTTTTATAAATCTAACTAACCATTACAGGAATCCTAAAAAATTATAAAAAGTTAATTTTATGTATTTTTAAACTAATTAACTAATTATTAATCTAATTACTTATTAATTACTAATTAAACTAATTATATTATAAAAAATAGAAAATGAACAGTAGAAATTCTAGAAAAATTTATAAAAATGTTTTAACTAAAATACAAGCTATAAAAATTATAAAAACTAGGTTATACTATATAAAATCTAATTATGCTATTTAATTGATTAATATTAATTAAAACTAAATTAAACTAAAATTAATTAGAAATACCACTAAAAGACAAAATAAAAATCTGGAAAAATTTGTAAAATTATTTTAACCTAAAATATAATTTCTAAAAATATAAAAGTGATATATTACTTAGATATAAATTAAAAAGAAAATTAAATTGATAAATCCTATTAAATAGAAGCTATCACTATTTTTAAAATTGGTTTTTTGGATTTTTTCTATTTCTAAACTAATAATAAACTAAAAACAACTAATTTTAACAAAGACACTTTTGTTTTAACCCAAGGAATAAGCAATTGAAGTGCTTATTACACCCACAGTTGACTTTTGTTGACTGTGGAGTATTTTAAGCTCAAATGGGGGAATGTGGGGTCCACCCTGATCAAGTTTGGTTTCTCTGAGTCTTTTGAACAATAATAAGCAAATGTTAAGCAAAGGAATGGCCAGAATAAGCCAAAAAGATCAAATAAGCACTTAGCTTATTGTTGACTGAGGCAGTTTAAGGGACAAGATTAAGGGTCCAAATTAAGTGGGGTCCACTATCCTATGGGTCAAACAAAGGGTTCAAAAACACTCCCTGGTAGGAGGGGGGTTGAGGGAAACCAAGAACAATGGATATGGACCACTGTAGTGGCCACAAACCACCACCAAAGTGGTGGTGGTGACTGAGGTATCTGCTGAGAACAGGGCAAACCTTTGCCCTGCAGCCTACTTTGAGACCTTGTGGGACCCAGTAAACAAAAGTCTAAAAATCTGAGAAAATTCTCAAAAATTAACAAAGTGGTGAATATTAAGCATGCCAAGTATTAGACCCTAGAACCTTAAACCCAACAAGTTACAAACCTTCAAAGAATGCTCAAAACCCACTTAGGCAGCTTTTGACTATTTAGGATTTCTAAGCACTTTAACTTTTTCCAACTTTGGGCTTAATCTACTGATTGTATAACATGCAAGGAGTTGGAATAAAGTTAAATTACCCTAAAGCTACTAGTTACAAACCAATTTAGGAGGTTAAGGATCTTAAATACCACCACAGTTAACTGTGGTGGTGGTGAGATGTTGATTTTGACTTTGGTGGTTTAAAACCTGGATTTTGTGACTCAAATGAACCATATCAACCTGAGGTGACATGCTCAAACCAAAATAACATCAAAACAATAACATCAACACAGTGAAACATGCTAATCCAAACACCCCTGATGAAACTGATTAATCATTTTAACAAGGATTTATGAAGAAATGAGCTAAAGTTTACAACTCAGTGGTATTAACTAACACTACAAAGTTTGATAAAGGCAAACATTCTGAGGAAACTAAGCAAACAACAAGCAAAAGCAACAGTGAGCAATCCTAAACAAGCAATGTAAGCTAGAACTGAGATTTAGGAAAACTTTCCACTTAGGCTTAAGCTGTAAAACACCAAACCTTCTTGAATTAACATTAGTTAAGCACACTTAAACTCAAATAAACAACAATCAACAATAATCAACAAGCCTTGCAGTATATAAAAAAAATATATGTAGATTCAAACTTACAACTTCTTCCAAAAGCAAGCAAGGCAGACAAGGATCATACCCATTAACCTAACACCTCCCTGAGGTTCTAAACCAGATTCCAATCCAAGCTTTACTCTGCTCCTTGCTTCATCTTCATTTTTTTTTTTTCTATTTTTACTGATTTTTTTTTTTTTTTTTTTGATTCTTTTACTTCCAAACTAAATTCAAAGTTTCTATAAGCCGAGATAACTTCAGTGAGCTTATGTGAACCTAGCCAAGTACAACTGAACATCTACAATCATAAATTGGTTTCTCTTTTTTTTTTAACTGTGAAAATGTAGAAAATTAAACAAACTTGAACATTAACTAAAACTTGAATTTCATTAATTAAAAAGCTTCAACAGTACATTGAGATTACACTTTCATTGATTAAATTAACTTAGAAAACATAAAGAAAAATACATTCAAACTAAGAAAAAACTACTCTCTTTCTCTTGCTTCCTTTCTTCAATTATGTAGGTCCTGGAGCTTCTGTGGGACCCACTCAAGCTTTCCCATCACTTATTTCAGCCCTTGGATAACTAGGATTGATCCTAGCCTTCAATTCATTCTTGGCGGGAAAATGGTATTTTGGAGTTTTCTTGTGATCATTGATGCTAGAGGAGGTTATTTGGACTGGGGTGTTTGGAGGGTTAGCCAAGGGGGAAGGTTGGAGTGTGCAGGTGGAGAAAGGTAGGGGTGATGATGGTGTTTGCTTGGAGTTTAGCAGGCGTAGGGATGGGAGGGTTGAGTAGTCAACGCGGGTCAAAGGGGGTGAGTTATTTAGAACGGTTGGGGTGTTTTGGGTGGGCTAAGGTATGGGCCTGGGTATGTGTTACTGGATCAGACCATGGAGTGGTGGGTTTGGTTTTGGTTTAGTTTAGTTTAGGCTAAAAATCCCAAGGACCATTTTTGTAATTTGCCGAACCATGAGGGGTGTGTTTTGCCATTTTTCCAAACTCAACCCAAGGATATATCTTGCCAATTTGAATAGTCCAAGTATCATAAATATCATTTTTTTTTTCTTTTGAAATTCCTGGGGATCAGTTTTGCCAAGTTTGAAAAGTTGAGGGGCTAAAACTGACATTTGTGAAAAACTTTTATCCAAGGATCCATTTTGAATATTTTTAAACTTCCAAGGATAAAAATTAGTTTTCCATCCAAAAATATACCACCAGGGACTAAAACTGCCATTTTCTGAAATTCCAGGGACCATTTATGTCAATTTTGGATTTTGAGGGGTAAAAGTGTAATTTTCTCAAACTTTTTCACCCAAGGACTTATTTTGATAAATTTTTACTTTTCTTTGCCTTGGGTTGACTTTTCTTTCGTTTTAAACTTTCAGGGACTAGTTTTGCCAAATTTTGAAACTTGAGGGACTGAAACTGCCAATTGTGCAAACTTTGTTCGTTTTTCGTTTGTTTTTAAACATTTTGCATCTAAAACATATAAAACACACTTTTGGAATAAATTGTGTATTTTGATGCGTTTTTGGGTGTTTTTGGATGTTTTGGCAGTCCAGATACGGTAAAAATGATGAGTGTTTGAGCACTCATCACTTAGCAATGCCATATTGTACATGTAATTAACCAAGATGATTAACTCGCCACCAGTAAAGACTGCCTATATCCAACAAAACCGTGTATTCCATATCCCTACACCTAACGTTACAACCCTTTAAAAAGACCTCTTTGATAGTTTATCCTAGGTGCTTACGCCATGTGGTGGAGGTTTGATCCTTTCCCAAGCCTATGGTAATCTATTTTGCTATGACAGGTAGTGAAAGATGTTTTCCATTTCCATATTGTTATATTATTTTATTACACCCGAGAGATGTGAGTATCTAAACACTATTTGTGAGGTGCTAGTGTATGACCTCCGTGCTTGTCTTTGGTCTTTAGTGGAACGATTATTTGTTGTAATTACTTTTATATTAGTGTTAAATGACCCCTAACTTGTATTTTGAGTAGAATAAAAGCGCATTTGCTTGAGGACAAGCAAATCTCAAGTGTAAGGGCATATGATGAGGCGAAAAATGAACCATTTTTAGGGGGTCATTTAAGCCCAGAATTGAATTTATTTGATCAAATATTGCCCTAAATTGTTCCTTTTGTGATTTTTGGTACTTTGGGAGTGAATTCTGGAAAAGAAAGCATTTTGGACATTTTTTGGAGCATAAAAGTGATGAAAACGGCAAAGACATAATTTTCCATGCTGAGAACAGTACCTGACGGCGTCAAGAAGGGAATTGTGACGGCGTCAGGAGTAAAATCCATGACGACCCAGTGAAAACCTAAAGGCGTCAAGAGAAGGGCGTCAAGAGTTATTTTGGTGACGGCCTGAAGATGGACTACACGTGACGGCGTCAAACCTAGATCTAGGCAGTCCGAGGACTTTATTGGCGGCGACATGACGGCATCAGACATTTACTCTTGACGCTGTCACCTCACAAAATCTATATATACTTTTCTATTTTTCATTCATTAAAAGGAGGAACTTGTGTGGAAAATACTAGGGTCGAACCTAATAAACCCTAGGTCGTTTGTAACAGTATTTTCAAGGGTTTTCACCCCTTGAAACCTTTCATGTTCAATTAAGATAAGTCCTCTTTCAATTCAATCAATATGTCTATGTGTTGTTTGAATATATCTTATGCTTGTCTTGATTTCAACATGCTAGGGTGGATCTTTCATTTGTTTGCTTAGATGTAATGAAACCTAGATGTTAATTATAGGTTGATTGCTTGTTTATAGTTGTAATGGATGAATGATTTCAATGTTAGGCTTAAGAAAACTGGAAGATCTCCATTGTGTAACTTGCTTGAACGTCTTAAGAAACATGAACCAATGTGTACTAGGTTTTTAATGGTTGTATTTAATGCATAAGCAAATTCTAGTGATCCCATGTTAGGAGCTTCTTAGCCGGCTCGACATAGGAGTTAAGTAGGCGCTTATAGGATTGGGGAAGTAAGTACGCCACCCCATGAATGGTATTAAGGAATACAATCCGTCATCCATGCAACTGTAACAAGTAATTAACCTGTAAAAGATATCTAGGGAGTAGTGAAATCTAAGTAAACATAACTCTCCCATATATTGCTCACACCACTAGTTAATTTAGTTTATTTTCATTTTTGTTATTTTATTTTGATTGCATCTTAGTTATTGGGTTAGTTGATTAGCAACTAATTCCGCCCACTCCTCTAAGAAACGAGATTTTTAATTACTTTTATAAAAACATAAAAATACAAAAAAGAATCATCCCTCACCTTTAGACCTAGTTCTTAGGTTTTCTAATCCTAGCGACACTATTCCCAAGTTGAATGATCAATCCCCCGGTACTTGTCACTATACTATACTACAACGATCAGGTACACTTCCTGGTGGGGGTTGTAAGCTTCTCGAGATCCCTCGATAGGTAAATCCTGGTGCAATTCCCACGCATCATAAACATAGTGGTGTTGGGCATAGGTGGATACATGAGCAGGTCTAGAGAGTCATGCATGTAATGAAAAGCAAAAATTTATCTGTGAAAATACCTTGTGGTGGAAATGATATTGATGAAATTTTTTTGGGAATTATACTCATCAGTATCAACAAAATTGAAGATAAAGTTCCTACTGTTGAAGATTACACTAACAGTACAAAGTTAGTTAGTACTGATTAGTATACATAGTTTGTATTGCTTATGTTATAACAGAATAGGAAAGAAGTGTAATGCAAAAATAGAAAAGATATGATGAATATCTTATTATAGTAGTTTGATACGTATATTGTTTTCTTGTAAAGGACTCCTTGTGTCTATAAAAGGAGATCCTAGATTAGGGTTTTGATATATCTCTTGGAAAACTCTAGCATACGAATTGTGATAGCTTCAAGGTTGTAAACCATAGTGATATAGTTGATCACTCGTATTATTGATAATAATATTGAAGCAGTTTGTTAATTCATTGTTCATATACTTACACATTCTCATACACATCTTCTAAGGTGTATACTAGTGAATTCTGCTTACTAGTTTACATTACTAAAAGTATCTATCTAACACAAGGTGTGTGTTTAGATCTTCCACAAGTGGTATCAGAGACAGGTTTCTGATACTTTGATTTAGAAGATCCAGAAGATTAAAGTTCTTGTTGCTATCAAGATAATGGACATGGAAACTACTTAATCATCTTACACTACTGCCAAGCTACCCATACTCAAGCAGAATGAGTATGATCTCTAGAGGCTCAGGATTGAGCAATACTTTATGGTACAAGATTATGCATTGTGGGATATCATCAAGAATGGTGATACTTTCAAAGCATATACATCTGAAGTCACTAAATGTAAAATCATTAATTGCAAAGTTTAGTATGTAAACAAGTATTTAGTTGTTAATATACATTTCAACAACTCAATCACTTAAGGTATGAATAAACAAAATGCCTAATGCATTTAATGGTCAATGGAACATTTTCTTAAAACACTAGACTTTTTATAAAATGTCACAAAACATTTTATATATTTTACAAAATCATTTTTGGAAATAAAAAAATATGTTTAATCTAAAATAAATATATGAATTCAAATTTTCAACCAAAAATGGCAAAAATGTTCCAGAAAAATCTTCCCCACAAAAAGAAAAAGCAGGGCAAGGTTCTAATTAGGCGGCCCCCTTAATTAACTAGGTGGCCCCCTTAATTATTAAGGCGACCGGCCCCTAATTAAGGGGACCGGCCACGCTCCTCAGCCTCCCTGCTTTGCCTATAAATACTGGATCATTTCTGGACTTTCTCCCCACCTTTTGCACTCCAAACTTTCTGATCTAATTCTGTATTTCTATCTTCTAAAATCCTTTGATCATTTAATCTTAAGCTTTTGTTTCCAAGTGATTCAAGCTTCCACCATCAAAGTGCAAAAGAAGAATACTCCTTCAACAGCTAGAGAAGAAGTATTGTAGGTTAATCTATATTGTTTGATTGTTGTGTAAAGTGTTGTGTATTTGTAATAAGTAGATCCAAGTGTAAGTAAATAGTTGTGTTGTAAAGAAGTAGTGTGAAGTTGTGAAGTAGTTGCGGTGTAAAGAAGTCGTAAAGCCATTGTGAAGAGGTCGTGAAGCCATCGTAAAGAAGTCATGAGATTGGTTCTAGCTATTATTAGAACCCGACATTTAGCTTTGTGTCGTTAATCGGTATAAGCAAAAGTGTGTATGGTTTCTCCGCCACAAAGGGAGTTTATTGACATAGTGAAGTGAACTCTCGAGTAAGAGGCTCGAGGAGTGGAGTAGGGCAAGGAAGGTGTCCTTGTAGCTGAACCACTATAAATCCTTGTGTTGTGGTTTGATCTTTCCATCCCTATCTTTTCTTTCAATACCTTACTTACATTGTTATTATTTACTTACATATATTTGTTCATATTGCTCAAGTATTGAATTCACATAAGATCGAAACAAAGTTTTCAAAGTAAACAAAAGTTTTCACAATAAATTAAAAAGATGTAAAACTATTCAACCCCCCCCCCCTCCATCTAGTTTTCCACAAATCACAAACTTGGTTTGCAGTGAATTGACTTAACTCTTCTTACATGGCAACTACCCAGCTTTCATCCTTTATCGCTTCACCGATACTCTTAGGTTCTACAGTTGATATAAAACAAAGGAAATTACTTTTGTTTTATGTTTGTGACCTAAGGGTTCTTTGGTTTAGGTTTCCTATGACATTTTCTATTGGATGGTTATTGGATTCTTTAATGTTGACAACTTTATCAACTTCAACTATTTCATCCTCAATGTCATTATCTAAGGTTTCCTTGCCATTGACCTTAATGGCTTCTGTCACAACCCGCTATTTCCCAGGTCAATACTAATTTCTAAACTCGAATTTAAATTCTTGACTTTTAATTTGAAACATTTTACGTGAGCCCTTTTACTTGAATCGACGCGAATTTCTAATTAAATTCTAAGTACTCTAGGACTTAGGTTAATTTTAGTCCACAACGCTCCGGTACCTTGCTCCTTTCCCCAGTTCACCATTTTATTCTATAAAACGAATTTCTATTCTTTAAGTACTTACGGTTTTTAAATTCAACAATCGTTAATTTTTATTCAAAAATGTAACACTCGACATACCCGACTTTCTCAACAATTATTTTTAGAGTATTTTTATACTTCCAAAATTATTACAAAAGTCATAAAAATATTTTCCGATGTCCAAGTTAAATTCTCTATATTTTACGTTTAATTACGTATAACTTCCGTTAACTACCAAACTAATACCCAATACATATTTCTTTACTACCCAATACATTCAATATATATATTTTATATAATTTGAACACATTTTCTTCCCAATTTAATCAAGGAGCCGCCCCCCTAGTCCCATAATTACTTAACACAATTTTAAATACTTGTAACATATATCCTTGAAACATGGCATTAAATATTAGGAGGCTAGAGCCACCCTTTTGCCTCTCCCTTTTTCCTTGATTTTCGGCAAACCCCAAAGACCAAGCTCAAGATATTTTGACCACACTTTTGATCATGTTTAGCTATATATATATGCATACCTTAGCACCCATTTCTTAGTTACAAGAAAAAAATATACTCACCTCCCACATATACACCTAAATCGATCCACCAAGGAGCAAGGAAGAAGAAGGAGTTTGTTGGTGACTATCTAGAGTACTTAGGGTAGTTTATCAAGGGTTGGATACTAATCTTTGGGGTTACACAAGTGTTTTACCAATCTCATCTCACTAACCTCTTTGTAAGTGATTTTACACTACTTATACTTAATGATTTTTTTTCATGATTTTTATGCTTGTCTAGTATATATACTTGATTATCACTTGGTACATGTTGAAACATCTCTTACATCCACTTTGATCTCTTGCCAAGAAAATATATTTTTACAAGTTTTGATCACAAGAAAAGTTATTAATAAAAATCTTTACAAGAAAAATAAAATAAACTTTATATACATATATATATATATATATGTTAGTTTTGAATACTTGGATGATCTTGAACAAGGACTCTTAAATATTGTTAGGTTATGTTTAGATCACTATTTTTCTAGTTGATGGATGACCTAGGACAAGAATTGGAGTTGTTGGTAAAATATTGTAGCCAAGAAAATACTAGGAAAATAACTTGACATTATTATGATGAATCTGTCCCTTTTCGACCCCCTGTGGAAAATCAGTACTTGGTTGGCCATATTGGACTTGAAATATAGAAAATAGATTTAATAACGAGAACGTGGCCGCTTGAACGGGTTAAAACGGACTTATAACGAAAAAGATATGCTATTTTCAATATTTGCGACGAAAACTATAACTTTCTGAAAATAATAAGTCTGTCTCGATTTTCTACCTAGGAAAACTGAGGTTTAATGATTTCTAAAATAACCGAGACCTTGAAAATACTAGAGTACACTTGAATACCTTCGCGGGGATATAAAGAACTTGAAAAACGGAACTACGACGCGAAAGTTATGGCCTAAAGAAGTTGGACAAAACTATATAATAATTGACAGCTTTTATTTAAAAGCTGATGGAATTTATAAAATGGACTTTTGGACATTTTAAGTTGTATTTTGGCTAAAATGACGTAAATAAGAATGGTAGAGCCTTACGTATACTTATTAGGTGCGTTAGAGTTTTTCAAATATATATTTTCAAGACGACTAATATTTGGTTGTGAGATTTACAAGCTACGTTTTCTAAAATGGTGGATGACTTAAACTCGAGATCACTTTGATTAAATACATTTTTGACGACGAATACTACGACGACATGTACAAGTGATAATGTAGTGTATGACTTGCATGCTTGACCTTGTTTTCGAACCTAAGACATATGCATTATTTAGGCCGCGATTAGAGTACCCGGACTTTATTTCCAACTACTACTTTGTCTATCGGATATTGCTTTTGCTAAGGTGAGTTCATAACCCCTCCTTTTACTTGTTTTACAACTCTTTTGGGGGAAGATACATGCTCATTACTATTTAAATTCAATGCTTGTTTTACTTGAACGCGATTCACTTTCTCAAACATTACTGGATGGTTGAAATACTTGATTGATTTCTTGAATACCTTATGAATTTCTTATTCTATCCTTGATTACTTTCTTATGGATACAAGTTCTTGCTTTTGCGGACATAAATACAAAGCTGTTACTTTGCCTGAGTTACCTATTACTGCCACTGAAGTCCCCTTTATCATGAACCGTTAATTACATGCGTGTGAGCGCGAATGCTGTGGATAGATCTATTTGGGTTGACACCCCGTCCGAGTTGGTCGCGCCAACCTGTCAAACGGACGCATATCATTCGGATTACTTCCGAGTGTCTGGCAAACACTTACTTGGGGCATTTTATGCTTGATTGCATACGATTACGTCGAGCTTCGGGGTCATGAGCTTAGGCACTGTATACCTTATTTTTGGCTGTGACATTGTATTTGTTATATTGTCATTGCCTTCCGCAAAATACTTGTTTACTGGAAATACTTGTTTACTGGAAATACTTGTTTACTGAAAATACTTGTTTACCGAAAATACTTGTTTACTGGAAATACTTGTTTACTGGAAATACTTGTTTACGGAAAATACTCGTTTACTAAAAACTAAGAACTCACCAGCTTTATGCTGACGTTTTAGCATGTATTTTCAGGTTCTTAAGGCGTTAGCTTACCTTTGGTGGCTTTTGGCATGGCATGGTCATAGAAGACTCTGATAACTAATTGGGACCGCTTTAACTAAATTATGGGCCTATTTCCAATCTTCTTTTATAATATGTAAAATAAATGCTTTGATAAAAAAAAAATTTTTCATTCAAAATAAATGAAATGAAACCATTCTTTGTACCATATGTTATGATACCAATTGAGTTGCACCCCAGTGACATGTAAGCTTCCGCTGGACCCGATTTCTGGGGTGTGACAGATTGGTATCAGAGCCTCGGTTATAGAGAATTGGGTATTTCCAAAACCCAGACTATAACTACCTTTACAAAAACTTAACCCTATGACCGCCACATGCCTGCCTGCCAAGCCACTGCCTTACTTGATATTTTACTTAATGATCTACGTGACGTAACTATGTGTTATACCTTGTTACTTGATAACTTATACTTTACATGATTTACGCTATTCACTATAAGTATTTTCTATACACTTATACATACATACCGTACCGGTCACACCATTACGCCTTTTCCCCTACGTAATCTTACCATTTGACTTCAAGTTGGGACACTCATTTTGGTCTTTCAAAACAACTTTTAAAAGCTAGAGACATATTACTAGCGTAACTGAACTAACACACACACTCGTACTTTTGAAGGTCCTCTAAACCTTCCGACATATCATGATTAATACAAATAGTCTCTAAAAATTTTAAAATCATATGTAACACCGTTTTATGTGACATTAAAAGCCATTATAGTCTGCCAATTTCCCTGACTACCTTACTAGCCGTTTCTGAAGACTAGTTTGAACACTCGTCCCATGCTTTTGTAACACTATACTTTTGGAACACCTACTTTCGGGACACGACTTTATAACACCTCACTCTTCCTCACTTCTTGTGGTTTTGAAGAATCACGTCACCAGGAATGTAACGACGGAAATCGACAGAAATGTTTACTCCTACTTAATGTATTTTTTTTCGATTCCGAGGACAAGTTGGAAAACTTGTCGGCCACCCTCCCAACACCCATATCACTGACCTACTTACTAATGCCCGACAATGAGACGGAGCCATTCATGAGACCTCTCGAAAGATGAATAGGAGAGTCACTAATAAGCCTACTCCTCCCACCCGACTAGAGTTTATCACCAGAAAATCCATTCACCACTCTACCCTATTACCGGTGACACGCATGGCGCCTCGTAAGGAACATCACGCACCAGTAGAAACTGCTTGACGACCAACCTACGATCTCGATAGACCAGAATAAAGCCTGAGAGGTTGAGTACGAATATTCTGTCCTTCTCAATCAACATTCGCTATACTTATTGATTATCACATTTGCTGTTGTTCTCATTCATAATCAATCAACATCCTTGATACTTATTTGACTTTGCATTTATTGACTCATTCTCGTTCGTAACACTTATTGTCTTTCCCATTTATTACTGTCTTCATCCTTACTCAATCAATATTCGACTTTTCATTTGCTGTTTGCTCTCATTCGTGACATTTATTGTCTAACCGGTTATTTGTTGTTCACATTCAATCTTAATCAAAATTCGTAATACTAATTAACTTCTCGCTGATTACTTGTTCATAGTTATGACATTTATTGTCTTTCTCATTTATTGTTCGCTCTCAATTACCTTCAATCAACATTCGAAAAATTTAATGTCTCTTGTATTTATTGTTGTTCTTACTTAGCATTCGATTTGCGTAATGCTTTTCTCATTTATTGCTTGTCCTCATTTATTCTCATATGGGATGCTTATTATCGGTCTCATTTCTTGATTGTCCTCATTTGACACTCTGTCTTTCAGTATTTACCCCTCTTGATTATTATTTGAACACTTTGGTTCTCTCGGTTAATTTATTATTGTGTTGATATTCTCTATCCATCCTCTTTGCTATCGTAATGATTTATGATTCCTTTATTTGCGTTTAATTGCATCATTATTGGTCTTTCTTTTACCCATCATTTCGTTTGTTTCTTTGTTCATCCTGATTTCAAACATACCTTTTTAGCATTCCTTGTTCTTAACATCTAAACCTATTTACTATTGTTATGATTTATTGACTCTTTCGTTTGCATAAATCAATCGCGTTTTCCTTCTCCATTCGTACATCTAATCTCCTTTCAATCATTCTTTGTTTTGACATCTAATTCTATTTGTTATTGTTGTGATTCATTAATTCTTTTTCGTTAATCGATAACAGTTTGCTTCTTTATTCGTACGGATATTTAATCTTTCTTTCAAGCATTATTGGCTCATATTAGTACGAATGTTCTTTCTATTGTTGATCTTTTCGTTTGCAACCTTTCATTTTTAACATTCTTTGTTCTTGAAACATGGTACTTGACATGATTCCCTTTTTATTCTTATGATTCATTAGTTCTTTCATGAGTATTGTAATGTATTTCTCACTCCTTTCATTAGCATTGACATCTACTTCTTTTGGCTATTAGTACGCTTCCTTGGTCATTTCATTTTCATTGATCGTTAGTACACATCAAGGCTTGGAACAACGCTCCAAGTCAACAGGCTGCACATGATCGACATAAGAAGCTATACGATGTGCGACGCAAACCATTAGAATTTCAAGATTGGCGACCAAGTTATGTGGAAAGTCTCGCCTTGGAAAGACGTGATATGGTTCGAAAAATGCAGGAAGTTAAAGTCGAGATACGTTGGCCCATTTAAGATATTGGCTAGAGTCAGCCCTGTAGCTTACAGACTTGAGCTTCCGCCGGAGCTCAGCAGTGTGCACAATTCGTTTCATGTTTCCAATCTCAAGAAGTGCTTAGCCGACGAATCCCTTATCATTCCGTTAGAAGAGATTCAGCTTGATGACAAGCTTAACTTTATCGAAGAACCGGTCGAGATTATGGATCGTGATGTCCGGTAGTTGAAACATAGTCGAATTCCTATCGTTAAGGTTCGCTGAAATTCTCAACAAGGTCCCGAATTCACTTGGGAGCGAGAAGACCGGATTCGTCAGAAGTACCCCCATTTCTTCGCTAATACCACTCCAACGACCAACGCTGACTGAATCTCGCGGACGAGATTCCCTTTTTAGGGGGGTAGAATGTCACAACCCGCTATTTCCCAGGTCAATACTAATTTCTAAACTCGAATTTAAATTCTTGACTTTTAATTTGAAACATTTTACGTGAGCCCTTTTACTTGAATCGACGCGAATTTCTAATTAAATTCTAAGTACTCTAGGACTTAGGTTAATTTTAGTCCACAACGCTCCGGTACCTTGCTCCTTTCCCCAGTTCACCATTTTATTCTATAAAACGAATTTCTATTCTTTAAGTACTTACGGTTTTTAAATTCAACAATCGTTAATTTTTATTCAAAAATGTAACACTCGACATACCCGACTTTCTCAACAATTATTTTTAGAGTATTTTTATACTTCCAAAATTATTACAAAAGTCATAAAAATATTTTCCGATGTCCAAGTTAAATTCTCTATATTTTACGTTTAATTACGTATAACTTCCGTTAACTACCAAACTAATACCCAATACATATTTCTTTACTACCCAATACATTCAATATATATATTTTATATAATTTGAACACATTTTCTTCCCAATTTAATCAAGGAGCCGCCCCCCTAGTCCCATAATTACTTAACACAATTTTAAATACTTGTAACATATATCCTTGAAACATGGCATTAAATATTAGGAGGCTAGAGCCACCCTTTTGCCTCTCCCTTTTTCCTTGATTTTCGGCAAACCCCAAAGACCAAGCTCAAGATATTTTGACCACACTTTTGATCATGTTTAGCTATATATATATGCATACCTTAGCACCCATTTCTTAGTTACAAGAAAAAAATATACTCACCTCCCACATATACACCTAAATCGATCCACCAAGGAGCAAGGAAGAAGAAGGAGTTTGTTGGTGACTATCTAGAGTACTTAGGGTAGTTTATCAAGGGTTGGATACTAATCTTTGGGGTTACACAAGTGTTTTACCAATCTCATCTCACTAACCTCTTTGTAAGTGATTTTACACTACTTATACTTAATGATTTTTTTTCATGATTTTTATGCTTGTCTAGTATATATACTTGATTATCACTTGGTACATGTTGAAACATCTCTTACATCCACTTTGATCTCTTGCCAAGAAAATATATTTTTACAAGTTTTGATCACAAGAAAAGTTATTAATAAAAATCTTTACAAGAAAAATAAAATAAACTTTATATACATATATATATATATATATATGTTAGTTTTGAATACTTGGATGATCTTGAACAAGGACTCTTAAATATTGTTAGGTTATGTTTAGATCACTATTTTTCTAGTTGATGGATGACCTAGGACAAGAATTGGAGTTGTTGGTAAAATATTGTAGCCAAGAAAATACTAGGAAAATAACTTGACATTATTATGATGAATCTGTCCCTTTTCGACCCCCTGTGGAAAATCAGTACTTGGTTGGCCATATTGGACTTGAAATATAGAAAATAGATTTAATAACGAGAACGTGGCCGCTTGAACGGGTTAAAACGGACTTATAACGAAAAAGATATGCTATTTTCAATATTTGCGACGAAAACTATAACTTTCTGAAAATAATAAGTCTGTCTCGATTTTCTACCTAGGAAAACTGAGGTTTAATGATTTCTAAAATAACCGAGACCTTGAAAATACTAGAGTACACTTGAATACCTTCGCGGGGATATAAAGAACTTGAAAAACGGAACTACGACGCGAAAGTTATGGCCTAAAGAAGTTGGACAAAACTATATAATAATTGACAGCTTTTATTTAAAAGCTGATGGAATTTATAAAATGGACTTTTGGACATTTTAAGTTGTATTTTGGCTAAAATGACGTAAATAAGAATGGTAGAGCCTTACGTATACTTATTAGGTGCGTTAGAGTTTTTCAAATATATATTTTCAAGACGACTAATATTTGGTTGTGAGATTTACAAGCTACGTTTTCTAAAATGGTGGATGACTTAAACTCGAGATCACTTTGATTAAATACATTTTTGACGACGAATACTACGACGACATGTACAAGTGATAATGTAGTGTATGACTTGCATGCTTGACCTTGTTTTCGAACCTAAGACATATGCATTATTTAGGCCGCGATTAGAGTACCCGGACTTTATTTCCAACTACTACTTTGTCTATCGGATATTGCTTTTGCTAAGGTGAGTTCATAACCCCTCCTTTTACTTGTTTTACAACTCTTTTGGGGGAAGATACATGCTCATTACTATTTAAATTCAATGCTTGTTTTACTTGAACGCGATTCACTTTCTCAAACATTACTGGATGGTTGAAATACTTGATTGATTTCTTGAATACCTTATGAATTTCTTATTCTATCCTTGATTACTTTCTTATGGATACAAGTTCTTGCTTTTGCGGACATAAATACAAAGCTGTTACTTTGCCTGAGTTACCTATTACTGCCACTGAAGTCCCCTTTATCATGAACCGTTAATTACATGCGTGTGAGCGCGAATGCTGTGGATAGATCTATTTGGGTTGACACCCCGTCCGAGTTGGTCGCGCCAACCTGTCAAACGGACGCATATCATTCGGATTACTTCCGAGTGTCTGGCAAACACTTACTTGGGGCATTTTATGCTTGATTGCATACGATTACGTCGAGCTTCGGGGTCATGAGCTTAGGCACTGTATACCTTATTTTTGGCTGTGACATTGTATTTGTTATATTGTCATTGCCTTCCGCAAAATACTTGTTTACTGGAAATACTTGTTTACTGGAAATACTTGTTTACTGAAAATACTTGTTTACCGAAAATACTTGTTTACTGGAAATACTTGTTTACTGGAAATACTTGTTTACGGAAAATACTCGTTTACTAAAAACTAAGAACTCACCAGCTTTATGCTGACGTTTTAGCATGTATTTTCAGGTTCTTAAGGCGTTAGCTTACCTTTGGTGGCTTTTGGCATGGCATGGTCATAGAAGACTCTGATAACTAATTGGGACCGCTTTAACTAAATTATGGGCCTATTTCCAATCTTCTTTTATAATATGTAAAATAAATGCTTTGATAAAAAAAAAAATTTTCATTCAAAATAAATGAAATGAAACCATTCTTTGTACCATATGTTATGATACCAATTGAGTTGCACCCCAGTGACATGTAAGCTTCCGCTGGACCCGATTTCTGGGGTGTGACAGCTTCTTCCTCGTCTAAGTCATCATCTACCAAGGGCGATGTCTTAGTTGGTGGAGGACTTTCCACGAATGTCACGTTAAGTGATTCTTCGACTTTCATTATTTCTTTGTTTAGAACAATATAGGCTTTACTATTTTGGGAGTAACCTAGGAATACACCTTCTTAAGACTTTGGGTCAAACTTGGTGAGGTAATCTTTTGTGTATAATATGAAGCATTTGCTTCTAAACACTCTAAAGTAATCAAGAATGGGTTTTCTACCTTTTAAGATCTCATCTGTTGTTTTTCATAAGATTGGTCTAATCAAGATCCTATTAAGTATGTAAGTTAAGGTGTCCACCGCATTACACCAAAACTTTTGCGGAATTGATTGTTCATTCAACATCGTTATACTCATCTCTTGTAGAGTACGATTGTAACACCCCCACCCGGCATGGGTCCGAAGCGCTACAGTATGGTGACATATCAAAGAATACAAAGCATACAACGCAAGCGGAAGACTTAAAACAAAAGGTTACAAGGGAAAAATCTAAAAGTACAAACGGAATACTAAAACTATAAAAGAAGAGAAAATACAAACTAAACAAAGTCTAATCTAATCCAAGTCCAAAACTAGTCCAGATGTAATGGGCTTCTAATCATCAGGGTAGTCCAATAAGAGCTCCTATGCACTCTTCACTCAAACCCAGCTTCCAACCTACAACCTGCCACAGGAAAAGAAATGCGGCTGAGCTTAAAAAGCCCAGTGAACAGATATATAGCAAAACAAATTGATAATCGAAATGTATATAAATAAGAGAAAAGGGAATCATAAGCTCTTGTTGAAAAGGATATCATCTGTCAAATGCATAAGAGATAAACATACACTGAATGAATATCATTAGTCAAAGGGAAACAAAGTATCAAAGATATATAACATAAGCATAATCATAAGGGAAAGGTAATGAGCACGTATCAACAAAGAAGCATCCAAACAAGGTACTTGAATGGACAAACGAATCATAGGAAAGCCACGAGCCGACCTACCAAGGTACTCGATAGATCTCAAATCACATAATCACATATCCGTCAAAGCATAATTATAAAAGGAGGGGCGACCTCACATGTACCAAAAGTGAAAGGGGTACAAGGCACGTACAGCCAATCACTACCTAATTATAAAAAAACAAATCCTAGGATGCATCCATACACTCCCTGAATCAAACAAAATACATATGCCAGCTCATGACTGGTCACATATATAACTAATTGGCCAGTGTACACATATATATCAAATAAAAGGGAATGACAGAGATCAATCATACCTCCCTATAAAGTGTCATGCTAGTGGTGCCATCACTTACACGCCCATGGTACCTCCATGGATATTTCGCAAGCTCGGGCATAAGAACAGAATCATATCAACAAAGCATATTCATATCAAACAAATCATATCATAATCAAACAAAATCTCAACCACGAGATAGTAATCAGGTAACCAAACAAAATGGATAGCAATCGAATCATATAAAGGATCAACCAAAAGCTCATTTCAAAGGATCACACAAAAGGGAACATAGCAATGGCAAAGGATCATAGTAACATAGATTGAAGGGAATCTCTACTGAATAGAGACAGAATATCTGTACCTTAAACCGCCAACGAAACCATAACATAACCATAGGAATAGGAAGTCACTCCTTCTTCAGCGAATCTACATGAACTAATGATCGGCTAATTATTAATAACTTGTTTTAAATCAGATTACTCGTTTTAGTCGGCTTTTCATTTTTAGTAACTTTCCATTTATAGCAGCTTTCCAAAAATAGTAACTTTTCAAAAATAATAAGCTTCCATTTATAATAACTTAGGAATTTTAAGTAACTTTCTATTTTTGGCAGGTTTCCCAAATTAGTAAGTTTCCATATCTAGTAAGTTTCTCGAATTAGTAACTTTCCATATTTAGTAGGTTTTAACACGACTTCCCAATTTAGTTAAATTAAGTTTAGGGTTCGGGATTATTATGTTAGGTTACACATACACACAACTAAGTCATCGCGACATTAAAAGAACACACACCATGTGGGAACATGCATTAGGCACCAAACCATCAAAATAACACATTAAACATACATTTGACACATGCATATAAAATGACTGGTTTTATAATAAAATTAGGTCTGCTTAACCAATTTTACGACCACACCAGAACTCAAAATAAAAATTAATCAAAATTCAAACAGAGGCTATCATGTCTTAGGAGTCTACTTGAATTTTTACAGATTTTATTATTAAATAGAAATACCTTTACAAAAATCATTTATGTTATCATACCCAGATTCGAATCTGCAGAAGCACCTCAAAAGTTTACATTTATCACACCCATTTTGACACATCAGAAAAATCTACAAAAATTCCATGAAGTCACACATAACCCAAATATTACTCCATAGAAGGAGAGCTCCTAACTCCTTACGGTCTGAAAATGAAAAATCAAAAACACCTAATGATTTTCAGACCCTATTTCTCAGCTTTGACACTTAATCTCCCAAAAATTAAAAGACCACTCTCCCGACCTCCAATTGCTATGAATCTTATATTTCCAGAAAATAGAAAAATAGTACTTATGTTTAGACTTAAAAACACGTTGATATCATCAAGATTCACCGATATCAATCCGACCCAAATTTCTGTCAGCATCACTAACAAAACCCAAACCCTAACCAACGCGAGATTAAACCTCTAACACATCCCTAATTATGTTTTAATGATCAAACATGTTTAATTACTGAGATTTTAATAAACTCTAATCATATCCATCAATTATGGTTACAAGAAAAAAAAATAAAACAAAAGATGTTAAAGAAATAGGTGATTAATCATACCAAACCTTCGGGGATTACCACGAATCTTGATCTTGAGTTCTTGATGACAAGAAATTATGGAGGCTAGGGTTCTCATTCTTTTTTTTTCTGTATTTCATTTGTGGCAGGGAGTAATATACCGAATTTTATTTTATTTTACAAGATGGGTTGAGTCAAATTCTAGTTAGGCTTGGACTTGCTTATTTTTATGTATACTTTTGGCTTGTTTTAAGCTTAGGATAATGTCACACCCCCAAAATACCTGAATGGCAGCGGAATGGAATACCTGGGGGTGACGGTCATAGCACCACAGTTACAGTTATATTGAACGACCTAAAGTGTCGTTTGGAAAATACATCGTTTGATTTATTTAAAAACATTCAGAGTTACAGAACATAGGTCCCAAAGTATTTAAAAGTTGAAGGAAATAAGTTTGGTACAATCAAACGATAATATATAAGTGCATGAAAATCCAAAATGAGACGCGTCATCCTTGTTACTCACTAAAATGACTCCATGCATGCCATGAGATATACCTTAGTTACCTGAAAATACATTGCTAAAACGGTCAACATAAAGTTGGTGAATAATCATAGGTTTATAAGTAAAATCGGATGTACATTATCCATAAGTAAAGTAAAGTGACAAAAATGTCATAAAGAAAGGTACATTGACTCTTAAGCTCATGACCCCGAAGCTAGACATAGTTACTTGGCCCCAAATGAGTGTTTACCAGACACTCTAATATATTAGACATGAAATGCATCCGTAATTCCGTTGGCGCAACCCAAAAACGGATGGAGGAGTCACCCTCAATAGATCTATTCACTCACTCTCGCTCGTACTTTAATTAACGGTCCATGATAATAAAAGGGGACTTGTCAAGACGTGGTAATAAGGCAACTTAAGCAATGTAAGAAATTTAATACATAGGCATGTACAAAAATAAGTGGTGCAATGTATTCTCCCCCGTGGGATTTGAAATCAAAATATTGTATTAAAAACGGGGCTATGAAAACTCACCTCGAAGTGATAGTACAATGTGATGGAATGATAAGGACAACAAGGAATGAAATCAACCGCAACCTATGATGAATGATAATGATCTAATTTTGATCATGAAATGATGTAGAGAATATGCATGCACATGATACCTATACCACTCATAACTTGAAAATACTAGTTATAGTCATAGTAAAATATATTCCATACTTTAGAAAAATAAGTCTTAACTAGACTTGTAAAAACTAGTCGTAGTATATCGTATATAGAAAGTTAGTGTTATAATCTTCGCCTTGAAAACCTTGAAGTAATGTCTAATAGTCGTAAAAAAATAAACTTGTAATCATAAATACTTCATTAGTTATGAATTTGGCACTTTGGTAGTATTTCTAGAAAATCTAGGATTTAGTACGTAGAAGTAGTATTATTATTATTTCTAGTTCAAAAGCTGTCAAAAATATATATAGTTTTACCGATATTGAAATGTGAATAACTTGGTCGTTTTAAGTTCATTTTCTTCGTTCTTTATATCCACGGATTCGTCTTAGTATGTACTAATATATTTTTGATAACTCGGCTTCTCTAGGTTACGTCTAACGCCTCGGTTTGTCCATCAAAAATCGTCCAACAGCATACAATTTTCAGAAAAATAGTTTTCGTCAATAAACTTGCAAAAATCATATCTCCTTCGTTATAAACTCGTTTTAATCCGTTCTTTCGCCAAAAGTTTCATTTTTGAAAGTATTTTCTAAATCTTTGGTTGAAAATCTCCACTGAGTTACTGAGTTTTCCAGAATTTCCATTTTGGGACAGTAGGTTTGTAAACATGTTCCAAATCCATTTCTAGTGTTCTAAACTAGTTTCTAATCCACCCAAATCACTTCCAATCACCACAAATCTAGTCTAATCCTACCATACACCTTATTAAGGTGTTATGGGTTCTTAAACATCATCAATCTAGTGGATCTAACAAGGGTTTCCATTTCTAGGGTTTCAAAGACATAAGTATATATAATGAGTGGTACAAGCTAACATATGCATGAAATATTGTATGAAAACTATATGATCATAATAAATACTTGAAGGAAAGATGAAAATAAATTTTGTAAACTTACTTTGAATGATTATGAAGCGTGGATGATTAAAACCTAAGGATCCTTGAGTTTGTATTACAAAACCCTAACAAGGATAACAAAGTGACTAGTTTTGAGCTTGATCTTGGAAAAAATGGTGGATCTTGGTGATGTTTGTGTTTGGCCGTGGGTTTTGAGAGAAAAAGAGCAAATTTTGATTCTAAAAATTATAAGTGTGAAGTGTTTATAGGTTTGAGATATTATTTGGTGATTTTTGGAAAGGTTAAAAGGGGGGGGGGGGGGCTTGGCCGGTTTTTCAAAGGAAGAAAAGAGAAAAAGAAAGTTTTTGATTTATTTAGAAGTGTTAGTGGAGAGTAGTGATGTATAAGTATAGATTTTAGTTATAGTTTTAGTTGTAGTTTAGTTATAATCGAGTACCGGGTTTGCGAGAAATAAATTTTAACGAAGTTAACCGGGACATAATAAAGTCATAAAAATGTTAAAAAATATGTTGGGTACAAAAATTGAGCGTTTGGATAATTATCGTTTAGTTTTCACGAAAACCGGTGTAATTATATTAAACTTACGTTATAAATTAAATAAATTCCCGAAATACCAGGTAAATAAATTTTATAATTTTTATGATGTTGTAAGGAGTTTAAAAATATATCGGAACCATCGTGTGGATTTTTAGATATGTTGGTTATATTTATTAATCGCGTATTAATGTTTAATTAGAATAAATATACGTAAAACGTTAAATATACCAAAAATATTAATATGAATATTCTACGAGTGGTATAGTATGCAAATGCTATTATGATAATATGTAGACTATTTCTAGTCCGTATGAAGTGTCCCTAATGATAATGCATGAATTCGCATCTAAACCAATACGGTTACGCGAATTTAAGTACCCGTAAAATAAATTTACGATGAAATGAGCAATGCACGTGAATAGTGTTTTCTTTCCGGAAATGAATAGTGTTTGATGAATAGTAAAATTTTTGAATGTTTCTCAGAATATCAAATTGACCTCAAAAATGATGAATAGTAAAATGATGAATAGCGTTTTGATGAATAGTGATTTATGAATAGTAAATTGTCGAAGTTTGGGAAATGACCTGAAATGGTGAGTTGTGACAGTCGCCCACCCAAAAAGGAATTCAGTCCCTGAATTCAGCTAGTGTTGGTCTCGGAAATAGACTTGGTGAAAAGATGTGGATACTTGAGTCGCATTTGGTCTTCTCGTTCCCAAGTAAACTCGGGTCCTCTTCGAGAATTCCAGCGAACCTTCACGATCGGAATTCGACTCTGCTTCAATTGTTTGACCTCACGGTCCATGATTTCAATTGGTTCTTCCACAAAGTTAAGCTTGTCATCTAGTTGAATTTCTTCTAATGGTATAACGGAAGACTCGTCCGAAAGGCATTTCTTGAGGTTTGAGACATGAAACGTGTTATGTACGTTGCTGAGTTTTGATGGAAGTTCAAGCTTGTAAGCTACCGGACCAATCCTTTCCAGTATCTTGAATGGACCAATGTATCTCGGGTTCAACTTCTCGCGTTTCCCGAATCGTATTACACCCTACCAAGGCGAGACCTTCAACATGACTTTGTCTCCAACCTGGAATTCCAATGGTTTGCGTCGAACATCTGCATAGCTTTTCTGTCTACTTCTAGCTGTTTCGAGTCTTTCTCGAATCTGAATTATCTTTTCTATTGTTTCTCGAACCATCTCCGGGCCAGTACATTGTACATCACCGACTTCGGCCCAACAAACTGGAGATCGACACTTACGACCATAAAGTGCCTCGAATGGTGCTGCTTTTACGCTTGAATGGTAGCTGTTGTTATAAGAAAACTCGATCAACGGCAAATGGTTAGCCCAACCATTTCCAAAGTCAATCACACATGCTCGCAGAATGTCCTCAAGTGTCTGAATAGTTCTCTCACTCTGACCATCAGTCTGAGGATGGTAAGCAGTGCTCATGTCTAACTTGGATCCAAAAGAATCTTGTAATGACTTCCAAAAATTTGAAGTAAAGCGACTATCTCTGTCAGAAATAATGGAGATTGGTGCTCCATGTCTTGAGACTATTTCCTTGACATAAAGTCTGGAAAGTTGTTCCAATGGAATAAGTCTCTCTAATGGGTATGAAATGGGCTGACTTGGTAAGACGATCAACAATTACCCAAATAGCATCGTAACCTCCTGACGTCTTGGGAAGTTTAGTGACAAAGTCCATTGTAATACGCTCCCACTTCCATTGTGGAATTTCTGGTTGTTGAAGTAGTCCTGACGGTTTCTGGTACTCAGCCTTCACTTTAGCACAAGTAACGCATTTACTGACATACGTAGCTATTTCTGCTTTCATGTTCGGCCACCAATAAAGCTTTTTGAGATCCTGATACATCTTGTCAGAACCTGGGTGAATAGAGTACTTCCACTTGTGTGATTCATGCATAATCAATTCTCGTACTCCACCATAGAGTGGTATCCAACTTCGGTCCTTGAAGCATAACACTCCATCTGATCTCTTCACAAAGCCATTTTTGTTCTCTGGCATACCATAAAGTTTCTCCTGTGGTCGATTTTCCTCCTTGAGAGCCTCAATCTGAGCTTCTAGAATCTTTGATGGTAATGGTGAAATGATAGTCATTCCCAATGACCTGACTCTCAAAGGTTTGAGTCATTCTTTTCGGCTAAGTGCATCTGCTACAACATTTGCTTTTCCTGGGTGATATCGGATTTCACAATCGTAATCACTCAGCAATTCTATCCAACGACGTTGTCTCATATTAAGTTCCTTCTGATCAAGTATATGCTGTAAGCTCTTGTGGTCAGTAAAAACTACGCACTTGGTACCATAAAGATAGTGTCTCCAAATCTTGAGTGCAAAAACTACAGCACCCAACTCCAAGTCGTGTGTAGTGTAATTCTTCTCGTGTGTCTTAAGCTGTCTAGATGCATAAGCTATCACCTTCTCATTTTTCATTAGCACAGCTCCAAGTCCTTTATGCGAAGCATCGCAATATACCACAAAGTTCTCAATACCTTCTGGTAGTGACAAAATCGGTGTCTCACCTTATATTTCTGCACTTATGAAACGTTTGATCTTGTTTGAAACTTATTTTACCTAAATTGATAACATCTTTTGGGACCTATGTTTTGTAAACTCTGAATGTTTTAATGATCAAACACTGTATTTTCTAAACGACACTTTAGGTCGTTCAATATGACTGTAACTGTGATGCTATGGCAGTCACCCCCAAGTATTCTATTCCACTGTCATTCAGGTAAATTGGGGTTGTGACAGATAATTTGTACACAACTTCATAATATTCTTCCTATGATTCTTCTTTTAAACATGTGATACATATATCACATATACATAAGTTGTAATGTTTATGTATCTTAAGTATTATAGGTTTTACATGTCGCGAAATGTTTAAAAATTAACATATATATACTTAGATTATACACATTATTCGTTCTTCAAAAGTTTAAATTTTGAGGGGTAAATTAGGTATTTCAGATGTTCAAAATTTCCGGGTTTTACAATTCTTCCCCTCTAAAAGAAAATTTCCGTCCTCGAAAATTGAAATCGCGAAAGTTAGACGGAGTCGTAGCAATTCACAAAAGATCGTCACAAATATCCTCACGCTCGGGGAGGTTCTTCCAAAAGAATCTTCACAACAAAATAGTTTCTCATGACTCGATACTGACACACTTGGATAGCCCCAGGCTCTCCTATCATAACAAATCGAATCCAACGAATGCGAAACAAATGCGTATCAGATGACAGATGATAGGTAAAATCCTACAAGGAGATACACTAAACACACATATTCCTACGAAGCAAAACGGAGATAGTGTTAACTGATAAATCTCCATAAATTCCTACCAAATTCTGAACGAACAAAGGAAATTGCTAGAGTCGAAAGAACAAATTAAATCATCAAACGTATCCAGAATCTCATCAAGAGATGGGTAACATATTCATACTAACGTTCCAAATCTCGAATCAGCGTATCAAAACGTATCAAAGGCATAACCGAAGAAATAGAATAATTGTACGGATCAGAATGATTCCAAGGCCTAACAAGTCGCGAACTAAAGCTTCCTCAAACTCCAAGCCATCCTAGTCAAAGCTCCAATGTACTTTACTCGTGTTGTCCTTCCTCCTGTGTGTTGAAATCACCAATGTAGCCACCACCATCTTCATACCATCCCGTCCAGCTCCTCCTTCAAGACTCTATACATATTAGTACAACTAAGATGAATAGAGTTGATAGAACTGTGTGCTTCACTTCAAACAGCTTCCATAGCTAATCTCCTTCCTCCTTGGTAGAAACAAAATCTCTCCTTATCTTCTCAAACTTCTTCTATCATTCTTCATCCCGAAAAAGTTACTCTTCGAAAATATCACAGAGGCTTCTCCTGACATAGAAATTCAACACCAAAATGAAGATGATCCTCGTGTTTCTCTTTCGTCTATGAACACACTAATATGTCATACTATGACAATTTGCCCAAGTATTCATGAAAGGCACGATTTATCAATTTCATAGCAATGGTCAGAGCAATAGCCAATATAATTGGCATCACAACACTTATAAAAGATCAAAACAAATACGAAAAGAATTTTTTAAGAACATCTCACTCTTCACACAAAACATGACACGATTCAGCCTCTAGAAATCCACAACCTCATACTATCATCATTTTTCCCAACAATCACCACACAAAGACATACTCAGACGGATAACAACACTTCCTAAAAGTTGGTCCTTCAATTCTTTCCCTTCAACTGATGGCGCTCAAAACGGAGTTTTCAGATTTAGGCAAAGCGACGCTCTTATATAGATAGAGTTCCTGAATCAACCAATTTACTGCTCTTAGGCACTGCTCAAAATATCATATGATTCCAATAAGTTCAAGTTATATGATGTAATTATTATCACGTTGTCCAGGCGTCATAATACCTGCATCATATATACATGCCTTTATTGCAATCACATTCTACCTCGAGTCGTGACTAAACCAATCCTCATACCCATACCAAAACAACTGCACATCCTGATGGTAATCTTAGTAGTTCATCAAGGAATGCATCGCAAAATTTCAAAACAGTCTGAATGACTCTCGAGGCGGGTTTCTTCAAACGCATTATCCTCACAACTGCGAGGGATTAACGCACGAGTTTACAAAACAAAGGTGATCATAAATGATTATCAGGCTAGGAACCATGGTATAGAATTTGAGTTTAACCACTCTACAATGATGACAAAAGAAATATGATAGTTGTTAGCATCTCAATGCTCAATCAACAAATCCATACTCAGAACAATACCGAATCGAACCTCTCCAACGTAAATAGATTAGCAAAACAAAATTCGTCTCCAAATATCCCTGGAACGCATCGAACAAATCGGGTATTCATGATGGAAGGTCCCAAGATTATCATAGAGATAGAATAGGTAGGGCAAGAATCAATAGTGTAGAAGGAATCTCAAAATGCTTATCAAAAGCAAAGGAAAAGCCATAGAATGTGTCAACCACATCGGATTCATACATACGCGAATCTCCAAAGGAACGGAAGGCATCTAAACGAATGTCAAACGAATCAAGAATCGAAGTTGAAAAGGATAACTCCAGAGAAAGAACCTATGAGGCACACTACGAAGTCTAAAGACATCCTAAACACATGTGGCGAATCGTGATAAGTCTTCTAACTCTCCGAAATGATTGATCTTGTAAGAGCTTAACGAAAAGCAAAGGCATAAGTCCGAGTAAAATGGAAGCAAGAAAACCAACGTCTGATCATATATCTACCCAATCCTCACCGGTCATACTAAAGCTCTTAAGAAGAGAAACTTAAGACAAAACCTTCCAAAGTTATTCCTGAAGCTTCTAAGGTGCAAACCTAAGGATCCAAAACTCACAGGCCATAACTTAGGTACTATAAGTCGCAGCCTTATCTCTGATACCATAATTGTAACACCCCAACCTGGCATGGGTCCGAAGCGCTACAGTATGGTGACATATCAAAGCATACAAAGCATACAACGCAAGCGGAAGACTTAAAACAAAAGGTTACAAGGGAAAAATCTAAAAGTACAAAGGGAATACTAAAGCTATAAAAGAAGAGAAAATAGAAACTAAACAAAGTCTAATCTAATCCAAGTCCAAAACTAGTCCAGATGTAATGGACTTCTAATCATCAGGGTAGTCCACTAAGAGCTCCTATGCACTCTTCACTCAAACCCAGCTTCCAACCTAAAACCTGCCGCAGGAAAAGAAATGCGGCTGAGCTTAAAAAGCCCAGTGAACAGATATATAGCAAAACAAACAGATAATCGAAATGTATATAAGTAAGAGAAAAAGGAATCATAAGCTCCTGTTGAAAAGGATATCATCTGTCAAATGCAGAAGAGATAAACATACACTGAACGAATATCATGAGTCAAAGGGAAACAAAGTATCAAAGATATATCACATAAGAATAATCATATGGGAAAGGTAATGAGCGCGTATCAACAAAGAAGCGTCCAAACAAGGTACTTGAATGGACAAACGAATCATAGGAAAGCCACGAGCCGACCTATTGAGGTACTCGATAGATCTCAAATCACATAATCACATATCCGTCAAATCATAAGTTGTACAAGGAGGGGCGACCTCACATGTACCAAAAGTGAAAGGGGTACAAGGAACGTATAGCCAGTCACTACCTAATCATAAAAATCAAAGCCTAGGATGCATCCACACACTCCCTGAATCAAACAAAATACATATGCTAGCTCATGACTGGTCACATATATAACTAATTGGCCAGTGTACACATATAAAGGATCAACCAAAAGCTCATATCAAAGGATCACACAAAAGGGAACATAGCAATGGCAAAGGATCATAGTAACATAGATTGAAGGGAATCTATACTGAATAGAGACAGAATATCTGTACCTTAAACCGCCAACGAAACCATAGGAATAGGAAGTCACTCCTTCTTCAGTGAATCTACACGAATTAATGGTCGGCTAATTATTAATAACTTGTTTTAAATCAGATTACTCGTTTTAGTCGGATTTCCATTTTTAGTAACTTTCCATTTATAACAGCTTTCCAAAAATAGTAACTTTTCAAAAATAATAAGCTTTCATTTATAATAACTTATGAATTTTAAGTAACTTTCTATTTTTGGCAGGTTTCCCAAATTAGTAAGTTTCCATATCTAGTAAGTTTCTCAAATTAGTAACTTTCCATATTTAGTAGGTTTTAACACGACTTCCCAATTTAGTTAAATTAAGTTTAAGGTTCGGGATTATTATGTTTGGTTACACATACACACAACTAAGTCATCACGACATTAAAAGAACACACACCATGTGGGAACATGCATTAGGCACCAAACCATCAAAATAACACATTAAACATACATTTGACACATGCATATAAAATGACTGGTTTTATAATAAAATTAGGTCTGCTTAACCAATTTTACGAGCACACCAGAACTCAAAATAAAAATTCACCAAAATTCTCACAAAGGCTATCATGTCTTAGGTGTTTACTTGAATTTTTACAGATTTTATTATTAAGTAGAAATACCTTTACAAAAATCGTTTATGTTATCATACCCAGATTCGGATCTGCAGAAACACCTCAAAAGTTTACATTTATCACACCCATTTTGACAATCAGAAAAATCTACAAAAATTCCAGGAAGTCACACATAACCCAAATATTACTCTTGTAGAAGGAGAACTCCTAACTGATTTTCAAAAACACTATTTCTCAAAAACACCAACTAATTTTTAGACCCTATTTCTCAGCTTTGACACTTAATCTCCCAAAAATCAAAAGACCACTCTCCCGACCTCCAATTGCTATGAATCTTATATTTCCAGAAAGTAGACAAATAGTACTTATGCTTAGACTTAAAAATCACTTAAAAACACGTTGATATCATCAAGATTCACCCATATCAATTCGACCCAAATTTCTATCAGCATCACTAACAAAACCCAAACCCTAACCAATGCGAGATTAAACCTCTAATACATCCCTAATTATGTTTTAATGATCAAACATGTTTAATTACTGATATTTTAATAAACCCTAATCATATCCATCAATTATGGTTACTAGAAAAAAATTAAAACAAAAGATGTTAAAGAAACAGGTGATTAATCATACCAAACCTTCAGGGATTACCACGAATCTTGATCTTTAGTTCTTGATGACAAGAAATTATGGAGGCTAGGGTTCTCATTCTTTTTTTTCTGTATTTCATTTGTGGCAGGGAGTAATATACCGAATTTTAATTTTTTTTACAAGATGGGTTGAGTCAAATTCTAGTTAGGCTTGGACTTGCTTATTTTTATGTATACTTTGTGCTTGTTTTAAGCTTAGGATAATTTGTACACAACTTCATAATATTCGGCCCATGATTCTTCTTTTAAACGTGTGATACATATATTACATATACATAAGTTGTAGCGTTTATGTATCTCAAGTATTATAGGTTTTACATATCGCGAAATGTTTAAAAATCAACATATATATACTTAGGTTATACACATTATTCATTCTTCAAAAGTTTAAATTTTGAGGGGTAAATTAGGTATTTCAGATGTTCAAAATTTCCGGGTTTTACAACAATTTTTCCATTCAACTACCCCATTTGATTGTGGAGTGCATGGAGCTGAGAAATTGTGTGTAATACCATTAGAATCACAATACACTCCAAATTGCACTTCATTATCAAACTCCCGACCATGATCCATCCTAATTGAGATTATTATACCTCCTAGTTGGTTTTAGACTTTCTTACTAAAGATTTCAAATTCATCGAAAGCTTGTGTCTTATTCTTAAGAAATCTAGTCCAAGTATACCTAGAGTAGTCATCTACTATCACCAAGGTGTAGTAATTTCATTCGTAGCTCCGTACAGTGGATGGACTGAATAAGTCCATGTGGAGTAGTTCTAGGCATCTAGAGGTCAAGAGCATGTTCTTCGCTTTGTGAGTAGAGTGAGCTTGTTTTACTACCTTACAAGCATCACAAAAATGTTTATCAAACTTAATCTTAGGTAGATTTCTCACTAATTCCTTAGATGCCAATTATTGTATCAAATGCATATTGGCGTGACCTAACCTTCTATGCCATAGAATGGATTTGTCATCTATGATTGCTAGGAAAATCTTATCCTGAGGCTTATTTCCTATTTTCATAACAAATAAACCATTCTTCTTAACTCCTTTGCCTATGATCTTACCATTTTTAGTGATCTCACAACCCTCGTCGGAAAATATAACTACACTTATTGTCAACCATTTGACTAATACTAAGCAAGTTAAATCCTAAGTTTTCTACGTGCTCAACATTTCTAATAGTAAGGGAGTCTTGAGTAATCGTACCTTTGCCGATGATATTTCCCTTAAGTTTGCTATCGAAAGTGACATTACCTCCGTTGTAAGCCTTGTATGGTGAGAATAGACTTTGGCTCCCTGTCATGTGATTTGTACATCCACTATCCTTGATCCATTCGTCGGGCTCCAAGTCGATTCCCAAGCATATCTCATTTGAAGCTTGAGCCATATGACACGTTTCATCACTAGGCTTTTCTTCCTTTTCTTCTTCACCACTATCACTCCAAGAACCTCCTACAAATGCTCTTTGGTTGTTGGTTCTCGGTGTTTTAGTACATTCTCCAATGAGGTGATTTGGATCTCCACATCTAAAGCACTTCCTATCACTTTTTCCTTTCTTGTCATCATGATACTTTGAAAACGACTTCTTCTCATCACGAGGTTGTCTCACAAGTCTACCCCTTCTTCTAAAGAACTTAAAATCTCTAACCACTAATGGATACTCTTCATCATCACTATCACAATCTGAGCTTTCCTCATCACTAGATTCCTTCTTGGCTTTCAAAGCTAGAGATCTAACTTTCTCACTTTTGCCTTTTACAATGATGGAATCTTTCTTGATTATCATTTCATAAACTTTCAAATTTTCTATAAGTTCATCAAGTGATAATGTCGCCAAGTTCTTTGATTCTTCTATGGCGGTAACCTTTGCTCTCCATTTGGGATGTAGAGCCCTAAGAAACTTTCTAACATAGTTCTTGATAGAATAACCTTCAACAAGAGCTTTAAGACTAGTAATAATAATATTAAATCTATCAAAGGCATTATCAATAGATTCATCTTCCGGAATGGAAAATTGTTCATATTGTTGAACAAGAAGATCAATCTTGTTCTCTTTGACTTGATTGTTCATATCACAAAAGCTACAAGAGATCTCCATGATCTCAACAGGATCACAATGATCAACACAAAAAGACTTGGACAAGACAATGACACTTGTTGTATATCAAGATACAATCAAGTTGACTAACAAGTAACGCAAGTACACTACACAAAGACTCTTAACACTTTGTATCTTCTTGATACTTTATGTTCTTCTCTTGACAAGTAGAGGAATGATGGTGATCACTTGGTTAGATGAAAGGATCACTCTTTAAAACAAAAATAACCTAACTAAATGATCAAAGAAGAGTTTAGGTGATAAGGTATTTTATCACAGATAGTTGTATGTGTAAAGGATTCCTAAAATATGTGGAATGGACAGGTATTTATAGGCAAAGGAAAATTTCACCGTTTGAGGCACACGGTTCGTTCCACTAAATACATCACGGTACCACTAAATTAAGTGGTACCATGGTACCGTGCCAAACAAGGACGCTCCAAATTTTATTTTTAGTGGTGAAGGTTTATTTGGGATAGTTTGAAACTGATTTTTTTTTTTTTTTTGGGGCGGGGAATTAGCTATTATGTTTTTAAACTTATTTTTCCTAATAAAACATTTCTTTATAATTCAAAAATAATTTGTAGAATGTATTTTTTAAAAGAATGTTTTGTCACATTAAAAATGTGAAGTTTGAAATACAAATTCACTTCTTTGATCATTTGTCAAGTTGTAAATTTTTTTATTCTTACCTAAAGTGATTTACGTAGAAATGGGATCTTTCGACTAAAAACTTGTTTACGTTAATTTTTACATAAAGTGTTTTGACATTTTGTTATCATCAAAACGTAGAGATATTGAAAGATAGAAATAACATTGTTAGACATTATTTGCATCAACAAAGGTCAAAGGACATGTATTCAGATTTGCTATCTGTTCAACAACACCATTCAATCGACAGATTGTCAATCGAATATCAAGTGACTATAGTCTCTAAAGAAAATGCCTGCTTAACTTGTGTTACAACACATAGCTGCACCTTGATCACAACTTTTCTTTCATTACTTTCTGTTTAGAATATATAAACATCAAGCACAAATTTCAAAATGTTAGTATGCAATAGGTTCAAGCAAATGAAGTTATGGGATTGTATCATAACATGATGTACACTGACATGCTTTACACTGCAATATATAAGCAAAACCTTATAGTTTCATAAGATCAATAGAATCTCAGACAGATGAACTGAGGTAGATGTTAACATCCAAGTAATTTACTTACAATTAAACCCTTGTTCCATGAAATGAACACAAGATACTTTAAAACTATATTCTTCACTATACGTATTTGTAAGAAAAAAGTCGCATACACAGATACACAGGCGTTGTCACGTGCTACTTGTTAGGGCTAAAACCACTTGTTGGTTGTGTTAGACCGATACACGGTAAGGTGGTTAAACCTTCGCTCTTTGTGTATGAGATATGTTGTGTGAATATGATTAAGTATGCGGAATCTACTTAACCACACTTAGAAGATTATATTTATGATATAGAAATGGAGTAGTTAACACCAAACGATTCAATATTATTCAAAATAATACGAGTGATCTTTTTCTATCACTAGGGTTACAAAAAGCCTTGAATCTTACGTGACTTGTGATATTTGTGTTTGTTCTATTGTTCTAACAGTTATGTTTTTCACACGTACTCAATATCTAGTCTAAGATCATCTTTTATAGTCCAAGAAGATCTTTACAATAATCTAGTCTAAGGATGTGTCAATATACTAACTATGATAAGTCATATATCTATAATGTGTCATACCCTATAAGAGTATACAATTTGAACACTCAACTAATGACACAACAAAAGATATTTTCCATGCATATCTACTCGGCAGTAGTATGACTCAGCAGCATCGTGACTCATAGTAGAATCCATCAGTGGAAAACGATCTTCAGCAGAATCCATCAGCAGAAACACCTTCAGTAGAAACCTTCTTCAGCAGAATCCATCAGTGGAAACATGCTTTAAGCTTTATCAGTAGGAACATACTTGATGTATTTCTTTAAACCTTTATGTTCTGATTCTTCTGATTCTTTCTGTTTATTTAATTCCCAACAATCCTCCCCTAAACATGTGAATCACATTCAAACATGTTTTTCTGAATTAAATGAGAACTTTTGTGAAGATCTTTCAAACACTTCATTGTCAGACCCTTGATCTGAACTTCTTCTTTTCTGAAAAACTCATTTGATCTTCTGTTCTTTGACTTATCAAAATTAACTCTTTGCTCCAATCTTGGACTAAAAGATGGTGCAATCTTCCTTTGATTTCAACAAGATATCATCTATCAATTTACCTTTGCAAGTGATGAACAAACGTAGTGAACTAAAATTGAATTTTTTCAACTTTTGACCTAGTAGAACTTTCTCCTTTGAAATGCTTCAACTCTTCTGAATACAACATTAAAGAATGTTCTTGTCATTTTCAACCTCTATGTCATCATCTTGTATGATCTTGTCTTTTCTTTCTTTTCATTTGGTTAATCTTCCTTAAACTGGGCTTGAATTTCCTCCCCTGAGATGTTTATTTCCTCCCCTGAGATTCAAATAACATCTTATATTCATATCCTCCCCTTGGTTGAAAGATTTCTTACAATCATAACATCGACATCTGATCTAGCATTTTTCCATGTTTTCAGACAATTTGTACAGGAAGCCATCAATTCCTTAAGAGTTTAAGATTCTGCCCTCATCACTTCTAGGTGTGTTAACTCCTATGAGAGGTGATTCAATGGACGTTTTTGACTCATGGTCCATCTGTTGATGGTTTTTAAAGTCATCTTTTGAAAATCCTTTTAAGAAACTTTTGCCTTAGCAGTATGTATATGATTTTATTATGAAAAATCATACTGCTTACAACCATTTTGAAGGGATTAAGTGTGTAACAGACACTTAGTCAAAATTTCGGTTTAAATCAACCTCTGGTTGTGTGAGAACCAATGTTTTCAGTTATAAATAACCGCCTGTGTATAGATAAACCTATTCAAAAGGCTTTCTTTACAGGGTTTCCAGCTCGTGGCATTTGTTACCTCTAACACAAGTGTTAGATTCACTTTTGCTCACTGTTCTTTCTATCAGATATCCGTAGATTAGTCACATTATACTTGAGAGTATAAAATGATAGAAAGTGAGTTGTATCAGTTAATAACTGATCAACTAATTTATCAATTCAAAGTGAAACATCATAATCAGATTTCAAGAAAGAAGTTTTAAGGAGTTTTGAAGTCCCAAACTTTTTCTATCATGAACCTATTATATCAGTAGAAATGATCAGCAGCTTTGATTAGAAGATTTCACTTGAAATAGCCTTTCAGCTCAAACATTCATACCTGAAACTGTTAGTCTAAAACCAAATAAACAAAGTACAAAGTACTTGTCTTGAATTAGAATAATCATAGAACTAACTATATGAATAACTTTAAATATTGTTAATAGTAGTCTTAGATAACAAAGTTAGATGCATTAACAAAATCTATATACAAAAACACATTATATTGAAAAAATTAAAGATTAAGCATTCCAATACTTGCTACCAAGTACTGAAATCTACCAACATCAAAAGCTTTTGTAAGAAGATCTGCAAAGTTTAGTTCTGAAGCAATTTTCATTACTTGAATTAACCTCTTTTCATTGCAATCTCTAATAAAACGATGTCTTATTTCAATGTCTTTTGTTTTAGAATGTTGCACTGGATTTTTAATAATGCAAATTGTACTACTATTATCAATATGAATAATGGTATGTAAGAAATTGTACCCATAGTCAAGAAGTTGATTTTGAAGCCATAGGACTTGACCACAACAATTTGCAGCAGCTACATATTCAGCTTCAGTTGTTGAATTTGCCACAATTGTTTGCTTCTTACACTGCCATGAGATAAGTCTGCATCCAAGGAATTGACATCCTCCGGTTGTTGACTTTTTGTCCAAGCTAGCACCAGCATAATCACTGTCTGAGTACGCTATCAAATCAAAAGGTGATTCTCTAGAATACCATAAACCCAACCTTGGTTGACTTTTGAGATATCTAAAAATTCTTTTGACTGCTGTTAAATGAGAAACCTTTGGAGTTACTTGAAATCTTGCACAGGCACAAACAGAGAACATGATATCAGGTCTGGATGATGTAAGATACATCAAAGAACCTATCATAGATCTGTATGTATGTACATCCACATTTTCTCCATCTGCATCTTGAAGAAGTGGCTTCTCAGGATCCATTGGTGTGCTTGCTATTTTTGAATTAGCAAATTGAAATTTTCTAAGTATCTCAGCAACGTATTTATCTTGACTAATAAATATGCCTTCAGATGATTGCTTAACTTGCAGACCCAAAAAGAATGTATGTTCTCCCATAGAACTCATCTGAAACTTATCTTTCATAAGTTTTTCAAAGTCTAAACACATCTCCTTCCTTGTAGATCCAAAGATAATGTCATCCACATACACCTGTACTAACAGAAGATCTTTCTTGTGTTGTTTGATGAAAAGTGTCTGATCAATCTTTCCTCTTTGAAATCCATTCTCTAATAAATAGGAAGCTAGTGTTGCATACCAAGCTCTTGGTGCTTAATGTTGGCCATATAGAGCTTTAACAACCTTGTACACTTTGTCTGGATGGTCAGGGTCAGTGAAGCCTGGAGGTTGTGTAACATACACCTCTTCTTCAATTGAACCATAGAAAAATGCACTTTTGACATCCATTTGGTAAACTGTGAAGTTCATAAATGAAGCATAAGCTAAGAAAAGCCTAATTGCCTCAATTCTAGCTACTGGAGCATAAACTTCATCATAGTCTATCCCTTCTTCTTGTGTGTACCCTTGTGCTACTAATCTAGCCTTATTCTTAATCACTATGCCTCTTTCATCCCTTTTATTTCTAAAAACCCATCTAGTGCCAATTACCCTTACACCACTAGGTAAATCAACTAGCACCCATACCTTTTGAATATTGAACTGAAGAAGCTCCTCTTGCATAGCCTCTAACCAACTTGAATTTTCTAGGGCTTTATGAATATTCTTTGGTTCATCTTGTGAGAGAAAACATACAAACAAACAAGAGTTTGAAAACTCATGCTGCTTTGAAGCATAAAGGGCATCAAGAATCCCTTTTTGATCTGAAGACATCAATTGTTGTCTTGTCTTCACACCAGATTGTACATCTCCAATCATATTTTCTAGGGAGTGGACTTTGTGAATCCTTGTTTGTGGAGTGGAAGGAACTTGATAATCAGATGGAATATTGCTCAAATCCACTTCATCTTCTGAAAAGTCTACTTTTGTTTCTTCTGAAGAACGATCAGCAGAAACAATTTGCTTATTAGCAGGACCTGTTTGCTCATCAGCAGGAACATTTTGCTCATCAGCAGAAAAATTATGTTGTTCCTCTGTTCTTCCTTCTCTGTTTTCATCTTCAACACCTTCTTTAGCTTTGCCAGAAGAATATTCACCATTTGTTGAAGTTGATTCCACACTTGTATTTGACCATATTGGCATCATCACATAATCTTGATGTGTCTTCTTGTCTAACCTTGCCTTATCTGTTGCTTGTGAACCTGAAAAATCATTAATTTCTGCAATAACAGGCACATAATTCATTGAATGTGTTAGGAATAGACTTTATTGTTTCAAGTGTCGGTCATTGAGTTTTGGTATAGGTTGCATTACTTAATTATAACATTTGTTGTTTTATATATTTTGTAAGTTTTAAGCTTGGTTTATAGGTTTGGATAAAGTTCAAGGGCTAAGTATGTCATATTGTCTAAGTTTAGAGAAGCCCTAATCCTTACCTATAAATACCTATGTATAACCTCATTTTGAGGTTGGTTGGTTCACTAGTAAGGTTATTAGTCTCATATTGTTATTTGGTGTTCCTTCCACTCTCTCTCTAAACTCTATTTCTCTCTCTAGAATTTTATGTGATTATGTTGTAGAAATGGTGACCTAACAAGTGGTATCATTCGCCAAGGGATTATATAGGTTGATTTAGGTTTGATTTGGTAGAAAAACTTGGTTTCAAAGTGATTTTTTTTATTCGGTTACAGTTCATAAGCAATTTATCGAGTTAGAGGTTACATTGGATTTTATCGAGTTAGTGGTCAAACTTGTTTTTTATCGAGTTAGAGGTCCATTAGTTTTATCGAGTTAGAGGTTAAACAGTCTTATCGAGTTAGAGAGCTAAGCTGGTTCTATCGAGTTAGGTAAAATAATTCCATCGAGTTTGGATCTTTGTAGTTTGGCGAGTTAGCCTTGTTCTCCTAATCGATTATCGAGTTAGGATCAGTGTTGCTATTTTCTTAAGGTTACTCTGTCAAAATTTCTTTTACTTATCGAGTTTGGACTTGAACTACTTATCGAGTTTGGACTTGAACTACTTATCGAGTTTGGAATTGAACTACCTATCGAGTTTGGACTTTAACTACCTATCGAGTTTGGACGTTTACTACTTATCGAGTTTGAACTTCTGGCTTATCGAGTTTGGCACCTTCTGACTTATCGAGTTTGACAACTTCTGGACATATCGAGTTTGGCACCCTCTGGCTTATCGAGTTAGGAATTTTTCTGACTTATCAAGTTTGAATTTTAAGTTTGGACTTATCAAGTTTGACTCCCAATTTGAACATATCGAGTTTGAATACTAATCACTACATACCAAGTTTGAAACAACATCTTTACATACCGAATTTGACATCACGATTCTCAACACTAATTTCAACCTTTATTAATCTTTAACGATCTTCGTTTACCATAATCACGAAAGATGTCTCAACCACCCAATCATTACTTCCCTCATATTCAGCAACCTCAACATCAGCAGTCTCAGCAACCTCAGCATCAGCAGTATCAGCAACAACAATACCTTCCGCACATAATGAATCAACAACCTCCTAAATACAATCCACAACAACATTACCTAATGATGCAACAACAACTCATTCCTCAACAGCAACCATATCAAGTGCTACAACAAACCACTCAGTTTTCCTCCAAACAACCTCACTGGTTTGACAGAATGTGTGAAGTTATTACAACTCAACAATCCCGACATGAGGCAGGATCACTTGAAACACCTCCAATGTTAACACCTGGGAATTATGTTCAATGGTCAAGTCGATTCTTAAGATTTCTTGAACTAAAGAAACCTCATGGGCAGTTCTTAAAGCAAGTGATACTTGAAGGACCATTTGAGTGGCCAACAAGATTTGAAGCTGGTGATCCAAATGCTGATCCTCCACGTCCTCCTGGTGAAAGACCTCTTCCAGAAACTGCACTCACTGAAGAACAGAAACTACATCGTGAAGCTGATCAGTATGCAATGGCTTATATACTTCAAGGTATACCTAATCCGATTTATCGAAGTGTCGATGCTCAGAAAACAGCCAAAGCTATGTGGGAACACGTTCATCTCCTTATGGAAGGCACTCAATTGAACAAAGATGACATGGAATCCAAGCTTTACATGGAATACACTGACATCACAATTGAACCTGGAGAGTCACTTGAATCCTACTATCATCGTTTCACAAATGTGGTCAATGATCTGGAACGTCATAAAATCACAGTACCAAGGATCGCTGTGAACTCCAAATTTGTTGGTAGTCTTGGCCCTGATTGGCATAAATATGTGACATTTGTTCGTCAAACAAAGAATCTGCATGATGCTCCATATGGTTTGTTGTATGATTTTCTGAAACACCATGAACCTGAAGTGGAAAAAGATAGAGCTCTACGAGGAGGATACACACCAACATCAACACCAAATTCTTTGGCTCTCGTAGCTCAATCTCCCTATGCTCCACCACCAATGTCAAATCATGCATATGTTCAAGAGCAGAACTACTTCAGTTATCCACAATCTTCCACCTCGAACCAAATGGTCCCTTATGATTCATCTCCACTGGATACTTCTACTCAACTTGTTCTGTCAAACAATGATGCTATGTACTACTCCAACTCCAATGATGATGACGATGATGACTTTAATACGTTGAATCAGGGACTTGCTCTTATTGCTCGTGCTTTTAGCAAATTCTCCAACAAAACGAACAACCGTCAACGTTCATCTTCTAACACAAGGAATCAAGCTGTTGTCAATGATGGAAGAGTGGAAATTCAGAATCGTAACTTTGGTCGATCTGGTTCAGGAAGTTCTTCAGGTAATTATGGGAATGGTCAGAGGTTTAGTAACAATGAGGGGTTCAGGAACAACTCAGGATCTTCTCAGCAAAGGTCTGCACCAGTTACAACAAGGAACTCCAACTCAGGGAATGCAGTGTGGTGTTATAACTGTAATGAACAAGGTCATATTGCGACTGCATGTCCTAAACCGCGAACTCGGGGTAGTAAGTTTCACAAGCAGGCATTACTCATGGCTCTTCAGGATGAAAAAGATGGACATTTCCCTGAACAGGACAACAACTTCATGGCAAATGTGAACAATGATGATGACATGGAAGATCTGGAAGCCAATGCTGCTGTGATGCTTATGGCCAACATGCAGGAACTTAAGCTCAATGATTCAGGTCCAGTGTATGACACTGACGGCTTGTCTCAGGTACATGACCTCAATGCATGCTTTATTAATGATATAGTCTCACCGTCTGCTTATGAATCAGATATGGCGCAAGTTGTTCCATCTAAATCATCTTCATCTTCTCAAACAGATGAACAAATAAGCACAGTTGTCATATTTGATGATGACACAGTTGTTTCATTTGATGATCCTATTGAGAATGATAAAAATGATCATTTAGAACAACATGAACCATCATTTGATCCAGACCCTGACCTACTATTGTTATCTAAACAACTGGATGCTCAACAAGTGCAAATAACAAAATGCAACGAGAAAAACAAAGCTTTGAAAGAACAAAATGCATCACTTGTAAGAGATATTGAATGTTATAAAATTTAGCTTTCTAATCAGGAAGACAAGATTAAAAATGCAAAAAGTTTTGAAAAAGCGTTTCACGATTCATACAACAAAGAACAAGATCTTCAACGCAAAATGCAAGATTTAATCGAGTCAAACGGAAAGTTGATTTCAAAACTCGAAAGTGAAAAGTGTGAATTGAAAAAACAAGTTGAATGTCTTCAAACTGAACTTTCAAAAACAGAAACAGAATTGTCAAGTTGTCAAAAAGATTTTTGTGAACATAAAATACGAAAAAGGAAGTACATAGATAACTTACTCGGTGATATTGTTGATCTTGAAAAACAACTGAAAGAATTTCGTAACATTGTTTACAAACACGGGAACTCTGTCACAACAATTCAGAAATTTACTTTAAAACCGAGACCCGGTACAGGATTTGCACTTGGCGATTACAATTCAATGTTTCTTCACAATGCATTCAAAGATACTCCTAAAATTTACAGTATGGATTATTTGCTTGATGATACAATTGTGCGTGCTGTTGTTTTTGATACTGAGGAAGAAGAAGAACTTGAAGACGAGAGTCGGTCAAAAATGAGTAATGTTCAATATTGCACACCATATGACTATTCAAAAAATCCAATTAAGTTCGTTACTCAAAAGGATTTACCTGAGAAATCATGGTTTATCGAAGAGTCATATGTTTCATCTCACAATGAGGCCCCTGTCCAAACTGTAGCACAAATAAACGGTCCTTTACCATCATCCGGTGAACTTACACGTTTACCAAAATGTCGTGTCTTAAATTATTTCAAAACCTTTATGGAAGACATCGATATTTTGGAGGAAACAATTGAACGCAATTCTGAAATAAAAATTGAAACTTTTCAATCCGCTTACGAGCGAGAAAAGAGAGATATTTTTCAAAAACAAATGAAACCAATTGTTCAACACCTTCATCTATGTGCTACACGTTGGGATCAGGAACTTCAAAAGGAGGTCAAAAATATGATAAACGTTTTTGATACTGCTGAAAATGAGATTTTGGTCCAAAAGCTACAAACTAAAGTTTTCAAAAATGATGTTGATCGACTCTTGGAACAAGTTCTCTGTGCTGATATTTTGTCTGTTATCATGAATGATCTCTATAATTCTGGTACTTCTATGCTTAAGCATGATCATTGTGTTGATAATAACTTGTTGAATGTGGAAATTGAGACACTGAAACATGAGAATGATAATCTGAGGAAAAAGAATGATGATGTGACAAAACAGTTTTCAAAACAAATCAGTCTACTCAATCAAAGGCTTGAATGGTGTCAAGCTAAAAGTCTTGAAAGGGAATTGAAGTTTCAAAGTCACAATGTTTCAAACTCTTGTCAACTTTGCAAAAACAATGAGTCTTTAAAAGGTTTGTGTCTCAAATACGAGAAAGAAATTGCGAAGTTAAAAATTGAAAATGACGAATTTCTACAGAACCACATAGACATCAAATATTGCAATGGTATACTTGAGTCTAATATTCAGGATAAGAATCACATCATCATCGAGTTGAAAGAGAAAATCAAAATACTTGAAAAAGGAAAGATGGTTGACACCACGGTGATCGCACCAGGAATGTATAAATTAGACAAAACTAATAAAGGAAAGGTTATTCAAAATACTAATGTTGATACCTCCACTTCTACAGGACTAGTCTCCCCTAATAGCGTTAGCAGACCCAAGCGATAAAGTAAAAAGAAGAATAGGCTCTGGCAACGTAAGAGAGGATCACTAGAAGCTCAAGGAGTAGAAGATCACCTTAGGAATTTGAATAATACTCATGTTGCATCGGATTTAGATTCTAATCTGGCAAATTCTAATCAAAATCTAAATGTAACGAATGATGTACCTTTAAATGTTTTGAATATTAATGCATCTTGTGTGTTTTGTCGTAAAAGCGTTTCATCTGGTGATCATACTAAATGTATAGCTAATTCTCTACTTCATCGTCATAAGAAACGTAGGACACGCATTCCTTCTAGGCCCACTACTGCCTCTAAGTCTATCTTAGGAAAGCCGCCTTTTACGATTTCTAGTGAAGTTGATGTTACCCCCATAGGTGCAGAGAACAAGTCTAGGAATCAGCCAAACACTAGTGAATACACCATTAAGAAAGCTCGAACTAGTTGGAATTGGCAACGTTGGTTACAACACAAACCTGATTTTAAATGGATTCCTAAATTATTGAATACTTGTGCTTCTAACCAATTGGAACCCGCAGTTTCTTTGGGTTCCACCCTTACTTCTGTTCCATCCGTGTCCTCTTCTTGTGATGCAGGTGGTGCAGATTGTTCTCTGGATTGTTGATAGCGGATGCACCCGACATATGACAGGCAATCTCAAACTGTTACACAACTTTGTCTCAAAGTTCATTGGTACTGTCAGATTCGGGAATGATCATTACGCTCTAATCATGGGATATGGTGACTTTATCAGCGGGAACATCGAAATAAGCCGTGTTTATTATGTGGAAGGCCTTGGACACAACCTTTTCTCTGTTGGTCAATTTTGTGATGGGGATCTAGAAGTTGCATTTCGTGAGAAAACTTGCTTTGTTCGTGACTTACAAGGAAATGACCTTATGTCTGGCTCCCGTGGCTCCAATCTTTACACAATATCAATGTCAGATATGATTGCAACATCTCCGATATGTCTTCTCTCCAAAGCAAAATCGACTAAATCTTGGTTATGGCACAAACGTCTTTCACACTTGAATTTCAAAACTATGACTGACCTTGCTCGTTATAAACTTGTTGAGGGATTTCCAAGATTCCGTTTCACCAAAGATCACTTATGTCCTGCCTGTGAACAAGGTAAAAGTACTCGGGCTCATTTTCCTTCAAAACCTGAGCACAGTACGAATCATGTTCTACAACTGCTTCATATGGATTTGTGTGGACCGATGCGTGTTCAAAGTATCAACGGTAAACGCTACATACTAGTAATCGTCGATGATTTTTCCAGATGGACTTGGGTTTATTTTCTTCGAAGTAAAGATCAGGCTCCTTCAATGATCATCACCTTTCTCACTAAAATTCAAGTTCAGTTAAGAAACACGATACGTATAGTCAGAACTGACAATGGAACTGAATTTAAGAATCAGACACTGAGGTCATATTATGAGAAAGTGGGAACTGAACATCAAACATCTATTCCTAGAAGCCCAGAACAAAATGGAGTTGTTGAAAGACGCAACAGGACGTTAGTGGAAGCTGCTAGAACTATGTTGATTAATGCTCAATTACCAGATTACTTATGGGCGGAAGCTGTTTCAACTGCATGTTATACTCAAAACCGTTGCATGATCACAAAACGCCATCGCAAAACACCATATCAAATTGTTCACAAAAGGAAACCAAACATCGATTACTTTCATGTATTCGGAGCACTTTGTTATCCGAAAAATGATCGTGATGATTTAGGGAAACTTAAAGCAAAGGCTGACATCGGAGTGTTCGTTGGATATTGTGAAAATTCCAAAGGTTTTCGGATATGGAATCGTCGTACAAGAGAAATTCAAGAAACCATTCACGCTAATTTTGATGAACTCACCCAAATGGCTTCTGAGCAACACAGCTTAGGACCCGAATTCAACCGTCTTAACTCTCCGGCATCTTCGGCTGAATCATTGCCACTCAACCGCAAAGAATTGGAAACCTTGTTTGCTCCACTGTTTGATGACACAATTGAATACCGTCCTACTGAGGTCCCACCTTATTCCGCTGCTCAACCTGACAATATTCATGTACCAGACTCACCTCAACAAACTTCTACAACTGTTGAGAGAGACGGTCCTCCAATTGCTTCACCATCTACAGTAGAACAAACTGTTTCTAACTCCCGCCATTCAGCTGAAGATCCAACACCACTATCAGTTCCACAATCCGCAGAGCATGATCCTGATGCATTCTTTAACCCGTTTGCAACGGCTCCTACTGTTCCTGAAATAGCTGAGTCGTCAACACGCAATTTGGATCCTGCTAACATGCGAGATACTTATCAACTACACCCTTCAACACACAAATGGACCCGAGACCATCCTCTAGTTCATATTATTGGCCATCCAGATGCACCTGTTATGACAAGACAACGACTTCACACAGATGGAGAAACTTGCATCTACGCACTCACAGTTTGTCATGAAGAACCCAAGAACATTAAAGATGCAATGACTTATGACAACTGGATTGAATCTATGCAAGAGGAATTTCAGCAATTCATAAGATTAGAAGTCTGGGAATTAGTTGAAAGACCTGACGGAGTCTTTGTCATTGGGTTAAAATGGATATGGAAGAATAAGCTTGATGCTGAAGGCACTGTCATACGAAACAAATCACGTCTGGTAGCGAAAGGATACTCTCAACTAGAAGGTCTTGATTTTGCTGAATCCTTTGCTCCAGTGGCTCGACATGAAGCTGTTCGGATTTTTTTGGCCTATGCTGCACACAGGAACATGGTCGTTTTCCAAATGGATGTTAAAACTGCATTTCTCAATGGAGACCTCCGTGAAGAAGTGTATGTCAGCCAACCAGAAGGCTTCGTTGATCCTGAGCGTCCTAATCATGTTTACCGACTCAAAAAGGCACTCTACGGACTCAAACAAGCTCCACGGGCGTGGTATGACAAACTTTCTACTTTCTTACTGGCCAATAAATTTTCTAAAGGATCGGTGGATCCCACACTATTTACAAAAACCTACGGGGAGGACTTACTTGTTGTTCAAATATATGTCGATGACATCATTTTTGCCTCAACAAAAAGAAGTTACTCTAATGATTTTGCAAAATTAATGAAAGATAATTTTGAAATGTCCATGATGGGTGAACTTTCGTTCTTTCTAGGACTTCAAGTTCATCAATCACCACGTGGAATTTTTATAAATCAGGCTAAATATGCTCTTGAAATTTTAAAGAAACATGGAATGATGTCTTGTGATACTTATAATACACCAATGGGCTATACCACAAAGCTAGATGCTGATTTACATGGGACTCCAGTTGACCCTACCAAATACCGAAGTATGATTGGGTCCCTCATGTATCTCACAGCTAGTAGACCTGATATAGTTTTTGCTGTCTACATGTGCTCCCGCTATCAGTCCAGACCAACTGAAAAACACCTCAGTGAGGTCAAGAGAATCCTTCGATACATAAAGGGAACCATTCACTTGGGGATCTGGTATCCGAAGGATTCTGGCTTTGAACTAATTGCTTTTTCAGATGCTGACCATGCAGGATGTTTAGACACACGCAAAAGTACATCTGGTGGATTACAATTTCTCGGAGACAAACTTGTGTCATGGCAATCTAAGAAGCAGGACTGCAATTCACTGTCGTCTACAGAATCTGAATACGTAGCCATGTCCGCTTGTTGTGCTCAAGTCATTTGGATGCGATCACAACTTAAGGATTATGGCTACCTGTTCAACAGGATTCCTATCTACTGTGATTCAAAGAGTGCAATTGCTATCTCCTGCAACACTGTGCATCATTGCAAATCCAAACACATCGATCTCCGATATCATTTCATCAAAGAGCATGTGGAAAGGGGTACAGTTGAACTTTATTTTGTTGGAACTGAGTACCAATTGGCGGACTTACTTACCAAATCCCTGGCACCATCCAGGTTTGCGAGTCTAGTTCACCAAATTGGTATGCGATGTTTGACTCCAGAAGATCTGGAAAAGTTTTTAAAACACAATTGATCGTCAAACATCAAACTATCTTTGTAAATATTTTTCATTAAAAAAAATAAATAAATAAATAAAATAAAATAAAAAAATCCCTTGTTCAAGATATGCAAGTTCACAACGTTTTTTTTCTGACAAATCATTATTACATGCATATCTTGAGGGGGAGAAAAGATTTTTTGTTTACTTCTTAATCTTTCGTTACTTCTCAATTTTTTTTCCTCATCACTATTTTCGTTCAATCTCGGCTCCTCCTGAACCATTGCTTGTTAAAAGACTTTCAAAATTACTTCTTATATTTGGTTCAAGAGGAGGCCACATCCTTTATTCTCGTTACGTTTTATTTTTTATTAAAAGTTAAGGGACTAAATGTGTTAAGTCTTACAACTTATAAGAGATTACAAGTAGGAGGGCCAAAAGTGACATTATTCTAAACTCTTAAGTATAAGTTTTCTTTATACGGTTTTAATGTTTTCTCTTAATCATTCCCTTAAAACCACCATACGCGCCCAACAAAAACTCAAAACCATAAGTTTTCCAGAATTCAAGAAATTTTCCAAGAAGTTGTGTTATTGATTGTGAGTTTTCACAATTTACTTATTCTTTACATGCTCCTAATTGTTAATCTAAGTCCATTCGAGGGTCTAGGGTTCTATGACAATCCGATATTGGGTGTTTCTTGTTGAGTGTAACTTAGGTTAATTAATGGTTATAGTCAATTGCGGCATGACTAATTGAAACTATTTCCAACTTGGTCATAATTGTAGTTACCTCAATTAAGAGATCCTTAGGTGGTTTAGGTTTCATAAGCCCATTTTTTAACTGTGAAATATGAGCTTGTTTGATTGGTTGCGTATAGGTTGATTTTTTCTTGAATCTTGGGCACTGCTTGTTGTGTTTTTTTTATAAGAGATTATCGAGTTTTTGATTTATGGCTATCGAGTTTGCAACACCTAGGGCTTATCGAGTTTGCAACCATTTGTGGATTTCGAGTTTGAAACATCTTGTTTTTTATCGAGTTTGGAACACTTAGAGGTTATCAAGTTTGAAATAAACCTGTGTATCGAGTTTGAACCATGAACTTTTCGAGTTTGAGAAACGAATGGTTATCGAGTTTGAGACTCAAAGGGTTATCGAGTTTGAGACCCTTAATCATCTATCGAGTTTAAGAGATAGTTGTTTATCGAGTTTGAGACCCTTTGTTGTCTATCGAGTTTGAGCCTCAAAATTGATTATCGAGTTTGAGACTTGAGAGGATATCGAGTTTGAGACCCTAGTTGTTTATCGAGTTTGAGACCCTTTGTTGTCTATCGAGTTTGAGCCTCAAAATTGATTATCTAGTTTGAGACTTGAGAGGATATCGAGTTTGAGACCCTAGTTGTTTATCGAGTTTGAGACCCTTTGTTGTCTATCGAGTTTGAGACTCAACTGCTTATCGTGTTTAAGACTCAACTGCGTATCGAGTTTGAGACCCATGTGCATATCGAGTTTGAGACTCATGTGCATATCGAGTTTGAAGACCCGTGTGCATATCGAATTAGAGACCCAGACACTTATCGAGTTTGAATCCAAATTTTTCCAAGTTATATACTAAAATTTCTTTTTCCAAGTCAAAGTTTAAAATATCTTTCAATTGTATACTTATTTCACTCTGAGTCAGGAGTTTCATAACGGAACCATCGAGTATGGGTTCTAATTTTTCAACATTTATGAAAAGAAATGCTGCCGAAATTTTTCTTAATTTTGTCAAGTCATGGATTTTTCATCAATGTAAAATGATCGAGTTTCATGTTTATCTTAGTATTGTGATTGATTCTAATGAGGATTGTGTATGTCTCTTGGTAGAATTATCATAAGTTGAATCTGTGACTTTATCTTAAGCGATTGTTTTCGGATATTACTCGTTTATCTAACACTAACAAGTTAATCACCTTGTGATCTTTGTTGGTCTATGAATCATTTCAGGTCTCATTATGGCAAAGAAATCTACACCAAGGCATGAATTGATTCAAGGAGATGAAAGAGTTATTGCTAAGACAAACCACAGGATAGCTCTTGACTCAATCACATGTCATGATACTTGTTTTATCATTCCGGAAATCCTTAAGAGACACTTCATTCACAACCTCCTCACCATCACTACTGAAGTACCTGAGGTCTACTTAACACAGTTCTGGGAGAGTATTGAAATCAGCAAAGATGAAAAGTCACTGGGGGTTCATCTTGATCACAAACTGGTTATGTTCGATGTACAAACCCTCCGTACTGTTCTCGGTTTGCCGAATCTCAAAAAATTCCCTCATATGCCGTCATTATCTGATGTTATCAAACTTCTTCGGGAACTTCAGTACGATGAATCAAAAATCACACTAAGAAACATATCCCACGTTGACAGGAAATACATACCACAACCCTGGCTCACACTTTACTCAATTCTTGCCAACAGTTTAACGGGGAGAGAAACCGGTCATGAACATCCTACTCTTGAAACAATGCAGATCTTCTGGGGGGTTGTCAAACAAGTTCAGATAGACTATGCTCAATTAATCTGGATTGACATGGTCAATCATGCAAGACAGTTTCTCAAATCATCTACCTCAAGAATCCCATTCTTCAGATTTACTAAGTGTCTCATTGCTCATTTCATGAAGAAACACCCTGATATTGATCCTAGATCAGAAGACAAGAAACACACCCCTTCTATAGATCATAATTACTCTAAAACCATGATTCAGAAGACAAACACTGAGAAACAAGGAATGAGAATTCCCGATAGTCTGATACCTGATGATGTACGTGACACTGAGGCATACACTTGGTATGATGAAGCTCAGAAAATCGGTAAAGTGGGTTTGACTCAGACAAAGAGAAGAAGAACTTCTAAACAGAAAACTTCAAAAGTTGCTTCTACAACCATTCCCAAATCCAGAACCAAAAGGGTCACAAGAGAGCCTAAGAAGAAAGTGACTACAATTCGTGATGAACCAACTGATGACGAAGGAGATGCTCATCAGGATACAGAAACTGAAAAACTCACTAAGACTTCAAGCAAGAAGCCAGATAAGGGAAAATCTATTGAAACTCAAGAAGAATCAATCACCTCACCAATGTCTGAATCCGAAGAAGATGAACAACTGCAACTAACCTTAAGAAAAAGCAAAGAATCGGAAGCAGAAAGAATCGCAAAAGTTACAAAGAAAGGTGAAGGTTCTGGAACTCAAAAGCCTGTAAGCCCAACTCAAGAATCAGAAAAAGATCAAACATCAGAAGAAACACATTCACAAACCGAATCATCTTCTGAACGAGGTGATGATAACTCTGAAGATGAAGCTGATTCATCAAGTTCTGATCATAACAAATCACTCGATAAACCAGCTGAACCTGAAGTTGAAGTTGAAGCTTCAAAAGACAAAGATGATGTGGAATCCGAGAATGAAGAAAGTAATGATGAAGAAGACGAATCGAAAAGTGAAGAAGTCAGTGATGAAGAAGAAGTTAATGATGAAGATGATGAGGAGTCGGATGGTGAGAAAAAGGATGAGCTACTTGAATCTAGTCAAGATACCCCTATTGACATCGTAGGAGTCGATGAAGGACAACCAACAGCTCAACCACAACAACAACCTTCATCACAACCCGAAAGTCCTCCTCTAATCCCCAACACAACTGTGGTTCACTCAAGCCTGTTGAAGTCATTACGTGATCAATACAACGCGCTTCAGTCACAAGTTAATGAACAAAAGCTTGTTATTGAAGCGTTCAAAACTTATAAAGTGGATGAAGCAGTTGAGGACCAGGTGAAACAGAGATTACCTGGGGAAGTTAAGAAGTATGTTGAGAAGGAACTTCCTTCTGCTGTGAGGCACTATGTCAACAGGAATCTTGCTGAGCTCGTTTCTAACCGGTTTCAAACCACACCAATCACTGTTCAGACTGTTCCTCCCAAACCTTCCATAAGTGATCTCAAAGGTAAATTACTGGAAGCTATAGTGAATGATCCGGAAGAAAATGATCTACGCAAGGCACTTATCAGGTCTATCAAGAAAGCCGAAAAGAAAAGCGAATCCTGCAAAAAGACTACTGCCACTAAGCGTCGACATGATGATTCCGACCCTGACGATCAGCCACAACATAACAAGAGGAAGAAAGTATCCGGTTCCGCCTCCAGTGCTCCTACCAAAACTGCAACCGCTAACGTTTCTGCGGATCCAAACCCTCCACAATCTACTGCAGAACCTAACCCCTCACAATCAACTGAAGATGCTGATGTCGATGTGGATGAAATCCCTCCACTTATCACCGAAACCATTACAGAACCACCCAAGGATGCTCAATTAATTCCTGCTCCTGAATGGATTAACCCTGATGCTCCTTCCTTTAACTGGTTTGATGAAATGGTTGATGCTTACCCTGATGACCCTGAAGCTGAAGAAGTGACTGAAGGATCAATTATAGGCTTCACAAAAAGGATTAAAAAGGTGATGCAGACTCAAAGACTTCAGCTGTCTGATTTAGTTAAGATTCGCAAAGCAGGGTTCACCGAGTTCAAGACATGCACTACATCTGAACTTGAGTTTGAATACAACGTGGAGGAGGTTGCAAAAGCTCTGTCTGAAAACATTACTTGGGAAAAGAGACCGTCTTGGGATAGACTCTATCATGGCACGGAACCCCTCGTTGATGAATTCCACTATCAAGACTTCTCACAACCATTACCTCTTGTTGGTCCTCCAAGTGATCCTAAGCTCCCCAAGCAATACTTCTTCAACAAAGATCTTCTCTATCTGATTCATGGGAACACGAATCCGAATCACCGTTATGCAACATCTCTCACCAAATTCAGGGCCGCCTCATATCCTCTGGAAACACTCGAAGACCAAATGAGAGGCTTGCATTCCACCTCTATCTCCAAATATGATCATGAAGCTGCCTTGTGTACACTTCCCTGGCCAGAGATGCGTAAATGGTTCTACAAGTACAAGCTGACATTCCGATCCAATCACCGAGTCTTCTCAAACCATCGTATTCTTGCCATCACAGCAGTCCCAAATACCGAGAAAAGATATGGTTATAACTTTCTTGATAAAATTGAGGTCCGCCGCAGTGATGACCAAGTTTATACATTCAGTGAAGCTGACTATCATCGCTTGAACCTCAATGACATTGCTGACATATACTTGCTCAAGGTTCAAGGCAAACTTCATAACCTGTCCGGTAGCCTTCAGTATGATGTCATCAACTCCATTTTGCTCTTCATGCGCCAAACCATCATCAAAGCAAGAGTCGAAGATGCACAACTCGGGGTCGAAAGTTATCAAAAGTCACTCAACTTTACTGCTCCACAATTATATCCTCCTAACGTTCGTTTAAGACCTTTCATCTTCAACAACAAACCTTTTGGAGTGATTTACCCGCACAATGATGGTTACCGTTTCATGAAATACGAAGAGGTTCATAAATTCGGGGATCAGACTCTCAGATTTGTCAGAATTAAGCTGAATGAAAAGATCAAAGAACATAATAGTGGGATTAAAGTGGGATGGAATAAAAGAGATGTGAAAGAGGCAGTGAAGTTCTTGGCTAGGATTGATCAGAAGCTTAGGTTCAGGGAGCAGATACGCAGGTTGGAGAGCTTGATTGGAGCAAGGGAACCAATTCCTGACATACTCACTTACCGCCGTCCAGACACTCCTCGAATGTGATCAATTTGGTATAACATTAACCTTGTTTCATCTTAATTTTCATTCATCAATCACTATGGTTTGTGCACACATAACAGTGTACAACCCGTTGTTGTAATTAAAGGACCCTGAGGTACGCTTCAGTGCCTCAATCCTCATATAAGGAGCGAAGGCTTCTTACTTTTGAGTAGAATTAATCAAACATTTTCTGATTTTCATAATTCTGCTCAAAAGACAAGTATTTCACCTCAATGAGTATTCACTTGTTGAGGGGGAGCACTTGAAAACTCATCGTTTTGAAAAACAAAAGTTCTTGTTGATATCTCCCCACAAGACTCAAAAAGCATATTTTAATCAAATGTTTCTTCAAAAACAACATCTTGTATGCTATTTTTGAGGGGGAGAAAAGGAAAGTGATTAAAATATGAAAGTTAATTGTTGCTGTAAAGACAAATCTCATGCGAGCTAGACTCAGATTCACCCAGGAATTGACGAAACATAAAAGTCAGTAAAATCGAAAAGGCTTTTCCTCGACGGGTAATAACATCAAGTTAGTTACTAGAGCTAGTTGTCACCTAAAAGCTGACAATGGAACTCTTTAACTAGCCACGTAAGCGTGTCTCGAAAAGGATTAGTCTTAGTAGAAATGTACCGTTTCGAGAAACTTTCTGTGGACTTGACCAGGCCGGGTAATAACTTCAAGCTAGTCCAACTAGTGATGTAAGCGTGTCTCGAATCGGTCTTGTTCACTGAAAGTGGATCAATTCAAAAAGTGCTCGCTCCTCCCGCATGTGCAAATTTATTAAATACTTATGAGCACATGTGCAGGGGGAGCCCTTCAAAAGTGTACGCAAAACTCTCAAAGTGTTAACCAAAATATTTGATTATCACAAACACTTTGAGAGATTTTCAATCAAAGGTTTCTTGGCTACTGTCGGAGTTATAAGGTGATTAAGATAGGAATATCCGTCCTATGATCCGCCAGAGCCGGAGGGATCTACCCAAGGACATCTCCCATAGTTAGAATTAGAAGTCCTTAGGTATGATACGAAAAAGGAGAAATGAATGAAAGGGAAAGAAGGAGTTGAAGAATTAAAAAGAAAAGTAAAGTAAAGGGTGAAAAGAAATAGCCCTCCAGATGTTCAACCTTAGGGCAGACACCGGGTTCAATACGTATGCTACTGGCTGTTGCAAAAGACAACACCGGTATTGAAGATTAAGTCGTCATGGACCCAGTGACGCAATGCACTAAACCTTCTTAACCACTCAAGTTCTCTTAAAAGGACTTGTTTCATTCTCACGGGGATCCCGCGTAATCTATCGACCTATCTCTTAGAGACGGTTGATATTGAAGCAGGAGACACCTCCCCAGTCTCCGCATAGGAAACCTAGGTGTGCACTTATAGAGTCTAGAGCCATGAGATACATCAAAGATCTCTTAGGAACACTTAGTATTTCTACAACTGGTGTTCTACATCAATGGGCACCAGCTGTAAATTATCGAGTCCTTCGCAGATCGTTGCAATCTGCCGAGAACGTTTATGAGAGAATTACATACGTATTTCTCAATGATTGAACGGAAATTCCTGCCAGGGTCAACATCAAACAGCCCTGACAGCAGGTCACTTCGGTAACTCCTCGTGAGTTACGCTTAGTGTTTGCGGTGGTTTCTAACGGTCTACAGTCGTGGAGTGATCCCCAGCGACTCACCCAGTCATTGAGCTACCTAGTAGGTCTCGTAAGCTCCTTCGGGAGTATCTGATATGGGAACGGCCTGGATAAGGATTAGAAGGAGTCTTCACAATATGCTGTTGACAAGCTCTAATTCCTTATCTGTAAGTACCGGTTGATTATTGCTAACTGTTTACTTGCAGGTACATCTCCTCCATGATGGTAGATTCCAGCATGCTTATACATACATCTTGAAGCAAATGAACGCTCCCCCAAAGATCTTAGCACCACAAAGTTCAAAGAAAGATTCTACGCCAATAAGAAGAATCTGCAAAGTATAAAGACTAAAGATCTAAGTGTACGCAAAGGAACTTCGTGCTTTGATAAGTCAAAGTCCAAAGATGTATGAGCATGCTGGAATGGCGGACGACCACCACAGACACAGAAGTGACGATTGGCAGACAACCTCATAACATGATCAACATCACATCAACAAAGAACGAAGTACAAAGAACGATGAAAGATTATTCTTACTATTTTGAGGACGTCGACCACAAAGTCAAAGTATAGAAGATGACGACGTCAGGCAACCTTTGATGACCGACCCTTAGGGGGAGATTGTTAGGAATAGACTTTATTGTTTCAAGTGTCGGTCATTGAGTTTTGGTATAGGTTGCATTACTTAATTATAACATTTGTTGTTTTATATATTTTGTAAGTTTTAAGCTTGGTTTATAGGTTTGGATAAAGTTCAAGGGCTAAGTATGTCATATTGTCTAAGTTTAGAGAAGCCCTAATCCTTACCTATAAATACCTATGTATAGCCTCATTTTGAGGTTGGTTGGTTCACTAGTAAGGTTATTAGTCTCATATTGTTATTTGGTGTTCCTTCCACTCTCTCTCTAAACTCTATTTCTCTCTCTAGAATTTTATGTGATTATGTTGTAGAAATGGTGACCTAACAGAATGGGTTAGAGATTCAAGATCAAATAGCCATTTTGGTCCTTGACCTTCTACATTAGACTTGTTCTCTAAGAACTCTATATGTAGACTCTCTTCTACTTTCTTAGTTCTTATGTTGTATACTCTAAAAGCTTTGCTATTGAGAGAATATCCAACAAAGAAACCTTCATCTGCTTTACCATCAAATTTTCTCAAATGGTCTAAGGTATTCAGAATTGTCACATGACATCCAAAAGGTCTAAGAAATCCTATTGCAGGAGTTCTACCTCTAAAAAGTTCATATGATGTCTTATTGTGAGGCTGTACTATTAAAACTCTGTTCTGAACATAACAAGCAGTGTTGACTGCTTCAGCCCAAAAAGTTATAGGAAACTTTGAATCAGCTAACATAGTTCTAGCAGCTTCTATTAGTGTTCTATTCTTTCTTTCAGCTACTCCATTCTGTTGAGGAGTTCTAGCAACACTAAATTCTCTCTTAATACCTTTTTCTTTGCAGAAATCATCCATAACTCTATTTTTGAATTCTGTTCCATTATCACATCTAATGACTTTTACTCTTTTGCTTACTAGGTTTTCTATCTCTGTAATAAAAGACTTAAGGATGTTTGGTGTCTCATCCTTAGAAGCAAAAAAGAATACCCATGTAAATCTACTATAGTCATCAGTAACAACTAGACAAAATCTCTTATGCATTATACTACTTACTGAAACAGGTCCAAATAAGTCCATATGAAGCATAAACAATGATTGATTGATAGAGTTAAAAATCTTGGGCTTACAAGCGACTTTGTGTTGTTTGCCTTTAAGACAAGCAATGCATGTTTGATCATTTTCAAAACGTTTTTGAGGTAAATCTCTTACCAAACCATTCTTAACAATCTTATTTATGGTTTTGAAGTTAATATGACCAAGTCTCCTATGCCATTTCATAGATTCATCCAATGTGGCTTTAGCAACAAGACAAGTTAAAGCATCTTTAGAAACAATGTTATTCATATCAACACTATACATATTGCCCTTCCTAGGAATTTTAAGAAGTACTTAACTTTCATCAGGCATCTTAAAATCAGGAGAAAGTACAAGACATTCACTCTCAGTAAAGAGAACATTATTCTTTTTATCACACATTTGTGATACACTAAAGAGATTATACTTAAGCTCTTGCACATAAAACACATCTTCAAATCTAATTTACTGGTTTTGATAGTACCTTTACCAGTAATCTTTCCACCAATTCCTCCTCCAAAGGTAACATATCCACCATCAATTGATTGAAAGTTGGAAAGATAAGACATGTTCCCTGTCATGTGCCCTGAACATCCACTATCTGAATATCCTTGATCTTCATGATCTGTTGGTGAATGTCCCTGAACACAAATAAAAGAATTAGTTTTCTTTGGGGATCCAAGCCAACACTGACTTGGATCTGCCTCTTGCATCAATGAAATGTAATCTCTTGAGGACTGTTGATGCAACATTGGATTTAAGAATCCAACATGCTGAGGCCTTAACAGCATTTGCCCTGATTCCCTTAGCAGCAGTATGCTTAACAGAAACTGCTAGCTTTGTAGTTGTACCCTTTGGTCTCCAAACTTGTTTTTGGACCACTGCTTTTGTTTGAATGGGCCTTTGAACAATATTAGATGCATGTTTGAAAGTTGTTTTTGCACCCTTAATTGTTGATTTTGGGTAAACATTCATATATGGTTTTTCAGTAGAAACCATTTTCCTTTCAGCAGGAACAGTTTTTGCTCTATCAGCAGGAACTGCTTTTGTGACTGTTTTGGGTTTTGATCTTTTAGAATTAGAGTGAAAATGAGATTTAGGTGTTTGCCTTTTGTAGTTCACTCTATTACTTTCATACCCAGATACCCATTGGTTGCAGAAAGCTGCAAGATGGTCAAAACTACCACAAATGAAACAAGCTTTATTGTGAAAAGCAAAGTCATCACCTAGTTGGTAAGACTTGAGGTTATTCCAATTTCTTTGGTTACCTCTGGGCTTGTTTGTGGTTCTATATTGCTCACAATATCTAACTGGTTGCCTAACATGTTTTTCATTGGTCTTAGGCCTATCAGTATTGTGTTTGACTATCTTAGGAACTCTTGTTCTTGCTTTCTTAACCACTTCAGGTTTAGACATAACCTGTTTATTATCACAGTCAGATATACAGTTTTCAACAACTATACCATCTGCTTTCTTAACAAAGGACACCTTGTCCTGAAAAAGTAATGTTTTGCATGAACATTTACTTTCTTTCTTAGGCTCATCAGCTACTATGTTAGAGTTTGGTTGAACTCCATATTGTAACTTAGGTAGCTGAAATTGAGGTAATCCTGAATGCTCTAGGTCTATCCCTGGGGGTTTTGGGATACCTCTATAAGGAGGTGGGGCTGTATTATATCCTAATCCTGACTTAACTTTATTATTCACTTGACTGTCTATTATGTTGTTTACATTTTTAGAAGCATATTCAAGCTTTTCTACAGTCAATTGAATGTTTCCTTTTTCAGCCTTAACCCTATCCAATGCTTCTTTTAAAGCCTTAATTATTTCATCTTTAAAAAGTATGTCATTTTCAAGTAAAGTTTTAGCATCAGTAAAGGTAAGTTCATTCTTTTTATAGTATAGGATCTTCCTTTCTGTAGATTCTAAACCACATTTATAATTGAAAAGATCTTAATCAGTTTTGGCTAGCTGTATCTTTTGGTCATCATACTGTTTATTTAATAGTTTTAATTCTTTAAGAGTAGTACAAGTATTAGAACAAGATTTATGATCTTGTACCTCAGTTGCAGTAAATGCCATAAGAGCCATCTGTGAAGAACCTTTTTCTTCATCATCCATGAAGCTCCAATCAAAACCTAACCCATCAATAGCTACCATAGCTTTTGGTTCAGAAATCTCCCCTGTATTGGATTTGCTTCCAACATCTCTATTTCTGCTATCTTGTTGTCTTGGCCTTCTACACTCTCTTGAGAAGTGTCCCATCTTGTGACAGTTGTAGCATTCTATTTTTGACTTGTCATAACCAGCAGGATCATGGCTACTGATTGTGATCTTCTTCCCCGTCCTTTGATAGAATTTCTTAGCTCTCATGCTAAGAAGAGAAATTTGCCATTTTAGATCCATTTCCTCCAGATCATCATCATTGATCTCTTGGAGGTCTTCATGAGTTAACATGGATCCATTATGCTTGCTTGTAAAAAAAGCACAACATGTTTTCTCATCCAAAATTCCAAAAGTACTGCTTGATGAACTTGCAGCACTTACACCATCATGAACTTTCTCATTAGTAACTGGAACTGAATTACTAGGAGATGACATAAATGCCATGTTCTCAGTGCTTGAACTAGAACCTCCAGTTTTCTTCAAATCTTGCTCAACAATTATAAAGTTGCTATACAGATCCATAAGATCCATGGTGTCAATGTCTGACTTGTTCTTCCAGACAACAACATGCATAGCCCACTCTTCAGGTAAGCTTCTCAGAAATTTTGAGTTTAAATCTTCTTGAGTTATTTCAACTCCAAGTATAGCAAGTTGACTCATAATATTCTGTAGCCTGTTAAACATGTGGTCTAAAGATTCATGGTTGGTTGATGTGAAATTTTCAAACTGTTGCTTAAGAAGAGTTTTATGGGTCTTCTTGGTGGCTTCATTCCCACCATACCTTGCAATAATGGCCTCAAATAATGACTTTGCATCTTTGAATTTGATGAAGTTTATAAGTTGATCATTTGGAATGGTCATCATCAGCATGCTTCTGGCCTTTAGATCATTCTTCTTCCTAATTCTATCTTCTGCAAATTGTGGCTTGGTTTGCAGCTTTGTAACTTCCTTACCATCAATTGTTGATGTAGTGGTTGTAGATTTGAAAGAATCTCCATCTTTAATAATTTCCCAAAGTGTATAATCTTGCACTTGAAAATATTGTTCTATTCTTAACCTCCACATCTCAAACTCATTTTGTTTGAGCATTGGTACTTTTGCAGCAACATTCGTTTGAACAGATTCAACATCCATTTCTAATTCTTCTTCTAAAACAACAATATCAGCCTGACGCTCTGATACCACTTGTTAGGGCTAAAACCACTTGTTGGGTGTGTTAGACCGATACACGGTAAGGTGGTTAAACCTTCGTTCTTTGTGTATGAGATATGTTGTGTGAATATGATTAAGTATGCGGAATCTACTTAACCACACTTAGAAGATTATATTTGTGATATGGAAATGGAGTAGTTAACACCAAACGATTCAATATTATTCAAAATAATACGAGTGATCTTTTTCTATCACTAGGGTTACAAAAAGCCTTGAATCTTACGTGACTTGTGATATTTGTGTTTGTTCTATTGTTCTAACAGTTATGTTTTTCACACGTACTCAATATCTAGTCTAAGATCATCTTTTATAGTCCAAGAAGATCTTTACAATAATCTAGTCTAAGGATGTGTCAATCTACTAACTATGATAAGTCATATATCTATAATGTGTCATACCCTATAAGAGTATGCAATTTGAACACTCAACTAATGACACAACAAAAGATATTTTCCATGCATATCTACTCAGCAGTAGTATGACTCAGCAGCATCGTGACTCATAGTAGAATCCATCAGTGGAAAATGTTCTTCAGCAGAATCCATCAGCATAAACACCTTCAGTAGAAACCTTCTTCAGCAGAATCCATCAGTGGAAACATGCTTTAAGCTTTGTCAGTAGGAACATAGTTGATGTATTTCTTTAAACCTTTATGTTCTGATTCTTCTGATTCTTTCTGTTTATTTAATTCCCAACACTACTAATAACAATGAATAGAATGGAATGATTTTGCATGAACAAAAGAGAAATTATCATAGTATAAGTACCTTTTTTCATGCACCTATTTTGCAACCCTAGATATAAGGATGGTCAAACTTTATGTATTTGACCCAATACGGGTAGTACTTTGTCATTGCCAACTTAAGCCACAGTTTCATGTTTCCATTATAGTGGACGACGGCTGCTTTCTTTATGTCATTCTTATTGATGCTTGGATTATACTTGAGATCCAGCACATTCCATGACTTCTCGAGTGGATGTGTCAGCCCATAAAATGTCATCAATCCATGTGGCAAAGTCCCAAGCTTCCATAGAACCCTGTCTTCATTTTTATAGCGCCATAAGTGGTAAAGAATCCATTAAAAAAATTCAGGGTTCTTTGTGTAAAATGTCAGTGTAATGTTACTGAGATGTCTAAGTTATTATAAGATAGTCGTGTCCCGTTTGAGTCATTTTGTAACCAAACAACCTCTAAAAACTTTGTTTATATTTTGTATAAAACTTTTAAACTATGTAAAAAATTGACAAATATATAGAAAATGTTGAGTTTATGGAAAAATATTATAAGGGTTACATAATGATCTAAATGGGACACAAAACTATCTTTTGGTGACTTTGGATGTACAGAATATGATCACGGAAACTAGCGTACAGGGGTTTTTGGATGTGTGATTTGAAAGTATCATATATTGCATCCTATAATCATAAAAATCCATGATAGGACTTGTTATATGTAATCATGTTGATTGAAGTTGTAATAATCAGACCATCAGATGTTTGCGTATTTCGAAATTGTTATGATCATTTAAGAAAATCATATTTTTTTAGTAATGTGAAGACGAGACATATTTTTATATGGAAGTAGAAGTCTCTCACATTACGTTACAAAAAGGTAGAAAGGTAACTTTATTTTAAACTTACATAAACAGTTTTAAGTTTTCATATGGATGTTTATCCAAAAACACTAGAAACCAAGATGAAATTATCAAAATCATTTCCAAAACGCACATCCAAACCGACCCTTGTTAGAATAAAGATCTCATTATTGTAAACTGAGCACTCTGGGAGGTCACAATAATTGAAGCCTAATATAGCCAACTATTTTACCTTCTGATATCCAAATTGGGCAATATTTTACCCACAACCATTTAGATAGTAACGATGCTTTTTCTTCTTCTTTTTTTTTAACCAGTTTGACTCGTTATCAATAGAATAAAAATAAAATCCACGCGTTTTCACATGATGAGGACAAACTGACCTGCGATTAAGATCAACATCTACAGTGGCATCACCTAAAGCATGTCGACTTTCTTTAATTTGATTTTGTAATTCACGTGCCAACCGTGTTGTGTTTCATTGTCGCAATGCTATGATATACCCTAGCCATAATAATTTGATCCTGTACCAGTCTGATGGTTGTGTCAGTGTTCTCGTTATCATTCTCTTTTCTCCAAATGTTGTACTTCCCAAGAATAGCAGAGTCAACTGATTTTGACCGTTGAATTGCTGCATTTTCAAGCTTTATGATCACATCATCGTCTTTTTTCACTAACTAGTTAAATAGCCTTGAATTATGCTTTAATAACGTAGCAGCATTAAGTACAATACGAGAGCAACATTAAAAATCACAACAACATAAACGTGAGAGTATTGACTTGATATAACTGCTAGTAGTACTATTTTGTTAAACACAAGTAGTATTAATCCTTGAGTTCAGTAGCAGTAGGCTTTACTCTCATCACCACCACTCTCTACAACTACTCTCTACCACCACATAACCATCACCGCCACCCTCACAGGTACCTCCAACTCACTAGGCCTCACCCCACACCCCTGCATTTCCTCAAACATTCCAACAGCACGATCCTCATCCCAATTTATCGAATACCCAGAAATCATCGTATTCCAGCTCACAACATCTCGCTGAGGCATTTTATCAAACACTTGACATGCAGTTTTTACGTCATGAAAACGGATAAAAATGCACATATAAATATTCTATGAGAAGACATTTTTATAACGTATGTCATGAAATGAATGTATAGTGACTTTGTAGTTGAATTTCGAACGGATCACAAATCTGAATACAAGTCCTTTGACCTTGATAGTTAACACTTAAGTATATCTTTTCTAAATGAGCAACTGATTTAAATTGCTAAAGTCTATTTTTACATTCGATCAGGTGTTGTGGTGGTGGAGGGTGGTGTTGATGTTGGATAATGGAGGATAGTGGTGGTGGTGGTGCTGTCGTGTGGTGGTAGAGGGTGGTGGTGATGGAGGTGGTGGAGAGAGATTAATTGAAAATTAAAAGAAAAGTAATTGTGGGATGAAGAGGAGGGTAAAATAGCCATTGCATACGTCACTAACATGAAAAGTTAACGAGTGTTAGGCCAAAAAACAATTTTTGCATGAACAGTAACACCTCAAGGACATTATTTGCATATTGGAGATCGGTCAGGAACATTATTTGCAAATTTTTTTTGTAAGAGGACAACAATTGCATTTTTGGCAAAGTTTAGGTACTTTTTTTGCAGGGCCTCTGGTCTAGTGGTATGGAGGTTTTACCCTCCTAGGCAAGGTCTCAAGTGCGAGTCTTGTCTAGGGCGATAGGGGTTTCCTCCCGCGTGCGTAAAGGGAAGGGTGCCATTGTCTTCTGGGTTGGACCCAACCTCACTACTACAAAAAATGGCATAGAGCCCGGTTTAAAAGGCTAATAGAGCCCTGTTTTTCATGAGGGCACAAAGGGGGAGGGACTCTATTCGAAAGCAAATAGAGCCCGGTTTTGAAAACGGGCTCTATTACCTGTTATAGAGCCCGGTTTTCTATTAAAGAACATGGCTCTATGTGAAAGAAAAAAAAGAAAAAAAAAACGCAGCTATGAAATCCAATTCCTTTTAGCCAAATGAACTATATTGATTCAAATAAGAGAAGATTCAATGATATTACAACTACTTTCTATTGATACATTGAGATTAATCTTGTGACTACTCTTGCAAACAACACATTTCAAGTTCTGAGTAAGACATTGAGTCTGTGCCTTGACCCACTTGACACTTGACCAGATGAAAGGAGCCACCTGCGGCTTCGATAATATCTAACGCTTCCTTTATAAACTGGCCAAACAGATGTCCACTAATTGAAACCTGTAGAGTCAATCATCATTTGTCATCAAAGATATATTATGGAGAAATTATCACATGTTACGCAATACATAATTATGCTAAAAACTAATTACTATTAAGTAGATGGAGTCTGCAACAGACCAACATAGTGTATGGAAATCAACAGATGTATGTAATTTCCATTAGTTGATTAACATAATTCCAAATAAAACATATATATCAAAATACTATTTGAAAAGGCTACCTGATTTTATTTTGTTTATATAAGTCGTTCACTTAAAAGCTCGATGCGTAAAGAAAGTTCAACAGATTTCCTTTTGGTTTCTGCAACCTGTTTCTCTAAATCCTCCACCTATTTCCATCAACATGCAATACAGAGACGATGTCAGTGTATATAATAAGTTTTAAAGAAAGTTCATTATAGCGCATTCCGACCCCGACCATGTTAGCCCGTTTGACCCATTACCCAAAATGGTGTAACCCACCCAACCATAAAGCAGTGGCAAAACTTGGACCTACCGTGGTTCTCAACTCTTTCTCCCTTTGTGTATATTGCTCACACTTGCAATACATAACCACAAGGGTCATTTGATAAACAAACCAACCAATTAAAAAGCATATGCAAGTGAAAAAATAGCAAGTAAACCTCATGAATAGCTGAATGTTTTCATCACATATTTGATCAATATCCCTTGAGTTATCAGGGCATGCCACTTCTTGATTTAAACTCTATGATTAGTGTCATAGTACTGATCAGTCTCTATTACAGGGTCATCAACGGAATCAATAAAATGGATGTCAATCTAAAGAAAGAAGATAAAAGTCACGGACCACGGTGTCAAATCCAGGAGGAGCCCGAACCATGGATCGGTCATTGTTGAAAATGGTTCTGTCACGGCTCCCTATTTGTGAGCCACTTAAATCCAGCCTCGGGTCAGCAGCATGACCAGAAAACGTTTGATCAAGCGGCTCATCTTCGGTTTGAAGTGGCTCTGTAGAAGTCTTCTGCATCTCGCGCAAGAATTGTTTATCTGAAAATGACAGTGGCGTTTCCTGTGTTGTTAAGACAACTAATTACTAATTCTTACTACAAAACTATTTTGATTAATAAATGAGATAGCATTTAATCATTTGTGGATAACGAACCAGTAATCCATTTGCATCTGTTTTAGCTTCGTCTCTAGCCTCAAAAATAATGACGCCCTTTCAAAATCTTGCTTGTCATGGGCAGGTTCTATGAAATTTGCTTCAAGAACTCCTGCAATTACACAGTTGGTTATAGTATGTTACATATAATTTTAAAAATGGAAATTCATGATGAATTGTGCTTACCAACAATGCCATAACCTTTAGAATTTCCATCACCAGTTACCTTCCAGAAGGACTAAAACAATCAGACATATTAACAAAGACAAATCAGAAACCGGTCTAGCGAAATACATGTAGTAAAATAGCATAAGTAAATCGGAAAAAGTAATTGCATATGGCTAACCTGTACGCGCGGCTACTATTGATCAATCCGTCTTTGCCTAGGCTTTCATTGCAACATACTTAGTCTATAGTTTGAAATGAGTCGTAGCCCTTTATTCGGTTTCTATTCTACCTAAAATGTACTCTATATATACATCACGATACACTTGAACTCATCCGGATTAATACTGATTTTAAAAAAATAGACACAAGTAATTAAGTATACATTTGGAGCCAAAGTAGGATACCAGCCATCTTGTTTGTGAACTTACTGTAACATATTGACTACATCACCACAATCAACGAGGAGATCCTGCAACAATAGCAAAAAAAATTAGGATATCAGATTTCTTCTTATAACACATATGTTAAGTTATATTACAACCTTGTGTATCTCAAGTGCTTCTTGTTTTGGTTTCTTTGACTCCTCAGAAACTTCAAGAGATTTATCTCCATCGTCCAATGTATGTGCCTCCTGTAGTTGAATCACCTCCATTTTAGTAGATAAAACAGCCTTTTGTACGCAAACTTTTCTTGCTAGTTGCATATCCATACCAATGTGATAACTCTTAACATGTTTGTAAGTGTGAATATCTAAACTAACCAAACATGTACAATTGTTGCAGAGTTACTTTACCATGTAATGAGCACATTTAAAATTATATGACATAAGCTTAAACCAAATATACATTGTTGCAAAGTTATTTTACCATATCTCAGAATATATAATGTTACATGTATGACAAGCATAAACACCCATTTATGACAGCAAACACCACAACCAAACATCCCATTTACGACCACAAACACCACAACAAAACACCCTATTTATGACAGCAAAAACTAGGTACAGAAACCCACATTTTTTACAGCAAACAACATATTGAGACACCCTATTTGTGAGGAAAAAAAGTTTGACCAAACGCCCCATTTATGACAACAAATAGCACAACCAAAACATCCATTTAAAACTTATTATATTGTCTTCATATTGAAAAAAAAAAACAGTTTGTTTTAGCGTCATATAATTTTTAAATCCCAAACAAATCTTAAAAAAACAATTAATTTCAATAATTTCATTCCAAAATGAAGACTTTGTTACCTAGCAATACAAAAAACATATAAACAAACGCAACTTATTCCTAAATAAAACTTAACAACAACATTAATGAGATCTAATAAAAAGGTTAATAGAACAACAACATCAATTGTAGCATATTGGTACCTCCTAATTCGATTACTCTGTAGTTGCTGGTTTGGTTGCGTGACGAAGGTTGCATGTGAAGTCAATGGTGTGCGACGTTGATGGTGGTGGTGGTGGTGGTGGTGTGTGTGTGACGTTGGTTAAGTGGTGATGTTAAGCGGCACAAAAAGTTAGACTTTAGAGGGTTGGGTTGTGAAAGTGAAGAGGGGAGGAAAATATTAGGGTTTTGTGAAGGTGTGAAATTGGGGAGGGAAATAAGGCCCCCAAAATTTTCATTTCACTTTGAAGAACGGTATGTTATGATGCTACGAAATAGCATTTGATAAAGCCGGGTTTTGTATAAGAAAAGAGGGCTCTAATAGTTTTTTAGATAAAGCCCGGTTCTATAGTAGAAAACATGGCTCTTTACAAGGAATAGAGCCCGGTTTTGCAAAAGAAAATGCGGCTTTAAAGTTTTTCAACATAAAGCCTGGTTTTTTTGAAGAAAACATGGCTTTATATCCTTTTCTATAACATGAAACCTTTTTAGAGCCCGTTTTTCACTAAAACCGGGCTCTATTAAGGGGGCTCTATTTCACAATTTGTAGTAGTGCCTGTTTGTGTGGGCTCGCTACGCCTTCTGGGTTAGGGGCCATGTAGCCACAATTTGCCGGTCAAAAAAAAAAAAACTAATATAGCGGATGCCTTAATAGCAAAACATTAGTCGCTACGCTTCAAGCTTAAACTATTTTTGAAAGTTGATCGTGTAACACTATTTTTTTAGTTCAGATACTAAACAGACACATCGAAAAAACTGTTACTAAAAAGATCTTACCACCACGTTCAAAAATAAAAAAAATAAATAAATAAAGGGAGATCTTAGCAAAACAACTTGGCCATGATCTTGTTCTCCTCAAACTTTTGGATGTGAACAAATTCACATGGTACAGCTAGCCTTATTTTTAATTCGGTTCATACTTCGATTTGGATCAGATTTTTCAACATCCTATCATTTTGTATACATTAAATAGTCAATGAAAGTCTTTATCACCACATAATAGTCAACTCTATTTTTCTCTATATAATGTCCCCACTTTTGGTTTCGAGTACACCAATCATAGAGCTACAAAAGTCTCTACTACAGCTCATAACGTTCACAATTAATCGCTAAAGATGATGACAGCCAACATTGGCGGCCGATCCAAAATGGGCAGCTTAGCCGTCCAAATCCTAGACGGTCGATGGTTTATGGTGTTCGCCTCGTTTTTAATCATGTCGGCCGCGGGTGCGACCTACATGTTTGGTCTCTATTCCTCGGAGATCAAAACGTCCCTCGGTTATGACCAGAGTACACTCAACTTACTATCATTTTTTAAAGACCTCGGTAGCAACGTTGGTGTACTTTCTGGTCTTATTGCCGAGGTTACACCCCCGTGGGTCGTGCTTTCTCTCGGATCAGTACTTAATTTTTTTGGGTACTTTATGATTTGGATGGGTGTTACTAGGAGAATTGCTAAACCAACTGTTTGGCAAATGTGTTTGTATATTTGCATAGGTGAGATTTTATTTCTTATAAATTAATTAGATACAAAAATAAGTTCAAAAAAAAATTAGATACAAATAAAAGTTATTAAGTCTCGTTGCTACGGATAATACTGAATCTATACTAAATTTATACATGTGCATGTAGGTGCGAATTCGCAAACATTTGCCAACACCGGGGCATTAGTGACATGTGTAAAGAACTTCCCAGAGAGTCGAGGGGTGGTGCTAGGACTTCTTAAGGGATTTGTCGGTTTGAGTGGAGCCATTATCACACAAATTTACCATGCAATTTATGGTGAGAATAAAAGTGCCCTCATTTTGCTCATAGGGTGACTCCCTGCGGTTATTTCCTTTTTATTTGTACGTACAATACGAATCATGAAGGTAACTCGACAAGCAAATGAACTCAAAGTTTTCTACGATCTTTTATATGTATCTCTTGGCTTGGCTGGATTCTTGATGATAATTATCATAGCCCAAAAAGCCGTCCAATTCCCTAGGGCCGGGTACGGTGTTAGCGCTGCGGTTGTGGTTTTCCTCCTCTTTTTACCTCTATTTGTAGTTGTGAGAGAAGAGTACAACGCCTGGAAAAAGAAATTATTGTCGCTAAATGATCCGTCGCCAATAAAAGTTGTTGCTAATAATCCACCTGTTACTGTCCTACCACTGCCATCACCACCACCATCGCCGAAGCAAGAAAAAGAACGGTCTTGCTTCAGAACCGCGTTCCAGCCACCTGAAAGAGGAGAGGACTACACAATTCTACAAGCACTTTTCTCCATCGATATGTTAACGCTATTTTTAGCGACAATTTGTGGCGTCGGTGGGACTTTAACCGCGATAGACAACTTAGGTCAAATCGGGGAATCTCTCGGGTACCCAGCTCGAAGCATTAGCACCTTTGTGTCACTTGTAAGCATTTGGAATTACCTAGGTAGAGTCACAGCTGGATTCGTATCCGAAATCGTTCTCAAAAACTACAAATTCCCAAGGCCACTCATGCTAACCCTAACCCTAATTTTATCTCTTGTCGGCCACCTTCTGATAGCATTCGGAGTCCCTAACTCGCTATATTTTGCTTCGGTGATTATTGGGTTTTGCTTTGGAGCTCAATGGCCATTGCTTTTCGCAATCATCTCCGAAATTTTCGGGTTAAAATACTACTCAACTTTATACAACTTTGGAGCGGTTGCTAGCCCGATTGGATTGTATATTTTGAACGTGAAAGTGACGGGACACTTATACGACCAGGAGGCCGAGAGGCAGATGAGAATTTTAGGGAAATTTAGACAAGACGGTGAGGAATTGAATTGTGTTGGAGTTGAGTGTTTTAAGGTGGCATTTCTGATTATAACGGCCGTAACTCTTTTTGGTGCGTTTGTTTCAGTTATTTTGGTGGTCCGGACTAGAAAATTTTATGCTAGTGATATTTATAAGAAGTTCCGGGAGCAGGCCGCGAGGGCAGAGATGGAAATGGAGATGGCCGAAAATGGTGGTGGTGGGAAGGGAAACATGGCTACACGATTGTGATTATATATATGTTGTATTGTTGTTTTGTAGGTATACACTATTGGCGATTTAAAGACAGATCGAAAGGAATACATTTGTAACTTAGCTATGCTTTTTACATTATACAATGTAATATTAAAAATCTTATGCTTATTAGTAAACGTTTAGGATATCTCTTAAGAGATGAGAGTAAAAGAATGGTTGTATACATATAGCTAATTAGTGTACAGCTCTTTCCGTCCTTTAATAGGTGTCGTGAAATTATTACAATGAAAAATCTTAAATAATTATAATGTATTTTTGGTCAAGTGAAAAAGTGAAAATATGAACACTTAATTTTTGGTCAATGCCAATTATACCCTTGCGATTTGGTATGTATTCAATATTGAAAAGTCAATGCAATTATAAAATTGAATTCGTGTATTGCAATTTATTTGGGCCGGCATGAATTTTATTTATTACAGGAATGTACTAGTTATAATACTTGCGCATGCGCGGATTTTTTTCTAATTTTTGAATAACAGATTTTTGTTCGTTAAAAAACATATAATTTAGTTTTTGTTTTGTTTTATTTAGGGTTTTTAATTTTTTATTATACAAAGAAGAGAGCTCGTCTATGTTTAGTTATATTGCTTATAATTGCATGAGGTTTTTTTATTTTTTATTTTTTTTATTTTTTTAACCTTGAATAATGTATTTTTATATATATTAAAAAACCTAATTTTTTTAGTTAAACTTGAATAAACTTTATGCCACCTTACTTGAATAATGTATATATATTATTTAAAACATATAATATAATAAATTAAGTATTAAAACATATATATGAAGAATTATCAAAATTGTTAATATTACTTTATTTTAAATAAGAATTATCAAACATAAGTTTTATTTTTTTAAATAAAAGTAATTAAAGAGTCAGGGGTATCAGAGTAATCAATGGTAAGAAGTCCAAGGGCTGATACGGCGAAAAAAACTAAATTTTCCAAAAAGTTGGCCAAATGTCTCTACCGCCGAATAAACAAACAGCTTGGGCAAATCTCTCACTATTGAAAACATTAAAAACACAGTACTCCTGTCTTTTTTACTTAACGACTGCAATATCTAACACCCCATTTCCTGGTTTTTCTTCTAAAATTATAAGTTACTGCACTTTCCTTATGGTGAGTATATAATTTTGTCTCGTTACCCTCTTGTATTTTAATGAAAAAAATACATCGTTGGTCCCTAAACTTTCCACGAAACATCGCCTGGCACCTTAACTTTTGAAAAACGTCTCCGTGCATCCCTCCTCAAGTTTTTTTAGGCCGATTGTGTCCTTTGACCCGTTTTCCGTCGGTCAACGATGTTTTCTGCCGTTACATTTTGTTTTTAGCACAAGGGCAATATCGTCATTATGTTATACCGTGTGCTGAGTCACATTCGGTGTATGCAGATGCTACAGTAATTATATGTTAATAAAAGCTAAATGTATTCACCACTCATCCCTAAATTCTCCTCTCTCTCATCAAATCTTATCCTAAAGTATTTCCGATCAAATCTTACGAACAATGTCACGTTTAGTTTAATCAATGTTTTAGTCTAATGCCTGTTTTTGATTGCATGTTTATGTTCAAGTAACGAGTATAAGCGTCAAAGTCTTGATTTTAGATTATTAATTTTAGGGATCTACATGTCCCTTCAATGTGTGGTACGATCCACCAAAAGCAAAGGAGGTCATCCTCTACTTGAGGAGGCACATTCACCGTAATGAGGTGGCATTACAAGAATGCCAAGCACGCCTCATGGCTGAGACATTGGAGGTCGTCAACGCCCGAGACAATGAAATCGAGCTAGAGGCTGCTCACCAAGCAGCTGTAGCTGAGCTCCATCTGGAGAAGGAGAAAGTTTGCCGCTTTAGGAACTTGTGTGTTGTATCCTGGATACTCATTGTTTTAGTTTGCATATGGTGTATGTAGTGTCTTTATAAAGACATATTTTTTGTGTTTTGCAAAGCTTCCTAGAATGTAGAATGCATGTTCAGTAGTCTGTTTAATGTTATATGGAAGCGTCATTGTAGGTTGACTAGTACAAAGCTTTGACTTCATCAAATTTTGGTAATTTGGCTATGACTAATACAAAGCTTTGACTTATTTGCTCTCTGTCAAAATACAAAAACATCGGCCAAGTAAGAACTCAAGCATGATATGATTTCTTACATAATGCAAAATGGATATGATTTCTTAAAACATAGTTCAGAAACACACATTCTTAAAACATAGAGAATATTGTCTAGGAATTACATATTAGATGAAAACCACTGTCTTAGGAATTACATACTCGGATATGATTTCTTAAAACATAGTTCAGAAACACACATTCTTAAAACATAGAAATATTGTCTAGGAATTACATATTAGATGAAAACCATTGTCTTAGGAATTACATACTCAAGCAGCATTCACTTGACTTCCAGTAACAGACTGGTCGACACTTGCTTGTTCAGTTACTTCGTAGTTGTTACCTTTACCCTTTCTCTTCTTCTGTGATGAAACTTTTGGCTGGGATGAACCTGGTTTTTGAGACTGTTGTGTATTGGCTTGACTTGCAGTAACACCTCCTTGCCCAAGACATGTTTTCTTGTTGTGTCCAGCATTGCCACAAATTCCACAAACCACACTCCTACTAGACTGTGACAACTTACTATCTTTATCACTATCATCATTTTCTATAAAGGCCCTACTTCTCTTCTTTCGTGGCCTACCCAATGGTTTATGATGCTTAGGTGGAAGAATGGTTGTAGGCACATTTGACTTTTTCCAATGTGGATATCCCTTGATGGGCTGGATGTGGTGTTTGTATGTTTCCGCCCATGTCTTAACCAAGTAACATGGATGAACCCATGATTCTACTAATCCTACTTCGATTCCATTCAACTTCATATACCGGTTGGCTACAATAGCATGTTTGCATGGCATACCTGTAAGCTCCCATCTTCTACAACTACAAGACCTAGCTTTAACATTTACCAACCGCTTTTCTCCGCATCCACTAACCTGATAGTTATCTCCTTCAATCCCTAAAACATAGTATTTATATGCCTCTTTCTTATTGAAGTCTAACATGCGCATTGCCTTTGGTGTAAACGGTCCCAGACACTTGTCAATTGTATGCATAACATTAACTATTCTCTGCCTACAATATGCTCTAACGTATTCTAAAGCAGTAATGATGGGTTAGTGCCTACCTCCCACAAGTTTCCCATTAAACACTTCACACATGTTATTAAGTAACACGTCAGAATGAGCTCTCCCTACATATGTATAGTACATTTTTTAGTAATCCATAAAAAAAATGTTGAACATTGTTGATCTACAACAGAATTGTTTAGTACCTGAAAAATGCGACCTTAACCAATGCGCTGGTGGTATCTTACTTAACCAAGCATGTGCAGGCTAGCTAAAACTCTTTAATGCAAGCATTGCTACCTCAGACTGTTTGACGGTTGTTGCTGCAGCACATCTCCACAAATGTGAGTTATGTTATGCAAAATTCCACTGCAATTTCATATTCGCATGGATGTGCCTTAAACAGTATCTGTGTTCCGCACTCGGAAATACAGTTGCTAAAGCTGGAATTATAACCTGCAAAAAGTAACATCAATCCATTACTAATAAACCAATAATTTTTGAATTATATAACCGAATATAATCAATTAAAAATAAACATCACCTTTTGTCTGTCGCTGATAAAAGTGTAGTGTGAATTTGGTTGCAAGTCAAGATCATCTGCAAGACAATCAAGAAACCAAATCCATGAATCTTTGTTCTCAGCTTCAACAATAGCATAGGCTAAAGGGTATATTCCGTTGTTGCTATCAATACCAACAGCTGTAAGAAGCTGCCCAGGAAATGGATCCCTCATAAAAGCACCATCTAAACTCAATAGCTCTCTTTGACAAGCTTGGTATCCTTCCTTCAAAGCACCTAAGCATACGTACATCCTCTTGAAAACTCTCGTTTGACTTGATGGATCTAACGCAGTTTGCACACTTATCCTAACTGTTGTATTAGGATTTGTTTTCTGCAACTCTTCAACAAAGTCCCGCAAAATGGTATATTGCTGCTTATGATCACCCCTGATCTTAATTTCTGCCTTGTTTTTTGCCCTTAATGCCTTTTGCATAGACACTTGGACTGCAAACTGTTTACTGAGTTGATCTTGAACAGACCTGATTAGAATATCTGGATTCACTTGGACTTGGTCAAGTATTTGCTTTGAGAGAAACTTGCAGTCACAAGCTTTGATCTCTCTTAATTGCAAACATTTGTGTTCATCCTTGAAAGTTCTAACACTCCATAAATCTTTATATTTATCTTTTGCTACATACAACAACCATGGGCAATGTGTTGGTTCCACCTTTTCTGATCGCAAATATACATTCCTTCCACGACCTCTAGTTAACGCACCAGTTTTCCTCTTGGGTATTGTTCCAAGTCCAATACCTCCACTTGTACCACATGCTGGTATTGTTCCAATACACCTAGCCCTAATTCTTTGTTTGTCATTCTTAATGAGTTGCAATTTCCTCTGAGTTTGAATTGAATGCTGGTTGATCTTATCTTTCACTTCTTTTGCAGTTATAAAGGTTTGACCACAGAAAAAATACTTCTTCGTCTTCTTGTTGTGCCTCAATTAACTTTTGTTTCTTGTATGCCCTCATCTTTTTCTTCTGAATTATATACTCAACCTCATTCTCAGAACCACTTCCAAAGTCAGCATCAGTCAAGAGTTCTTGTATCTCATTTTTCTTAAAAAAATCATCTGGTATCTGGCTAGAACTACCTATACTGGGTGTAGGTACCTCCTCAATCAATTTGAACATATCAAACTCAACATCAGGCTCATCAAAAATATACTCTTCATCAACAATAATGTTTCCATCTTGATTGTTCTCAATATAATCGACATCAGACTCAGAATTATCTGTTTCACTCACGTTTTCATCACCTACTTCTTCATCAGTCTCACATAAGTTTATAGATTTACCTTTTTACATACGATCGAAAGGTGTATGTATTTCCTCATCTAGATGACCAAACTGTTGTTCAGTTTCACATACCTCTACAGGACTACCTTTTTGGCTATGTTCAACCGTAACCGGACTATTTTTTGGCTATGGTCAACCCTAACCGGACTATCTTTTTGGCTATGCTCAACACTAACCGGACTATCTTTTTGGCTATGGTCAACAGAAACAGGACTATCTTTTTGGCTATGGTCAATAGAAACAGGACTATCTTTTTGGCTATGGTCAACACTAACCGGACTATCTTTTTTGCTATGATCAACAGAAACAGGACGCCCTTTGTGGCTATGGTTAACACTAACCGGACTATCTTTTTCACTCTGCTCAACACTAACAGGATTATCTGTTTGCATATAATCAACACGTGTATCTATGATTAGCAAGGGTTCAATTTCTAGCACCTCACTAGATTCTACCAAAGTATTGACTTCCAAGGTGATTGTCTAACTTCACTTAAACCCTCTACCACATGCTTTTTAACTATGCTTTCTAAGAATAATTTTTTTGAGCAATATGGCACAATAGCAAGGGCTGCATTCTTCTTTGATGCATCCACCTGAGAAATAACAGTCCTAATTGACTTTGGTGACATATCATCAACATCCAAACTTGTCTTACCGTTTTCAACATAAACTTCTATCATCTTATGTTCTTCAACAACATCTTTCAATATTTCTAAATTCGCAGCCTCACTTAAGCTATACAAACCATAGTCTAAATTACTACCAGGCTTAACAAAGTAATAGTAATTTTTTTGACCTAGGTCGTAACCCAATTCATACATAAGAACATCCAACTCTTCAACTGACACACTATCAACGTCAACCAAATCAACTAAAATTTTCATACCTCCATCGTATATTCTACCAGGCCAGTATTTAAAAACACCATTGTGATGAACCCTCATGCTAAACATATTAGATCTACCACCTGAAACATATCAATAGACCAAAGTACATTATCAAACCTTAATAACAAATTGAAATACACCCCAATTAGAAATTCCAACGATTATAGCAACAAAACGTACCGTATTTTTTCTTAGCCAATTTGCAAAGAACGATATCATCAACTCGATAACCTGGATCTCTTCTTACTTTCCATAGAGTAAAATCCATGTTTTGAAATTACCAAAAATTTCACAATAACATGCAATGAGGGTTTGTCAATTGTGATAATTATTGTAACGAAAGTTTTGGGACGAATAAAGGAGGTCGTCTATGTGTTTATGGGGCGGGATGAGGGATATGACATGTGGAAGTAATACGGAGCTGCTATTCACGGTATAACATAATGACGGTATTGCCCTTGTGCTAAAAACAAAATGTAACGGCAGAAAACGTCGTTGACTGATAGAAAACGGGTCAAAGGACGCAATCGGCCTCAAAAAACTTGAGGAGGGACGCACGGAGACGTTTTTTAAAAGTTAAGGTGCATGGCGATGTTTCGTGGAAAGTTTAGGGACCAACAATGTATTTTTGTCTATTTTTATAGATAACTTTGTATATGCACATTATAGTACCAACCTGATATTAGTCTATTACAAATATACGGTGCATTCTTAGATAACAAAACACAATAAAGTTTAAAACTTCTTGACAATGATATTATAAATATAAGGTGCATTCTTAGAAGTTGGAGGTGAAAACATTCCAGAACTACTTGTATGGATGTTGTAGAAACTAGAAGGGGGGTTGAATAGTTTCACCGCTTCTTTTTAATTTTATAAAGCGTTTAGCCGTTTTAGGTCCGGTTATTTTTCATTTACAAACTTGTTGAATTCTACTAGTTATGTGATTTCAATTTGGTTACTAGCATACACAAATAAATAAGTAAAGTAAAGAGTAAGGAAACAACACAACCAAGAGACGCGGCGATTTATAGTGGTTTGGCACGAAGCTCACTCCCCATCCTACTCCACTCCCCGAGTACCCCACTCAAGAGTTATCAATCACTATATCAACACACTCCTTCAGGAGGAGAAATCCGTACACATGCTTACACAAGGCTTAACGACACTAAGCATAATGTCGAGTTCTAATCGTAGCTAGAACCAATCTACTCTAAGGCCCACGTGGCCACACGAACAAGCACTCTTATCCAACTTGAATCTTCACCCGATCCAAGCCTTCACTTATTTGACATACTCGGTTCTTTACCCAAACCAAGCCTTCACACACATGACACACTTGAATCGTCACCCGATCCAAGTCTTTACATAATGACTCGACAAGTACTAACCTACACTTTAGGACATCACTCTCATCATATCAAATACATGAACTAATCTAGTTACAAGACTTCTTGGATCTACATTACCATCCAAGTTCACACAAATATCCCCATCCTCGACTCACACACAAGTCGGAAACAATGACATTATTTACAGAACCTATCACCGTAACACTTGTTATGTTTGTGTGTGGACACTTGTAACATCTCGAATCTTCATAGTTGTCGAGAGTTCTTCTCTTGCACTTAACAGAAGAGGAAATCACTTATAAACATATACCGACATGTTATAGTGATCAAAGATTAAAATGAACAAAGACCAGAAAGTTTTGTGTGTGAAAAACCTTATTTTCTGAAGTGTAACAGTTCAGTATTTATAGACGACGGGAGTGAGAGGGACGGTCCCATAAATGCCAGACGGTCATTTATGACTAAGGGACCGTCGGCCTATTTAAGGGACCGCCCCGAAAAAATGCTCCCATTTTGTCCTGACGTGGTGAAACTTATATGGTTCAAGCTGAACTAATTTGGTGGGAAAACTAGCTGTTATTAAGTTTGAATTTGAATTTATTTTCTTAATAAAATATTTATTTAGAAAACACAAAAATACTTTTTGTGAAAATGTTTTGTCAAACTTACAAATATAAGTTTAGGAGAAACTAAAAACTCTTTGATCACTTAACTAATGCTGGTATAAAGTTTGTTCATACATGAAGTGATGTTGAAGCTGCTACGTAGAAGAAACGAGTTTCCTTGATTAAAAACTTATAAACCGTAACTTTACATAACATGTCTTTATATTTTGATATTATCAAAATACGAGAAGACCGAATAATGCGAATAATGTTTTTGAAATTATTTGTATTAGCAATCTCCCACTTTTTGATGATTACAAACTATAAACTCATTTTAGGTAAAATTATGCATTGATAAATTTTTAATGAGTTTTCCCGTTACTTCTCCCCTTTTTTGTAGAATCAAAAAGGTGTGTCGTGGATTTTGAGGAGAGGAGACACGAGCATCCTTGAAAGAGAATCGTTGGAGTGATCAACGAAATACAAGCTCCCCTAGCTAAGTGCTCCCCCTCAATGAGGGCACCGGGGAATCGAGCTATGGTGATGTGCTACAAAACCGAGTTAGAACAAAGCACATGCATATTTTCTTTCCATACCTCCATATATATATATATATATATATATATATATATATATATATATATATATATATATATATATATATATATATATATATATATATATATATATATATATATGGAGGTATGGAAAGAAAATATGGATGTGAAATGAATTATGTAGTGCAGGAATCAGATAGAAAAACACTGGATAAAGTCTAATTTTGAGCACTACTAGGGACGGTCCCGTAAATAGGGGGACGGTCCCTTATCGATTTTGGGGACCGCCAGTCCATCTAAAGGACCACCGGCAGTAGGCGTCCAGGTTGTCACACATAACATAATCATTCATTCATTTCATTTCATGCAAGAATCATACAATGATTACCATAAAAATTTCATGACAAACACATCATAGAAATAACAACATTAATCATTAACTAAGACAACAAGTAGATAATTTTAGTCCATTCCCATTGCATGTTTGGTCCAAATCACAACTTCCACTTGGTTATTCATGACTAGATTTTTGAGAATATCTAGTCGGAGGGTGGAGTGGATGATGGTGAGGATGAAAGTGGGGCAGAAGGTGGTGCCGATGGTGGCATTGAAGCAAGAGGAGTTGGTTGCACATTTTGTTGAGTAAGAAGAAACTCAATGTAACCAAACATGATGTGTAGTTCATCTCAAAGAGTAGAGATGAGATGAAAATTATGGTAACAACAAGCACACCCCATAGTGTGGTTGTTAACAAAGTAGTAAGGTTAATGATTACCAAGGGTTGGAGAAGGTGGTGGTGTGGTAAGAGTGTTTTCCAATGGCCCATTTGGTGATGTGGTAGTATGAGTTGATGAGTTTGTTGGAGGAGGATGTTGGTTTCTTGGTGATGAGATAGAGTGAGTGGGAGATGATGGTTGATTGCTCACAAATGGAGTGAAAGCACTCGAGCTAGATTGGGTGAGCAAGGGTGAAAAGTTTTTGACAAATGATGAGAAAGGTGATGTGGTTGTCTTTAAGCTAATGGATGTCTTTGATGAAGAGTGATGAGTTCCATTTGTGGATGGTGTTTTGAGTGGTGTACTTGGTGCTTGAGGTGACGATGGTGGTGAATTAGGAGATGGAGTGGTGTCATAGAGTGTAAGATCAATGAAATTAGTTTGAGGTCGAATGATTTTAAGCTTAGGCCTTTTGTTTGATGGTTGTGTTGTGGGTTCTTTGTTTGTTGTTGGCAAGGAAGTGGAGGATGTGGCCATTGTAGGTGATGAAGTTGGATTGAAAGGTGATTTTGATGAGGTTGAGGGTGATGAGGAAGGTTTAAATAATCAAGCATGGTCATGGTTTGGACAAAGCATGCATTAGGAGATTTTAAGCACTTAAAAATGTTTAACTAAACAAGGTAAGGAGATGATAATCATGCAATAGGTTTAGGATTGCAGGAATGAAGAAAATAGTGCAAAAATCCGTGATCCCACAAGGATGGTCCTTTAAATAAGGGACGGTCCCTTATTGTTTGGGGACCGCCAGGTCGCTAAGGGACCGTCGGTAGTAGGTTCCCAGATTTTTGCTCAGTTTCTCATTTCTGCAAATAGCATATAACAACACTCATTCAGAACAATAGTAGAACTGAATTGTAAGAGAATAGTGCTACACAATCATGCAAATTAAAGACAATTTTAAACAAGCATTCATGAATAACAGCAATCAAGAGTTAACAAATCCTAATGATACGAGTACATATGTAACATAGCAATTAAGTGCTTCATAATAAATCATCATAGTACATCCTTATCAATGGTGTTTGTGACAGGTTCTTGTTGCATGACTTTCTTGACTCTAACTTATTCCTCAATCTCGAGTGTAGGATCATCATAGATGTCATAGTTAACAGATGCTGAGGAGATAAAGATAGAGGAAATATGGAGATCATTGATGGGTTCCATGATAGGATCAAAGAGAGAGTATTGAGGACCATGGAGATAGGGATGAAAGTTCATCATGTAGTGATAGAGACGAGTAAGGAACATCCCGTAGGGTATCAGTTTAGCTTGATTCCCCTTTAGATGTATGTTAATACAAATATCGTCTAAAAACGTTATTTATATTTTACGATCTTTGCTAAGTTTTGTTAACGACAAAGTGTAAACTTTAGTTTTTAGTAAAACATAATTTTAGTTTAAAGACTTGCATAATTAGACATTTGCTACATTTACATCTCATATAAAACACAACACTTTTTATATTTCTTAAAATAGAAAAACATTACATATTTCTTAATATAGTAAATGTTAACATCACATCATACATTTATGGTAAGTTTGTGTGTTTGACTCACCATAAGCTTTCTTACACAAGTAAGTGTTTGACTAGAAATAAGTTGATGTGACTTTGGTTGGTTTGGAATGATTTATTTCAAAACCTTCTGTCAGCCTGGCGGAACCTTGGAGGTACATGGGCAGAACCCATCTGAGGGTTCCGCCGTATCCGCCAGAGCTGCTGAAGGTCTTGCTATAAATACCAAGCCATTTGTTAGAATTTTCTTTTAATCACTTCTCATTACATTTTACACATACACATTCATATCATTCATCTAACCCTTTAACATTTCATTTTTATGTGAAGTTTCTTTTGTAGCAAAGAAGTTCACAAGTACATATAAAGTTACAAGTATTCAACACAACGTTGCAAGACTTGTTAGCTTAACATCGTGTAGACTTTGTGTAGTTTACACTTCATTTGATTTTGTGTTTTCAGTTGTGATCGGTTAGTATTTTAGGCCTTAAAATACATAGTGTGATGGGAGTTGTTGTACCCTTGTAAAAGAACTAACGGGAGTGGTTGTACCCTTGTAAAAGAACTTGACATCTAGCTTAGTGTCGGTAATCGTGTAAGCGACGTATAAGGTTTTCTCCGCCGGTGAAAGGAGCTTGTTGACTAGTGAAAGAAACTCTCGAGTTGGATACTCGGGGTGTGGACGTAGGGCAAGGAAAAAGAGTCCTTGTAGCAGAACCACGATAAATACTCGTGTTGTGGTTTGATCGTTTCTTTCTTTTTACTTGCATATTATATATTGTCTTTGAGGTTATATCTTTGGTTAAACGGAAAGTTTCAAAAGATAATTTAACGATAAACCGGTAAAACTATTCAACCCCCCTTTTAGTTTTCCACAATTGGCATCAAGAGCTACGTTACTCAAGCTTTTAAAATATATTTTGTTTTAAAACTTGAAACGATCCATGGATTTTGAAAATTACAAAGAAGGGCAATCTATGCAAAGACCACCACTTTTTGAAGCAAATGGTTTTATATATTGAAAAAACCGTTTTGAAACTTACGTGAAATATAAAAATATAGATTTATGGTATATAATAATTGATGGTGATAATGTAGCTACGAATAGTAAAGATGAAGATCAAAAGAAATTGATTGCTAAAAATAATGAAGCTAAAATGATGCTTTACAATGCTTTGCCTAAGAAAGAATATGAAAGAGTCTTTATGTGTAAAACCGCCAAAGAAATTTGGCAATCTTTAATAGTCACTCATCAAGGAAACTCACAAGTTAAGGATAACAAAATTGATCTTCTTGTTCAACAATATGAACAATTTGTTATTCCCGAAGATGAGATTATTGATAGTGCATTTGCTAGGTTTAACACTATTATTACTTCACATAAAGCACTTGATGAATTTTTTTGTAGCAAGAATTTTGTCAGGAAATTCCTTAGAGCACTCCATCCGAAGTGGAGAGCAAAAGTCACGGCAATTGAAGAATCCAAGGATCTTTCAAGCATGTCACTTGACGAGCTAATTGGAAACCTCAAAGTTCATGAAATGGTAATGGAAAAAGATTCGGAAATAGTTAAAGGCAAGAAAGAAAAGGTTAAGTCCATTGCCTTGAAAGCTAGAGTCCAATCAAGTGATGATGAAGAATCTAGTTTGGATAGTGATGATGAAGAATATGCCATGGCCGTTAGAGACTTCAAGAAGTTCTTTATTAGACGAGGGAAGTTTGTAAGGCAACCTAAAGATGACAAGAAAAACTTCCAAAAAGATCGTGATGATAAGAAAGGAAAGGTTGAAAGGAAATGCTTTAGGTGTGGAGACACAAGTCATCTCATAGGAGAATGTCCAAAACCACCCAAAAGTAAGTCTCAACAAGCTTTTGTTAGTGGTGTTTGGAGTGACTATGAAGAAGATGACGATGAGTCAAAGAATGATGAAATTGCTCTCATGGCTCACGACTCAAATAAGGTACTCTCCGACTCATCTTATTCTTCTATTGATGATGACACCTTACAAAAAGAATATAACAAACTTTTTGAATTAAGCTTAAAAATCATAAACAAAAATAAAGGTATTGACACAATGTGCAAATCATGTGAAGAGCTTAAACTCGAAATTGAGAAACTTAGAATTACTCAAGATGATCTAATAAAACAAACCATAAAGTTTAAGAAGTTCGGTAAAAGTATTTCTTGTGCGGATGAAATTATGAAACTTTAAAAGTCGCCATTTGATAAAACAGGACTAGGTTTCATGAAACTAGAAACTTCGAAGAGTCAAACGAAACAAGAAAAGAAAGCACAAGAAACTAACAAAACTGCTACAGCAGTCCATGGAACAGACAGAACCCAAAATAGGGTTCCGCCCGTTGAACCCAAAGGTTCCGCAGGGTCTGCAGCAGCAGTAACATCTTCCACGTCGAATCGTTCAAAATTTGTTAAAGTCACATATGTAACAACCTGCATTTTCGGGACATTTCTCCTATTCACTATTCATCAGTCACTATTCATCGATTACTATTCACCGGTCACTATTCATCATTTTCGGAGTCAGTTTGTGATTCCGAGAAGCGTTCAGAAATTTTACTATTCATGTGACACTATTCATTCCCGGAGGGAATCACTATTCATGATTGCCGTTCATTCCATCGTAAACTGAGTTTACGGGTATTCAAATTCGCGTAACCAGTTAGGTTTAGCTGTGAATTCATGCATCATTCATTAATGACATTTCATATAGACTGGAGTAGTCTACACATTATCATCATCACTTGAGAACCTACACGGATATGCATTATTTCTAGATACGTATGCTTAATTTGTAATTAACGATACCACTCAGTTTTACTACTAACGTATACCCAATACTCCCGAATATGATCCTAACATATTTTTATACTCATCATAATAATATAAAAAAAATTATATTATTATTTTACCCGGCGTTTTCTAAACAATGGCTACATTTTTCGGTCGGAGCTTATTACTCCGTCGGTTTGCGTTATTTCAATTCAATAATTATTCAACACCCGATTCTCATCAGGAATAATATTTTACAACTTTTACAACTTCGTCGTATTTTATTTCACCACGTTAACATTTATTTTTAGTTAACTCGGTACCCGATAACACCTAATACACAACAAAATCTAACCTATACTTACAAATGGGAGACAAGCTTATTAATTAAGCCACCAACACACACCCTTGTTTCCTTCCACTTTTGGCCGCCCCCCCCCCCCCCCCTAGCCACCCTATGTATTTATTACTTGGACCAAACCTTGACCAAGACCCATATATATATATTCCTTTCCACCACATTTCATCACATTAACACTTTCATTTTACACCAACAAAATGCTCTCTTCTCTCCTTCCTTGTGTGTGTGGATCGGCCAAGAAACAACCATAAGGAGAATCCATAAACTTTTCAAGATCCAAGTGTTTATCAAGTTCTAATCATGATCTAGTTGGGGTTTTGTGGTAAAAACCCTATGTTTCTTAACATAATCATCTTCAAATCACTCCAATATTTCAAGTAAGCTTCAAAAACACTTTTGATCTTTTCATACTTTCATTTACTTTATATTTTTATGTATTTTCAAGATATATTGGTAAAACATGCAAGTATGTAAGATCCATACCACTTATTACTCATTTTGTTTTTATAAACATAGATTTATAATTTTTATTAACAATCTCATGAGATCCACCATTTTTGGTGAAGACTAGGAACCCATGACACCCTAAGAAGGTGTATGGTAGGATTGGGTACTTGTGGAGTTGATTTGAGATAGTTTGGTTAAGCTTTGAACAACCCTTGAACTAGAAAAGTTGATTTTGACAAACTTTCAAAGCTGCTGTCCATTTCTGTAAAATGTGGGAAACTCAGGGTGTAGGGTGTAACTTTGGACCAAATATTTAGAAAATACATTCCGAGACGAAACTATGGCCGAAAACGGGGATAAAATCCGAGTTACAACGAAAAAGATATGCTATTTTCAAGATTAATGACGAAAACTATATTTTCTGAAAATATTGGATCTGTCGTGATTTTTCTAGCTAGGAAAACTGAGATTTAATGATATCTTGACTAGCCGAGACCTTGAGAAACCTAAAGTATACTTGATTACCTTCGCGGGGATATAAAGAACATAGAAAACGGGCTTATAACGAAAAAGATACAAGTGTTTGAAATCCGACGATATATATATATTTCCATCAGCTTTGTACACTAATAGAGTTTTGACGTAAACTGTCTTTGCGAGACACCACTTTCACGGCTGTTTTTCTTTATGATCGGATCAGTTTGAGTCCGAGCCGTAGTTTTATGAAATCAAGATCTCCCAGCAAGCTTTTCAAATCAATTGGCCGTTTGATCATTGGACTCGTAACGAATAAACTACGACCTCATCTATATACCCGATAAACTATATATATTTTGACAGCTTTTGCTATAATGAAATTTTCAAAGTGTTGAACATAATATTTTCAAATAACAACAATAAGATTCGATTCTCTCATCGATCAAGACCCGTATAGCCAAAAGTTAAATAACACAACTTCAAGATATTGTTACAAGGTTTTCAAAAACGCCGAGCTTGACCATTAACACTTAACATACAATATTTCGCGACTAGTTTTGCGAGGCCATTTTGGTCATATTTTCAAGTAATGAAAATGTTATTTTTGCGACGAAAACCTTATATTTACCGATAAAACACCAAACGAGGATCGTGGAGTACCTTTTCAACACAATTACATGAAAAGTGGTTATTAACTTAACGAGACGTCAAAAATGTATTTTTCGACGATAAGCGTTATTTCCAAAACTAACGAGTGGTATCGATAACATACGTACTTGCATGTGTAGCATCATTTCGTTTCTTACATAAGAAACTATCATTCATATTAGGTTGCGATTAGAGATCGTGCCTCATTTCAGTGTATCCACTATTGTCATCATAGCTATCGCACCAGGTGAGTTCATACCCCCTACTTTTACCTGTTTTTATAACTATTTTAGGGGAGAATACATGCTCGTTTTTTACTAAACTCAATGATTGAATGCGCAATTGTTTACTTAAACACTACAGTTTCTTTGAAGGCTTGATTGATTATTTAAATGCACCTATGTGTATATCGGTTGCATACTTGATTATTTCCTCACATACACAAATGCTTTATAAACATGCAACACACTTTATGAACTCTTGCTTTTATGCAACACACTTTATGAACTCTTGCTTTTATGCAACACACTTTATGAACTTTTGCTTTTATGCAACACACTTTATGAACTCTTGCTTTTATGCAACACACTTTATGAACTCTTGCTTTTATGCAACACACTTTATGAACTCTTGCTTTTATGCAACACACTTTATGAACTATTGCTTTTATGCAAACACTTTTATGGACCATACTGAAACTTATGTTTTATCTAAACTATTACGCGGATTAGCCTAAGCCCTTGAATCCCACTATACCCAAACTCATGAACTATAACACCCCGTAAAATTTTCCTACGATTAACACATTACCATAACATAGATTAACCATTTTTACCCGTAACAATTTTTTTTTTTTATATACTTGACAATCACAACATTTTAACGGTACTCACACTATATCTAAAAGTCTATATATCGCAAGTGACTTAAAGCTTTTGTACTTAATAAATGTACATTTCAATAAGTAACCAAATACGTTTTATATAAATCCCAAGCCTACAAAAATTCCCATGTGTACTCGCTAATAATATTGGACCTCTAAGAACCATGAACGACAATTATTATGAACCTTCAAATATAATTATGATACTATCATAATGATCAAGTTAAGGCACCTCACACATTTCATCTCAATTTGACACAAATAATAACTTTGTTTCAATAACAATTCATATAAATTCTAATAAACCACCAAATTTCTGTAACGTATTTAAATCCCAATTTCAAGGCCTTTCTGGTCCGAACCAAGAAAAGTGTAAAACACGAAAGTTGTCCGAAATAATGTTTTACGTCTAGACACGCGAGATTTTTGAACCATAAATGTAATTCGTGACTGATATCTATGGAATACGACCTGGACTCAAACTCATACATCACCTCCCTCAAATATGACCTAGAGAACCCTTTCACTCCAAACCAAAACATGTGCATCTAAGACTCACCTCCATAGCTCTCCAATCTCTTATAAACACTTAAGTGTGATCAGGAATATTCAAGCATGATGCCTTACACATTCTCATGCCATATCACTTGTTTGAACTCGATTGGTCATGGATGGAGGCGACAGGTTAGATGGCAGCTCTCGTTCACACCTTTGCCCTCCCTCGCTTGACACTACCCTAGATATAACCTAGGAGAAACCATGTGCATATATTACACCACCTCTCTGCTCCATATCACCACCAACTCGTGTATATGAAGGTTACATGCATCGAACCAGATTCACACTACAACATACAATCACAAATATACCTCTCTTACCTTCCTTACCTACTGCTGTTCGACAACCTGATTTCAACTCACAATCACACATACTTATCAAGCTAAGGTGGAAGAGAAGCAACATTTTGGAACTAGTATCTGATCGTGGTTCATAGTTGAACCTTCAAGCATTTCTTTCCTTTGTTTTCTGTCGAGCCAGGGTTGTGAAAACCAGGAACCAATATTGATTTATAATAAAACGTTTAACCAAACTTTACACCATCACTTTTCCACATCTCAACTACCACTAAACCAAACTTGAACATGAAAGATTACTCTTGTGTTCCTGTCGTGAAAAGAAGAAGAAGATAACCATGCAATTTATTTCCGTTTCATGCGCAACCATGCCTGCAAACTTTCACAAATACTCTGTCTTATCCACCTGCTGTGAACGAGGAAGCTTGGGCCTGAAATGAAGGAGTTTAAGTCGAAGTCTAGGAAAGCGAAACCATGTTCTCGTATCTTTGTTGGGTCGTGAAGCAAGTGATACCTTTTCCTTTGTGAGCACCGCTCCCTATCTCGCGTCTCTCCCCACCATTCTTGGTGTGGTAAGCCTTGTTTCTACATATATTTGTTTGTCATAATAGGAAGCACTTATAAGTTCTTTGTAGCTAAACTTTGACCTTGTGTTAGAGTGCTCTCGTATTTATTTTTCAATACAAATGTGGCATCTTAAACCTTTGTGTGGCTATGCATAAGGTGGTGTAAAAATAAACAACTATGTATAACATATAATGAGTTTTCTGAATATATATATATATATATATATATATATATATATATATATATATATATATATATATATATATATATATATATATATATATATATATATATATATATACGAACGTACATACTGGCAAACACAGCTAAATGGGTTTTGTTGGGTCTAGTAAAACTTGTGTGGTTACTTTAGAAACGACATAACGCAAATAAGTCCAACAATCTAGTGCTTATTGGAGAACCTTGAGCTTATTAAGGCTTTCATAAAAACTTAGTGTAAAAACTGATTTTGTAACACAAATGAAACACAAAACCATACGCATGAAACACACTGTGAGATATATACAGCTAAAGATAACACTGTAATAAACCTCATTAAATACATACGAGTTGCAAGCTTTAACACCAAAGGACTTCTAGTCCAGTGTTGCGTGGTTTTCTTTGTCTCCCAACTCCCAAGAGACCCAGCTTCGAATCTCCTTGTAGTCTCTTTGTGATATTTTTTTTAAACACACTAAGCCTTATATCTAGCAGCCTAGAACCCTCTTAAATACATAACAGTTGAGATAGATTCACGAATAAAGGGCTTTTGCCCGCCGGGTAATATGTTAGTTTGTTTTTAAAACAAGTAGTCACGAGTTCAAACCTCGTAAGAGACATTTTTATATATATCTCTTATTTATCATTTTAACTATATTTTTCGACCCGAAATAATACATTCTCATAACCAATAATAAAAATGTCAAAACTATACATATTTTCAACACACTTTTTGCCACATTAATATATTTGATAATTGCTACTAAACCCGACTAAAAGACGAAAATTAAAATTGATAAGAAAATATTTATAACAAAAACTAATATAAATATTTTCAAACTTATCATCCACTAACTTTTGGTATGTATAAACTCATTGATTTATTAAACTGGAAATAATCTATACTTACTATAATTTATCACCGACCAACTTTCGATAAATTATATACATATTACTATTTAAAACGAGAACGTAAACGATAAACACAAGCCACCTCTGCCACAAAACCACTTATGTCATCCTACTTTATGTCAAAACACTATTCTCGATAAGTTAAACTTATCCCAAACTCCTATAAATATTCAGGTTATCTCGTGAAGTCATTTCACTTCTGACGTTACTTATTCTCTGTCTACTATTCCATTCAGGTGAGTCATAGCCCCTACTCTTACTTGTTTTACAATGATTTATAAACGTTTTTGGGGGTGATACATGCTTAATCACTGTTTTATACTTTTATAAGTACTCGTTAACTATATACATGTTACTGTGATTTCATAGCCCACTCTTTAACTATTTTCCCGTGGGGAAGATACATGCTTAAAACTCGAATAGAAGTCTTTATACCGGGTATTGAAATACCGTCAGGCCAATGTTATTTGCTTAAGTTACTATTGCCGAAAGTCCCTCGATCATGAACCTTAATCACTTGAAGGGTGAACGTAAATAAATGTGGATAGTACTATTAGTGATTGACAATCCTCGTTTGGTTGTTAGAGAAAACACCAGGCGCACTTTATTGTTCTTATTATAGGTTATTGGCAAATACCTATCTTGAGGGCCTACTACTTACCGTCATAACTTGAGATTATGATTGGCTGTTAATCGTTGAGTATCATGAGCTTAAGGCAATAACAGGAACATTGATTTAAACTTATTGATTGTATGTGATTACAATACATTCTTAACTTGTGATTCGAAACTCGTGTTAAATGGATTTATAAACCAATTACTATTTTGGATGTTGACCCGGTGAAGGGCAGCCCAACGAACTATTTCTGAATTGATAAGGAAATCACTCATTTTCTGATTTACAATTTAAACTATGAACTCTATGAACTCACCAACCTTTGTGTTGACACTTTTTAGCATGTGTTTATCTCAGGTAACTAAACAAGAAGGAACTTGAAGGCACGGAGTGGGCTTGTAACCCGGCATGGGCTTAAATAAACATTTTGACATATTTCAAATAAACTTGTTGTTTAAATTATGAAACATCTTGATGTCTCGAATATTTGGTATTTTGAATGAATTAAACTTTAAAGCGTCACTTTTGTGTCGTTTTCTATGATTGTGACAAAGATCCTCGAAGTAACACCCAAAAAGTCTTCCGCTGACATTTTAAGTCTTCCGCTGACGTGACGATTTTTGGGGGTGTTACAGATTGGTATTCAGAGCCACGGTTATAGAGAACCAGATGTTTTTAAACATTGGACTATAACCACACTTTAACTGGACCATTTTTACAAAATACCACTTCATGCCCTTCGTGCCTACATTCCAACATCTGGTAGAAAAGTTACTTCTTATTATTTCTTACTTATATAACTTGATATATGCTTACATGCTACGATTATGCTAATAACTATGTTTACTAATCGGGATTATTACAAATACCGTGTCCTCATATTTCCATCCGCTAGACTATTATGTGACCTTTAAATAGTTTATGGTACAACTACACTCTAGTATATTAATATATATATTTATATGCTCCCCCAACTACTTTGAGTACTATGCAAATCCTCTTTAATTGTCTCGCTTTCATCTTTTACTTACAACATACTCTTTTCGTACTCTCGGAAAAATCCACACATAAATTATTTTGTCAAATAGTTAAAATAATTTACAACGTCTTAATTTGAATGGATTGGGACGCCCTTTTGTTCAAATCAAGAAATTGTAAATCATTGAACCATAAGTTTATATTTCCTTAGTTACATAGTTTGGGACGCTTCTCTATGTAAATAACGAAATATAGATAAATAGGTTTAATTACTTCTGAGTTAACAGGCATATGAAACCACGAACCCCTAAATCTCACTAGAAACCATGAATATTGATACACAACGATATGACTAAACATCAATAATGCTAAACATTACCAAAATCATTAGGTAAACCTTGACGTCACTAAACAATTGATTCTCCCAGCTGATAAAACTACCATGTGCACTTCTCCCCAAACTAAATTTTTATCCACAAAAACTGATAATTCAAGAAATTTTTCTAAAAACTTATATCAACAAAACTCTTTTGTTTAACGGGTAGGTTACCCGCACAGATTTTTGTAATTTTAAAATATGAAGAATAAATAAATTATCATCCTCATTTTGCTCACAATGGATTTTATTCAAACGACATATTATTATTAAACTTGACTGAAACACATAAAGACATTACAAACGATACTAAAAATTAAACATCACACTTCAGCGGTAGTCTGGGTGATCCCAAGTCTGAGAATTGTTAGAATCATATCCATCATCATAAGGGTCGAAGCTTGCCAACCTCTCTTCTTCTATTTGAGCCTCCAGCCTACTCAGCTCCCGCTCCATGTCAGAAGTCCAACCACCATCATCGACCACCACATTTTCCTCAAAACTTGGCTGGAATTGATCCAGATGAGGCAATTGTTGTTGTTGCACAACCACTCTTGGTACAGAAGAACTCGATGCACCTTGTTGAAGTGATTGCTGTTGTGGTTGTTGTGGTGGTGGTAGTGGATTTGGTTGTTGCTGTTGTTGCTGTTGCTGTTGCAGTTGCTGTTGTTGCTGTTGCTGTTGACGTTGCTGCTGTTGCTGTTGTTGTTCAATCCTAGCCGCTTCAACGTTCTCTTTAAAACTCCAACAGATCTTGCTGGAGCTATGGTCCTCTATCTGATGAACACAAACCCATAACGATTCAATAATAGCCGCATCCTTACGATACCCGTCATGCAAGAAGGTATCAATCACACGTTTCCGATCATCCGATATATCCGTACACTTTGCATAACGTTCTTTGAGCCGTTGCTTCGATTGTTTCACCACCTCCAACTCCAGGATGACCCTCAAAATAGCATTTTTGCGATCCACATCACTATTTTCGGTCTCTGCTTTGATATATTGTTGGAATTGTTCAGCGGTGTGTGGTAGCTTGCAGGCCATTGATTTTTTTTTTTTTTGTGTGTGTGTGTGTGGATAATACAACACGTACCAATGGTATTTATAAAAGAATTGGAAAAATAATTCTCAATTATTATATTAAATATGACCGTTGGTTTTCAAACGGTAAAACTTTTAAAACCATGTCCAATAAAACTAGCAACAAACTTTTTTAGGTTACGTGGTAAAAATTCTACCTCGTCTTTCGCAACTCAACACAAGTGGCAAGAAACAGATCACATTAAACACATAACACCATAACTTAAATCATGAACACGCCACGTATAAGTAATACACTCTCACATGATTGGACCCCTCAATCTCTAAGAAATTATGAACTTATCAAATAATCTTTACAAACTCTCAAACATTATGCGATACCTTAACAAATCTCAAATCAACTCATTACCTCGTATATATTAGAATAAAACATACGTCAATGAAACAGACTCGCAAAAACCTTCTTAACTTGGGCTAGAACCCACTGCCTCTATACACCGACACACAATTGGGCCTCGAAATCACAATAATCCAACGCACCATTGGACTCTGATCACTAACTTGAGCCCGGTATTGCGCAAGCCCAAACCCTAAATATTACTCTCAACCGACTCATAGTTTCGAACCATTTCTATGATATTTTTTCTTGCACCCTATCAATATTTTGTGCCTCTCAAATTATCATATACTTAAGAATCAACTAAAACGAACCTCTATCACTTAAATCAATCTTAGGACGGTTAAGAATTCATCACCTCATTTTGTACGAACTCCAAACTATCCAACGATACAAAAACTTGTACTTATCTAAATAATCGACTTCCCACGAAACCAAACAAACTTTTGTTAACACTTTCGGTCAAAATTTGTTAAAACCCACCAAATCTAACTACAATCAAACCAATGTTTTAACACATAATGCAAATTTAATGATCTATAAACAATAAAAGCAAACAAAAATTTAACATAAACAACGGCATTAGGAAACAAAGAAGATTTTATTTATACACTAGAGATTACATAGAAACACAACGAACCTTATTACAACAATCCTACCACTACACTACGACACTATTTCTTCACTTCCAAAACTTGTCAATAAAGATCGCTAAAACCACGAATGGTGCAAGAAACATTAAGATCCCAACCAATATAACACGATCTTCGTTCGAAACATACATTAGATAGATAGCGGTAACAATGGTGTACAAAATTGCAAGGATGGTGATGAAATGAGGCATGTCGACGAAAGGAATAAAGTGAGAAAGAAAAGTTAGGTAAAAAGGAGTATATAAGTGGGATATTTAAAGAGAATAAGAGTTGGGTACTGTACACCACTGTGGTAAAATACTGTTTACACCATAAATAATACTGCCAAGTAACAACTATAATTTTGGACTAAAGTTTCCCCAAGTTTTTCATTCAACATCATACTAAGATTGGTCATCATCAAGTAAAAAAAAAAAAAAAAAAAAAAAAAAAAAAAAAAAAAAGCTAATGTAGTAGTAGATACGTTAAGCTGGAAAGTACAATTAGGAAGCTAATAATAAATACGTTATTTGTTCACCTTTCCCACTCACCTTTACGGCTACCTTATCTTAGAATCCCGGGACGGGATTCCGTTTAACGGGTAGGTAATATAACACCCCGTAAAATTTTCCTACGATTAACACATTACCATAACATAGATTAACCATTTTTACCCGTAACAATTTTTTTTTTTTTTTATATACTTGACAATCACAACATTTTAACGGTACTCACACTATATCTAAAAGTCTATATATCGCAAGTGACTTAAAGCTTTTGTACTTAATAAATGTACATTTCAATAAGTAACCAAATACGTTTTATATAAATCCCAAGCCTACAAAAATTCCCATGTGTACTCGCTAATAATATTGGACCTCTAAGAACCATGAACGACAATTATTATGAACCTTCAAATATAATTATGATACTATCATAATGATCAAGTTAAGGCACCTCACACATTTCATCTCAATTTGACACAAATAATAACTTTGTTTCAATAACAATTCATATAAATTCTAATAAACCACCAAATTTCTGTAACGTATTTAAATCCCAATTTCAAGGCCTTTCTGGTCCGAACCAAGAAAAGTGTAAAACACGAAAGTTGTCCGAAATAATGTTTTACGTCTAGACACGCGAGATTTTTGAACCATAAATGTAATTCGTGACTGATATCTATGGAATACGACCTGGACTCAAACTCATACATCACCTCCCTCAAATATGACCTAGAGAACCCTTTCACTCCAAACCAAAACATGTGCATCTAAGACTCACCTCCATAGCTCTCCAATCTCTTATAAACACTTAAGTGTGATCAGGAATATTCAAGCATGATGCCTTACACATTCTCATGCCATATCACTTGTTTGAACTCGATTGGTCATGGATGGAGGCGACAGGTTAGATGGCAGCTCTCGTTCACACCTTTGCCCTCCCTCGCTTGACACTACCCTAGATATAACCTAGGAGAAACCATGTGCATATATTACACCACCTCTCTGCTCCATATCACCACCAACTCGTGTATATGAAGGTTACATGCATCGAACCAGATTCACACTACAACATACAATCACAAATATACCTCTCTTACCTTCCTTACCTACTGCTGTTCGACAACCTGATTTCAACTCACAATCACACATACTTATCAAGCTAAGGTGGAAGAGAAGCAACATTTTGGAACTAGTATCTGATCGTGGTTCATAGTTGAACCTTCAAGCATTTCTTTCCTTTGTTTTCTGTCGAGCCAGGGTTGTGAAAACCAGGAACCAATATTGATTTATAATAAAACGTTTAACCAAACTTTACACCATCACTTTTCCACATCTCAACTACCACTAAACCAAACTTGAACATGAAAGATTACTCTTGTGTTCCTGTCGTGAAAAGAAGAAGAAGATAACCATGCAATTTATTTCCGTTTCATGCGCAACCATGCCTGCAAACTTTCACAAATACTCTGTCTTATCCACCTGCTGTGAACGAGGAAGCTTGGGCCTGAAATGAAGGAGTTTAAGTCGAAGTCTAGGAAAGCGAAACCATGTTCTCGTATCTTTGTTGGGTCGTGAAGCAAGTGATACCTTTTCCTTTGTGAGCACCGCTCCCTATCTCGCGTCTCTCCCCACCATTCTTGGTGTGGTAAGCCTTGTTTCTACATATATTTGTTTGTCATAATAGGAAGCACTTATAAGTTCTTTGTAGCTAAACTTTGACCTTGTGTTAGAGTGCTCTCGTATTTATTTTTCAATACAAATGTGGCATCTTAAACCTTTGTGTGGCTATGCATAAGGTGGTGTAAAAATAAACAACTATGTATAACATATAATGAGTTTTCTGAATATATATATATATATATATATATATATATATATATATATATATATATATATATATATATATATATACGAACGTACATACTGGCAAACACAGCTAAATGGGTTTTGTTGGGTCTAGTAAAACTTGTGTGGTTACTTTAGAAACGACATAACGCAAATAAGTCCAACAATCTAGTGCTTATTGGAGAACCTTGAGCTTATTAAGGCTTTCATAAAAACTTAGTGTAAAAACTGATTTTGTAACACAAATGAAACACAAAACCATACGCATGAAACACACTGTGAGATATATACAGCTAAAGATAACACTGTAATAAACCTCATTAAATACATACGAGTTGCAAGCTTTAACACCAAAGGACTTCTAGTCCAGTGTTGCGTGGTTTTCTTTGTCTCCCAACTCCCAAGAGACCCAGCTTCGAATCTCCTTGTAGTCTCTTTGTGATATTTTTTTTAAACACACTAAGCCTTATATCTAGCAGCCTAGAACCCTCTTAAATACATAACAGTTGAGATAGATTCACGAATAAAGGGCTTTTGCCCGCCGGGTAATATGTTAGTTTGTTTTTAAAACAAGTAGTCACGAGTTCAAACCTCGTAAGAGACATTTTTATATATATCTCTTATTTATCATTTTAACTATATTTTTCGACCCGAAATAATACATTCTCATAACCAATAATAAAAATGTCAAAACTATACATATTTTCAACACACTTTTTGCCACATTAATATATTTGATAATTGCTACTAAACCCGACTAAAAGACAAAAATTAAAATTGATAAGAAAATATTTATAACAAAAACTAATATAAATATTTTCAAACTTATCATCCACTAACTTTTGGTATGTATAAACTCATTGATTTATTAAACTGGAAATAATCTATACTTACTATAATTTATCACCGACCAACTTTCGATAAATTATATACATATTACTATTTAAAACGAGAACGTAAACGATAAACACAAGCCACCTCTGCCACAAAACCACTTATGTCATCCTACTTTATGTCAAAACACTATTCTCGATAAGTTAAACTTATCCCAAACTCCTATAAATATTCAGGTTATCTCGTGAAGTCATTTCACTTCTGACGTTACTTATTCTCTGTCTACTATTCCATTCAGGTGAGTCATAGCCCCTACTCTTACTTGTTTTACAATGATTTATAAACGTTTTTGGGGGTGATACATGCTTAATCACTGTTTTATACTTTTATAAGTACTCGTTAACTATATACATGTTACTGTGATTTCATAGCCCACTCTTTAACTATTTTCCCGTGAGGAAGATACATGCTTAAAACTCGAATAGAAGTCTTTATACCGGGTATTGAAATACCGTCAGGCCAATGTTATTTGCTTAAGTTACTATTGCCGAAAGTCCCTCGATCATGAACCTTAATCACTTGAAGGGTGAACGTAAATAAATGTGGATAGTACTATTAGTGATTGACAATCCTCGTTTGGTTGTTAGAGAAAACACCAGGCGCACTTTATTGTTCTTATTATAGGTTATTGGCAAATACCTATCTTGAGGGCCTACTACTTACCGTCATAACTTGAGATTATGATTGGCTGTTAATCGTTGAGTATCATGAGCTTAAGGCAATAACAGGAACATTGATTTAAACTTATTGATTGTATGTGATTACAATACATTCTTAACTTGTGATTCGAAACTCGTGTTAAATGGATTTATAAACCAATTACTATTTTGGATGTTGACCCGGTGAAGGGCAGCCCAACGAACTATTTCTGAATTGATAAGGAAATCACTCATTTTCTGATTTACAATTTAAACTATGAACTCTATGAACTCACCAACCTTTGTGTTGACACTTTTTAGCATGTGTTTATCTCAGGTAACTAAACAAGAAGGAACTTGAAGGCACGGAGTGGGCTTGTAACCCGGCATGGGCTTAAATAAACATTTTGACATATTTCAAATAAACTTGTTGTTTAAATTATGAAACATCTTGATGTCTCGAATATTTGGTATTTTGAATGAATTAAACTTTAAAGCGTCACTTTTGTGTCGTTTTCTATGATTGTGACAAAGATCCTCGAAGTAACACCCAAAAAGTCTTCCGCTGACATTTTAAGTCTTCCGCTGACGTGACGATTTTTGGGGGTGTTACATGAACCGTCAATTCCTGCTGGGAAGCGCGAATGTTATAAATAGATCTATTGGTGGTGACTCCCCCGTTCGGTTTGACCGGATAGGCAAACGCGAGCGTATAACATGTCGAATTACAAGTGTATCGGGATAAACACTTGCCGGGCCTTTATATTTACATGCTTCTAGAGCATGCACAATGTCGTAGCTTCGGTTACATGAACTTAGCGCTAGTGTAATAGACTATTTTTCTATGTGGCATTGTATTCGTTGTAATGATCACATACTCTACTCATGGTCCACTCTTCAAATTTTACTTTAAGGTAAACTTTATTTTTTTTTATGACATTGTGAGTTACACAATGGTCACAAAACTCTCTATTGAAATCACAACACTATTGTTTTAATACAAACTTATGAACTCACCAACCTCGTGTTGACACTCTTTAGCATGTATTTTCAGGTTTTAAGCAATGGCACGCTGCTGGAGGTTTTGGCAGGGCATGGCATGGTCATAGAAGACTTTGATATTCACTTGGGGACCATTTTAAACTATTTTACGGGCCTACTTCCGCACTACTTTTAACGATGTAAATTCAATACTTTTGGTTAAATGATTTTATTCTAAATGATTGAAGTGAAAACCAGTTTTGAACATGTGTTGTAATACCAATTTGTCACAACCCACAATTTCAGGTCATTTTTCCAAACTTCGACATTCTACTATTCACAAATTACTATTCATTGATCACTATTCATCGTTTTACTATTCATCATTTTTTAGGTCAATTTGACATTCCGAGACACATTCAGAAATTTTACTATTCACTTGACACTATTCATTTCCGAGAGAAAACCACTATTCACGTGCATTATTCATGTCATCGTAAATTTAGTTTACGAGTGTTCAAATTCGCGTAACCGTATTGGTTCAGGAGCGAATTCACGCATTATTATCAGGGACATTTCATACGGACTACAAATAGTCGACATATCATCATTAGGGCACTTGCATACTATTCCACTCGTAGGATAAATAAATTAATACTTTTGGTACAATTAACGATTTAAGTATGTTTATTTTAAATAGACACTAATACGCGAACTATAAATGTGACTAACACGTCCAACACTCCCGACTATGATCCCAATATATTTTTATATTCATTTTTATAATATAAAAATTATAATATTAATTTACCCGGTATTTTGGATATTTATTTTAATTATTAACTTAAGTTTACTAAAACTTCGACGGTTTTCGTAGAAATTAAACTATAATTATCTAAACACCCAATAATTTTATCCAACCTATTTTTATAATTTTTATAACTTTATTATGACCCGGTTAACTCCGTTGAGATTTATTTTTAGTTAACCCGGTACAATTTAAAACTACAAAACAACACAATAATACACAAGTTACAAAAATCTTACATACATCCCCCCCCCTTGACTTTGCCGCCCCCCCCCCCCCCCCCCCATACCCCTTTCTTACATTACTTACTAAATCACTCCAACACATTAATGCTTATTACTAACTCTTATATATTAATTATATTATCAATAATACATACACCATATCTTATTTTTTTTTTCATTTCATTTCAACTAGCTCAAAAGTTTTCTTCTCTCTTTTTGCTCTCTTGAACCATGGCCACAACAAAGAAAGGAGCAAGACAAGAATTTTTCTTAAGATCTTAGTGTAAATCTTGTTCTTATAGTATCCTTGTTTGAGTTTTGAGATACAAACTCAAGGATTATTAGGTTTTCATCTCCAAAACTTCATTAATCTTACAAGTAAGTTTACAAAACTCATTTCATAATTTTTACAAAGTTATTACTATGTTTATATATTTTTCTTGCAAGATCTCATACATGCATTAACTTATACCACTTTATTTTTGTAAACTTTTGATCATACAAGCCCTAGAAGTGATTTTTGGTTAGATCCTTGTTAGATCTACTTGGTTGTGATGTTTAGGAACCCATGACACCCTAAGAAGGTGTATGGTAGGATTAGATTAGTTTTGTGGTGATTGAAAGTGGTTTGAATGAAGATGGAACTAGCTTAGAACCCTAGAAACGATTTTTGAAACCTTTGAAATACCTACTGTCCCTATTTCTATTTCGTGGGAAAATCAGTGGTTGATGACTAATTTTTGACCAAAGATTTAGAAAATACTTTCAAAAACGAAACTTTAGGCGAAAGAACGGATTAAAACGAGTTTATAACGAAGGAGATATGATTTTTACAAATTTAACGACGAAAACTATTTTAGTAAAAACTGCTTGCTGTTTAGCAGATTTCGCCAGGCAAATAGAGGCATTAAACGTAACTTAGAGAAGCCGAGTTATCAAAAATATACTAGTATACACAAAAACGAATCCGTGGACATAAAGAACAAGGAAAACGAGCCTAAAACGACCGAGTTATGCCCGTTTTAACATCGTCAAAACTATATATATATTTTTGGTCACAAATAAAAATAATAACGTACGTACTAAATGGTATATTTTCTAGCAACGTTACTAATGACTATTTTCTTAACAAATGAATACGTACGACCCAAGAGTATATTTATACGACTTAACGACGTTATTTTAAGGTTTTCGATACGAGGATTATAACGCTAACATTTTCGTACGAGTTAATATGACAAGTTATATACTTCTCTAAATGGACCTATTTTTCCTAAGTATGGAAACTATTTTACCATGACGATAACTAGTATTTCCAAATTGCGAGTGGTATGAGTATCATGTGCATGTGCATTCATTTCATTACGGCTTGATCTAAGTTAGATCACGATTATTCATTTAGGTTGCGGCTAGTACTCGCGCCTCATTGTCCCGACTACTTTTACCTCATTGCACCATCTTTGTACCATCACTTCGAGGTGAGTTCTCATAGCCCCGTTTTAATTACTTATTTGATTTTAAATCCCACGGGGGAGAATACATTGCACAATTATTTTTGTACATGCCCAAGTATTACAAATTCCATACATTGCTTAAGTTGCCTTATTACCACGTCTTGACAAGTCCCCTTTATTATCATGGACCGTTAATTTCTAGTACTAAGCGGGAGTGAGTGGATAGATCTATCGAGGGTGACGCCTCCATTCGCGTTGGGTTGCTCCAACGGGACGAATGCATTTCATGTCTTAACGAATTGAGTGTCTGGTAAACACTCTGGTGGGGCATTACAAGTCTAGCTTCGGGGTCATGAGCTTAAGAGACAATGTAGCTTTTTGACATTCTTGTCGGTTTACTTATTACTTGTGGCTTATGTACTTACGATTTACTTACAAACCTATGATTATTCACCAACTTTATGTTGACCGTTTTTCGCAATGTATTTCTCAGGTAACTAAGGCATATTCTCATGGCATGCATGGAGTCATTTTGTGTAACAAGGATGATATGGCTCATTCGGACTTTCTTGCACTTATGTTAAAACGTCGTTTGATTGTACTAAACTTGTTTCCGTAAACTTTTCCAACTTTTGGGACCTATGTCTTTATAACTCTGAATATTTGAATGAATCAAACGACTTATTTATAAAACGACACTTTAGGTCGTTCAATATATCCTTGCTTGTGTGCTATGATCCGTTACACCCTCAGGTATTCAATTCCGCTGCCATTCAGGTATTTTGGGGGTGTGACAGATTGGTATCAGAGACAAGGTTATAGCGAACTAGGATGTATCATGATAGGGTTCATGATGTATACGATCCCTAGACTATAACCACACCATCATAGCATATCATCATTTCATCATAAGTGCATATTTACTTATTTTAGGTGATGCCATTATGCGAGTTATTTATTTTATTTCACCTTGATTATCGCAGAGACATGTCTTCGAATCCAAACACTGTCGTACTTTACACTATATCCGACTCTGGTGATGAGGGCTCTATGTCCTCTACTGCTGTTTCACCACTTGTTTCTCCTACACCTGAGTTGCCACTCTTGGCATCAGATGATGACACCGAGCCTTTCGAGGAGGAGGATACGGCTCCTACTTCTCATGTCCATCCTACTGTACCCACTGACATGCCATCATCTCCTACTACTACTATCCATTCAGAGCCGAGACTTATGTTTCCTAGGGATAAGACTATCCAGACTGCTAGGAAGAGTGTTCGTTATGCTACATCTACTTATAGGAGTCTCCCTAGTCCTACTGTGCCTACACCACCACCACCAGCCATACCCACTACCACTCCTATACCTACCTCACTCTTGCCGCTCAGGAAGCGTGCAAGGCTTACCACCCCAGATTCACCTATTACCGAGACTGCTGACCTTTCACCACCACCAGTATACCACATAGGTGAGAGTTCGAGAGCGGCTGCAGCTAGGGATCCTACAGCCGTTACACTAGAGGATCAGTTTGATGCTCAGCAGGAGCAAGTCGATAGTTTGGGGTATAGAGTTGACGAGATTATTACCACTCGACTTGAGGCTGTAGAGGAGCAGGTTGAGGATTTGATTCAGGGTAGAGTTGGTATTGATGTGTCTTACCATGGACTCGAGGCACGACAGTTGAGGCACCAGGAGGAGATTGAGCTACTTAGGGATGAGTTACCTGAGATTCGAGATAGAGCTCAGGCGACACAGGAGACTCAGTGGGAGCAGGTAGACCAGTTGGCATTGCTTCGAGAGAGGTTAGTTGTATTGGAGTGTAGAGATGCTTCTTTTCAGTTACGAGTCCAGCATCTTGAGGAGATCGTGGTTGCGATGGATCGTGAGATTCGCCGCTTGAGGGGAGAGCCTGGACCATCTAGAGCACCTGGAGGAGCCTAGACGTAGACTGGTATTATATTAGCTTTTATTATTTTCCTAGTCCCGGGATGTGGGACATAGTTCAAGAACTTGTAGTCTTTTGGTTGTTGTACAAACAAATATATCAAGTGCGACTCTACTATGTTGGAAATGTTGTGCTATATATTATATCGGTCCATGTAGGCCAAAATTTTCATGTATTATATTCATGTGTTGTGATTATATTTATGATGTTTCATGGTTGCTCTTTATTATTATCGCATTGTACAGGTTGTGGTTGTATCTATACATGTCGTGGTTGTATTGATACAGGTTGTGGTTGTATATATACATGACGTGGTTGTATTTATACTTGTTGTGGTCGTATATATATATACATGTTGTGGGTGTACATCTTTGGTTCGATGACTATTTCTATTATGATTTTTCTCATGGTTATTTCCATTGTGATTTATCAGAAATATGGCACCAAGGAAGAGTAAGACTGCACCAGAAACACCCGCTATGACTCAAGCCGCTATCCGCAAGTTGGTCAGGGATAGTATTGCAGAAGCTCTGGAGATTGAGAGAGCTGAGGTTGCTACTAGGGCTGCTGAGACTGCTTCTAATACAGGGACGGTTGAACCACCCACTAATAAGCGGGAATGTACATGGAAAGATTTCAATATTAGTGATCCTATCAAATTTAAGGGCACTGAAGGAGCGGTTGCTTTGATCCGCTGGTTTGAAAAGACTGAGAATGTATTTCTCATGTGTGAATGCCCGGACGTCAGCAAGGTAAAATTTGCTACAGGTATGCTTCTTGATGAAGCTATGTCTTGGTGGAATTCTTATGCTCAGCCCATTGGTATGGAAAATGCTCACAAGCTCACTTGGGATCAATTCAAGAAATTGATGACAAAGAAGTTTTGCCCTCGTACTGAGGTGCAAAAGTTGGAAACAGAATTTTATGAGCTGGTAACTAAAGGTGATGACATCGAGACCTACTTTAGGAGGTTTCAGGAGTTGGCTGCACTATGTCCAACTATGGTTCCCGATGATGAGAAAAAGATGGAAAACTTTGTTGGTGGATTGCCTGAAAGTGTTCGAGGAGATGTGATTTCTTTTGATCCTCAATCAATGGAAGAGGCTATTCGTATAACTCAGAAACTCATGGTCCAAGTGGTAAAAGGGAAAGCTGCTGTCAACAACAATAACCGTTCAAACAACACCAACTACAACAATACTCGGAACAACAACAACTATAACAACAATCGGAACCGCAACTATCCCAATAACCGAAACAACAATCCAAACAATAACAACAACAACAACAAGAGAAGGTTTGATTACAACCAAGGTGGAAACGCTGTTCAGCCGCCACCTAAGAGGCAAGAAGTGGCAAGGGCCTATGCTGCAGGGCCGACTGAAAGGAAAGGATATGAGGGTAATTTACCAAAGTGTGAGAGGTGTCAGAAGCATCATAACCCAGGACGTTGCCCGGATCTATGTGGCAACTGCAAGAAGGTTGGTCATCACATCAAAGATTGCAAGAGTCCAAACTTTGGTGGCAATCAGAAACCACCGGTAACATGTTTTGGCTGTGGAGAACTTGGACACTTTAAGAATGAGTGCCCAAAGAAGAAGAATCAAGGAACTGGAAATCAAAATGGAATGGCTCGAGGAAGAGCTTATGTCATGGGAGGAGAAGATATCAAAGAAGACCCGAATGTTGTTGCGGGTACGTTCCTCGTTAATAATCGTTATGCATCCATTTTATTTGATTCAGGGACGAATAGAAGTTTTGTTTCTATTGCATTTGCACCTTTACTTAACATAGAACCGACCCCATTAGACATTTCCTATATCGTTGAATTAGCCGATGGGTCTTTAGTTAACACCAACACCATTGTCCGTGGTTGCACCATAAATTTCCTAAACCATCCATTCAACATAGACCTTATGCCCGTAGAACTTGGAAGTTTCGACGTTGTTATCGGTATGGATTGGTTATCTCGGCATCGAGCGAGAATTATTTGTGATGAGAAAGTTGTTCACCTTCCTTATAACGGTGAAACTTTGGTTGTTCGTGGAGAGCGAAGTGGAACTAGACTCAGTATTATATCGTGCATTAAGACCGAGAAGTACATAAAGAAGGGTTGTTATGCATTCTTGGCTCACATCACGGAGAAGAAGTCGGATGAGAAACGACTAGAAGATGTGCCAATCGTTAAGGAATTTCAAGAGGTTTTTCCGGAAGAATTGCCAGGACTTCCGCCTACACGCCAAGTTGAGTTTCAAATTGAATTAGTGCCAGGAGCTGCCCCAATTGCACGAGCACCGTATAGACTTGCACCTTCGGAAATGCAAGAATTGTCGAATCAACTACAAGAACTTTTGGACAAAGGATTCATTAGACCGAGTTCATCGCCTTGGGGAGCGCCGGTTTTGTTTGTGAAGAAGAAGGACGGAACTTTCAGAATGTGCATCGACTATCGTGAGCTGAACAAGTTAACGGTGAAGAACCGTTATCCACTCCCCAGAATTGATGACTTGTTCGACCAGTTACAAGGTTCTAGTTTTTATTCCAAGATTGATTTAAGATCCGGTTACCATCAACTTAAAGTTCGGGAAGAGGATATCCCGAAGACGGCATTTAGAACACGTTATGGTCATTATGAGTTTCAAGTGATGCCTTTTGGATTAACCAATGCACCTGCGGTATTTATGGATCTCATGAATAGGGTGTGCAAACCGTATCTTGATAAGTTTGTGATCGTATTCATTGACGATATCTTGATTTATTCCAAGAGTAAGGAAGATCACGAAGAACATCTCAGAACAATCCTGGAACTACTCAAGAGGGAACAATTGTATGCCAAATTTTCAAAGTGTGATTTTTGGATATGAAGAGTTCAATTTCTTGGCCATGTTATTGATAGCCAAGGTTTACAAGTCGACCCAGCAAAGATCGAGGCAGTTAAGGATTGGGCTACGCCCAAGTCTCCTACGGAAATTCGTCAATTCCTAGGACTTGCCGGATATTACAGAAGGTTTATCGAAGGGTTTTCTAAGATAGCAAAGCCGTTGACGAAACTGACACAAAAGAATGAAAAGTACGAGTGGGGAGAAAAACAAGAGTCCGCATTTCAATTATTGAAACAAAAGCTTTGTAGCGCACCGATTTTGTCACTACCTGAAGGTATTGAGAACTTTGTGGTATATTGCGATGCTTCGCATCAAGGACTTGGAGCTGTGCTAATGCAAAACGAGAAGGTGATAGCTTATGCATCTAGACAGCTTAAGATACACGAGAAGAATTACACTACGCACGACTTGGAGTTGGGTGCGGTAGTTTTTGCACTCAAGATTTGGAGACACTACCTTTATGGTACCAAGTGCGTAATTTTTACCGACCACAAGAGCTTACAGCATATACTCGATCAGAAGGAACTTAATATGAGACAACGTCGTTGGCTAGAATTGTTGAGTGATTACGATTGTGAAATCCGATATCACCCGGGAAAAGCAAATGTTGTAGCAGATGCACTTAGCCGAAAAGAACGACTCAAACCTTTGAGAGTTAGGTCATTAGGAATGACTATCATTTCGCCATTACCATCGAAGATCTTAGAAGCTCAGATTGAGGCTCTCAAAGAAGAAAATCGACCACATGAGAAACTTTATGGTATGCCAGAAAGCGAAAATGGCTTTGTAAAGAGATCAGATGGAGTGTTATGCTTCAAGGAACGAAGTTGGATACCACTCTATGGTGGAGTGCGAGAATTGATTATGCATGAATCACACAAGTCGAAGTACTCTATTCATCCAGGTTCTGATAAGATGTATCAGGATCTCAAGAAGCTTTATTGGTGGCCGAACATGAAAGCAGAAATTGCTACGTATGTCAGCAAATGTCTTACTTGTGCTAAAGTGAAAGCCGAGTACCAGAAACCGTCAGGGTTACTTCAACAACCAGAGATTCCACAATGGAAATGGGAACGTATTGCTATGGACTTTGTCACTAAACTTCCTAAGACGTCAGGAGGTTTCGATGCTATTTGGGTAATTGTTGATCGTCTTACCAAATCAGCTCATTTCATACCCATTAGAGAGACTTGTTCTATGGAACAACTTGCTAGACTTTATGTCAAGGAAATCGTCTCAAGACACGGTGCACCAATTTCCATCATTTTCGACAGAGATAGTCGTTTTACTTCAAACTTTTGGCGGTCATTACAAGATTCTTTTGGATCCAAGTTAGACATGAGCACTGCTTACCATCCTCAGACCGATGGTCAGAGTGAGAGAACTATTCAGACACTTGAAGACATGCTTAGAGCATGTGTGATTGACTTTGGAAATGGTTGGGCTAACCATTTGCCGTTGATCGAGTTTTCCTATAACAACAGTTACCATTCGAGCATTAAGGCTGCACCATTCGAGGCACTTTATGGTCGTAAGTGTCGATCTCCAGTTTGTTGGGCTGAAGTCGGTGAAGTACAATGTACTGGCCCGGAGATGGTACAAGAAACAACAGAAAAGATAATTCAGATTCGAGAGAGACTTGAAACTGCTAGAAGTCGACAGAAAAGCTACGCAGATGTTCGACGCAAACCATTGGAATTTCAGGTCGGAGACAAAGTCATGTTGAAAGTCTCGCCTTGGAAGGGCGTGATACGATTTGGAAAACGCGGGAAATTGAACCCGAGATACATTGGGCCATTCAAGATCCTGGAGAGGATTGGTCCGGTTGCTTACAAGCTTGAACTTCCATCAGAACTTAGCAACGTACACAACACGTTTCATGTTTCGAACCTCAAGAAATGTCTTTCGGACGAGTCTGCCATTATACCATTAGAAGAAATACAACTCGATGACAAGCTTAACTTTGTGGAAGAACCAGTTGAAATAATGGACCGCGAGATCAAACAGTTGAAACAAAGTCGAATTCCGATCGTGAAGGTTCGCTGGAATTCTCGAAGAGGACCCGAGTTTACTTGGGAACGAGAAGACCAAATGCGACGCAAGTATCCACAACTTTTCACCGAGCCTATTACCGAGACCAACACTAACTGAATTCAGGGACTGAATTCCTTTTTGGATGGGCGACTGTCACAACCCACAATTTCAGGTCATTTTTCCAAACTTCGACATTCTACTATTCACAAATTACTATTCATTGATCACTATTCATTGATCACTATTCATCGTTTTACTATTCATCATTTTTTAGGTCAATTTGACATTCCGAGACACATTCAGAAATTTTACTATTCACTTGACACTATTCATTTCCGAGAGAAAACCACTATTCACGTGCATTATTCATGTCATCGTAAATTTAGTTTACGAGTGTTCAAATTCGCGTAACCGTATTGGTTCAGGAGCGAATTCACGCATTATTATCAGGGACATTTCATACGGACTACAAATAGTCGACATATCATCATTAGGGCACTTGCATACTATTCCACTCGTAGGATAAATAAATTAATACTTTTGGTACAATTAACGATTTAAGTATGTTTATTTTAAATAGACACTAATACGCGAACTATAAATGTGACTAACACGTCCAACACTCCCGACTATGATCCCAATATATTTTTATATTCATTTTTATAATATAAAAATTATAATATTAATTTACCCGGTATTTTGGATATTTATTTTAATTATTAACTTAAGTTTACTAAAACTTCGACGGTTTTCGTAGAAATTAAACTATAATTATCTAAACACCCAATAATTTTATCCAACCTATTTTTATAATTTTTATAACTTTATTATGACCCGGTTAACTCCGTTGAGATTTATTTTTAGTTAACCCGGTACCCGGTACAATTTAAAACTACAAAACAACACAATAATACACAAGTTACAAAAATCTTACATACATCCCCCCCCCCATACCCCTTTCTTACATTACTTACTAAATCACTCCAACACATTAATGCTTATTACTAACTCTTATATATTAATTATATTATCAATAATACATACACCATATCTTCTTTTTTTTTTCATTTCATTTCAACTAGCTCAAAAGTTTTCTTCTCTCTTTTTGCTCTCTTGAACCACGGCCACAACAAAGAAAGGAGCAAGACAAGAATTTTTCTTAAGATCTTAGTGTAAATCTTGTTCTTATAGTATCCTTGTTTGAGTTTTGAGATACAAACTCAAGGATTATTAGGTTTTAATCTCCAAAACTTCATTAATCTTACAAGTAAGTTTACAAAACTCATTTTATAATTTTTACAAAGTTATTACTATGTTTATATATTTTTCTTGCAAGATCTCATACATGCATTAACTTATACCACTTTATTTTTGTAAACTTTTGATCATACAAGCCCTAGAAGTGATTTTTGGTTAGATCCTTGTTAGATCTACTTGGTTGTGATGTTTAGGAACCCATGACACCCTAAGAAGGTGTATGGTAGGATTAGATTAGTTTTGTGGTGATTGAAAGTGGTTTGAATGAAGATGGAACTAGCTTAGAACCCTAGAAACGATTTTTGAAACCTTTGAAATACCTACTGTCCCTATTTCTATTTCGTGGGAAAATCAGTGGTTGATGACTAATTTTTGACCAAAGATTTAGAAAATACTTTCAAAAACGAAACTTTAGGCGAAAGAACGGATTAAAACGAGTTTATAACGAAGGAGATATGATTTTTACAAATTTAACGACGAAAATTATTTTAGTAAAAACTGCTTGCTGTTTGGCAGATTTCGCCAGGCAAATAGAGGCATTAAACGTAACTTAGAGAAGCTGAGTTATCAAAAATATACTAGTATACACAAAAACGAATCCGTGGACATAAAGAACAAGGAAAACGAGCCTAAAACGACCGAGTTATGCCCGTTTTAACATCGTCAAAACTATATATATATTTTTGGTCACAAATAAAAATAATAACGTACGTACTAAATGGTATATTTTCTAGCAACGTTACTAATGACTATTTTCTTAACAAATGAATACGTACAACCCAAGAGTATATTTATACGACTTAACGACGTTATTTTAAGGTTTTCGATACGAGGATTATAACGCTAACATTTTCGTACGAGTTAATATGACAAGTTATATACTTCTCTAAATGGACCTATTTTTCCTAAGTATGGAAACTATTTTACCATGACGATAACTAGTATTTCCAAATTGCGAGTGGTATGAGTATCATGTGCATGTGCATTCATTTCATTACGGCTTGATCTAAGTTAGATCACGATTATTCATTTAGGTTGCGGCTAGTACTCGCGCCTCATTGTCCCGACTACTTTTACCTCATTGCACCATCTTTGTACCATCACTTCGAGGTGAGTTCTCATAGCCCCGTTTTAATTACTTATTTGATTTTAAATCCCACGGGGGAGAATACATTGCACAATTATTTTTGTACATGCCCAAGTATTACAAATTCCATACATTGCTTAAGTTGCCTTATTACCACGTCTTGACAAGTCCCCTTTATTATCATGGACCGTTAATTTCTAGTACTAAGCGGGAGTGAGTGGATAGATCTATCGAGGGTGACGCCTCCATTCGCGTTGGGTTGCTCCAACGGGACGAATGCATTTCATGTCTTAACGAATTGAGTGTCTGGTAAACACTCTGGTGGGGCATTACAAGTCTAGCTTCGGGGTCATGAGCTTAAGAGACAATGTAGCTTTTTGACATTCTTGTCGGTTTACTTATTACTTGTGGCTTATGTACTTACGATTTACTTACAAACCTATGATTATTCACCAACTTTATGTTGACCGTTTTTCGCAATGTATTTCTCAGGTAACTAAGGCATATTCTCATGGCATGCATGGAGTCATTTTGTGTAACAAGGATGATATGGCTCATTCGGACTTTCTTGCACTTATGTTAAAACGTCGTTTGATTGTACTAAACTTGTTTCCGTAAACTTTTCCAACTTTTGGGACCTATGTCTTTATAACTCTGAATATTTGAATGAATCAAACGACTTATTTATAAAACGACACTTTAGGTCGTTCAATATATCCTTGCTTGTGTGCTATGATCCGTTACACCCTCAGGTATTCAATTCCGCTGCCATTCAGGTATTTTGGGGGTGTGACACAATTGTGTTACACCCCAGCTACATGTATGCTTCCGCTGGACCCGATTTTAGGGGTGTGACAGATTGGTATCAGAGCTTTGGCTATAGCGAACTAAGTGTTTTTAAAACCTAGACTATAGCTACTTTCACGATTACATAACCCTATGACCGTCACGTGCCTGCCTGCCAAGCTGAAGCCTCATTTGTGGTTAGTTGCTGACATAGGTGATGAGATTTGTGTCTCATTATCTGATATATTATATTCATTATTATAGTCGATTACCATAATTGTCTTTCATATAAGCATGCTCATGTATCGTATATGTCACCACGTTATGCTTTTCCTTGCATAGCTTCATAATCTGACCTCGAGTTTGGTCACTTGCTTTTGTCGTTCAGAACGTCTTGGTATTTGGGAAGGACATAGTCTTAGTATAACTGAGCTGAGTATTTCAAAATTCATAGAACCTCGGTGGAATATAGACTGGTCATCTATATTCAACCCGGGATAGTGAGATATAGGCTGACCACCTATGTCTGACTCAGAAATGAATTTTTCAATACTGAGAATGGTTATAATAAAATTCTGTCTGGATTGAATTCTCTACTCAATTTCCAAATGTTTCATTTACGTGTGTGTAAACACTCGTTGGCAAAACATTCATACTTTTCACCATTTCGTTAACCACCGATTGGAAGCACGCCAACTGGTCATTTCATCTCATGGACATTTATGTCTATGCACGATACACTTATATCACAGTATTTCCTTTTATCACAATCTCATTTTGTCGCAGTTGTCACAATCTTTTCCCTTCTCACCATCACTATCATTTCCCTTCTCCATCCCCATATATATATATAAGGAATTAGCTAACACTCTATAGACTCCGATGTCACTCATCCCTCACTACTCCCTATATTGATAAGTGGATATTATCAATGACCTCCCTAGGAAAGACTTTCCATACCATCTATAAGGAGTATCCCTCGGTACATTGAAACCATTCAAAACTCAACAGAAATCTCAGGATACCACAAAATCCTTTCGAACCACTATCACTGGCCTGATTGCCACAATTCCACCATCTGGAAAGTATTGGCTTGACTGAATTACAAGATTAGTTTCGATGCGAATGCTCACTAAGCAACACTATAGAGATACATCCAACCTCCTAACCAACACTATAGAACCTTCAATTGAACATGTCCTCACCAATAGACATTATCCAAACATGTTAGACATCTATGCATTTGTGCAGACATACCTACCCGACTATTTTATCCTCTTAATACTTTTACTTTTAAATGGATTTTTCTCCAAACTACCATTACACAAAACATATATCTTGTAAGAAATACTTTTCTGAGGCACTTATTTTGACAAGCAAATTCCTTTTGGTTAACCATTCACAAAACTATAGAATGTTAGGAAATTTTAAACATAAATTTTTGGTAAGCCATATTATCCACCTTATGTTGAAAATTGTCCTATCTTGCATAACTATTAAATTTTGAAACATCAAGAAAAACGTTACTTAAAAAGCCATTTGCTTAAAGTTGTAAATTTATTTATTCAGGGAAGGTTATGAACAACACACGATCTCAAAACAAACTTTGAAAACCAATCACTATATTACCTCACTTATACATTTAGGATTTTGTGAATTGATGACATAGAGCTTGGGGAAAATCTTAGTAATGGAGACTAAGCATCGTAGGTGGAGAAAGGCTCAACTCATGACATTCCTGCGGAGGAATCACAACCTTATCCTAATCTACTATTTTCAGTAACACCCTTTGACGGACTTAACCTTGTAAGTCTTTCAAAACAAGATTCATGATACCCATTTCAATTATTCCTAATAGAGGAATTTGATTCACCTCAAACTCCTAGCGATTTCATTAAGATTCTTTTGGAACTACACCACCTATCATCTGCAGACCAATGGTCGGAATTTGAGATCGATTCAAACATAGGAAGATATGCTCAGGACATGAGTGATTGACTCTAGAAATGGTTGGACTTACCAATTGCCATAAATCGGACTCTTTTACAATCATAGTTACCACACGAGCTTAGAGACCACATCATTTGAAGCACTCAATGGTCGAAGTGCCAACATCCATTGAAGGATCGAAATTTTGAAAAGCCCAACTCACTAGTCCAGTAAGCATTCATGAACCCGATATACACTGGACCATTCAACATTTCTAACAGAGTAGGCCTGGTGGCCGTCAGACTTGAACCTTGTTAGAGCTCAATAGCTTACACGATAAAAATCATCATCTTTTCAACAATACAACTTCAGAGACCAACACAAACTGAACTTCGGGACGAAGTTCCTTTTAAGGGGGTGAGACTGTAACAACCCGCATTTTCGGGACATTTCTCCTATTCACTATTCATCAGTCACTATTCATCGATTACTATTCACCGGTCACTATTCATCATTTTACTATTCATCATTTTCGGAGTCAGTTTGTGATTCCGAGAAGCGTTCAGAAATTTTACTATTCATGTGACACTATTCATTCCCGGAGGGAATCACTATTCATGATTGCCGTTCATTCCATTGTAAACTGAGTTTACGGGTATTCAAATTCGCGTAACCAGTTAGGTTTAGCTGCGAATTCATGCATCATTCATTAATGACATTTCATATAGACTGGAGTAGTCTACACATTATCATCATCACTTGAGAACCTACACGGATATGCATTATTTCTAGATACGTATGCTTAATTTGTAATTAACGATACCACTCAGTTTTACTACTAACGTATACCCAATACTCCCGACTATGATCCTAACATATTTTTATACTCATTATAATAATATAAAAAAAATTATATTATTATTTTACCCGGCGTTTTCTAAACAATGGCTACATTTTTCGGTCGGAGCTTATTACTCCGTCGGTTTGCGTTATTTCAATTCAATAATTATTCAACACCCGATTCTCATCAGGAATAATATTTTACAACTTCGTCGTATTTTATTTCACCACGTTAACATTTATTTTTAGTTAACTCGGTACCCGATAACACCTAATACACAACAAAACCTAACCTATACTTACAAATGGGAGACAAGCTTATTAATTAAGCCACCAACACAAACCCTTGTTTCCTTCCACTTTTGCCCCCCCCCCCCTAGCCACCCTATGTATTTATTACTTGGACCAAACCTTGACCAAGACCCAAATATATATACTCCTTTCCACCACATTTCATCACATTAACACTTTCATTTTACACCAACAAAATGCTCTCTTCTCTCCTTCCTTGTGTGTGTGGATCGGCCAAGAAACAACCATAAGGAGAATCCATAAACTTTTCAAGATCCAAGTGTTTATCAAGTTCTAATCATGATCTAGTTGGGGTTTTGTGGTAAAAACCCTATGTTTCTTAACATAATCATCTTCAAATCACTCCAATATTTCAAGTAAGCTTCAAAAACACTTTTGATCTTTTCATACTTTCATTTACTTTATATTTTTATGTATTTTCAAGATATATTGGTAAAACATGCAAGTATGTAAGATCCATACCACTTATTACTCATTTTGTTTTTATAAACATAGATCTATAATTTTTATTAACAATCTCATGAGATCCACCATTTTTGGTGAAGACTAGGAACCCATGACACCCTAAGAAGGTGTATGGTAGGATTGGGTACTTGTGGAGTTGATTTGAGATAGTTTGGTTAAGCTTTGAACAACCCTTGAACTAGAAAAGTTGATTTTGACAAACTTTCAAAGCTGCTGTCCATTTCTGTAAAACGTGGGAAACTCAGGGTCTAGGGTGTAACTTTGGACCAAATATTTAGAAAATACATTCCGAGACGAAACTATGGCCGAAAACGGGGATAAAATCCGAGTTACGACGAAAAAGATATGTTATTTTCAAGATTAATGACGAAAACTATATTTTCTGAAAATATTGAATCTGTCCCGATTTTTCTAGCTAGGAAAACTGAAATTTAATGATATCTTGACTAGCCGAGACCTTGAGAAACCTAAAGTATACTTGATTACCTTCGCGGGGATATAAAGAACATAGAAAACGGGCTTATAACGAAAAAGATACAAGTGTTTGAAATCCGACGATATATATATATATTTCCATCAGCTTTGTACACTAATAGAGTTTTGACGTAAACTGTCTTTGCGAGACACCACTTTCACGGCTGTTTTTCTTTATGATCGGATCAGTTTGAGTCCGAGCCGTAGTTTTATGAAATCAAGATCTCCCAGCAAGCTTTTCAAATCAATTGGCCGTTTGATCATTGGACTCGTAACGAATAAACTACGACCTCATCTATATACACGATAAACTATATATATTTTGACAACTTTTGCTATAATGAAATTTTTAAAGTGTTGAACATAATATTTTCAAATAACAACAATAAGAGTCGATTCTCTCATCGATCAAGACCCGTATAGCCAAAAGTTAAATAACACGACTTCAAGATATTGTTACAAGGTTTTCAAAAACGCCGAGCTTGACCATTAACATTTAACGTACAATATTTCGCGACTAGTTTTGCGAGGCCATTTTGGTCATATTTTCAAGTAATGAAAATGTTATTTTTGCGACGAAAACCTTATATTTACCGATAAAACACCAAACGAGGATCGTGGAGTACCTTTTCAACACAATTACATGAAAAGTGGTTATTAACTTAACGAGACGTCAAAAATGTATTTTTCGACGATAAGCGTTATTTCCAAAACTAACGAGTGGTATCGATAACATACGTACTTGCATGTGTACCATCATTTCGTTTCTTACATGAGAAACTATCATTCATATTAGGTTGCGATTAGAGATCGTGCCTCATTTCAGTGTATCCACTATTGTCATCATAGCTATCACACCAGGTGAGTTCATACCCCCTACTTTTACCTGTTTTTATAACTGTTTTAGGGGAGAATACATGCTCGTTTTTGACTAAACTCAATGCTTGAATGCGCAATTGTTTACTTAAACACTACAGTTTCTTTGATGGCTTGATTGATTATTTAAATGCACCTATGTGTATATCGGTTGCATACTTGATTATTTCCTCACATACACAAATGCTTTATAAACATGCTACACACTTTATGAACTCTTGCTTTTATGCAACACACTTTATGAACTCTTGCTTTTATGCAACACACTTTATGAACTTTTGCTTTTATGCAACACACTTTATGAACTCTTGCTTTTATGCAACACACTTTATGAACTATTGCTTTTATGCAAACACTTTTATGGACCATACTGAAACTTATGTTTTATCTAAACTATTACGCGGATTAGCCTAAGCCCTTGAATCCCACTATGCCCAAACTCATGAACCGTCAATTCCTGCTTGGAAGCGCGAATGTTATAAATAGATCTATTGGTGGTGACTCCCCCGTTCGGTTTGACCGGATAGGCAAATGCGAGCGTATAACATGTCGAATTACAAGTGTATCGGGATAAACACTTGTCGGGCCTTTATATTTACATGCTTCTAGAGCATGCACACTGTCGTAGCTTCGGTTGCATGAACTTAGCGCTAGTGTAATAGACTATTTTTCTATGTGGCATTGTATTCGTTGTAATGATCACATACTCTACTCATGGTCCACTCTTCAAATTTTACTTTAAGGTAAACTTTATTTTTTTTTTATGACATTGTGAGTTACACAATGGTCACAAAACTCTCTATTGAACTCACAACACTATTGTTTTAATACAAACTTATGAACTCACCAACCTCGTGTTGACACTCTTTAGCATGTATTTTCAGGTTTTAAGCAATGGCACGCTGCTGGAGGTTTTGGCAGGGCATGGCATGGTCATAGAAGACTCTGATATTCACTTGGGGACCATTTTAAACTATTTTACGGGCCTACTTCCGCACTACTTTTAACGATGTAAATTCAATACTTTTGGTTAAATGATTTTATTCTAAATGATTGAAGTGAAAACCAGTTTTGAACTTGTGTTGTAATACCAATTGTGTTACACCCCAGCTACATGTATGCTTCCGCTGGACCCGATTTTGGGGGTGTGAGAACATATAAAAATGAAACAAAACCTGCTATTAAAACTGGAGTTGGACTTAGTAAAAACGAATTTAGAACTAGAACTACTCAACCGAGACCTAAGACTCCTATTCCCAAACGCCCCTTTCCAAAGAGTAACTACAACACACGACCAAACTACCAACATGTTTGGAACCAAAACACTCCCGGACATCACCAAACTCCAAATTACATGTCATGGAACCCTTATGTTCTATTTTCATACTTGGACCAAGTTAATGGTATGTTTAACCAAAATGGACCCATGAGAAATTGGGGACCAAATGTTTGAGTGTTTTTCATAAAATAGGTGTGCCTCAAAGTATGTTTGGAGCCGTATGAATGGATTAAAGATAGCGGTCGTTCAAGGCACATGACGGGTAACAAAAGCCTCTTCTCAACTTATCACAAATATGATGGAGGTAATGTTACTTTTGGTAGTAAAGCTAAGATCAAAATCATCGGAAAAGGTACAATCTCTCATGACTCTCTTTTTATAGATGATGTAGCTCATGTTGATAACTTAGGTTTTAATCTCCTTAGTATTAGTCAACTTTGCCGTAATAAGTATAACGTCCTTTTTAGTGAAAATGGAAGTAAAATACTTAATGATGGCATAACCATAGCCAAAGGTGTTCTTAAGAACAACGTGTATGTCATGAAGATGGATCAAACATCTAGAGACAAACTTTGTCTTACTTCATTAGATGAATCTTCAACTTTATGGCATAGGCGTTTAGGACACGCTAACATGAGACTAATTCAAAACCTCTCCTCCAAAGACTTAGTTCGAAACCTACCTAAGTTGAAATATGACCAACACTTTTGTGATGCTTGCAAAGTCGGTAAACAAGTCCATAGTAGCCATAAGGCTAAAAACTTGGTTTCTACATCTAGGTGTCTAGAACTTTTGCATATGGATTTGTTCGGTCCATCCGCTATACAAAGTTATGGAGGTAACTTCTATACTTTGGTCATAGTAGATGATTACTCAAGATATACTTGGACAAAATTTTTGAAAAGTAAAAATGAAGCTTTTGATAAATTTGAGATTCTAAGTAAGAAAATTCAAAATCAAGTAGGGTCTAGTATTGTGACTATTAGAACGGATCATGGTCGTGAATTTGATAATGAATTTCAATTTGGAAACTTTTGTGATAAAAATAGTATTACTCATAACTTTTCGGCTCCACGTACTCCTCAATCTAATGGTGTAGTAGAACGTAAAAATCAGACTTTGCAAGAGATGAGTAGAACAATGCTTAATGAACAAAACATTCCACAAAAGTTTTGGTGTAACGCCGTTGACACATCAACGTACATTTTAAATCGAGTCTTAATTAGACCATTTTTGAATAAAACTCCTTATGAACTATATAAAGGTAAAAAGCCTACATTAGGATACTTTAGAGTGATTGGGAGTAAATGCTTTATTCTTAACACCAAGGATTATCTCACCAAATTTGACCCAAAGTCTTATGAAGGTGTATTTCTTGGATATTCACAAAATAGTAAAGCTTACATTGTTTTAAACAAAGAAACCTTAAGAGTCGAGGAATCGTTGAACGTAACATTCGACGAGAGTCCACCTCCCTCTAAGACATCACCTTTGGTAGATGATGACTTAGTTGAAAGTCAAGCTATTGAAAATCAAGTGATCATAGAAAATGACAAGGAATATGAACCATTAAACAAAGAAATTGTTAATGTTAAACAATCCAAAAGTCATCCATTAGATAATGTCATAGGAAAAATAAATGAGAGAACACTAAGATCTAAAGCCCAAAATGAAAGTAATGACTTTTGTTTCGTGTCAACCATTGAACCGAAAAACATTAACGAAGCCATAAATGATGAGTCTTGGGTAATAGCCATGCAAGAAGAGTTAAACCAATTTGTTAGGAATGATGTGTGGACATTAGTTCCTCAACCAAAGAGTCAAACAATAATTGGAACAAAATGGGTCTTTCGTAATAAAATGGATGAAAATGGAATTGTGTCTAGAAACAAAGCTAGGCTAGTAGCACAAGGATATAATCAACAAGAAGGCATTGACTACGATGAAACTTTTGATCCGGTTGCTAGGCTCGAGTTAATTAGAATCTTACTTGCATATGCATGTGCACACAATTTTAAACTCTTTCAAATGGACGTCAAAAGTGCATTCTTAAATGGATTTATAAATGAAGAAGTATATGTTGCTCAACCACCGGACTTCATTGATTTTGAAAAACCTAATCATGTTTACAAAATTAAAAAGGCTCTATACGGACTTAAGCAAGCTCCAAAAGCATGGTATGATCGACTTAAAACCTTCCTAGTTGACCATAAGTATACCATGGGCTTAGTCGATAATACTCTCTTCACTAAGAAGAAAGGTTCACATATTATCATAGTCCAAATCTATGTTGATGACATTATATTCGGATCAACTTTATCCTAGGACTCCAAATTAAACAACTAGAAGATGGTATCTTCTTTAACCAATCTAAATATATTAAGGACATGCTTAAGAAATTTTGGATTAGAAGATTCTAAACCAATCAAAACGCCTATGTCCACGGAAACAAAACTCACCAAGAATGAGGAAAGTGAATCCGTAGATAGCACTAAATATAGAGGTATGATTGGCAGTCTACTTTACCTAACGGCTAGTAGACCCGACATTATGTTTAGTGTTTGTCTATGTGCTCGTTTTCAAGAAGATCCTAAGACAACTCATCTTGAAGCCGTTAAAAGGATTTTTAGATATATTAAGGGTACTACACATTTAGGTTTATGGTATCCCAAAGGAACGGGAATGGACACCATAGTGTATGCCGACTCAGATCATGCCGGTGACTATGTTGATAGAAAAAGCACAAGTGGTACTTGTACTTTTGTTGGACATTGTCTCACCTCATGGTTCTTTAAGAAGCAAACGGCTCTCGCTATCTCAACAACGGAAGCCGAATACGTTTCGGCCGGAAAGGCATGTCAACAAGCTCTTTGGATGAAGCAAGCTCTTGTCGACTATGGAATTCAACTTAACGACATCACCATTCTTTGTGACAACAAAGGAGCCATTGATCTTAGTAAAAATCCAGTTCAACATGCTCGTACCAAACATATTGAAATCCGTCATCATTTCCTTCATGATAACGTTCAAAAAGGAAACATCTCAATTGAGAAAGTTTCTTCCGAAGACAACATAGCCGACATCCTCACAAAACCTCTTAAACGAGAACTATTTAACCTCCTTAGGCTAGGCTTAGGACTTATGGAACTTATCTTGTAGTTCTAGACATTAGACAAAAATTACAAAAATCAAAATAAATCAATAAGTCTTTTTCTCCGCAGTGTCGGCGGAACCCTCAGCCATAACGGACAGAACCCTCTTTTTGGTTCCGCCGTATCTGCCGACCTGCAGAACTTTTTCTTAGTTTATATTAAACCAAACACCCATTATCTCATACCACCACTTCCAAACTGCTACTATTCACTTCACCATTCATCCACACCTACGAATTTTTGGTCCTTCCTTCATTCACATTGCTCATCAATCATAATTGTAAGTATTCTAAACATGATTACACTCCTGATCTGAGTCTAGGAATTCTATTTTTGCACAAAAACAAAAACTTGGGGTTATGCATTAACTTGAGAAACTCATGCATGAAATTAGGTGCTTAACAAAACTAATCATGTTTCCCATAGTTAGGAATTACATTATTATAAGCTATTAACATGTTTACTAAAACACCCCATGTCAAATTCTTGCAAAAATTTCTCACAAATAGGACAAATGTTTTTTCGCTCACATTGTCAATACAAAATCAAAACGTTATGTTCAAAAACATCACTTGCATAATGTCTCTTGAATGCTAAAGGGAATACATAACCAATATGTATTTTTGGGTACATTCAAATGAAGCTACATTGAACTAGGAGCACTTAGGTTATCTTTTGTTGTATAACAAAACTTGCATTCTAAAACATTTTTGAGCATCAAAATGAGTCAAGATAACCGCACCTCCACATTGTTTTCATATAGGCACACACTAGAACATCCACATTACAATAGTCGTTTACTTAGACTAAAATGTGAAAAAAAATTTCTAGGAATCATCATGCCTCCTCTAACCCATTACGACCACAATGACACCATTAAGTACCTACCCAAACACCACAAAACCAAAGGGCTGACGGAAGCTCAAATCAACATATTCAAAGCCTTAGAAAAACGATATGTCCATGAGGGTAGAACCATTGACCCATCCTTCCTAGAAGGTACAAACCTCCACACGGAACTTGCCACCATCAACTTTGAGTGTCTCTTAGAGATAAATGAGCCTATTTGTCCTAGGTTTATTTTAGAGTTCTATGCATCCGTCACTCTCTCCACGGATGAGTATGGTCGCATGTCTATTAACTTCTTGGCTAGTGGTCATCAATACTCCTTCACTCTCGATGAATTTGCTCAAATCCTAAGTGTCCCAAACCGTGGTACTTGCATCAACTCCGACAAGCATTCCCTCTCAACTCTTGACACACTCATTGATCGCATCTATCCCTATGATACCCCACTTGTGTCCAAGGATGAACTTCGTGACCACCTCTTCATTAGGACCACCAAAACTAGGAGAACCCGTACGGGAAATGAGGTTAACAAGGACCCCTATGGAATGGAACTCAATGAACTCAAGCCTCAATTCAATAAATGGGAAGAACTCCTTAGAGCCAATGTCATTAGCACCATAGGAAACAGGGATCATATCAATGTTTGTCTTTGCTACATGCTCTACTCCTTGTCCGTTAGGCAACCCTTCAACCTTGCCTACTACATGGCCAAGAGAATGGCCTACATTCCCGTGCAAGGCACAACGGCTATGCCGTATGGAATGCTCTTGACCTATCTCTTTAGGTTCATTTCCCCCATTCCGGCAACCCCTAGAGGTCTTCGCCTAGACTACTCTCTCATTCCACACACTTTTGTCCCACTAAGTGATAAGAGAGTCTACAAAGCCCAAGGAAAACGTCCTCATCCTCCTACCTCCTCATCATCATCCTCAATGAGTGAAGATGAGACTTTGCCCAACTCTAGGCTCCCACCTCTAGAATACCTTTCCCAACTTCCGAATATTCCAAATGAGTCGGCGGAGTTCACGCAAACAAAGGGGATGTTCAAAAATCTCGGGAGATTCCTTGGAAAGCTCAAGAAGAAGATAGACCGTCAATGAGAGCTAGTGTGTAGGAGTGTTTGGCACATGGTGCTATTTGAACAATTTGGTTGTTAAACAATGTGTTCTATGAATTTATGTGTTTGTAGGGATATTTGGTAACATTTGGAACTTGTATGAACTAACAATGATGCAGGAAGACAACATTTGGCATGTTGTCAAATTTTCAAGTTTATGAAAGTTTCACTAAGTATAGTGAAATTCGCTAGCCCCCGGTCAAAGTCCAATGGTAAGAGTGTTTACATGTCCAATTTTTGCTTTTCCTAACCAGAAATAGGATAGATTTTTGTTTTTAGGAATTTTCAAAATTTTGAAAATCGTCTCGGCACTTTAAAATGCGAACTGTCTCGATTTTCAGGACTGGCGGAACCAAATATTGGGTTCCACCAGTGTAAATTTCTGGGCAACCCAGTTTTGGCCCAACGGACCAGACGGAACCCAAAATAGGGCTTCGCCTGTGTTTCGCGAGGGTTTCGCCAATCAACCTACAATTTTTCTTGTATTTTTCAAACTCTCGATTTCCACAATACTTCAAAACAATCTTTTAGGTGAGAAACCCATCCCTTGTTTGTTTATAACATCATTAGATTGATTCTCAGCCTCTAGAACTCATAGGAAACCATTTCCCGCCAAATTTCAAAATTAGCCATAACTACCTCAAGGAACCTTCACCCATAAGGGAAGGAACCCTTCCAAAGGTTCCTTGGAATCCGTGAAACATATACCTTCAACCAATTTGCCAAAACCACTAAGCATTTAGTGTAAATCTTTGTCTTCTTCCTCCACTATTTTCATTGGATTGACTTCCGATGATTTGACAACCCTCATTAATCTTCCAAATCATTAGCAGCCTCCATTTTTGTATGGTTAAACATCAAATTCAAACACTCCTTCCCATACTTCTTCACCTCTATAAATTTAACCATCTTAGAACACCCTTAAATCACACCCTCACCATCATAATCCCTTCTCTTAAGCTTCTAAACCACAACTTTGACAATGACAAACTCAACAATCACCTCTCAACCATCTCGACCCATTCGGAGAACCGCCCGCATAAGTGTCAAACCACTTTGGTTAAACCACACAATCAACTTAAGTTCTTCATCCTCGGAAGAATTCTCCTCACCCATCAAAAATGAACATTTTCTAAACCTTGCATCTCCATCTCCATCTCCATCACCCAAAGGACCCAATGAGCTCACCACTCCACCACCAACAAAATCACCCATTGACCCAACTCCACCAAGTGCACCAATCCAAACATCCAAAACTCCATCACCATCAACACTACCTAAACTTGAACCAATGGAGTTATTTGGGTCTCCTCCAACATCACCACATCCTTTTGTACAAGATCTCAATGATCTTCCACCAAGATCAACAAATCCACCACCTTTGACAAATGAAAAACCAAGGCCATCATTTGAGCCTAATGAACCTTTTGATCATAACCAACCATCACAACAAGAGTACCACCACCCAAAAACCATTGTTGTTTCACCCAATCTTCAATGACATCCATGGTCCTCTATATGGAGAACCCAACTTTGAACACCATGATCACCCAACATCACCACATTCCCAATCCCAATTCTTTGAGTCTTTTTTTCCTTCTTATGAGGAAATTCAAAGTATGGTCGAAAATCACCTCCATCACGCAATGGAATTTCAAACGACCTTGCTTGACTCCATACCAAACCCATCCTCCACTCAATAAACCAACACCAACCCACCATCACCACCATCATCAAACGACCTGCTTTCACCCACTCATCCCCATGTTTGCTCACAATGTGAGCAAATGGTCAAAATAGGTGAAAGCGTCAAGATGTTGCTTCACCAATTTCAAGATGAAACCCGCTTTGCTATACAACACATCATCGAGCGTTTGGATGCTCTTTCCCACCCAAACCAATCCTAGACCAAGTTTAGAGGCCGTTTGCCTCATTTAGGAAATGTGTTGAATGACTTCTACTTATAGAAGTAGGATTTTATTTTCCTTTTATTTCTTGATTATTTTTTTTTTTATCTTTTATTTTTATTTTTAGAAGTAGGAGGATATTTTTCATTTCTTGTCTTTGACTTTTATCAAGTCAAAATTTACTTGAAATGACATCTTTTACTACTATCTTATTGGCATTGTTGGTTGATCATATATGAGTTGTGATTGTGGTTGCTTATCTTCTCATATAGTGTGGTGACTACAAGCTTGATTATGTGTCATTATCACCAACAAACCATTTTTTTGTAGGTTCAAAATCCATGTTTCCCATCTTGGCACTCCTTTTAGGGGGAGTATCAACCAAGGGGGAGCACGTGCATAGTTCCGCTTCGCTACTCTTCTTTTTGTTTCGACAAAAAGGGGGAGAAAGATATATAAACTTATAAACTTAAAATGATTTTCATCACTTAAGTAAAACAAGTTTAATATAACATATTTTTTTAAGTCTTAATACTAAAATTTGTGAGTCACTTAAAAACAAAGTTTATGTTTTGTCATTAACAAAAAGGGGGAGATTGTTAATACAAATATCGCCTAAAAACGTTATTTATATTTTATGATCTTTGCTAAGTTTTGTTAACGACAAAGTGTAAACTTTAGTTTTTAGTAAAACATAATTTTAGTTTAAAGACTTGCATAATTAGACATTTGCTACATTTACATTTCATGTAAAACACAACACTTTTTATATTTCTTAAAATAGAAAAACATTACATATTTCTTAATATACTAAATGTTAAAATCACGTCATACATTTATGGTAAGTTTGTGTGTTTGACTCACCATAAGCTTTCTTACACAAGTAAGTGTTTGACTAGAAATAAGTTGATGTGACTTTGGTTGGTTTGGAATGATTTATTGCAAAACCTTCTGTCAGCAAGGCGGAACCTTGGAGGTACACGGGCGGAACCCATCTGAGGGTTCCGCCGTATCCGCCAGAGCTGCTGAAGGTCTTTCTATAAATACCAAGCCATTTGTTAGAATTTTCTTTTAATCACCTCTCATTACATTTTACACATACACATTCATATCATTCATCTAACCCTTTAACATTTCATTTTTATGTGAAGTTTCTTTTGTAGCAAAGAAGTTTACAAGTACATATAAAGTTACAAGTATTCAACACAACGTTGCAAGACTTGTTAGCTTAGCATCGTGTAGACTTTGTGTAGTTTACACTTCATTTGATTGTGTGTTTTCAGTTGTGATCGGTTAGTATTTTAGGCCTTAAAATACATAGTGTGACGGGAGTTGTTGTACCATTGTAAAAGAACTAACGGGAGTGGTTGTACCCTTGTAAAAGAACTCGACATCTAGCTTAGTGTCGGTAATCGTGTAAGCGACGTGTAAGGTTTTCTCCGCCGGTGAAAGGAGCTTGTTGACTAGTGAAAGAAACTCTCGAGTTGGATACTCGGGGTATGGACGTAGGGCAAGGAAAAAGAGTCCTTGTAGCCTAACCACGATAAATACTCATGTTGTGGTTTGATCGTTTCTTTCTTTTTACTTGCATATTATATATTTTCTTTGAGGTTATATCTTTGGTTAAACGGAAAGTTTCAAAAGATAATTTAACGAAAAACCGGTAAAACTATTCAACCCCCTTTTAGTTTTCCACAATTGGCATCAAGAGCTACGTTACTCAAGCTTTTAAAATATATTGTGTTTTAAAACATGAAACGATCCATGGATTTTGAAAATTACAAAGAAGGGCAATCTATGCAAAGACCACCACTTTTTGAAGCAAATGGTTTTATATATTGGAAAAATTGTTTTGAAACTTACATGAAATCTAAAGATATAGATTTATGGTATATAATAATTGATGGTGATAATGTAGCTACGAATAGTAAATATGAAGATCAAAAGAAATTGATTGCTAAAAATAATGAAGCTAAAATGATGCTTTACAATGCTTTGCCTAAGAAAGTATATGAAAGAGTCTTTATGTGTAAAACCGCCAAAGAAATTTGGCAATCTTTAATAGTCACTCATCAAGGAAACTCACAAGTTAAGGATAACAAAATTGATCTTCTTGTTCAACAATATGAACAATTTGTTATTCCCGAAGATGAGATTATTGATAGTGCATTTGCTAGGTTTAACACTATTATTACTTCACTTAAAGCACTTGATGGATCTTTTTGTAGCAAGAATTTTGTCAAGAAATTCCTTAGAGCACTCCATCCGAAGTGGAGAGCAAAAGTGACGGCAATTGAAGAATCCAAGGATCTTTCAAGCATGTCACTTGACGAGCTAATTGGAAACCTCAAAGTTCATGAAATGGTAAAAGATTCAGAAATAGTTAAAGGCAAGAAAGAAAAGGTTAAGTCCATTGTAGCCGAACCACGATAAATACTCGTGTTGTGGTTTGATCGTTTCTTTCTTTTTACTTGCATATTATATATTGTCTTTGAGGTTATATCTTTGGTTAAACGGAAAGTTTCAAAAGATAATTTAATGAAAAACCGGTAAAACTATTCAACCCCCCTTCTAGTTTTCCACAATGTACAATTCGCTTAGCAAAGTGATAGGCAAGATTATATGGTTGTTGGGTACGGAGACAGTACATCATGTGAGCACAACAAGCCGGAAGTTGCTCACGAATCCCTTTGTGACCAATAGTGTTCTCTTTTAGGATGACAGCCCAAGGTATCAGTTCATCACTAACCTCTATCATATGAATTTTTGTTTGATCAAGGTAAGGGAAGTTCCTATTAGTGCGAAGAAGTTTGGTAATCTCACAAGGGCGAGGTATGTAGGAACGGTAGGGACTATTTTCTTCTCTATAGTTGAAAAGTGATTCGAGACACCAATCTTCAGTGTAGGCACATTGCCCATGATTGGGAATACGAAGGATTTGAGCTAATTGATCAAGAGTAAGGAGAAATTTGAAGTTCCTAATCCAAAACCAAAATGACAAAGATTGATCCTCGTTATGTACGAGTTCAACTTGTCGAAAGAATTCTAACATAAAGCGAGGACATGTTTTCTCATTGATGTGAAGCAAGCAATCGAATCCTATAGCACGAAAGGTGGTATTAATGTCTCTGTGATAGGCTAAGGAGGGATCAACGATTCGTCCCTCATGAAAGCGACGAGTCTCGACATGCACATAGGGACGAATATGACTTCGCAGAGTGGTTAGTTCAAGAGAAATTCTAGGAGTATAAGAGTCGGTGTTGAGATGATCAAAATCATATATGTTTGACATTTTGTTTCCAATGAAACAAAGAATCACAAAGTTATTGTTAGAGTTTTACCTTTCTTAGAATTTGTTTTGATTATCACATAGAACTAATGTTTTTGACATGTATCAACCTATGTGAAGTACAAGTATATATTTTAGAACTTCATGTTAATGATATCTTCCTACCTTGTAAATTATCATGTTTATACCTTGTATATAAGAAAGCATTTCAATTAACTTATGATTGTACTAAATAATACTACTATTGATCTATTATTGAGTTTAGATCTTGATTGCACTTAATTTAGAAAAATTATTTAAGATCCCCAATTTTAATTTTATAATAAATTCTAATTATTTATCTTAAAGGAAGAATTGGATGAGTTTGACTTACAATTGATGACAAATATGTAGGAGTAGTTGGTGATTATGCGCTTGAAACATTGGATTAAAATCTTAATGTAATGGGTGAAGACTTAATCATGTTTCTCAGCAACACAGCAGTCAAACTAAGTGTTGACATGTTTTACTGGTATTTATTGAATGAGAAACGTGTTTTGCTTAAAAAGTCACAGACGGTCCCTTATCAATTAGGGACCGCCGATCATTTGGGGACCGTCGCCAGTAGCTTGTGGTTTTTGGACGGTTTATGGTGTTTTGGTCTTTATGAAAAGCCTTTGGTTTTATATGGTTTTAAAACATAACACTTTGAATTTTAAGACACGAAAAGGACTCAATAGGCACGAGTAGGCTAAGGAATGGGTATGGAGTGGAATCGAGACATAAGGAAAGTGAAATACTCGATACGCTTGAATAAAGAGTGGATTTTGAGTCAAACAGGAGAAGTGAAAGAGTAGCAGGTGAGATGAAGTTCAAAGACAAGACTTGCATCGAGGTGGCTAGAAGTCAATCATGTCATATATGATAAAATTCATAGATGAGAACTAGAGAGCAAACAAAGAGTGAAGCAAGTGTGCATCGTCTATAGTGATTGATTGACGCCAAATTCTTTATAAACAATGGTTGTGGTAAGACCATTGTTTTTCCAAATAATTTGCTTGAATCCAAAGAAGGATAAGCAATTAGACATAATGTCTAAGTAACACATAATATCTAGCACATATTTGCACACAAAGTTTATCTAGCATGCAAGCAAGTAATCTCTAATCATGTAGTTACATGAACATATAGCAAGCAATCAAATAGAAAACATAATAGTCAAGATTAGTAAGAAGACTTACCTTGGCCTTTAGCTATCCTTATTAGCACATAATCAAAACATATGTTGTTGGTGATGCAAGACAAGATGAAACTCATTTGGAAATTTGTCCATATGATAAGTTATGCAATCGGCTTAGTGAGATAACCATTTGATTGTCTACACACTTAAGGCGAGTATTGTATTCTTAGCTAGCTACCCACATTACACATAAAACCGCACATTGTCTTCTTAATTGTCATCACATCAAAACACATAGATTGGTACACCAACTAGGTTGTTTAAGAAATCCTTGTCGGCAACATTACCTACAATGAAGACATTCAAACTAGTAGTATATGATTCCACTTAAACTAAGTGTTTTTCTAATATCATATTTTCATCATCATTGGCTTGAACATTTCCTTGATGTATGTTTAAATCATTTTACCAAATGCCATTTGCCATTTGTCATAAAATCGTTTTATCTAACTCAATTTTCGGCAAAGATTCATAAATCAAACTTTTTGCTTCAAATATTTCACACACGTTTATTTTGAAAAAATTTATTAGCAAAACTTCCTTTTATTGATTGTAAATCATCAATTAAAATGACATGCCAAAGATTATGATCTATTGATTTCACATAACTTTCAAATTCATTTTTCCAAATGACAAAATTTTCATTTTCAAAAAAGGGTGGCTCATTCAAATAACACCCTTCTAGATATCATTTTGATTCCATAAATTTTTAAAGTACAACATACTTTAAAGATCTTGATAAACAAAACTCTGATACCAATTGTAGAAACCGGAAGGGGGTTGAATAGTTTCATCGCTTCTTTTTAATTTTCTAAAGCGTTTAGCCGTTTTAGGTCCGGTTATTTTTCATTTACAAACTTGTTGAATTCTACTAGTTATGTGATATCAATTTGGTTACTAGCATACACAAATAAATAAGTAAAGTAAAGAGTAAGGAAAGAACACAACCAAGAGACGCAGCGATTTATAGTTGTTCGGCATGAATCTCACTCTCTGTCCTACTCCATTCCCCGAGTACCACACTCGAGAGTTATCAATCACTATATCAACACACTCCTTCAGGCCGAGTAATCCAAACACATGCTTACACAAGGCTTAACGACACTAAGCATAATGTCGAGTTCTAATCGTAGCTAGAACCAATCTACTCCAAGGCCCACGTGGCCACACGAACAAGCACTCTTGTCCAACTTGAATCTTCACCCGATCCAAGCCTTCACTTATTTGACATACTTGATTCTTCACCCGAACCAAGCCTTCACACACATGACACACTTGAATCATCACCCGATCCAAGTCTTTACATAATGACTCGACAAGTCCTAACCTACACTTTAGGACATCACTCTCATCATATCAAATACATGAACTAATCTAGTTACAAGACTTCTTGGATCTACATCACCATCCAAGTTCACACAAATATCCCCATCCTCGACTCACACAAAAGTCGGAAACAATGACATTATTTACAAAACCTATCACCGTAACACTTGTTACATTTGTGTGTGGACACCTATAACATCTCAAATCTTCATAGTTGTCGAGAGTTCTTCTCTTACACTTAACGGAAGAGGAAATCACTTATAAACATATACCGACATGTTATAGTGATCAAAGATTAAAATGAACAAAGACCATAAAGTTTTGTGTGTGAAAAAACTTATTTTCTAAAGTGTAACAGTTCAGTATCTATAGACGATAGAAGTGAGAGGGACGGTCCCATAAATGCCATACGGTCCTTTATCACTAAGGGACCGTTGGCCTATTTAAGAGACCGCCCCGACAAAACGCTCCCGTTTTGTCCTGACATGGTGAAAACTTATCTGGTTCAGGCTGAACTGATTTGGGGGGAAAACTAGCTGTTATTAAGTTTGAATTTGAATTTATTTTCTGAATAAAACATTTATTTAGAAAACACAAAAATATTTTTTGTGAAAATGTTTTGTCAAACTTAAAAATGTAAGTTTAGGAGAAACTGATACGTGGGAATCGAACCAGGCTTTACCTCTCGAGGGATCTCAAGAAGCTTACAACCCCCACCAGGCAGTGTACCTGATCGTTGTAGTATAGTATAGTGACAAGTACCGGGGGATTGATCGTTCAACTCAGGAATAGTTTTGCTAGGATTATAAAGCCTAAAAACTAGGTCTAGAGGTGAGAGATGATTCTTTTTGTATTTTTTATATTTTATAAAAGCAAATAAAAATCTCGGTTTTTGGAAGAGTGGGCGGAATTAGTTGCTAGCCAACTAACCCAAATTAACTAAAGATGCAATCAAAATAAAATAACAAAATGTAATGAAATCTAATTAAACTAATGTGGTGTAAACAATGATGGAGAAAGTTGTATTTACTTAGGTTTCATTACTCCCTAGATATCTTTTACAAGTTGATAGTTTGTTACAATTGCATGGATGACTGGTTGTATTCCTTAATACTAGTCGTAGGGCCGTGTGCAATATTCCCTAACTCTATAGGATCCTACTTCACTCCTATGTCGAGCCGTTAGAAGCTCCTAACATGGGATGATTAGAATTCTCCTACGCATTAAATACAACCAGAAATCATAGTACACCTCTGATCATGTTTCTTAAGACGTTCAAGCATGTTACCAATAGAAGTCTGCCGGTTTTCTTAAGCCTAACATCGAATACAATCATCTGTAACAACTATAAACAAGCAATCAACGCATAATTAACATCTAGGTTTCACTACATTTAAGCAAACACAAAAGAGATCTAGCCGAGCATGTTAAATTGAAGACAAGTGTAAGATATATTCAAGCAACACATAGACATATTGATTGAATTGAAAGAATACTTATCTCAAATTGATATGAAAAGTTCAAAGGCTTGAAACCCTTGAAAAAGCTGGAAAAATTCAACCTAGGGTTTCTCCCTCAAAGTTGCACACTAATGAATGAAATTTGGAAAACTATATATAGATTTTACAGGGTGACGGCGTCAAGAAGGAAATTCTGACGCCGTCAACTCGCCGTCCATAATGAAATCGGATTGCCTAGATCCACTTTTGACGCCGTCATGTGTAATTATGTTCTGGGTCGTCACTAACACTTGGACCATGACGGCCTATGGTGACGCCGTCATGTACCTAGTATAAAACTCTTTGGACTGTCACGGACTTTATCCACTTCCACCTCTTGTATTACTCTTGACGCCGTCATTAAGAATCTTGTGATGCCGTCTGGTACTGTTCCCAGCAAGGAAAATTAAGACTTAACCGTTTTCTTCACTTTTAGATCTTATGAAAGGTTTGAAATAACAAGAGAGCTTAAACAAGATTTTTGCTAATAAAAACTTAAAATTTCTATTCAATACTGAGAATCAGTGACAAGCTTTGAATGAAAGTTGAAATACTTATATTAACTTTGAAACAGATTACTAGATTAAACTAAACAACATAAATTTAAAGCATTACATGATTTGAAAATTACACTAAAAGCCTAAATTAACTACTAAAATCTACCACCCTCTCAACTCTGTCTTCTTTCTTTATTTATAATCCTCCCCTCAGTTCTTTGGCAATATCCCACTTCTCTCTTCGTCCCTTGGATTAGTAATTTTTTATCTTGGACGTTGCTTGGTTTTTGGCTGGAAAAAGTAGGGGAGGCAGTTTTGGCTTTTAGCTAGTGTAAGAATGTGGGATTTGTTTTTTAGTAGTTGTTTTGGAGCAATTGGAGGGATAAGGTGGGAGTTTGAGTGTGCAGGGTGAGACAATGAGTGAGGTTGCAGGGTCTGGTTTTACAGGTACACATGAAGGAGGGAATTGGGAAGGGGTGTTGAGTGGTTTTGACTGGGGTTGACCCTGGTGGAGTTATTAATGTATTGGAGTTGGGCTTAGATAGGAATGGGCCTGGTGAGGGTGTTTGGTGTTTAAAGGGTTTGTTGGGTTAATGAATAACACATGGTCCATTTGGTTGTAGTAAATAATCATAAGGACCAAAGATGTTATTAGCTGAAAATGCAGGGTGGTTTCTGCCAATTTTCCAAATTATTACCAGGACCAAACTTTCCATAGTATAATTCCACAAGGACCTTTGATGTAATTTTCCAAGTTAAAATCACCTGGGGGTCAAAATTGTCATTTTTGAAACTTAAAGGACCAATTTTGCCAATTCATGAAAACTTTATTCCAAGGATCAAAAATGTCATTTTATGATTCCTGAAGGACTGATGTTGACTTTTCTTCAAAATATCTCTTCCAGGGACCAAAACTGACATCTTGCAATGTTCAGGGACCAATTTTGCAAACTTGTGAAACTTTTCATCCAAGGACCATTTTTGATAACTTTTGAATTTTAAGGACTTGGGTTGACTTATCTTTCAAAACAAATGCTCAGGGACTAATTTTGACAAGTTTTGAAAGTTGAGGGACTGAAACTGCCAATTATGCAAATTTTGTTCGTTTTTTCATCTGTTTTTAATCATTTTGCATCTGAAACATACAAAACACAATCTTGGGATATTTTCAGTATTTTGATGCATTTCTGGGTGTTTTTAAATGTTTTTGCAGTTCAGATTGACCAAAAATTATAAGTATTTACACACTCATCAGTTGCCTTTGCTTCTTCTGATTCTTCTTGATTGAACTTATCATCTCATTGAGTGGTTAATCATTCTTCATCTTTATGAAATCAGCTAGTTGAGCTTACCTTTGTTCAGTTGTAAGACTTTGGTCAGCAATAAGCTCAATAGCTTTCTTTTTACTGTTGGATATGTGTTGATCATGTGTTCAATCTCCTCTTCTATTGGCTAATAAGTACTTGAAATGTTTGGAATGGGAACTATCTCTGTTGGATCTAAGAGCTCCTTTTGAATTCTTTGCTCTTCCATAAACCTTGCTACCTCTTCTTCTTGAGTTTTCTTAGCCACTTTAGCATCCAAATCAATCTGAGCTTGAGTTCTGGCTTTAATCTTTCTTGGTTGCTCAGTTGGATCTTCAATGACTGGAGCTTTTCCCTTTTCTTTTATGTTTCTTTCATAATCTGCATCAGTAGTTTCTTCTTGATGTATGAAGACAGTACCTTCTAAGGTTTGAACTGCTTGTGGTGTTGATACAGCAGTACTTTCTTGTTGAACTTTGGGTTGACTTGATGTTGTGTCCAAAACTTCCTTTGGTGTTACTTGAGCATCTAAATCAACTATTTCAGTTGGATCATCTTGAGCCACTTCCTCAGTTTGTTGTTGTTGTTGAGAAATTTCTTCAATACCTTGAGCTTCTTCAGCTTGTTCATCTGCTGGCTCAAAAGGCTCATAACCATAATCAAAGCCTTCAAATCCTCCAAAATCTTCAAACCCTTATTCAAAATCCAATCCTCCCCTCAGTCCTAACATCTGTTTTCCTCCCCTGTTTGGGAGAATCACCTAAATCATCACCTGATTCATCAGAAGCACCATCTTTTACTGAGGATGGAGAAGAAACTACAAGCTGAGCAGTCCTATTTTTCTTAAGCTTGTTGATCTCTGCTTGCATGGTCTGCATCTTCTTCATGAGAAGAAACTACAAGCTGAGCAAATCTTTTTCACAAAAATTTCTAAGAGTAGTAGAAATAAAATAAATTTAAAAATAGACTGCTCTATCATAGTTTTTAGCAAACTACCAGCTATCAACAGATTTGATATGTCTTTACCATGAGCCATTTGCTTTGGACTAGCCAACTCTTAACTGTTAAGTATGGTGAGTTGATAACCATATAGTTTTTGGTAAACTATCAACCATAAATGGATTTGAGGAGTCTTTACCAGAAACCGTTTGCTCTAGACTAGTTGGTTCTTATGTGGGTTAAACAAGGTGAACCAATAACCATTTGTTGTGTGTTCAGGTCACACACTCCAAGCTCCACATCAGCATACAGTCCAAAACACAAAACAAGTAACTCATAACTCCAAGTCATTAGCCTAATCTACCTGCAATTGTCAGTCCAAAATCAAGAAAAATACAAAGCAGAGTATTTTCCATATGACAATTATGAATAAGACTAACAATACATACTAACAGTTGCAACTATTCTTTGGATACCCAAGCCATAACAGACTCAAATCTACCTCTTTCATCAATATAGATATGTTTCTTTAAAACCATAGATGTTATGTCACCTGTGATTGGTCTCCAAATCCAACGTGTTGAGGCATTTACAGTATTTCCCAAATTACCCTTAACAGCTTGCATTTGCCTAGCAGTACAAATTGTTGGCCTAGCAGTAGAAACTATTGGCTTAGCAGTTGTGACCTTAGGCACCCAGTTGTGATTAGGTCTAGCTGTTTTCTTGAAAAAGGCCTTGTTAACTGTTTGTGCTTGCTTATAATTTGAAAATTTTGGTTTTGCACTTGAAACAGTTTGTTTGTAATTTATAGTCTTGTTTGGTCTAGCAGTAGAAAGTGTTTGGTAGCTAGACTTCAACAAAACTGCTCTGGGAGTTATGTTGTAGTTAACATTAGGGTAAGTGTTTCTTGAAAAACTGTTTGTGTTCACCCTTGAGTTTGAATACCTAGATACCCTAGTATACCTATTTACCATCCTATTCCTTTGATGGTAACTACATCTAGCCTGCAAGTGATCAAAACTTCCACAAGTATAGCAAGCTTTATTATTCATTACAAACTCATTGCCCAGTTGCTTTGACTTAAGGTTGTTCCAGTTTCTCTGGTTTCCCCTAGGAACTTGAGACCTACTGGGTGACCTATACATCTCAGCATACCTAATTGTTGGCCTAGCTTGTTGTACTTCTTTTCTAGGTTTAACGGTCTTAATCTTAACCACTTTAGGAACTACTTTTTCCTTCTTAACATCTAACACAACTTCCTCATTAATTGCAGTCTCAAAAGACTCAATTACCTCATCAGTCTTTTCTATCTTAGAACTCTCACTAGCATTTGGCCCATACTCAAACTTAGGCTCTTGAAACTCTTCTAAACCTGTGTATGCTAGGTCAATTCTAGGAGGTGAAGGTACACCTCTGTATGGTGGAGGAACTAACATGTATCCTACACCTGACTTAGCTTTATTAACCACTTGAGATTACCAAATTTTATTAACCCCTTTTCAGGCATAAGCTAGTGTGTCTACAGTTATCTGAATATTATCATTAGCCTTTTTATCTCTAGCTCTGCTCTAAGGGCCTCATTTACAGCTACTTTTTAGTCTAAATCTCTTTTTAGAACAGCTATATCATCATTGTATTTAGACTCATTTGCCCTATAGTGTTCTAGTTGTGCTTCTAAAACAGTAATGCCTCTTTTATGATTAGATAGGTTATAACTAGTTTGATTTAGCTCTAACCTCTGTTTATCATATTGCTTTTTAAGTTTTTCATATTCTTTTAAAGCAGAACAAGATTTTGCACAACTTATTATTGAATGTACCTCTGAGTCAGAAAATGCCATCTTCTTTTAAGAATTCTTCTGGATTTTCTAATTCAAAGTATCAGAAACCTGTCTCTGATACCACTTGAGGAGGATCTAAACACACGCCTTGCGTTAGATAGATACTTTGAATATATGCTATGTAGCACGCGGAATTTACTACAAAACACTTAGAAGATTATTTTTGTGATGTATATGAATGTATATGAACAGTGAGAAGTATAAACACAGATGTTAACCAAACTTGTAGCTTCAATATTATTGAGAATAATACGAGTGATCTTAGTTATCACTAGGGTTACACCTTGAAGCTTTTGCAATTGATCATCTTTGAAACCTAAACCTAGGACCTCCTTTTATAGGACAAGGAGTCCTTTAGAAGATAAGTATAAAGCTAACTATAGAATATATATATATATATATATATATATATATATATATATATATATATATATATATATATATATATATATATATATATATATATATATATATATATATATATATATATATATATATATATATATATATGTACAAGATCTTTTCTATACTTATCATATACACGATGTCCTAACAGCTATCATAAATAGTTGAAACTTTATGTACTAGCAGTGGTAATGTTATTTCCACTGCTAGAGTATTTCTATCAGCAGTTTCTTCATTCATGCAGAACAGTGGTAACAGTTAGTTTATTCCCAACAGTTTTGTATAGGAAAGGGTATTTTAAGACAGTATAGTGTTGCTAGAACTCCTCAACAAAATGGTGTAGCTGAGAGAAGAAATAGGACATTGATTGAGGCTGCTAGAACTATGTTGTCAGATGCTAAGTTACCTATACCTTTTTGGGCTGAAGCAGTAAACACTACTTGCTTTGTGCAAAATAGGAGTAAGGTAGTTAAGCCTCATAACAAGACCCCTTATGAATTGTTTCATGGTAGGAAACCTATGATATCTTTCTTTAAACCATTTGGGTGTCCTATTACTATCTTGAATACCAAAGACCAGCTAGGCAAGTTTGATGAAAAGGCTGATGAAGGTTATTTTGTTGGGTACTCAATAAGAATACACCTAATGTTGCAGGGAAAGGACCAGAATGGCTCTTTAATATTGATATACTAACCAGAACCATGAATTATGAGCCAGGGATTGCAGGTACAAACACTAACAATTTTGCAAGAACAAAAGCTAATGATTCTGCAGATACAAATGCTAAAGTGTCAACACCTCAAGAGGAGTTTGTTTTGATTGAAAAGTTGAAGTTTGGTCCAACTATTGTTCCCACAAAGAAGAATAAGAGTTCACAAGAGGATGAAGTTGTTCATGATGAGCCCAAAGGAAATAAAGAAGGTGATGATATACTTTCTGATGCTGAAAAGGTGGTGAATAAAGAACCAAAAGTTGTTGAAGATGTGCAGAATAAAAGATCCACAACTGTTGATGACATTGGCATTTTCACTAGCAGTAGAACTTTGATTCTACTGCTACGCCAGAAGTTTCTACTGCTAAGCCAAATGTTTCTACTTCTACACCAAAGTTTCCTACTACTGACAAAGAGGGTAGATCTTTTGATGATCCAAACTACCCTGATGATCCTAACATGCCTCCTTTGGAACATATTTATTATGACACTGATGATGAGGCTCTTGATGGTACAATTTTTGGAGCATAGGCTGATATCAACAATATGGAACTTAATATTCCTGTCAGTCCTACAGCAACTACAAGAGTTCATAAAAATCACCTAAAGGATCAAATTCTTGGTGTTCCATCCTCATCTGTTTGAACAAGAAATATGACTAAAGAGCATAAAGATCAAGTTCATCAAGGTTTTTTTGCAAGATCTCTTCATCAAAGAAACAGTAATAAAGATCTTCAAAACTACTTGTTTGCATGTTTTCCCTCACAAGTAGAACCCAAGAATACTTATAAAGCATTACAAGAACCAAGCTGGGTGGAGGCTATGTAAGAGGAACATCTACAATTTAGACTACAAGAAGTATGGACCCTTGTTGATTTTCCAAATGGAAAAAGGGCCATTGGAACTAAATGGGTTTTTAGATGCAAAAGAGATGAAAAAGGTATAGTGATCAGAAACAAGGGAAGATTAGTTGCTCAAGGATACACACAACAAGAGGGCATTGATTATGATGAAGTATTTGCTCCAGTGGCAAGGATTGAAACTATCAGATTATTCTTGGCTTATGCTTCATATAAAGATTTTGTGGTGTATCAAATGGATGTCAAGAGTGCTTTCCTTTATGGAACAATCGAATAGGAAGTTTATGTCTATCAACCTCCTGGAATTTCCTGATAAAGTGTACAATGTGGACAAAGCACTCTATGGATTGCATCAAGCTCCAAGAGCTTGGTATGACACATTGTCAACTTACTTGTTGAAGAATGGTTTTAGTAGAGGCAAGATTGACAAGACTTTGTTTATCAAAAAGATCAAAGATGATATCTTCCTAGTGCAAGTTTATATTGATGATATCATCTTTGGCTCCACAAACAAAGATTTATGTGTTGAGTTTGAGAAGCTACTGAAGGATAGGTTTGATATGAGTTCCATGGGAGAACTCATATTCTTCTTGGGATTGCAAGTCAGACAAAAGGAGAATGGTATTTTCATTAGCCAATACAAGTATGTAAATGATATTTTGAAGAAGTTTGGATTTGATGATGCAAAGCCTGCAAAGACAACAATGGAGACCAACAAACCATTGCTTAATGATTTATATGGTAAAAAGGTGGATGTTCATTTGTATAGGTCAATGATTGGTTCATTAATGTATCTTATAGCTTCAAGGCCAGATATTATGTTTGATGTATGTGCCTGTGCAAGATATCAAGTTAATCCCAAAGAATCACATCTCAATGCAGTAAAGAGGGTCTTTAGATATCTGAGGCATCAACCTAATTTGGGGCTTTGGTATCCTAAGGATTCACCTTTTGATTTGGTAGCATATTCTGATAGTGACTATGCTAGGGCTAGATTGGATAGGAAATCCACAACTGGAGGTTGTCAATTTCTTGGAAGCAGGTGGGTTTCGTGGCAATGCAAGAAACAAATAGTGGTGGCAAATTCTACAACTGAAGCTGAGTACGTGGCTGCTTCAAGTTGCTGTGGTCAAGTACTTTGGATGCAAAACCAACTGCTGGACTATGGGTATAATTTCATGAACACCAAAATTCATATTGATAATAACAGTACATTGTGCATAACTAAAAATATTGTTTTTCATTCCGAAACAAAGCATATTGAGATAATACATCATTTTATAAGAGATTGTTATGAAAAGAAGTTGATTCAAATAGTTAAAATCCATACTAACAATAATGTTGCTGATTTGCTCACAAAACATTCTGATGTGGGTAGATTTCAATTTTTAATTGCAAGTATTGGAATGATAAATCTTTGAAAAACTTATCTCTGTGAGTTTTTGTAAAGTTTTTTAATGGGTTTGTACTGTTATTAAGTCAATAAGTTGTTTCTGCTGCTTGCTTTGGATATTGTTGCTAGTTATACTCATTCTGCTGCTACATGCTTATTCTGCTATTAAGTATACTTATGCTTTATGATTATTGTGATTTTGTATTTCTTGTGGTTTTGTGGTTTTGGAACTAATCTTTTGGAGGATAAGTTCATATTGAAGTATTGATTGCTGAGGAAATGACTTTGAAACAAGTATGCATACATTCTACTGCCAGGCACATTCTATTGCTGGGTAAAGGATTCTACTGTTAGGTAAAAGATTCAACTGCTGGGTTCTACTGCTAAGTTTCAAAGGGCAAGGACGGTTTTGTAACTTCTTCACCAAAGGGTTTAAAAACCTAATTGGATCTCACAATTAGTTTTACGCGCACACAATTGAAGTTTCATTAAACCCTAACACACTTTTTATCATCGCAATCAAAAACCCCCCAATTTTACAAACCCTAAATCATGAATTTGACAAGAACGTGGGCTGAAAGTCACAACATGGTTGCACTTCTCGATCGTACGCAAGTGCCTGAAGTTTTCACAGAGATGGTTGATTTCATCAATGCTACCTCCATTAGGTATGCATTAACTGTGAATCCTACTATACATAATTCCTTTATTAAACAGTTTTGGCTTACTGCTAAAGTCAAAACTCATAATGGGGAATCACAGATAAAGGCTATTGTCGATGGCCACAATATACTTATTACCGAATCATCAATAAGAGAATCACTTCTCTTTGCTGATGATGAGGAAATTAAGTGTCTTGGAAATGCTGACATTTTTAAAGGGCTTAAGGATTTGGGGTATGAGAAGAAAAACAATAGTTTAAAGTTTCAAAAGGGTCTTCTCTCATCCCAATGGAAATTTTTAGTACATACCCTCTTACATTGTCTAAGCCCAAAAACTTCTGGTTGGAATGAGTTAGCACTGTTATAGCATCTGCTATGATTTGTCTATCCACAGGAAAACCTTTTAATTTTTCAAACATGATTTTAGAGGGTATGATAAAAACCATTAAAGAGTCTGGTAAATATTTGCTTTATCCAAGATTTGTGCAGCTCTTTGTGGAAAAACATATTTCAAAAACCAAAACACATAAAGGATTTTATGAGGCACCCAAAATTGTTCTCTTATTTGAAAACTAATAATAAAGGTTTTTCTGGCACAGTTACACCACTTTTACCTTACATGGTGCAACTTGTGCAAAATCAAAACCAGGGTGAAGGATCAGGAACACCCACTGACTCCCATTACACACCCACTTTTGAAGGAACATCCTCATAACCTTAAAAGACCTATAAACGTAGGAAAGTCGCAAAGAATACTGAGCTACCTCAGGCTAGTGTTATGTAACACCCCCATTTTTGATAGATCATAGCGGAATATAGATCTAGGGTATTACATTTTGGAACAAAGACATGATATAGAAAACAACTCAAAAAGAGACGTTTTTGAAAAAGGAGTTATCATTCATTTATTTTATCAGAGTTTTACAGTAAAAGTTATACTATTACCAAAAGAGAGGTCCCTAAGATACGTTTTGTTTATGTTATTAGTAGGTGAATGATAACTAGTTTGGACGTCCTTATGTCCAGTGCCACTCCATGCCATGGGTTCCTAAAGGGCTTATATACCTAGGATAACATGCTTAATGGTCAACACTAAGGTTGAGTGAGAGCAATAGGTTTAAATAGAGATAGAGTGAATACAAGCTCCACAGGGTTCAGCTTAAACCCAGTAGAAAAAGTTATGAAAGAGAAGGGTATGTTGCACTAAGCTCATGAAACCGCATGTTAATAGTCCGGGTCATGGGGTCTGCAAACCAAACTATGAGGGGACGAGAAGGATAACTTGCCAAAGTTAATCCTTAGGGGTTTCAAGTATAGTACTTATTGGTGCCCCGGTTGGAGCAAACCAACGGGAGTTGTCAAACACCAGTAGATCTATCAACTATACTCGTGTTCACTCGCAAGTGATTATGGCTCATGAATTTAGTTATGTAATGGTAGCAGAAAGTAACACTCGTGCAACAACCAAAGAAAAAGACTTATATTCGGTTTAAAGCATGTATCCCCCTCACAGGGTTTGTAAAGCATTTAAAAGTGAGGCTATGAAAACTCACCTGGGTTTAAGGCAAGTGATATAGGGGTTTAGACAGCTGACTCACGTATCCTGGGGTCGTGTAGGTGTGTGTATGTCAAGTCCTTTGTTTCTAGGTTTTCAAGTAATTACACTTAGGGTTTCTAGATTTAGTTATAACATAACACCGTTCGGGTCATTGTAATCCAGAAGTATAACTCCTCACATAAAGCTCCCTACTATTGTATTATGTTGCCATTGGTTTAAAAATGCGCGCATCATTTCACAAATTGCACGCATTATTGCATTGCATTTGAAATTTCGCATCATGGTACCTAATGCGATGCCATCCCAGATTGCGCTCGCAATTGACCGCAACTTATCGCATTTGTGTAATGCTAGCAATAGTTGCAATTAGCGCAATTTGAAATTTGGCCTGATTGGTAAATATTAAACCATTTATTAATAAGCCCAACTATTATAATAAGGACCTTAGTAAATGATGTCCATAAAAACACACATAGATGACAATAATTCTTGCCTTACATCCAGATTACCCAATTTTTATTTCTTTGTTTTGTTTTGTTTATCTTAAACTCTTAGCATCCTGCATTTTGCTATCAACTTTTTAAATCATATTATGATCTATCAACAGGTGCACATATGATCTATCAAGTATCAATTTTTCAAATCATGTTAACAAAACATCATTGATAAACAAAAGGGTCTAGACATGAAATACAGAACCAAAACATATGCATGTTTAGATTTATGAAATTCATGATTACCAGTATATGATCTTGGATCATATCTATCCTTTCTTAGTTCTTTTGATTGTATTACCCAGCAATGCACTACTAGTTAAAACATTGTACAGTTTCATTGATAAGAAAGCAAACATCAACTTCACATTTAGTTGGGGCGTATTCATTTAGTTGTGATATATGCGATGTTTTCATTTACTTGAAAGTTGAAATAGAACACGAGTCTTTGACATAAACGAATTTCAGAACCACGAGTTTATGACATAATTTCGGAACCACGAGTCACCAAATTATAGCTAGGTGGTTTATGAAATGGATTATTAACCAAATTTGAATATGTTAGTGATTTATTCATAAGTTTATTGCATTTACTTGGTACTTGGTTAAAATATACTACGCGTAGATAATTTTTTTAGTTTTTTAATACTAAACGCATCGCGTCTAAATTGCGCTCGCATTCGCATCACGCATCACGCATTGGCCTTTGGGACCTTGAGCGCATCGGATCGCAAAACGCAATTTTAAACCAAGATGCTGTCAACATAATACCGTTCAGGCCATCATAATTCAGAAGTATATAACTCCTCACACAAAGCTCCCTACTATTGAGTTATGTTGTTATTAGAATTTAGATATACATAACACCGTTCGGGTCATCATAATTCAGAGGTTATGTAGTAAACATTTGAGGAGCCAGGGCACTTTAATTCGTAAACCCAGCAAACTCGTCAAAATGATTACCCAAATGAAACCCCTCACATGAAGCTCCCTAGTAATATGTTATGTTTTAAGTAAAAATAGGTTTTTATTATTTATATGAAAATAGTTTGTTTATACCCTAAACTTATATATTAAGTATTCAACTATCTATACTTCACATAACTAGCCCTTATACTTATATATTTTATAGAAATGGCAGAAATAGTCCCTAAACTATACCAACTTTCTATATTTACCATTTATACCCTTAACTTAATAATATTTGCAAAACTAGTCCTTATAAGATTCTAACTTGTTTTACTTTCTATCCTAGGGTTCTAGAACTTTGTAAAAAGGGTCCTTATACTTTATACTTCTAATTTATGTCAAAATAGTCCTTAGACTTAGTATTTTAGAAAGTTATCATATATACCCCTATGCATGAAAACCATTGCAAAACTTCTCCTAATTTCATGTAAACTATATTTTAATGAAACAAAATAGTCTCCTAGCTTATGTTTAACTAATATATGCTCATTTAAGTCATCTAATTCAGATTATAGCACATGTTAAGGCAATTTAGCATATAAACATATATTTTTCTAAAATTAGGGTTTGTAAATGAAAACTTCAAAATGAAATGATCAAGGCTCATGTAAGGGTTCTAAGGCTTCCTATATTTATCCTAGGTCAGTACTAAGACTATTAGAATCAAATTTTAGGCTTACCTAAGTCGTGGGAGTCCTAACGTGGGATCTAGGGTTTGTTCGACTAGGTTTTGAACTCGACAAGTATCTAGGGCTCTTGTACTTGACTCCTAAGGGTTCTAGGGACTTATTACTAATAAATTTATGTGATAGAGAAGAGAGGAAGGTGTGAAGTGTAGTGGTGTAGTTTGGTGGTTATTTATAGGGTGCGTTTGAATTGTCGAGCAAAAAACAAGGAAAGAGGTGACGAGGAGGGGGGTTGACTCATCGCAGCTACTATATGACTAAGAGAAGCTAATAGGTGACTAAGGATGGCTATCTATTGCTAGGGGGCTGCTAGGGGGTGGTGTGTGGTGGTTATGGTGCCGCGAGTTAAGGTGGTGACAAGGAGGTGATCCACCTCTTGTGTGCTTGCTAGGGAGGTCCTAGGGTACTAGCTTGAGGTTCTTAAGCTACTAGGGTGCTAGGTTGAGGAGCTTGAGGTGCTTTGGTTAAGTTTTAGCTAGTTTTATTTTAGTTTTGACCTAGTTTTGTCTAGTGAAAGATTAAGGTCTAGCCTGAGGTTTTGTGCCTATATTAGGGTCCTATGAGTGTTTAGTGACTAAGATTAAGTCCTAGAAGGCTTATACTAAGTGGTGGTAGCTTGTGGGAAAGTTTTGGGAAGGTTTGACCTAGTTTTTGGGACTTGTAAACCCTAGTTATGGTTTTGTGCTTAAGGGACTTGTACCTAAGTTCTAGGGAGTTGTACTATGGTCTAGGGAGTCTAAGATATCCTAAAGTTATTATAGTAACTTATACCTAAGCCTTGAACACTTTCAAACTAGTTCAGATAAGCAATTAGGGTTTTAAAGATAACTGTAAACACATATGGTGCAATTATGGTTTTGTTAGGGTTTCTAATAGATATAGTATCTTAGAGTGATAGATTACTTAGTGTATTAGTGTTTATAACCTAGACTTGATATACCTGGATGTTTATAGGAGGTAAACATAGTGGTGTTGTGGATAGGTAGATACGTGAGCAGGTCTAAGAGTCATATAGGTAATAGAGATGTAATAAAGAAACTTTTTTACTCGAGAAAATGATATAGGCATTTCTAATCTTAGAGGGTGCTTACTGAGGGCCTAAGTTAAGTTAGTGAGGCATAGCTAACCTAGGGGAGGCTTAGTTGGGAAGTTAGTGGGTTACTACATGTTAGGATGGATGGACCAGATGAGGCTGTCACAGGAGATGTAGGTGACATGAGGGAAGGGGCTATTCCTACTACTACTAGCTTAGATTTAGAGCAGGATAGGGATAACATAAGTAAGACCCCAACCTTGGCAACATCTAATGTGGAAGGTTTTAGTGGACCTGAAGCAGGTGATGGTAACCCTAGCCACATGGAAAATATAGGGAGCTCAGATGATCAAACAAGGTTTGATGTTGGGTTTATATCCATTGATTCACCTCTCGGGTCAGGTAACACAGACCGAAGTGATGAGGATAGATTTGAAACAAAGGAATTGATGGATACCACAACTATACAAAATGACATTTCCAGTGATCCACCTCTCGGACCAGGTAATACAGGTCGAAGTGGTGAGGATAGAATGAAACAACTTGATGAATTGATGAAAAGATGTACCAACTTGGAATAAAAATGCACAAATTTGGAATCCAAGGTTCTTGATCTTCAACAACTCACTGCTTCTCAAGCCAAGCAAATCAAAAAATTGAAGCAAAGAGTCAATATTGGAAGGTCAACCAAGGTCAAGAACCACTAAGTACAAAAGATTAAAGAAAGTTGGAACTGCTCAAAGGGTCAGCTCTTCTGAAGGAAATCAGAGTTTGGGGGAGGATGCTCCCAAATAGGGGAGGAATGAGACATTAGGTTCAGGGGAGGCTGTGAATGTTGCTGAGGGTGAAAATATTCAAGATGAGAATATGGGTAATGAAATGGAGATTGATAGTGATGATAATGTTGCTGAGTTTGTGGTTGCTGATATGGAGGGTAATGCAATAGTTATGAAGCCTGAACAAATTGTGGAGAAGCTAAAGACTTTGGAGCCTGAACAGCTAGTGAAGGTTGCTTGAGTAATAGCTGGCTCAATCAAAGATATGGGAAAACACTTGGGATATTCTACTGCTCAAGATGTTCCTGCTGCTAGTGTTCAAGAAACAGTTGCTAGTATTGTTGTAGAGGTTGCTCAAGTTGATTCTACTGCTGCTCAAACTGCTACTAGTGAAAAGATTAAAGAGATCGATTCTGCTGCTGGTACAAATGTAAAGGATTCTACTACTACACAGGATTCTACTGTTGAACCAAGAAAGAATGATGTTGCTGCTATACCAAACATAGTTTCTATTGCTCTAAGTTTTGAAGATGATGTCTCTATGGCTGAAGTAATGATTTTTCTGAAGACATCAAAGGATCAAGAAGCAGAGAAACAACAAAAAGCTACACAACCACAACAACCACCAAAATTACCACAAATCCCAAGACCACCTGTTAAAGGTGTAGTGATAAGAGAACCTGCACTTCCTGTCAAGAAATCTACATCTGTTTCTTCAAGTACTGACAAGGGAAAGGGCAAGATGGTTGAAGAACCTGAGCTTGACTCAGATGATAAAGAAATTGACTTGAATGCAATTCCTTTTCATTATTGGCCTAAAGAGAAACAGCTAGAATTCAATGAAGCTGCTGCTTTAAAGTATCAAGAAGAAGAAGATCAAGCTGAACAAGAACTTCTTGAGAAAGAAAGACTACAAGCTGAAAAGGAAGCTACTACTAAGAAGGACTATGAGGCTTGGGAGGCTGAAAATATTAGGATGGATGCAGATATTGAACTCTCTTAGTCAAGATTGAAGAAGAGGAAGTACCAAAGTTTGATGTTGGAGCTTCGTTGAAAGAGTTCATGGATAAGAAGCAAAAAGAATATAATGTTGAAAGAAAAAGGAGAAAGATTCTCAGAGGTCCAACTGCCCTTCAAAGAAGAAAAGGTTATGAGCAATACTTGAAAGACATGAAGGGGTGGAAACTTGTACAGTTAAAGAAATTCTCTGATACTAAGATCTTTGATATGTACCAAAAGGCAAAAAGAGAAACAGAATCCTTCATAGCTATTGGGTCAAAAGAAGATGAAGACAGGATTGCTGAAATAAATAAGAAGTTGGATGCTGAGAAAGTACAAGAGGTAGAGAAAGTGCAAGAGGCTGAAAAAGTTGAAGAGCCTAAGAAAGTTGAAGAGCCTGAGAAAGTAGTTGAGGCTGCTGAGGTAGAGAAAGACCAGGTAACTTCTCCTAGTATTGGTGTTAAGAGACCAGGTTATAAGCAGAAGACTTTTGCTAGGAAGAGGAGAAGAGTAGCTGTGGAGAAAAGCTCAAAATCTGAAAAAGAAGATGAAACACAGGCTGATGAGGAAGATGGATCCGATGATGATAGAAAGGGAGTGATGGCTCTCACAGTCCTTTCAACACACACAGAACCAGAAATCATAAATGTTGTTCCTTTAGGAGCAAAACATCCAATTCTGAAGTATATTGTTGCAATAAGAGAAGGAAATATAGTGATGTGGGCATTTCAAAGAACAAATAACTTATGGACTCACTTTATTTCCTTTGAGCAGATGTTGTATTTCATGGATAGGGATGATGTATGTACTCTCTAGAAGCTCTACAAGGAGAAATATGGTGATAATATTCCAGGAGAGGTTTAGGAAAGGGTGATTTATGGTAGTTTGAAGGTTATGTTTGAACCAACTGATGGTGACCTAGAGTGGAAAACATTGAAGACTAGAAAGGTTCTTAAATGGTATTTCTATCAGTCTTGTGGTGTACATGCTTTAACAGTTGGAGGGTCAGTCATCTATATCTAACAGAGAAAGATTATCCTATGTTAAACCTTCATACGCAAATCCTAAATCAGATGTTGCAACCTGGTATGTTACACTTACAAAGAGATTTTGATGATCAAGCTTTCAATTTGCTAACTAAGTATGAGAAGAGACTTAAGAATAAGTGTGTTTTGAAGCATCCTCCTGGTGTTTGTTTATGCTTTGAAGAAACTTGATGATTTGGAGAGCAAATATCAAGTTTAAGGGAGGATTGTTGGGTTTTGAGATTCTGCTGCTCAGTTGCTAACTGGAAAATACACTAAGTGTCATACTAATGCTAGTAATAGAGATTGATCTACTACTGAAGAATACTATTGTTGGAGTTCCATGATACTGCTTCTAGAGTTATATTCTACTGCTCAAGTGATAATATTGTATACGCGTTTTGTATTCATAGAAAAGATATTATCTTGTGTACTAAGTTATTGTAAACCGACTAGGACTCCTTAGTCTATAAAAGGAGATTCCTAGGGTTAGAGTTTTGTACGTATTAAGTTTAAGTCGAATCACTTCAAGGTTGTAAAACCCTAGTATTGTTGACTGCTCTTATATTTAATATATGAAGTGTTGAGTGTGAAATCATTGTTTTATTGTTCTTCTTAAGTTAAACATTACATTCCGCATTCTGTTTAAAGTTACAATTCTAAGTCAGGTTCTATAAGATCGATTTGCTCAACTTGGATCAACAAAAGTCATGACGATGTGCATTGCCCTCAATGATCAGATCTTGACAACCCAGACAGCATACCAAATCGTTTAACCAAAACAAATGATACTTGGGACCCGTACCAATAGTTTCACTTCCACATTAATCAATACTGATACCAGGATATCAACCTGATTACGAGTGCCTGGGGGTGGAAATAAGCCGAGTTGCTCGTGAAAAGCTCGGGATTGGATTGGTAAAAAGCTCAACGAGCTGAACCTAAACGAGCTTGTGCACAAGTTGCGGGCCTTGCGGCTCATTTATAGCATTATTTAAATGTTACACATATAATGCGTTATGAATTTGTATTATAGGCGAGCTTATTAACAAGCTCAATAAAAAGCTTATTAACGAGCTCAAAATAGATATACTATGATCCGAGCTCGATTCGAACTTTAGTTTTTTATTGGTGCTTTGATAAAACGAGCCAAGCCCGAGAGTATATAATATAACACAAGCCAAGCTCAAGCTTAAAAATAAGGCTCAAACTGAGCCGAGGTCTGGCAAGCTCGGGCTCGACTCATTTCCACCTCTAGGAGTGCCGTCAGTATATGATTAGAAGTTGGAAACAATTAAAGATATATGTTTGTTTGGAGACAAAATTACACGGATGGTCCCTGTGGTTTACTCAGATTGGAAGTTTAGTCCCTAAGTCATTTTAAGTACACCAGAAATACCTATTTTTGAAACTTGTCACACATTTAGTCCCTAATTTGGATGGTCCATTAAGTTATTTGCACCGTTAGTCCTTCGTTAATATTTTTTGCACCGTTAGTCCTCATTTTTTGCACCGTTAGTCCCTCCCGTTAATATTTTGCACCGTTATCAATCTTTTTACGTTTTCGTCCATTTTTTAACGTTCTCGTCCATTTTTTTAACGCTTTCATCTATTTTTTTACGTTTTTATCAATCCTTTTGCGTTTTCGTCCATTTTTTTACGTTCTCGTTCGTTTTTTTTAACATTTTTGTCCATTTTTTTACGTTCGTCCCTGTTTTCTTATATTTTTATCTGTTTTTTTTACGTTTTCGTCCGCTTTTTTACGTTTTTGTCTGTTTTCTTATATTTTTATCCGTTTTCGCTATTTTTTTACGTTTTCGCCTATTTTTTATGATTAGGTAAGTATACTAAAAGAAAATTTGACATTTGATAAAAGTGTTTCTGTGTCGATTTTGACCCCTTTCTGATCTGAATCATCAAAAGTGTAAAACATGAAAGTTGTCCGGAATGATGTTTTACATCAAGACTCGCGAGATTTTAACCAGAAAATGGAAAATAAGGGCTGCTTACTACCAAAACTTAAGCCATTTTTTTATCAAATTCATAACTTATAAACTTATAAACTCTTATAAATATTTGTACTTGTGTAAATCATCAAACTTATTTGAAAAAACGAACAAGATAAAAACGGATTAAAATGTATGAATGTGAAAAAAGTGACAAAAAATGTAAAAATTGACAAAAACATATAAAAACGTGAGAAAAACGGACGAAAACGTAAAGATATTCATATAGTTTTCTCCTCTAAGACATATACACTAGTCGGTGAGCCCGATTTGATATATAACGAACGAATGATAACGAACGAAAATGGCTTAAGTTTTGGTAGTAAACAGCCCTTGTTTTGCATTTTGCAGGTTAAAATCTCATGGGTCTTGATGTAAAACATCGTTCCGGACAACTTTCGTGTTTTATTCTTTTGATTATTCGGACCAGAAATGGGTCAAAATCATGATTTATAATCGATACAGAAACATTTTTATCAAATGTCAAGTTTTCTTTTAAAATACATACCTAAAAAAAAAAAAAAAAAAAAAAAAAAAAAAAAAAAAAAAAAAACTTAAAAAAAATGGACGAAAACGTTTATAAACATAAGAAAACAAACGAGAACGTAAAAAAGCGGACGAAAACGTAAAAAATGGATAAAAACAGACGAGGATGTAAAAAATTGACGAAAACGTAAAAAATAAACGAAAACGTTAAAAAACGGACAAAAACGTAAAATGATTGACAAAAACGTAAAAAAAAATAAACGAAAATGTTAAAAAAAAAACGTACGAGAATGTAAAAAATAGACGAAAACGTAAAAAGATTGACAACAGTGCAAAATATTAATGGAGGGACTAACGGTGCAAAAAATGAGGATTTTTTTAGAAAATGAGTACTAACGGTGCAAAAAATATTAACGGAGGACTAACAGTGCAAATAACTTAACAAATAAACTAACGGCTCATCCAAATTAAGGACTAAATGTGTGACAAGTTTCAAAAATAGATATCTTGGTGTACTTAAAATGACTTAGAGACTAAACTTGCAATCCGAGTAAACCACAGGGACCATCCGTGTAATTTTGTCTTGTTTGGAAGGTAGTCAATTTCACTGACTAACAAGCACTAAGCTGCACATTCTACAAGTTCTAAGGGTGAGCATTCCGACCGTTTGGACCAGACCGACCGACCGGACCGATCGAAAACCGGACCGACCGAAGGACCAACGGTCCGGTCTGGGATTTTTCATTAATTCGGTCCTCGGTCCGGTCCGGACCGACCAAAAAACCGAAAAAACATGCCAAAATCTTACCTAATTGGACCGGACCGAGACTGGACCGACCACATTCGGTCCGGTCTCGGTCTATGGTTTTTCCCAAAGTCGGTCTTGGCCGGTCCGGTCCGGTTTGGTTTTTGGACCGTGATCACCCCTGCTCAACACAACCAAATTCTTATAAAATGCTAATATCGCTTAAAAACATTTTTCTAACATATTACCTAGAAATCTAAAAATAACTGAGCAAAACTTAAACGTTAGCTGCATAATGAACAGGGATCATGATAGATAAATGTCTTGAAACATTAAAAGTGACAAATACTTCATCCAAAAAGGAATATTGGCAGAAGATTTGAAACCTGTGATACGATAAATGTCTTCAACATGACAAACTTTAAAATTGGATCAAACCAAAACCATAATCTCGCGATAACTTAATCCTTAACAAAAACCAATCTCATAAGACATAATTTCTTTCAAGCCCTAGCCTAAAATAGCATTAGATCATCAAAATCTCGAGATTTAATAGAAGAAACCAAGCACTTTCCCACCGACGTTCTTCCTCCTAGCCTCTTCATGGTCCATAATTCCAGCTGAAGTAGTCAAGACAATGTACCCAAACTGCAAATTACAAGTGCTAGAAATATCAGCAAGTGTGCAACACCACCAAATAGTGAAAATAAATACCAAGTGATGCAAAGATTCAGTGAGGATCGTTTTAAACAAACAGGGTATTCTTGTCCAAAATACATGAAAAAAATGAATGTCGGATCAATGAATACAAAAGGCAATACTCTGTATTACTAAATTATCACTTTAAATCTTTAAACATAATGATTTAGGAAGTTGTATGAGTGTCACATTTAGATATAAAAAGTAGAAATTATAGAATTCAAACCTGTCTTGAAGGTAGAAGCCTAGCGGTCCATGGCTCAATTTCCTTAACACCAACATCAAAACGTGGGCTGATGACACCACATTTGTTCAAACGCCCATTCAATTCAACAACAATCTTTCCTGATCTGTGGTCATCAACATACTCAAACTCACCAATATAACCTGCACCATTAATTATAAAATTCCGTTATCAAAGAGAATAAAAAATATAATGTGAATTTGATCAAAGTGTAGCACTTATGATATTAAAAAACAGGACGACAAAAGCATACCATGTTTCTGCATGACCATAAGGAACTTAATGATCACTTTTGAGGAAGGCCTGATCATCACTTGCCTCTTGCCCCTCTTCTCAGCATTGTACATGCTCTTAAGAGCGTCATTCAAAACGCTGACTCTCACCATCCTCACAAAATAAATATGCTGCAAAAACAAACCCCAGCAAACAATAAATAATCATAACAGTTGAAAAGATTGAAACAACACATAGATTCCTCATGACCTCGAAAACAACACAAACATTTGTGCCCAATACTCTATAAACCTTAATGTCAACACAACAACCCATGAACACAGAACACCTAACATGGTTTCTACATAGCCCAATTGCACAAACGACATCATCCGGAATTCATTTAACTAGTAGGTGTTTGACTTAGCTTATTAAGTGGCTTTATAAGCTTTTGTAAATCCCAAAAGCCCTTGAATTGCTTACATAAGCTCATAAGCCAACAAAATAAGCTAAGACAAACACTCCCTTACACAGCAATTATATCTATCAGCCCTAAAAATATGTGTGCACCAACAATCCAAGAACGCACAAAGTAAGACAAACAAAAATGATCCACTTGATAATTCCAAAAATATTCACCTCAACTAATTAAAAACAAATAAGTTAGTGACAACCAACAGCTAGACACAAAAACCAATCACTATGTTTCAAAAAGCATACAAATGATTCAACATAACTTCCAATTTGCACAGCTCAAAGTACATTACCAAAACATCAAATTAGCCAATAAGCTTATATGTAGCTTATGAGCTTATCTGTGTTTCGGCTTATATTTCATAAGCCCTAATTTTCCGGCTTATTTCGAGACTTGTGGGCTTATATTATAAGTTTTTATAAACTTATATAAGCCCACAAGTCTCAAAATAAGCTAGAAATAAACTTATATAAGCCCACAAGTCTCAAAATAAGCTAGAAAATAGGGGCTTATGAAATATAAGCCGAAACACAAATAAGCTCATAAGCCACAGATAACCTTAAACAAACACCCCCAAAGTTTATATATGGGCTTATGACATGTCGGCTTATATTTCGCAAAGCATTTTTTCAGCTTATATAACTAATTTCTCATCTTTAAATCATAATAAGCTCATGATCCAGCAAATAAGCTATAACAAAACACCCCATAACTGTTAAAAATATTTTTATTCAAATAATCAACAACAACAACATAAATAAATTAAAAACATCACATTATTAAACTTAACCTACAGAAACATAACTAACGATGCAGACAATAAACAAACATTAAAACAAAATCAAATAATAGAAGTGATCTGATTGGTGTTTATACCTGGAAGCAAAAATGGGTGCTGCTGCGGCGACTGCTGCTGGTTAGTGAGGAAGAGGCGTAAAATGAAGCTAGGGTTTTGAGTTTTATATAAACCCAATACATAATTTACAAAGCCCAATTCCTTGTCCATGGGTCAAAGCCCACTCAATTAGTCCGTCCCATTTTAAGTAAACAGCAAATGACTAATATACCCATCAATCCCTTTTTATAACCATTTTAAGGGCCGTTTGCTTTATGGGTTTTGTACAATGGGTTTAGACTCCATAAAATAAAGCATTCGTAAAACCTTTGGTGATAACGCTTTTCACATTAGATTTCTGACAAATCTCACTTAACATATTCTATTGCTTCTGTATAAATATTTTTTTCTTATTATTTTTTGTTTTTATGAGTAAACGATAGCTTTTATAATGTATACTTGTTGTCCCAAAAATAAGACTAAACCCATCTACGATCCAAACGTGCCTTTAAAATGCTTATTTTTAAACCCCTTCTTTTAATCGACTCGGTTGAGTTTTGGGTTTTCGATTCAATCAACCGGCTTCTCTAGTTCAACTGATTGTATCAGTTGGGTATACATGGGTTTTAAAGCATTGGCTTTTAGACTTGAAATTTAGATTGATGACATGCTTTTTAACTTTTGGATTTAAGTGTTTGAATTTGCTTGTTTTACACTTTATGATTACCGTCACAACTTGCTACCAAAAGCTTTTACAAATCACGAATGATAGAACTAGCAATTGTTGTTAGTTTTGTCAAACATAAATAAAAGTATTTGTACATGACGAGTTAGGATCAAATAAGAAGAAAATTAAAATAAGAATGTTAGGATCATATTTTATTTATAGAAAGTGTCGGTCATTAATATTATGTAATAGGTTGCATTATAATATCATTATGATGAAGTTTATGCGTAGTATTCATGTTTTGTAAAAGTCTAAGAGCCATTAATGTAATAATGTAAAAAGATAAGTGATGCCCTAGACTACTAGTATAAATACTCTTGTAATACCTCATTTTGAGGTTGGTGCTCTTAGTAATATCAAGGTTATTAGTTTCACACACTAGGAGTTCCCTCCCACTCTCTCTCTCTCTCTACTTACTTTCTATCTCTAGATTTAGGCATGATTCACAAGTGATTTAGGTTGTTCTACGGTCCTACAAGTGGTATCAATCGCCTAGGGATAATTTTAGGTTGTTTTAGATCGTTTTTTGGTGAAAAATCGGTTTTTTTTTTTAGTATCAGTTATACTGTTCATCGCCAAAATAGCGAGTTAGCAAATTTTTTTATCGAGTTTGGCTGAACTTAGCGAGTTAGAACTTTCAGTTCTAGCGAGTTAGGGTTAATTTTTTGGCGAGTTAGGAAGTCTATCTGGCGAGTTAGCTTCTGAATTTCGAGTTATGTGTGGCTTTTAGCGAGTTAGCTTTAATATTCTATCGAGTTAAGTTTTATATTGGCGAGTTAGCCTTGGTTCCTTATCGTTCATCGAGTAAGGATTTTTATTTGGTTAACACTAAACGAAACGCTGCCGAAATTTCATTGGCTTATCGAGTTAGAAACAATATCGAGTTAGAGCAGTTTTCAAGTTAGACAATATTTACCGAGTTAGAGCTATTTCGAGTTAGACAACAATTACCGAGTTTGAGCAGTTTCGAGTTAGACATTTACCGAGTTACAACTTGTACCGAGTTTGAAGTAGTACCAAGTTTCAAGTTGTTCCGAGTTAGAAACAAGAAATCATACCGAGTTAAAAAAATAATAAATAAAAATAAATAAATAATTTACGCGAGACTAAACGTTCAATTTTACAGGAGACTAAACGTTCAATTTTTACGCGAGATTCAAATTTTGGTATAACATTGAAAATTTTGACCCGAAATTCAAATTTTTAGGCCAAAATTCAAATTTTTTCGGTAAAATTTGGCGTCAAAATTTTAAAAACTCAAATTTTTCTAGTAACCTTAGAATTGCATTTTATAGTGATTTTCAAATTTTGAGAAAGAAAATTTTCATACTCAATTTTTGGTGGGAAATTACGAAATCAATAAGATTAACCGAGAACGAACTTTCAAATTCACCAAAACATCTAATCTACAACAACAACCTTTGTTATCTTTCAAAAGATCCTCAGAACAACGTTTCACTTTGAATTCAAATCATGGCAACTCAACAAGACATTCATGCTGCCGGTGCCGAAAATTGACCTCCAATGCTTGAAAAATGTGGATATCTTCCATGGACAAGCCGCATGCTTCGTTACATCAAAACAAATACCGATGGTAAATTAATGATCAACTCCATTACAAATGGTCCATTTAAGCCAAGACAAGTTCAAGTTGAAGGTAATCCAAATACAACACCTCCTACTCTACCATTCGTGCGTGAACAAACAGAAGCAGACTACACGGATGAAGACAAGAGGCAGATCGCCGCTGATGATATGGCAATGCATTTAATCCAACTTGGATTACCACGCGAGATCTTTGTTGCGGTCGACAGCTGTGAAACTGCTTTTGATATGTGGGAACGAGTTAGAAGGATATGTCATGGAACAGAGATTGGGCAACAAGACGTTGAGAACAAACTTCTAACTGAATGGGAGAACTTTACATCCACTAAAGGTGAACAGATTGAATCCTACTACACAAGGTTTTGCACTTTAATGAATGAGTTAATCAGAAACAAGTTGACACCATGAACAATTGCAACAAACATCAAATTCATCAATAACCTTCCAGAAGAATGGGGTCGTTATGTTACAATTGTCAACCAAACAAAGGATTTACATAAGGTGAATTATGATCAACTCTATGATTTTTTGAAGCAAAACCAAGCTGAGGCTAATGAAGTAAGGAAAGAAAGATTGGCAAAGAATCATGATCCTTTTGCATTACTACTACACCAACACCGTTTTCAGTGAACACACAACAACCATCATCATCTTCCACTCACAACTACATGCAACCATCATGCATTCAACAACCAACACCGGTCTACTAACAACAGTTCTACCCACAGCAACAACAACAACAATACCCACAGTTCCAAGAACCCGAATTCACTGACAATGATGAAGCTACTACAACCTTGACACAAGCGTTTGCTTTTCTGACAAAGGCATTCCAAGGACGTTATTCTACACCAACTAACAACAACCAAAGGATTTCATCGAACACTCGCAACAAGCAGATTGCTCAGCCGAGTTTCAATATGGGCAACGGAGGCCAAATGGTTGGAGTTTATGGGAATCAGCAGAGATATGCTACTGGATTTAATATGGGTAATCAGAATATGCAGAATGCAGGTCAGTATGCAGGGAATCAGATGGGTCAGCTTGTTGGAAATCAGAGGGGTCAAAATGTTGGTAATCAGGCAATGGGTAATCAGAATAGGAATGTTGCAGCTCCAGTTGTTGGGAACCTGGGAAATGTAAATCAGGGTAATCCGGTAAAGTGTTTCAACTGTCAGGGTGTAGGTCATATGGCAAGGAACTGTCGTACTAAGCCGAACAAAAGACACACAGCGTACTTGCAGAAAGCATTGCTGTTGGCACAAAAGAATGAGGCAGGGTTTCAGTTGAACGCAGAGGAGAATGATTTTATGGCTCTTATGGATGACATGGAAGACAGAGAGGATATCGATGCGAACTGCATATTCATGGCGAATCTTCAGGAAGCTAAGTATGACACAGATTCTGACACACTTCCTGTTTATAACACCAATGCACCATCTGAGGTATCCAATTTCAACATATGTCACAATAATGATATGTTTGATATGTCTCCTCATGAGGAACAGCATTCTGAGAAACTAGCATCTAATTATGATACATACCTGGACACGCCAAGTAGTAGTAATACTCCTTCAGCAACTCCAGATGTGAATTATAATGGAGGCTTTGTTTCACAGCATGCTGAGAATGATGAGGAAACACGTGCTTTGTTTGAATCATTATTGAATAATTGTCGTATTGAAATTGAGAATGTGAAAAAGGTCAATCGCGATGTTAAGGCCGCGAATGTTAAATTGACCGCTGAGCTTGAGAGTTACAAGGAAAACGTTAAAGCTTTTGAATTTCATAACAAAAGATTGTCTGAAATAGAAACTGGTTATCAAAATTCCGTTTCAAGGGAAAAACTTTTGCAAATCAAGTTTGATACACTTGATGTTAATTCTTTCAAGAAGATAAAAGCTTTAAACGCGGAAATTTCTTATTTGCAAAACCAACTCTCTAAACAAAAATCAGCTAATTCCAATCTTGAAAAAGAAAGGGATGAGTTGAAAAAGGAATTTGCAAAAAAAGAAGATAAACTTTTGGAAGAAATCGTAGAGTTAGAACACATGATTGCACATCTAGAAGAATTAGTGGTTAAGTCGGGTCAGTCAAGTCAAACAATGAAAATGATTTCAAATCAAACTAATCCGATTTATCATACAAAACACAAAATGGCTCTTGGTAACAACACCCCTTGTAATCTCAAGAAAGCTTAGGAAGAACAGAATGTTTTGTATAATGGTAATGTGATTTACACCAAACACGATCCTCCTGTCGTTCGGGATTCTTTGCAAACGATGGAACTTGTCGAAGAGAGCATAACCAAAATGAAACAAAAGGATTTGAAACCAATTGATTACAACAAATTGAACAAACTTTCGGGAATTACTTTTGTTCCACTGATGAGGCGAAAAATGATCCGTTTTTAGGGGGTCATTTAAGCCCGGAATTGAATTTATTTGATCGAATATTGCCCTAAATCATTCCTTTTTTGATTTTAGGTACTTTTGGAGTGAATTCTGGAAAAGGAAGCATTTTGGACGTTTTTGGAGCATAAAAGTGAAGAAAACGGCAAAGTTTTAATTTTCCTTGCTGGGAACAGTACCTGACGGCGTCGAGAGCATTTTGATGACGGCGTCAAGAGCAAAAGTGGTGACGGTCCAGTAGAAATGTGACGGCGTCAAAGCATGGCCGTCAAGAGTAAAAGTGGTGACGGCCCAGAACAACATTACACATGACGGCGTCAAATCTGGATCTAGGCAATCCGATTTTATTATGGGCGGCGGGTTGAAGGCGTCAGAAGTTTCTTCTTGACGCCGTCACCTTAGGAAATCTATATACAGTCTTTGTAATTTTCATTCTAAAGGGGAGGACACTTTTAGGGATGAGTTGAATAAACCCTAGCTCGGCTTTTACAGTATTTTCAAGGGTTTTCACCCCTTGAAACCTTTCATGTGCAATTAAGATAAGTATCCTTTCAATTCATTCAATATGTCTATGTGTTGTTTGAATATATCTTACGCTTGTCTTGATTTTAACATGCTAGGCTAGATCTCTTGTGTGTTTGCTTAGATGTAGTGAAACCTAGATGTTGATTATAGGTTGATTGCTTGTTTATAGTTGTAATGGATGAATGATTTCGATGTTAGGCTTAAGAAAACTAGCAGACTTCCATAGTGTAACTTGCTTGAACGTCTTAAGAAACATGAACCAATGCGTACTAAGGTTTTTATGGTTGTATTTAATGCATGAGCAAATTCTAGTGATCCCATGTTAGGAGCTTCTTGCAGGCTCGACATAGGAGTGAAGTAGGAGCTTATAGAGTTGGGGAAGTACGTACGCCACCCCACGACTGGTATTAAGGAATATAACCCGTCATCCACGCAACTGTAACAAACTATCAACCTGTAAAAGATATACAGGGAGTAATGAAATCTAAGTAAACACAACTTTCCCATTTATTGTTCACACCACTAGTTAAATTAGCTTTATTTTCATTTTTGTTATTTTATTTTGATTGCATCTTAGTTATTGGGTTAGTTGACTAGCAACTAATTCCGCCCACTCTTCCAAAACCCGAGATTTTTACTTGCTTTCCATAAAATATAAAAATACAAAAAGAATCATCCTTCACCTCTAGACCTAGTTTTTAGGCTTTCTAATCCTAGCGACACTATTCCTGAGTTGAACGATCAATCCCCCGGTACTTGTCACTATACTATACTACAACGATCAGGTACACTGTCTGGTGGGGGTTGTAAGCTTCTCGAGATCCCTCGAGAGGTAAAGCCTGGTGTAATTCCCATGCATCATCCACAAACAGAACCATCTGTGTTTTCAATAAAACGACCATTTGCGAAATTCTTTTCTAAAAAGATAGTTGTTTCCAAATCTCTTTCAAAAATGGAACAAATGTCCTCTAACAACACTTTTAATACAAGTGAGGCTAGAGACATTCTTGATGACATTAAAAAGAGAATTCAAGAACTTCAAAATATTGTTAAATCTAAAACTACTATCAGTATTAACAACTTGCATTCTAGTTTTCATATCGAACAGAAAAAGGTGTTTGAAAACGAAATTACTATCCCACTGAATAACATCAGTGCGAGGGTAATTCATTTTGAAAACGCTTTCTTAAAAGAAACGGCCGATTTTGTCAAGGACCACAAATCCCTGGTAAAACAAGCTAATGAAACTCGTGAAAACATGAATATTTTGGAAAGGTTAAATGATTCTCTCTTCGAAGCAGTTCTGTCTACTGATATAATGTTTATCATCATACAAACATATTCGGTTCAAGACGATGAAAAACTGAGAGCTGAGACCTCCGAAATTGTTTCCAAATATGAAAATGCTCTTATAAAGCTTGAAAAAGAAAATGTGTCATGTTTTAAACAACTTGATCGGAAAAAAGAAGAATGCAAGTATGACAAATTGTCGTAAGAGCGTGCCTTCAAGAACATGAAAGAGCAAAATGATCTTTTGAGGGCTCAGCTTGAAAGTCAAAAAAGGAAGGGTGAGGAAACTAAGTTTGCAAAACCATCGACTTCGGCGAAACCAAATGTTTCAAACACGGTTCAAAAACCAAAAATGTCAATTTCACGGTTTGCGCCAAAAGTCGATGAGAAAAAGAATTTGACAAAACCAGTCACTCCAACACCCTTGCCCAAGAAAAGTGATAATGAAAAGATTGTTGATAAAGGAAAAGCAGTTGTCGTAACACCAAAAGTGATAACACCTGGCCTTTTTAGGATTAGTCCCACTAATGCGTCTGCCTCCACATCTAAGACTTATGAGGGCAAAAAGGATAATTCTAAAGAATCTAGTGATGCTAAAAAGGACAACAATATAAATCCTAATGCGTGTGCCTCAACTTCTACAGGATTAGAAAGCACCTCTAGGAGCAACAGACTAAAGCCTAGGAGCAATACAAGGAACAATAGAGTCTCGCCTGCCTTTAAGAGTAGTTGCAAGAATAAAGTTGAAGAAGTAGAAGAACACCCTAGGAATTTATCGCTTTCTATTAAGAGACATATTTCATCTGAATGTAATGTCGAGTGTACTGGTTCTAATGCATGTAATGACACTGTTTGTTTAATATTCAAGAAATGTTTAATTAATGATGTTCATGATGAATGTGTTTCTAAGAATGTGAATGTTACGCCTGAACAGAAGAGCGTTTCGAAAGGTCCTAGTGCAAAATCTAGATTTGTTGGAAACCTAATTAAAAGAATTAGGAACACCACTAACAGTCGCACGCCTAGGAGCTATCTTAAGCATTGTGTTTGGATTCCAACGGGTAGAGAATTTATACTCAAGGATGGCAAATTAGAAATAGTTCAAGCTAAACAAGTAGCAACTGTCTATGAGTGTGATTTTGATTGTACCCCTAACCCCATGGAACCAAATTCAAAACGGTTTCCAAATACAAACTCTTCTGTTCTTGGCAGGTTATCGAAATATGTCTTTGGATCGTCGACTCGGGTTGCTCCAAGCACATGACCGGGAATGTAAAGCTGCTGATCAATTTCATCTGGAAATTCATGGGAACTGTACGCTTTGGTCATGATCATGTAGCAGCTATTCTGGGTTTTGGAGATCTTCAGTTTGGGAATTTTTTAATCACTCGAGTTTACTACGTCGAAGGATTGGGACACAACTTGTTTTCAGTCGGGCAGTTTTGTGATGCAGATTTAGAAGTTGCATTCAGGAGAAACACGATTTTTATTAGAAATTTGGTTGGTGATGATCTCTTAACTGGTAATCGTAGTACAAACTCGTATGCTATCGACATCAACCAAATGGCTTTTACATCACCAATTTGTCTTATGACAAGGGCAACCGAAATTAAGTCCTGGCTGTGGCATAGACGTTTATCCCATCTCAATTTCGACACCATCAACAAGTTAGCCAAAGACAACATCGTCAACGGTCTTCCTAAGTTCAAATACACCAAGGATCATCTATGTCCATCATCCGAACAAGGAAAAAGCAAAAGAGCATCATATAAACCTAAAACCGTACCTAGTTCGGAAGCAAGGTTACATTTGTTGCACATGGACTTATGTGCCCCAATGAGAGTTGAAAGCATTAATGCGAAAAAGTATATTCTTGTTATCGTTGATGATTATTCAAGATATACATGGGTAAAGTTTTTGAGATCAAAAGACGAAGCACCAGGCATCATCATCACCTTTCTGAAGCGTATTCAAGTTCTACTTCAAGCTCCAGTAAGGATTGTAAGAACAGATAATGGCACAGAATTCACAAATCAGGAGTTAAGAACCTATTTTGAAGATGTTGGAATCACTCACCAAACATCAGTTGTTAGAACTCCACAGCAGAATGGGGTAGTTGAAAGAAGAAACCGAACTCTTGTGGAAGCTGCTCGCACAATGCTAATTTATTCTAGTGCACCACTATTCTTATGGGCTGATGCTGTAGCCACTGCTTGTTTTACTCAAAACTGATCCCTAATCCATCCAAGATTCAATAAAACCCCATATGAGCTTTTGAACAACAGGAAACCAGACATCTCTTACCTTCACGTATTTGGCGCTTTGTGCTATCCGACGAACGACAGAGAAGTTAAAAGCTAAGGGTGATATTGGAATTTTCATTGGATATTCAGAAAACTCGAAGGCATTCAGGGTGTATAATAGAAGAACAAAAAGGATAATGGAGACGATGAATGTGAAGTTTGACGAGATTTCACAAATGGCTTCTGAGAGATACACTCTAGAACCCGCGCTTAATCCAATGGCTTCTAATCAAAACAGATTAGGACCCACACCAAACCAGCAGACTTCTGGACATATCAGTTCAGGACTCGTGCCTCAAGGAGCTCATTCAATAAACACGGACAAACCTTCAGAACAAGAACTGGAAAATTTCTTTGAGTTAATGTTTGATGAATATTATGGTGGAACTTCGACAAATGCATCTCAACAACATTCCGCTGCACCCGCTCAAAACCATCAACCACCACCACCATCACAAGATGCATCTACAACAATCGAAGCTGAAGCACCAACTCCCTCAGCATCATCAACATCTACTCCAGCAACTCCAGTTATTGAAACTGTTCTACCAAGAGTTAATGAGCAAAACCAAAACACAAATTTTCAAGAAGAACCTACAAATAATTCAAACGATGTTGCGTTAGAAGAAGAAGAAGTATTTGAAAACCCGTTTGCAACAGACTCTGCTGAATCTTCTTCAAGGTTACAAGAACCGTCTAACACACATACGTTAAACCCAAGGTACCCTTCTACATTTAAATGGACAAAAGACCATCCAATTGAACACGTTATTGGTGAACCTTCAAAGCCAGTTCAGACGAGGAGACAACTTGCCACCGATCTCGAATTGTGCATTTACATTTGCTCAATCAGCCTCAAAGAACCTAAGAACATTCGAGAAGCAATGGCAGAATACCCATGGATTGAAGCGATGCAGGAGGAAATTCTTCAATACCAGTTACATGATAGTTGGGAACTTGTTGAACGACCACTTGATAAACGAGTTCTTGATCTCAAGTGGTTGTGGACAATGTTGCAAAAATCGGTCGAATCGGCCGATTAATCGCTGATTACTCGCTAATCGGTGATGCACCTTGTCGATTTTCAAAAATCGGTGAAAAAATCGGCCTAGGCAAAAAAATCAGAAAAAATCGGTCAAAAATCGGCCGAATCGGTCAATTTAAAAAAAAATAGAAATTTAGGCATTTTACTTAATTTGGGGATCGTTTATTTCACTTATAACGTACAATGAGCCTCATAATCAGAATTGAAGCCTTTTATTGAGGTTTGTAAACATAGAAGGCTTGGAATCAGTTAAGATCTTTAGTTTGCTCTCCAGAAATTCCCAAAACATGCAGGAAATGCCAAACCGATTAATCACCGTCTTGACCGATTACAGGCTGCAGGGTGGTCGACCGCCCGACTACCGATTCACGATTTTTGCAACATTGGTTGTGGAAGAACAAACTGGATGAGGAAATGACTGTAATTCGTAACAAAGCTCGTCTCGTGGCTAAAGGTTATCCACAAGAAGAAGGGATAGATTTCGAAGAATCATTCGCGCCTGTAGCTAGACTTGAAGCAGTCCGGATTTTCTTAGCCTATGCAGCTCACAAAAACATCACAGTCTATCAGATGGACATTAAGACAACTTTCTTGAATGGAACTCTGAAAGAAGAAGTGTATGTGAGTCAGCCAGAGGGATTCATTGACAAAAATCATCCAGACTACGTCTACAAGCTTAAGAAAGCCATTTATGGTTTAAAACAAGCTCCAAGAGCGTGGTATGACGAACTATCATCTTTCTTGCTCAAAAACAATTTCACCAAAGGAACGGTTGATGACACCTTGTTTATCAAAAAATTCAAAGATAACATTTTGATCGTTCAAATTTACGTGGATGACATAATTTTTGGATCAACCAATCCTAACCATTCAAAACATTTTGAAATCTCATGAAAAGCAAATTTGAAATGTCCATGATGGGGGAACTAAAATTCTTTCTTGGTTTACAAATACATCAATCCCCTCGTGGTATTTTTATCAATCAAGCTAAATATACAATAGAGATTTTGGAAAAACATGGAATGGAAAACTGTGATTCTGTTGGTACACCAATGGTCACTTCACCAAAAATAGGTGCTGATTTGTTTGGGAAACCCATCGATCCGAAGAAATATCGGAGCATGATCGGTTCTCTCATGTACCTAACTGCTAGCCGACCCGATATTCAATTTGTTGTTTGTTTGTTAGCACGGTTTCAGGCAAAGCCTACCGAACTTCACCTCAAAGAGGTTAAACGAATCTTTCGGTACCTACGAAGCACCATTAACATGGGACTTTGGTATCCGAAGGATTCGGGGTTTAATCTAACAGCATTTGCAGATGCCGACCATGCTGGTGATCAGGTTACAGTAAATAGTACATCAGGTGGAGCACAATTTTTGGGTGAAAAACTTGTAAGCTGGTCGTCAAAGAAACAGGATTGTACTGCACTATCAACCGCCGAAGCCGAGTATGTGTCTCTATCTGCGTGTTGTGCCCAAATTCTTTGGATGCGGACACAGCTCACAGATTATGGCTTTACTTTTGACAGAATACCTATGTATTGTGACTCAAAAAGTGCCATAGCCATCTCGTGCAATCCCGTACAACACTCAAAGACGAAGCATATCAAAGTCCGCTACCATTTCATCAAAGAACACGTGGAAGAGGGTACTGTTGAATTATTTTTCGTTAAGACTGATTACCAACTCGCCGATCTATTTACTAAAGCCCTTCCAAAAGAACGGTTTGACTATTTAGTTCGACGAATTGGCATGTGAAGCCTAACTCCTGAGGAGCTAGAACGTCTTCTCGAATCTTCTTGAAAAATGTTTTCGAAATCGCTTCGCTGTAAATATTTTTGAAAAAACAAAATACAAAATTTGAAAAACCAACAAAAACAAAAAACAAAAATATAAAATTTTCAAAAAATTCAAAAACAATATAAAATCAAAAAATCCAAAAATATTCTTCTCACGACATGTATCTCGTATAAATCAATATTCTGTACATTTCTAGAAATGTCATTCAACAATGATACGGACATGTACAAATGCTTGAACGGGAGTTCTTTTTAATGTTTTTCTAAAAACATGTCGTTTCTCAAAAGTTTCTTCACAATGGCTTTCGTATACTTCAGTACGAAACCCGTGCTTCAAAGTGAAATCTTTTCAAAACATGGGTCCGGGTTTAATAACTCGAAAAGATTTCAAATAAGGACCCGAATGATGACTTCTGATTATTTCAAATCAAGGACTCATATTTTCAAGGACGAAATCTTTTTCAAAAAGTTCGAGTCTAAACAAACGAAAAAGACTTCAAACAAAAACTCGTTTTCAAACAGAATTCTTTAGCACTTTTTCAAGATTGTTCAAAAGATTTCTCAAAATCTTTCAAATGAGTGCTCAAGATAACTCCCTCAAAACCCTTAATTGATTTTAAAAATGTTCTATCATTAAGGGAGAGTACAAAAACAAAATTGTTTCAAAGTCATGCAAAATGAAATCTGTCTTTCTCTCCAAAAGCCTTTTCTTAATCAGTTGATATCAAAAATATCACGATATGCTATTTTTGAGGGGGAGAAGACATGATTAAAAAGTGATCAAAGATGTTTAAAGTTTGTGACTGAATCTCAGAAGAGCTCGACTCAGTTAGTACCAATGAATTGACGAAGCTTAAAATGTCAGTAATCGAAAAGACTTGTCCTGGACGGGTAATAATTTCAAGCTAGTCTAACTAGTGATGTAAGCGTGTCTCGAATAGGACTTGTCTGAGTATAATGTATCGTATCGAGAGACTTTCTTTGGACTTGACCAGGACGGGTAATAACTTCAAGCTAGTCTAACTAGTGATGTAAGCGTGTCTCGAATCGGTCATGTTCGCTGAAAGTGGATCAATTCAAAAAGTGCAAACTCCTCACGCATGTGCAAATTTCTTAAAAATCCATGAGCACATGTGAAGGGGGAGTCCTTCAAAAGAAACAAAAAACTCTCAAAGTGGCAACAAAAATGTGTTTATTATCATAAACACTTTGAGAGATTTTCATAAATGGTTTCATGGCAAGTATAGGATAGTCATGGAGTTATAAGGTGACTAAGGTTAGGAAAAATCGTCCTATGATCCGCCAGAGCCGGAGTGATCTACCCAAGGACAAATCCAATAGAGTAGAATTAGAAGTCCTTAGGTATGATTGAAAAAAGGAGAAAATGAGAAAGGAGAAAGAAGGGGTTGAAGAATTAAAAAGAAAAATTATGAAAAAGGGTGAAAAGAAATAGCCCTCCATATGTTCAACCTTAGGGCAGACACCGGGTTCAATTCGTATGCTACTGGTTGTTGCTAAGGTGACACCGGTATTGAAGATAAAGACGTCATGGACCCAGTGACGCACTGCACTTAACCTTCTAGCCACTCAAGTTCTCTTAAAAGAGCTTGTTTCATTCTCACGGGGAACCGGTGTAATCTATCGACCTGTCTCTTAGAGATGGTTGATATTGAAGCAAGAGACCTATCCCTAATCTCCGCATAGGAAACCAAATGTGCACTTACCGAGTCTAGAGCCCCGAGATTCATCAGAAGATCTCATAGGAACACATGATATTTCTACATTGGTTGTTCATCATTAAGGACGCCAGATGTAAACTTAAGAGTCCTACGCAAATCTTAGCAATCTGCCGAGAATGTTTATGAGAGGATTTACTTATGTATTTTCTCAATGATTGAACGGAAATTCCTGCCAGGGTCAACATCAAGCAGCCCTGACAGCAGGTCACTTCGGTAATTCTTTATGAGTTACGCTTAGTGTTCGCGGTGGTTTCAAACGGTCTACAGTCGTGGAGTGATCCCCAGCGACTCACCCAGTCATTGAGCTACTTAGTAGGTCTTGTAAGCTCCTTCGGGAGTATCTGATATGGGAACGGCCTTGATAAGAGTTAGAAGGAGTCTTCACACTATGCTGTTGACGATCTCTAATTCCTTATCTGTAAGTACCGGTTGATTTATTGCTAACTGTTTACCTGCAGCTATACATCATCTCCATGGCAATGGATTCCACATGCTCATACATGCATCACAAAGTCAAAGGAAAGTTCTCACAAAGATCAAAGGATAGCAACAGTCAAAGAAAGATTCTACGCCAAAAAGAAGAATCTACAAAGTAAAGTAACAAAGATCAAAGTGAAAGAACAGAAACAACAAATGCATGTATCACAAAGACTTAAGACGTATGAGCATGTTGGAATGGCAGACAATCACCACAAACACAGAAGTGACAAAAGGCAGATGACATCATTGGATCACTTCAACAACAATGAAGCATGATGAACTGGAACTATGATTCATCTAATGATTCTTAAAGACGTCAGGAGCTATGAAAGTCAAAGTTTAAAGACAAAGATGATGACGTCGCGCAACCTTCAATGACTAACACTTAGGAGGGGATTGTTAGGATCATATTTTATTTATAGAAAGTGTCGGTCATTAATATTATGTAATAGGTTGCATTAGAATATCATTATGATGAAGTTTATGCTTAGTATTCATGTTTTGTAAAAGTCTAAGGGCCATTAATGTAATAATGCAAAAGATAAGTGATGCCCTAGACTACTAGTATAAATACTCTTGTAATACCTCATTTTGAGGTTGATGCTTAGGGCTGGCATAACAGGTCACACGAACCTGTTAAGGTCAAACACGAACACGACCTGTTAACTAATCGTGTCATTTTTCTCAAACACGAACACGACACGAAACTTAACGGGTGCACCTGTTAAGACTTGTTAACGACCTGTTAACATGCATATTAAGATTTTAGGGTTTCTAATTTTAAGGATTATATTTTCTGGCACCAAATACAACCAATCATCAATCCAATAACGATTACAACCACAATAACGATTACATTCAAAATAACGATTACAACCACAATAACGATTACAATCAAAATTCGAATCAAAATAAAAACAACCACCACAATATAAGTGAAAATGATTTGTAAGATAACAGAATATATTGTTGTCTTCAAAGCAAAAAATTACTTTCCATTGCAAGATTGTCTCTCAGGTAATCAAAACCGAGCTCACTATTGGTGACGTATGTGATATCGCATAAGTAATTCTGCCTCCTTTCTTCACTTGTCATATTTTCTGCCCAAATAACTCACTGTTAGGCTCATGCTTAGTTAAGTAAAAGTGAATTATTTAGCAAAACAAAAAGGTCAATGCAAGATATTACCATTTTTAACAAATAGCTTTTGGCCAAGATCAGTGGCAAGAGTATTTCACAGAGACACAACTACTGTCTTCTTCCTGAAAGATTAATAATCCAACTTCAACATAGGTAAAAATCTGATCTTAAACATTGAAAATAAATGTGGCCATTTCTACCCATTTATTTAAAATAAAGACAAATTTAGTTATGTTTTATATAAAACAGATGAAATCAATACAAATTAGCCAAAAAGTGAAACATCTGAAAGAGATTTCTTGCATACTATTATATAGTATATACTGTTAGAAAATGAGGCAATACAAGACTAACAATTAAAAAACACAATACTCATTACAAGACTAACAAATACAAATCGTACTAAAAGGTTGTTTGGATGATGGTTTTAAATTAGTTTTACAACTTACAGCACAATAATCAGTAAACTAACTATTTTTTTTTAACATAGTAAACCAACTAATTATTGAGATAAAATTATAGGCATATAACTAGTCAATCGTATAATAACCAAATTATAATTCTAGGTGTAAATTAATCATCATTCTTAAAACACATTGATACTTACTTTCAACGTAATGCCCGGCCCATCACTCTACAATCCTCAAACAAAAGAATTATTAGTATAAAAAAATAAGATATAATATATCTATCAAATCAAAATAGGATATAATATAAATCGATCCACATCTTTTGTATAATAAAATAATGAGTAAGAAACTAAGAATAAAATAGATCCATTACTGATCTATAACCAAGAAACAAAAATGAACAAACAAAACCTACCCGAGATCTCCATTACTGATCTTAATACAGATCGTTTTGACGGCACGTGTGGTAGAGATAGTTGAAGAAGAGGTCGCGGTGAGTATTTTGGTGGTGGTGGTGTGGCGTTGTGAGTGGCAGTGATGTGGTGGCGGCTAGGGTTTAGTGAGAGGCGGGAGTATATTATGGGGAAGAGATGAAATGAGAGAGAGTATATTATTAGTGAGTGGCAGTGATAAGAATAAGATTGGGTTGTGTGGGTAGGTACTGAGAGAGTAATAGTATATTATTTAGTAGGTAGTCGGTTAACAGGTCATAACAGGTTAACAGGTCTATGACCTGTTAAGACACGAAAATTAACAGGTCTTAACAGGTCTGACCTGTTAAGACACGAAACCTGTTAAGGTCAAACACGAAACCTGTTAAGAACAGGTCGTGTCGTGTCGTGTTAACAGGTTTCGTGTCAAAATTGTCAGCCCTATTGGTGCTCTTAGTAATATTAAGGTTATTAGTTTCATACACTAGGAGTTCCCTCCCACTCTCTCTCTCTCTACTTACTTTCTCTCTCTAGATTTAGGCATGATTCACAAGTGATTTAGGTTGTTCTACGGTCCTACAAAGAAAGATAAGAAGAAATCACAACCACACATATTAGATGCACCTATAAAAATAGATGCATCTCCCATTGAAAATCTCTCCCTTATTTGAAATGTATAGCTATAAATTCTTCTTATTCTTCTCATTTTAGTTTTTCTTTTTACCGGATCTCTTCCCTGTGCATGACATGTAAATAATTAAATGTTATGGTTATCAATTTTAAAACTCGTCGAAGAAGTTTGGTCGAGTTGGTCTATAATGACATTTTGTTTTCTAAATATTGAAATTTACTTGAAAGTGTTAAAGTATGAACTATGAAGGAAAAAACTGCATTACTAAACTAAGGGCCCGTTTGGTTCATAGACGGGTTTAGGATTAGGATTAGGATTAGGATCAGGATTAGGATTTGAATTTTAATTTGGTTTAGGATTTGATTTAATATAAAAGAGAGAAAATAATATTAAAAAATATTATGTATTAAATATTATTTGTTATAAAAATACATACTCCTTCCGTCTCAAAATTATTGTCCCCCGACAAAAAACACACAGTTTAATAAAAGTACATTTATTACAGCTTTCTCTTTCTTACTTTTTGACAGAATGACAATTTCTTAGGTAATTAATTAAAGTCTTCTTTAACTTATGTAATAATAATTTTAAACAAGGGTAATATAGTAAACTTGGTTAAACTTCCCTATCTATTTTTAGTAGTGGACAATTAAATTGAAATATACCGAAAATGAAACGTGGACAATAAAATTGGGACAGAGTGAGTATATAATTTATAACTGAAACTTTTTATTATAAATCAAAAATGAAAACGAATTAAATATGAATGAGAGTGGTTAAGATGAAAATAGGGCCCACTCAAATTTGAAAAAGGACATGAAATGTCAGTGGAATTTGTGTAAACCTGGACTTAAGGCTTGGATTCTTAGGGTGCGTTTGGTTGATTGGTTTGCACAAAGGGGGAATGGCTTCACTCTTAAAAAATGTTGTTTGGTGAGTTGCATGGTTTTAAAATATTAGAGTGAGTAATAATATGTGGGACTGCACTAATCCGATGGAAGAGGTGGGTTTTGAAAAAAGTGTGCCAAGATTTTTTTCTCTCCTAATTTGTTTTAATCTCCCAGCCACACAATAAATTAGTACCCCCACTAATTGTTTGTCTTATTTGGATTTTTCAATTAAAAATAATGTTTATTTATTTTAATTAATTTATTAAATAATTAGTAATTTTCTCTCTTTTCATTTAATTTAAAAACTAATCCAAATTTAAATCTAAATACAAATCCTAATCCTAAACCCATCTACAAACCAAACGGGCACTTAAAAGTTAGATAGCAAATATTTAACTTTCATAGCTAATCTGAGGGCTCACATGAAGTTACCAAACAATCTATTTTTACCATCAATCAAGTCCAACAGTTGGAAAAGCCATCAACCAAACTGCCCCTAAATAACTACCTAAAACATTTGAACAAATGTGTTTGGGACTCTCAACCGATTCACTTCTTCACATTCTATTCTAACTGAATCTTTTTAGGTTTATACAAATAGATGCTAGCTTTGATAAACGAGACTTTACCAAACAGAAACTAAATAAACAATCCTGAACACCATTGTTGGTTACATGTAAAAAAGACACCATTGTTGGTTACATGTAAAAAAGACAAGGTTAGCTTCAACTCTTCTAGTTTAGTTGGTAATATGGATCCAAATAGATACCCAAAATACTTCAAAGTTACTTTGACAAACTTTGTTGGTTTTCAAACTCTTCGAACTATGACACGGCCCTTTCAAAATCATTCACTCACCATGAGCTCTCTGTTCATTATATCTGCATATGCGCATTACCTTAAAAATGGTATTAACAGTTGAAAAGGGAAAGCGTTAAAAGGGTATATGGCTCAATCGTTGTTAATAAAATGCCACAAAGGTCAATCCAAAGTGCTCCAAACACACAAAAGTGCCATTAGACCAAACACCAGAACTGAAAGGCAAGAAGCCAAGAAATGATGCAGATTTCAGGGTGTTTAATTTCAATTTTCATATCACATTACAATATCTTCAGGGTTGCTAAAATCAGAAGAAAATCCAACTTCATAATGTCGCATGCTGATACAGGCTTATTCATATTTCAAGGAAGTACAAATTCTGGTGACAGATGGTTTAGGATCTGAGGGACGCCCCAGCTTTAACAAGGTCCTCCAGTGCCTTAGAGATTTGGGTCTCTGACATCCCTTCCAAACGAATGCCCCTCTCAACGCCCATGTCTGCACATAAACCAAAAGCTACGTCAAATACACTAATCAAATACACAAAAACCATAAACAAGGTTTACGGATGCTTTAATTTGGATCTAACATGTAAATGTCGCAGGATATTTGTTTGTTGAACGATGTCTTCTACTGATGTATCTTTAATCCATGTTTTTAAGACATTGTTCACGCCTATAGACAAAATTAGAGCCATTCCGGAGATACTAATCCAGAATCAGTGGGCTAGAATGTTTATCTGTATTCTCTGTTTCTGTTGCTTATTGATCAAAACAATGTGCCGACCAAAAACCTCTATCCAAGTCTAAAAGTTCTTAGTCATCCTATCCATCCCTACATAGTTAGTGGCCTTTTTTTAAAATAAGAGGAATGAATACTCCCTGCATCCCCTAAAAGTTATGGCATTTTCACTTAAGACTAGAAGTGGTAAAAAGGATGGCTCGGGGGTTTCGTAACAGGTCAAAATGGTAAAAATATTTGTTAGGGTCGGATTGACCTGAAACGCTTCTTTCCATTAGTTTAAATTTAATTAAAAACAATCCAATGTGTTAAATATGATCTCTATGCTATTACAATAATAATTTCAACATCAGAATAAAACGATATAAGAGTTTGCATGCATTAAAATACACAATTGGAAACTTTCCATCTATTTTGACACATTTCCTTAACCCTTTATAGATACATATATTCGATTATAACTGCTCGAGATCAAACACAACCTAAATCGAAACATTCACAAGTACATCTAATGCGAGTTAAATGTGTGGCACGTTATGAGATATCCAAAAGACCATTAAGAAAGACAAGCCTAAATCAATGCAACAAAAATAAGTAACTCTGACTCGAAATCTTTTTAGTAAAAAGTGGCATTGCAATTATTCATTCAGCATCTTAAGAAGGAGATGCTGCAATAATCATAATAATAGGTAGATTGTGATAGATATAATGATGAATTACTTTTACAACTATTACACGCACTTCATTTTTAAAAACCATGTCATATGGAACAAAGAGACCTTGTCACCATTGTGATTGGCAATTCCTTTTTTGGGTAACCAATGGTTTCCAGCCTTTTATCCGACTAATCCACGGGGTTTGAGCCCACAGCCACACAGGCTTAAACCGGGTAAATACCTTCCCTTTGGTGTGGCCACTTCAAGTGATTGGCAAAAATGTGATACAGCTATTCATGTTTTGCAAGTACAAGATTGTTTATGGGATTTTCCAGGTATAATGATTGTTTTATTGCAAAGTGAGAAGACAAACGAGTTAGATAACTAATTCAATCAAACATTCGTAAACCCCATTTTTAACCTAAAAAGCTTCAACTTCACTATAAATACTTTTGCTTTTGCCCTCTCCCGATAGTGCATTTATGCTCTATTGCGGATGTACCTGCGGGAAAGGCTATGCTAGGGCGTGTGGTCGACACCGCAAAGTTACAAGGACATGATTTTGCTGGTGTCACTAACGTGAAGCGTCACATTTTTAGTTTTTCTTAATCAAGTGAAATACTTTAAATACTTAAAATTCGAACAAAGTGCAAAGTTAGAAGTCAGACGGAGTTTCCATCCATATCCAAAACTGTATCAAGCAGAGTCTAAATACAACCTATGTAATGGTGAAGCTCTTTTGTAGAGGTTTCCAGACGAAAATGGTAATGTACCGAACTTTGCTTATGAACAGTCATGTTAAATAAAAGAAATCAATTATAACATACTATTCAAGTTGTGTTCATGCAAATAAAAAATACGCACTTGCAATATATAGTGCCTGCAGACAGAAAACACATTTAAGATATTGAAAATGCATACTTTACGGTCTTTACCTATCTCAGTCTATCTACTATATCTGCTAAAAGTATTTTTAAAGATAATATGTGTTATTCCAGAACCAACCAAGTGTTTTCCCCTTGGTCCTTTTACGTTTCTAGCACTTTGAGTAATCACACCAGAGAAGTTTCTGGACAGAATTAAGACCAACCCCTTGTTAAAGTTCAATTGATTAACTATAATTTCAGATAGCAAGTTAGCTATAAAAATGCAATGGAAGGAGAAAGTAGTATATCGTAATTTAAGAACGATGGTATTAAATGCTTACTTTAGATCAAAGTTAGTATGTACCGAGTCAAAACATGATTTAAAATGTAATTTCTCGGGCACTTAACTATTGACATCGCATGTATCTCTTGTGTTGAAATGACAAGTGACAATAAACTATTGTTGCTATTCATAAGTCATAACTCATAAGTTTGATGAATTACCCATAATTCGAAATCACCAATCAACAATCACAACTGAATGAAAGAGTACTATAGTAGTTTGTAATCCAGAAATGATGATTTAACATGCTTAATTTACCTTTAAGATATTGACTAAGTCCAATGATATAAACATAGTTTACGGGACCCAAGAAACTACTGACATCTCATGTATCTCTTGTGTTCAAATGACAAGTGACAGTGTATTTTTTTTACTATTCTCCATTTAAGCTATGATTGAGTTCATGTGAGTATGTGACTAAAACAGATGTTGGTGTTTTGGTCCCAAACTATGATGGGTACACTCTACTTACTTAAGACTGATATATTATCTACCCATGACTTGGTAGCAATTTCTTTTCTATTAATAGTGACTCCAGAAAACCGAAACAGGGTTATTTCTGAAGAAGGTGATGGCGCTCAATATATTGACGAATCTACTATATGACATGAACCTTCTTTGACTCATAAAATAACATGTATCAGGGGTTATTGACCATAAATAAGCACACTTCTACCAGGAACTCTCAGTAAGAGATTAAACACGAAGGGAAAGAAAGCGTGCATCAAAGATTTGAAGAACTTAATTGCTACATCTGCAGTTCCAAAACTTCTCTAAGCAATTGATCCTGAGATATGTGTTTGACAAACTGCCCAAAAAGCATACCAACAGCCAAGATGGCATTTTGTCTAGAGGCAATCTTCAGGACAAATAAGATTGACCCAACTGCATCATCTGGCTTATATTGGCAAAATAAGCTTAGAGCTGGTACAACAGTATTTAACTGATTGGATAATAACAATGTAGATTTGTGGAGTGGTTACTAATATAGTCCGATATTTTAATAAAAAAAACTGGTTGACAAATGAACCGGGACACAGCTATTCTAGGACACATAAGATTTATTTAAATAACATATGTAAAGTAACTTGCAAATTTGTTGCTCTTAAGTTTTAGACATTATGTAACTGACAAATGATCCTTTATTAATTCAAGCTTTCAAATCATAAAACATTCAAGGCCTAAAATAGACCAGGTGAAAAGTTTATATTTTGACCTTTACTTTGGAAGCCTACTGGTGAACCAAGTTATGTTAATCGTGTGTGTTCAGGAATTCTCAAAATGGCGAAATAGAGGAAGAGGATTGATTGGAAGCAGAGAGAAAGTTAAAACAGATTAAAAGATAACAGACAAGAAAAATATTAAAGCAATGCAGAAAACATAAAATGTGTTCTTAATGAGTATTTTTTTGAAATTTTACTGCATAAAACTAGTTTTCAACATTTATACATCGACTTTAGAAAAACAAAGGGCCTTTGGCCTAGATACCCGTGAGAAAGTTATGTACCCAACCAAGAGGTTGTGGATTCAAGTCTTGCCTGAGACAAAAGTGAGATTTGTGTATATATTAAGTGGGTGTGTTAGATTGCCTTTCCAAAATAAAATAAAATAAAGCTAGAGTTTATAAAACTTGGATATAGGGCTCTCCAGTTTTTAAAGAGTTCTGTAGGAAAAGATTAACCATTCTCGTTCAGTCGTTCTAACTAGAGATGAAAAGCTAGGAAAGATATTCTGGAACTAGACGCACCCACATGATAAGCTTCTTAGCTATGCCTACAACTTGCTCAAATAGTAAGTAAAGCTTTATATCCATCTTACACATTGCAACACAAAACATGTACGGCCATGTGCCCCTTATTTCAAGATAGATGTGAACAAGAGAGAAGTTCAACTACTAAATGGTTGGGAATTTTCAGAGACTAAGTACCACCTATCCTGCCTCTTGATCCTACCAGTTGTCCTACCATGATGCCCATATGGCCATATAATCCACATGAGATGCTTCTTTAGCTGTCATTGGAGACTGAGACAAGACTGGGAGGGAATGGCTACTGAAGTAGATGACCACGCATGTCTTCCTAATCAACCCAATATCATTAAGTAATATCATATGATTTAGTGAACCAGGAGATTATTTTTTTTTCTCGAATATGTACTCTCCTTCTCTAGAGATTCTCCGCTGGTCCATATATTCTTACTAAGAAAAACAGTAATTGCCAACATATGTTTAATCTCTTAAGCATGGCATCTGCTTTTCTAGAGTAGGAAAGACGCAGATTAGAGGCTGTTAGTTTTGCCATTAGGGGCTGCCATATGTAGAATGTGACATATTACTGGGGGATTCAAGTCATAACGACCAACCACGAAAGCAAGACCATGGATGGATCCTCCAAGTATATGAGGAGTGTCCCTGTGAAGACCCGGAATCCCCAACCCAGCAAATTTTCTTGACAAAACCCTCAATCCCTCACCAACAGTTGTCAGCCAAATTACACTAACTATTTCCAACTTGATGCTCTTTCACTAGCGTGAAATGGGGTCTATAAATCAAGCCAGAACGCAAGATGCTAGCGCATTCTTGAACACAGTTGAGGCCCTCCAAGATGAGGTTTTACTATCTCACTTTCTATTTCCTAACCCAGTAGATGTTCTTTCACTTTTTCTGCATAATATCCTTAACTACAAATACAATTATGACCATGCTGGTCCACTTTTTCTAACATGCCTCATGCAAATGTCGGACAGGGCATGCTAATGATTACACTACCAAAATCAAGTAGTTGCCGAACAGGTACTTTTCTTCCCTATCTTTGTGTAAGATTTCTAAGTATCCAAACAAAGTACAAGCCAAGTTAATGTGATTGCCGAAATCCATTTTCTATGTGTTTTTAACGAATGGTTGTCATAACTTAAACAGCTCTATAACCCAAAGGAGCTGGGGTACCCTTCTTTTAACAAAAAAATAAATTTTCGAAGCTTCAAGTTACTTGCAAGTGTCCTAAACTGTCAAATACATTCTTCAACATGAGATTTAATGTACTTCTTGTTCACAAGGAGTTCATGTCATATGCTAGCTAGCTAAAGCTCCTACAAGGAGTGTTTTAGCGCAACCTCACTTTTCAACAGTTCTGCTTGCTTTTACAACAGTAACATGAAAAAGCTTAAATTTCCTCGTCAGTGATAAAAGAATACATAAACACATGATCGCTCCACTACCATTTCTAGCATCCCATATTAACAGTTCTAATCATAACAATTATTATCATTCAAGCTAGTAGTACAGCATCTCAAGCATTCATTTTTTAAGAATCCCGATAAAATTTAATCAAGCCAAAACCAAAAGCATAATAATCAATTAGGGAGCCCTTAGAAACTCGCCTATAAATCATCTATTTCCATTAACAATAAAAGCACGAGTTTTCCTACTTATTAGTCCATTTACACATATTGAAATCAACTTTACTTCTAATCCCTATAACATCTTTACCGTATAATAAACCATTTGGTTCTTCACTTTATGACCTCTTACTTAGGGGGTGTTTGTTTAAGCTTATATAGCGGGCTTATGGCTTATTTGGTTTTCGGCTTATGTTTCATAAGCTCACTATTTGTGGCTTATTTTGAAACTTTTCGGCTTATATAAGGCTATAAGCTTATTACGGCATAATAGTCTTGTATAAGCCGAAAAGTTTCAAAATAAGCCACAAAAAGTGAGCTTATGAAACATAAGCTGAAAACCAAATAAGCCATGAGCCCGCTATATAAGCCGAAACAAACACCCCCTTAATCCAGATTGTCCAATACTATTTTGACCATGTCGGCTTAATCTACGCCGACAATACTAAATTAATCGCGAACTAAAACCAAGATTATTGTCAACTACTCAACTCTATATAGATCATCAAATAAAAGTAATCAAATCTAATGTAACAACACACAGTTTGATTTCTCACCGTATCTAGCCCATAGCTGAGGCTCAGTACCGCTACACTCACGGATCAAAATAGGCAACTTAGGGTTTGCTTTCTTCAACTCCGTATAATTCTTCTCAACAAACGCCCTGTTAACAGCAACAATAATTATAAAATCAAATTTAGGGCAAAAATATGAAATGAAAAATGATGTATTTACCTGGTGGAAGAACTAGCAGGTGAGGATTGGCAAAAGAGGACACGGAGTTCTTTGATGTTCTTTGAAAGTTGTCCCAATCGAGCCATTTCTTTATCGACGATTTGACTTGAAACTGTGGTGCGAGTTTTGAAGACAACGAGATGGGAGCAGTTCGGTAAAACTATGCACCATTTCCATTGTTTTTCACTACTTACATGTTCTTTTTAGAGTTAATTGCATAAATCGTCCCTAAACTTTGGCCAGATTGCATGTTTCGTCCCAACTATTTCGAAAGTGCAAAAATCGTCCCTGTGGGAAACCTTTGAGTAAAATTTCGTCCCTGATTGGGACGAAACATGCAATTTGGAACTTTTTAATTATGCAATTTTCGTCCTAACCAGGGACGAAAATTTGCTCTAAGGTTTCCCACAGGGACGATTTCTGCACTTTCGAAATGATTGGGACGAAACATGCAATCTGGCCAAAGTTCAGGGACGATTTATGCAATTTACTCTTGTTTTTACGTGTTTTAAAATTTTAAGTGTGGTAAACGGTCAAAGTTATGATAAGTATGCAACGATCGTCAAATAACCGAAGAGCTCACGGTGTCGTTGGTTGTTTGGCCTCGCGCCAACCCACTAGCTAAGTGTATAACGCGACAAGGATGCTAGACCTCGTGCCATAAGTGATTTCGTTTTTTTGTGTTGTATTGTATTTTATTAGGTTATGTGTGGGTCAGAGATGTCTTATAACGCCAACTTTTGAAGGGAGAATGTTTTGTCTTAGTTAGGTTCTGGTATTATAGATTGAATCTAATATTACAGTATCCACCACCATCGCTTCAAAACTTATTTCATCAAACCAGCCATCAAAGAGCTGTAATTGTAACCACCAAACTGATTATATAAAATTACACTAACTAAATACTAATATACCCCCACACACACAAACAACAAAAACGTTTGTTGGTCTGCACCACCAAACCGACTCTATTTTGCTCTTTTCACGCGTGGCTTATGTCATTTTGGTGCAATCATGAATTACCATTACATGTGATATAAGGTCATTGGTTTTCTCACAAAAGCTTAAGGTTCAAACATTGTTAGGTGTATACGTTTAGAGGTTATAAGGGAAGGGTCGAAGGTTTCTAACAAGAGTTTAAGGGTTCAAACATCGCTACATTTAGGAGTGGTAAAGGGAGGGTCGGAGAAGTTTCTCACAAGAGATCAATGGTTTAAATATCGTTAGGTGTGTACATTTAGGGGTGGTACTACAAGGGTCGGAGACGGTCTCGAGATAACCCGTTGAGGCTGTGTGCATCTATGTAAAAAAGGTTTGCCCTCACTAGATAATCTGAACAAAGAAAACCTCTTTTTATAAAATGTCTGTATGTTAATAATAAATTGTAGGGTATTGGTGGTCACCCGCATGCCCTATAAACCATATACAGCGGAAAGTAAACACATGATGGCCATTCAGACCAAACCTCTAATAACAGATCTTATAATCAGTGATATAACTAATCCAACACGTGTAAAGGGTGTTTGTTGTTCCATAATCAATATCAATATATAACACATAAGAGAAAGGGTGAACACATAGTTAAGAGATAAAAAAATAATAATAAAATAAAATAGAAATGTATTATAACTATAATATGTGTCAGTGTGTCACACATAACAAATGAAATAGGATGGGTATTTATACTACCTCTTGTTACAAGAATGATTAAATTTGCAATAAGGACCATATACTATATGAGACACACTTTTACGTTTTCAGCAGTCCCCCCTAAGGGAGGATCATTTGGGTCCGTCTTCTATTAGGAAAATCATGGTCATACTTTCGAGATCCAATGTATCTTTCAAATATTTTCCATGAGTCTCTGATAACATCAAATAATATAGCTTTTTAGTTATTATTATCCCATGCTTATTGCTTTATTTCGTATCATTTTATGTTGAATTGGTACTTAATTGCTTCATGTTTGCATATTAGGGTATAATGGAGCATTGGAATGGAAAGACGCGGAAATTGGATGAAGTTTGAAGAAATCTAATATTAGGTCTTTCTACGGCGTAGAGAGGCATTTGTCTCTATGTTGTAGTTTGTATAGAGTTTGAAGCAAAATTACTTCGAGGCATATTCGGCGTATTGGAGTATCTATCTATACGGTGTATAAATTTTTGAGGATTTAATTATCTAACTGATCCAGCTTTTGCGGCGTAGAATGATACTTAACTGTACGCCGTAGACATCAAATACATGAAGGCGTTTTTCACCAGAGAGCTATACGGAAAAAAGACTTAGTAACCTCTACACCGTAGAGGGACCGACACAACAAAACTCTATAAATACAAGCCCTAATTTAATCATAAATCATCACTCATTCCAAGGTTTGACTTAGGGTTTACCCAAGGACAAAAATCACCTCTTTCAAGCTGTAATCCAATGGAGAAGACTAGTTGATGATACGTTAGTGATTAGGTGAAAGGCTGAAAACTAAGTAATAAGATTGACTAATGGACAACAAACCCTCTTAGTCATCGGATTATGAGTATTAACCTTGCGTAGGTGAGACTGCAAGTAAACAATTATTTGTGAATACTTATAGGAGTTTAATGCTAAAAAGTGAGATTGTTAGCATAAACAATTCATATAGGATGGTGTTCATAAAGACTAAAACCTATTTAGTTGATTGTTATAAACTTAGGATTAATTAACTAGGGTTTATAGGCTTAAGCTTCAAAGATTAATACTGGGTTTAGGTGATAATATAACTGCTAATAAGATCATGAACTAGAACGATAAACCATGTCATTAGCATCATAGAGGATTAATGAGGTTAGCACCATTTCTTCCCTTGATTTGATTGATTACATTTTATTTCATTTTATGCTTTAATTCGTAGTTTACCACATTAGTTTCTAAAATATATGGTCGCGTGGATCTTAAGCACAATCTACACGCAAAGGTACACTGCTATTAAGTATGTAGGATACATATAGGAAATATAGTTTTTATAAATTTAAAGCTAAATCTAACACATCAATTTTTTGGCGCCGTTATCGGAGAACGATTTCATTTGGACTTTTTTTTCAAAACAAAATATATAGTTTCGTATTTTTAGTTTATTTATTTTTCGTTTACTATGTTCTTTCTTGTTTGTTTGCTCGTCTACAGCTACTTTCCTATTGATTAGTAGGAAACTACATAAATGGCTAAAGTTGACATCGTTGCGCTGCCAATGGAAGAGTACATGGCTTTGACGAGAGGAAAATTTAGTCTTGACATTGTTAGAATCGACATTGTTAACACTGTCCAGTTTGAGATCAATGGCCAGTTTATGTAGGAGAACACCTTTTAAGGAGGTCAATATGAGGATGCGTATGAGCACATCGACAAGATATGGGAGAGTGTGGATTTATTCAACATTTTGGGGGTTAACATAATTAGATTATGCTACGAGTGTTTGATGCGAGATATTTCAACCTCACAAGGAGTTTTACTTCTCGAGGGATCTCATGAAATTTTGCAATCCTCCGGGCAATGTGCCTGATCGTTGCAGTGTAGTATAGGTAAATCTGGGGGATTGATTGTTCTTTAGGGGAATAGTGTCGTTAGGTTGAAGTGTATGCCGAGATAAGTCTAAAGGTGAGGGATGATTCTTTTTTGTGGTTTTATGTTTTTTATAGAGAAAGTAAAAATCTCGGTTTGAAAGTAAGGGCGGAATTAGTTGCTATCCAACTAACCAAAAAACTACTTTTATAAAACTAAAATTAAAAATAACAAGAAAAGTGAAGTAGTGAACTTTTTATGGTGAAACAAACGTGTTTACTTAGATTTCACTACTCCCTATATATCTATTACTGATTTGTTGAATTGTCACGTCCTTATTTTAGTTGAATCGTTGTATTCCTTAAAATCGGTCGTGGGGGTGTGCTACCTTCCCCACTCTAGGAATATTAATTTCACCTAAAACCTTAAAGTCTATTAAGAATCCTAGGATCATAAACATCAATTAATGCAATAAATACAATGAGAAAAACCAATAAAGCACGCTATGATTACGTTTTCTAAGACGTTCAAGCTAGTTACATAAAGAGGTTAGCCATTTTTCTTAGCATAACGTGAATCAATCAACTAAACAATAGACAACAAATCAACAATCAACAACTAGTTTTCATTAGATCTAAGCAAACAAAAATAAACTTAAGCTAGCATGTTAAAGTGAAGAAAAGATAAATAAAAAACCAAATAATACATAGACATATTGAATGATTAAAAGGATAACTTATCTTCAATAGAACATGGATGAAAAAGGCTGAAAAAGCCACACAATAAGTCTAGAATTCGTTTAAGATTTTGTACCACAAGATGTCACACTTAATAAAAATAATCGAAAAAGTATATATAGAGTTGCAATGCTGATAGCGTCAGCTTATGGGTTCTGACGCCGTCAGCCCGCCATGTTTAGGGTTTTGTCTTGTGCAAGTCACCGCTCTGACGCCGTCACTCTTTATACTCTGACACCGTCAGCTTATCGCTGACGTCGTCCCTTTATAAGTCTTCTAAGCCGTCTCTTGCAATCTTAAAGCGTGACGCCTTACTTCAAAATACACCTGACGCCGCCAGGTGTAAATACTCAAATTGTTTCTGAAGCGACGTGTGTTAATTCTTCTAGCTCCAAAATAACAAGTGACGGCGTCACCAAATAGAACGTGACGCCGTCAGGCCTTCTTTTTTGACGGGTTTTTCTTGTCTTTGTCGTTTCATTCACTTTATCGTCAGCCATATATTCAGCTTCAGCTGAGGACATGGCCACTGACTGTTGTTTCTTTGTACTCCAACACACAAGTTTACCACCAAGAAATTGGCAGGATCCTGAAGTACTTTTCATATCCATGTTACATCCTGCATAGTCAGAGTCGGTGTACCCTTTGAGATCAAATCCTGGACATTTTGGGTAATACAAACCAAGGTTTGGAGTACCCTTCAGGTACCTGAAGATTCTCTTGACAGCAGTGAGATGTGATTCTTTAGGGTCAGCCTGGTATCTGGCACACAGGCAGACTGAGAATTGGATATTAGGCCGTGAGGCAAGTAAGTACATCAGGGAGCCAATCATTCCTCTGTATTGGGTTTGATTCACTGATTTTCCAGTGAGATCAGGGCCAAGATTGTTTGGAGGAACCATAGGAGTTTTTACTGAAGAGCAGTCAGTGAGCTCATACTTCTTCAGTAGGTTCCTGAGGTATTTTTCTTGGCAAATGGATATTCCTTTTTCAGTTTGTTTAATTTGGAGTCCAAGAAAGTATGTGAGTTCACCCATCATGCTCATTTCAAACTTTGTGGTCATCAATTTCTCAAACTGTTTGCAAAGTTTGTAACTTGTTGAGCCAAAGATGATGTCATCAACATATACTTGGACAAGAATGACATCATCCTTTGTTATGTAGATGAACAGTGTGTTGTCAATCTTTCCTCTGACAAACTTATTTTGGATCAGGAAGGCTGAAAGAGTTTCATATCATGCCCTGGGCGCTTGTTTCAGACCATAAAGTGTTGGGAATAGACTTTATTATTTCAAGTGTCGGTCATTGAATTTTGGTATAGGTTGCATTACTTAGTTATAACGTTAATTATTTTATGCGTTTTGTAAGTTTTATGCTTGGTTTATAGGTTTGGATAAAGTCTAAGGGCTAAGTATGTAATATTGTCTAAGTTTAGAGAAGCCCTAATCCTCACCTATAAATAGCTATGTATAACCTCATTTTGAGGTTGGTTGGTTCACTAGTAATATTATTTGTCTCTTATTTTCATTAGGTGTTCCTTCCACTCTCTCTCTCTACTTACTTTATCTCTCTAGAATTCTTAGTGATTATGTGATAAAAATGGTGACCTAACAAGTGGTATCATTCGCCAAGGGATAATATAGGTTGATTTAGGTTTGATTTGATAGTATAAACTTGGTTCTTGTTGTGTATTTGAAGAAATACGGGTACTGTTCATTGGCTATGCTTCGAGTTAGGGGTGAATTTTTATTAGCGACTAGGAGGTTTGTTTGTTTAATATTCAGGCATTATGATGCTAACAAGTGTGCATAGAATCCACACTTATCGAGTTTGAACCTAATATCATACCGAGTTAGAACACAAACTCTTTTCAAGTTTTCAAATCAAATTAAAATTTAAACCTTTATTTATCCTTAAAAGATCCAAATCTAACATAATCACATCATCTCATCTTTACAAAGTTTTTTCCTTCTTATCTTTCTCTTCTTGATTTCAAAAAAAAAAAAAAAAAAAAAAAAAAAAAAAAAAAAAAAAAAAAAAAAAAGTTTTTTGGCGGGAAATTTTGAGTAAAATTTATTTTCTACAGCAGACTAAACGTTCAATTTTTACGCGAAATTTAAATTTTTGTATAACGTTGAAAATTTTGGCCCAAAATTCAAATTTTTAGGCCAAAATTCAATTTTTTTCGGTGAAATTTGGCGGCAAAATTTTTGAAACTCAAATTTTTCTTGCAACCTTATAATTGCATTTCATAGTGATTTTTTCAAATTTTGGGAAAGAAAATTTTTTCAAATAATTTTTGGAGGGAAAATCTGAATTCACTATTTCGACCTTGCGTGTGACATTTTGCTTGATTTTTTCGATTACATCGCAACAATCAAGGGGGAGAGCAATGTCATCTACAATGTCTCAATCACCTTCTTCCAACTACCTTCCTCACCAATATTCTCATCAGCAACAGTACCTTCTTCCAACTACCTTCTCACAAATATTCTCATCAGCAACAACATCATCAACAACAAAGTCACAGCTCCCTCATTGATCATGTTCTGCTCTTTGGCAATGAATCAAGGCCTCCAATGTTGCTACCAGGAACGTATACTGTTTGGAAATGGAGATTTCTACAATGGCTCACAGATCGTCCTGCTGCAAATCTCATGCTTAAATCCATTCAAGATGGTCCATAAAAAATGATATTTCTTGCTGACTCAACAGGGATTATGAGGTTACAAACTACTGCAGATTTGAATGCTTCAGAACTTGCTCAGTATGATGCTGACCAACAGGCTGTATGGTTCATGACATTAGCCCTTCCCAATTCAATTTACATGAATATGGACTTTCAAGCCAGTGCTTACGAAATGTGGAAATATCTTGAAGCTATGCATCGTACAGAAGAACTTCATCACATCAGAATGATGCAAATTCTTGAATCCTGTTTAAGCATGAATCCTCTGAAGACCATTCTCCCTGCTCCAGCTGTTGACCATGGATCCTTAATTTACACTCCAAATGGTCTCTTCTTCAATCCTCCGTATGCACCTGAGCCTTTCTTCATTCCACAGTACCATCCTGCAACACTACATAATAATGTGCAATCTCTTCTGCAAAATCTAGTGAAGCTTAGTCAAGTATCTTCTAAGAAAGGCAATGGCGATATAACTTCAACTTCTGAATGCTTAAACACAATGAAAGATACTGATGATGAAGAAGATCTTATCGAACCAAGCATGGCATTCTTGGCATATACAGAAAATATTGCAGATGAGGAAGCTCAGGATTATGATTCAACTCCAGTCTTTGACGATAATGTTGAAAACAATGCCACACTTAGTCAAATGGAAGTTGAAGGGGGTAATCTCAATACAGTTTTGCAAAGTGTCATGGGAGATATTCCATCTGATGATGAATATGCAGATTTGGAATCCAATACAGCAGATTTGGAAGCCGATACAGCAGATGTGATGTTAATGGCAAACATGCAGGAATTTCACATGGATAATACTGGCTCAGAGTATGAGTCTGATAATTCTGTAGATCCAGTTGTGAGATTAAACAGAGAGAAAATGTATCAATCAAGGTCTCAAATGCATGAACGAAGTCACAACTCCATCATCTCAAACTTCATACAATTTACGAGTCAGGCTTTATCAAATTCCCGAAATTCCCGAAATTGGGCTGTCAAGCAAGGTGAAAGAGTTGTGATACAAGGAAGTATTACTCAAAGGATGGTTAGGAATGGTGAGAATACTGCAGATGTAGTTAATGTAGGCAATGAGGTTAAAATATTGGAAGATAATTCGGGTGTCATGGATGATACTGAACCAGTATACGACACAAATGCTTCTGATGACTCTAAAGACCCATTTGAGAGAAAGATGACTGAAGCTGAGAAAAGAGCCATCAATTCTACAGAAAATTGCTTAGCTCATTTTGAATCAGTTAAGACTCAATGCAAGATTCTCTCAGATGCATGGTTTCCTACAGGGGGTACCTTTAATGCATTCTTCGGAACTGGAATGGATCATCTAACCTTCCAAAGGAAACTCCGAGAAAACATTGTTCAAATTGAAAAACAAATTGAACAGGGAAGCGATTGCATGGCAGGATTTAGAGCGCTCAAGGCTCAGTTCAAAGTGTTCATGGCATTGCATTTTAAAGCTCTCATACACTATAAATATGAAAGCAATGCATGGAGAGAGAACATCACAAGTATGGAGGTTGAAGATTTTAGAGATCAACTTGTTTCACGCCTAAACCGCTTAGAATTTATGCTTAATGAAAGATCACTTCATCTGAGTGCTATCAAAGAACAGAAGTTGCAGATTCAAGAAGAGAAAGTTCATAAAGATGATTCATTGAAAGCTAATGTGGGTGTCATGGAAAGCAAAGGGATAGAATCAGAAGTGCAGGATGACAACAGCAGATTGGGGAATGATACAGATGCAGATTGTGCAGAGATCAGACCCTCCTATGACTCAGAGCCCAACCTTGACAAAGGACAAATGGATGAGGAAGATTTCATACCCATCTATGATAAAGAACCGAACTTTGACAAAGAGCAAATGGTTGAGGTACAATATACTGTTGATCATATTATGCCTGCATATGAGAAACAACAATCTGAGCAACCTAACCTCAGTAATGAAGGAGAGGTTGACCAGGATGTTGTTCAATGTCCAGTAATACATTCTGAGTCTGAGTCCTTACCTGATAATCCAATCACTGAAACATCATACCAAACTCTTGAGTCTGAAAACCTTCTTCTCAAAAATACCATTGCCCAGTGTCATAAAGATTTTTCAAAACTAGAGGCACATTGCATCTCACTTAAACTTCAAATGCAAAACGAATCTCTAAATTCGGGCAACAATGGTCAATTTTTGAATGAACAAAGTAAACGTGTGGATACATTAGTTAAAGAAAAAGAGCTTTTAAAAGGTCAAATTCAAGAACAGGTGTTTGCACATGCTGCATTACAAAACAAATTAAGAAGACTGACTGGCCAGAGTGTGGATACTAAGTTTGCAAAACCATCAATCTTGGGAAAACCGCCTTCTCAAAAAATCAGAAAACAATCAGTGGTTAGACAACCGACTGCATTTAAATCTGAACGACCTAAATTTTCAAAACCTCGGTTTGCCTCCCAAGTTGTTGAAAAAAACAATTTGACAAAACCAGTCACTCCACATTCTTGGCCTAAGGAAAATGCATCTGTGTCTGCTAAATCTCAACACGTGATTATACCTGGCTCATCTAGGATTAGTTCAAAAACAGTGTCTAATACGAGCATTAAAAGTAAAGATTCTTATGGAAGATATGACATGTACAAGAACTATGATCTAGAAAAGTCTAGGAAAAAGGCGCTACTTCAAAAGGATGGAATTCTAGGTTCAAAACCTCATGTGGAGCCTTCCAATGTAGTGCAAAACACTGTAGTAGTAGCAAACCAAAACCTAGGAGTTCTCAACAAACTAATAGGAATTGGCTAGCATCTAAGAGTAGTTGCGGAAATAATCATGTTGTTTGTGCTTTAAAATATCTTCAAAAGGGAAATTCACTTGAAAAGGCTCAATCGACTAAGACAAACAAACCTGTTGAACCAAAAGTCATAAGTCAAAAACCTAAGAAGTGGATCAATATAGGACGTAGGTTTTCTCAACGAAGTGATGCTCCCACATTTCATTCAACTGCATCTAAAAGGAAAACTTCTCCTAGATCTAACACTATGTGGGTACCCACGGGTAGAATTTTCAAATCAATTGGTCTTAGGTGGATTCCTACAGGAAAGATTTTAGACATTTGCACCAAAACTAATGTGATCTCCACAACTTCTACCTCTGAGACTAGAAAGAAAACCATCGGAATTGTGTGTTCGAGTGTCAAGAAGATAATTGACACTACATCTTTATGCTTCTAACATCTGGAACCCATTTACTCTTGGGAATCCTTGTTCTCTGTTTTTCTTGTCTCTTCTTTCTTTCTTTACAGATTCTCCAGGTATGGCTTCGGAACAAATCAGTTTCGGACCCGAGCTTAATGTAATGGCTTCTGAGCAAAACAGCTTAGGACCCGCATCCAACCGTCTGGACTTTCCGGATTCTTCGGCTGCACCACTGTCTCTCACCCGTAAAGAAGTGGAAACCTTGTTTGCTCCATTGTTTGATGATACGATTGAAAACCGTCTTTTTGAGGTCTCACCAATTTCCGTTGCACATCTTGATCACCATCAAGTACCTAATTTACCTCACAAACAACAACAACTGTTGGGAGAGACGGTCCTCCAATTGCATCTCCAACAACAACAGAACAAACCGGGTCCAACTCACGACAATCAGCTGAAGACTCCATACCTAAATCAGTTCCACAAACCGCAGAGCATGACCCAGAGGCGTTCTTTAATCCGTTTGCACCGGCTCAACTTATTCCTGACATTACTGAGTCGTCTACACGCAATTTGGATCCTGCTCACATGCGAGAAAATTACCTCCATCAAGGTTTGTTGATTTAGTTCACCATATTGGTATGCGGTGTTTGACTCCAGATGATTTGCAAAATTTTCTTTAAAACTAAGTGAGTCAAACATCTAACTTTTTTTTTCTTTAAATATTAAAATAAAAAAAATAAAAAAAAAAATCTTCTTTCTCTGTGTACAAACTTCGTAACTTCAAAACTATGTTCCTTCATTAAAAACAATTTTGCTTTACTCGGTCAAAATGAAACATGTTTTGAGGGGGAGAAAACTTTTCACAAAATCATGAAGTTTGCACACCTTATCATAATTCTTCAAGGATAAAATGTTTCTTCATCATTCGGATTAAAATCTCATTTTCAAAAACTTCTATGATCTCTCGAATTAAAATATACAAAAAGGTTTCACGTAATATATGCTAATTCGAGGGGGAGAAAGGAAATTCTTTGTGCAATGATTCCAAGTTGACCTTGTTTGGACTTCAAATGGAAAAGTTATTAACCTTTAATGAGTAAAGATTCACAAATGTCTTAAACCTAGGTAAAAGGATCTTGCATAGAAAATAAAACGGGCTCTAATAAAAGTTTCTTAAATATTCTCAATAGTATCACACATAATCTATAAACCTCAACGACTCAGACTAACGATTTTTTATCCTCGAATGTTCTCGATTGTGTGTTTCTAATCTCTTCATGGTTGTTTTCCAATCGTTCCCTAAATGTTTCAAGTGTTTTCAACGGTCAAAAAGGCATAATCCGAAACTAGGGTTATCAATCAGGGCTTTCATTTTTTATGTGTTTAGTCTAATTAACTAGTTTATATAGCTTTAGAGAACACTAAAGAATGCTCGATTGGTGTACTTGCTCGATTAGGAATAACATAGGATTAGAATCATGTGATTTAGGGTTTAAGATGTCGATGTCTTTGCTGCTATTACTAGGACGTTTGTTTGTTTAATATTCAGGCATTATGATGCTAACAAGTGTGCATAGACTCAAATCATAACCCCAAACCATGACAATAATTGGTAAATCTCGAGTGAAAGAATGAATTAATCTGTGATTGTGTGTGTTAATTTGAGAATTCTGAGCACTTAGGTTGATTTAGAATGAGTTTTTTTTATTCATCTTATACTTGTTTGTGCCTGATGCATTTTCTCTGTGTGCAACTACATGTCATCCTATTAAAAGTCAAAATTTCAACATTCGACAAAATGTTTCTTATGGAACATATTTTGAGGTCAAAGGACAAAATGTGTTTAAAGGCTTAACTGGTAAATGGATTCAAAATGGTGAGAAACAAATTTTTCCAAACTCTACACTCTTGTCTTACACCGGTTAAGCAAGTGTGGAGTCCAAAGCAAAGTTGTTCAAAACCTTTCAAATTTTCAAAATCTGGAATGCTTTGGCTTCAATAAAAGAATGTCTCTGATCTGAACATCCCAAATACCGGAAGTTTTCAATTCATCACAAAAACAAATCTTCAAAAAGGAACCCATGAGGTTCAACTTTAGATGAAAATCTTTTTCAGAATTTTTAAAACTCAAAAGAGAGACTCCGGGTCTCAAACAACTTTCAACAGTAAAAGAGTTTTGAATTTCAAGCATTCTTTGTTGTATAATACTTGATTGTGTTTTCTAAAACCTTGAGCAGAATCATCTCACGAATTTTCAAAAAGTATTTCTTAAATACGATTCTAAATTCTGCTCAAGAAGACTATCTCTTGAATAAACTTCATTATTTAAGGGGGAATATTTCATTTAAAGAAAACTAATTTTGTATCAAAACAACGACTTGTGCACACATTTCAGTGCACAACTCGAGTTTCAAAGAAAGGAAAGTGCCTTGCTAAACCGTTCTTTAAAACCAAACGCGCACTTATCCTTAAAACCAAGAAGAAGTTTTCCATGCGAAGCTTATCTAAAACTTCTTAATCTTGAGCAAAATTTATTCAAAATTTTTCAAAAGGTTTTTCAAAACTTTTCAAAATTTTGCTCAAGATTTTTTCAAACCTTTACTCCCCAATTCGCTCCAAAGTTTAATAATGTCAAAACACATGGTCGTTTTGAGGGGGAGTATTCAAAATCAAAATGCTTTGTCAAAATCATGTTTTGATGGTTTGTGCACACATAACAGTGTACAACCCGTGCTTGTAATTAAAGGACCCTGAGGTACGCATCAGTGCCTCAATCCTTAGATAAGGAGCGAAGGCTTCTTACTTTTGAGTAGAATTAATCAAACATTTTTCTGATTTTCATAATTCTGCTCAAAAGACAAGTATTTCACCTCAATGAGTATTCAATTGTTGAGGGGGAGCACTTGATAACTCATCGTTCTCAAAATCAAAAGTTCTTGTTGATTTCTCCCCATAAGACTCAAAAAGCATATTTTAATCAAATGTTTCTCAAAAACAACATCTTATATGCTATTTTTGAGGGGGAGAAAAGAAAAGTGATTAAAATATGAAAGATCTAAGTTGCTCTATGTCAAATCTCATGCGAGCTAGACTCAGGATTGACCCAGGAATTGATGAAACATGAAAGTTTATAATCGAAAAGACTTATCCTCGACGGGTAATAACATCAAGTTAGTTACTAGAGCTAGTTGTCACCTAAAAGCTGACAATGGAACTCTCTAACTAGCCACGTAAGCGTGTCTCGAAAAAGGATTTGTCTTAGTAGAAATGTACCGTTTCGAGAAACTTTCTGTGGACTTGACCAGGCCGGGTAATAACTTCAAGCTAGTCTAACTAGTGATGTAAGCATGTCTCGAATCGGTCTTGTTCACTGAAAGTGGATCAATTCAAAAAGTGCTCGCTCCTCCCGCATGTGCAAATTTATTAAAATACATATTAGCACATGTGAAGGGGGAGCCCTTCATAAACACAAAACTCTCAAAGTGTTAAACAAAATGTTTGATAATCACAAACACTTTGAGAGATTTTCAAAAGGTTTCTTGGCTATTTTCGGATAATCACAGAGTTATAAGGTGATTAAGATAGGAATTACCGTCCTATGATCCGCCAGAGCCGGAGGGATCTACCCAAGGACATCACCAATAGTTAGAATTAGAAGTCCTTAGGTATGATACGAAAAAAAAAAGTAGAAAAGAATGAAAGGGAAAGAAGGAGTTGAAGAATTAAAAAGAAAAGTAAAGAAAAGGGTGAAAAGAAATAGCCCTCCATATGTTCAACCTTAGGGCAGGCATCGGGTTCAATTCATATGCTACTGGTTGTTGCAAAGACAACACCGGTATTGAAGATTAAGTCGTCATGGACCCAGTGACGCAATACACTAAACCTTCTTAACCACTCAAGTTCTCTTAAAAGAGCTTGTTTCATTCTCACGGGGAACCAGTGTAATCTATCGACTTATCTCTTAGAGATAGTTGATATTGAAGCAGGAGACCCCTCCCTAGTCTCCGTATAGGAAACCTAAGTGATCACTTATCGAGTCTAGAGCCATGAGATACATCAAAGATCTCTTAGGAACACTTAGTATTTCTACAACTGGTGTTCTACATCAATGGGCACCAGCTGTAAATTATCGAGTCCTTCGCAGATCATAGCAATCCGCCGAGAACGTTTATGAGAGAATTACATATGTATTTCTCAAATGATTGAACGGAAATTCCTGCCAGGGTCAACATCAAACAGCCCTGACAGCAGGTCACTTCGGTAACCCCACAAGGGTTACGCTTAGTGTTCGTGGTGGTTCTTTAGCGATCTACAGTCGTGGAGTGATCCCCAGCGACTCACCCAGTCATTGAGCTACCTAGTAGGTCTCGTAAGCTCCTTCGGGAGTATCTGATATGGGAACGGCCTTGATAAGGATTAGAAGGAGTCTTCACAATATGCTGTTGACAAGCTCTAATTCCTTATCTGTAAATACCGGATGATTATTGCTAACTGTTTACTTGCAGGTACATCTCCTCCATGATGGTAGATTCCAGCATGCTTATACATACATCTTGAAGCAAATGAACACTCCCCCAAAGATCTTAGCACCACAAAGTTCAAAGAAAGATTCTACGCCAAAAAGAAGAATCTGCAAAGTATAAAGACTAAAGATCTAAATGTATGCAAAGGAACTTCGTGCTTTCATAAGTCAAAGTCCAAAGATGTATGAGCATGTTGGAATGGCGGACAACCACCACAGACACCGAAGGGACGATCGGCAGACAACTTCATAACATGATCACCATCACATCAACGAAGAACGAAAGTACAAAGAATGATGAAAGATTATTCTAACTATTTTTGAGGACGTCGACTACAAAGTCAACGTATTGAAGATGACGACGTTAAGCAACCTTTGATGACCGACCCTTAAGGGGAGATTGTTGGGAATAGACTTTATTATTTCAAGTGTCGGTCATTGAATTTTGGTATAGGTTGCATTACTTAGTTATAACGTTAATTATTTTATGTGTTTTGTAAGTTTTATGCTTGGTTTATAGGTTTGGATAAAGTCTAAGGGCTAAGTATGTAATATTGTCTAAGTTTAGAGAAGCCCTAATCCTCACCTATAAATAGCTATGTATAACCTCATTTTGAGGTTGATTGGTTCACTAGTAATATTATTTGTCTCTTGTTTTCATTAGGTGTTCCTTCCACTCTCTCTCTCTACTTACTTTCTCTCTCTAGAATTCTTAGTGATTATGTGATAAAAATGGTGACCTAACATAAAGGGCTTTGTTAAGTTTGTAGACATGGTTGGGGTATTCACTACTTTTGAAACCAGGAGGCTGTTGCACATAAACATCTTCTTTGATGTTACCATTCAGGAATGCACTTTTAACATCCATTTGGTAAACTTTAAAGTTCATGTAAGTTGCATAGGCAAGGAAGATCCTGATGGCTTCCATTCTAGCAACAGGTGCAAAGGTTTCCTCATAGTCTATACCTTCCTGTTGATTATATCCTTTGGCAACCAGTCTTGCTTTGTTTTTGATGACTGTGCCATTCTCATCGGTCTTGTTTTTAAAGACCCACTTCATACCAATGATTAAAACACCCTGGGGGCATTCAACAAGGGTCATGACATCATTTCTGTCAAATTGTTCCAATTTATCTCTCATGGCCTGAACCCAACTTTCATATGTCAGGGCTTCTTTGACATTTTTAGGCTCAATCTCTGAGAGATAGTCAGCATAAAGACATATATTGGCAGTGGCGGCCTTGAGTTTGGCAGCCTTGCTTCTTGTGAGCATGCCTTCAGTGGGTTCACCAATGATGTTCACAAGCTCAATGATTTTGGATCTAGTCCAGCTATCCTGAGGTTTGGGATAAGAATTTGAGCTTGAAGGAGCCTGATTAGGTTCAGACTCAGGAACATGAGGTGACTCATCATTATGTGCTTCAGTGACTATTGTAGGAACAATTTGTTCTGAGGGTTCCTGAACAATTTGTTCAGTGGTATCAGTCTCATTTGAGACAGGCTGAGTTTCAATGAACTCACTGATAGGTGGTTGGGGTAGGTTGTGAGGGATGATGTAATAGGAGACGTCAGCATCAGCTTGGTATTGGGTTGAGGGATTGTTCTCAGGATGATACTTATCAGGAGGATACCTTGATGAGTCATCAATACCAATTTCTTCTACTGAGGAATTTGAGAACCTGATGGATTCAGTGCCCTCATCAACAGTAATGTGATAAGTTTCCTCAGTTTGTTGTCTCCTTGTGTTGAACACCCTGAAGGCTTTAGAAACCAGGGAATATCCCAGGAAGTATCCATCATCAGCTTTGGCATCAAATTTACCCAAGTGATCCTTGTGATTATGTATAAACACAGGACACCCAAATACATGAAAGTAGCTGATGTCAGGAATCCTTCATTTGAATATCTCATAAGGAGTCTTGTTATGCCTTTTCACAATGATTGACCTATTTTGAGTGTAGCAGGCTGATTTAACTGCCTCAGTCCAAAAATGTTTTGAGAGGACTGAGCCATTTAACATTGTTCTTGCTGCCTCAATGAGTGTTCTATTTCTCCTTTCAGCTACTCCATTTTGTTCAGGAGTACAGGGAGAAGTGAAATTTTGAGAAATTCCTTTCTCATCACAAAAACACTCAAGGTCTTGGTTTTTGAATTCAGTGCCATTGTCAGTCCTAATCTGTTTAGCTTTTACATCATTTTGATTTTCAATATTCCTGACAAATGACATGATGGTTTCAGCTGCCTGACTCTTCTTGGTCAGGAAGTAAACCCAGGTATATCTTGAGTATTCATCCACAATGACCAGAGTATACTTCTCATGGTGAATGGACATTGGACTGACAGGTCCAAAAAGGTCCATATGAAGAAGACATAGGCAGCTTTTGATGGAAAATGTTTGTTTGGTTTTGAATGATGCCCTGTGGTGTTTTCCTTTTTCACAAGCAGAACAAGGCTTGTCTTTGGTATATATACACCAGGGATGGAAGGCCCAGAACTTTGTTCTGTTTGGCCAGGTTGTTGATGTTCTTGAAGTTGAGATGAGAGAGTCTCCTATGCCATAGCCAGTTGATTGTCTCACTTGCCTTTGAGAATATACAAGTCCCATTCTGATTCAAGGATGACATGTCAAGGACATATACATCATCCCTTCTAGGGGCAATCAACACAACTTCCTTATTGGCATTAAAGATGGTCCCTCTCTTGTCATCAAACTGAACTATGTATTTGGCATCACATAGTTGGGAAACACTTATCAGGTTGTACTTGAGACCATTAACATAAGCTATTCTTGTAAAAACTATACCATTGCAGTTTACTGAACCATAAACTTCAGTGGGAGCTGATGAGTTATCACCAAATACTACTTTGGGTCCTGGTTCTTCCACATATTTGTGCAGAAAACTTTTCACACCATTCATGCTTCTGGAGCATCCACTGTCTAGATGCCAAGTAGGATCCTTGATGTGTTTCTGCACAAACAGTAAACTGGGTTAGTTTTTCTTGTTGACCCACTTTCTAGTGGGCTTAGCCCTCAGGGACTTTTTGAACTCAGTTAGTGAATCATGGTCTGAAGTTGTATGACCTGAGCTTCCACATGTTTTACATTTTGTATAGGTTGATGCCTCAAGTGTCTGAGAAGTGTTGATCTGGTTTTTCCTTCTGGACTGAATAACTTTGTCATGTCCCCTAGTTTCATGGGAGGGATCTCCACAGATGTCACAGCAATCTTTCATCATACAATCATCAGGAAGATGATCATTGAAACCACAGTGAGGACATGGTGAGAAAGGCTTAGCCTTTAGTCTTTGTTTGGAAGGTGTGGCATACTGATAGCCTTGGTTTTTGTATAGACCTCTTGCTTTTAAAGAAGTAGTGCGGGGGATGTGATCACAAGTTCTGTGGTCCTCTTGTTTGCATATCATACAAAACAGGACTCTGTAGCATTTATCAATGCTTTGATTTGGATAATTGCACAGTTCACATCCCCCTGAGGGTCTGGATGTGGTTTTTGGTTTGGAAGAACCTGAGGATACTGAGGGCTTTGTTGATTTTGAGTCAGAGTTTTTCTCAGTGGACTCAATCTTCTCGCTCAGCATCCTGACAAGTTCAGTAAGCTGATCAACCTTTGAATCAGTGCTTTCATGCTTCACTTCAGTAGGTACTGAAGGTTTTTGGTGTTCAGTGGGTGCAGGAGTAGGTCTTTTCAGAATAGTCTTTCCTAACCCTGATTTCTCTTTGGGAGAATGTGGTTGATAGACTAATGGTGCAAGGTCAGAATTAGGTTCTGCTCCCTGAAGTTGTTTCAGTGGAGGGAGTGGTGAATCAGACTTAGACTCAGTGATGGACTCAGTAGAACTAAGTTCAGCAGTGACTCCTAGCAGCTCCTTGATAGCCTGACTTTCAGGCTCCAGGATTCTTCCAGTATTAAAATTTGGCATTTTACTATCAGGATTGTTTCTTTCAATCCAATCACTAGGTATGGGAGCAAGTTCTTTGCTAGAGAGTATGTTGGTTAATAGAAAAGTTGTAGAATGACTACTCTCCCCAGAAACTTCAGTGAGTTGATCATTACCCAGACCTGCCTTTTTGGGGCTGGGTGTGAGACTCAGTGTTTCATAAAGTTTGGGGTTTTTCTGAGTCCATTTCCAAATAATTTCCTTTTCTTTCTTAAGTTCTTCCTGAAGAGCTTGATTTTGTTTTACAAGTTCAGAGTTTTGAATTTGAAGTGTAACACTTTCATGTTTGACTTGTTTTAAAGCAAGTAATTCATCTCTACAATGATTTAATTCAAAACTCAGCTTGTTAAATTTTGAAAACAAATTAAGTCTTTGCTCTTCAACATACTTAAGATCAACATTAATATAATCTAAGTAAGATTTCCAATCATCATTATCATCCATAGAAAGTAAAAGATTTACCTTCCTCATAGTGATGTTAACCCATTCACCATTTCTTGCATGACTCTTCCCCACAGTAAGTTTGTTGTCATCTGACAGAGCCATCAGGGCACTGATGTGAACTTCATCATCATCAGAGGACAGTTCAACCTCATCCCAGTCATATGTTTCAGCAACAAGCCCTTTGTTCTTGGCTTGAGAAGGCTTTGGAGCCTGAGGAGGCTGAGAGACTGTTGAGGATGATTCAAGAAGGGCAAGTTTAGCTTTTGCCTTTTTGTACTTGGCTTCAAAGTCAATTTGAGAGACTTTTTCAAATCTTTGACTAGACTGAAGCATTTTTGGTTGAAATTTGCTGGGGCCTGAAAAAGAGTTATTTCCTGAAAATTTGAAGGATGGTTCTGAGGTTGTTTTTGAAAAACAATCTTTAGCAAAATGGCCCATTTTGCCACATTTAAAGCATTCAGTGTTGTCATTTGCTTTTGAAGGAAATTTGTTTTTTTTAAAAAACCTTTTTGAATTAGCAAGGAGTGCTCTTTCATGAAATTCAATTTGAAGATCATTTAGGTACTCCTCACTGGTTCTTTGGTTAACCTCATCATCAGATCCATCCTGAAAATCCTGCACAACACCTTTTGAATAGAAAGCAGTTGATATGGGTTAAATTGTCAAGGCCTTTTTGGTCTCCTGAGCTTTACCAGGGTATCTCCTGGTGATAAGATTGTCTTCATAGACAAACTTCCCATAGATGGCAGGGAGCTCAAGGTTCTGAATGTGGTTTACATTTCTCAATCCCTGAGAGAAGTTTAACCACTTCTCAGGGAGACTGTTGACAAAACCAACATTGATCTCATGTTTTGACAGTATAACACCATCATTGGTCAGCTCATTCAGGAGGGTCTTATACCGAGTATAAATCTCAGAGAGACTTTCAGAATCCTTGGCCCTGAAGGTATTGAATTCAAGCTTCAGGTCCATGATTCTATTCTCTTTGGTATCAGAAGGCCCTTCATAGCTATGAACCAGGTCAGTCCATGTCTGCTGGACAGTGGGACAATTGATCACTGATTCTGTAACACCCCCAATTCATGGATGCAGCGGAATTCAAACTGGGTGTTACTCGACGGCACAATAGTCACAATGATAGAAAACGAACTCTAATTGAGTCGTTTTAAAAGATTTATTATCCAAATTATATAAATATCAGAGATTACAAAATGAGGTCCCAGATGGTTTCATGTTTACAAATCACATTAGATGAGTTTTTGAATGATAATAAAATTTATAGCCCTCTTGAACATCCGTGCCCTTCCGTGCCATCCTTGATCATCATGAACCTGAAATACATGCTTAAAAGGTCAACACAAAGGTTGAGTGATATTCATAGAGTTTGTTTAATGGTTGAACACAATATGTTGGTAGTGTGAGTTATAGGCTCACACCAATGGTTGGAAAACAAAACAGTTATTATCATTACTAAGCTTATGACACCAAAACGTTAACGTGTACCAATATCGATCGGCAGATTTATCCCGGTAGGTACTTTGCTGTCATACCCATGTCTCAAATACTAATGCATTTGTATGAATTTAGTCAATACAAATGGGATTCGTCAATCCCAATAGGCCTATTCACAATATTCGCGCTCACTATTTCTAGTGATTAAATGGTTCATAATAAGGGATCTCGGTTTAGCAAGGCTGGTACTTAGTGATAATAAAACAATCAGTCAAGCATACAATTTGAAAGCATTATGTTCAGTTAAAATAGCATGTATTCCCCCCAAGGGTTTGTAAAACAATTAAGTAATGGAAAGTGGGGCTATGAACTCACCTTGAGTTGGATGATGTATAATCAGAATGATGGATATGCCGTAAGAACTTCTACGAGCAACCTAGAATAATTGTTGCAACTTAGGTTTGGAATAATATCTAAGGAAACATAAACATGCCAATATATGTCTTGCACTTAGTCCATGATGTGGTACAATGTATAGTGTAAGTCTTTCAAAAGAAATGGTTCATGAAACATGTATAATTTATATATCGTTTACTACCGTTCGGGCCGACATAATTCAGAAATCATGTAGTAAACGTTCGAGGAGCCAGGACACTTTAATTCGTAAATCCACAACTCATTTCGACGGCTTACATAATGAACTCCTCACATGAGGCTCCCTACTATTGTAGTAGTTGATAAAGTATATATATATATATATATATATATATATATATATATATATATATATATATATATATATATATAAGTTTTGATCCGAAAATTACATGTCCAATATTTGAATAAACTTAGGAAAGTTTATTTTTACATGAAGATTTTTATTAAGGTAAGTTTCTTATAACTTGAATGACAATTTCTTGTAATATCTCATGGTTCTTTTAGATGAAATAGATCCAAATTGTATGTTTAAATTATCGCCAATTCTTTAGGTCATGTTTTCGCCTAAGTAAGTTTATATGGTCATTTAGTCATGGCCTTGCCATGACCTTTGGTCATTGTTCCATGGTATTGAGACTCAACCTTGGCTTTAGCCATGGTTGTGGTCTTGAATCTAGGTCATAAGACCTCTTGGTATTTATAAACCATAACCTTTATATAGTGACTTATATATATGTAAATAGCTGTTAAGAAACTGATAAAAATCTCATTTGTTATTGGTTTTCTGGAGACGTGCTCCTGAGTTTTTGAAGAAAACGTGATTCCGAATAACTTTCGTGCTTTAACTTTTTCATGAAACGGAGCAGAAAGGCCTCTTTTTGCGTGTTTTATGTTTCTGTAACCGAAGCTATTTTGGCAGCTTTGCCGCAAAGTTTTGGTAACTTCAAATGGTCATAACTTTTGACTCGTATACTCGTTTTAGGTGGTTCAAATTGCTATGGTTTCCTTGTTAGGTCCTCTACTACAATATGTAATGATACAATATCATAATTTTACCATTTTGATCAGATTTCACCAAGAAAGTCACTAGTTTACTTGTTTAAATAACTTAACTTAACAATCATTTGTAATAACTTGTTTTACCCATTTTTATACATCATGGACATGATCACAAGACATAATATAGCATGAATGATATGTAAATAACATGATTATGATATTTAACAAGAAGTATGTTAGGGTTTTGCTTACAACTTTTGGCTTTCAAAAAGGGAAACATGAACTAGGACAAGAACTATACCCTTCAACAATATCTTTAGCTTCCAATATTTAACCACCCTTGCTAATCTTTGTTAGACTTGATCTATTCCTTGTAAGAATCTTATATACTCAGCCCCTAATCACCTTGATCATCATCAAGAAAACCCTAGGATTGATGATGAGATTATGGTGTTGTTTATGATGATTTATAGTATAAATGGAACTTGGAATCAACAAGGAACTTAAGGTTTAATTTATGATGGATGAAATTAGCAAATACAAGATCAAAATGGTAAAGAAAAGGTGTCTTTGGTCGTTGCTTATGATGAGAGAACAAGGAGATAAGTTTGGTCTTATAGCAAGGTGAGGAGGTTACTTTCTTAGGATATTTTGCTAACTTAGGCTAGTCATTAAACACATGTAACCATCTTAGGGCTCCTAGCATGAGATCATGACACACAAGGGTGTGAATACCCCCCCCCCCTATGGCGGTTCACTAACTTGGGGAGGAAGTGTTGACTTGTGATGATCTTATCCAAGCTTATGGAGCTAGTTTCGACTCCGTAAAATGCTAACCGTAAGTAGTTAAGCCACAAAACGTAAAATCGGGTATCGTAAAAATACGAAACTTGGAAGAATGGATAAACTTGTCAAAATACTCCATATAAAATGAGTGGTAGGTTCCATTGGGGTGGTAAAACCCTGCTCAAACTGGAAACACGGGTCTAAAACGCGTAATACGTAAAACGTACGAATATTGTGTAAAATTGAGAAAAGTAAAATGTTACTTTTCTAATAGGATAAAAATAATTTAAAATGACTTATAATGTCTAGACTGGGCTCAGTCTAGTGTCGGTTGGTATTAAATGTCTTTTAGACATAAAACCGTAAGCCTAAAAATCAAGGAATGACTTATAAAATCAAGGAATGATTTTTGGTCAAAGGAGGAGGGAAAAATATGTTGACTTTTTCTAATAAGTTGAAAACTCAAATCGTCTTAGAAACGCGGTGTAGGTATAGGCTAAGGTTACGACTGAGTAAAAACGCTTAAAACTGAAAATTCCAGTTTTTCACGGCCGAGGCTTATTTTGGTCATGTTTTTCTCAGTCATGATTAATTCTCAAATAAATCATGAGTGTACTAAACATTTTTCTGATACGGGGTCACTTAACGCTGTCGAGTTTCGTTGTGCGTAGAATTTTTGAATGACGTTTTACCCTAAAACGTGTAATTCCTTATTAACTTTCACGAAAATGATCTGATGAGTGTCAAACTTTTAATTTGCCATGGAAATGATTTATCACTTGAGGCCAAGAAACAAAAATCAAATTTCGAGAAAATTTTCGGTAAAAATGAATAGTAAAAGTGAATAGTAAAATTTTTCGGGAATAGTAATTAACCTGAAATTGCGAATTGTTACAGTCTCTACCCCTTACGGGGAACTTCGTCCCAAAGTTCTATGTGTGTTATACGTTGGAGTCGTGTCGGTGAAGAGGTGTGGTTACTTATGAGGACTAAAGTCTGGGATTACCGGTGATGTAGTTTGGTTTGTCGTTTCAGTGTATGGTGTAGGATGAGGCTTACTTTTATGTAGGAAAGGTATGGTAATAGTCGAATATCAAAGGAAATTGATGTAGCAGTCGAATATTAATAGGAATTGATGTAGTAGTTGCAATCATAGCCTAGTTGGTAATCTGTTGTTGTACCTAGTGTTTATTGACTTCATACTTATGTTATTTCGGATACAAATAAGCCCACTTATTTATAATTCTTTATTTACATAGAGAGGCATCCCAAACGATGTAAATAGGGGAATATAAACTTATGGTTTGATGATTTACAATTTCTTTATTTAAATGAAAAGGCATCCCAATCCATTCAAATAATTACAAATCATCCTAATTAAGAATTCCCAACACAACATTCATAATTAGCCAGTGAGTTACAAGGTAGTGTATTACGAGATGATACTAGTGTTCCAAAAGTACAAGATGAATATTCAATCTTGTAAAGCTGATGAAGGTGCTTGTGGTGTAACTAAGGATGATTTGAGCTTTAAAAGTGCATCAAGATCTGTTAATGAGCTTGTGGTTTCAACGGTTGTGAAGATAATGATGTGATATGTTGATGAACAAAAGTGTGTAGTGTATGCTTAACATTAATATTGGTAGATATGTCAAGTTTGCTTTAAAATTCTAAGAAATTTTAAAGGTTTATGACGGAATAGTATCCTTAGGACCTAAACAGGATAGTACTTCTACGGGATGAAGAGAAGAATTGATAACTATCCCAAGATAGTAGTTCGGATTATCTCATAAATGAAAATTTTCAAGAATGAAATTAGGTAGTACAAATAAGGTGTTAAGATTTCGCTGAGTGGTAAGACACTATCGTGTCTCTAGATTGTTTTAATGAATTCTGGTAGTTTATCGAGTTCATGTAGGAAATTAACCTGAACATAACCCTAGCACAACTATTCTCAGTATTTGAAAATTTTAAGTCGAATATAGTTAGTCAGACTATATTCCACTGTCCCTAGGTTAAATATAGGTGACTAGTCTATATTTAGCCGAGGTTCGATAAAATTTTCAAATACCTAAATTAGGTATACTTGTGATATGTCCGTTGTTTTTGAGAAACTGTCCACTAAACAAAGGCGATGTCAAACCCTTCAGTTGTAAGTCCCGCCCATACAAGACTTGTAACGTATGTTTTCACATTCCATTGCATAGAAGATAGGACGGGTAGATATGTATGGAAAGGAAGTTTTAAGTAGTTCTAAAACAGTCCATGCTTGGCCAGGATCACGAGCTTTTAATAATGAAGGTTTCATAAGAAAACTTTGATGAATGTAGAGCTGAACTTCAGCTTTTGTCGATGATGGATTAGTTTGTCCTTTAGAAATCTCATATTCTATTTGGAAATCGATAGATTGTGATGGGTTTTTGATATCATATGAAATGATATTGATGATGTGATGGAATGATTCTAGAGACCATTGCACAAATCACAATGTCTCGGAAGTAGATTAGACCATTGTGCAATTCACAATGTTTGGGAAGTAGGTTAGACCATTGTGTGACTCAAAACATTTGAGAAATAATTAAGACCATTGTATCATACAATGTCCGGGAAATAGGAAAGAACATTGTAATCAGTTACAATGTCTTGGACATAAAATGTCGGAGTAGGAACATGATTGGGAGAATGTGGTTGTGTCGAAATGCCCTAGAATAGGCATACGCAGATATGTTTAGTCCATTGTTTAGATAAATGATTGAAAATAAATCGAGTTTATATATCAATATACTAATATGTTCATGTAGTATAAAATGCTTACAGGGAAATGCTCAATTATGTTTAGGGTACATATATTAATATGCAATTATGTTTGTATAGCATAAAAATGTCTACAGGGAAATGCTCAAAATGGGTATATATGAATATACTAATATGTTTGTGTAGCATAACATGCTTACTAAGTCCATAATCGTTTGAAAGATGGAAGACACGGAGAGCGGAAGGCTATAAAAATGTTTTTGCTTGTACATGTGGTTATAGTTAATGTCTCAATTAGACCCGTTTATCTATAACCATGGCTCTGGTACCAATCTGTAACACCCCCAATTCATGGATGCAGCGGAATTCAAACTGGGTGTTACTCGACGGCACAATAGTCACAATGATAAAAAACGAACTCTAATTGAGTCGTTTTAAAAGATTTATCATTCAAATTATATAAATATCAGAGATTACAAAATGAGGTCCCAGATGGTTCCATGTTTACAAATCACATTAGATGAGTTTTTGAATGATAATAAAATTTATAGCCCTCTTGAACATCCGTGCCATCCTTGATCATCATGAACCTGAAATACATGCTTAAAAGGTCAACACAAAGGTTGAGTGATATTCATAGAGTTTGTTTAATGATTGAACACAATATGTTGGTAGTGTGAGTTATAGGCTCACACCAATGGTTGGAAAACAAAACAGTTATTATCATTACTAAGCTTATGACACCAAAACGTTAACGTGTACCAATATCGATCGGCAGATTTATCCCGGTAGGTAGTTTGCTGTCATACCCATGTCTCAAATATTAATGCATTTGTATGAATTTAGTCAATACAAATGGGATTCGTCAATCCCAATAGGCCTATTCACAATATTCGCGCTCACTATTTCTAGTGATTAAATGGTTCATAATAAGGGATCTCGGTTTAGCAAGGCTGGTACTTAGTGATAATAAAACAATCAGGCAAGCATACAATTTGAAAGCATTGTGTTCGGTTAAAATAGCATGTATTCCCCCCAAGGGTTTGTAAAACAATTAAGTAATGGAAAGTGGGGCTATGAACTCACTTTGAGTTGGATGATGTATAATTAGAATGATGGATATGCCGTAAGAACTTCTACGAGCAACCTAGAATAATTGTTGCAACTTAGGTTTGGAATAATATCTAAGGAAACATAAACATGCCAATATATGTCTTGCACTTAGTCCATGATGTGGTACAATGTATAGTGTAAGTCTTTCAAAAGAAATGGTTCATGAAACATGTATAATTTATATATCGTTTACTACCGTTCGGGCCGACATAATTCAGAAGTCATGTAGTAAACGTTCGAGGAGCCAGGACACTTTAATTCGTAAATCCAGAACTCATCTCGACGGCTTACATAATGAACTCCTCACATGAGGCTCCCTACTATTGTAGTAGTTGATAAAGTATATATATATATATATATATATATATATATATATATATATATATATATATATATATATATATATATAAGTTTTGATCCGAAAATTACATGTCCAATATTTGAATAAACTTAGGAAAGTTTATTTTTACATGAAGATTTTTATTAGGGTAAGTTTCTTATAACTTGTATGACAATTTCTTGTAATATCTCATGGTTCTTTTAGATGAAGTAGATCCAAATTGTATGTTTAAGTTATCGCCAATTCTTTAGGTCATGTTTTCGCCTAAGTAAGTTTATATGGTCATTTAGTTATGGCCTTGCCATGACCTTTGGTCATTGTTCCATGGTATTGAGACTCAACCTTGGCTTTAGCCATGGTTGTGGTCTTGAATCTAGGTCATAAGACCTCTTGGTCTTTATAAACCATAACCTTTATATAATGACTTATATATATGTAAATAGCTGTTAAGAAACTGATAAAAATCTCATTCGTTATTGGTTTTCTGGAGACGTGCACCTGAGTTTTTGAAGAAAACGTGATTCCGAACAACTTTCGTGCTTTAACTTTTTCATGAAACGGACCAGAAAGGCCTCTTTTTGTGTGTTTTATGTTTCTGTAACAGAAGCTATTTTTGGCAGCTTTGCCGCAAAGTTTTGGTAACTTCAAATGGTCATAACTTTTGACTCGTATACTCGTTTTATGTGGTTCAAATTGCTATGGTTTCCTTGTTAGGTCCTCTACTACAATATGTAATGATACAATATCATAATTTTACCATTTTGATTAGATTTCACCAAGAAAGTCACTAGTTTACTTGTTTAAATAACTTAACTTAACAATCATTTGTAATAACTTGTTTTACCCATTTTTATACATCATGGACATGATCACAAGACATAATATAGCATGAATGATATGTAAATAACATGATTATGATATTTAACAAGAAGTATGTTAGGGTTTTGCTTACAACTTTTGGCTTTCAAAAAGGGAAACATGAACTAGGACAAGAACTATACCCTTCAACAATATCCTTAGCTTCCAATATTTAACCACCCTTGCTAATCTTTGTTAGACTTGATCTATTCCTTGTAAGAATCTTATATACTCAGCCCCTAATCACCTTGATCATCATCAAGAAAACCCTAGGATTGATGATGAGATTATGGTGTTGTTTATGATGATTTATAGTATAAATGGAACTTGGAATCAACAAGGAACTTAAGGTTTAATTTATGATGAATGAAATTAGTAAATACAAGATCAAAATGGTAAAGAAAAGGTGTCTTTGGTCGTTGCTTATGATGAGAGAACAAGGAGATAAGTTTGGTCTTATAGCAAGGTAAGGAGGTTACTTTCTTATGATATTTTGCTAACTTAGGCTAGTCATTAAACACATGTAACCATCTTAGGGCTCCTAGCATGAGATCATGACACACAAGGGTGTGAATCCCCCCCCCTATGGCGGTTCACTAACTTGGGGAGGAAGTGTTGACTTGTGATGATCTTATCCAAGCTTATGGAGCTAGTTTCGACTCCGTAAAATGCTAACCGTAAGTAGTTAAGCCACAAAACGTAAAACCGGGTATCGTAAAAATACGAAACTTGGAAGAATTGATAAACTTGACAAAATACTCCATAATAAAATATAAAATGAGTGGTAGGTTCCATTGGGATAGTAAAACCCTGCTCAAACTGGAAACACGGGTCTAAAACGCGTAATACGTAAAACGTACGAATATTGTGTAAAATTGAGAAAAGTAAAATGTTACTTTTCTAATAGGATAAAAATGATTTAAAATGACTTATAATGTCTAGACTGGGTTCATTCTAGTGTCGGTTGGTATTAAATGTCTTTTAGACATAAAACCGTAAGCCTAAAAATAAAGGAATGACTTATAAAATCAATGAATGATTTTTGGTCAAAGGAGGAGGGAAAAATATGTTGACTTTTTCTAATAAGTTGAAAACTCAAATCGTCTTAGAAACGCGGTGTAGGTATAGGCCAAGGTTACGGCTGAGTAAAAACGCTTAAAACTGAAAATTTCAGTTTTTCACGGCCGAGGCTTATTTTGGTCATGTTTTTCTCAGTCATGATTAATTCTCAAATAAATCATGAGTGTACTAAACATTTTTCTGATGCGGGGTCACTTAACGCGGTCGAGTTTCGTTGTGCGTAGAATTTTTGAATGACGTTTTACCCTAAAACGTGTAATTCCTTATTAACTTTCACGAAAATGATCTGATGAGTGTCAAACTTTTAATTTGCCATGGAAATTATTTATCACTTGAGGCCAAGAAACAAAAATCAAATTTCGATAAAATTTTCGGTAAAAATGAATAGTAAAAGTTAATAGTAAAATTTTTCGGGAATAGTAATTAACCTGAAATTGCGAATTGTTACAGATTCCATTATATCATCAGGGAGGCATGAAATAATGATGCTTTTCAGGCGCTGGTCTTGATTGACCACCCTCCTTTCATCTGGGGTCCACTGAGCTTCAGATTTAATTAAACCTTTGGCAGTTGTTGGGACATATGGACCATCATTAATCAACTTAATGTAATATGGTTCCATCCGAGTTAAGTAGCAAAGCATTCGCTTTTTCCACTTATTAAATTTGCCAACTTCTAGTCGAGGGGCAGTTGTTGAATAACTTCCACCCTTTTTGTCGACAAGTTGGGGAACATCTATGTCAGTCATAGTGGGATCTTGATTTTAAAAACTTGAGCACTCTCAAGTTTTGAAAACAGGTTTAAGTTTTACAAATCAGAGGCTCTGATACCACTTGTTGGTCCCTTTTACTTGGTTAACTATAACTACAAAGCTAAAGTAACCAAGTTCTATGACATTAAACAAAGATGTATAAAAACGCTTAACAATAAAGTAACGTAAACATAAGAGACAATATTTTCCAACGTTTAATTCTTTATTAGAAGTTAATCAAAAAGAATCTTACCCAAGTGTTTGCGAATAACACTTGGGATTGAAAACGACACGTATGGTATTGACTCCTCACTAAACTCAATCTATGTTGAGTGACAACTTTCAGGACCCACTGAGCTATCTCAGGGGTTATGTTGTTCTTTGGAGGAGTAAAAGTGGTTTGTGAATGCTTTGCATTAATTGCACAAACTTGTCAACTTTTACTCCTCTCTTATGCTACCTATTTATACAGAAATGTGAACAACCCTATTATACAATGGACCTAAGTGTTCCTCAATAAAATCTTGATATTTATTCTCTGGCAAGGGAAACTTCTTTGGGTTAAGTCCAAAAAGCACTTTCTGATGACAGCCTGGTTTTAACCATTTGAGGAAAGTTTGACCTTAAAGTGATAAAGCACTTTAGTGAAACAGATCAAATTTTCCCACCCAGTCCTGCCAAAACTTCAGTCTTCTAGTCATCAGTCTTCAGTACCATGAAGTTGTTGAGGAGTCATGGGGTTCAGTGAGTTATTGTCATCCTCACTGAACCCATCACCTTCTTCTTGTCTTAGATCACACTTCACTGAGTTCCGCCTCACCGAATGGAGAACCTTTCTTCTTAGGCTTGGTCTAAGCATCCTGAAGATAACTCACCGAGTTACTGTTCACTCAGTGACTTGTTTATACTTAGGTTATTTTACGTTCAAATCCTTGTTAGAAGAAGATTGGGGAATTCAGTGACCCAACAGCTAAAATTGCGAAAACTCAAGTCAAACTTGTGAATTACAAAGAATCAAACAAACTTTATGTTCGTTCATCAAAAGTTTAAATAAAGACTTGCTTTTATCAAAAGCTCCAAAATTTTTGCTAAACAAGGAATAAAATCCTATATTCTTTTGGGGAAGGGAAGGAAAAAAAAAAAAAAAAAAAAAAAAAAAAAAAAAAAAAACTGGTAATTTGGAAAAACACTTTGATAAAAATCCTTCCGAAACTAAGGAGATTTCCCCTGGCTAAGGGGAAAAAAATTCTTTTGTTAAAGGAGTAAATTGCCTTACTTCAACACGCAATGAGTGCAAGAATAACCGTGACTTCATAGGAAGCTCTTATGTGTTCCAATGTTGACGCGGAAGTTCGACGAGAAGTTCGCAAAATTTTAGAACATGAAATTGAACCGTGTACTTATAACGTCCATGCTCGTTTGATCCACTTTGAAAATGCTCTTAAAGTTGAGATGTTAGAGGATCTAAAATATGTTAATTATCTTGAAAAAGAATTTGATAATATTCCAAATCAACATGAAAAAATTCGTTCTTTGGAAATAGAAAATGATTATCTTTTTAATAAAATTCGGTCTCTCCAATCTCAAGTAAAAGATTTTGATCATGTAAAAGCTGGATTTGCAAATAAAACATACAAATTTGAATCATACTTTGCTTATCTTGAAGGGCAAAATGTTTCATGACAATACAAATTGTCATCTCAAAATTATGCTTCTTTATAAAACGAGTAGAGTGACTTGGGATCTTCTTATAATGAGCTGAAAGCAAAATGTGATCTTCTTAATCGCAAAAAATTGTCATTTTCCCAACTAAAAGTGAATGTTTCAAAAAAGGTAGGTAGTATTCCAAGAACCAACATTCATCTCAAACATTTACTACTTAAATCATGTTCATAATTCTCATAATTATAATTTTGAAAGTCCACACTCTCGTTTTTCAAAACCAAAACAAGTGTGGAAACCTAAACAAAGTTATTCCAAACCTTTCAAGTATACAAGAGACGAAATGTTTTTGTTTCAAAAGGGAACCACTTTGTTTTGGACATACCGAAGAATGCAAGGTCTGCATTTGTCTACAAATTTTCTAAATGAAACAACGAGTTTCAACAAGAAATGAAAACCTTCATCAAGTTTTAAAACTCAAAATGAAATGATGAACTTTAATGCAAAAAGGAAAAATCAAAGGAGTTTTAAATCTCCATTGATTCCTCGAGTTGTATTTTAAAATGAAACACCGATTCTCAACTCTCAATGAAATCAAACATCTTTACGACAAATAGACACAACTTACAAATGGTTTTCAAAAACTTCAAACATGGTTGGTACCAAGTTTAAATGGATACTAAAGGTAGTTGTTGTCTAGTTTGATGTCAACACGATGTCTCAGCACCATGTTGAGGATCCGCTTTTCAAATTCAAAACTCAATCATCTTTTGAGATCATGACTTGACTTCAACATTATGAATTATGATTATTTAATACCAAGACTCGTTCTTCAAAGAAAATGGCTTGTGTATACTCAGTGCATATCACGTACTTCAAAAGGATAGCTGTTAATTACTTATGATTAACACGCGTGCTAAAATGTTTGAATTTTTTTCTAAGCACATTGTTTCAAAACAATAAAAAGATTTCTTAAATTTTGTGTTTAAAAAATGTCCTCAGAGAAAGGCTCAAAAGTGCAACAATGTTTGAAAAATGATTGATGTTCATGAAAGCTCCCATCTTTTAATCTTTTAACGGATTTATGCTAATTTTGAGGATGAGCTTTTGTAATTTCAAAAGAAATGTAAGTAATTATTTTTTCAAATATATGGTTTTCACCTCCATTCATATACGAAGTCTTCTTACAAATATAACAAAACTTCCGAGTGATAAACATTTTGATATAGGGTGTGTTTGTTGAAATTAGTAGTGAGCAGTGGACAATAGCAGTGAGCTGTGAGCAGGCCCGGATTTAAGCATGTGCAAGGTGTGCGACGGCACAGGGCCTTCGTTTTCTTAGGGCCCTAATTTCTGAATCTGTACCGTTAGTATAACCTCACTTTTGGACATTCTTCATCAAGTGGATGATGTTTTATGAGGGAATAACTACGTTTTTTATTATGAGAATATAGTTATTTGACTTACACTGAAGAAACAAAGCTCATACTCGTTTTTAATGGAGTAAGTTTATTCCAAGGAAGAGGATGACACGCAACCCCAAAATTTATTTATTTATTTGGTATATTTTAAGTTTAGCTCCTATAATTTATTGTATGTCATTTAAGCTATTATTTCAAACTATTCAGTTGTAATTTGCAAGGGTCAAAAGTCAAAGTGACTCAGATATCTAAAAGAAAGTAACTATGGTTATGTAGTTATATATGTCTTGGACTCTTGAAAAATGACCATCTTTTGGTGTATAACCGTCAATATACTTTATGGCCGTGACTATGTTTCAAGAGAATTAACACTTATATTTTAAGAATAACTATTAAAAGAATTTGATAATTCGATCAATTAAGCTTGAAAAAGGAACATACGGTATATCAGAAGATGAATGAAAAATACGTAAATTATGGTCAACTTGATTAAAGAAACTTGTATATTAGCCAATATGGTTTAAGGGCCTCCTGTTGGTATTTTAGTATCCATATTAGTAAAGTAGAGGGTTAAATATGTATTTATTAGCTTAGGATGAGTATAGTCGGTTAACACTTTCTTTAGTCAAATAGGAGAGCTTTAGTTTTAGCAGCTTCTGAGTCGGTTTCCAAGTCCTTATTGGAGTCGGTGTTCTCCCCCTCATTCTCTATAAATAGAGATGAGGGGTGAGGGATTATGTACCGTTTTCTTTTCCATTGTTCTCAATATATAAATCGTTTGGGAGCAATATTACGTGTCGTGTGTTTCTTTACTTCTCTAGTCGATATAATATTTGTGTGCTTGTGTCGAGTACGTCAGAAGATTGCATATTCCGCATTCTAGTTTCCAGGTTTGTTGGTGAATTTCCAACACCTCCAAACTAATAAGGCACAGGGCATCTGAAATCCACGAGATGTCCCTGGCTGTGAGCAGTAGCCACAACTTACCACTCACCACTTATTAAAGAATCATTAGAAAAATGAGTATTCCTAAAAGATAGCAAAATTCATCGCTTCTTTGCAAAAGAATATTAAAAAACTCATATTCAAACACTTTGAAAGATTTATCTAATAATTTTATTTACATCATTGAGAAGAAAGTTTGGTCTGGCAGTGCAACATAGTTATAAAATCTCGAGAAAAATGATATTGAACCCATAATCTTTTCTTAGGGGGTTGACAATGGGTGCGGGGAGGCACGGTGCGGGGTGTTTCCCGTGCGGGAACACCGCCGCCGATCACATGTTACCGCACGGGAGGGAGGTTTTGCGGGGAAGATTACCGCATGAGAAATGAAAAAAAGTGAATGTTGGAGACCCACAAATTGAACCGTTGGGGAGCTATAATTAAAAAATGGAGGATAAATATGTTGTTGCTGCAAAAAAAAAAAATAAAATAAAATAAAAAAATAAAAAAAATGGAGGATAAATAATAAACATTGAGGAAGATGATAAATAAGGGTAGCATTCACAATTTGCACCCTAACTTTTATGAACTTTTCATTTTTTTATCTTAGTTGTTTGTTTTTCTCTAAACAAGTACAAATGGATTCACATATGTTAAACTTTCAGCCCATGTTTAGAGAAGTTGTTAAAACTAGTACAATTTAGTAATATTATGTAATGTTTATTTAATTTTAATGAAATTTTAGTCTTTTAATAATTTTAATGGAATTAAAAAAAAAAAATGAGTGATGAAGGGAGGTGTGTGATGCCAACAAAAAATATGTGAGTGAATGAAAAAGTGGGAGAATGATGTGACATAAAGTGATTGATTGTAAGTGAGTGAAGGTATTTGGGGTGAGGGGTGTGTTGCGTAATACGGAGTAAAACTTTCACACTAAACTCAATTTAAAATCCTCGGGCCAAAATTTTTCTTCACAAGCGGGAAAACCAAAATAAATTCCCGAAACACTTTAATCCCACCACCAACCAACAATCCATCAATCTCAACCGTCCATCTCACTTCCACGTCACCGATCCGCACCACACCCATCCACCCAATCAAACCCACCCCCACCTCTTATATATAACCTCCCCTATTCCCACTCCAATCCCCACACACAAAAAATCAATTTTCCCCAATTACACAAACCCTAATTCAATTCCAATTCCAAAATCCAATGGCACCAAAGGCAGAGAAGAAGCCCGCAGAGAAGAAACCCGCGGCCGAGAAGAAGCCAAAAGCCGGCAAGAAGCTCCCCAAAGACGCCGCCTCAACCGACAAAAAGAAGAAGCGGTCAAAGAAATCCGTCGAGACATACAAGATTTACATCTTCAAGGTGCTGAAACAGGTTCACCCAGATATCGGAATCTCAAGCAAAGCCATGGGGATCATGAACAGTTTCATCAATGACATATTCGAGAAACTGGCTCAGGAGAGTTCGAGGTTGGCTAGGTACAACAAGAAGCCTACTATTACTAGTAGGGAGATTCAGACTGCTGTCAGGTTGGTGTTGCCTGGGGAGTTGGCGAAACATGCGGTTAGTGAGGGGACTAAGGCTGTTACCAAGTTTACGAGCTCGTAAATTGTGGTGGGTGGTTTGATGTAATGTGGTGGTGGGTTATGGTGGTGGTTATGGTTTATGCTGGTTTGTGTTTAGGTTTAGTTTTTATGTTATGTGTTTTAGGTGTTTTTAGGTTTCGTTATGGTGTTATGTAAATTTGGATTGTTTGATCCAATGTGATGTAGTGGTGTTATTGAATATGAATGGATGTTATGGTTATGATTTTGATTTTGTTTCTTTTAATTGTTCTTCTGGTTGGATTGATTGATGTTTACATTTAACAAATTTAAAATGTTGTTAACCTGACATTAAGGTGTATGTTTTGGCTTATATTGTGGGCTTATGGCTTATTAGGTTTTTGGCTAATAACATAAGCTCACTTTATTAGCTTATTTTAAAATTTTTGGCTTATATAATCTGAAAAGTTTTAAAGTTTAAACACTGACCTTTAATTCTACTATTTTGTTAACCAATCATAACAGCTGTTTAATCAAGAAATTTTGTGAACGAAAGTTTCTGAAGTGTTACTGTCATGAAATTTGTGGATGAAAGTGTTATATCAGTTGGTTATAAGGAATCTAATGTCTTTGCATTCTTCTTTTATGAGTGATGATTTGTAAGCAAAGGATTTGAAGTACTCACCATCATCACTGTGATCGTTATTAGTGGCTTAAAAATGCTGGTGCTCGTTGCCAAAGTTTTATAGGCCATGTTCGACATCAGATCATTAATATGTATCAGGTAGCAGTGTCTAAACAAGTTTCAATGGAATATGGAGGACCATATTCAGGGTTGTTGATATCATTTCATTAGACAGATGTCTTACTAATAAATCTCAAATAGTTTGGCACAAACGCATCCCAAACTGAGCAGTCAAATCTATGTATCGATCCTTTCTATATGTACTATGAAAACACAACTAGCAGATAAGCATATTTATGAAAGAAACCTGAACACAGAACACTCCTAACTGGCTATAGGGGGCTCACCGACTCAAGTTTGCTTGTCGCCAATGATCCTTTTTCCATTAACTAAAAAAAAATTAACGTAACCTATGGCCTACCGCCTGTGGGTGTAATCGAGTTAAACCCTTCAAAGCTTGACTCGAAGTAAGTACTCAACTGAAATATATGATCTAATACCAAATTTAAAGCGCGAGCTCGAGCTCATGAAGTAAGTAACTCTCTTGAGCTACTCCAGCAAAAACATGCAAAGACGTCAATTACTGGATTCAACAACACATTCATTGCCAACTAGTTGATTTGACATACCTGTAAACGTGTCATATTACAATCATTTTAACATCTAAGTATCAAAAAACATCAGCAGTACAATCTTACAAGAGGTGAATACAATTTTCTTTAATCAAATTCATAGCAAGGGTAGCGATCTCTAGAGAGCAGAGAGCTATTGCTCATAGAACATGACTGCCATGTGTTCTAGAACACAATTACAGATGTAACAAACATTTGAAGATTCCCAACACAATTTTCAAATCGTCAATCCAATAATTCTCTATTCTAGATCACATCGAAACACCTACCAAGTTCATGTGTGTACAAAACAACTAAAAGTAAAAAAACATATGTTGATCTTCCATCAACACCTCCCTGATTTGACAGTAGTTCGTTTACACTTGAGACACAACACCACCCTTTCTTTACTGTAAGCATCTGGATGAATGGATGTTAATAATTTAAAAACCTGCAAATGAATTTTCAACAGTAAGAAAGTAGCAGAACCAACAAGTTTGACTCAAAAGTAAAAATAATGTGCAATCATTAGTCTTGAGAGTTACTGAGAAGCCAAACATGCTAAAGAGTGCAAATAGAATGCGAAACAACAACCTAAACACGTATACAGCAAAAATATAGCAAGCTGAGATACCTTCCGGAAACGAAAACATATCAAATATTAGATACTAAAAATTAAAAACAATTCAAAGAAATAGAGTAAAATTCACGAAAAAGGAAACAAAAGGTAATTAACATTTTGAACCAATCAGGATTTGGCTCATATCACAAAATGCAACAGCATACTTAATTTTTTGAACCTTATGGCAATATCAAAGTTGTTGAGTGGAAGAATAAGCAATAAGGTAGTATCTACTTGTGCATAAGTTATGTATTGAGTCATAACTCATTTGTAAATATCCAAATGAAATAAAACTTCGAAGACATAGACCACACAGATATCAAACTAATTATTGAGATCAACAATGTAAGATTACCAAATCATCTCTAACAGTCTAAGGTGTCGTTTGTTTTTTCACAATAAGCACTTTTTTCCTCTTTTCACTTCTTTTGTCTGCAGGAGGGCAGAGGTTTTTGTTTGTTTTTTTGCAGACATAAGTGCTTCTTTTCACTCCTTTCCTCTTCTAAATTTCAGACATTATCTTTCACTTCTTGCCTCTTTTTTCACAAACCTTACAGCTCTTTTTCAATATCCGTTTTTATACGTTTTCGTTTGTTTTTTTACGTTTTCGTTCGTTTTTTTTACGTTTCCGCCCGTTCTTTTACATTTTCGCCTTATTTTTTTACGTTTTCGTCTTTTTTTTATGTTTTCATTCGTTTTAGTCCGTTATTTTTACGTTTTTGTATTTTTTTTTTATATTTTCATCTGTTCTTGTCTCTTTTTTTACGTTTTCGACCATTTTTTACGTTTTTTTTTTTTTTTTTTTTTTTTTTTCTTTTTTTATTTTTTATGTTTTCGTATGTTTTTTTACGTTTTCAACCGATTTTTACTTTTTCTTATATCTTTTTCACATTTTCGTATTTAATTATGTTTTCGTCTGTTTTTTTTTACGTTTTCGACCTTACGTTTTTTTACGTAAGAAAACGTACAATAACATAAAAAACGTACAATCAGACAAAATCATATGAAAACGGATGAAAACGTAAAAAAACAGACAAGAACGTAAAAAATAGACGAAAACGTAAAACACGGACGAAAATGTAAAAAAGGTCAAAACATAAAAAACCGGATGAAAACCTAAAAAAACTGACATAAAAGTAAAAAAGGTCGAAAACGTAAAAAACGTTAAAAAAAATGGACGAATACATAAAAAACAGACGAAAACGTAAAAAAGCGGTCGAAAACGTAAAAACAAACGAAAATGTAAAAAAAAATAGGCGAAAATTTAAAAAAGACAAACATAAAAAACGGTCGAAAATGTAAAAAAATGTACCAAAACGTAAAAAAACATACGAAAACGTAAAAAACGTATGAAAACATATATAAAACAAAATTAAAAAAAAAAAAAAAAAAAAAAAAAAAAAAAAAAAAAAAGACGAAAACTTAAAAAAGAAAGAGACGAAAACGTAAAAAAATGAAAGAAAACGTAAAAAAATAGACGAAGTCGTAAATAAACAGAAAAAACGTAAAATAACGGTCGAAAACGTAAAAAACATAAAAATGTATCAAAACGTAAAAAAACGGACGAAAACGTAAAAAAACTAGTGAAAAAGAAAAAGGAAAGGAAAAAAAGGTATTTTAATAGCACAAAAAATACTAGTGAAAAAAAGAAAGAAAGAAAGAAGTACTTCAATAGCACAAAAACAAACGGTCTTCTTCTTGTAGATGAAGAGCTTATGTGCACCTCTTCTTCTGCAGACATGGTTTGCAGATGAAGAGGTAAAAGCTCTGAAAAAACAAACGACACCAAGTGTCTAACTACAATCAACTGATGAACTGATCATCTGATTTTGATTCTTCAAGTTGCAATAATTAGTTTAATAACACAGATCCAATCCCCTCTAGAAGGTTGTTTAATAAACTATCAGAATTCAGACGTTAGTCATGCATTCCGTGATAGTTGATATCTAATGGATATTTGAACATATGGGGGATGGGAAATCACCGTTACTTGGCTTATATTGAGGAAAATTATACGTAACTTCCAAGAATTCCGACTTATTTATATGAGCACACGCGTCACTGTTTAAACATTAATATATCATAAGAAAAGCAAATAAAACCAGACCTGGCATATAGGGTGTTACTTCATTTCTTGTTTGCATACTGGATCCGAATATTTCTACCATCGAGTAGCTGGAAAAAAAGCGTTAACAACAAAATCATTTATGAATAATCTACGTTAAGAAAAGTAGCAACAAACATCCCATTTGAACAAAAAAGTTACCTGACCATCCATTTCTGTCAAGGCTTTACTGGCAGAGTCCTCAGAAATGAAATGCACAAATCCATATCCTTTTGATTTGCCGCTCTTGTGATCACATATAACTTTTACTGCAAAGGATGGTCACATCACTCCTTTGTTTAACTATTATGACATGTATAGACACATAACATGTTTTATCTAAAGAAAATATTTTTATAACAATATCACAAAGTTAAATCTGATAAGAGTAAAAAAAATCATATAATTTCAATGATAACTTAAGTGTTTAAAGAGAATGATTTTAAGAGGTTTTAGGCATTGAAGCTGTTCTTTGTGTGACTTTCAACCCATTCAACTCATTTAACCAGTTCCCCAATTCTAGCTATTTTTTACCCGTTTGGCATGTTACATCTAAAATGGCTTGGGGCACTGTGGGATTGTAATGACATACCTTCAATTAATTCTCCATGCTGCCCAAAAACGTCTTTTAACACCGGTTCATTGGTATCATACGAAAGCCCTGTGTCCATACATATATATCACCCTGAATAGATGATCGAAGACTACTATAAGAAATAATAACAAGCTAGACCATTTCCTAATGTATTAATGTTGTAGCAGAAATCTAGGCATCATTCGTTTTCAACTGTCCTTTTAAGATGCCAAGAAATATACACAAACTGAGAGAAAGTGGGAACACGTACCTCCAACAAACAGTTTGCTGGAAGAGTGGCGCCGCGACACCCATCGGAACAAAGGAGACGTGCGAAACCGATAAACCACATTCATCAATGTCATTATTTGCCTGTTTTCTTTCACCACTCGAAAAATCACTGTAGTGATTAGTTATTCACCGACTTCTATCCACACACAACTTTCCTTGTGCTTTATCCCAAATAATAAAACAAAGAAACCTAACACGTTCAATCCAGCAACAGTTGAGTTCAAATTGGTTTGCTGTCCAATATGGGGGCATGGGGCTAATAGTATGCTAAAATAAAAATAAGTATGATAAGTTTAAAACTGTTTTGATATCAGAAAGACACAAATATGTGTAAAATGAACATTATGAGGTAATAATCGATCTAAAGACTAGTAATATCTACAGCAAAGTTTGCACTCTGATTTAAAATTTTGCTATTAGACCCCCTCAAACAACCAAAGATTAATATCACCATTACACATAGGATATGAGTATCTGACTAAACACTACTACAGTCTGCACCAACGTTTGCACTTTGCCCGTATGAACACAGTATACAATCTTCTAATGTATAAAATGTAAGTTTAGAAGTCTCCCTACCTGAGTACATCCTTCTAATGTCAAAGGGGGAGTTTGTTTCGGCTTATGGCTTATTTGGTTTTGAGCTTCTGTTTCATAAGCTCACTTTTTGTGGCTTATTTTGAAACTTTTTGGCTTATATAAAGTTATATGTCATAATAAGCTTATATAAGCCGAAAAAGTTTCAAAATAGGCTACAAAAAGTGAGCTTATGAAACATAAGCCCACAACCATATAAGCCACAAGCCAGCTACATAAACCTACATAAGCTTACTTTTTGCAAAGTCCTCAGCAATAACTATAACCATTACACATACGCTGCCTATTATAGGTTTAGATTTATATCAATCGATAAACGTATAGTTTATCAGTTAACGCCTTAATGGAAGTAGCAAAAATAATGTCAACAAGTAGCATAAATAATCTCAACACTCGATTTTACTAATCTTGATAGAAGTTGGTACATTCAGCACATATAACGAACGCATCAGAAACGTCAAATTTTTTAATCTTCATTCAACTTATAACATTTAATTCATTACTTCAAACAAAGATGATTTGACAGCTCCTGAAATTTTATAAACTTTAATGGGAAATTACTGCTTACTATGAACATATAAATGTCTCAAATTGATTCAATTGACAGGCATAAGGCATACTTCATAAAAATTTAATTTTTAGATACATATAAACATGTAGTACAAATTCTTAAAGTGATATACCGTATTGCTGTGCACAGTTATTTGCCAAATCTGATGAATATAATGAAAGAACAAAAAATGAAACACGAACCAGCATAAAACACTTGGTGACCTATTTATATGATAACAATTTAAGAAACAAAACGTTTTTTTCATTGTTTGTTTAAGTTTAATGAATTTAATTGAGTAGAAGAAAAGGTATAAAGTTACCTTATTGATTGACAGAAGCAGCAGCGTTAAGGTCGAAATAACATGAAGCAGATACCACCAAACAAGTTTTTACCAAACATGAGTGATTAACACATTACAAACACACTTTTATGCATGATTTAGTGGTGGATGGATAAAAGAAATGATGTACAAATTACCTCCCTTTTTGGTTACTTTTCTTTTATTCTAGTTTTTTAATGCCCGTTTGACCAAATTGATATTTGTTACTAGTACTACGTACTTTTTTTACTAGTCAAAAACCGGTTTTCTGGTTTTGCCTAAAACCGGTCCGGTTTGAAACCGCTTTTGGCAAAAAGAAAACCCAAACCGACACTAACCGGTTTGGGACCGATTTTCGGCAAACTGGTTTAAAAAACCGGTTCGCGATAAACCAATCATTCTTTAGAATAGTGGGTTGGAACCGTGATGTTGTATGATCCTGATTATTAAAAAAAAAAAAAAAAATTTGATTCAAGACAAACAGAAACACGATCAAATATAACTATATAAAATATACAACAAAACACAAACACTAAACATATTTAAACATCAAAATCAAATTGTTTCTTTAATACATAAACAGATATCGGAATACATAAAAGGAATACATCATCTTCTTGAGTACATAAATAACGTCTTCGTCCCGGTCTTTGTCTTGAATTAATCGTCTTGGTTGTAGCGTGTTTCGTCTTTGTCAAGAGGTTGGGACATACCAAACGTTATTGCTTCTTCAAACCCGTTCCAAGTCGCCTTCGAGTGGTGATATATGTCTAATCCTTTACATGCTATCGAGATGGACTTTCAAACAAATGCAAGTTTCCACTGCCACCGAAGTGAGTTTTGATCTTCTCGGTGATATAACCCTCCCATTAACCGAAAAGGCGGATTTCGAAGCTACCGTACTTGCTTGGACCGTTAGTAGGTCACGGGCCATGGCGGCTAGAACCAGAAATTTGGATTCCCGTTCTTTCCACCAACCCAAAATATCCAAATTCTCAAACTCTTAAATGGTCAATATTTGAGACCAAAAAAAATATATATATATAAAATAAAAAATAAAAAATAATAATAATAAAAATAAAAAATCGGATCCTTAGTACCTTCTGAGCTTGCTACTAGGGGTGTTACCTCGAGCTTGTTTCATCTTAAAAGATCATACATTCGAATTGTTTTCATAAAATATTTTCCTCCCTCGAAGACTGCCAAAGAAATATAAGAGATACACAACTTCAAGCAAGAAATGGACGAAACATTGTACCAAGCTTGGGAAAGGTACAATAACCTACTTTTCAAATGTCCTCAGCATGATCTAAACAACCAATAGATGGTGCAAGTGTTTTACAAAGGTTTAGATGCGTCTACTCGGCAGATGCTCGATTCTCATGGTCGATCCCTAAGACGACACCCGCTCAAGGTCTTCAGGCGATTCAAGACACGACCAATCGTTCTCAAAAATGGCATGACGGGGTGAGCACTAGACGAAGGGGTGGCGGTAGTTCGGATGATATGGTTGTTATCGCCAAGACGCCAACAAGCTTGACAACCTTGGCCGAGACATGAAGAAGCTCATTGTAGGAGTTCATGCTATACAAGTAGGTTGTGAGCTTTGCGATGGGATGCATTTAACCAATGAATGCCCTATGCATGAGGAAGGTAAGGTGGTAGAATAGGACAAGCATGGTGAGTTCATAAAACCTTTCCAAGGCAGTGGTGGAAATGGTGCAAGGTATTGTGTATGACCATCGGGGTATTACACTCGAGTGGACAATCGTCCACCATTTGGAGATAAGGAGACTAGCCTTGAAGAAACAATAAACAATTATTGGAGGAATCGACTAAGAAGCAAGCCGGAAATCGTGAATTCACAAAGAAACTTCAAGAGAACACGGATTTGAATTTAAAGAACTAAAATGTCGCCATCAAGGGCTTAGAAACCCAAGTTAGTCAATTAACTAAGGAGTTTCAAGCAATGATGTTGAGAAGTACACCAGATACTTCTAATTCTATTGGTCAAGTCAAATCCGTGGTGACAAGAAGCGATTTGGTCACCAACTCTCCTTCTTCCTATAGTTATGATACTAATGTTACTTATAGCGTACCTCTTATTTCTATAAGGTTTTATAGGAAAAGAAGGCAGAAAATGAAACTAGACGAGATGTGCCTACTCCAAAACCCATGGTGGAACCTTACGTGCCACCTGTGTCATTCATGGGAACGATTAAAGAAACAACGGGAAGACGAACAAGCTAAGCTATTTTTGGAGAGCTTAAGGGGTTGCATATCAACATTTCATTCATCGATGATCTCAAGAAAATTCCCAAATATGCCAAGTACTTGAAGGAGCTATTATCTAGCAAGTCAAAGACCACAGAGGTGGCCACGGTATAAATAAACGCTAGATGCTCGATTGTTCTACAAAACATGTTACCACCAAAGGAAAAAGATACAAGGGAAATTACTTTACCTTGTCTTGTTGGTAATTTGTTTTATTGAGAATACGTTAGCCGATTTAGGGGCCATTGTGAGTATTATGCCATTTTCAATGTTTAATAGATTAGGTTTAGGAAAACCAAAACCTACAAATATGTTGATTGAAATGGAAAATAAGTATAGGCAAGTCCCAATGGATATAGTTGAAAATGTCCTAGTAAAGATTGATAAGTTTATCTTCCCTATAGACTTTGTCATCCTTGACATGATTGAGGATGTTAGGGTGCCCATTATATTCAGACAACGATGTTTACGAGTTGCAACTGCACATGCAAAGATAGATGTGTTTGATAAACAAATTTCATTAGAAGTAGGTAAAGATAAAATTATGTTTAAGATTGATGAGAATGCTATGACGCCTTATTTGCGTACTGCTTTTGTTTTTGTGTTGATAGTTTGAAGCTCCTGATTTTGGTTTGCAGATTGACTTGGAGGGTCATTTTAAGGGTGATGCAAACGATGATGACACAGGGGATTTTCTTTAACTTAATGACCGAATCCCCGAGTTAGAAGAGGAGCATGCGCCTCATGTGCTACCTTTTGTAGATTTTTCAGACCCTGGAGATGAATCTGATGTGAGTGAAGTGATAAACAATGTGAATAAGAAGTTTGAAAACCTTAAGGATAGTCCAAACATGAGTTAGCATATAATAGGGTAAACTTTATACCTCTTCTTCCTCAACAATTAGAATCTCATGGAAAGATACGCAAGGATAATCCTCGTAACTTGCAATTTACGTGCAAAATAGGATTTAAAATTTTAAACGCTTACTTGGATTATGATTTACCTATACATGTGATGTCACAAGTTAAGTATAATGAAATTAAAGCCGAGGAACTCGTGTATGAAGGGGATAATCTGATAGAGATATTTAAAACTTCAACATCTTTGTAGGTTGTTTTGCTTATCTATCTGATTTTGTGGTTCTGGAGGATCTAAAGGAGTTTAATGATAAGGAATTGACGAAGGTAATTTTAAGGAAAACTTTTAAGGATGTAGCCTTGATTGAAGAAAGGAGTCTTGAAGGTTTAATTTCGTTTTTAGACTGGGTTGGCGAGGTTATTTACCAAAAAGAAATGCTAGACTCACACAATTTTTGCAAAAAAAATCTCATACGCACGTGTGGCAAATGAGGTGCACCAATCAAATTAAAGTGTCTTTTCTTTTTCTTACTTTCACTTCCAATATTTGAACAACATGTGTACGTGTGAGAATTCTTTTGTAAATTTTGAGTGAGACTAGCATTCCTCTTTACAAAATGCCTAGAGCAGTAGCTGTTGGTGATTTTACGTCACCAATATAGTAGCTGTTGGTGATTTTACGTCACCAATATGATTTAAGTGTAATGGATTGACTTAATTGACCAATGTGTAATCATGATAAATGTTCAACAAGTCAGGGTTGTGCGGAGTGCACACTTGTATGACTTTATTATGATTATCATTCGTAGGGGAAGCCCCGAATCACAGGGGTCCGGGGGCAGCGCCTCCGGTAGTGGGGTCCCAGGGGCGACCGATCGTTTTTTCATTTTTTTTAGATTTTTTATTAGCTTTAGATTTCTTTTTGGGTTTGGAATGGTCTGGATTTTCGTTTCTACAGGTTTTGCTAGCTGGAACAACTGAAAAGTAGCCCATGTAAGTTTTCCTCAAACCTTAAAAATTGAAAATCCTAAAAATTAAAAGAAAAAAAGAAAAAAGAAAGGTGATTACGGCGTAGGGATTACTCCCGTATTACACCGTATATCATTTTGTGTAAAAGTGAGAAACTCCTTTTCTTGTCTACGACGTAGAGGGTTACTCATCTATACGCCGTAGAACGTACTATTCAAAAACCATAAACAACTCAACCTGTACACGACGTAGAGGCTCGATGCTCTTTACGCCATAAACGATTTTAATTAATCTTTTTGAAAATGATTTTTCTTAACATTTCCAAGCCACGTATTTTGTTTTTGAACTTTGTGGGTGTGTTTACTGAAAACCTTCTTAACATTTCAAAACCATGTATTTTGTTTTCGACCTTTGTGGGTGTGTTACCTGGAAACTCTCACGAGACTACAACTCGTCCAGTCAGGATACCAAAGAGTTTAAAGGCTTGTTGCATACGTTAAATGCAACCGTGATTTCTAGGAAAGTGAATTAGATATTTTATTTCATTTTTATCTTTCTTCCTTATTTTTATTTTTATTCTTCTTTTTAAGTCTTTATGATGATGCACGTGATTGGTTTGTTAGTGTATTCAGGGTTCATGGATTTTGCTCAAGAAACACAATGTGAACATGTTTGCATACGTAGATCTGATCATACCGAGCGAATCCAAATGAGTCTTTTGCTTTAATTCAACTCTTCCTCTTTAATTTTAAGTTTAATAGGGACATTGTGCAGCTTAAGCGGGGGATGAGAGTATAACTAAGCCACTTGATGATATTTGCCCTCCATTTCTAGTTTTTTTATGAAAATTTTGACATGTTTTTCATGCCAAACTATAGTACTACTTCTTAGCCGAGCACACCTACGCTTATTTTCAGTCCGTTTTCTCATATTACAGTACATAATTCCACCAAAAACTGAGTGTGCCGATAGCTAATGTAGACTTTAGAACTTGACATGTATATCATTTCGAGACGACTATAATGAGTATTACATTGAGTTTTCTCGGTGTAACTGAACTAGATAATTAAAAAAGGTAATGTTTTAGGATTTTACCAAGATAGCCTAAATGTGTTAATTTGTTGGGAAAATTTCAAATTTGCCCCGGAGACATCCTCAAGACATCAAAAATTGCCCCAGCCTGCATTTTTATTCTTAAATGCCAAGTGCGACTGGGCAACCGGTCAACGCCATTTTTTATTACCAAAATAGATCGTAAGTGTTTTTTTTTAATCTATCAAAACAGAAAACTAACGGTTGAATAGTGGCTTAGTGAACAAACATATAAAATGAAATACATCATGGCAAAAAAAAAAAAAAAAAAAAGTTTAGCATATGTAAATTATGTTTTTTCTTTAAATGCAGCGGAAAAAAAGTTTACAATCTTTTGCATAAGTGTTTTTTTTTCAAAGATTAAATGTAGTGGATTAACTTTTACCTCAGTAAATACAAACTTTTATTTAAGTGTTACTTTTATGTTAAACGAACTGGGAAAAAAATGGAAACAAAAATAAAATAGCCTTTACTCCGGCGGGAACACGAAACAATTCAAACAAATCCCAAATATTTCAAAAATTTCATACCTCACTCCCATTGGTCCATTTCACATCACACGGATCACCATCTAACGGCCAATATCACCCCATCTACAATCCCAAACCCCAACCCATCCACTACTATATAAACAAACACCCCTACGCACTTCACTCACCACATTCACACACTCAAAACACACACATTCATCAATTACTCATTTGTTTAAAAAATGGACGGAACCGGTAAAATCAAGAAGGGAGCAGCAGGAAGGAAGGCTGGCGGGCCACGAAAGAAGTCAGTCACTCGATCCGTGAAAGCCGGGCTTCAGTTTCCAGTTGGAAGAATTGGAAGGTATTTGAAGAAGGGTCGTTATGCTAAGCGTGTTGGTACTGGTGCTCCTGTTTATCTTGCTGCGGTCCTCGAATACCTCGCAGCTGAAGTAATTGATGCAATCTGTTTGAATCTAACTGTAATATTAAATTAAAGGTTTTAAAGATAGTTATTAATCTGTCATTGTTTTGGTTTTGTGTTTAGGTGTTGGAATTGGCTGGAAATGCAGCAAGGGATAACAAGAAGACAAGAATAATCCCAAGACATGTGTTGTTGGCAATAAGGAATGATGAGGAGCTCGGAAAGTTGTTGTCTGGAGTTACGATTGCTCATGGTGGTGTTTTGCCAAATATTAACCCTGTTCTGTTGCCTAAGAAGACTGCTGCTAAAGAATCAACACCAAAGTCTCCATCCAAAGTTGGAAAATCGCCAAAGAAAGCTGCTGCTTAGATTAGTTTGATGTGGCTGATTTGATGTAATTGGGGTGTTTTCTTTTGGTTGGTTTCATAGAGAAGTTAGTGTAGTTAATTTGATTAGATGTAATCGTTTCTACTAAATGAAAACTACTTGTTTCTCTTTATTTTCTCTTGGTAATCATATTGGATCAAATTTATTTTGATACTTGCAAATATTGGACTGTGATTGTAAACATGTCTGATGTATTGGGGAAAATGTCAGATCAGTTCAAGTGTTTGTAGTTAAAAGATAGAATTTTTAATTAAAAATTGGGTTTCTAGTTGTTCCATCAACTCCATTTGGTTGAGTGTTGAAAATGCTAGTGTCATTTATATAGTTGTTTTTTTGGTTCAAGGTGATGAAATTGATTAATGGAGGGTTAATGTTAAAGTGATGAAAATGGGGAAAAATGCTAAAAAATACTTCTTTCATGTTAAATGTATGCATCGAATAACTTGGATAAGAGGGCGTTTGAGGTTAAATTTTTTGTTGAAGCTTATGTTAGATAGTTTATGACTTTATGTATTCCCAAAATTTAAAGGGCGAAAGGTTGAAGCCTGTTAATGAAGCTTTCTACTCCGCCTAAGAACCAATAAGCTAATTAAAATTGTACAAATCCCTTAATGAGCTGAACAGCTTTTTTAAGAACATAATGATCAGTGCATAATTGAAACAAACATAACATCCAGGTACAAGTAAGACATTAGCACTAGCACAATAGTTGAAACAAACAAGAAAGAAGAAAACATAACATGAATCATAACGAAACATTTAAGGCCTGGAGGGGATCATAACCCCAAGCTAACCCAGATAACACACATGATTTACATATATTCTTTAGCCACAATAAGTATATATAATTTGGAAGTTGTCCACAATATTTTTGCCAGAGGGATGATGAGGATCAATGCAAGACGCTTTTCTCGCTAGCCACAAACACCAGATTGATGTCAGATTGACCAAGTCAAAGAACTGCAGCTTTAGAACCTGAAAAGAGATGGCCTGCATTTCCGAGAATCAAATTACTCTAAGCTCCAACTTTCCACAATTTAAACACAAGACTCCACACTTCCCTGGGGAGGTAAATTTCACATGAATATGATCCTCAATCTCTACACACGAATTACAGACAGGGCTAGCAAGACTGCAAGAGGTGCAAGTCTCTAACATGCATATCGTGGTTTGTTCTTGTTGACAGCCTGTTGTTCTAAAATTTTTTGCAAGCAAGTTTACTTTAGTAGGGACTAACTTGTTCCATCTAAGTTGATCTCCTAGCCTGTCATTGAGTTTAGAATCGACCAACCTTCTCTTGAATCTCACAGAAAAATCCTTATACTTTCTAGTTTCTAGACGCCAAATTCAACTGTCATTGTTATAGGAGAGGTTGAAAACGTGTAATTTATCCTCCAAATTGCCGACTTCTGCACACTCTCTATCTGATCTTTGGGGACGCCTCCAACACCAATTAAACGAGTGCCAAGGGAGCTTTGAAGCTGTTAACTAATGGAACATTCAGGGTCAATGTAACACATGTTATGCTTAATAATTAACATGACTTGGGTTGTATAAAGGATAAATTTGTAGGGCACATTTTTTATTTTAGGCCTCTTGATCTCTTACAGTCATAATAGACACCTTATTCACACGCCAAATGTCAGTTTTGACGCAACAAGCTTATATAACGTGGTTGAAACTATTTTGAACAAAAATTGTGCAACAACAAATACCATAATTTTGGTGTCTAACCAGAATGACAAATTAAAAAAATAAAAAAAAGTAGAAATTGTGGTAAAGAGGTGAATTAACTTTAAAGGTAAAAAATTGCAAAAGAATTATGGCTTCGCCCGGGTTCGAACCGGAGACCTTCAGTGTGTTAGACTGACGTGATAACCAACTACACCACGAAACCCTTTGTGCTTTATCAACAAAGTTAATACATATATAAATATTTAAGATCTGATGAGTATATACTCGGATAACTAAAATTATTAGTGAAATAACATAATTCTTGTACTCAAAAGGGGACATGGTAGTTGTCTACAAAACTCAAAATTTATGGGTCAAAAGCATTTCATTTGTATCCAACCGGAAAGGGTTCTGTGAGTCATTATAGTCTCTCGTTGCATACGTAGAATGTCTCAGAAAGTTTCTGGTGTTTCTGTTGGAATAATGATTCCAACAATTTCTTCTTTTCTTGCTCATTTGGAAGAAGCCAACAGAAAACAGATAGCTTGGCTATGATTTAGTATGACATTGCTGGTTTCTGTTCTAAATTTTTCTGTTTGTGTTTGTAAATCTGCAAGCTTGTTCAGATAAAGTGTCAGATACTGTATGATGATGTTTGGTCGAAACAACTTCACATCTTCATTATGGAACTCTTTAAATAATCTGAAAGAGTTCTAATAATCATGTTCATTTGTTCATATATAATCACAAGTCTCAACTATCGATTGATATTTCAGAATAACACGATATCCAAGTGGTGAATGATCCAAAAGTCCCACACAGGAATGTGTGTTTGTTCTCCATTCAAAAATAAAAATAAAAATACAATCATCAATACCGGGGGCGGAGCGAGGATAATTTTTGAGAGGGAAAAAAATTTTTACTATTGTGGCCTAAAAGAAATAAACCTTGTGCAAAGTGCTGTTAAAAAGGATTTTGACAAACCGATAACAACTAAATACGTCAAATAAAACCAAAAATCCGTAGTGGCGGATCCGGATGAAACACTAAGATGATTCCCTAAGTTAACTGATCACGAATAATACGTGCCAAGTCATGTGTGACACAATATAAAATACCAAAACATTTATGCAATATATAAAACACCAAAACATCTAAAAATCACTGAATTTGAAAAAGTAAGTTATCTTAGTAATAGTTAACTAGTAAGGTACTCGCACGTTACGGCGACATGAACTTTAAAATAAATGTTAACGGCACCAAAAGACAAAAGGTGGTGGCTAGTAGCTGTACATGTGTATATGCTGGTGTTTTAAGTTGCGTTGATACTTTTTTATGTTGGTATTTTAAGTGGTTGATTTATTGAATTTTAATAATAGATAATTAGTAGTTTGATTAGATTGTATCATATGCTAAAATAATTATATCTTTGAGTTAGAGAATGATTTAAAAATTATTAATTGTATATCTTGAATAAATTTATTTATACTTTAAATAGTTTAAGTAGTTGTAAATATAAAGTTTCTAACTACAAAAATCTTCCACGGTAAATATATATACTCATATTATAGTCAGTGCCGTAGCTAGGCCAACGGAGGCCCTGTGCAAAATCGCTTATATGATAACTAAACATGACAATTAGAAATATATTGTGACGATTAGCTTTAATTTTTATGATTTTTTTATCAATGTCAACCACTTGAAGTAACATTTAACAAATATATAGAACAATATTTCATATATCGTGAATATTTTAAGGTTGAAAATGAATTTTGAGGCCACAACTATATAAAGAGGTATATATTTTGAGGCCTTTAAAAAATTTGAAGCCAAGTGCGAAAGCACGCCTCGCACACCCTCGAATACGGCTATGATTATAGTTTGCAAAAGGGTCACGTGTACTCTCTCTCTCTCTCTCTCTCTCTCTCTCTCTCCAACAAATATACTTTTTCTATTTCTACTCTCTTTCCACTTGTACATCGTCTTCCTCCTCCTTCCTTCAAAAAGATTAAATCTACAATTTCAAGTTTTAAACCCAAATCTGTTTCACCAAATCACCAAGTTCGACGACGACATTATTTGTAGGGGGGGGGGGGGGGGTGAGGAAATGACGACAAAGACGAGAATCTCTGAAAAAATTATACTACGCCGGAAAGTTTTGAGGGGGCTCGTGCCCACCGTGCCCCCTTCGTAGCTCCGCCTCTGATCAATACAATTTAATATGAGCGTGAAGAGAGGAACAACCAATCTAAAAGCCCTTGGGAACCAATTCAACTTGAAGCCAAATGTTCCTTTACCGAGACGGTTCTCCACAATCAGCTCAAATTTTCTTTCTAACAAGTAGCTTTTTAACAAAACCTCACCATGGTGATGTATTATCTGGTCAAGAATGCATCCTTATCGTTTGATTGCTTCAACATCCAGTCTCATATCTCATGCCTTCTGTTACTCGAGGATGTCATTGACAAAAGTGAGGAATAGTTATGAGGTCTGAGTGTGATGTAGAAGGATATATGTGAGTGGGTGTGTTTTCCCTTCCTATTAAATTCATGCTCATCCGGATATAGAATGTGACAAAAACAGAGACAAATCAACACGAAAGCGATAAGATTGACAATGACACGAAGGATGAAGGATGAGTGACATTTTAATTTGCATTACGCTAATTAAAAAAATACTTAAACATTTCGGATGAAATATTTAAGTTGTCACATCAACATAGAGAGGTATTAGATTACAATCTAACTATCTCTTGACAAAGGAGTGGATTGTTTGGAAGGAAACAAGGTGATGAACAAGGAAGTGAGTATGCATGAAGACTCTAGGACACTTAAGATAATTTTGAGACTATTATGACCTATCGGATTGTGACACAAAGGTTCTCATGAATAAGGGTGTAAAATCTAAAGGCAAGAAATATATACCTAGATGAATGAGACATATAGAGTTAAGCATGTAAAGGCATTTAGGCATGTATCATAAATAAGTACAAAACTATATCATATCAAAATAGTTAGAGAAAAACAAAAACTATTATATTAAACATGCATTCAATAACTAAGCAAATAATTACGAAGGCATGCGATCATATCACATAGGAGCAAATAAACATCTAGAAATATCATATATGCGAGATGCCATAAATCTAGGAATGAAAAATTATAATGAGAAGCAAACTTCATAAAAGTAAACTAGCGTTAAGTATATTTAGGAAGAACAATTTAATAAAGTTGAAGAATGAGTATGAGACTATTACTAGTGGTGCTCAATTCAGGCTAAACACGACCATTTTTACGGGTTACACACACCCAACTTCTCACATAGAAGCAATTCAACTGTTAGGTTAAATTGAATTTCTAGTCAATAGATTCTTCAGTAGTCATTCTCTTTTTAGAAGAAATCGAGTTCCTAAATTTACCTATCGAAGAGTATCAAATATGAAGTTTGCTTGGTTCACTAATACTTGGCTTAATGTGACTCAAACATCATGTTTTTACTAAGTGTGTCATCACCACCAAAACTTAAATCCCTGAAAGTCAAACCATCTCTCATGATACATAAACCCATGTTCATCCTTGTGTCGCTCTTTGAATCAAAGGGCAACCGTCATATCCATATTCTCATAAACATGTTTGTCCATGTAGTCAAAAGTCAAGTGAATTTCTTTATGAGATGCGTCAAGTGTTGTTGAGTCACCATTGGTATGTAGTAAACTCCACCTAGCCATCTTCGCCAATACCCATTTCCCATCTCCATACACTCGTAAACATGTTTGTCTATGTAGTCAAAAGTCAAGTGAATTTTTTTATGAAATGTGTCAAGTATTGTTGAGTCACCATAATGTCGTATCCCTTATTTCCACTTTCTAGCAAGTGAAGAACACAAAGAAGACATTCAAGCTTCAAGTGTTGTCAAGTCACCAAAATAGGCAAACAATTACTACCACCTCATTTCACATATCCACCTTCGGTCATCAACAAACAAAACACCTAAAAATTCAATAATTCCCAATCATCCACCTTTATCAAATGATATATTAATCTAAACCATAATTGTCAACCCTTTGTCATCACTTTCCCTTTCCATTCACGCTCATCCTTCCTCATTTTTCTACGTTTTTAAAAAGAACGTATCATTCTCATCTTCATTTTCTTTAACTCTTTTAGAGTATATATTTTGGCATTTTTCGCCAAAATATGTCTGTCGAATCTTTGTATTAGGTCCTAATCATTGTCATGTCTTAAGCATTTGTCACACTTTTTTTTTTGGGATTTAGGTTGTTGTTTTTAAAACAATAATTGCATGTGTCATATTTTTAGACCATATACCTTAGACATCCATATCTTGTTCCCCGATTTGAGTAATGCATGTATTAATTTCAGATAATGTCTTATATATATCATCATTATTATATATATGTGCACTTGTCTACTAACTCTGTTTTGTGGGATTACTTCATCGCTCAATTTTTTGATAGCCGAAACTAGTTTTGAGCATACATTACATCCCTATCTATATATATTTTTCTTGCAAGAAACTAACCCTTGATGCAGGTTAAAAGTTTGCAATTTATTAGATCCATGGATCTGCTAGAGTCATGTTTTAAGGTTGATAGGATCAAGGCTTCACTTACGATGATGCAAGCTCGCCTATTTATTTCAACGGTTGAAGTGTAGTAGAAGTCTGATGAGTCTCGTATTATACATATTTATACCCTCATTATTATGTAAATTATATAGTAAATAACCTTATTATTAGGAATTTTGGTACTTAATATATGAATGAATGTGTAGGATTGAATATTGGTGAAATGACGCGAGAAGCACAAGAAACGAATGACTCAAGATAATTATTCATAGTTTGGACAATGCACGCCGATCTTATAGAGAAAGCACGCCGCTTACGGGCAACTTTGGTCAACAATACAACCACGAGTCAAACAATAAGTACACCGGTTATATGTTATAAGTGCGCCGGTCTTCAGTACAAATAATGACACTTTGGCACCAAGTATAGAGGAGAAGCCCGTCGGTTTTACACAAGTTGTGCGGCATACTTCTAATGACAGTTATGTTTCTATATTAGTGAGCCACATCAATGATGAGGCCGATCACTTGCTTGTCATTACTCACCAGGGACATATTAGGGATGAAGTGCAACTATAAATAGAGGTCCAATTCGTGGTATTACACACACCGTTGATGCAAATAATGTCAAAAAACATTATTCTCATTTTTCGATATCTCTATGTTTTGATGATAACAAAATGTGAAAACATCTTACGTCAAAATTAATGTAAACAAGTTTTTAGTCGATATATCCGACTTCTACGTAAGTCACTATAGGTATGAACAAACAAATTTACAACTTGACAAATGATCAAAGAAGTGAATTTGTGTTTTGAACTTCACATTTTTAGCTTGACAAAACTTTCTTTTCAAAAATACATTTTACAAATTATTTTTAAATTATAAAGAAATGTTTTATTTAGGAAAATCATTTCAAAAATATTCCTAACAGCTATATTTTACCCAAACCAGATCCAAACTCCCTCAAATAAACTTTCACTACTAAAGACAAAAATTAGAGCGTTTTTGTCTGGCACGGTACCACGGTACCACTAAATTTAGTGGTACCGTGTGACAATTAGCGGTGCCATCCCTTTAAAACGGCTAGATTTTCAGATTCTGTAGATACCACTTCATTTCCCAGATTTTGGATATCCTTTCACACACTTAATTTTCTGTGGTCATATCCTCAATCACCTAAGCTCTTCTTTGATCATTAGTCAGTTTTTTTTCTTTTTTTTCTTTTTTTTGTTTGTTTAAAGAGTGATTCTTTCATCCAACCAAGAATTATCTACATACCTCTAGTAGTCAAGAGAAGAACACAAAGTATCAAGAAAATGCAGGGTGTTGGTGTCATAGAGTAGTGCACTTGCATTACAAGTTGTCTACTTGATTGTATCTTGATATACATCAAGTATATTAGTGTTTCTTAGTCATTGTGTTGATCATTGTGATCTTGGGGATCTCTTGAGTGTTGAGTGATATAGTATTGATCAAGTAGACCAAGAGTAGACTGTAAGGATTGTGTGGATCTTGTGAAGATCGTGTAGATTGTGTGAGGATCGTGTAGATTGTGTGAGGATCGTGTTGATCATGTGATAAGTTAGGATCGTGTAGATCGTGGTAGATTGGTACTAGCTAAGATTAGTACTCGACATCTAGCTTAGTGTCGAAAAATAACGTAAGCGACGTTGTACGGTTTTCTCCGCCTGAAGAGAGTCTTGTTGATATAGTGCTAGAACTTTCGAGTCGGATACTCAGGGAGTGGAGTATGGCGAAGAAGAACTTCGTGACCAAACCACTATAAATCTCGTTGTCTTGGTTTGATCTTTCCATCTTTTCTCTTTACTTACTTATTGCATATTTGTGTTAGTATAGTGTTGTGTTTATATTGGTGTTGGTTGATTTCACATACAATTGAATCTAAGTTTTTCATAGAGATATTTTTTAACTAAAGTAAACAAGTCGGTAAACTATTCAACCCCCCCTTCTAGTTTCCCACAATTGGTACCAGAGCCACGTCAGGCAAGATTTTAAAGTAAACTGTATTTTAAAACTTGAATCGATCAATGGATTTTGACAAATATAAAGAAGGGCAATCTATGCAAAGACCACCACTTTTTGAAACCGATTGTTTTATTTATTGGAAAACAAGATTCAAAATGTATGTGAAATCAAAAGACATTGATCTTTGGCATTTTATTACCGATGATGACTTTGAACCTATTAAAAAGGATCCTATTACTAAAAAGGATAAAATTATTCCTTATGATCAACAAAGCGATGATCTTAAAAGAAAACTAGCCAAAAATGATGAGGCTAAAATGGTAATTGTGGAAAACTAGAAGGGAGGGGGGGGGGGTGAATAGTTTTACGTCCGTTTTAGAATTTATAAAAACAAGTTTGTTTTAAAAACTTCGATTCAATCTTATGTGAACTCAAATCTTGAACAATATGAACAACTATATCTAAGTATGAACAATAATAATAATGTAAACTAAGTATGTGAAATCAACACATGCATAATATAAACAATTATAGCTATATACGAGAGATAAGTAAGTAAACGTTTATTTTATAATCCTTAGTTATATTTTGCATGAAATTATACTTGATCGAAATGATCAATTATATGTATGTAACCTTTTTAGTTTGATTGTAAAAAACTTTGTTTTGTGAATGAAACATTTGTTTGATCTTTAAGTAAAATCAATACTAGCACTATATGAGCAACTATATATATATATATATATATATATATATATATATATATATATATATATATATATATATATATATATATATATATATATATATATATATATATATATATATATATATATATATATACGTCTACGTCTACAAAAGTAATAGCAATATAAGCAAGATGATAAGTAAGATATGGAAAGATCTAACCGCGAGACAAAGTATTTATAGTGGTTCGGCTACAAGGACACCTTCCTTGCCCTACTCCACTCCTCGAGTCACCTACTCGAGAGTTTTCTTCACTATGTCAACAAGCTCCCTTATGGCGGAGAAAACCTTACACACCAATATACACACCACAACTTATTCACAACTTCTTCACACCTAGTCACTACTTAATCACAACTCTACTTCTTCACAACTATCTATCTTCACAACTATCTACTCCACAGCAATCTTCTTCACAACTATCTACTTCCCAATAATCTTCTTCACACCACTACTTATATCTCACTACTTCTATTCACAACTTCTACTCCTAGATCTATCTAGTTACACTACTATCACACCTTTACAATGAATGTACACAACAACTAGACTATATACACAAATCTACAATACTTCACAACTTGATGTTGAAGAAGTATTCTTCTCTTGCACTTTGAGAGACGAGAGGTGAGGGAATGAATCACTTGAAACAAGGATTAACAATTATATGATCAAAGGGTTTTTAGGAGGATGTTTAGAGAGATTTGGATCTGAAAATTTTCGTGCAAGAGGTGGTAAAAATTCCAGGTTTGAGGTAGTATTTATAGGGAAAAATTTCTGACAGGGGAGCGTGGTCGGTCCCCTTAATTGTGTGCCGGCCCCCTTAAAATTAACGGGGCCGCCCTTATAATTAAGGGGGCCGGGGGCCGCCCAGCTGTAACGGCCAAAAAATCCGTCTTTTAGTGGGGAAAGCTTATTTGGTGAAAAACTAACTGATTTTGGTTAAAAATTTGAATTCATATATTTACTATGAATTAAACATTTTCCTTTATTACCAAAAATGTTTTTCAAAAATATATAATAAGTTTATTTAATTTTATAAACTTTGTATTATTTAAATAAACATCCCTTTGATCATAAAATGTATTAGTCACTTGTTTATTCATACCTTAAGTGATTATGTTGGATGAGATGATATAAACTTGCTTAAAACTTGTTTACGTATTAACTTTGCGTTTAATGTTTTTATATTTTGTGATCGTCAAAACTTAGGGATATCGAAAAATATTAATAACGTTTTTATACATTATTTATATCAACAATCTCCCCCTTTTTGATGATTACAAAATCTAAACTCATTAAACTAAAAATTAATATATATGCATGTTTTTAGTGTGAGTTTATATCATTTCTCCCCCTTTTTGTTAGCATCAAAAAGTTTATCCCGATGAATGTGTAGCTCCCCCTTGAAGTATACTCCCCCTCGTTTTGAGGTCATAAGAGATCGAGATATGGAATGTTTGCAAAAATATTTAGAGCACAAGGAACATAGATATATATGCATGCAATAGATATGAAGTAACTAATAAGAATGCATGGTAATAAAACAAAAGAAACATTCATTAGTAATTATGTTGAAAACATAATCATTAGTACATAAGTATATAGATGTATGCTTTTCTAGTAAATTACACTAGATAATACTAAGTTGCCAAGTTGAGGTCTCTTGGACTAGCTTGGAACACAAAAGGTTATGAAGGAAATTCCTGATACTGCTAATGAGGGTAAGACACGACTGCAAACTGAAGATGACTTAAGTCCAACTGAACTTGCTCAATTTGAAGCTGACATCCGTGCCAAAAACTTAATTATATATGGACTAAGCAATGTCATTTACAATGCCACTGATAGCAATCTTACTTCACATGATCTCTGGAAAGCCTTGGAGAGACTTATGCAAGGTAAAGACGTTGGTACTCAGACCCAATAAACTCTAGCTTTATGGAATTACCAATCCTTCAAGCAACTTCCAGAAGAAAGTCTTGAAGATGCTTACATTCGATTCAATAAACTTATCAATGAAATGAACTGTCACAACCTCAGGCGATCAAACATTGAACACAATACCATGTTTCTCACAAACCTTCAACCTGAATGGAGACCTTTCACTATTGCTATCAGACAAAACCAAGACCTAACTACCAAATATATCAACAACTTGTTTGATCTGAAACATAATTAGGTTGAAGTCAATGACATTCTTGATAAAAAACGTAAAGAAAAGGAGAAGGAACAGTCAACTCAACTTACCACATAACCACCTGTTGTTGATCCTCTTGTCATAGTTGGGAACTTGTTTTCGCCGGCCTTTTCCTAGTTGCAAATGTATACCTTTATATGTCTCAGCCACTTATATGGCTTCTAAACCCTTACCGTACTTGAAATAATAAATTATACACAAATAAAGCACATGAATACAATTAAAAAAAAAAGAAAAAAAAACTTATTGATATATTTTTGATAAATTGCAGCTAAGAATATGAAATATTCTTTTTCTTTTAATTTATTTGAAATAATAACCAAAGAATTTTGTAATTTTTTCAAAAAGTTTTTTCAAGTTAAAAGTAAATAAATATATTATTTTACAACATTATTTATACACACTTGTCTACTGTAAATTATTTACGCGCGTTGTATCTAACAAGGTTTTACTCTCGCGATGTACATTACATTAAACTTGAATTACGTGGGTCAATGGAGAAAAACAACCATAGACATGTTAGAATACTAGTCCATAGTCAACTTATATTTTACTTTTTTAAGTTCAAACTAATATTTGTTACCAATTTATGTGAACTTATCTACTGTTAATACAAATAATGTCAAAAATGTCATTTACATTTTTTGATCTCTATAAGTTTTGATAATCATAAAATATATAAACACGTTACGTAAAACTACATTTAATAAGTTTTTAATCTAGAAAGTTTGTTTTGACTACAACATCACTTAAGGTATGAACAAACAATCTATCAACTTATTTAAGTGATCAAAGAAGTCATTTTTCCTTAAACCTCACATTTTTATGTGACAAAAATTTTTACAAAGTATTTTTGTATTTATAAATAAATGTTTTAATAAGAAAAATAAATTAAATTTGAAATTCTCAAACAACTATTTTTCCTGCCCAAACCAGTTAAATTTTCACCAGATCAACATTTCACCACATCAGGACAAAAATAGGAGCGTCTCATGGGACGGGACCGTCCAAGGTTTAAGGGACCGTCCCACGCTCCTCCTGATGCCTATAAATACTGTATTATTCCAACAGAAAAATTCACCTCTTGAGCACTAAAACTTTATGTCTTCCCAAATCATTCTAAATTCTCTTCTTTGATCAAATTAACGTGTTGTAAGTTGTTTACAAGTGATCACATCCATCCTACCTCAAAGTGCAAGAGAATAACACTCGTATTCGTCAAGAAATGAAGTGTTGAAGAATAGGCATTCACCTCGTAACCTTTGTTACGTTTCTATCCTCAATCTAAATTCCTTGTATCTCAATTCTTGTGCAAGATGCGACTTGTGTGTAAGCTCAGATTTGTGTTGTGTCTTGATTCGGACTTAGTGTTGGTCCGAATTATGGTGTGTGTGGCGGTTACTATTGTGTGTAGTATTGTGTAGATTGGTTCTAGCTAGGATTAGGACTCGACTGATGAGACAAAAAGTGTACCGATTTTAGGGGGTCATTTAAGCCCAAAGTTGAGATTATTTGATCAAATATTGCCATGAATCGTTCCTTTTGTCATTTTAGGTACTTTTGAGAAGAAATCTGGAAAAGGAAGCATTTTGGACGTTTTTGGAGCGAAAAAGTAAAGAAAACGACAATGTCTCCAATTCATGCTGAAAATAGTACCTGACGGTGTCAGGATTTTCTTATGACGCCGTCACTCATTGACAAAAAGGTGGATATGAAGTTTACACGAGACGCGCCAGAATGTTTTTGGGATTTAACACATGACGGCGTCACCAAGGCCGTCAAGAGCAAATTACATGTGACGGCCAAGAGTTGATTAACACATGACGGCATCAAGTTTAAACCAGATGGCCATCTAGTGTACTTCTGACACCGTCACGTGTTAATGGAGGCAGGCCATCACGTGTTAACTGTCACAACTTGCGCGCGCGGTAGCTGTTACTGTTTTGGCCATATCTTTTGCATACGAACTCGGATTTAGGTGATTCAAAAGCGCACGCGAAGAGGACGAAGAGATCTACAATTTGGTGAACAAATGGTCGTGATGCCCAAGTGTTAGGTCCGACGCCGTCAGATCGGGCCGGGCAGAAAATAGCCTATAAATACAACATCATAACTTCATTATTTGTAAGCCCCAAACCCTAAGTCCGATTCTAGGGTTAGGGTAGGTGTTTTTCCAGCAACTTAGAGAGTCTTAATCACTCCATAAAAATCTTGTAATGGTTTGTTTATTGATTCAATCTTATGTTATGTCTTCAATTATGATTATTGTTGATTGCTCTTAATTGATTATGCGTTGCTAATTCACCTTGTGTCTACTTATGATTGTGTGAAAATTGTATATAATTGATTAGATCTTATTGATTCCTTGTTGATGTTTGTGTATATCTTCATCAATTAAGTCGTGACACTTCAATAGTGTTGGCATGAATATTATGATATTTAATCTAAACATCCTCTTTATGTTTTGATGATGACAAAGATGTAAGTTACAACATATAACGTAAAATGCTTAAGTTACTTGTGATCACAATTCATCTATGCATTCATACGTCAACAAGCCTCGACATCTCAACGTCTCGAGTATGCTTCAACAATCACTTAAGGTATGTATAAACAAATGTCTAATACATTTTATAATCAAAGGGAGTTTTATTTAAACACTACAAATTATATAAAATGATATAAATATTTTATATATTTTGAAAAACACTTTTGGTATATAAAGGAAAATGTTTAATTCATAATAAACATATGAATTAAAATTTTTAGCCAAAAACAGTTAAAATTTCACTAGATAAACCTTCCTCAGAAAAGACAAGAAAAACTGCCGTTTTCGTCTGGGCGGCCCCCTTAATTTTAAGCGGGCCGGCACACAATTAAAGGGGCCGGCACGCTCCATTTTATCAGAATTGTCAGAAACTTTTGCCTATAAATACTGGTTCATTTTTGCTATTTTTACACACTTTTTGCACGAAATTTTTTAGTCCCAATCCTTTCCAAATACACTTCTAAATCCTTTGATCATAAGTTTATTAGTTTTTGTTTCAAGTGATTCAATCCCTCATCACTCTAAGTGCAAGAGAAGAATCCTCCCTATCATAACGCCAAAGATGTATTAGAGTCTAGTTAGTGTTGATGTGAAGTTATGAGTTATGTATGTATATGTAATAAGTAGATCTAGATGATCTTACTTAGTAGTGAGTCAATGAGTGAGTAAGAAGTAGTGGGAAGAAGTAGTAGTGTGGAAAATTCATGTAGTTGTGAAGATGTAGGTGTATGTATAAGTAGTGGAGTTTAGAAAAAGTTGTGAAGTAGTGAAGAAGTCGTGAAGTCGTGAAGAAGTCGTGAAGTCATGTAGAAATTGTGTAGTGATCGAAGTCGTGTTGTGAGATTGGTTCTAGCTACTATTAGAACTCGACATTTAGCTTAGTGTCGTAAATTGGTATAAGCAAAAGTTGTGTACGGTTTTCTCCGCAAAAAAGGAGCTTGTTGAGTAGTGAAGAAAACTCTCGAGTAGGTGACTCGGGGAGTGGAGTAGGGCAAGGAAGGTGTCCTTGTAGCCGAACCACTATAAATCTTCGTGTCTAGTTTGCATTTCATTTCTCTTATCTCTTTTCATTTATTCTTGCATTTATCGCTTTACATCTATGCTTGCCTATATGTCTTAGTTGTTGCTTATATAGTTGTGATGATTGATTGTGTTATACATAGAAGTTAATATTATGATTGTGTGTATAATTATATGATATGGTCAAATAGATTATTATTCACACTTCTCATATTAAGTTTAACTTGATAGATAATTTGATACAAAATGTTTTAAGATTTAAATGGAAAACGTATTCACATAAAGATCGACCAAAGCTCACATATATAATTGATTATATTGATTATATGTTGTTTTCATACTAAACTCTAATTGAAGGTTTTTCAAACAAACAATTGAATAAATTTTAATCAACATTTCGAAACCAAGTTTTTATAAAATTAAAAAGAGGGGAAAACTATTCAACCCCCTTCTAGTTTTCCACAGTTGGTATCAAGAGCCACGTCGCTCTAATTTTTAAAACAAATGGTTTTAAAAATTGAGTATGATCCATGTATCAAATTACCTATTAAGGAGGATTAAATATGAAAAGTGTTTTGTTGATTAACTTGTATTAGTTTTGATGTTATATACACTAATTATACTAGCTCGAAATAAAAATTATGCTTAAAATAAAGTGTTATATGTTCGGTATTAAACTAAGAAAGATTCACACATTTCCGCAAAGTTAGAAAATAATTTTTAACAAAAAATGCATTTTTGAGTATCAGATGGGCGGCCCCTTTAATTGTCTGGGCGGCCCCCTTAAATACTGGGCGGCCCCCTTAAATTTAAAGGGTCCGCCTGTCTGTTCAACAGTTTTTCAGAAACTTTGAAAAATCATATTAAATTAACCGTAACTCCGTAGAAGTCGTGTCACCCCGCGTTTTAAAGGTAATTGAGTCTAATTTCATTTAAAAATGCTTACAAGTAACCATTAAAAACTTAAATAAGTCAGAAAGTCGAAATACTAAACGGAGGTCAAAAATTTGAGTCCCGTTTTAACCTAAAACTTGTATTTTACCTCTTCCTTCGAGTCGGGCATTCCTAGTCGGTATATCTTTAAAAAATTAAGCATTTATGCTTTAAAAATATTGATCTTAATTAAATTTTAAGTGGGTAGGAAACTATTTTATTTTCAAATAAAATCGAGCTAAGTAAACAGTGGTATATATAATACATAAAACGACGACAAGTGTTTTATGTGCTATGTGAACTTATTTGTGATTCTATTTTGTTAATTGAATATATTAGATGATTATTGCTATTTGAATTTTAGCTATTTGTATATCTAAGCATATGTGCCTTATTAGTTTATAGCTAGTTTTCCAGTTTATACTTAACTAGATCCTATGCTAGATTTCTTGCGTTAGGATTGCAATATTAGTCTTGAATTGCATATAGGTATAAATGGCTTAATGTTACTTAAACATCTTGTAAATGAAGTTAAATCTAGTTACCTAAATATTTCAAATAATCTAATATATTTTCAACAAATGCTTAAATATTTTCAACAAATTACCTTGTTTTACCTTAAGTTGTTTAATAAGAGAAATTAAATCATTGTAAAACATTAGTAGTTATATAAAAAAAAAGTATTTTCAAAATCTAAGTGTGTTTATAATAAGTAATAATGAAGAGTCTTTCACATAAACAAAACATATAACAATCATGAAATAATAAGTCAACTTTCAATCATTCACTAATAAATAATCTTAGGATTAATGGAACACACTATCAAAATGTTTATTTATTTCAAATGAGTGTTCGTGAGGGTCAAGAAAGATCTTGATATTATAGCAATTCATTATTCAAATTATGGTTGATATATTTATCAAATCTAATTGACATATTTTTTAGTGTGGACAAGAAATTGGATTGCTATTTGTTTAGCTTCAAGATTATATCAAATTACAACAAAAGATATAGTCTTGAATCTACATACTCAATCACACTAGATTGATATGAAAATAGTTGCATCCTTTGTAGATGAAAAGAGTATGCATTGGATCATAACTCAAACTTGTGTTGATAATGTCATATTGAATCTACTTGTCCAATAATTGTGTTCCAAATATTAGAATAACATTTTAAACACATTCATAAAATATACAATGAAGTAGGATTGACGACTTGGATGTTTCGTCCAAAATATTCAAGCAATTTACATTGCAATGCAATGGATAAATGTGTCATATCCGAAAAATCAAACATGACCAAACTAACAACATATGTAAACTTTGCTCACACTACTTAAAATCATCACTCCAAGCTAAAATACATATTGAAGAATAATACACACTATATATTCTATATATTTCATTTTCTTTGTAGCATGAATGGTTGTGTTACAAGATAATGCACTACACATTCCTTTTTGAAATAATGTAAGTTATTAGAATTGAAAAATAACTTGTCACAATGCATAAACAAGTAAAATTCATTTTGTTTCAAATACTAATTAAATTATGATATATAACATTGACAAAAATCATAGTAAATAATATTTGCTTAAGAATATATAAATGTCTAGTTTTGATATCATTTGAGAATCACAATCTCTATTAAGATAAATAATCTTAATGAGATTCATTTTACAAGATATGCTAAGGAGCATTCTTAAATCAAGCACATTCATTAAATCAAGTAATATTCCATCAAAACCAAACAACCGGTAAATCATGAACTAAAGATTAAAACATTTTTGTTTACTCTTTCAACACGTCTCTATTTGGACCGTGAATAAAATATATCATCTAGATTTACCTTCATAAAAACATGATGTTTGAGTCACATTAAGCCAAGCATTAGTGAACCAAGCAAACTTCATATTTGGTACTCTTCGATAGGTAAATTTAGGAATTTAATTTCTTCTAAAAAGAGAATGACTACTAGAGAACCTATTGTCTAGAAACTCAATTTAACCTAACGGTTGAATTGCTTCTATGTGAGAAGTTGGGTGTGTGTAACCCGTAAAAATGGTCGTGTTTAGCCTTAATTGAGCACCACTAGTAATAGTCTCATACTCATTCTCCAACTTGATTAAATTTCTATTCCTAAATGTACCTAATGCTAAGCTTACTTTTATGAACTTTGCTTCTCATTAAATGCTTTCATTCCCAGATTTATGGCATATCACATATATGTTGTTTCTAGATGTTTATTTGCTCCTATGTGATTTCATTGTATGTCTTTACATGCTTAACTCTATATGTCTCATTCATTTAGGTATATATTTCTTGCCTTTAGATCCTATACCCTTATTTTATAAGAACCTTAGTGTCATAATCCGATAATTATATTAGTCAAAACTGTCTTAAGTATCCTTGATTCTCCATGCATACTTACTTGCTTATTCATCATCTTGTTTCCTTCCAAACAATCCACTCCTTTGTCAAGAGATAGTTAGATTGTAATCTAATACCTCTCTAAGTCGATGTGACAACTTAAATATATCATCCGAAATATTTAAGTATTTTTAATTAGCAAAATGCAAATTAAAATGTCACTTATTGTTCATGTCTATTTCTTGAGTCATGACTCTATTATTATATAGATGTCAAACACCTTCCGTCCACCTTTAGGAAAACCTCCTTGTATGATATCCTTCATTCTTCGTGTCATTGTCAAGATTATGGTTTTCATGTTTGTTTGTCTTTATTTGTGTCACACTCTATATCCGGATGAGCATTAATTTAATGGGAAGGGAAATCACACTCTCTCACATATATCCTTCTACCTCACACCCAAAACCAAGTCATCCTTTGTACTACCATTCTCGAGTCATCCACCATTTCCATGGATTCAAAAAAACCAAGAATCAATATCATACCTCCTAAACCACTCCTCATTGATTTAACACAAGATAACACCAACACTCTATCACTACCACCTCAATGCTCATCTCCTAGTGCTCCTAATGCACCTTCCAAAACACCATCAACTCATGGAACCTCTACCTCCTCCATACCATCATCATCATCAATGGATATATCAACTCACAATTGTCTCCACCACCAAAAGTATCACCACCACCTCCTACCCAAGAAATTCCTTTCTTGAACATCACTCTTTCGCTTCCACCTAGTCATCTCCACTTGATCCTCATTTCCCATCTTCACAAGAAGATTCAACCATGTAACCATTCCCTACATTCTACTAAGTGCGTCATCACCACCAAAACTTAAATCCCTGAAAGTCAAACCGTCTCTCATGATACATAAACCCATGTTCATCCTTGTGTCGCTCTTTGAATCAAAGGGCAACCGTCATATCCATATTCTCATAAACATGTATGTTCATGTAGTCAAAAATCAAGTGAATTTCTTTATGAAATGCGTCCTTTCCACTTTCTAGCAAGTGAAGAACACAAAGAAGATATCCAAGCTTCAAGTGTTGTCAAGTTATCACCACCTCATCCAAGTGAATTTCATTACGAAATGCGTCATTTCCACTTTCTAGCAAGTGAAGAACACAATGAAGAAATCCAAGCTTCAAGTGTTGTCGAGTCATCACCACCTCATTTCACATATCCACCTTCGGTCGTCAACCAAAAAAACACTTTAAAATCCCATGATTCCCTATCATCCACCTTTGTCAAACGATATATTAATCTAAACCATAATTGTCAACCCTTTGTCATCACATTCCCTTTACATTCACGCTCATCCCTCCTCACTTTTTTTAACTCTTTTAGAGTATATATATATATATATATATATTTGGCATTTTTCGGTCGAATCTTTGCATTAGGTCCTAATCATTGTCATGTCTTAAGCATTGGTCATTTTATTTTTTTGGGGGAATTTAGGTTGTTGTTTTTAAAACAGTAATTGCATGTGTCGTATTTTTAGTCCATATACCTTAGACATCCATATTTTGTTCCCCAATAAGTGTCATGCATATATCTATAATCATCATTATGTAAATGTGCATTCTTTTTCAACTAACTTTACCTTGTAGCACTCTTCCGTTTCTTGATTTCTTGATGCCCCAATTAAGGGGGAGCATACACCAAGGGGGAGCATTGGTGATGTGTATTACATCCCTATCGATATATTTTTTTGTTGCAGGAAACTAACCCTTGATGCAGGTTATAAGTTTGCAATTTATTTGATCCATGGATTCGCTAGAGTCATTTTTTAGAGGTTGATAGGATCAAGGCTTCATTTACGATGATTCAAGCTCGCATCTTTATTTCAAGAATTGAAGTTTAGTTGAAGTCTCGTCTAGGAGTCCACCTTTTTGCTTCGACAAAAGGGGGAGAAGAAGTGTAAACAAGTAACCTATACATTCTAATAAAAGTTATAGTTTACATAGTTTGTCATCATAAAAAATGGGGAGATTATTAGGGAGATTGTTGGCATGAATATTACGATATTTAATCTAAACATCCTCTTCATGTTTTGATGATGACAAAGATGTAAGTTACAACATATAACGTAAAATGCTTAAGTTACTTGTGATCGCAATTCATCTATGCATTCATACGTCAACAAGCCTCGACATCTCAACGTCTCGAGTATGCTTCAAAATCACTTAAGGTATGTATAAACAAATGTCTAATACATTTTATGATCAAAGGGAGTTTTATTTAAACACTACAAATTATATAAAATGATATAAATATTTTATATATTTTGAAAAACACTTTTGGTATATAAAGGAAAATGTTTAATTCATAATAAATATATGAATTCAAATTTTTAGCCAAAAACAGTTAAAATTTCACTAGATAAACCTTCCCCAAAAAAGACAAGAAAAACTGCCGTTTTCGTCTGGGCGGCCCCCTTAATTTTAAGGGGCCGGCACACAATTAAAGGGGCCGGCACGCTCCATTTTGTCAGAATTGTCAGAAACTTTTGCCTATAAATACTGGTTCATTTCTGCTATTTTTACACACTTTTTACACGAAAATTTTTAGTCCCAATCCTTTCCAAACACACTTCTAAATCCTTTGATCATTAGTTTATTTGTTTTTGTTTCAAGTGATTCAATCCCTCATCACTCAAAGTGTAAGAGAAGAATCCTCCCTATCATAAAGCCAAAGATGTATTAGAGTCTAGTTAGTGTCGATGTGAAGTTGTGAGTTATGTATGTATATGTAATAAGTAGATCTAGATGATCTTACTTAGTAGTGAGTCAATGAGTGAGTAAGAAGTAGTGGGAAGAAGTAGTAGTGTGGAAAAGTCATGTAGTTGTGAAGATGTAGGTGTGTGTATAAGTAGTGGAGTTTAGAAGAAGTTGTGAAGTAGTGAAGAAGTCGTGAAGTCGTGTAGAAATTGTGTAGTGATCGAAGTCGTGTCGTGAGATTGGTTCTAGCTACTATTAGAACTCGATATTTAGCTTAGTGTCGTAAATTGGTATAAGCAAAAGTTGTGTACGGTTTTCTCCGCCAAAAAGGAGCTTGTTGAGTAGTGAAGAAAACTCTCGAGTAGGTGGCTCGGGGAGTGGAGTAGGGAAAGGAAGGTGTCCTCGTAGCCGAACCACTATAAATCTTCATGTCCGGTTTGCATTTCCTTTCTCTTATCTCTTTTCATTTATTCTTGCATTTATCGCTTTACATCTATGCTTGCCTATATGTCTTAGTTGTTGCTTGTATAGTTGTGATGATTGATTGTGTTATACATAGAAGTTAATATTGTGATTGTGTGTATAATTATATGATATGGTCAAATTGATTATTATTCACACTTCTCATATTAAGTTTAACTTGATAGATAATTTGATACAAAATGTTTTAAGATTTAAAAGGAAAACGTATTCACATAAAGATCGACCAAAGCTCACATATATAATTGATCATATTGATTATTTGTTGTTTTGATACTAAAATCTAATTGAAGGTTTTTAAAACAAACAATTGAATAAATTCTAATCAACATTTCGAAACCAAGTTTTTATAAAATCAAAAAGAGGGGAAAACTATTCAACCCCCCCTTCTAGTTTTCCACAAATAGGTCTAGTTGATTTAGTTTATAATTTTTGGTTCCTATTGTTTCTTGTTTTGATTGAATGTTTATCGATGTTAGGCTTAAGAAAACTGGCAGACTTCCTATTGGTAACATGCTTGAACGTCTTAAGAAACATGAATCGGATGTGTACTACGATTAGTTGGTTGTATTTAATGCATAAGTGACTACTAGGTAGAAGCTTATAGAGTTGGGGAAGATCGAACACGGCCCTGTGGAAAACTAGAAGGGGGGTTGAATAGTTTTACGTCTTTTTAATTCGTTATAAAAGATAGTTTTAGTGTTTTCTTAGTTTTTAAAATTTAGATTCGATAATATATGATCTCAAGTCTTGCACAATATAAACAACTATCAATAAGTAAGATATAACAATGATAAGTAAAGAAATAAATGAGAGATGGAAAGATCGAACCGCGAGACAAGAGATTTATAGTGGTTTGGCTACAAGGACACCTTCCTTGCCCTACTCCACTCCCCGAGCACCTAACTCTAGAGTTTTCTTCACTATATCAACAAGCTCCCTTATGGCGGAGAAAACCTTACACACCAATTTACACACCACAACTTCTTCACAACTAAACCACAACTTCTACACAACTTCTTCACACCAATCTACTTCACAACTAACTACTTCACGCCTATCTTCTTCACACCAATTTTCTTCACAACTAACAACTTCACACCTAGCTTCTTCACTATAATCTAATTCCTAACTTTTATTCTTCACACCAAGCAACTAACTAATTACACAATCAATATACCTAGCACAACTATCTACAATCAAATATTCACAACAATCTTCACAAAGAGTTATGTAAATAATCTTGATGATGCACCAACAACTTGGATGTGGAGGTCACAACAAGTTGTAATACTTCTTGTCTTGGGGGATAGAAGTATTCTTCTCTTGCACTTGAGAGGATGATGTTTGAATCACTTTGAAACAAAGAATTATGTATTTATGATCAAAGGATTAAGAGAATAGAAATGTGGATCTATAACAGAAAGTTTAGGAGTGCAAAAGGTGAGAAAATTCTGTGGGATGAACCAGTATTTATAGGGAGAAAAAATATTATTCTGGAGTGTGGCCAGTCCCCTTAATTAGAGGTTGGTCCCCTTAATGATTAAGGGGGCCGCCTAAGGAATTAAGGGGGCCACCCCTTCAGAACGTTGAATTTTCTTGTCTTTTAGTGGGGAATATTTTTCTGGATAAAATTTGCCATTTTTGGTTGGAAATTTGAAATTATATATTTATAATGAATTAAACATATTCTTTTAATTCCAAAAGTAATTTTGTAAAAGATATAGAATGTTAAATACATTTTATAAAAATTCTAGTGATTAGAAAAATTTCCTTTGATCATGAAATGCAATAAACACTTTGTTTATTCATACCTTAAGTGATATGGATGCAAAGACAAATATTAAGCACTAAAAACTTGTTTACGTCATAAGTTTTAGATTAATGAGTTTATGCTTTGTAATTATCAAAACATAGATACATTGTTAATATGCTAACAATGTTTCCCGTCAATTAAAATAAGGTGTGACAATTCAATAGGTAGAATTGGATAGCTAGCAAGGAGTAATATATCATAGGTAGATACGCTTCACTTCCCTCGTAGAATCCTATTTTATTTTCCTACACATTAGTTTAAATAGTAGCCTTTGGGTTAGTTGATTAGCAACTAATTTCGCTACTTCTTCTAAAACCCGAAATTTTTACTTGCTTTCCATAAAATATAAAAATACAAAAAGAATAATCCCTCACCTCTAGACCTAGTTAGATTAATTTCAATCATAACGAACACTATTCTTTGAGTTGAACGATCAATCCCCCGGTACTTGCCACTACACTATACTACATCGGTCTGGTACACTGCTTGGTGGGGATTGCAAGCTTCTCGAGATCCCTTGAGAAGTAAAACCTTTTGCAAGGTTACAAAATCACGCATCAAGTTTTTGGCACCGCAGCCCGGGTAATAGTTATTGTTTAGGTTGAATTTTATTTTTATTAGGTCTGCTCATTAGATTCCTATCAAGTGAGATTTTTTCTTTTTATTTTGTAGCTTTCTCGTAGTCTATCTTTTCTTTGTGATTTTGTTTGTAATTTGCTTCAAATGGACTTTTCACTTAGACTTCTAAGATTGCAAGATAAGGTTGAGTGGCTAGAACAACAAGGAGTTCAAAATACCTCATTTAGAGACACCTATGAATCATATGAGCCTTCACCTAGGATAGATTCTTATGAACAACCTCCATGTTTAGGATCTTGTTTTTAGTGATGCCAATAGGAAAAGCGACCTAGTTTGCCAAAGAATTATGGAGAGAGCTGTAGCAACAAACCATAAGTTGGATGAAGTACTAGGTTTGCTGTTATCACTACCTAAGAAAACAATTGAGGAGGATTTAGCCGAGCATGATCACATTGATCAAAAAGACATAGGTTTTATGACCAATGACTTTGAATCTCAAGGAACATATGATGTATCCTTTAGACAAATTGAACATAATATTATTGAGGAATATCCTTATGATTCGGACATAGAAGTTGAGATGCCTAGAGAAGCACGTGAGATACTTAGGAGAATGCTTAGGATAGATTCTACCAAAACACATGATGAGGATATAGCTGATCTTGACACGTGGAATGATGAGGTCAATAACATAAGCCCACAAAATACTCAACCAACATTTAAGGCACACACACCGCCCGTGACTTACCCAGAAAAAGTAGAAGAAACTTTAGGAATTCCAACGGAGGTAGAACTCTTGGACCAAGCACTACTTGAGGATATAGGTTTGAATACTTGTAATGATAACCTTACTCTTAGTTCTTGGGAATTTCCTACTGTTGATGAACTGGAACCTCAATCTTTACACATCTTTCCATCCTTAGATTTATATCTAGAAGACAAAATAGGAACCGACCCACCCATAAACCAATATTATCCGGGTAGTTTTAGGATGAAGGAAGCCATTCACTCACCCCCTTCACCTCACGTGGCATATTTCCACCCTAAGGGTGTGTATCGCTACTTCCACCCTCACTTAATCCTAAGTGTAGGGAAAACCTCCCCTATTTCTGTTAAATAAGGGTAGAGTCAGGCTCGTGACTCGAACAAAAACAAGCGCTTCTTGGGAGGCAACCCACGTTTTTAATTGTTTGATGTTTTTATTTTATTTGTTTTTTGTGTCATATATGTTTAATCATAATTGTTTAATTTTCATGTTTCGAATAATTTGTGAAAATTCCTTATTTTGTTTTTAACCTCATCTTAATTGCATACAAAGGTATTTTACAAAAAAAGATAAGTGTAGGGAAGTTTTTATTTTTTTAAAAAGAACGAATTTCGAACATGAGAAATTCACAATTCATGATTAGCATATATTATATCTTGTTTGTGTGTTAATACTTGTGGATATGTTTTATGAGTTCCTATTTGTAATTTATTCCACAAGCATCCTATCCTTTAATTGTTTTGTTTCTATTTCTAAGTCTGGAATTACAACTAGTTGTAATTTTTGTTCGGTTTGATGCTTTAGTTTTTGTGTTTGTTGATAACAGGTTATTTTGGACAAGAAGATGATTTATATTTATGGAGGGAAGCTTGCAACGTTCATTTTCTTGGAGGAAGATCTAACCATGTTGACACAGTATCCACACCGAGCGAATCAGAGAAGTATTTGTCTCATTCTTTTACCTTTTTATTTTTACATCCTTTTTATTGAACATTGGGGACAATGTTCAGCCTAAGTGTAAGGGGAGGGTAAATGATGATACCTTAGAGAATGCAATTGCACTTGAGTTTGTTTGTTCAAAAGTAGGTGTGTAATAAAACTAAGAGAAATACTTATTAGGGCAATTGTAGCGCCAAATTTAAAATTTTTTACAACATTTAGGAGTGAAGCTTTAGCCTTAATGAGCGTTTCATGGATAGGAGTTGTATGACTAGTACAAAAAACCGTACCACTAAAAAATTTCCACCCCAAATATGTGTGGTTCGCCCCTAGATTTGTTAGGAAAAGATGCTTATGAGTGTACCGGTAGTACTTAGATTCTAGAACTTGCGTTAGTGATGCATCCCGAGACCGCTAGTGAGACTACATTCGTGTAGTTAGGATTTACTACATGATAAGAGGCATTAGGATAACCCTTGTGTTAAACCTGTATCATAATTACTTGACCAATGAAGTCATAATTACTTGACTAGTAAAGTCAATTATTCTCCCACACCTTTGCGTTGTACTCATTTTTAGTACACGATACCCCTAGTACACCCCTCCGAGCCTATCTTTTCGTTTCTAACTTTAACCATTTTACTTAAAGGAAGAATTTGTTTACAATCCACCCGAAATGTGCAACCAAATCACCTTAGCCTTCCTTGCATGCACTCATATTTAGTGTATTATTGTTACATGTTTAAACCCTTAGTTAATTGTCTAATTGATTACATGGTTAGGATTTACTACATGATAAGAGGCATTAGGATAACCCTTGTGTTAAACCTGTATCATAATTACTTGACAAATGAAGTCATAATTACTTGACTAGTAAAGTCAATTAATTCTCCCACACCTTTGCGTTGTACTCATTTTTAGTACACGATACCCCTAGTACACCCCTCCGAGCATATCTTTTCGTTTCTAACTTTAAGCATTTTACTTAAAGGAAGAATTTGTTTACAATCCACCCCAAATGTGCAACCAAATCGCCTTAGCCTTCCTTGTATGCACTCATCTTTAGTGTATTATTGTTACATGTTTAAACCCTTAGTTAATTGTCTAATTGATTACATGGTTGCTAAGTCGAGTCATGTCTTGTACATATTATTTTGGGACGATTGGGACTCATGGGTAAAGTACTATTGTTATGGAGTAATGGAGAAGAGCATCATTTATTACTCCCATATGTGCGTTAATATCTTAAAGAGTACTATGAGTGTTTTGATTATCTTAATTCGAGTCATTAGAATGGTTGATTGTAAAGTATGTAAAAGTTCAAGTATAAGGGGAATGCAAATCCCCTATGATGTATTATTTTGGATGGTAGGGTAAGAGTGTATGCAAAAAAAAAAAAAAAAAATCGAAAAATCAAATATATATATATATATATATATATATATATATATAAATAAAGAAAAGAGAAAAAATATACGGACTACCATCCCGTTTCCTTTTATGTTTTTGTTAGTTTATGATTAGCTTAAGTCGAGTTGAGTCTTGACTATGCAACGCCACATTGTACATGTAATTGACTAAGATGATTAACTCGCCACCAGTAATGATTGCCGTTATCCAACAAAACCGTGTTTATCATATCCCTACACCTCACGTTATAATCTTTTAGAAGACCTCATTGATAGTTTATCCTAGGTGCTTACGCCAAGTGGTGGAGGTTTGATCCTTTCCCAAGTCTATGGTAATCTATTTGCTATACTTTTATTACACTCGAGAGATGTGAGTATCTAAACACTATTTGTGAGGTGCTAGTGTATAATTTCCGTGCTTGTTTTGAATGAAGTGGAACGATTATTTGTTGCAATTACTTTTATATTTGTGTTAAATGACCCATAGCTTGTATTTTGATTATAATAAAAGCGCATTTGTTTGAGGACAAGCAAATCTCAAGTGTAAGGGTATTTGATGAGACAAAAAGTGTACCGCTTTTAGGGGGTCATTTAATGTGACACCCCGAAAACCGGATCAACGGAAGCCTACAAGTCTGGGGATGTTACTCGATTGTTATCATAACAAAGGGTACAAAGGACGGTTTTATATAAACCATTTTAGAGTAAATTTCACAATTGAAAACATTCAAATTACAACAATTAAAATGGTGCGGAAGCTATAGTTCAAAATTAGATTTAAAACAAGGAGTACAAAGAACGGTTTTCCATAAACCATTTTAGAAGAAAACTTTATAATTAAAAACATTCATTTTGCAATAGTTAAAATAGTGTGGAAGCTATAATTCAAAATTTACTTAAAATAAGTCCCAAACGGTTTTCGGAGTCTTCTATGACCAAGCCATGCCCTTCGCCAAACTCCTCCAATAAAAAATATGTAGCGGCAATATCTAACACCTGAGATAAACATGCTAAAGTCAACACAAAGGTTGAGTGAATCCATATGTTTAAAGTAAAGTAGTTCATCACAATATTTCAAATTTTAAGATAAATGGGCTACGTTGTTATACGCCCGAAAAATACCACTGCACTAAGCTCATGAGACCAAGGCGTTAACCAACCAATCATAAGTCGACAATAACCGCGGAATTTCATAATATAAAAAATGCCCCGAACGCCGGGTACCTGCCAAGTACCCAGCAAACCTCGAATATAGTACACCCAAATTGCCTATCCAGCAAAGGGATGGGAGGGTCAATTCCTATAGGCCTATATCTCTATATTCGCGCTCATACGCAAGTACCCCGCGCAAGTGATTAATGGCTCATGATCTGAGGGACTTAATAGTGGCAAAAATTGTACTTAGTGCTTATCAAAATGGCTACTGCTTCACTCACAGTACCAGAAAATATCAATTTTCAGTTCCATAAACAGTTTTCAAATCATTGTGATCATTGTAAAAGAAAAGCATCTATCTCACCCCAAGTAGTTTGGAAAACAGTTAAAATAGATAAAAGCGAGGCTATGAACTCACCTGAGTACGCAACAATGTAAAAGACAACGACTAGCACCAACTAGTCAACACAATGACATCAAATGTAGGAGAGCACAACGACATCAAAATATAGTCACACGGTATCCAGCAATATAAGTAAAACAAAACTGGATCGGCACAACCTAACGAGTAATATATATTAGAAATAAAACTCAATAATACATATAAAATAACGTTCGTCGAATATCCATGTTATTATGAAAAGGTTTAGTTCTCAATGGCGATAAAAGAAGTAAATCTTTGAAATCTCGTGTGGATCTTAAGAAAATATTGTTTCAAGAATAAGACGAGGAACGGCGGCGAAACGAAATCAAACACATAGGAAGAAATGACAAAGGATAGTAAAACGCTCTCGTGAAGAAGTCGTAAAAGGTATGACCAAATAATAACTCACGCTAAAACAAATAGAAACTACAATGAAATAATAAACGGGAAGAGAAAGGAATAAAAGAATAGAAGGAATAAGATAAAATAAACGAAAGAAAACAATGATAGATAGTTTCGGCGTTTACCCATTTTGCCCAAAGTAGTTAACAAAATATCAAATCATATAAGTTTTGAAAATGTTTTTAGAATATCGGTAAAAGAGTAAGTTTATAAAAGATTTGATGAAATTTTGGCATGATGTGCCCGTTTATAAAACATTTCCGAGTCATTTGACTCTAAAATATATTCTAAGTATCGCTAAATCTCACAAGTTATTATATACAATTGGACATATCATTCATGTTAATGTTAGTTGTTTAGATTTATCGACCATTTCGTATTATTCGTACCAAAGGGTCCATATAGTCCAAATAACCACACCGCAAATCCAAGACGTCCAATTCTTGTCCACAATATAAAGGTATAATCACAAGATCAATCCAAGTCCAAGTGTTGCAATTAATCCCTTAACTATATTTATCTTATTGTTTTATTGATTCACAATCGTTATTCCATTTATATAAATTCCCAATCCGAAACCGTTATCGAAACAAAAACGACATAGACATAAACCACGAAACAATAACGACACTAAATAACATAGCCGTGACTCACCCTGAGTCACGGCTTAACCAAACGAGCCGATGAATCCCAAGTTATATGCATCGTTTATGTTTTAATCTTAAAGTTATCGTTAACAATATTAAATCTTATTATACTATTTTATAGTAAAATCAAATATATATGTTTTGAAAAGAGTATACAATTTAGTTTTGAAAGACTTATTGTATATAAAAACTTATAAACATTTTATATTTTAAAATCTTTTCTCATTTCAGTTTATAAAATTTATAATATATATATCTTTTCATTTGTGAAAACTTAATCAAATTTATAAAACCTTTTTAATTATTTTTATAAACTTTTATAAAATAGTTTTAACACCGAAACCTCGCCGTGAGCCACGACTTGGTTCCGTATCGAGCCACAAGGCTCTCGGCTCATCCAATCCGAGACAACACAAACACAAACAACAACACAACCTCCAAAACCGAGTCTCAAACCCTCGGCCTAACCACAAACAAACCCGTCTCCAAATTCGAACACAATCCCATATCCAAATCGGAATAAACACAAACAAGAAGCAATCCGAAGCAAACCCAAACTCCATAATCCGAAACCAAACTGGTCCTAAACCTATTTACAATTTGCCTCACCATGACTCACCTCGAGTCACAACCTGGCTCGGCTATGTGCCGACTGTCGAGACAACAACAACCCAAACGGGCCCAAAATCCAAACCAAAACCTCAATTAATAACAATAAGATCAACCATCCTTGTAAATAAATAAAAATATACATCATCCTCACCGAGTTGACTCGGTGAGTTGACCGAGTCAGAAGCGAGTCGCGGCCCAAGGGTAATCCACATGAATTTTTATATTAAAACATGTATTAAAAGGTTTATTAGTAAAAAAATCAGTTTTATTTAAAAGATTTAGAAATTAGGGTTTGTAAAATAGTTTATTAAAAATAAAAATAGGGGCGCGTGAGGGGTCTTTATCGAGAAGAAAAGTGGTGGTGTTGCGGCAGTGGTACACGGTGATGAAGAAGGTGGCGCGTGGAGGCGTTGTGGTGGAGCCACGAGCTAGAAAGGTCCAGAAAGGTAAAGGGAAGGCCGATCTATGCGTGGGTGAATTTTGGAGGTTCGCCGGAAAATATTCCGGCACGGTGGTCGCCGGAATCTGCTTGTGTCGCCGGATTTGTTGAAGAATCCGGTGAGGGGTATAGAGAGAGAGAGTAGAGTGATGTATGTGTAATAATTGGGTGGAAAATGAGAAAAAAAAAATAGAATAGGGTATATATATATTAAATAAAAGTATAGGGTAGTTTTAGTTATTAATGAAAGTCTAGGGTTTGAAATGAAAAGTAAAAAAAGGGACCAAGACTGTCAGCGTAGTAAACTTTTTCACGAAACGGTTCGGGGCTCATTCGACATAGCAAACGGACTCGAAAAATTATGAAACTTGCGTCATTGTTCACGAAATCATTTTTCCAATTAAATCAAGTATAAACTTCAACATTTTTCTCAAACTCAATATAGTTTAAATAATTTGGCAAATGCAATACGATCCAAGTTTTCTAGGTTGTGCCGGCTCGATAAAGTAATAACGCTCACGTTAAATAAGATATCCACAGTTTTTCAAAACCAAAACAAATTCAAAGAAGTTCAAAAGTTAAGGAAAATCAAAAGTAACGGTTTTGGCTCGTAAAATGGCTTTAGAAAAAGTACCGGGGGTTACAGCACGTACCCCTAAAAGGAATCGCGTCCTCGCGATTTGGTTCAAGTTATAGGTCAGAATAATGTTGGTGAAGAGGTGGTGTTAATAGCATCGGATTTGGGTCTCACTAGATTGCTCTAAGGGCTCCTTTTTGCTTGCTAAAGGGTATTTAGGTGATCTGCCATAAGTTGTCTCATTCTAACGTTTTGGTGAGGCACAACGGTTCTCAAGGTGAGCTTAATAAGGGGAAACAATTTAAGTCTTGACTACGCAATGTTTCTCAATTTTGCTAGTAGGTCTTCTCTTAGATTTCTCATGGCCTGAACTCAATATAGGGTCTATACTCTAATGACACAAAATCCTAGTCCGATACATGTAAGATTGTAAAGAAAATGGTGAGATAACTAGTTTTCAAGATTTTGTTTTGAAATTTCGCGTTTTCCCTCCTCAGAGGGATGGATAAAATTTTGTTTGAAAACTCTACTTAGGTAAACGTTTGTACAAAATTTGACCAATATAACTTTTCAAATATTTCAAATTTCTTTGCTGTGAATTAGTAATTATGTAAGATGACACGTTTTCAAAAGATTTTATAAATTTGTAAGAAGCGTGTTTCCGATTGTGGTAAGATAAATTTCGCAAAAATTGACGTTTGACACTTCTTAACAAATGCTTGATGAAAATTTGACCAGAAAATCTAATCCCAAAATAGGTGTTCTAGAAAATTGTTACCACGAGTTTCGAGTTAATATGAAAACATTTTATGAAAAACTTTAAAGGTTTGGACATCAAGGGAGAAGAGTAGTCGAACATGAACGTCCTCCTATGTTTCTAATCATCCAAGGGGAGAACCTAGTGGCCAGTGCTAAGCGGGGTTTAACGTCCAATATCAGGCGAAGCTCAAAGGTGTAAGTATTCCAATCTGTTAAACGGTACTAAAAGGTATCCTGATAGAAATTGTGGTACAGGTGGGCTCGATAGCATAATTCGGTGCTAAGGGGCATCATAACATAAACAGTTGCACTAGTGACCCGAGAAGCTTGAATCAATTCCAATGAGAAAAGTCCTTTCTTGGTTACATGTAGGGGTGGAAATGAGCCGAGCTGCTCGTGAAAAGCTCGGGATCGAATCGGTAAAAAGCTCGAACGAGCCGAGCCTAAACGAGCTCGAGCCCGAGCTCGAGCCTAAGTTGCAGCTCGTTTATTAATCGAGCTCGAGCCCGAGCTTTACATAGAAAGCTCGTTTAGGCTCGCGAGCCTAAACGAGCCCATGGTATTAAACATATATACGAGCCGAGCTCGAGCTTATTAACGAGCTTAATAAAGATATATTACGAGCTGAGCTCGAGCTCGAGCCAAGATTTGACTTTTCATGGCCAAATCGTATAAACGAGCCGAGCTCGAGCCGAGCCCGAGCCTATATAATATACAACGAGCCGAGCTCGAGCTTAAAATTTAAGGCTCGAAACGAGCCGAGCTCGAGCTCTGGCGAGCTCGGGCTCGGCTCGGCTCGTTTCCACCCCTAGTTACATGGTGAGATCAAACATCAATAGTCGTCAAACAGGCTAAGTTTTCTTGGTATTCCGATGTAGAAGTTGAGTCATATAAAAGAAACGGGTGTTGAGTCTGTGTCTAGAACACTTAGAAGGCAAGATATCATAAGTGTGAGGGTACATTGTCAACCTAGTTCGCTGTTGATGAGGCGAAAAATGAACCACTTTTAGGGGGTCATTTAAGCCTGGAATTGAATTTATTTGATCAAATATTGCCCTAAATCGTTCCTTTTGTGATTTTAGGTACTTTGGGAGTGAATTCTGGAAAAGGAAGGATTTTGGACGTTTTTGGAGCATAAAAGTGAAGAAAACGGCAAAGTCTTAATTTTCCTTGCTGGGAACAGTACCTGACGGCGTCAAGAGGCTTTTCATGACGGCGTCAAGATTAAAAGTAGTGATGGCCCAGAAGAAACATGAAGGCGTCACCCAAGGCCGTCACGTGTTAACTTGTCAAAACTTGCGCGCGGAGTAGCTGATATTGTTTTGGTCATAACTTTTGCATACGAACTCGGATTTAGGTGATTCAAAAGCCCACGCGAAGAGGACGAAGAGATCTAAAATTTGGTGAAAAAATGGTGGTGACGGCGTCAAGAGTAACGGGCTGACGCCGTCAAGATAGGCCGACAGAAAACATGCTTATAAATATAACATCATAACTTCACTTTTTGTAAGCCCTAAACCCTAAGGTCGATTCCTGGGTTTAGGTAGGTGTTTTTCCAGCAACTTAGAGGGTTTCAATCACTCCATAAACATCATGTATTGGTTTGATGATTCTATCTTAATTATGTTTTCCATTATCATTGTTGTTTGCTCTTATTTGATGATGATTTGCTAATTCACCTTGTGTCTACTTGTGATTATGTGAAACTTGTATATAATTGATTAGATCTCATTGATTTCTTGGTGATGTTGTGTCTATCTCCATCAATGAGGGGCTTGTTGATGTGTGTGTCTATCTCCATCAATTAAGGCGTGACAACTTCAATAGATCTAGTTGGTTTAGTTTATAATTCTTGTTTTCTATTGATTCTTGTTTTGATTGAATGAATTCGATGTTAGGCTTAAGAAAACTGGCAGACTTCAATAGGGTAACATGCTTGAACGTCTTAAGAAACATGAACCGATGTGTACTAGGTTTTTATGGTTGTATTTAATGCATGAGTGAATTCTAATGATCCCATGTTAGGAGCTTCTTAGCCGGCTCGACATAGGAGTGAAGTAGGAGCTTATAGGATTGGGGAAGTAAGTACGCCACCCCATGAATGGTATTAAGGAATATAACCCGTCAATTAAAACAAGGTTTTACAATTCGATAAGTAGAATTGGATAGCTAGCAAGGAGTAACATATCATGGGTAGACATGCTTCACTTATCTTGTAGAACCTTAGTTTATTTTCTTGTTTATTAGTTTAATTAGTAGCTTTTGGGTTAGTTGATTAGCAACTAATTCCGCCCACTCTCCCAATACCCGAGATTTTTACTTGCTTTTCATAAAATATAAAAACATAAAACGAATCATCCTTCACCTTTAGACCTAGTTAGATTAATTTCAATCCTAACGACACTATTCCTAGCTGAACGATCAATCCCCCGATACTTGCCACTATACTATACTACAACAATCAGGTACACTGCCTGGTGGGGGTTGTAAGCTTCTCAAGATCCCTTGAGAGGTAAAGCCTGGTGCGATTCCCACGTATCAGCTGTCTACACTCCAATCAGAGATTCTAATCGCACGGAACAAGTGGGGTAATTTATTCAGTGATGAGGCACAGGTGCGGGATCCACCTCTAAGATTTGATTTATTTTCAAAAGGGGAAGTTATCGGTTATATGAAATAATAGTATAAAGACACTCTTCATAGGAGTATTTGGTCCACATAATGATTTACAAAATATTTTATAAAATAGTTTGTAGAACAACTTATAAAATAATAGAGATCGACTTATTATTTATAAAATAATGGCGAAATCATAATCAAATTTGTTATTTGTATCAACAAAATAGCAACTCCTTTCATATAACGACTCGTGGAATGCTTTTGTAAAACAATTCATAAATCAGCTTGCAGGACAGTTTGTAAAGTGATTGAAAATGAAAACAAAACCATAGTTAAATAAGACAGCAAAACAGTTTATGCAATAATTTGTGTGATGATTTGTAAAACGGTCCATAGGGTAGTAAGAAAATCATGTGTCGTTTGTGAGGTGTTAAAAATTTCTGTAGTTTACCTAATGATTCAATAGCAAAGTGGTTCATCGGGTTATAGTAAAATAGTTTTGGAAAGAAATGGTGAAATAATTTGTAATGTAATAGTAATAGAATTTATCAAATAGTGACTAAATCAGTGCGCAGGGAAGTGAAATGGTTTATGGGACGGTAGTAAAGATTTGAAGGATAATAGTTATGCAATCTACAAAGATTTCGGTAAAATTGCCCATAGGTTTATGGAATAGTAGTAAGGTTGCAAAGTGTAAAAGTAATATAGCTTGTACAATAAGTTGTAAAACAATTTATAGAGTAGTAGGAAAATAATTTTCTATAACTTAGTAACAAAACTATAGTTTGCAAAGCATTTTGTCAAAACATTTTGAATATTAAAATAACTCCATTTATTAAAATTTACTTTATAAAAATATAGGATAATGAATGACATTAAAATTTAATTTATGGTGCGTAAAATAGTGACAATGTCAAAATTTGGTTTCCTGTATCATAGTAGTAAAACATTTCATAGAATGACCACGAAATGGTCGGTAAAATAATTGAAAATGATTTGTATGCGTAGTGGAAAATAATAATGGAATATGGAATAACGTAGTAAGTGGGTTAATTACTCATGGAAAACTTGGATAAAATCATTTAGGGTAAACACATTTGAAGTGAAATAATGAGAAGATAAATGGGTCATTGTATGTATAAATATCATAATAGCATTTGGCACTTTGATTACTGAATGTTTAAAAATAGTGAAAGTATAGACGTAGTTGAAATATGATAGTTCGTAAAAGTTGTAGAAGAATAATATCTGTTGATATAAATAATTGACTAAAAACATTATTCATATCTTCCGATATCTCTATGTTTTGATAATCACAAAACTTAAACTAATCAAACCAAAGATCATGACGTAAACACGTATTTAGTAGTAAATATTCACTTTCACCAACTAATCACTTAAGGTATGAATAAACAAAGTGCTTAGTGCAATTTATGATCAAAGGGGTATTTAATTAACTAATACAAAGTTTATTTATTTATATAATCTTATTATATATTTTTGAAAAACACTTTTGGTAATAAGGAAAAATGTTTTAATCATACTAAATATATGATTTCAAATATTTAACCAAAATCAGTTAGTTTTTCACCAAATAAACTTTCCCCACTAAAAGACAAAGTTTCTGGCCGTTTCAGCTGGGCGGCCCCCTTAATTATAAAGGGCGGTCCCCTTAATTTTAAGGGGACCGGCCATGATTTAAGGGGACCGGCCACGCTCCTCTGTCAGAAACTTTTGCCTATAAATACCACCTTAAACCTGGATTTTTTCCTCACATTTTTGCACAAAAACTTTCTGTTCTAGATCTTCATTTCAATCCTAAAAATCCTTTGATCATTCATTTCATAAGACTTTGTTTCCAAGTGATCCAAAGCCTCATTCTTTCAAGTGCAAAGAGAAGAATACTTCTATTAGAAGTATTACAACTTAGTATCATCTTGCTATCTAAGTTGTTTATTTATAATTTGTTGTAAATCCTTTATACTTTGGTGAATAAGGTGTATGTATTAGTTATCTAGATTTAGTTGAAGAATCTAGAATTGTTGATTAGTGTGAAGTGTAACTTGAAGTGAAGAAGAAGGGTTAGATAGTAGTGGTGATAGGAGATTGTAGCAATAGGATCTTGTAGTGAAGAAATTAAGGATCTCTAGTGGAGAAGACTAGAAGACATTTGTAGATTGAAGTTGTGAAGACATTAGTGGCTTGAAGGTGTCAAGACATTAGTGCATTGAAGTTGTGAAGACATTAGTGGCTTGAAGGTGTCAAGACACTAGTGCATTGAAGTTGTGAAGATATTAGTGACTTGAAGGTGTCAAGACATTAGTACTTTGAAGGTGTGAAGAGAATAGAAGATTGGTGTGTAGAAGATTGGTGTGAAGAAAATAGAAGATTGGTGTGTAGAAGATTAGTGTGAAGAAGGTGTGTTGAAGTTGTGATTGTGGTGTGATATTCTTGTGGTGTGTTATTTGGTGTGTACGGTTTTCTCCGCCATAAAGGAGGTTTTTGATCTAGTGAAGAAAACTCTCGAGTAGGTGACTCGGGGAGTGGAGTAGGGCAAGGAAGGTGTCCTTGTAGCCGAACCACTATAAATCCTTTGTGTCTCGGTTTGATCTTTCCATCTCTCACTCTTTGATTTATTACTTACTTGCATTTCACACATAGTCATAATTGATAGTATTGTGCATATGTTGATTTCACATAAAGATCAAACTAAAATTCATTCATAAAACTAATCTTACAAAAACCAACCTAGTACATATAATTATATCTATACACTACTACACATATATATGCTTACATAAAATATATGAAATTGTATATTCTTTCCAAACATTATACATAAGCGTTGTATATATAAAACCTTTAATAAATCTTGTATTTATACTTTTGTAGTTAAGTGTTTTGAAATTGCATATTATACATAAGTAGTATTTATACAAAATCATAAATTAACTAGTATATATATTTATGTATTAAGGTGATTTGAAAGTTTTATCTTAGAAACTATCTTTTATAAAATAAGCAAAACGAAAAAGACGTAAAACTATTCAACCCCCCCTTCTAGTTTTCCACAATTGGTATCAGAGACACGTCTAACAAGATTTTTAAAATATACTGTATTTTAAAACTTGTAACGATCTATGGAATTCGAAAAATATCTAGAAGGAGAATTTACGCAAAAACCACCATTATTTGAAAATGATCATTTTCTTGAATGGAAAAATAAATTTGAAAATTATGTGAAATCAATAGATCTTGATCTTTGGCATATTATTTCAATTGGTGATCTTAAACTAACCAAAATGGATTTTGAAAATCAATATAATAATCTTCAAATAAAAATTGATAAAAATACTAAAGTTAAATTACTTATTTTCAAAACTCTACCAAATGTTGAATATGAAAGATTATTTCCTTGTAAAACGGCAAATGATATTTGGAAATGCCTTTTAAAGTTTCACCAAGAGAAATGTAAAACCAAAGATGATAAACTTGATATTGCACATAAAATAGTTACTCTAGAAAATTTAATAGATAAATATTTAGTTGAAATAAACACATGTACTACTAGTTCAAATGTGATCATTGAAGGTACCAATAATGAAGAACACATGTGTCAAATCCGAAGAAAGCATGTTAATAAATCATGGTGCAACAAGGACGATAAAGACGATGTAAATACGGAATACGTGAACATCCTAACAAATGTTAATACAAATAGTGATGACAAGGATTACATGCTCCAAGATCCAAGCAATATTACAAACAAAACATGGAGCGACATGAACAATGGAATTGATCACCGTATAGCGAGTGAAGATTGTACAAGTACAAATAAGGTACAATTCAAAACCAAACATTTTTGCTATGATCAATTTATATTAGAATTTTCAAAAATGGAAAATAACTTCAAACACTTTTGCAACATTGACTCAAAAATTATTTTTAAAAATGAATCTTCAACATCCGCTGAAAATAACTTTGAAAAAGAAATAATTTTAGAAGACAAAATGTCTAGACTTGAAAGTAATATTGAAATTGATCTTGAATGTAAAAATTGTCAAAACTATAAACATGAAATTAAAATGGAAAAGGAAAAAGCAAAAATATTGGCAAAATTCGAAAGTAGTTCTAAATCTTTAAAATATCTACTTAACATTCAAAAGTCATTTTATGATAAAACCGGATTAGGATTTACGGCAGATGAGTATTTGACAAATACATCAAAACAAATAAAATTTGTTAAACCTAATGGAAAAATTTAGAACTATTATTATTTACATCCATTGATTATTTCTCTAGTCAAGAAAGTTATTGTTTGTTTGTTAAAACAAACAAATAATGAATTCTTGTACTTCTCGACGACATCCTCTTCATATGCATTTAAGTGCATTGGATGTTCGCTACTAATAAACTCGGACCCATGAGAATCTGGGTACCAAGCTCTCTGTCATGTGTAGGTAATTAACGATCAAAGGAACTACTACTTTTTGGATCGCTCTATTCGCTTTCTTTCATTTGATAACCATTGACTTTATGGTGTGTTCGTTACTACCTCATGACGAAGGATTCTTGTTCTACCATTCTTAATCTGCACGACTTGTGATGATTGGTGCGACCGATAGTGTTTCTATGATCAAGTCTCCTTGATCCTTTTTGCATTGGGATATTACTTCGCTTCTTCAACTTGCTTTGTGGAAAACCTTCTTGACGATTTATATTGCTCTCATGACCACTCTTAAAGAAGAGCTGGACCTGAGGTAAGTTTTCTTTTCAAAAACTTGCCTACATTACATTAAAATAGAGTATGCTTCAATTAGTATATTAATATGTTTTAATTTGCAAGTTGCTATGCTTTTAGATCATGAATACCAATATATGCATACATAACATTAGGATAATTAACCCTCTTATTGCTATGTCTATTATCATTTATTTTAGTTTTCATCTATATTGATAATCTTCTATGATCTAGAATAGAATACTTGCCATTTGTGCTATATGATCTTACTAGTTGCATTAATAGATGTGTTATAATTAAGACTTGCTAGTGACTCAATATTTCAATGTGTCTTGTATACATGTATATATATACATATGTCCATATTGCATTCATTGATGATTTTCTTTGTCCTTTCCTATCTCATTGAATTTAGATGTTCAATGTCTACCATATCTCTTTCACATCTTTAGTTGCCATTAGAGATGATTACATGTGACAATGGGCTGAATCGATTCTCTTGAAGTATATCTTTCACCTGAAATTTCTTGATTATCAAAATCAATACATCATATTTAAAAACTTCTCTCTTTGAGTTAAAACCCTTCGAATATCTATTTTATGCTTTTTCGAACAACATGCTTAATCATAAGCTATCATAACATTATTTTGATCTTTATCAAGATAGAAACATTTTTCTTTTTGAAACAAAACAAAATTTGTTTTATTAGGATACAAACTTGAATGTATTTCAAAACATTAAGCCAAGTATTAGTGAATCAAGAAAACTTCATATTTGGTAATCTTCGATAGGTAAATTTAGGAACTCGATTTCTTCTAAAAGGAGAATGACTACTGGAGAATCTATTGACTAGAAATTCAATTTAACCTAACGGTTGAATTGCTTCTATGTGAGAAGTTGGGTGTGTGTAACCCGTAAAAACGATCGTGTTTAGCCTGAATTGAGCACCACTAGTAATAGTCTCATACTCATTCTCCAACTTGATTAAATTGCACTTCCTATATATACCTAACGCTAGTTTACTTTTATGAACCTTGCTTCTCTTTAGATTCTTTCGTTCCCAGATTTATGGCATTAAGTGAAAACTTACTTTCAAACATTGTTGAATAAAACTAAAAACATTGTGTTTAAAACATTATTATTTTCTCACATATGTCATAAACTTATGTGAAAATGACATCCACAATCTAATCAAATCATTTTATGAGAATCATGGTTTGCCCATATGGATCTTGTTTGTAACAAGTCTTGAAGTTCATATAATCATATCTTCCCACTTGTTTATCATAAGCAATCTTAAATTTGTTTGCACTAATCCTACTTCCCATTATCTTCATATAGTTGCATACTTAACTAGTTTGCTTTATTGCTTCCTTAGTTACCAAACTTAATTGAAATATTAGTAGATAACATGATTATTAGGAATTAATTGTTCACTCTAATCATTTCTATGATATTCTCTACATTCATGAATAGTATGCTCTATATAGCCTCAAGAGTTGAACTTACTTGAATCCAAATCCAAAAACACAACCTTTTTGAAAATTTTCTGCCAAAAACCCATTTCTGGCATTCTGGGAATCACCAGATGGGCGGCCCCCTTAAATCATAAGGGCGGCCCCCTTAAATTTAAGGGGACCGGCCTCCATTTAAGGGGACCGGCCATCTGATGGTCGGGGATACTGTTTTCTTTATCACTTTTTGACCCATTTCAACCTATACTTCCCAAAATTCACAAACATATTTTGTCCCATACTATCCCTCAAATTTTCCTTCCTAAACCACATTTCTCATACACTATAAATACTCTCCTCCCACCATTAATGCCATCACACCCAAACATGTCATCTTCCAACAACCAAAAACCAAAGATTTCAAGAACCGCAAGGATCTCCGTCAAACCCGTTTGGAGGAGGAAACTTGATTCTTGTCATAACCCTTGTGATGTTGTTTCAAGTCAACCAACAACTCAACCTCAAACCCACTCAAATGAGTCATCCCACAACCTATCTTCCACTAATACCCTCATTAATGCTTCCACTTTTGATGAGCATGCTCAATCCCAAAACAACAATCCCAACATCTCAATCAACACTTCACATATTGCTCATTCAACAAAGACATCATCCACTCATGAAGAACATCTTCCACCCATATCATGTTTTCATGATTACCCAAGCTCAAACATGTCTCCACCACCTAGAGTACCACCACCACTTCCTACTACCTCACATGCCACTCCCATGTTGCATGTTCAAACTTTCACCCAAGACAACTATCAAGCTCCACCACCATCACCTTCCTCCGAACACTTGAAGTTCGTTGAGGAGCTAAAAGAGGCACATGAGCTTAGTGCTCTTTTAGCATTACATCTTGCTCAACGCAATTTGGATCCACCACAATCAAGCTCACCATCATCACCACATAACAAAAACCAACTTGAGAAGCATGTTAACAATTGCCCTTGTTGCATCTTCCTTCAACAACAAACCATTGCTTTGAATGAGCACTTCACTTGGATTGAGTATCTTCTTACTAGATCTCAACAAACCCCATCACTTGAACAACATCACAACCCTCAACCAACAAACTCCACTTCAAATCCACCACCTCCAAGCTCTACAAACTCACCAACACCCATGGAACCAAGAGTTTACCTCCACTAAACCACCAAGCATTTGATATGCTTATGTTTTCTCATTTTCAAATAAAACTCCTCAACCATTTTGGGATTCAAGAAAGTTTGGTGACACTCCCTGTTGGCACTATAGGATGTTCTATGTTATTTAGAATTCTATTTGTATTGCCTTTGTAACAATGATTATGGGTTGACATAATCATTTCTCTATTATTGAATGGTTTAATATATGTTTCCTATTCCCTTGTGCCATGATTATTACTTGTTAATATTATGCTATATGTATTTGCTTGTGCCATGCTTGTGCTTCTAATATTTTTCTTGCAAGAATTACTTTCTCGAAACCTTGGTGCCCTCAAACGAGGGGGAGCATACATCAAGGGGGAGTTTTCTACCCGTTTAGACTTCTCTAACGAAGCTTATTCGGCCTAACCTTTTTGATTCTACAAAAAGGGGGAGAAGTGAATGTAAACTTACTAAATACTTGTCTAAATATTAATTTTTGGATTTAATAAGTTTAGGTTTTGTAATCATCAAAAAGGGGGAGATTGTTGATATAAATAATTGACTAAAAACATTATTCATATCTTCCGATATCTCTATGTTTTGATAATCACAAAACTTAAACTAATCAAACCAAAGATCATGACGTAAACACGTATTTAGTAATAAATATTCACTTTCACCAACTAATCACTTAAGGTATGAATAAACAAAGTGCTTAGTGCAATTTATGATCAAAGGGGTATTTAATTAACTAATACAAAGTTTATTTATTTATATAATCTTATTATATATTTTTGAAAAACACTTTTGGTAATAAGGAAAAATGTTTTAATCATACTAAATATATGATTTCAAATATTTAACCAAAATCAGTTAGTTTTTCACCAAATAAACTTTCCCCACTAAAAGACAAAGTTTCTGGCCGTTTCAGCTGGGCGGCCCCCTTAATTATAAAGGGCGGTCCCCTTAATTTTAAGGGGACCGGCCATGATTTAAGGGGACCGGCCACGCTCCTCTGTCAGAAACTTTTGCCTATAAATACCACCTTAAATCTGGATTTTTTCCTCACCTTTTTGCACAAAAACTTTCTGTTCTAGATCTTCATTTCAATCCTAAAAATCCTTTGATCATTCATTTCATAAGACTTTGTTTCCAAGTGATCCAAAGCCTCATTCTTTCAAGTGCAAAGAGAAGAATACTTCTATTAGAAGTATTACAACTTAGTATCATCTTGCTATCTAAGTTGTTTATTTATAATTTGTTGTAAAGCCTTTATACTTTGGTGAATAAGGTGTATGTATTAGTTATCTAGATTTAGTTGAAGAATCTAGAATTGTTGATTAGTGTGAAGTGTAACTTGAAGTGAAGAAGAAGGGTTAGATAGTAGTGGTGATAGGAGTTGTAGCAATAGGATCTTGTAGTGAAGAAATTAAGGATCTCTAGTGGAGAAGACTAGAAGACATTTGTAGATTGAAGTTGTGAAGACATTAGTGGCTTGAAGGTGTCAAGACATTAGTGCATTGAAGTTGTGAAGACATTAGTGGCTTGAAGGTGTCAAGACACTAGTGCATTGAAGTTGTGAAGATATTAGTGACTTGAAGGTGTCAAGACATTAGTACTTTGAAGGTGTGAAGAGAATAGAAGATTGGTGTGTAGAAGATTGGTGTGAAGAAGGTGTGTTGAAGTTGTGATTGTGGTGTGATATTCTTGTGGTGTGTTATTTGGTGTGTACGGTTTTCTCCGCCATAAAGGAGGTTTTTGATCTAGTGAAGAAAACTCTCGAGTAGGTGACTCGGGGAGTGGAGTAGGGCAAGGAAGGTGTCCTTGTAGCCGAACCACTATAAATCCTTTGTGTCTCGGTTTGATCTTTCCATCTCTCACTCTTTGATTTATTACTTACTTGCATTTCACACATAGTCATAATTGATAGTATTGTGCATATGTTGATTTCACATAAAGATCAAACTAAAATTCATTCATAAAACTAATCTTACAAAAACCAACCTAGTACATATAATTATATCTATACACTACTACACATATATATGCTTACATAAAATATATGAAATTGTATATTCTTTCCAAACATTATACATAAGCGTTGTATATATAAAACCTTTAATAAATCTTGTATTTATACTTTTGTAGTTAAGTGTTTTGAAATTGCATATTATACATAAGTAGTATTTATACAAAATCATAAATTAACTAGTATATATATTTATGTATTAAGGTGATTTGAAAGTTTTATCTTAGAAACTATCTTTTATAAAATAAGCAAAACGAAAAAGACGTAAAACTATTCAACCCCCCCTTCTAGTTTTCCACAATATCGCTTAAGTGCGTAGATAATTAAAATAAAATAAGTTTATATGAAGTTAAAATAAGGGTTTGAAACTATTTATTTTATGGCTAATACGTCCCATTGGTGGTGATTTTTAAAACAAAAGTGTTCAAAAGCGACACATGTTTAAGATGTGAAAAAGGATAAATAATGCTAATGAGTGTGCTATGTCTAACGACTTGTGGGTTATGGGCCCACGGTTAAAGTGTAAAGTTTAAATACGGAAAAAGTTGAGTAGGTAAAACGAGGTAAAAGCACAAGTATTGAAAATAGTTTAACGAAGATTAATGAAAGCGAGTCATAGTGAAAAGTGCAAACACATAGATAGTGTGTAAGTAAAATTAGTAGTTTCAATATGCCATAAGACGCTTGTTTTAACTAAACAAAGTAGTGGTAACAAAGTAGATGCAAAAAGGGTAAATGACGTGGATCCCTGGTTAAAGCGTAAAGGTGTGAAACGGTTAATGGTCTATTGGGGTAAACGGTTTATCAGATTTCAAAACCAATATCAGCTTCGAAACACAAATTCTAGGGCAAACCCTTATCATGGTCATTACAAGCAATTCTTACTTACAAGCTTAAGTTTATTCCTTCCTCATGAGCACTATTATCTCGTTTAAAATCTCCACGGTCCAATTTATACAACTAAACCATTATTGCGTCCATTTCAATCGTCGAAGTGTTTTCTAAGGCAACCAACAATGTCATCCAACTCATCAGCTAATAATGTGGGGTATCCTAATTTCTCACAAATCGTGGTCCTGGGACAACAATGCATGACCTAATGATCTAGGGCAATACCAGAGAATTTATGTTTTCAAAATAGCTTTCAAATATCATTCCTAAAATAAAGTTTTCAAAACAATACATTCAATTCAAATGGCATTCCAAAGATAGGGTTTTCCAAAACAATACATTCAAAATAGTGCATTTCCAAAATAGAGGGCTCACAGTAGTGTATCAAAACCTTTAAAATAGCGAAACCAAAGTTAACTGCCCAATACAGTATTTAAAATACTATGCCGAGGTAATGTATTTTCAAAATAGATTGCCCAAAAGAGTGTTCCCAAATAGTTCCAAGTATAGTGTATTGATAGTGTATCCAAAACAGTTTTCAAATTAGTATACCGAAACATTGACTATCCAAAATAGTAACCAAAATAGTTTGTCAAATTAGCGTACCCGAAATAACATACCCCTAAAAGAGTTTTCAAGTAGTTTATCAACATAATACATTTTCAAAATAGCGAAACCAATGTTTACCGTTCAAAATAGTATTTGGAATAGTTTATCAAAATAACGTTCAAAAATAGCATGGCCAAAATAGTTTTCCCAAAATAATGTTTTCATAACATCGTATCGTTTACATAGGTACATTGTAAAATAACATATCGCAGTTTGTAAGGAATTATTGAAGATACTACTGATTGATACTGCTGACAGGTTCCTGCGGAAGGCTTAGTGACTTTCTGCTGATGACTGGTTCCTGCGGACATCTAGAGATCCTACGGATAGAGTTTAACCGTGGATATAACTTATGTATTTTAGGACAAGATATGTAGAATATCTTTTATTAGTTTTTCATTATTCGTTTCTTGTAAGAAAGGTTAGGGTTTCCACTAGTATATAAGGAACCCTAGGTCATTGTAATACGTACAAGTTTCTAATACGAGTTTCATTAATATTATTAGTTTATTGATCCATAGAGGATCAAGTTTAGTATAAGTTTGTTTTTATATTCCGCATAATTACAAGCTCACAGAGATTATCTAACTTAGTCTAGCTAGTGATTACATTAGTTGACTAACGATCTATTGGCTCGTGATCTATCAAGGTATAGATCCCTACAAGTGGTATCAGAGCCACTAGATACTCTCTGTAACCTCAACACAATCACAAAAACTATTCATTCAGTACCAATGGGAGACAAACTAGGCGGTGATGTTGTTCTCTCAGAAGCAGGCTCTCTTACTCAACAACTACAACAGGTGGCCTTCTCCAACAACAATGCAAAACTTCCTTTTCTTAGGAAGGATGAGTATGAGATCTGGGCCATGAAGATGCAGAACTGGATTGCAAGTGTTGACTATAACCTCTGGAATGTTATACTCAATGGCTGTCGTCCCAAAAAGCAAAGTGTAGATGCTGATGGTAAAGTTACGATTTTGGAACCTGTTTCTGCTGAAGAAATTCTTGCTGTACAAAGGGAGAACAAAGCAAGAACCATATTGCTGCAGGTAATCCCTGATGACCACATGGGAGATTTTCATTCCATGACTGATCCAAGAGAAATCTGGTGGGCCATTAAAGCCAGATTTGGTGGGAATGAAGAATCAAAGAGGATGAGGAAGAGTATGTTGAAGCAAGAATTCCAAGAATTCAAGATAACTGAAGAGGAAGGTCTCCACAAAGGGTATGACAGGTTTCAGAAGATTCTAAGTCACTTGAATCAGCTGCTAGCCAGACCTGACAATGAGGAGGTGAACTCCAGGTTTCTAAGAGCATTGCCTTCTTCATGGTCTCAGGTGAGTATATCATTAAAAACCAAAGGTGGCTTGGACTACCTCAGCTTTGATGACTTGTACAACAAACTCAGAGCTTTGGAAGGTGACATAAAGGGATTCTCTCCATATGCAGCAACTCCTTCACAATCTGCATTTGTCAGTACTAACTCAAACTACATGCCACATACCTATACAAGTCCATCCCCAGTACCACAGGTTTACTCAAGTCCATCCACTCCAAGCCAAAGTCTTCCAATGACCACATTGTCTTTCTCAAGTGCTAATCCAATAACTCATCCAAAGATTAGTAATGTGATGGAAGATGTCCTTCATTCATTTGTTGCTGAAGTTGATAAACAACAACAAATAGCTTATGAAGATTTTGAGCAGATTGATGAACTTGCTTTAGAAGAGTTGGACTTAAAGTGGCAAATGGCTATGCTCTCTCTCAAGGTTAGAAGATTTGAGCAAAAGGTTGGTAAAAAGCTCAATGTTGATGGAAGAGATGCAGCTAGGTTTGATAGAAGGAAAGTAAAGTGTTATGCTTGTGGAGAAATTGGCCACTTTGCAAGAGAATGCACAGCCAAGAAGGGTGAAGCCAGTACCAGGTATTCAGCATACAAGAAGAAAGAAGTGGAAGCTGGAGAATCAAAAGCCTTGATCACTGCTATAGATACAAATGTGGACTGGAATGAGCATGAAGATGCAACAAGCAGCTCTCCTCAAATCTCCTGCATGGCGAGTTGTGATGATAGCTTTGGTCTCATGGGGATCACTCCTCAGGTATCTACTGGTATTTGTGATTGTGATTCTAAATATACAACTCTAAAAGAAGCTTATGATGATATGAAACCAAAATATAATGCTTGTTTTATTGAAGCTGCAACTTATAAAGAAGCTTTTAAAACTTTAGAGCAACAAAAGGTGTGGTTTCAACAGAATCAATTAGCTTATGAGGAAAAGATTAGAGTTTAAGCAGAGATTTAGAATGTGCTAGCAATGAATTAAAATTTTCTGAAAAAGAAAAAGCTAGGATTGAGTCTGAGAAAAATGTTTTGCAAGAGAAATTGGATAAAGAAGTGGCTAGGCATAAAGAGTGGCTAGTTTCAGGTGATAAATTATCTAGGTTACTTGATGAGTGTCTAAAATACTCATCATTTTATACTAATCTGAACTGCCAAAACATACAAAAACACTCAAATATGCATCAAAATACTTAAAATATCTTAGAAGTGTGTTTTATATGTTTCAAATGCAAAATATGCAAAAACAGATAAAAACGTACAAAGTTTGCATAATTGGCAGTTTCAGTCCCTCAAGTTTCATAAATTGGCAAAACTAGTCCCTGGTTATTCTAAAAACATGAAAAAGTCATCAAAGGTCCTTTTTAATCATAAATTTACATATTTAGTCCTTTGGTGCAAAGTTTCACAAAATTACAAGTTTAGTCCCTATACTTTGGAAATTGACAGAAATGGTCCCTGGGATGTTAAAAACTTTGAGAAAAGCAATTTTGGTCCTTGTACTAATAATCTTTTGCAGGAATGGTCCTTGGTGTGAAGTTTGGCATAATTACATAATTGGTCCCTCAAGTTTGGCAGTTTGTCAGTTTTAGTCCCCGGGTATTTAAAAAATTAAAAATATCAAAAATACCCTTGTACTATTCACATATTGGCAATTATGGTCCTTTGAACTAATTTGGGAAAGTAACATAATCAGACCCTCAACTTTGCTATAATTACAAATTTGGTCCTTGTGATTTGTTACTAAAAAACCAAACGGATCCTATGTTTTATTATAATCCAATACCTAATCCAACCCAAGTTATACACTAAGCCCACCCCCACTTCCTTGGCCCATGATGAGTGCTCAAACACTCATCATTTTTATCGTATCTGGACTGCCAAAACATCCAAAAACACCAAAAAACGCATCAAAATACACAATTTATCCCAAAAGTGTGTTTTATATGTTTTAGATGCAAAATGTTTAAAAACAAATGAAAAATGAACAAAGTTTGCACAATTGGCAGTTTCAGTCCCTCAAGTTTCAAAATTTGGCAAAACTAGTCCCTGGAAGTTTAAAATGAAAGAAAAGTCAACCCAAGGCAAAGAAAAGTAAAAAATTATCAAAATAAGTCCTTGGGTGAAAAAGTTTGAGAAAATTACACTTTTACCCCTCAAAATCCAAAATTAACATAAATGGTCCCTGGAGTTTCAGATTTTGGCAGATTTGGTCCCTGGTGGGATAATCTTGAAAGAAAAAATCATTTTTATCCTTGGAAAGTCAAAATGTGTTAAAAATGGTCCTTTGGTAAAATATTCGTGGAAATTACATGTTTGGTCCCCGAAGTTTGGCAACTTGTCAATTTTAGTCCCCGGGAACTTTTGAAAAGTGAAAATGGAGAAAATGGGTTCTTAGTTGTTGGTGATTAGCAATTTTGGTCCCTTGAAGCAATATGGGAAAAAGGCAAAATCAGTCCTCAAGTTTGGCCAAATTACAAATTGGTCCTTGTATTTAAATTTCTATAAACCAATCCGGACCCTTAACAAATTTTACTACCCAAACCAAAACTAATCCAACCTTATAACTCCCTTGGCCCTTTCCAGCCCATACAACCCCCAAGCCCAAAAGATATCACCCAAGCCCACTCCCCATTTATCCGTTCTAAATAATACAAGGTCAAACTTTGACCTTTTCCTTCCCAACACAACCCCATGACCTCCCTGTTCACCATCATCACCCTGCAACCTCTCCAATACACTCCACCCAAATACCACTTTCTTAGCACATGGTTTCAGAAGCTAAATTCCAAATTAGCTTTTTGGCGCCAAAAACCATCCAACGGTTAAGATGCAAGATGCTCATCCAATGGCTTCTATTAGTGGTGGGATTTGCTCAGAGAATTGAAAAAAAACCTAATGAGGGCCTACAAAAGGAAGAGGAAGCTGTGAAGTTAGGGAGTTTGATTTTTAGATAAATTTTCATGTCGTTTCTTTTTAATTCAAGTAATTTTAGTTTAGTCAAGAGCTTTTAAGCATTGTATTCTATCTTTTAATGTAATTGAATCCTTTTTCAAGCAATCAAATTCAGTCTATTACCTTATATCAACTGTGCAAGTTTTTATTATTCTACAAAGCTCAAATGCTTGAATAAGCTAACACTTGGACTCATTTAGGCTCACTTAAGCTCCCATAAGCTTGTTATAGCTTCTAGAGACCATAAAATCAGAATAGTACAAAAAATTGTATCAACTTCTTACAGGTCAATGCAGGTCAAAGGAGGGGCATTTATGGAGCTATGGATAAGTTGAGGTAGCTAATGGAAGACCTCTGCCTATCCTAAAGATAGGCAAGCTGAGTGAAACATTCCTTTTCATGCTGGAATGAAATCTTTTGTAAGCTGTTTCATTTTTTTTTTTATAAAATTTGCATTACTTATGATTCTGAGTTCAGTGTAGTCTTTGTTGCATTTTAGTGTTAAAACAGTTTCATTTATAGTTATTAGAACTAGTTAGAGTTTAAAATTGGAATTTGAAAGTAGATTGCTTTATTAATTAGTGTAACAGTTGGATTTAAGTAGTGTTTGGATTGGTTTATTGCTTAGTGTAAACTTGTTTTATGGTTGTAACTTTTGATTGATGCATGGTAATTTAGTATAGAATAGATCATATAAGTCATTAGAACACTAGTTGATAGCCTAAAAAGTCAATTTCATGCCTCATCCCATCTTATGAGTTCACTGTTGGATTTTGAAACTCCATAATCATCATATAGGTTTATTAGTTGATAATCCAGCTTAATTTAGTCTCATTATATCTTAATACATCATAATCAGTGAGTAGGTTTGATTCAAAGCTCATAAAAGTCAAAAAAACTCAAGTTTCACTAAAAAGTCAAAAATGCATGTTCAGATTTTCACCAAAATGGCATAATTTCTTCTGAATTTTGTGGTGTGAGTTGAGGTTTGGAATTTCTTGTGTTTGATCTCTACTAGTTTAACTTTAGATTTCCATAAGTTGTACATTTTTGTGATTTTTTCTTGGTGCCTAAATTGCCCTTGGAACTAGGCTGCAGGGCATCACTTCTGTTCTGTCTCAGCAGCTCAGCTGCACACCACCACCTTTTGTGGTGGTTTGTGGCCACTACAGTGGTCCAAGGCCATTGTTTTTGGTTCCCCTCAACCCCCTCCTACCAGGGGGTGATTTTGAACCATTTGTTTGACCCCTAAGCCTGTGGACCCCACCTAATTTGGCCCCTTAACTTTGTCCCACAACTGCCTCAGAAACCAATAAGCAAGTGCTTATTTTTGAGCTTTTTGGCTTATTCAGGCCACATTGTTGTTTGATATCTGCTTATTCATGTTCAATAAACTCAGAGAAACCATATTCAATCATTGTGGACCCCACACCTCACCATTTGAGCTAAAAAGCCTCCACAGTCAACAAAAGTCAACTGTGGGTGTAATAAGCACTTCAAGTGCTTATTTATTGGGTTAAAATAAAAGTGTCTTTGTTAAAAGTAGTTGTTTTTAGCTTATAGTTAGTTTAGAAAAAGAAAAAAATCTAAAAAACAAACTTTAAAAATAGTGATAGCTTCTATTTAATAGGATTTATCAATTTATTTTTCTTTTTAATTTATTTCTAAGTAATATATCACTTTTATATTTTTAGAAATTCTATTTTAGGTTAAAATAATTTTATAAATTTTTCCAGATTTTTATTTTGTCTTTTAGTGGGTTTTCTAATTAATTTTAGTTTAATTTAGTTTTAATTAATATTAATCAATTAAATAGCATAATTAGATTTTATATAGTATAACCTAGTTTTTATAATTTTTCTAGCTTTTATTTTATTTAAAACATTTTTATAAATTTTTCTAGGATTTTTACTATTCATTTTCTATTTTTTATAATATAATTAGTTTAATTAGAAATTAATAAGTAATTAGATTAATAATTAGTTAATTAGCTTAAAAATACATAAAATTAACTTTTTATAATTTTTTAGGATTCCCATGATGGTTAATTAGATTAATAAAATTTTTCTTAATTTTCTAAGTCTTTTTAGTATTTTTAATAATTCTAATTAGTTTAATTAGTATTAAATAGATAATTAGTAATTAATTAATAATAAATAATTAAATAGTGTAAAAATAATTTTTATTTTTCTTAAAATTTTCTTTAATTATTAGGATTGTAAAAATATCAATTTTACACTTTTAACCCTTCCCGTCCTTCAGTTGTACTTTTTGTGCGTCTGTATACGTTTTTTTTAATTAAAACGTACGTTTTTAAGTTTTAGCTCAAATCTTCGTAATCTAAATTCTCGTAATCACTCACGTAGCTTTCCTAAGCTATATTTGTTAATAATTTCCAAATAATTCTGATCATAACCCTTTTCTGTGAATAATTACCCGATCACGAATACGCTAAAGTTACAATCCACACTTCAACGGGACTTAACGACCTGGTGATACCTTATATTACCCGGAGCATTGACCTAGGTTATTTGACTTTGTTGACCATTATTTGGTCAATATAAGTTAGGTGGTTTAGCATCAATCAGCCCAACCTTAGCCCAGTCCACACACCCCCGTTTAATATTAAACCGGGTCAAACGGTCAAACCCCACACAAAACCGCCCCACTATTCATCTCCTTCCACCTCACCCCCACATGCCCTGCTATCTCCACCTCAGCCATCACCACTTGACCTCTGCCTTTCCACCTCACACCTCCACCTCCACAACAAACCAAGGACCAATAAATGCCCCTAAAACCCTCTCCACGCAACCACAATACCCCTTTGACTATTTTGGCGCGAAAAAGAGATTTGAACGGTGGAGATAACTTGGACTAAATCAATGGCTCTGATATGGTGGGAAAGGTCTTGGTGGGTCCCACAAACCCTGGAAGTGTCTTTAAAAGAGAAAAGAAGCCAGAAGTGAAGAGTATTAGTTTAATTTTAACTTAATTTAATCGTATGTAGTGTAGAATAATTTCTAGTTGTTACTTTCAGTTTGAGACACTTGTTCTCAGTTAGTTTTATGTAATTCACTCTTTAATTAAAGTTAATTTCAAGTTTCATTGTGTATCTCAGTTATGCAATTTTTTCCTTATTTCAAAAATTACAAAAAGCTCAACTGTTGTTGTTAGTTGTTGTTAAGACTTTGCATAAGCTTATATAAGCTCTGACAAAGCTCATATAAGTTTTAGAATACTTTAATTATCTGTTTAGCCATAAATAAGAAATTACCAAAAATAATAAATTAAATAAAGAAAAATAAAAAAATAGAGGGAAGAGAGGAAGAAGGGCTGAGCAAGGTGTGATTTTGATTGCTGTGGTATTAGTTACCTCTTGGGAGGTCATAGGTTATGTTCTGAGTTCATTGGTACCCTAGTCTCAGTCAGGATCATTGTAAGTCACAATCCTAATAATTGTAATTTCTGTTTTCTTATTATTAATATTGCATTCTACTATTCAATTAGCTTTAAAAATGATATAATAAGATAGTTAGATCAGTAGTTAGGTATTTCAAGGTTTAAATCTAAGATAGTTAGAGTAAACTGTTTTATAAGGAGTGTTTGGATTGTGTGAATTGGCCTAGTCACAGGTTGTCTTTGTTGTTATTTTTAGTTCATACAGTCTTATATAGGTACCTTTAGGTTAGTTTAATCATAAAACACCTAGGTTATACTGATAAAAGTCAAAATCCACATCTTAATTCCCTAACAGTTAACTGTTAGGAATTTATGATCCAAAAATCCATAATTCCATACAATAGATGTTATACTAGTCCCATACAATCTTATTGTAGCCTATTACTTCCATATCAGTAGTTTAGATCACCTAGAAACTCAAAATAGTCAAAGTTACAAGTTCTATCAAAAGTCAAAATTTCCATCATCTCAGATTTTCTCAAATATTGGGTGAATTTTGTATCAAGTTCTAGGTTCTGAAACTTTCACAAATCATAGTCTACCACCCCATCTACAAGTTCCCATAGTTATCATATTTTTAGGATTTTTTCATTGGGGCCCATAGACCTACAAACATACCTGCAGGGCAAGGTATTGCCCTGTGCACCAGATATCAGGCCACCATCCCAACTTTGTGGTGGTTTTGTGACCACCTCAGTGGGCCCCACACCTCCAACTTAGGTTCTTACAACCCCCCTCCTACCAGACTTCTAGGATTGACCTTTTGTTTGACCTGAATCCCTGTGGACCCCACCTAAATCAGACCTTGAAGTTTGTCTCTATTCTGTGTGGTAATTGAGTTTTTGGATTAGCTTATTTTGGCTTATCAGCTTATCTACTGAGCTTATTTGGCTAAATTTAGCTTTGAAAAGTCCATTAAACTTATTAGGACCAGATTCATCCAAGGTGGGTCCCACATAAGCTCATTTGAGCTTATTTTCCATTTCAGTCAAACAAAGTCAACTGTGGTAGCATTAAGCTTCCACAGTGCTTAATAATAAGCTCTAAATTAGTTGTTTTTACAAAAGTTGCTTATTTTTATATATAATATAGTTTTGTAAAAGAAAAATCCAGAAAATACAACATAAAAATAAGTGATAGTTTCTATTTAATTTAATTTAATTTTAATTTTCATTTTTAGATTTTAATTAAGAAAGTTGTGTTTTTATATTTTTATTAATTTCCTCTTAGGTTAAAGTAATTATAATAATTTTCTCAGATTTTAATTTTGTCTTTTAGTATTTATTAGAATTAATAATAGTTTTATTTATAATTAATTAATAAATAAGTTATAAATAGCATAATTAATTTTTATATAGCAACACCTAGTTTTTATATTTTTTATAGCTTTTATAAGTTATAAAATAGTTTTATAAATTTTCTTATAATTTTCTAAGTCATTTTAGTATTATTTGTAAATTAAAATAGTTTAATTAGTATAATTAATATAATTAGTTATTAATTAATAGAAAATCCATAAAAAGACAAAAACATTTATTTTAATTTTTTATACTTTCTTCAAGTTCATTTTAAGTTTTAGAAATTATTTTTACAAATTTTTAGTTTAATTTGTAGTATTTATAATTTTTAGTTTGATTTTAAGTTAGTTTTAATTAATTAGTTAAATAATTTTTAATTAAATAATTAATAATAAATAATAAAATAATCTTAAAAATAGTTTTCTTTTTAATTTAATTTTATTTTAAGTTTAAGTTTATAGGATTTTCATTTTTAACCCTTGTAGTTTATTTTTCTTAAAACTCACATTTTTCTCAGTACGCAGTCGCGTCTGATTTTAATTTGGTGTACGTTTTAGATATCTAGGTTTCACGTAACTGTTCATATAGTTTATATAAGTTATTTTAAGTTATAAAACCCTAGTGTAAACACACACACACACACACTTATACCCTTTCCTGTTCACTTTCACTGATCACAGATTCGTTTTTAATACCATCACAACCTCGTTGGGACATTACGACCCGGGGAAACACTGTATTCCACGGAAGCATTTGCCTCAGCTGTTTGACTATTATACTTGACCATTCACAAGTGGTTGACCAATAATTATTTGACCGTTTGAGGCGAATCATTACTCTACAGTAGCAAGTCTGTAACATCTGAGATAGGTCTAGGGTTTAGAAAATATGTTGGTCCAGAAGCAAATCACTATTTAGATAAGAAAAATCATAATTATTCTGTCCCTATAAACTATCTGAAGGAAGGTGAGATGCATATTGTACCAGGACCTATCAGAGGTGTATTTATGCCTACTACCAAAACCTCTGACTTTGATGGTTCACACCATCTCTTTGGCAAAAAGTCTAAAGACTTGCCAAACAAGTCTGAAGACTCACCAACCATAGGAACCCCTAAGCCCACATCCCATAAGGTTGACTTACCAAAATCTAAGGAAACTGTGGAAAACTAGAAGGGGGGTTGAATAGTTTACCGATTAAAATCTTTTTAACTTGTTAAGTTAGCTTTGAAACTTTCCGTTTGATCAAAGATATATGCACAAATACAATATATAACATGCAAGTAAATGAAAGAAACGATCAAACCACAACACGAGTATTCATCGTGGTTCGGCTACAAGGACTCTTTTTCCTTGCCCTACGTCCACGCCCCGAGTATCCAACTCGAGAGTTTCTTTCACTAGTCAACAAGCTCCTTTCACCGGCGGAGAAAACCTTACACGTCGCTTATACTTTTACCGACACAAAGCTAAATGTCGAGTTCTTTTACAAGGGCACAACCACTCCCGTTAGTTCTTTTACTAGGGTACAACAACTCCCAACACTCTTTGTATTTTGAGGACTAAAATACTAACCGATCACTACTGAAAATACACAATCAAATGAAGTGTAAACTACACAAGTCTACACAATGTTAAGCTAACAAGTCTTGCAACGTTGTGTTGAATACTTGTTACTTTTAGTAAGCTCGTGAATCTCTTTGCTACAAAAAGAAACTTCACATATGAAATGTTAAGAGGTTAGATGAAAGAATGAATGTGTGTGTAAAATGTAATGTCAAGTGATGAGCCAAATTTTAACTTGTGGCTCAATATTTATAGCCAAAACCTTCTGCAGGTCTGGCGGATCAGGCGGACCCCTGAGAAGGGTTCCGCCCGTGTACCTCCAGGGTACCGCCAAGCTTGCAGTTGGTTTTTGCAATAACTCTTCAAACCAAACAAGGTTTTGTCTCATAACTCCTAGCAACCAAACAATGTCACATCTCATAATAACAAGTCAAATATAAAGCTTGCAAGCAACAACAAAGTTAGTCAAACACATTTCTTTCCATAAATGCATAATGACAAAACTTGCCATAAATGTGATGTGACAATTTCTAATTTAAGAAATAAACTTGTGTTGTGTTTTATGAAATGTAAAATGTAGCAAAAGTCTAGTTTATGCAAGTCTTAAAAACTAAGATTATGTTTTGCTTAGAAACTAAAGTTTACATTTTGTCGTTAACAAAACTTAGCGAAGATCGTAAAATATAAATAACGTTTTTAGGCGATATTTGTATTAACAATCTCCCACTTTTTGTTGATGACAAAACATAAACTTTGTTTTTAAGTAACACGCAAAATCTTGGTTTTCAAGACTTAAAAAAAATTATATTAACCTTGTTTTACTTAAGAGACGAAAAGCATATCAAGTATTTGAAGGGTTAATATATTTCTCCCCCTTTTTTGTCGAAACAAAAAGAAGAGTAGCGAAGCGGAATAATTCCAATGCTCCCCCTTGGTCGATACTCCCCCTAAATGGAGTGCCAAGATGGGAAACATGGATTTTGGACCCTACAAAAAAAATTTTAGTTGGTGATATATGTAGTCAAGGATGTAGTTACCACACACATTGCAACCACAACACAAACATGATCAACCAACAATGTACTAAAGTGAGTAGAAAGAAATATCATTCCAAGTAAAATTTTGACTCTTAAAAGTCAAAAGACAAGAAATGAGAACTATTCTTCTACTTATAAACAAAAAAAAACTTAAAAAATAACCAAGAAAGAAAAATAAAATCCTACTTTCCTAAATTGGGGCAAACGGCCTCCAAGGATTGTCTAGGATTTGTTGGGGTGGGAAAGAGCATCCAAACGTTCTATGACGTGTTGGAATGCAAAACGGGTTTCATTTTGGAATTGGTTAAGCAAGGTTTTGATGGTTTCACCCATTTGCTCACAATTTGAGCAAGCATGGGGATGAGTGGGTTGAAATGGGTTGGTTTTGGTTTCTTGGTTTGATGGTTGGTTTGTTTTTGGTTCTTGGGTAGAGGATGGATTTGGTATTGAGTCAAGCAAGGTGGTTTGAAATTCCATTGCTTGATGAAGGTGGTTCTCAACCATGCTTTGGATTTCCTCATATGAGGGAAAGAAAGTCTCAAAGGTTTGGGCTTGAGAATGTGGTGGATTTGGGTGATCATTGTTTTCAAAGTTTGGTTCTCCATATAGAGGACCATGGATGTCATGGTATATGGGGTGAAACAATAATGGTTTTGGTGGGTGGTACACTTGTTGTGATGGTTGAGTATGGTTAAAAAGGTTATCTTGGTCAAGAATTGACCTTGGTGATTCATTTGCAAAAGGTGGTGGTTGTGTAGGTCTTGGTGGAAGATCATTAAGATCTTGGACAAATGGGTGTGGTGATGTGGGAGGAGACCCAAATAGTTCCATTGGCTCAATTTTGGGTAATGGTGATGGTGATGAAGTTTTGGATGGTTGAGTTGGAGCACTTGGTGGAGTTGGGTCAATAGGTGATTTAGTTGGTGGTGGAGTGAGGTCATTTGGTTCATTGGGTGATGGTGATGGAGATGCAAGATTAAAAATATGTTCATTTTTGATAGGTGATGTAAATTCATCCGAGGATGAGGAGCTTAGGTTGATGGGTTAATTGCACCATAGTGATTTAACACTTATTCGGGCGGTTTTTCGGATGGGTCTTGATGGTTGAGAGGTGTTTGTTGACTTAGTCATGGTAAAAAATGGTTTATAAGTTTCAGAAATTGTGTTGAGGAAGGTGTGATTTGATGGTGTTTAGGATGGCTTAATTTATAGTGTTGATGAATTATAGAAAGGAGTGTTTGGATTTGATGTTAGTCCATACAAAAATGGAGGTTTCTAATGATTTGAAAAACTAATTGTGGGTTGTCAAATCATGGAAGTCAATCCAATGAAAATGGTGAAGTGAGAAGACAAGTTTTGCACTAAATGCTTAGTGGTTTTGGTGGATTTGTGGTAGTATAAATCTCAGGGATTTCAAGGATCCCTTAAAAGGGTTCCTTCCTTAATGTTTGAGGGGTCCTTGAGGTTGTTATGGTTAAATTTGAATTTTGGCGGGAATTGGTTTTGGTTAAGTTTATGGAAGAAGGAGTATCCTATTATGCTAAACACATTGCAAGTAATGAGTTTCTACCTAAAAGGATTAGATTTTGGTGTTTCAATGTTGAATTGGCGAAAAAGAAAACAAAAATTCTGCAGGTTGCTGACGGCACCCTCAGAATACACAGGCGGAACCCATTTGAGGGTGCCGCCCGGTCCGTTGGGCAAATTCTGGATTTCCCAGAAATTACACTGGCGGAACCTAATTTTGGGTACCGCCAGATCCGCCAGGGGTGAAAAAAGTGGCAGTCCACGTTTTTGACCCGCGAGACGATTTTCAAAATTTTCGAAAACTCCTAAAATCAAAGAGATAAGGCATTTCTGGTTGGGCAATGCAAAAAATAGACACGTAAACATGCATTTCATAGGACTTTGACCTTGAGGTCGAGAATTTCACTATACTTAGTGAAAATATTATAAACTTGAAAATTTGACAACTTGCCAAGAGTTGTCTACCTGCATCAAAGTTAGATATTACATGTTCCAAATTGTATCAAACATTGTACAAACACACAAATTCATCACAAATATTGTTTAAACGATCAAATTTGTTCAAATAGCACCTAGTGCCAAACACTCCTACACACCCGCACTCATTGACGGTCGATCTTGTTCTTGAGCTTTCCAAGGAACCTTCCAAGATTCTTAAACATCCCTTTTGTTTGCTTGAACTCCTCCGACTCATTAGGAATATCCGGAAGTTGAGAAAGGTATTCGAGAGGAGGAAGCCTAGAGTTTGGCAAATTGTCATCTTCACTCATTAAGGAAGACGAAGATGAGGTAGGAGGATGTGGACGTTTTCCTTGGGCTTTGTACACTCTCTTATCACTTAGTGGGACAAAGGTGTGTGGGATGAGAGAGTAGTTAAGTCGAAGACCGTTTGGAGTTGGTGGAATGGGTGAGATGAACCTAAAGAGACGGGTCAAAAGCATTCCATACAACATAGCCGTTGTGCCATGCACGGGAATGTCGGCCATTCTCTTGGCCATGTAGTAGGTAAGGTTGAAGGGTTGCCTAACGGACAAGGAGTAGAGCATGTAGCAAAGGCAAAGGCTGATATGGTCACGGTTCCCTATTGTGCTAATGACATTGGCTCTAAGGACTTCCTCCCATTTCTTGAATTGGGGTTTGAGTTCGTTCATTTCCATTCCATATGAGTCTTTATCGACCTCATTCCCTGAACGGGTTCTCCTAGTCGTGGTGGTCCTAACAAAGAGGTGGTCACGGAGAACGTCTTTTGAGACAAGGGGTGTGTCATAAGGGTGGATACGGTCTTGGAGGTTGTCAAGAGTTGAGAGGGAGTGCAAGTCGGAATAGAGGCAAGTACCACGGTTTGGAACACCTAGGATTTGAGCAAACTTCTCAAGAGTGAAGGAGTATTGATGACCGCTAACCCTAAAGTTGATAGACATATGACCATAATCATCCGTGGAGAGGACGCATGATGCATAGAACTCTAGAATGAACCTAGGACAAATAGGCTCGTCGATATTCAAAAGACACTCAAAGTTGATTGTGGCAAAATCGGCGTAAAGGTTTGTGCCTTCTAGGAAAGATGGGTCTATGGTTCTACCCTCATGGACATAGTGTTTTTCTAGGGCTTTGAAAACGTTTACTTGATTTGCGGTAAGGCCTTTGGTTTTGTGGTGTTTTGGTAGGTACTTAATGGTGTCCTTGTGGTCGTAGTGGGTTAGAGGAGGCATGATGATTCCTAGAACAACAAAATTCACATTTTAGTTTACGTAAACCACTATTATAATGTGGAAGTTCTAGTGTGTGCCTATATGAAAACAATGTGGAGGTGCGGTTATCTTGACTCATTTTGATGCTTCAAAATCGTTTTATGCAAGTTTTGTTATAAAACAAAAGATAACCCAAACGCTCCTAGTTCAATGTAGCTTCGTTTGAATGTACCCGAAAATACATATTGGTTATGTATTCCCTTTAGCATTCAAGAGACATTATGCAAGTGATGTTTTAAACATAACGTTTTGATTTTGTATTCTCAATGTGAGACGAAAAAAATATTTGTCCTACTTGTGAGAAATTTTTGGAAGGATTTGACATGGGGTGTTTTAGCAAACATGTTTATACTAATTAAAGATGCAATTCCTAACTATGGGAAACATGATTAGTTTTATTAAACACCTAATCTAATGCATGAGTTTTTCAAGTTAATGCATAACCCCAAGTTTTTGTTCTTGTGCAAGAAATAGAATTCCTAGACTCAGATCAGCATTGTAATCATGTTTAGAATACTTACAATGATGATTTAGTTGCAATGTAAATGAATGGAAGACCAAGAATTCATAGGTATGGATGGATGGTAAAGTGAATAGTAGCAGTTTGGAAGTGGTGGTATGAGATAATGGGTGTTTGGTTTAATATAAACAAAGAAAATGATTTTGCAGGTCGACGGACACGGCGGAACCCTGAGTTGGGTTCCGTCCGTTATGGCTGAGGGTTCCGCCGACCCTGCTGAGAAAAATGGTTTTGGATTTGTTTTGATTTTTGTGAGTTTTGTCTAATGTCTAGAACTACAATGTAGGTTCCATGAGTCCTAAGCCTAGCCTAAGAAGATTAAAAGGTTCACGTTTAAGAGGTTTAGTGATAATGTCGGCTATGTTATCTTCGGAAGAAACTTTCTCAATTGAGATGTTTCCTTTTTGAATGTTGTCACGAAGGAAATGATGACGGATTTCAATATGTTTGGTACGAGCATGTTGAACCGGGTTTTTGCTAAGATCAATGGCACCTTTGTTGTCACAAAGAATTTTGATGTCGTTGAGTTGAATTCCGTAGTCGACAAGAGCTTGCTTCATCCAAAGAGCTTGTTGACATGCCTTTCCGGCCGAAACGTACTCGGCTTCCGTTGTTGAGATAGCAAGAGTCGTTTGCTTCTTAGAGAACCATGAGGTGAGACAATTTCCAACAAAAGTACAAATACCACTTGTGCTTTTTCTATCGACATAGTCACCGGCATGATCCGAATCGGCATACACTATGGTGTCTATTCCCGTTCCTTTGGGATACCATAAACCTAAATGTGTAGTGCCCTTAATATACCTAAAAATCCTTTTAACGGCTTCGAGATGGGTAGTTTTAGGATCTTCTTGAAAACGAGCACATAGACAAACACTAAACATAATGTCGGGTCTACTAGCCGTTAGGTAAAGTAGACTACCAATCATACCTCTATATTTAGTACTATCTACGGATTCACTTTCTTCATCCTTGGTGAGTTTAGTTTCCGTGGACATGGGAGTTTTGATAGGTTTCGAATCTTCTAGTCCAAATTTCTTAAGCATGTCCTTAATATATTTAGATTGATTAAAGAAGATACAATCTTCTAGTTGTTTGATTTGGAGTCCTAGGAAAAAGTTGAGTTCTCCCATCATACTCATTTCAAACTCGTCATGCATGATTTTTGAGAAATCCACACATAATTCTTGACAAGTTGATCCGAATATAATGTCATCAACATAGATTTGGACTATGATAATATGTGAGTCTTTCTTATTAGTGAAGAGAGTATTATCAACTAAGCCCATGGTATACTTATGGTCAACTAGGAATGTTTTAAGTCGATCATACCATGCTTTTGGAGCTTGCTTAAGTCCGTAAAGAGCCTTTTTAAGTTTGTAAACATGATTTGGTTTTTCAAAGTCGATGAAGCCCGGTGGTTGAGCAACATACACTTCTTCATTAATGACTCCATTTAGAAATGCACTTTTGACATCCATTTGAAAGAGTTTAAAATTGTGTGCACATGCATATGCAAGTAAGATTCTAATTGACTCGAGCCTAGCAACCGGAGCAAAAGTTTCATCGTAGTCAATGCCTTCTTGTTGGTTATATCCTTGTGCAACTAGCCTAGCTTTGTTTCTAGACACAATTCTATTTTCATCCATTTTATTTCGAAATACCCATTTTGTTCCAATTATAGTTTGACTCTTTGGTTGAGGAACTAATGTCCATACATCATTCCTAACAAATTGGTTTAACTCTTCTTGCATTGCAATTACCCAAGACTCATCTTTAATGGCTTCATTAATATTTTTAGGTTCAATGGTTGACACGAAACAAAAATAGTTGCTTTCATTTTAAACTTTTGACCTTAGTGTTCTTTTGTTAATGTTGCCAATGACACCATCTAATGGATGACTTTTAGATTCTTTGACATTGACAAGTTCTTTGTTAAATAGTTCATCTTCTTTGTCATCACTTAAAATTTCTTGATTTTCTATTGCTTGGTTTTCAACTAAGTCATCATCTACCAAATGTGATGTCTTAGAGGGAGGTGGACTCTCGTCAAATGTTACGTTCAACGATTCCTCGACTTTTAAGGTTTCTTTGTTCAAAACAATGTACGCTTTACTATTTTGTGAATATCCAAGACATACACCTTCATAAGACTTTGGGTCAAATTTGGTGAGATAATCCTTGGTGTTAAGAATGAAACATTTACTCCCAAACACTCTAAAGTATCCTAATGTAGGCTTTTTACCTTTATATAGTTCATAAGGAGTTTTATTCAAAAATGGTCTAATTAAGACTCGATTTAAAATGTATGTTGATGTGTCAACGGCATTACACCAAAACTTTTGTGGAATGTTTTGTTCATTAAGCATTGTTCTACTCATCTCTTGCAATGTCCGGTTTTTACGTTCTACTACACCATTAGATTGAGGGGTACGTGGAGCCGAAAAGTTATGAGTTATTCCATTATTATCACAAAAGTTACCAAATTGAAATTCATTATCAAATTCACGACTGTGATCCGTTCTTATAGACACAATATTAGACCCTACTTGATTTTGAATTTTCTTACTTAGAATTTCAAATTTATCAAAAGCTTCATTTTTACTTTTCAAAAATTTTGTCCAAGTATATCTTGAGTAATCATCAACTATGACCAAAGTGTAGAAGTTACCTCCATAACTTTGTATAGCCGACGGACCAAATAAATCCATATGTAAAAGTTCTAGACACCTAGATGTAGAAACCAAGTTTTTAGCCTTATGGCTACTATGGACTTGTTTACCAACTTTGCAAGCATCACAAAAGTGTTGGTCATATTTCAACTTAGGTAGGTTTCGAACTAAGTCTTTGGAGGAGAGGTTTTGAATTAGTCTCATGTTAGCGTGTCCTAAACGTCTATGCCATAAAGTTGAAGATTCATGTAATGAGGTAAGACAAAGTTTGTCTCTAGATGTTGAATCCAACTTCATGACGTATACGTTGTTCTTAAGGACACCTTTGGCTACGGTTATACCATCTTTAAGTATTTTACTACCGTTTTCACTAAAAAGGACATTATACTTATTATGACAAAGTTGACTAATACTAAGAAGATTAAATCCTAAGTTATCGACATGAGCAACATCATCTATAGAAAGGGAGTCATGAGAGATTGTACCTTTTCCGATGATTTTGCTCTTAGCATTACTACCAAACGTAACATTACCTCCATCACATTTGTGATATATTGACAAGAGGCTTTTATTACCCGTCATGTGCCTTGAACAACCGCTATCTTTAATCCATTCATCCGGTTCCAAACAAACATTGAGGCACACCTATTTTATGAAAAACACTCAAACATTTGGTCCCTAATTTCTCATGGGTCCATTTTGGTTAAGCATGCCATTAATTTGTTCCAAGTACGAAAATAGAGCATAAGGGTTCCATGGCATGTGGTTTTGAGTTTGGTAATGTCTAGGAGTGTTTTGGTTCCAAACATGTTGGTAGTTTGGTCGAGCGTTGAAGTTGCTCTTTGGAAAGGGGTGTTTGGGAATTGGAGTCTTAGGTCTTGGTTGAGTAGTTTTAGTTCTAAATTCATTTTTACTAAATCCTACTCCAGTTTTAAACACAGGTTTTGTTCCATTTTTGTATGTAACTTTAACAAATTTTGAACGATCCGAAGTGGATGAGGTTACTGCTGCAGCAGGCCTGGCGGAACCTTCGGGACCAACGGGCGGAACCCTAAATTGGGTTTCGCCTGATCCGCAGGCTACTGTAGCAATTTTATTTGTTTCTTGTGCAATCTTTTCTTGTTTCATTTGACCCATTGAAGTTTCTATTTTCGTAAATCCTAGTTCTGTTTTATCAAAGGGTGACTTTTGAAGTTTCATAATTTCATCCGCACAAGAAATGCTCTTATCGAACTTCTTAAACTTTGTGGTTTGTTTTATTAGATCATTTTGAGTAATTTTGAGTTTCTCAACTTCTAGTTTAAGCTCTTCACATGATTTGCAAGATGTGTCAATACCTTTACTCTTTTCTAATCTCTTAGCTTTTTCTTTTAACTCATAAACTTCATTTTCTAAAAACTCCTTTTTAGTTTTCAAAAATTTATTTTTGTTTATGATTTTTTAGCTCAATTCACAAAGTTTGTTATATTCTTTTTGTAAAGTGTCATCATCAATAGAGGAGTAAGATGAGTCGGATAATACCTCATTTGAGTTGTGAGCCATGAGAGCAATATCGTCATTCTTTCGCTCATCGTCATCTCCTTCATAGTCACTCCAAGCACCACCCACAAAAGCTTGTTGAGGTTTGCTCTTGGGTGGTTTTGGACATTCTCCTACAAGATGACTTGTGTCTCCACACCTATAACATTTTCTTTCAACTTTTCCTTTTCGATCATCACGATCTTTCCGGAAGGTTTTCTTGTCATCTTTAGGTTGCCTTACAAACTTCCCTCGCCTACGAAAAAACTTCTTGAAGTCTCTCACGGCCATAGCATATTCCTCATCATCACTATCCGAAGTAGATTCTTCATCATCACTTGATTGGACTCTAGCTTTCAAGGCAATGGACTTAACTTTTTCTTTCTTGCCTCTAACTAGTTCCGAATCTTTTTCCATTACCATTTCGTGAACTTTGAGGTTTCCAATTAGCTCATCAAGTGACATGTTTGAAAGATCTTTGGATTCTTCAATTGCCTTCACTTTTGCTCTCCACTTCGGATGAACTGCTCTAAGAAATTTCCTGACAAAGTTCTTACTACAAAAAGATTCGTCAAGTGCTTTAAGTGAAGTAATAATAGTATTAAATCTAGCAAAAGCATTATCAATAATCTCATCTTTGGAAATAACAAATTGTTCATATTGTTGAACAAGAAGATCAATTTTGTTATCTTTAACTTGTGAGTTTCCTTGATGAGTGACAATTAAAGATTGCCAAATATCTTTGGCGGTTTTACACAAAAAGACTCTTTCATATTCTTTCTTAGGCAAAGCATTATAAAGCATCATTTTAGCTTCATTATTTTTACCTATTAATTTCTTTTGATCATCATCTTTGATGTTAGTAACTACGTTATCACCATCAATAATTATATACCACAAACCTATATCTTTAGATTTCATGTAAGTTTCAAAACGGTTTTTCCAATATATAAAACCATTTGCTTCAAAGAGTGGTGGTCTTTGCATAGATTGCCCTTCTTTGTAATTTTCAAAATCCATGGATCGTTTCAAGTTTTAAAACACAATATATTTTAAAAGCTTGAGTAACGTAGCTCTTGATGCCAATTGTGGAAAACTAGAAGGAGGGTTGAATAGTTTACCGATTAAAATCTTTTTAACTTGTTAAGTTAGCTTTGAAACTTTCCGTTTGATCAAAGATATATGCACAAACACAATATATAACATGCAAGTAAATGAAAGAAACGATCAAACCACAACACGAGTATTTATCGTGGTTCGGCTACAAGGACTCTTTTTCCTTGCCCTACGTCCACGCCCCGAGTATCCAACTCGAGAGTTTCTTTCACTAGTCAATAAGCTCCTTTCACCGGCGGAGAAAACCTTACACGTCGCTTATACTTTTACCGACACAAAGCTAAATGTCGAGTTCTTTTACAAGGGCACAACCACTCCCGTTAGTTCTTTTACTAGGGTACAACAACTCCCAACACTCTTTGTATTTTGAGGACTAAAATACTAACCGATCACTACTGAAAATACACAATCAAATGAAGTGTAAACTACACAAGTCTACACAATGTTAAGCTAACAAGTCTTGCAACGTTGTGTTGAATACTTGTTACTTTTAGTAAGCTCGTGAATCTCTTTGCTACAAAAAGAAACTTCACATATGAAATGTTAAGAGGTTAGATGAAAGAATGAATGTGTGTGTAAAATGCAATGTCAAGTGATGAGCCAAATTTTAACTTGTGGCTCAATATTTATAGCCAAAACCTTCTGCAGGTCTGGCGGATCAGGCGGACCCCTGAGAAGGGTTCTGCCCGTGTACCTCCAGGGTACCGCCAGGCTTGCAGTTGGTTTTTGCAATAACTCTTCAAACCAAACAAGGTCTTGTCTCATAACTCCTAGCAACCAAACAATGTCACATCTCATAATAACATGTCAAATACAAAGCTTGCAAGCAACAACAAAGTTAGTCAAACACATTTCTTTCCATAAATGCATAATGACAAAACTTGCCATAAATGTGATGTGACAATTTCTAATTTAAGAAATAAACTTGTGTTGTGTTTTATGAAATGTAAAATGTAGCAAAAGTCTAGTTTATGGAAGTCTTAAAAACTAAGATTATGTTTTGCTTAGAAACTAAAGTTTACATTTTGTCGTTAACAAAACTTAGCGAAGATCATAAAATATAAATAACGTTTTTAGGCGATATTTGTATTAACAGAAACCACTGGCATTAGGATCAATGACTCCCCTGACACTAGAAGTATATCTAGTACTGATTCTAACACTTATGTCTCTTGTTCTTCCAGGGACAAGACCTCAGAGACCTCTAGATATGCCAACTGTGATTCCAAGACCAAGTCAGACTCACCCAAGTCCTCAATAAAGAATTCTAAAAAGTCATCTTACAAGTCTGTGGACTCTGAAGTTGCTGCTGATGAAGTTCTTTGTCAACCAGCCTCTTCTTAAGACTTGTTATTTACTTCTTATGAAAACAATTCCTTTCAGTGTTTACAAAACAATTCTGTTTCTGATGTTTGTTTGAATAATTCTATGTTTAATAAGACATCTTTTGGATTTAATAAATCTTATAAGAAAAAGAAGTGTTTTGTTTGTGGTAGCAAGTTGCATTTAATTAAGGATTGTGATTTTCATGAAAAGAGGATGGGTGTTTCTGTTGTTAATAATAGACCTAGACAAAAGTGGACTACCACATGTACCAAACCCAAAGTAGCTCCACAGGCTAAGTATCATGTCAGCAGAAAGTCTTCCACTCCTGCTAATTGGCCTGTTTATTCCAATAGGTCTATTCTTAATAATAGATATATGAATACCAATAGAAATAGATATGGATCTCAACCATTTAATGGTGTTAATCCTTGGTATGAATATACTGACCAAATGTTTATGGGAAGGGGTCTGCTGAAAAGTCCTCAGCAGATTGTTCTTGGACATATAAAAGACCATTTAACTACAGGGAATCCAGGAACAATTGTGGATCTAACTCATCATCTTGGGTTCATCAGAATGATCCACAGGGCAGGCTCAAGTCTTTCATGACTTAAGTCTCTTATTATTTGTTGTTGTTGTATATTAACTTTCTTTGTTGTAGGAACATCCTCTTCTTAATAAAGATTTAGGTATTGTTGATAGTGGCTGTTCAAGAAACATGTCTGGTAATGAAGAGAAGCTGCATGACTTTGTGCCTATTAATGGAGGCATAGTGAGGTTTGGGAGTGGAGTAGGAAGGATTACTGGCAAAGGAACTATTAGAACTCCAAAGGTGGATTTTGAGAATGTCTACTATGTGAAGTAACTTCAAGGATTCAATTTGTTCTCAGTCTCACAAATTTGTGACAAAAAGCTTCCTGTCCTTTTCACTGAAGATGGTTGTTTCATTCTTTCACCTGATTTCCAAATGCCTGATGACAATCAAGTACTACTGAAGGCTCCAAGAAACCATAATCTTTATACCTTTGACTTGAATGATGTCAAGCCAGAAGGTGATCTAACATGCTTGGTGGCTAAAGCATCCTTGGATGAATCTACAAAATGGCATAGAAGGATGGCACATGTTAATTTTAAAGTCATCAACAAACTTGCTAAAGATGGACTAGTTCATGGACTTCCTTCCAAGATCTTCACCAATGAGCATAATTGTGTGGCTTGTAATAAGGGTAAGCAACACAAGGCTTCTCATAAAGCCATTACTGTTGTGAGCACAATCTCAGAACCATTGCAGCTGCTTCACATGGATCTTTTTGGTCCAACATCCATCAGGAGTATTGATCATAAGTACTTCTGTTTGGTGATCACTGATGCTTTCAGTAGATTCAGTTGGACATTTTTCTTGGTGACTAAAGATCAAACCTTTCAGGCACTGAAAGAATTTATGGCTCTAGCTAAAAATCAACTTAACAAGAAGATTAAGAGTATTAGGTGTGACAATGGGACAGAGTTCAAAAATGCCAATCTTATTAAACTTTGTGGCTTAAAGGGTATTAAAAGAGATTATAGCACTCCTAGGACTCCACAACAGAATGGAGTTGCTGAAAGGAAGAATAGAACCCTTATAGAGGCTGCAAGATCAATGCTTGCTGACTCTAAACTTCCCACTATGTTTTGGACTGAGGCAGTTGGAACTGCCTGTTATGTATTGAATAGGGTGTTGATTACTAGACCTCACAATAAGACACCTTATGAACTATTGACAGGGAAGAAGCCTACCATTGAACACTTGAAACCTTTTGGTTGTCAGGTGACCATTCTGAATACAAGTGATCACCTGGGCAAATTTGAAGCTAAAGCTGTTGAAGGATATATTGTTGGTTACTCAGCTCATAGCAAGGCTTACAGGGTTTATAATTTGGCTGCAAAGAAGATAGAAGAGACTCTTAACCTGAAATTTCTGGAAGAGAATGTTAATGTTCAAGGAAAAGGTCATGAATGGTATTTTGACCTTGATTATCTTACAGATTATTTGGGTTATACTAGGCACAAAACTAACCCCTCTGCAGGTATACAAGTGTCATCTTCTAACAATGCAGGTACCCTACAGGATGATTCAGACAATGATTCAGAATGTGATGAACCTACTATTGTTGTAACAACTCTGCCAATCCAGCTAGCAGATCCTCCTACTAAAGAAGCCTCTGATGCCAAATCTGCTAATGATGTGGAAAATTCAACCTATGCAGAAGATCTTGCTAGACTCAAAAAGCAAGAACATGCAGCTGCTGAGGAAGCTAAGAGACTTGGTCTTGAATTTGCTCAAGATACTGAAGCCCTCTTAAAATAAGCTGCTGTTGAAGAAAGCAGAAAACCTAATTCTGCTGATGCATCAGCTGATGCAGCTGTTGATTCTGCTGATAGAGATTCTGCTGAAGGAATTTCTGCTGCAGTTCCTATTTCCACTGAAGCTTCCACAAGTTTAGATGAACCTTATGGCAGGTTTCCAACTCCCTTAGATCTTGCTAATGTTGAGCAAAGTGATGGTATTTTTCAATCAGCTTCTTATGATGAAGACTTTGCTCCTACTTTAACCAATCTTGATACCTCTATTGATGTTAATTCTGTTGCAACTAAAAGGATTAACACCATTCATCCACAAGATAATATACTTGGTGATCCAAATGCTATGGTACTCACCAGGAGTGCTATTAAGAATACCAAGTTTGGGCAATGTGCATTTTTGACCTATGTATCCACTCAGAAGAGAGACAACCACACAGATCAGAAGCATTGTTTGTTTTCTTGTTTCTTGTCTCAAGTTGAACCCACAAGCATTAAACAGGCTTTGAGTGAGCCTAGTTGGGTTGAAGCTATGCAGGAAGAGATGCAACAATTCAAGAATCAATATGTTTGGATACTTGTTGATCTACCTGCAGGGAAATTTGCAATTGGGACCAAGTGGATCTAAAAATGCAAGAGGGATGCCAGAGGTATTGTGGTCAGAAATAAAGCAAGATTGGTGGCACAAGGTTTCAGACAAGAAGAAGGGATTGCCTACACTGAGGTCTTTGCACCTGTTGCTAGGGTTGAGGCTATTAGACTATTTTTAGCCTTTTCCTCATATATGGGGTTTAAGGTCTATCAGATGGATGTCAAGAGTGCCTTTCTCTATGGCAAAATAGAAGAGGAGGTATATTTTACTCAACCACAGGGCTTTGAAGACCCCCATCATCCTAAAAAGGTTTACAAAGTTGTCAAGGCACTTTATGGACTTCACCAAGCACCAAGAGCATGGTATGTTAGATTGTCTACATTTCTTTTGGAGCATGGTTACAGAAGAGGAGCTATTGATAAGACCCTCTTCATTAAGAAAAACTCCAGGGACATCATTCTAGTACAGGTCTATGTGGATGACATCATCTTTGGATCCACAAAGGAAGCATGGTGCAGGGAATTTGAAGATTTGATGAAAGGGGAATTTCAAATGAGTGCAATGGGGGAGTTAACCTTTTTCTTAGGGCTGCAAGTCAAACAACAACCTGAAGGGATCTTTATTCATCAGGAGAAGTATGTTAAAGATATTTTGAAAATGTTTGACTTTGAACTTTTGAGGACTGCTACCACTCCATATGAACCACCCAAGCTTAAGAATCCAAATGAGCAAGATGAGGCTGTGAATGTTCATCTTTATAGATCCATGATTGGCTCACTCATGTATCTCACTGCTTCTAGGCCTGACATTACCTTTGCTGTCAGTGCTTGTTCAAGACATCAAGTCACTCCACTGACTTCCCACCTAAATGCTGTGAAGAAATTTTTCAAGTACATAAAAGGCCAACCCAAACTAGGCCTTTGGTACCCAAGGGATTCACCATTTGTGTTGGAGGCTTACAGTGATAGTGATTATGCTGGAGCTAATTTGGATAGGAAATCCACAACAGGAGGTTGTAAATTTCTTAGAAGAAGACTCATCTCTTGGCAGTGCAAGAAACAAACCATTGTGGCTACTTCTACTACTGAAGCAGAATATGTTGCTGCTGCCAATTGCTGTGGTCAGGTACTTTGGATTCAAAATCAGATGTTGGATTATGGGTTTAACTTTATGAACACTAAAATCTACATTGGTAATCAAAGTACTATTTCCATTGTTAAAAATCCTATTTTTCATCAGAGAACTAAACACATAGAAATTAGGCACCATTTTATAAGAGATGCAAATGAAAAGCATCTAATTCAAGTGCTTAAAATTCATACTGATGATAATGTGGCTGATTTGTTAACAAAAGCTTTTGATGGACCTAGGTTTAATCACCTAGTTGTCAACATTGGGATGGTTAACCCTTGAATGCTATGTTTGAGTGGAGGCATAAGCCTCAGGGGAGGATTGTACATGTTGTATTTATGTAGATTATTATGTTTTCTAGAATTCTGTTTACTAACTTTCTTTTGTAGGTTATTACTAATCACTAATCTTGTATATTATTCTGGTTATTCTTTTGTGTTTTGTTTGAATGTCTGGTTACAGGTCATGTTTCTGCTGATATCCAAAGATCTACATTCAGTGGAATTAGATGTAAAGACATAAAAGTAAAATATTATTCATCAGTGGAAAGTTTGGTACATCCATTACAAGATCTGTCATCACAATAAACACAAAATACATCATTCATCAACAACCAACCACCATCATACCACCACATCCCTAAGTAACAACCTAATCCATCTTCCTCTTCCCTTTACCCAAGTCCTTTGGGTCTGGCATTTTCTTGTGGATTCCTCTGGATTGCATGTCTTTGTTCCAGAGCTTGGGAGCTGCAAGACCAAGTACCACCTTCAATGGACCCTTCTTTCTACTTGAGGACTGTGGCTCTTCAGGGACAGAGATTCTTCTCATATCTGCACAGACTCTTTCCATTTCACTTGTTAAGAATGCTGTGACAGGAGTGAAATCAGGGACAATCATAGCTAGAGGAGCTGGTGTTTCCTCAGCTTCAGTGGTTCCTTCTGATGAGGTTGGAGATGGACAAAACTATGAAGGTCCTTCACCTAAGTAATAGTATGATCTTTGGATTTGAGGTATGTCAAAGGTAGAGTCTGATGAATCAGAAGAGATTTCAATGACTTTGGGGGATGGCTTCATGTTTTGATTGTGAGGAAAACTTTGGGATATGTTATTTGTGGAATGGTGAGTTGATTATGACTTGAAGACTTGACTATAAAGACTTGATTGGGGTTAATGTGAGTAAATGTAAGTAAATAGGAGGTAGTTGAGTCAGTAGCAATTACTAAGTGTGCAAGTTGTCCACTTAATTGGATTCTTCGGATGAAAGTCAATGGTTTGACCAACATGCTGCTGATACTAGTTATCTTGTTGTTAAGTGTGTTCCTGCTGATGGCCTATTCAAGTTCAATTTATTCAGGGGAATGCTAATCAGAAGAATTAAAACAAGGCAAATTTTATTGATTCTTCAGAGGTACAATACAAGACAGTGAAAATGAAATATTAACAACAAAGTTCCTATTCTACTTTGCCCTTGCCTTCCACAGTCTTCTTCTTGCCCTTGTTGTTGATGTTGAAGAGTCCTTGCCATTGAGGACAGGGCAAACCTAACACAATCTTTCTGATCTTTGGCAATGATGGATTTACTTTTCTTCTTCTTGTACGAGAGGACTGAGGCTTATCAGAGGTTGTAGGGGTGTAAAGTTCATCATCCTCATCATCCTCTTCATCAGAAGATGTAAAGAAGATGAGAGACTCATCAGGATTGGGAACTCTGTTTGCCCTCTCTAATTCATTCCATTTTCTCTCCATCTCTCTCTGGTACTCTGGATCATCGATTTCAGAAGGGTATGGTGGAAGATCTTCTGTTGATGAACTAGGAGCGGGGACATCATGTTTCTTCTTCTTGGCTTGTTCTTTTGTGAGACCACGAGGACGTGTTGGCATATTGAGTGGTGGTGGAGATGTGAGTAAGTCAGAAGTATCTGATGAGTCAGAAGAAAGGTTGATGATGTGTTGATTGGAAGCCATGGATGTATTGTTAACTGGAGATATGATAATTAGGGATTTGATTTGAAATGGAGAGATTTGGGGATAATTAGCCTTTATTTATAAGCTCCCCCAACCGCGTGTCTTTATTACCATTAATGCGAGGCAGTTTGAAGATAATTAAGGGTTCTTTGAAATTTTAAATTAAGAGATCTTTTTCAAAGATATTTGGTTTCCACTGAAGGGTAGATGCTGCTGATCGATTCTGCGGATGGTTCTGTTGACCATAGTCAATGTTTGACTATTTTCTGCGGATTGACCATTTGCTTTCAGCCGTTTGATTTGGTTTCTACGGATGATTCAGTTAATTGGGATTTGCCTTAGTTGATTATTGGTCAAAGATTTCTTTCCAATAATTCATATCAGTTTCACTCCACGTTTGGTAACTTCCATTATTAACCAAAACGTGTATATCCCACTCCCAAATTAACTGATTCCCTCTCGCTATATAATTTCAAAAACCATTTCAATATTTTTCAGAACACCCAACCCTAATTTCTATTTCTCAATCAATGGCTGAGCTATATTTCAAAGGAGATCATAACAAACATGCTTTTCTCGATCGTTGTAAGAATGATGAAGATTATGTGGGAATGATGGAATTTCTTCAAAGGTCAAAGATTTGTTATGCTCTGCTCCAGTATCCAGATGTCATTCATGAGTCTCTTGTTGTACAATTTTGGGAAACTGCTCAAATAAGGACTGTTGAAGATGGACCAACAGAGATTGTTGCTGTTATTGATGGGGAAGAATATGTGGTTACTGAGTCCTTGGTCAGGACCAAACTACAGTTGGATGATGAAGGAGGGGTGACTAATTTGCCTAAGAGTGAGATACTTAGAGGGCTTCAGGCTGCTGGTTATACTGGTGATGGGAAAGTATGGTACAAGAATCTGTTTTGTCCAAAATGGAGATTTTTGACACACACCTTACTTCAGTGCATGGGTTCTAAGTCTGGTGGATGGGACCAATTATCTACAGACATTGCTCTTGCCATTGTGTGTCTCTCTCAGGGAAGAACATTCAACTTTTCTAGGTATATCTTTAATGCTATGCTTGAAAATGTTAAGGATACCGATCTTAAATATTTATTGTATCCTAGGTTTCTTCAAATCATTTTAGACATTGAGACCAATGACCCCACTCAATTGCCTGTTAAGGGTTTATCTAAAAAGTTGTTTACCCAAATGAAATTTAGATTCACTGGTGAACAAAGGCCCTTACTTCCAGCCATGTTGCCTGGTGGCAATCCTCCTTATGGAGTAGCTGCTGATGTAGCTGCTGATGCCCCGGTGGGCAATTCCCCTGATGGAGATGCAGCTGATGTAGCTGCTGGTGGTCAGGATTCCCCTGATGGTCAAGCACCAGAGGATTCTCCTAAAAGAACTGAAGATGCTCCTGATGCAAATGCATCAGTTGCTTCTGATGTTCAGCCTCTACTCTCACCAAGGTTACCCACACCTGTACATTCACCAATGGATCTCCATTCTCCTGAGCATGAGCTCAATGAGAATTTAGGCTTTGACCAAAATGTACACTCACCACAATTTACAAGACTTCCTTCACTCAGTCCTTTGAGACCTCACTTTGAGGATCATGTAGATGTAGATGTAAATTTAAATTAGTCTACCCACAGGACCAATGATGCTTCCAACACCACAGATATCCCTGTTGGTGGAGCTGAAGGTCCTATTACTCTTACTTCTGTATCAGCTTTGTTGAACAGGTATGTATCTAGGGTGGATAAGTTGGAGAATGATCTGAACTTCACCAAAAAGAATCTCAGCAATGCTGTTCTGACTCTAATTGGAAGAGTTAAGAAGTTGGAAGGTAAGCTTAAGCAAAGAAAGAAACAAAGTGTGGTGTATGACTCAGATGAGGACTCTACTAAAGCATCTGACAACATCGACTTAGAAGGCCTTGAACTTCTTGCTGCTACCACTTTGGAGAGTGTTCAGAAGAATGCTGACATTAGGCCTGAACCATCTGTTGCTCCAACTGCTGATGTTGCTCATTCTACTGATGCCAGTGTTCCAAAGGACTCCACAGAAAATAAGTCTGCTGGTGTTGCTCATTATGTCAGAAGGAAGCATTTTGCTGATAAGAAGTCTGTTGATGCTCCTAGCAAGAAGACTTCTGCTGATGTTCCTAGAAAGGATTTTTTTCCTACTACTTTGCCAGAAGTGGGAACTCATGTTTCATCAGTAGATATCCAAGCTGATCTCTCTCCTGGTTCTTCTAATAAAAATTTTGTTCCTTCTAAGAAGCAAGATAAAGGAAAGTCTATATTGATTGATCAAGACATTCCTTCCAGAGCCAAATCAAAGGAGGAACTTGCTTATGAAAAAGTTAGTGAGAATGTTGCTGAACATTTGCAAGCTAAAGAGGATGCTGCAGTTACTAAAGTTCAATTAGATTTGAAAGCCTCAGAAGCATTGGCTCGAAAAATTCAAGATGATTTGGATAAAATGGGACCTCAATTTACTACCACCTTGCCTGCTGAAAGAAAAAAGGAGCTTGATGAAATAGCTAAGAATCTTACTGCTGAACAATGGGAGAATTTAGCTGAACAAGCTGCTTCCAAGCCTAATTTGGGTGAATCTGAGCTTGGAGTTGATAATCCTGCTTTTGTTCAGATGATGGTTGAAAGAGGAAGATTGGAGAGACAACAGGAGGCAGAGATTAAAGCTAAGTATCTCAGGGAAAGACCTTGGACAAAGAATGAAATAAAGAAATATATGAGGAACTTTGTGAAGAATCAGGGATGTTCTATGTTTGGGTCAGGCTGGACTCAGAAGAAGGTTTGGGGATTTTCAGATAAGCAGCTCACCTTCTACTATGACAAGATCATTTCCAATCTTCAATCCTCTGGTATAAATGTTCAAGATGTTTTGGAGTTCAGAGGAAGATTATTGGATGAGCCTCAGGCTAAGAAAGCTAAGATTCATGATCCTGCTACTCAACCTACTGAATCTATTGGGTCTTTTCATGGTGGTCAGGAGAATGTGCCACATCCTTCAGTTATGACTCAGAAGGATGATACTCCTGATGCTCAGATGGATGATACTCATGCTGCTTCTCATCATGATACTGCTGAATCTCATCTTGATACCCCTGAAGCTCCACATGATGTTACCAATGATGCTTCAGAAGATACTCCAATTGAAGTACCTGCTGATGATGATTCTGCAGATGTTCCTGTTGATACTTCCAAACAAGTGCCTAAAGAAGAACCTGCTGATGGTCCTTCTATTCCTGTTAATACTGGCACTAGGAGAAAGACTAAAGCTATCAAGAGGAAGGCTCCAAAAGATATTCCTTTAGAGGATAGTACTAGTTTCTTTGATTATGCTTCTGATGATGGTCAAGATCCTGTTGTATGGGAGAAAATTGTGAAGTGGGAACTGGTTGATTCTGAGCTTGGCCAAGGAAAAGTGAATGTCATAACTAGACAAGATGGAACTACTAAGACATTCTTGTTTCTGAGTCAGATCTTACATATGGCGGACAAGCAAGATCTTCTCTCACTTTATGATTGGGTTACCAAGTACTATCAAACTCATTCTCCTGATGACATTGGACTGTATTTGATGGGTGATTTGCAGATTTTGTGTGATTCTTATAAAGGTGATTCTGATGTAAGGTTTCAAGTATGGAAAGGTCAAAAGACATGGGTGGTTGAATATTGGAAGTTCTTTCCACTTCCTAATGTTCATATGATTGTTACAACCACTGGTAAGACCTTGTATTGCTGGGCTGATGTTCTTTACCCTATCACAAAGGAAGTAATGCATCTCATGCTGGTAACAAAGTTATCAGTTCCTTTGGATATGACTGAAAATGATCTTCATCTTGATGAACAATTGGTAAGGTTCATAAGAAGAAGTATCTTGACTAAGAAGGAACTAGCAACCAAGCATGGCATTCAAATGGATTCATATCTGCAATGAGTTGATCTTGGTATTGTATTGTGTTGTATATTTTTATTTTTTATTTTTTTTATTTTATTTTTCTGCTTCCATATATATATATATATATATATATATATATATATATAACCTAACATATTTGTATAGTTTTGTGTATGTTGTATGCAGGTTTGGTGTTGATTCTTATCACACTCTTTGTGGTCATCAACTTGCCTGATGTTGACTATTCCATCAAAAAGTTGGCTAGTCCAAAGGGTACAGCTTTGGTAAAGACTCATCAAATCTGTTGATATCTGTAATGGTTTGCTCAAAATCATAGGGTTTTCAACTCACCCATACTTTATTGTTGAGTAGTTGAAATGGTTGTCAATTGACCATGGATTTTTCCTTTATGGATTCCAAATAATTGGCTAGCCCACATGTATATGGCTTGTGGTAAAGGCAGTGGAAAACCATATTTGGTATTCAATTGACCAAGATGATTATTCATCAATAATTTACTAGTCCTGAGCAAACGGCTACAGGTAAAGACATCTCAAATCCGTTTATAGCTGATGATTTGCTAAAAATCATGTAGTTATCAGTGTACCTTTGAACACTTGGCTACTCCAGTAGTGATGGTTATTGGTAAAGAGACATTAAATCCATTATTTTCAATGATTCACCTCTCACAGGAGTTAACACACCTGGATGTGATGAGAATAGTATGAAACTTATATGTTTTGATGACATTTAGTCTTGTGTTGCTGCAAAGAATGGTGCTTTTCAATTGGTTGATGATCATAGAGATTCTACTTATGAAGATTCTTTGCTGCTGATGAGTTTTCTCAATCCTCTGGTTTGTGTTATTGGCGATCTATCAAGAAATCTTGAACTTAACTGTGTCAAATTCAAGATTAGGGGAGGATCGTAAGGAATTATTGAAGATACTACTGATTGATACTGCTGACAGGTTCCTGCGGAAGGCTTAGTGACTTTCTGCTGATGACTGGTTCCTGCGGACATCTAGAGATCCTACGGATAGAGTTTAACCGTGGATATAACTTATGTATTTTAGGACAAGATATGTAGAATATCTTTTATTAGTTTTCATTATTCGTTTCTTGTAAGAAAGGTTAGGGTTTCCACTAGTATATAAGGAACCCTAGGTCATTGTAATACGTACAAGTTTCTAGTACGAGTTTCATTAATATTATTAGTTTATTGATCCATAGAGGATCAAGTTTAGTATAAATTTGTTTTTATATTCCGCATAATTACAAGCTCACAGAGATTATCTAACTTAGTCTAGCTAGTGATTACATTAGTTGACTAACGATCTATTGGCTCGTGATCTATCAAGGTATAGATCCCTACACAGTTTATTGTTTTATAAAGGAGGTAATGAGGTGGGTATCTGGTATTCCCAAGAGATAAGTGAAGGGTTAGGTATCATTTCCTAAAATAGTGGCTCAAGTTTATACATAAGTTCCTAAAACTTCTGCTAGGTTACAATTCAACCTATCACATATTTTCTAAACCTTGCCAAGAATTCATCGATCCTTTCATTGTTCACTTCCATCAAAAGGTTCATCTTACAAGTGTTATAAAATGATCGCACTTAAACGACTAGTGATCTACCCCGATTCATCAACAGAGTGTAAAGTTTGGGCAATGAGGGCTGTAACATACCCCTAAAAAAGATTTAGAGAAACAATTTTCCAAACGAGGCTCAAAATTCATGGGATCAAGAAATCCAAAATCAACAAAGCCAAAACCAAATACAAACGATCTAACAAACTCAAATGTGTTTATTACGACATCGATCAAGTTAAAGAAAATAATCAGCTTGAATTCAAAACGACGGCCGATCGGGTCTCACCTGACCCGGTGCGAGCAAAATCAGATGACGACAAACAAAAGTCCATATAAGCGGGAAGCGCGTAACAATTCAAAGTGTCGTTCAATTCGTGAAGTTTCGTGATGCCAGTGTGTCGTGCTTATATGCAATTCACCATTTTTCAAAATTTCAAAATCGGAAATCTTCCCGGAACATAATCCTGTTATAACTACTCTTGGTATCGCAAAATTCATTTGTGAGACGTAAGTGATCAAGTCACGTCCCCACTATCCCTGGTTGATCATAGGTGATCAATCTACTCCCAACCGAGGATCAATGAATTTTGGTATACTCAGCTTAGTTATACTAGTACCACATCCCTCGCTTTCAAAACCGTTTTAGAAAACCATGACGAGTATCCAAACTCGAAGTAAAAAATGCCTTTACCAACGTAAGTATATGAAAATACATATAGTAAATAGTAAAAAGTAGGGTGAGTTTCAAATCATTAAATATCATATCTCGTATCTCATCAAACATGCTATCAAGCATGACATCAAAAATCATCAGTTATAATCACACTCGAGGCATCGGCTTGGCAGGAAGGCACGTTATGGTCATAGGAAAAACGGTTAGGGTTTTGAAAATACCAGTTCTCTATAACCAGTGCTCTGATACCATTCTGTGACACCCCGAAAACCAGATCAGCGGAAGCCTACAAGTCTGGGGATGTTACTTGATTGTGATCATAACAAAGGGTACAAAGGACGGTTTTATATAAACCATTTTAGAGTAAATTTCACAATTGAAAACATTCAAATTACAACAATTAAAATGGTGCGGAAGGTATAGTTCAAAAGTAGATTTAAAACAAAGAGTACAAAGAACGGTTTTACATAAACCATTTTAGAAGAAAACTTTATAATTAAAAACATTCATTTTGCAATAGTTAAAATAGTGTGGAAGCTATAATTCAAAATTTACTTAAAATAAGTCCCAAACGGTTTTCGGAGTTTTCTATGACCAAGCCATGCCCTTCGCCAAGCTCCTCCAATAAAAAAATATGTAGCGGCAATATCTAACAGCTGAGATAAACATGCTAAAGTCAACACAAAGGTTGAGTGAATCCATAGGTTTAAAGTAAAGTAGTTGATCACAATATTTCAAATTTTAAGATAAAGGGGCTACGTTGTTATACGCCCGAAAAATACCACTGCACTAAGCTCATGAGACCAAGGCGTTAACCAACCAATCATAAGTCGACAATAACCGCGGAATTTCATAATATAACAAATGCCCCCAACGCCGGGTACCTGCCAAGTACCCAGAAAACCTCGAATATAGTACACCCAAATTGCCTATCTAGCAAAAGGGATGGGAGGGTCAGTTCCTATAGGCCTATATCCCTATATTCGCGGTCACTCGCAAGTACCCCTCGCAAGTGATTAATGGCTCATGATCTGAGGGACTTAATAGTGGCAAAAATCGTACTTAGTGCTTATCAAAATTGCTACTGCTTCACTCACAGTACCAGAAAATATCAGTTTTCAGTTCCATAAACAGTTTTCAAACCATTGTGATCATAGTAAAAAAAAAGCATCTATCTCACCCCATGTAGTTTTCAAAACAGTTAAAATAGATAAAAGCGAGACTATAAACTCACCTGAGTAGGCAACAATGTAAACTATAACGACTAGCACCAACTAGTCAACACAATGGCATCAAAGGTAGGAGAGCACAACGGCATCAAAATATAGTCACACGGCATCGAGCAATATAAGTACAACAAAACTGGATCGGCACAACCTAACGAGTAATATATATTAGAAATAAAACTCAATAATACATATAAAATAACGTTCGTCGAATATCCATGTTATTATGAAAAGGTTTAGTTCTCAATGGCGATAAAAGAAGTAAATCTTTGAAATCTCGTGTGGATCTTAAGAAAATATTGTTTCAAGAATAAGACGAGGAACGGCGGCGAAACGAAATCAAACACATAGGAAGAAATGACAAAGGAGAGTAAAACGATCTCGTGAAGAAGTCGTAAAAGGTATGACCAAAGAATAACTCACGCTAAAACAAGTAGAAACTACAATGAAATAATAAACGGGAAGAGAAAGGAATAAAAGAATAGAAGGAATAAGATAAAATAAACGAAATAAAACAATGATAGATAGTGATGACGTATAGCCTATAGTTGGGCCACGAGCCCAAATTATAGACATTACTAAGCCCAAACCCACCACGAGTGGGTTATCATGACAAATGACTTGGGCCTTTAATACCAACGGCATGGGCTCACGAAGCCCAAAGCCCAACCGAGGCGCATAATTAAAGGATAAGGATCCTCTATTCACGGATAGATATCCTTACCTAAGATAAGCACCACGAGTGCGAAGAGTAAGGAGCAAGAAACCTACACGGTTTCTGCGCCCTATATATAGAATGATATATTCTCATTAAAAGGTACGATTGACACAATCCCTAACTCTTCTACAAACCCTAAAAACCGATTACTTACTCTCACGCCGGAGTATAATCGTGGGAGACAATCCCACGATAAGCCTAACGGTGTTGTTTACTTTCTTAGTGCGCAGGTTTCATAAGCAATAAAGTTCTAATTGGTACGAGAGCAGGAGTCCAAACAAGGTAAGCCCAACTTTTGTATCAACAAGTGGCGCCATCCGTGGGACCCTACACTAAGAACTCAAAACCAGAATGCCAAAAAACAAGAACTCAGGTCAGCGGACTCCGCAAATGGAGAAAACACGTGATGATTCACATAGGAAGAAGCATCAAGATTCGACTTCTAAACCAACCTCTGGAACAACCAGTGCGGCTGGTCATCGGGAGTCGAATGTAACTCCAATCCTGGCCGCGGTAGAATTGCCTTTGGGAACAACCCGAACTGCGACCGTAGTCTCAAGCGCTGAGGACATTCAGCGCACCCTCTTTACCACTCCCCACCAGGTGGCACCCATAGTCGACAACACTGTGCCACCAGGAGCACCTAATAGAGAGAGGGAACCCCATGCGGAGACAAACATCCTCGCAGTAGAAGAGGATGCACCTGGAGTGGCACTAAACGATTTCGTGTCCCAACATTATGAGACTTTAACTCGTCTCATGCAAGAGGAGACAAGGAAAAGGTCAAGCCACAACCTGCAAAATCGGCTAAACTTTAACCAAGAAAAATCTCCACTGCGCCAACATGAGCGCAGAAATAGTGAGAGGCGTACCAATGTCCATGATAGACTTGGTACAGCATCTAACTCTCAATACTCGGAGGATTACGAATACAATGCGAAGCACACCAGTGTCCATGATAGGCTTGGTAGCCGCAGAGTACAAGATAGACTTGGACGACAACGCTCACCAAGCGTAAGCACCTCAAGGTCAGGAAGCAAAAGAATCCAAGATAGATTGGGGAAACACCACTCACCAAGTACAAGTCCTTCAAATTCAGACTCCGAGGATAAACGACGCAAGCGTCGTAGGAGAAACAACTCCCCCTCAAGCAGCTCCTCGGACAACGAGGACAGGGAGACGGGACATTGGAAATCTAAGAACCGACGCTGGAACAACGAAGATGATGATATTTCCCTTCCTTGGCGTCGTCAAAAAGTTGATGCGTTCACGCGACGCATAAGCGACTTCTCAGATGACAAGAAAAGGCGCATGCCCACCAATGTTAAAACATATGATGGCACGGGTGATCCTGATGATCACCTAAAAAATTTCGAGTCAGCAGCTGCTATCGAAAACTGGCCACAACCTGTGTGGTGCCATATGTTCAACTCTACATTAGTGGGGAATGAGCGAACATGGTTCAGCAAGCTTCCACGACGAAGCATAAATGGGTTTGAAGAGCTGCGGAAAGCATTCCGCCTAAATTTCACGCAACGAAAGAAGTGCGCAAAGAACCCTGTGGAACTAGCTAGAGTGAAACAGCGCCAAGGAGAATCCACAAGCGCTTACATGGAGCGCTTCAAGGATGAATGCATGCAAGTCAAGGCATGCCCCGAGGTACTAAAAATCTCAGGGTTCATGAACGGGATCAATAACCCAGAGCTGATACGGAAGCTAAATGACAAAGTACCCCAAAGCTTTGATGAGCTAACAAAGCGCACCAGATCCTTCGTTCAAGGGGAAGCTGCAGCGGCAGACAGCAAAAAAGGTTACTCAACCTTTAAACCACAAGAACAGTCAAGGAGACAATCCAATGACCAAGGTGGCAATCGCAACAGGAATTATCGCAACCAAAATAATGGAAGGGATAACGACAAGTATGTCCCACTCACAAAAACCCCTAAGGAAATATTCGCGACAGAGGGAGCAAATTTCCCAAAACCTCCACCAATGTTAACGCCAGAAGAAAAGCGCGTTGGAGGAGGATACTGCGAATACCATGGATAGAAGGGTCACACCACTAACGAGTGCATTCAACTACGCCAGCTAATTGATAAATTAGTGAGGGAAGGTAAGATGGACCACCTCGTTAAAAACATCAAAGAGGGGAAAGATAGACAAAGGAATGGGGCCAAAAAGGAGATGCCAAAAAATAAAGCTGAAACAATATACATGATACAATCATGGCAGCGAAGTACGAAGCAAAAAGTCAGCCAAAGGTTTTCCAAGGGAAACCATATCTCTTTCCCCACCCTCAGTGCGGACAACGCAGTAATCGAACCACTCACCATCGAGATACAAGCGGGAGGTCACGAGATCCACCGCATGTATGTCGATGGAGGAGCATCTGCGGACATCATGTATGAACACTGCTTCAGAAGGCTAAAGCCTGAGATACAAAACCAGTTAATTCCGGCTACGACGTCGCTGACTGGATTCACAGGTGAAAAAATTTGGCCAATGGGACAGTTACGCATACTGGTAGTCATTGGTAATGAATACCATTCTACAACGGCTTGGATGAACTTCATGGTGATCAGGTCTCCCTCATCATACAATGGCATTATTGGGAGACCAGGGATATCCGCTATGCGCGCGGTCCCATCCACCGCACATGGGATGCTCAAGTTCCCAGTGGAAGGAGGGATCGTCACCCTCTATAACACTACCGCATCTCCAAGAGAATGCAACATAGTATCAGATGAAGTTCCACGTGCTCCAGAACAGCACACGACCAAGGTGACAAACCTGAAGGTTGCAATACACCCAGATTACCCTGACCAAGAGATATCAATTGGGGGATCACTGTCCGACAAGGGCAGAGCAGCTGTGTGTGCATTATTGCAAAAGAACCTCAACATCTTTGCATGGGAACCTAAACACATGACCGGAGTGCCAAGAGCCATTACTGAACATAAGCTCGAAATCCGACAAGGATATCCTCCAATACGCCAGAAAAAACATGGCCAAGTTCCAGAACGCGCAAAAGCTATCCTAGAGGAAGTACACAAACTCGTGGACGCAAGGATCATGCGAGAGGTTTATTACCACGATTGGCTTTCCAACCCAGTAATGGTAAAGAAAAGCGATGGTAGCTGGAGAATGTGCGTGGACTTCACCGATCTCAACAAAGCATGTCCACAAGACTGCTACCCACTACCAGAAATCGACTGGAAAGTAGAATCCCTGTGCGGGTATCCTTTTAAGTGCTTCCTAGACTCGTACAAAGGATACCACCAAATTCAAATGGCCAAGGAGGACGAAGAAAAAACAGCTTTTCATACGAGTCAAGGGGTGTATTGCTACACAAAAATGCCCTTTGGCTTAAAAAATGCAGGAGCCACATACCAACAGTTAGTGGATAATGAATTTGAGAAGCAAGTAGGCCGCAATTTGGAGGTCTATGTTGATGACTTAGTCATAAAAAGCCATACCGAAGAGGAACTGGTGCGCGACATAGAGGAGACGTTTAAAACATTGGGAAGAATAAACATGAAATTGAATCCTAAGAAGTGCACTTTTGGGGCAACAGAAGGCATGTTTCTTGGATATCTAATAGAACCCGATGGTATTAAACCTTGTCCAGAAAAGACAAAGGCGGTTATCGAACTACCTTCACCGTGCACACTAAAAGAAGTCCAGTCATTAAATGGCAAATTAGCTGGGCTGAACCGATTCTTGTCCAAATCAGCGGACAAATCACTTCCTCTCTTTAAAACACTCACGAAGTGCACAAAGAAGGGAGATTTTCGATGGACTCCAGAAGCGGAAGGAGCCTTCCAACAGCTTAAACAAAACCTAGCAGGGCTACCAAAGCTTGTCGCACCCCGACAAGGGGAAGAATTGATCATGTATCTCTCAGTGACCCGGGAGCAGTCAGCGCGGTACTACTGACAGACAGAAACTCTGTTCAAACACCTATATACTTCGTAAGCAAAGCCCTCAAGAAGACAGAGACTAACTACACCGCTATGGAGAAACTGGTCCTAGCTCTAGTATTCGCAGCTAAAAGACTGCGCAGGTACTTCCAAGCGCATCCGATAGCTGTAATCACTGACCAACCCATCAAGCAGGTTATCTCTAAACCTGACGCATCAGGACGACTTCAAAAGTGGAGTGTGTTATTGAGCGAACACAATATCTCCTATAGGCCGCGCACCGCGATCAAAGGACAGATACTGGCTGATTTCATTATCGAGAAGCCAGATGATGATACTCCATCACCAAAGATTGAAGTACCATTACAAGAACCATGGGTTCTATTTACAGATGGATCCTCATGCGCAGAAGGATCAGGCGCAGGTCTTATCCTTACAAGCCCAGATGGAACAGAGCACACTTACGCCCTACGCTTTGAGTTCATAGCCACAAACAATGAGGCAGAATATGAAGCATTACTGGCTGGACTACGCATAGCAAATCAAATGGGTATACGCAACCTAGAAGCTAATGTGGATTCACGACTAGTAGCTAACCACGTATTAGGCGAGTATGTGGCTCAAGAAGAACACATGATCCAATACCTCGATAAAGCCAAATCCTTGATCAAGAATTTTGACAAGTTTTCCATCAAACAAATCCCACAAGGAGAAAACAAAAAAGCCGATGCGCTTAGTAAAATCGCATCCACAAGCTTTGCACACCTGTCAAAGCAGGTATTGGTGGAAACCTTGAAAAACAAATCCATCTCTGAGATGGAAGTATCCACAGCGATAGAGGAAGAAAATCCCACATGGATGACACCCATCATGGATTTTAGCAGTAAGGGAACACTCCCCCAGGAACAAAAGGACGCTCGACGGATACGGCGCGCAGCGCAGAGGTTTAAACTTCGAGATGGTATCCTATATCGGCGTTCATTCCTACAACCATGGCTCAGGTGCGTCGGACCTCTTCAGGCAGATTACGTACTCCGGGAAATCCACGCTGGATCTTGCAGCATGCACTCAGGACCACGGTCTGTTGTAGCGCGCGCTTTGCAATCCGGATACTATTGGCCTACCATGCACCGCGACGCGCGAGACATGATTAGAAGATGCAACGACTGCCAAGTCCATAGACCCATCCCGCGTCGGCCACAACATGAGCTAACACCCATCACCTCACCATGGCCATTCCACAAATGGGGAATTGACATTGCTGGACCCTTTCCAGTCGCGGCAGGAGGACTCAAGTTCCTCATTGTCGCCATTGACTACTTCACCAAATGGATCGAGGCGAAAGCAGTAGCAAGTATCACAGGCAACCAGGTCAAACGATTCGTTTGGGACAACATTGTATGCCGCTTCGGCCTACCTGGAGAAATTATTTCGGACAACGGAAAACAATTATGTGATAACCCATTCAAAGATTGGTGCGCGCAGTTAAACATCACACAGCACTTCGCGTCAGTTAAACATCCACAAACAAATGGATTAGTAGAACGCGCGAATCGTAGCCTGGGTGAAAGAATTAAGGCGCACTTGGACAGACATAAAGGAAGATGGGTAGATGAATTATCGCATGTTTTGTGGGCTCACCGCACAGAAATAAAAGTCAGCAATGGCGATACACCTTTTTCTCTTGTCTACGGAACAGAAGCTGTTATACCAGCAGAAATTGGAATACCAACAATCCGTACATCGGAAGTTAACATCGCAACAAACGATGATGAACGACGCATTGACTTAGATCTGTTGGAAGAACGACGCGAACGGGCGGCTATTCGCGAAGCAAGATCCAAATCAAAGATGAAGAATATTATGATGCACGCGTCAGAAGCACTTCTTTCAAACCAGGGGACTTTGTATACCGCGCCAACGATGCCAGCCACGCAGAAGACACGGGCAAACTCGAACCAAAGTGGGAAGGGCCTTACGAGGTCACAGAGGCATTAGGCGACGGTGCGAACAGAGTGCGCGATATGAACGGCCACGAGCTACCACGCACCTGGAACATTTGCAATCTCAAGAGATGCTATCTTTAGGCCACGCGCCACACACTGACACATCCGAACTTTAGTAAGCGCTCAATAAATGTTGGTGTATTTATTTTTTCCTTCTTTTTCTTAGGAAATTGTTATTTCTGCAATTGCAACAATTAATAAAACGTTGTGGTTTTTAGCTAACTCCACAACACAGTTCGACATTATTGCTTACATTATCTATTTATGTTTCAATTCTGTTCATATTATTGCCTACATGGCGTGCATGCACATATTAAGACCACACGAGGGCAGACAGGATGAGTAAACCTACTAAAGTACTCGTTGAGTAAGAGGGTTGCAAACCCATCAACATCGGATCACGTATCCTTGTTAAACACCTTACTATCAAGACGTTGGAGTAAGTTCATAAGTACGTCCCACGATGGATGTACTTTATTGCACACGGTGCGCGTTTAACAAAACATGGACTCAAGACAATTGACTCCTACATAGTGGAACTCGCAGTACGCTGCACTCCACCACATGGGTTCAAAACAATTGACTCCTAAGTTCGTACACTAACTTCATACAAGCTCATGACTTTAGTACACATCTCACAACGAATGCGCAACAACAAGTTGAAAACGAACTAATAAACCAAAACACTTGGCCACCAAAAATGATAAACGTAGTACGCTACTCATTTACTCGCACGTTTGATAAAGTTATGGACCGCAAACGTTTCCTAAGTCACGAACTTAACAAACAAATTTTGGGCTCACATACAAGATATTACTTGCACCTTTGATACTCTAGATAAGTCTTTCACGTAATAAAGACAAGGAACAAATCTAAGTACAAAACAACATATGTGCACAAAATAGTCCAATATTTTTATTTACCAAAAACTACGAGTTTTTACAAAAAGCTATAACTACGAGTTATACACATCTACACACTATGGACACACTCCGTGGAAGGTTCTGGCACAGCTGAGCTCCCTGACTCTTGCAGCTTCCTCAACAATAATGCATCCCTTTGTGACACGGTCGCCACGCTGACGGCAACACCATCTGACCTAGGAAGATGTGCAGCACCCACGCCGCAGAGAGTGGCCTTTCCTTTAAGACCTTTCTTCTTGGCCGCCCTCTCCGCGTGGCGCTCCAAAACTTCCTTCAGTGGCACCTCCGTCTCAAGTGCGAAGGGGTTCAGGATATCACGCGGTCGCGCAAACACCGGAACCTGCAGTTGGGACTCATCAGGTTTTAAGAAGAAATCAGCCTCGGCCTCTGCATTTTTGGCTATATGCCTCCCAAGTGTTAATCCCTGCATGATTACTCGGATGGGATAATCTTGGTCGCACTCCAGCTGCGCAATGTGGGGAAGCTCAAAGAGCCTCATCTTTTCCATCGCCTGCACAAGCTCGTCGTAGGCATCAGCATTATACTCAGGAACCTCAGAGGGAGATACCTTGAGCAGTTGCGCCTCAGCCAACTCTTCTATGGCCTGCGTCTTGCCATGAGCAACGGCGCACTCCACCACCCTCCCAAAGGCGTTCACAACCTCTGAGGACTCCAAAGTCCCCACGGCAGCCAAGCGCAAGCCATGGCTAATCAACCACCTGCGAAAACAACGATAAAGGCATTAGAAAAGAAACACAAAATATATAAAGAAATTAAGGTACAACAAGTACCTGCGCTCTGCAATAGTCGACATCAGATGGGGATACAGCTCCTCATCATACTCTATGCTGAGACGGCGCAGCTTCTCTTCCTGCGCCTCCATAGAGTCCTCAACCTTCTTGCCAAACTTAGCAAGCTCACCGCAGAGCTCATTCTTCCTCTCCTCTAAGTATTTTACCCCCCAGGCAAGGTCAGCTTTATATTGCTGCGACTCCCCACGTTCGCGCTGTAGCTCAGCCAAAACTACCAGCTTCTCCTCAGTCGCCTTCTTGGCGCGCTCATCGGCAGCTAACACCTCTGCCTGAGCCTCCGCCAATTGCGCTTTCAGCTGCGCAATCTGCTCATCCCTCAGAGCAAGGCTGCCCCCCTCAACGACGGCCCGCGCCTTTAGCTGAGTGACCAACTCAGCCTGGCGGGTAGCAACACCAGCAAGCTCCTCAACCAACTCCTGCGCAGACATCTGCGTCGTAGCCTTCAAAGGCTCCTCTACATCAGCAACCTTGGGCGACGCGGCACGATCAACAAATACCGCATCAGCCTCTTGATGCGTGGGAATCGCAACAGGCTTTACCTCTCGAGGGATCTCGAGAAGCTTACAACCCCCACCAGTCAGTGTACCTGATCGTTGTAGTATAGTATAGTGACAAGTACCGGGGGATTGATCGTTCAGCTTAGGAATAGTGTCGCTAGGATTAGAAAACCTAATTACTAGTTCTAAAGGTGAGGGATGATTATTTTTGTGTTTTTATATTTTTTAGAAAGCAAATAAAATCTCGGGTTTTGGAGGAGTGGGCGGAATTAGTTGCTATTCAACTAACCCATAACTAAGATGCAATCAAAATAAAATACTAAAAATGAAAATAAACTAATTTATACTAAAGTTGTGAGCAGTAATTGGAGAAAATGTGTTTACTTAGATTTCACTACTCCCTAGATATCTTTTACACGTTAATTACTTGTTATAATTGTATGGATGACGGATCGTATTCTTTAATACCATTCATGGGGTGGCATACATAACTCCCCAATTCTATGAGCTCTTATCTCCTCCTACACCATGCCCAGCACAACTATAGGGATTGTAAACAGTGGCTCATGCATTAAATACAACCAATAAAGACCTAGTACGCCTCGGTTCATGTTTCTTAAGACGTTCAAGCATGTTACCATTTGGAGATCTGCCAGTTTTCTTAAGCCTAACATATAAATCATTCATCCAAGACAAGAATAAACAAGTAATCAACACATAATCAATATCTAGGTTTCATTAGATCTAAGCAAACACAAAAGAGATCTAGCCTAGCATAATGGAATTGAGACAAGAACAAGATATAGACAACCAACACATAGACATATTGATTGAATTAGAAGAACACTTATCTCAATTACAATGCAAGGTCTCAATGGTTTGGAACCCTTGAAAAACCTGTAAAAGTTGCACCAAAATCGTCTTTAAGGTTTCTCTAAAACTTCTCTTTTTTTAATGTGAAAAACTAGAAAACTATATATAGGAAAATGGGGATGACGGTGTCAAGAACAAAGGTGTGACGCCGTCATCTCGCTGCCAAATACTTCCTCGAACGGCCTTGATCTACTTCTGACGCCGTCATGGCCTAGGCCGTCACACAAATTACTCTTGACGCCCTGTGTGTGACGCCGTCATCAACTACGGATTTTAATTCTTGAGGTTTGATGCCGTCATGGAATTACTCTTGACGCCTTCATGTACTGTTCCCAGCATGGAAAATTGAGACTTTGCCGTTTTCTTCACTTTTATGCTCCAAAAACGTCCAAAATGGCTTCTTTTCCAGAATTCACTCTCCAAGTACCTAAAATCACAAAAGGAACGATTTAGGGCAATATTTGATCAAATAAAGTCGGATTCGGGCTTAAATGACCCCCTAAAAACGAATCATTTTTCGCCTCATCATATACCCTTACACTTGAGATTTGCTTGTCCTCAAGCAAATGCGCTTTTATTCTACTCAAAATACAAGTTAGGGGTCATTTAACACTAATATAAAAGTAATTACAACAAATAATCATTCCACTAAAGACCAATTGACAAGCACGGAGGTCATACACAAGCACCTCACAAATAGTGTTTAGATACTCACATCTCTCGGGTGTAATAAAGTAATATAACATTATGGAAATGGAAGATATCTCTCACTACCTGTCATAGCAAAATAGATTACCATAGGCTTGGGAAAGGATCAAACCTTCACCACATGGCGTAAGCACCTAGGATAAACTATCAAAGAGGTCTTTTAAAGGGTTGTAACGTTAGGTATAGGGATATGAATTACACGGTTTTGTTGGATAAAGGAAGTTTTACTGGTGGCGAGTTAACAATCTTGGTTAATTACATGTACAATATGGCGTTGCTAAGCCAAGACTAGACTCGACTTAAGCTAATAAATGAAAAATAACAAAAAACATAAAATGAACATAGAATGAAACGGGATGGTAGTCCGTATGTTTTTTCTCTTTTTCCTTTTTCTATTTTTTTTCTTTTTCTTGATTTTTTCGATTTTTTTGATTTTTTTTATTTATTTATTTATTTTTTTTTTTGCATACAATCTTACCCTACCATCCAAAATAATACATCATAGGGGATGAAAATTCCCCTTACACTTGAATCTTTACATACTTTACATTAAGCTAATCTAATGACTCGAATTAAGAAAATTAAAACACTTGGAGCACTTTTAAGATTAACGTACATATGGGGGTAATAAATGATGTTCTTCCCCATTACTCCATAAAATAAGTACTTACCCATGAGTCCCAATCGTCCCAAAACAATATGTACAAGGATATGACTCGACTTAGCAACCATGTAATCAATTAGAAAGTTAACTTAGGGTTTAACAAATAACAATAATGCACTAAAAATGAGCGCATACACGGAAGGCTAAGGCGATTTGGGTGTACATTTAAGTGGGGTGTAACAAATTCTTCCTTTAAGTAAAATGCTTAAAGTTAGAAACGAAAAGATAGGCTCGGAGGGGTGTACTAGGGGTTTCGTGTACTAAAAATGAGTACAACGCTAAGGGTGTGGGAAAATTAGTTGACTTAACTAGCCAAGTAATATGACTTAAATGGTCAAGTAATTATGATACGGGTTTAACACAAGGGTAATCCTAATGCCTCTTATCACATAGTAAATCCTACTACACGAATGTAGTCTCACTAGCGGTCTCGGGATGCATCACTAACGCAAGTTCTAGAATCTAAATGCTACCGGTACACTCATAAGCACTAATAGTAAATGCTTTTCCTATCAAATCTAAAGGCGAACCTCACAATTTTGGGTGGAAAATTTTTCTGAATATACGGTTATGTGCTAGTCATACAATCTCCTATCCATGAGACGCTTGCTATGGCTAAAGTTTCACTCCTAAATGTTGTAAAAAATTTTAAATTTGGCGCTAAAATTGCACTAACAAGTATTTCTCATAGTTTTATTACACATCTACCATCAAACAAAACAAACTCAAGCGAAAGTGCATATGTAAGGTATCATCTTTTTACCCTCCCCTTACACTTAAGATGAACATTGTCCCCAATGTTCAAGTAAAGAATGTAAAAGTGAAAAAGTAAATAGAATGAAATCAAATACTCCCCTGATTCGCTCGGTATGGATTATAGGTTGGCCAGATTAGATCTTCCTCCAAGAAAATGAACAATCAAAGCTTCCCTTCCAGAATATAAATCATCTCCTTGTCGAACATAACCTGTAAATCCTGACAAAATATACAAGACAACCTCGCGTAAAATCGGCGGCATCCTATATAAGTTACTAAATCCTAGAAAACAAAGTAAGATATAATGCTTGTGGAATGAAGTTTGCAGATCTCCTGGAGATTATAAAACTTAATAATTCACAAAAACCATAAGACTCCGTTAGAAAAACAAAACCGGTAAAATTTTCAGATTTTTGACTCCTGACGCCGTCAAGAGTAAACTCGTGACGCCGTCAGAATGGACCTGCAGAAATTCTTATGTTAAGTTTCCGGAAAATTTCTGGAAAAACTTGGTCCTACTTCCTGGAAAATCCTGCAAAACTTCATTATGACTCAATACAAGCATTTGACTCTAACGAATACGAATATACATGTTCATTTAATATTGTGGAGAATCATGATCGGTTGTTTCTTAAAAACATATTTGGGGTTTCCCCTTACACTTATCTTTTGCAAAAATACTTCTAGGTGGAGTTAAGACTAGGCTAAACAACAAAGTAAAGTATTTCCACTTATTTAGTTTAGAAACATGATCTACCAACAATAAAAATAAAACATGCATACGGAAGCAAATAACAATCAAACAAATAAAATCACACAAAACATGGGTTGCCTCCCAAGAAGCGCTTTTCTTTATTTACGAGTCTTGTAGCTAGACTCAAGGTCATGGGTTACTACGTGATTCGGGTGAGTTCCTCATTGAGGACATCTTTGGGATCAAACTTAGGTTTCAACTTTCTATCGGTTTCCTTAGTATGGTATGACCTTTCAAACTTTTCTCCATCCGGATCATACAAGGTCATTCTAATATGCCATGACCCGTCACCTTCTTTAGGTGGCTTGTCCCACCTCCATTTACACTTATCTCCCTCTCTTTTCCATTTATTCCTTTCTATGTTAATGGGCATTACGCTTAATAACTCAATCATCTTCCTAAAGACTAAGGGGTCCTCAAAGGGGTCTAGCTCTTCATCTCTAGCTATGAGTTGTTTTACCGAATGTGTCTTTTCAACAAAGTCTTTTTCTAGATAGAATGGGCATTGAGGTCCTATAAAGTTTCTTTCTATCCAAGGTCCATATCTAGACGGTCTCCTATTCATCTCTACCCAATGCGGTGTTGGTTCATCATCACAATCATAACTATGCTTCTTAACATCATACACCGACCAAGTATCGCCTTCACCTACCGTTATCTTTGATTCCTTGCAATCTATCATGGCACTAGCGGTTGCTAAAAATCCTCTTCCTACCAATAATGGGCATGTAGTGTCACTAACCATGTCTAGGACGTGAAAATCCGCTAATATAGTTAACTTTCCTACGTGAACAACTACATCCTTAATCATTCCAACCGGGTGGGCAATACTCCCATCCGCTAGCCCTATCAATACCTCCGTTTCCTCTAACTTTCCTAGCTTAAGAGCGGTGAATAAGGATAAGGGAATCAAGTTGAGGCTTGACCCTAAATCGGCTAGTGTGTCGAAAGCTTCGGATCTTCCTATCTTACAAGGCAAAACAAATATACCCGGGTCATCAAGCTTTTTAGGCAACTTGTTTTGAACGAAGGCGGTCCCATTTTTTCCTAGCTTACACTTCTCATATTTTTCTAGGACGGCACTATAGTAGGGAGCACGCGCTAAGACATCAATGACGGGGCGTTCCAGGTGAAGTTCTTTGAATTCATCGTCAAGGTCTTGCGTAAGAGGTGTTTCAACAATGCTTTTGACCGGCTCTATAGTGGGTGTTTTATTTGATTGGTCCTTTTGGGGAACTTGGTTTTGTTTGAAACACGTGCTCGTTGATTTAACCGAGTAATATTGTGGACACGAAGTGGGTGACGAAACTGAGGATATGGAATTAACGGTTAGTTTCGGATTCTTGATCGTGTCACTCGGGAGTGCTCCCATTTCTCGGTCATTGAGAACTTTCAACAATGCATCAATTCTAGTGGTCATCTCGCTTTGCTTTTGTTTGAAATCGGCTTCAAACTTAGATATGCGAGCTTCTTGAGATGCCATGAACTTTGACATCAATCCTTCAAGATTGTTGGTACTACCATAGTTGTTAGAAGGATTGTTGTTGAAGGTACGGTTGGATGGTGGACCGTTTGATTGGTAACGATTAGGCGGATTGGAGGAATTGGGTTGATTTTGTTTCCACCTAAGGTTTGGGTGATTTTTCCAAGAGGGGTTGTATGAATCACCATAAGTGTTTGGCTCGGGCTTGAAAGTGTACCACTTATCTCCCGCTTCGTCGGTACGCGTGGATGCGTAGTCCGCAAAAGCTGTTCCGGGGAGTTCCACACAATCACGAGTGTCATGGGGACCACTACATAATTCGCATGAAGAAGTGATTTTGTTCACTTGGCTTGAAGGCTTAGGAGCTTCGTAAGATTTCATGAGAAACTTGACTTGGTCCTCAAGTTCCATGATCCTACGGTCGGGAGTGCTAGAATTGTTCGAAGGCAAAGATATTGCCTTGACCGTTTCGTTCAAATCACGGGGATCATTCCAACTTTCGTTGTCATAGAGAGCAAGATCTTCTATGAGTTCCCATGATTGTTCCGCACTAAGATCACGTAGCTTACCACCGGCCGATTGGTCAATGGCTCGCCTCGTAGAGATGTCGATATGGTCATAAAAAATTTGGACTTGGAGCCAAAGATCTATGCCATGATGAGGGACTTTTTGGAGTAAGTCCTTGAAACGAGTCCATGCTTCATAAAGAGATTCATTTTGACATTGTTGGAACATCAAGATGTCATTCCTAAGCTTAGTAGTTCTCCCCGGTGGGTAAAATTGAGCAAGGAAACGAGTGGTGAGATCATCCCATGTGGTGATGGATCCCGCGGGTAAACGCTCAAGCCATTGACTAGCTTGATCCCGTAGAGAGAATTGGAATAGGCGTAAACGGGTAGTCTCTCTAGTTGCAACATCTAGGTCTATGGAATCTACGATTTTGAGGAAGTCCTTAAGATGTTGGTTTGGATCTTCGGAACGAAGTCCATGGAATGCACATCCGCTTTGCACCAACCGGATGGTGTCGGATCGCAAGGGGGTCACATTGGCTCCGGTGAGCTCAATGGTGTTTCGGTAGCCGTGGTGGCTAGGTCGGGAATACTCTCCTAAGGTTCAGGGCCTAGGGGGTTCTAGTGGTGGGTTTTGTTGTGGTGGGATGACGGGTTCAAAGATGTTACCACCTTCCATGATGTCGGATGGTAAAGAGTTACGAACAAAGGCACGAAGAAATAAGATAGACTAAAGAAGACCTAAAAATAAAAATAAAATCTTACTAGAAGGGAATCTAGCAAGTAGACTGTAGACCTAATAAAAAGAAATCCTAACCTAGACAATAACTATTCCCCGGCAGCGGCGCCAAAAACTTGATGCGTGGGAATCGCAACAGGCTTTACCTCTCGAGGGATCTCGAGAAGCTTACAACCCCCACCAGGCAGTGTACCTGATCGTTGTAGTATAGTATAGTGACAAGTACCGGGGGATTGATCGTTCAGCTTAGGAATAGTGTCGCTAGGATTAGAAAACCTAATTACTAGTTCTAAAGGTGAGGGATGATTATTTTTGTGTTTTTATATTTTTTAGAAAGCAAATAAAATCTCGGGTTTTGGAGGAGTGGGCGGAATTAGTTGCTATTCAACTAACCCAAAACTAAGATGCAATCAAAATAAAATACTAAAAATGAAAATAAACTAATTTATACTAAAGTTGTGAGCAGTAATTGGAGAAAATGTGTTTACTTAGATTTCACTACTCCCTAGATATCTTTTACACGTTAATTACTTGTTATAATTGTATGGATGACGGATCGTATTCTTTAATACCATTCATGGGGTGGCATACATAACTCCCCAATTCTATGAGCTCTTATCTCCTCCTACACCATGCCCAGCACAACTATAGGGATTGTAAACAGTGGCTCATGCATTAAATACAACCAATAAAGACCTAGTACGCCTCGGTTCATGTTTCTTAAGACGTTCAAGCATGTTACCATTTGGAGATCTGCCAGTTTTCTTAAGCCTAACATATAAATCATTCATCCAAGACAAGAATAAACAAGTAATCAACACATAATCAATATCTAGGTTTCATTAGATCTAAGCAAACACAAAAGAGATCTAGCCTAGCATAATGGAATTGAGACAAGAACAAGATATAGACAACCAACACATAGACATATTGATTGAATTAGAAGAACACTTATCTCAATTACAATGCAAGGTCTCAAGGGTTTGGAACCCTTGAAAAACCTGTAAAAGTTGCACCAAAATCGTCTTTAGGGTTTCTCCAAAACTTCTCTTTTTTTAATGCGAAAAACTAGAAAACTATATATAGGAAAATGGGGATGACGGCGTCAAGAACAAAGGTGTGACGCCGTCATCTCGCCACCAAATACTTCCTCGGACGGCCTTGATCTACTTCTGACGCCGTCATGGCCTAGGCCGTCACACAAATTACTCTTGACGCCCTGTGTGTGACGCCGTCATCAACTACGGATTTTAATTCTTGAGGTTTGACGCCGTCATGGAATTACTCTTGACGCCTTCATGTACTGTTCCCAGCATGGAAAATTGAGACTTTGCCGTTTTCTTCACTTTTATGCTCCAAAAACGTCCAAAATGGATTCTTTTCCAGAATTCACTCTCCAAGTACCTAAAATCACAAAAGGAACGATTTAGGGCAATATTTGATCAAATAAAGTCGGATTCGGGCTTAAATGACCCCCTAAAAACGGATCATTTTTCGCCTCATCACCTCTGCAGCATGATCCCTATGAGATAAAGAAGATGAGGTTAGTACGCGGATATATATAAAACAAGACAAAATAGTTACATTCGAAAATGCTTACACAAGTGGTGGAGAGTCGGCCCGATTCTTCTGTGCGCTAGTAGCAGACATCTCGTCTGGCGCGTCCAACTCATCTTCACCGATCAAACGACGTCTCCTATTGGAGGTACCAACTACATAACCACCAGAAGACGCTTCCTTGCGCTTCTTCTTGCGGACCTCCGTGGACTCCAAAATCTCCACGCTGTTAGACGCCTCAACATGCGTCTCTTCCTCCACGGGAGACCTCTCCTCAGTAGGAGGAACAACCTGCACTGGCGCGACAAGCACAGCTGCAGGAGGAGAGTCTTGCTACGCAACAGCCGCAAAAGTAGTCAGGTGCCCCGCCGTGGCCTGTAATACGGGTTGCTCACCCTCCCTCAGGGGGCGCACACCTATCGTTACACACTTCGGTTCCTTCAGCTTTACAACAGAGAACAAATCCATCTCTGCGACACACAAAAAACAAGCAACAAAAGAACAAAGTTAGTTATTCAAAGGATGGATAGCAAAACACTTACATTATAGATGCAGTAAAAGGATGAGCACCCACCCTGGCTGTCCTCATCAAGAAAGGTTGGAACCTCGTTCGCACCATCAAAATAATTTTGGCTCAGCCCCATATGCACCAAGAACTCCTCAGGATAGGAGTTAATGGGAATGCGGTTAGCATCAATTATGTCCGCATCCGCAGCACTGTAAGAACCAGGGATAGGACGCTCATCCCTCGGTAGCGACCTTTGAGTATAGAACTCAAAGCGCGACGGAAATACCACATCATCTACCCAAAAGACGTACTCTCTCCAATGCCGTAGAGAATCAACCTTCTCCTCATAACATTGGAGGCGCCCTGCGCGCTTGGCAAACGAAACCCATCCGTGCGACCACGTTGTGTGGTAAAACGCACGAAAAAGGTCAACCGTCGGATTGATAGCCAATAACCGACAGTTAATCTCAAAGTTTGATACCTTGGCCGCACCTATACAGTGCAGCTGTGAGATATGGAGTTGGTAATGATTGAGCACGTTGCTCAAAAAGACAGAAATGGGCACACGATGATTCGCGTAATTAAAAATGTGTGTATACAAGCCAATTTTCCCATCGGGGAAATCAGCAATGCACGCATCCACGTCTGGTGCTTCAGGGTGGACGAGGAATGAAGAAGTCAGAGGAAAACTGACGTACATCATCCTCATCCAGCCTAGAGCAAAAGTCGTGTAATTGAGCAACCATTTTATAAATAAGGTTTGGTAAATTATTGCGCACGCGCAGTTACCTAACGTATACAGAGGATCGAGGAGAGACAAAGCTTTCGAAAATTTGCAAATGGTGAAAAAACGTTTTAACTGTGTGAAACACAGTGAAATGGGGGCGGTGCTTTATATAAGAGACTAAGAAACCCTAAATGGGATGCCACGTGGAATCCACTCACGAACGTGTGGCTGGGAGGTGAAGAGTACAGGCACTTTCCCCCTTTTCCCGAGACACACGTGGATAGCTCCCCCGTTTCTCGAGGCACACTTTGTGATATTTGGGACTAGGTTCATTGTTCCTATCATTTTGGGCGGGAAATATTTAATTTCTTCCCGCCACGCTTACCGCTCGTTCCTTTAGTCTAGTATCCGCGACTACGTGCCGCGCACACTAGACTGGGGGGACATGATGACGTATAACCTATAGTTGGGCCACGAGCCCAAATTATAGACATTACTAAGCCCAAACCCACCACGAGTGGGTTATCATGACAAATGACTTGGGCCTTTAATACCAACGGCATGGGCTCACGAAGCCCAAAGCCCAACCGAGGCGCATAATTAAGGGATAAGGATCCTCTATTCACGGATAGATATCCTTACCTAAGATAAGCACCACGAGTGCGAAGAGTAAGGAGCAAGAAACCTACACGGTTTCTGCGCCCTATATATAGAATGATATATTCTCATTAAAAGGTACGATTAACACAATCCCTAACTCTTCTACAAACCCTAAAAACCGATTACTTACTCTCACGCCGGAGTCTAATCGTGAGAGACAATCCCACGATAAGCCTAACGGTGTTGTTTACTTTGTTAGTGCGCAGGTTTCATAAGCACTAAAGTTCTAATTGGTACGAGAGCAGGAGTCCAAACAAGGTAAGCCCAACTTTTGTATCAACAGATAGTTTCGGTGTTTACCCATTTTCCCCAAAGTAGTTGACAAAATATCAAATCGTATAAGTTTTGAAAATGTTTTTAGAATATCGGTAAAAGAGTAAGTTTATAAAAGATTTGATGAAATATTGGCATGATGTGCCCGTCTATAAAACATTTCCGAGTCATTTGACTCTAAAATATATTCTAATTATCGCTAAATCTCACAAGTTATTATATACAATTGGACATATCATTCACGTTAATGCTAGGTGTTTAGATTTATCGACCATTTCGTATTATTCATACCAAAGGGTCCATATAGTCCAAATAACCACACCGCAAATCCAAGACGTCCAATTCTTGTCCACAATATATAGGTATAATCACAAGATCAATCCAAGTCCAAGTGTTGCAATCAATCCCTTAACTATATTTATCTTATTGTTTTATTGTTTCACAATCGTTATTCCATTTATATAAATTCCCAATCCGAAACCGTTATCGAAACAAAAACGACATAGACATAAACCACGAAACAATAACGACACTAAATAACATAGCCGTGACTTGCCATGAGTCACGGCTTAACCAAACGAGCCGATGAATCCCAAGTTATATGCATCGTTTATGTTTTAATCTTAAAGTTATCGTTAACTATATTAAATCTTATTATACTATTTTATAGTAAAAACAAATATATATATGTTTTGAAAAGAGTATACAATTTAGTTTTGAAAGACTTATTGTATATAAAAACTTATAAACATTTTATATTTTAAAATCTTCTCATTTCAGTTTCTAAAATTTATAATATATATATCTTTTTATTTGTGAAAACTTAATCAAATTTATAAAACCTTTTTAATTATTTTTATAAACTTTTATAAAATAGTTTTAACACCGAAACCTCGCCGTGAGCCACGGCTTGGTTCCGTATCGAGCCACAAGGCTCTCGGCTCATCCAATCCGAGAAAACACAAACACAAACAACAACACAACCTCCAAAACCGAGTCTCAAACCCTCGGCCTAACCACAAACAAACCCGTCTCCAAATTCGAACACAATCCCATATCCAAATCGGAATAAACACAAACAAGAAGCAATGCGAAGCAAACCCAAACTCCATAATCCGAAACCAAACTGGTCCTAAACCTATTTACAATTTGCCTCACCATGACTCACCTCGAGTCACAACCTGGCTCGGCTATGTGCCGACTGTCGAGACAACAACCCAAACGGGCCCAAAATCCAAACCAAAGCCTCAATTAATAACAATAAGATCAACCATCCTTGTAAATAAATAAAAATATACATCATCCTCACCGAGTTGACTCGGTGAGTTGACCGACTCAGAAGCGAGTCGCGGCCCAAGGGTAATCCACATGAGTTTTTATATTAAAACATGTATTAAAAGGTTTATTAGTAAAAAAATCAGTTTTATTTAAAAGATTTAGAAATTAGGGTTTGTAAAATAGTTTGTTAAAAATAAAAATAGGGGCACGTGAGGGGTCTTTACCGAGAAGAAAAGTGGCGGGGAGTGGTGGTGTTGCGGCGGTGGTACACGGTGATGAAGAAGGTGGCGCGTGGAGGCGTTGTGGTGGGGCCACGAACTAGAAAGGTCCAGAAAGGTAAAGGGAAGGCCGATCTATGCGTGGGTGAATTTTGGAGGTTCGCCGGAAAATATTCCGGCACGGTGGTCGCCGGAATCTGCTTGTGTCGCCGGATTTGTTGAAGAATCCGGTGAGGGGTATAGAGAGAGAGAGTAGAGTGATGTATGTGTAATAATTGGGTGGAAATGAGAAAAAAAAATAGAATAGGGTATATATATATATTAAACAAAAGTAGAGGGTAGTTTTAGTTATTAATGAAAGTCTAGGGTGTGAAATGAAAAGTAAAAAAAGGGACCAAGACTGTCAACGTAGTAAACTTCTTCACAAAACGGTTCGGGGCTCATTCGACATAGCAAACGGACTCGAAAAATTATGAAACTTGCGTCATTGTTCACGAAATCATTTTTCTAATTAAATCAAGTATAAACTTCAACATTTTTCTCAAACTCGATATAATTTAAATAATTTGGCAAATGCAATACGATTCAAGTTTTCTAGGTTGTGCCGGCTCGATAAAGGAATAACGCTCACGTTAAATAAGATATCCACAGTTTTTCAAAACCAAAACAAATTCAAAGAAGTTCAAAAGTTAAGGAAAATCAAAAGTAACGGTTTTGGCTCGTAAAATGGTTTTAGAAAAAGTATCGGGGGTTAAAGCACGTACCCCTAAAAGGAATCGCGTCCTCTTGATTTGGTTCAAGTTATAGGTCAGAATAATGTTGGTGAAGAGGTGATGGTAATAGCATCGGATTTGGGTCTCACTAGATTGCTCTAAGGGCTCCTTTTTGCTTGCTAAAGGGTATTTAGGTGATCTGCCATAAGTTGTCTCCTTCTAACGTTTTGGTGAGGCACAGCGGTTCTCAAGGTGAGCTTAATAAGGGGAAACAATTTAAGTCTTGACTACGCAATGTTTCACAATTTTGCTAGTAGGTCTTCTATTAGATTTCTCATGGTCTGAACTCAATATAGGGTCTATACTCCAATGACACAAAATCCTAGTCCGATACATGTAAGATTGTAAAGAAAATGGTGAGATAACTAGTTTTCAAGATTTTGTTTTGAAATTTCGCGTTTTCCCTCCTCAGAGGGATGGATAAAATTTTGTTTGAAAACTCTACTTGGGTAAACGTTTGTACAAAATTTGACCAATATAACTTTTCAAATATTTAAAATTTCTTTGCTGTGAATTAGTAATTATGTAAGATGACATTTTTAAAAGATTTTATAAATTTGTAAGAAGCGTGTTTCCGATTGTGGTAAGATAAATTTCGCAAAAATTGACGTTTGACACTTCTTAACAAATGCTTGATGAAAATTTGACCAGAAAATCTAATCCTCAAAATAGGTATTTTAGAAAATTGTTACCACGAGTTTTAAGTTAATATGAAAACATTTTATGAAAAACTTTAAAGGTTTGGACATCAAGGGAGAAGAGTAGCCGAACATGAACGTCCTTCTATGTTTCTAATCATCCAAGGGGAGAACCTAGTAGCCAGTGCTAAGCGGGGTTCAACGTCCAATATCATGCGAAGCTCAAAGGTGTAAGTATTCCAATCTGTTAAATGGTACTAAAAGGTATCCTGATAGAAATTGTGGTACAGGTGGCTCGATAGCATAATTCGGTGCTAAGGGGCATCATAACATAAACAGTTGCACTAGTGACCCGAGAAGCTTGAATCAATTCCAATGAGAAAAGTCCTTTCTTGGTTACATGGTGAGATCAAACATCAATAGTCGTCAAACAGGCTAAGTTTTCTTGGTATTCCGATGTAGAAGTTGAGTCATATAAAAGAAACGGGTGATGAGTCTGTGTCATCTAGAACTCTTAGAAGGCAAGATATCATAAGTGTGAGGGTACATTGTCAACCTAGTTCGCTGTCTACACTCCAATCAGAGATTCTAATCGCGCAGAACAAGTGGGGTAATTTATTCAGTGATGAGGCACAGGTGCGGGATCCACCTCTAAGGTTTGATTTATTTTCAAAAGGGGAAGTTATCGGTTATATGAAATAATAGTATAAAGACACTCTTCATAGGAGTATTTGGTCCACATAATGATTTACAAAATATTTTATAAAATAGTTTGTAGAACAACTTATAAAATAATAGAGATCGACTTATTATTTATATAATAATGGCGAAATCATAATCAAATTTGTTATTTGTATCAACAAAATAGCAACTCCATTCATATAATGACTCGTGGAATGCTTTGTAAAACAATTTATAAATCAGCTTGCAGGACAGTTTGTAAAGTGATTGAAAATGAAAACCAAACCATAGTTAAATAGGACAGCAAAACAGTTTATGCAATAATTTGTGTGATGATTTATAAAACGGTCCATAGGGTAGTAAGAAAATCATGTGTCGTTTGTGAGGTGTTAAAAATTTCTGTAGTTTACCTAATGATTCAATAGCAAAGTGGTTCATCGGGTTATAGTAAAATAGTTTTGGAAACAAATGGTGAAATAATTTGTAATGTAATAGTAATATAATTTATCAAATAGTGACTAAATCAGTGCGCAGGGAAGTGAAATGGTTTATGGGACGGTAGTAAAAATTTGAAGGATAATAGTTATGTAATCTACAAAGATTTTGGTAAAATTGCCCGTAGGTTTATGGAATAGTAGTAAGGTTGCAAGGTGCAAAAGTAATATAGCTTGTACAATAAGTTGCAAAACAATTTATAGAGTAGTAGGAAAATAATTTTCTATAACTTAGTAACAAAACTATAGTTTGCAAAGCATTTTGTCAAAACATTTTGAATATTAAAATAACTCCATTTATTAAAATTTACTTTATAAAAATATAGGATAATGAATGGCATTAAAATTTAATTTATGGTGGTAAAATAGTGACAATGTCAAAATTTGGTTTCCTGTATCATAGTAGTAAAACATTTCATAGAATGACCACGAAATGGTCGGTAAAATAATTGAAAATGATTTGTGTGCGTAGTGGAAAATAATAATGGAATACGGAATAACGTAGTAAGTGGGTTAATTACTTATGGAAAACTTGGATAAAATCATTTAGGGTAAAGACATTTGAAGTGAAATAATGAGAAGATAAATGGGTCATTGTATGTATAAATATCATAATAGCATTTGGCACTTTGATTACTGAATGTTTAAAAATAGTGAAAGTATAGACGTAGTTGAAATATGATAGTTCGTAAAATTTGTAGAAGAATAATATCGCTTAAGTGCGTAGATAATTAAAATAAAATAAGTTTATATGAAGTCAAAATAAGAGTTTGAAACTATTTATTTTATGGCTAATACGCCCCATTGGTGGTGATTTTTAAAACAAAAGTGTTCAAAAGCGACACATGTTTAAGATGTGAAAAAGGATAAATAATGCTAATGAGTGTGCTATGTCTAACAACTTGTGGGTTATGGGCCCACGGTTAAAGTGTAAAGTTTAAATACGGAAAAAGTTGAGTAGGTAAAACGAGGTAAAAGCACAAGTATTGAAAATAGTTTAACGAAGATTAATGAAAGCGAGTCATAGTGAAAAGTGCAAACACATAGATAGTGTGTAAGTAAAATTAGTAGTTTCAATATGCCATAAGACGCTTGTTTTAACTAAACAAAGTAGTGGTAACAAAGTAGATGCAAAAAGGGTAAATGACGTGGATCCCTGGTTAAAGCGTAAAGGTGTGAAACGGTTAATGGTCTATTGGGGTAAACGGTTTATCAGATTTCTAAACCAATATCAGCTTCGAAACACAAATTCTAGGGCAAACCCTTATCATGGTCATTACAAGCAATTCTTACTTACAAGCTTAAGTTTATTCCTTCCTCATGAGCACTATTATCTCGTTTAAAATCTCCACGGTCCAATTTATACAACTAAACCATTATTGCGTCCATTTCAATCGTCGAAGTGTTTTCTAAGGCAACCAACAATGTCATCCAACTCATCAGCTAATAATGTGGGGTATCCTAATTTCTCACAAATCGTGGGTCCTAGGACAACAATGCATGGCCTAATGATCTAGGGCAATACCAGAGAATTTATGTTTTCAAAATAGCTTTCAAATATCATTCCTAAAATAGAGTTTTCAAAACAATACATTCAATTCAAAGGGCATTCCAAAGATAGGGTTTTCCAAAACAATACATTCAAAATAGTGCATTTCCAAAATAGAGGGCTCACAGTAGTGTATCAAAACCTTTAAAATAGCGAAACCAAAGTTAACTGCCCAATACAGTATTTAAAATAGTATGCCGAGGTAATGTATTTTCAAAATAGATTGCCCAAAAGAGTGTTCCCAAATAGTTTCAAGTATAGTGTATTGATAGTGTATCCAAAACAGTTTTCAAATTAGTATACCGATAAGTTTCATCTTCTAAATAGTGAAACAAACATTGACTATCCAAAATAGTAACCAAAATAGTTTGTCAAATTAGCGTACCCGAAATAACATACCCCTAAAAGAGTTTTCAAGTAGTTTATCAACATAATACATTTTCAAAATACCGAAACCAATGTTTACCGTTCAAAATAGTATTTGGAATAGTTTATCAAAATAGCGTTCAAAAATAGCATGGCCAAAATAGTTTTCCCAAAATAATGTTTTCATAACATCGTATCGTTTACATAGGTACTTTGTAAAATAACGTATCGCAGTTTATTGTTTTATAAAGGAAGTAATGAGGTGGGTATCTGGTATTCCCAAGAGATAAGTGAAGGGTTAGGTATCATTTCCTAAAATAGTGGCTCAAGTTTCTACATAAGTTCCTAAAACTTCTGCTAGGTTACAATTCAACCTATCGCATGTTTTCTAAACCTTGCCAATAATTCATCGATCCTTTCGTTGTTCACTTCCATCAAAAGGTTCATCTTACAAGTGTTATAAAATGATCCCACTTAAACGACTAGTGATCTACCCCGATTCATCAACAGAGTGTAAAGTTTGGGCAATGAGGGCTGTAACATACCCCTAAAAAAGATTTAGAGAAACAATTTTCCAAACGAGGCTCAAAATTCATGGGATCAAGAAATCCAAAATCAACAAAGCCAAAACCAAATACAAACGATCTAACAAACTCAAATGTGTTTATTACGACATCGATCAAGTTAAAGAAAATAATCAGCTCGAATTCAAAACGACGGCCGATCGGGTCTCACCTGACCCGGTGCGAGCAAAATCAGATGACGACGAACAAAAGTCCATATAAGCGGGAAGCGCATAACAATTCGAAGTGTCGTTCAATTCGTGAAGTTTCGTGATGCCAGTGTGTCGTGCTCATATGCAAAAATTCACCATTTTTCAAAATTTCAAAATCGGAAATCTTCCCGGAACATAATCCTGTTATAACTACTCTTGGTATCGCAAAATTCATTTGTGAGACGTAAGTGATCAAGTCACGTCCCCACTATCCCTGGTTGATCATAGGTGATCAATCTACTCCCAACCGAGGATCAATGAATTTTGGTATACTCAGCTTAGTTATACTAGTACCACATCCCTTTCTTTCAAAACCGTTTTAGAAAACCATGACGAGTATCCAAACTCGAAGTAAAAAATGCCTTTACCAACGTAAGTATATAAAAATACATATAGTAAATAGTAAAAAGTGGGGTGAGCTTCAAATCATTAAATATCATATCTCGTATCTCATCAAACATGCTATCAAGCATGACATCAAAAATCATCAGTTATAATCACACTCGAGGCATCGGCTTGGCAGGAAGGCACATTATGGTCATAGGAAAAACGGTTATAGTCTGGGTTTTGAAAATACCAGTTCTCTATAACCAGTGCTCTGATACCATTCTGTGACACCCCGAAAACCAGATCAGCGAAAGCCTACAAGTCTGGGGATGTTACTCGATTGTGATCATAACAAAGGGTACAAAGGACGGTTTTATATAAACCATTTTAGAGTAAATTTCACAATTGAAAACATTCAAATTACAACAATTAAAATGGTGTGGAAGCAATAGTTCAAAAGTAGATTTAAAACAAGGAGTACAAAGAACGGTTTTACATAAACCATTTTAGAAGAAAACTTTGTAATTAAAAACATTCATTTTGCAATAGTTAAAATACTGTGGAAGCTATAATTCAAAATTTACTTAAAATAAGTCCCAAACGGTTTTCGGAGTCTTCTATGACCAAGCCATGCCCTTCGCAAAGCTCCTCCAATAAAAAATATGTAGCGGCAATATCTAACACCTGAGATAAACATGCTAAAGTCAACACAAAGGTTGAGTGAATCCATAGGTTTAAAGTAAAGTAGTTGATCACAATATTTCAAATTTTAAGATAAAGGGGCTACGTTGTTATACGCCCGAAAAATACCACTGCACTAAGCTCATGAGACCAAGGCGTTAACCAACCAATCATAAGTCGACAATAACCGCGGAATTTCATAATATAACAAATGCCCCCAATGCCGGGTACCTGCCAAGTACCCAGCAAACCTCGAATATAGTACACCCAAATTGCCTATCCAGCAAAGGGATGGGAGGGTCAGTTCCTATAGGCCTATATCCCTATATTCGCGCTCACTCGCAAGTACCCCTCGCAAGTGATTAATGGATCATGATCTGAGGGACTTAATAGTGGCAAAAATCATACTTAGTGCTTATCAAAATTGCTACTGCTTCACTCACAGTACCAGAAAATATCAGGTTTCAGTTCCATAAACAGTTTTCAAACAATTGTGATCATAGTAAAAAAAAAAGCATCTATCTCACCCCAAGTAGTTTGCAAAACAGTTAAAATAGATAAAAGCAAAACTATGAACTCACCTGAGTATGCAACAATGTAAAATACAACGACTAGCACCAACTAGTCAACACAATGGCATCAAAGGTAGGAGAGCACAACGGCATCAAAATATAGTCACACGGCATCGAGCAATATAAGTACAACAAAACTGGATCGGCACAACCTAACGAGTAATATATATTAGAAATAAAACTCAATAATACATATAAAATAACGTTCGTCGAATATCCATGTTATTATGAAAAGGTTTAGTTCTTAATGGCGATAAAAGAAGTAAATCTTTGAAATCTCGTGTGGATCTTAAGAAAATATTGTTTCAAGAATAAGACGAGGAACGACGGCGAAACGAAATCAAACACATAGGAAGAAATGACAAAGGAGAGTAAAATGCTCTCGTGAAGAAGTCGTAAAAGGTATGACTAAAGAATAACTCACGCCAAAACAAATAGAAACTACAATGAAATAATAAACGGGAAGACAAAGGAATAAAAGAATAGAAGGAATAAGATAAAATAAACGAAATTACGAAAGAAAACAATGATAGATAGCTTCGGCGTTTACCCATTTTCCCCAAAGTAGTTGACAAAATATCAAATCGTATAAGTTTTGAAAATGTTATTATAATATCGGTAAAAGAGTAAGTTTATAAAAGATTTGATGAAATATTGGCATGATGTGCCCGTCTATAAAACATTTCCGAGTCATTTGACTCTAAAATATATTCTAATTATCGCTAAATCTCACAAGTTATTATATACAATTGGACATATCATTCACGTTAATGCTAGTTGTTTAGATTTATCGACCATTTCGTATTATTCATACCAAAGGGTCCATATAGTCCAAATAACCACACCGCAAATCCAAGACGTCCAATTCTTGTCCACAATATATAGGTATAATCACAAGATCAATCCAAGTCCAAGTGTTGCAATCAATCCCTTAACTATATTTATCTTATTGTTTCACAATCGTTATTCCATTTATATAAATTCCCAATCCGAAACCGTTATCGAAACAAAAACGACATAGACATAACCACGAAACAATAATGACACTAAATAACATAGCCGTGACTCGCCATGAGTCACGGCTTAACCAAACGAGCCGAAGAATCCCAAGTTATATGCATCGTTTATGTTTTAATCTTAAAGTTATCGTTACCTATATTAAATCTTATTATACTATTTTATAGTAAAAACAAATATATATGTTTTGAAAAGAGTATACAATTTAGTTTTGAAAGACTTATTGTATATAAAAACTTATAAACATTTTATATTTTAAAATCTTTTCTCATTTCAGTTTCTAAAATTTATAATATCTCTACATTATATATAACAGGAGGCGTTACACGCGTATTGCCACCTCATTGTCCAGTCATTGCCATGTAATTCAATTTCTGCCATGTCATCACCATTATATATAACAGGAGGCGTTACACGCGTATTGCCACCTCATTGTCCAATCATATGAGATAATTAGGAGAATCCCTACAACTTAGGCATCCCTTATCAAACATATACGGAAAAAAAGTCTTCAGTTAATTCGTAATATATTTTCTAAAAACCCTAATATCCTTTTTTTCCTCACAATCTCCTATAATGATCGACTGTGTTTCTTCATCACATCTATGCAACCATGAACGCTTGACATGCTGTGTAATGTTTCTTTGATCTATTATTTAAAATTATGCATTATTTTAATTAAATAACAACAACTCTTATGTATGTTTTTTGATAAAAGAGAATTGTTTTGTGTGTATGGTATTAGGTAATAAGTATTATTAACTGCATGTTTAAACAGTCACTTTGTTTTAATGTACCTGAAGCGTGTCATACATGTGGTAAGACCTTGATTAAGGAAGTTGAAAGAGAACTTTGATCAGTTCATGTAACAATCATTAATCCTTGATATATGTATGAAGATGACCCTGATATATGTATTCTTGATTTTCTGACATTCGTAAATTAACAGTACGTTTTAATAATAAATCCAAAAACGTGAGTCGACAGATTGCCATCAAATCTTTTCTTTTCTCATGATCCAACCATTATAGTTGATTTTATTGCAACCATTGATTTCGTTCATTACATAGGATAGCACACATGTATTTTACACAATTTTTTCCATTATTGGTATTGTGCCGCCACTTACTTTAGATGCATGTATATAAAGTTATAAACTATATATAAGTGTGTTCATGTCTGACAAATTTTGGAATTTTTCTAAATCTTTTCAGGTGTGAATTTAAATCAATCATGAAGATTGTATTAATATAGTGAAGCACAGGTTAGTTCTGTCGTGTTTGATAGTATTTATGCAACAATCATATCTACACATGAAAATAAGAACACTGAAGCACATGTTAGGGTCTGTCATGTTTGATAGTATTTATGCAGCAATGCGAGCTACACATGAAAATAAGAAAGCTTACTACCAAATCAGGGCTGAAATTCGAGCAGCTCTACGCAATCTCTTAAAGGTACTTTACATAACTGATTGAAAGAGCATATGATCATGTCAATAGTAGGCTTATTACTTATGGTATCACACATTTACATTGTTTGCTGCGAAATAGCAAGCCTATATTTTTGATAAAAAAAAATATGTTCTAATATTTTAATTTATGTTGTTTCAGATTTGGTGTACAACGTAACTTGGGTACCATTGCAAGATCCGGAACCAAGGAGTTCATGGAAGCCATCATGTTCTGATATTTTTATTTATCTGCTATTACTAATTGATTTTCATTTTTTTTAATTTGCAGGACATTATTCCACATATATCAAATAAATGGATAGTATTTAAGTAAGTAAATTTTTAGTCCTCAAGCATGATCTTATGATCATCTATTAGATATGAATGGTTCAGGTAAATCTTGCCATAAGTTTTGCCTTTTATGTATAATTTTCATGTGTGATTATAGATTTTGTGAAGTTTATTTTTATTTAATGTCTATTTGATCGAACAAATGTATGTGATGCCAGGAAAATCGCATACAAACCTTCAGGTTGCGTGAACGTGTACTATATGCTGGTGATTTTTTGCAAATCGAATTTTTTGGGCCGCATCCAGAAACAACAAACTGATGACAAGTACTATATACGGTCAGTATACTTTCTGACTTTCATGAACGACATGGATCAATTTTTTATTTCCATTACTTTTTTCATATAAGATTATCTATTTCAGTTACTGAAATATGTTGATTAAATTGCCATCGCTCTTTTTCTATATGGATACTAACTTCACTTTTAGAATTTACTTGAAATGGAGTGGCAATAATTTAGTGTCGTGCTATTTTTTAAGTTTTGTACTGATTAAGTGTGTAGTCTGCCTGACCTACATATTCTGGTGGAACAGGAAATTTTTGTTCGGATAAAAAACCCTCTATAGTTAATTGGATTGAGGAGCATGGAAAATCTGTTGTGTGTGAGGCAATAATCACTGAAGAGGTTGTGAGAAAAGTGCTTAAACTACATTAATGAAACATTCGAGAAACTATAAGAGATGTCGTGTCCAAAAGTTCCCTCATTACAAGGGTGTGCGTGCTTTGGGTCTGGCTTCAACTATTATGCAGGATGATATGTGTAAGTGTATGTTTAACAGCTTCTACTAATGATCGTTTACATGTTGTTCTATCATATTAGATACTAAAGCTACAACCCCGGTGATCACAGGTGATAAAGGTGGATTTTCAGGAACGATTAAACTAAGTATACCTTTGAAGAATGGTTCTTTAGATATCCGTAAACTAGATGATGATGTGTGCGTTGATCCTTTAGAAATAAGATTGCAGCCGAGTGCCATAAAAAGCTTTATGTATTTCGTAAATGTTTTTGAGGAACTGGACAAAGAACACAAGAGTTTGATGAACAACATAGCAACTGAATCTATATACCACAGTGTGTCATCGTCCCATAGTTATTCGTTAACATTAGGCTCTTTTGAACCTGAAACATGTTCAGTAGAAAAATATACAGTTTTGGATACTTTGTTACGAGGTTCACATCTGATATCAGACCGGATGACTTCACTGGTTGGCACTAACCAGGAACTAAAATCTGAAAAGTCAGACTTTGGTGCCAGGTTTGTAAACAAGCATACTTACATGATTGTGTATTATACTATTGATTTTGCTAATTTATACTTTGCTCCTCATTTTTTTCAATGTCGATCAATTCTTTTAATGTTTTGATGAATTTGAGAAGCTCACAATCAGCATTGGGGAACAGTGGTATGTGGAACTGGAGTTGTTCTGTGTTTAGTGCGATAAGTGCATGATGTATAAGGTTGCTGTGGCATGGGGTCCTTTTACCAAATCTGTTCTTTATGGAAAAATTAAGGTGCATATAGGTTTATGAAATGTTTATTATCAAACTGTATTGGACTAATGCGGTCGTGGAGGTGATATCTTTGTTGTTTCTATGCAATGTAGTGCTCATGGGGTAGTAAGCCGGCACCTCCAAGAACAAGCTCAAATCCACTTCCCCCACCCATGCCTGCACCTATGCTATCAGCTGTTGATTTATTGGCATATGAACGTCTTCTTAAAAAACCCATGCATTTTCTAACCTCGATCATAGGCTATTGAGGTACGTCAAGGCATCCAAATGAATTGTTTTCGAGTTATTGTTACGTTTTTTTACTATACATGCCGGAATGTCACGAATTAGATAAAAAGTGTGGTTGTAGGTTAGGTTTAGGATTTGGAAGTGGCAGATTAAGGGTTTATTTTTTGCATAAGTGGTTCAACCACATAAGTTTCTTCTTGAGTTTACTATATATCAGTGATATAAGATTATATATCATAGCCTAAACATTCATTTTTTGGTTATTTAATGGATACCTCAACAGGTAGTTTGTTCATAAAGTCAGTTACAAGTTTGCACGGGTCTGAGCATTTAGGAAAATGGTTTGAGATGATCCAGTGACTAAAATATTTGGTTTATAGAGGATGTTAAAGAGCCAACTAATGGTAACGCCCTTGAAAATAATCCTCGATTACTACATAACTGTATATGTTGGCAACCTTGCCCCAGAAGTGTGATTATTTGTATATTTGGATTTTAATAGTTCAAAGCCATTATGATAAAGAACAAAAATTTATTCGGGTCAACCCGGGCCAACTCATTAGCTATACTTAAAAATGACCCATTTTAACCTATTACACTACCTGCCCATCTTGCTATCTCTAATTAGAAAGAGTGAAAATTTGATGATGGGACATTCAAAATGGTGCACTGAATATGTAGTATTTTATGTGATTATTCGCAGGCTAAAGCCCAGAACCATATGTCTCGATCACCTTTAGTTCCTAACGTTAATAAAGATCCAAGAATTAAGAGAACCGATTCATTTTTCCGTGTGATTCCATTGACTTCAAGAGTAAAGGAGGTTGATCCCACCACACATACCCCGACTTAGACGGCTAATATTGGTGAGCTCATAATCTTAAAATCATAACCAACCTTCCATCATCATTTTTAAAATGGCAAAGAGATCCAACTTCTAATGCTACTATTCTCATATACTTGATGAAACATTTAATCTTTTTGTATAGATGAAGGCGAAGATGATGGTGGAGAAGATATACCCGAACAAGAGGCGGTTTATAGGATATGTTTTGTAGAATTATGTGAAGCTGGTGAAACCTTAAAGATGAAATGCAGCTTCAACGGTTAACTTGCTTTGGCTGATCAAGAAGGTGATAAAATGGTTTACCATAAAAGGTAATAATAAGTGTGATGTTTGCCATCAAGACGTGAGAAACATGTCTGTTACACTTTTTAAGAGTCCACAGTAGTGCCATAAACCCGAATTCTGCTACATTTAGTGCCAGTGACTTGAAACTTAATGGATATGGGTAAGTTAACAAGCTTCTTCTTTGAGGTATAAGCTGGTTTTTTTATTAGCATCTAAAGTTAGTATTAATATGATGTCGGATTAGTGATCTGTATAGGGTGTGGCAAGAAGTATCGATCCCGATTTTGTTCTTTAGATGCTGAAGATTTTGGACCCACCACTGAAAAAGATGGTAATATTATCTTGGTTAAGGAATTTGTGGATCCTAACGGACGGACTGATCAAATAGATTCTGAGAATCTGCTACTGTTAAATGGTCTTAAAACCAAATTTACATTTGGTGAAATAATGATTTGCATATGAAGCCATCATTTGTTAAAAGTAAGAACATTATTAAGTATGGGACTGTTTTAAATAGCCGAATTTTAGGGTGTTTGGGACTATTTTAAATAGCTGAATTCAGGGCGATTCTCAATCCTTCATTTCTCAGGTACCCATAATCAACCAAGAGGATGTGACACAAGAAAGAGAACCGACTGAAACTATGATGAACCCCCGATCAGTCAAAGCTTTAGAAGTGAACAACTAAATGATGTAGAATTGGCTTTAGATTAGTAAATCTTAATATAATGTACTTTAAATCCTAAGAAAAATATCACTGTGGCTGCAATTATTTTTTTATAAGAATATTAGAAGGGGTTATTTTGTGTAATGAATCTGAGTAGTTATGCAACATTATTAACAAATTTATATTTAACTTTTTCAGTAGTGATCAAGATTCGGCCCTTCCTCTAACTGGTACTCGAGTGGAGGTTAATGGTCTCGCTAAGGAACTAAGTTGAACGTAACTCTACCTTACCGGGCATGGTTCAATGGCAAACCGGTTAGTCCACTTCTATTTCAAAACTTATTGTTTGTGGCCTATGGTGTAAATGTGTAATGAGTCAAGAAGTCGACTGTCGATGAATGGGTATTTAAAGTAGGCAATTAAAACCTTTTATTGGAAAATGGGTCAAATAAGGTTGTTACATTGTGGTTTTAAATTTCTCGGAAATGGCGGTTTTGCCCAAAAACCTGATGCCGTCACAATAGCTAAATGGGTCAAAGCCGGAAAATAATTTTTCTAGGTTTACAGATTTTGAAAAAATTTTCCAAGTTTTGGGACGTTTGTAAGTTATGAATATGTTATTGATATGTTAGTTATTGCTTGCATATTTTTGAAATATCTCTGTACAAAATTGCTCAAAATGGTCGTTTTACCCGGAAAATGGCTGATGTCACAGCGGGTTGATGGTTCAAAACTGAGATTATTTTATACTTTTGGGACGTTAGTTACAAATATGTTAGTGCTATGTTTATTCAACGCAATATACCTAATATATATCCATAACCACTCGTGCAACTCATAAAAATGACACAACAATTGAAATGGCTTTTTGATCTTTGTCATGGTATAGCCGTTTAAAAGATTCAAATCGTTAACTCATATCATGCATCAACTGTTAAAGAGCAACCTCAACCTTTTAGCTTAAGAATATATAGAAACACACACAAAAAGATGGTTCACCACTAACTTATGGTTGTAGTATCAGCCATTTTCGTGGAACCATCTCTTGTGCAACCAACGGTTGCTTTTCTGATAGGATGTCTGCTACATGGCTGGAGGAAAAGATTTTTCGGCTACTGCAAAGGTTCGGAGTAGTCGCACGAGTGTTGAGCTCTTTAACTGGATGAGCCCAGGCAAGTTACTTTTGAAAAATCCTCGCCAACTTTCAATTATTTTGTGTAGTAATGCTATCAAGTTTACCCACAAAGGGAAGGTTGAGATCAATATTTATGTAGTAGCAGACCCACATCCCAAAGGCTAACAAGAACAAAAGATGGAAAATGATGACGCATCAGTTTCACAAGATGGAGTCCTGTTGGAGAATGAACCTCATTCACATGAAACTGTGGTGTGGATGCGCTGTGATGTTAAGGATACAAGGATAGGAATACCGGGTATTGTACGTTCTATAACACATATTTTAAGTTACATTTAAGAATATGTAATAAGTTAGGCTCCAACATAATCATATTACAATATGAAGGTGTACACCGTAATTCTACACATTTAGCTTAGGCTTATTATATATATGTAATATATATAAAATATGTATTAACCGCTACTTAATTTATTCCTTTAAGTATGACAAGAATCTCTTATGATCTCTGCAATAAACTCACGTCTCGAAGGAAGATACCCTTCAAAAGCTACAAGCCAAATTGCTCAATTAGCCAGTACTTGATGAAAAGACCAAAGATGCAACAGTCGAACATATTCAGACTCCAACAGTCAAACACATTGCCTCGAGCTAACAAAACCCATCTGTGACATAACAGTTCTAATTAGCAATACCAAACACCCTAAATTAATGTCTACTGGAACAGATTTCGAATGTTGTATAGCTATGATTTTATGTTACAAGATTTTATTAATATGATTTTATAAAGCTGTCATTTAGGAGGGAAACCTTTCAGTGTTTACTTCCCATGAATCTTTTCACATGGCTCATTTATAATATCTGATTCCTCAAACTATAAAACTTTAATGACTTAGTAATCATCAGCTCTAGGATCATACCCGAACCGTAAATACTCATCATCACATAAGTAGTAGTGAATCGTATATGGTGGGAGTGCTAAAAAGGCAGAGAGTGAGGGGTTCCAAATGTGAATGCCCCGGGTGGGACAACGTAAAAAACCTCCATTAATTAAGCTTATCCCCTTAAACTCTCTCTCTCTCTCTCTCTCTCTCTCTCTCTCTCTCTCTCTCTCTCTCTCTTTCTTTTTTATTTATCATTTTTTATAGCATTGTTTAATTTGTTTGAAATTAAATTGCGACATAATACACACTATTTCTGTTGTTCATTGGAGTTTGATGTACCTGGAGTTGTCAATTCGTCTAAATTCTTCCCAATTTCAGTGATTTTTACAACAAAAGCTACGTACAACAACTTGCAGGTATATATGGGTGTGTTTGTGTGTTAAATTTCCAAACATGAATAGCGTCATTATATAAACTTGTGATGATACGTATACAAACAATTGCAAAAGAAACTAACCTTTATTTAGCATAATTTTTCCTATAACCAAATTGACATATCTTCGATTATTCAAACAGATAATATTTGACATTTCTTTGGACAAAAATACTCATATTTGACCGAGTGGATAATATTTGAAAAAAAATACTCCATGTATGTTTTCCTAGATATTGCATGTCTCTATATGAAGAAAACATCTCCATTGATAATGAATATTATGCCATTGATAACGAATATTATGACGAATAAAACTTCTCTTATATAGTGTATAAGAATAACTTACGACTTTCATGCTCAGGCTTATTATGGTTCTGGAGCTGCTCCACGTTTCGTTGCCTCAATTGTTGCTTCGCCACCACCTCATCCATATATGTGGGGAGGCCATCAGGTGAGTATCTCAACTTACACTTAAATAATTAGAATTTGAAATGCATGTGGTATGTAATCTATTTTATTTAAATTATTTCACCATCCAATGATGCCACCTTATGGGATGCCAGTTCCATATAGTTATCCTACTATGCCTATGGTAAGCAGAACTTCGCCTTCATGAATTCAAATTGGTGCCACCCAAAGGTTCGTCAAACCTGAAATTTTAGATTCTACTATGCTCTAAGTTGATTTAATAAATAAGCTGTTATTTTTTATATTTTATTTCCTAAGGTGCATTTTCTCATAATAAATAATGCAATGCTGATTGTTAATTTTGAACACAAAGAAAGTGGAAATGATGGTTCATCAGACGGAAGCGATGAGGATGACTAACAGGTATTAATCTCCAAAGTTTTTTAATCTTTAATCAAGTATAAACAGTTTTTTAGTTGATTTGTTGATTTTCCCCGGTTCATTATCAAAATTGATCTTAATCCCGTCATGAGGGCTTTATATGAAAAATACCCGAATGAGGAAGCTGATATGCTTAGGATCAAGTTCACATTGGACTATAGGAGTGAACTCTCCATTACATGTACGGTACACAAGTTTATCATCATAGATCACTGTGTTGGATTTATACTGTGTTTGTTTCTAATAAATGCATTGTACTTTAATAAATGTTACATATATATATTTGCAATGTTGTGCTTAGATTCTTTGTTTGATAAATGTTACATATATATATTTGCAATGTTGTGCTTAGATTCTTTGTTTGATCTCGGTGGTGCTTTTACGAATTAGAAGTTCAGATAATCTACTTTACAATGCTGTGATGATGTGGATCCAGCTACAAAGTAGAATCTCAAATATTTTGAACTAAACGAGAGGATTGCTTCACATGAACTCGAGATAAAAGTATTATTTGTCATAGTACCTTTTAAAAGTTCAATTTGTCTATTTTTTGTTTGTAGACGGATAAAGTACCTTTTAATACTTCAATAATTGTTGTTACTCAACTATTTTCTTATATATTATTTTTCATTAACTAATACATTCTAATGATAATTATAAGTCACGCCTGCCGCAAAACAACAACGATCGTTTCAAACCATAAACAACCGATTTAACATTCCCTTACAAAGAAGGAATAAAACACATTATGGTCTGAAAATACTAGAACTAAAGTCACCATTTTGAAAACTTCCTTGGTTACAAAGTAGATCGAGATAAATTGGGAGGTAATTTCCTCTTACAGTCTTATTTAGATCCAACATATCATGCATAGGTGGCTAAATGGCCGGATTGGTGAATGGGTCAAAATGGTAAATTTCGTAAATCTATTTTTTAGTACGTTTGTAGTCGGTTGCCGTGGTCAGATGTAATTATCATATAAACATACTTGAATGACATCCTAAAGAAGATCACCGACAATCTTAGTTCATCAGTTTTGGTGCTTAATAGTTTTTTAGTGAAATTATCATGTGAAAAATATATGCCATGTATACATATGGTTGTGCTTAAATACAAACAGGTAAATTCTTTCATCAATTTATTGGAGGAAAGTTTAAAAGCGCAACTTTTAATTCAGTAATTATGATTAAGAAATCACGATTTGTAGTTATTTCTTTTAGGAAAGCACTTCCAAATGTGATTTTAACTTATCTCATATTTTAGTACTTTATAACTAACCATTATATATTCCATGTTGTTAATTGAGATATTGAAGTTTATTATGCTCCCCACCCAAGGTTTTAGTGAGCTAGACCAATTAAGCCATAGAAGTTTGAGCCCTATTGTATCTTCAAATCATATACCAAATGGTCCGGGCTCTTGAATTAGTGTCCGAGAATGGTGACTATTTATCCATGAACCTGATTTATCTCACCATTGGTGATTATTATTGTATGGATTATTTAGTATATAGTCAAATAGGTGCCTTTAACCAAAATTTATTTGATTCAGTTATATAAATCTCATCCCTTTTGTCATTTATTTTGATTGAATTGTGTTGTTGAAAATAAATATCCCTTAACTAACACTATAAAAATAATATTATAAGTCATGTCCGCCTAATAAGCAAAGGCATACAAATTTATTTGGAACACAAAACTTCTTTTACGCCAACCCCGATTTCTCTTAAAAAATTTAAACGTAAACTAATAACATAACAAAATAAAAAGAAATCGATGTCGATAAAAATAATTTCCAGTTAACTAAAACCATAAAAATTATAATTACAAGTCATGCCCGCCCATCGGGCGGGCTTCGAAAGCTAGTATATATATATATATATATATATATATATATATATATATATATATATATATCTTTTCATTTTTGAAAACTTAATCAAATTTATAAAACTTTTTTAATTATTTTTATAAACTTTTATAAAATAGTTTTAACACCGAAACCTCGCCGTGACTCGCCGTGAGCCACGGCTTGGTTCCGTATCGAGCCACAAGGCTCTCGGCTCATCCAATCCGAGAAAACACAAACACAAACAACAACAGAACCTCCAAAACCGAGTCTCAAACCCTCGGCCTAACCACAAACAAACCCGTCTTCAAATTCGAACACAATCCCATATCCAAATCGGAATAAACACAAACAAGAAGCAATGCGAAGCAAACCCAAACTCCATAATCCGAAACTAAAGTGATCCTAAACCTATTTACAATTTGCCTCATTCACCTCGAGTCACAACCTGGCTCGGCAATGTGCCGACTGTCGAGACAACAACAACCCAAACGGGCCCAAAATCCAAACCAGAGCCTCAATTAATAACAATAAGATCAACCATCCTTGTAGATAAATAAAAATATACATCATCCTCACCGAGTTGACTCGGTGAGTTGACCGATTCATAAGCGAGTCGCGGCCCAAGGGTAATCCACACGAGTTTTTATATTAAAACATATATTAAAAGGTTTATTAGTAAAAAAAATCAGTTTTATTTAAAAGATTTAGAAATTAAGGTTTGTAAAATAGTTTGTTAAAAATAAAAATAGGGGCGCGTGAGGGGTCTTTATCCGGTGAGGGGTATAGAGAGAGAGAGTAGAGTGATGTATGTGTATTAATTGGGTGGAAAATGAGAATAAAAATAGCATGGGATATATATATATATATATATATATATATATATATATATATATATATATATATATATAGGGTGGGGTTATTTTAAAAAGGGCCTTATAATAAAAAGTGTAGGAAGGATTGTGGGAGTGACATGTGTCACCCCCTTGCCACATCATATGACACGTGTCACCCCCCCCCCCCCCCCCCCCCGCCCCCCAAAAAAAAATTTTCCCGCCAAAAAAAAAATTTTTTTTTGGGGCAAAAAAATTTTTTTTTCCCGCCAAAATTTTTTAGTGCATCACAGTTATAAAGTTACTACATCACGGTTATAAAGTTACTGCATCACGTTTACTGCATCACGGTTACTGCATTCATGGTTTTAATATTACTGCATCATGGTTATAAAGTTACTGCATCATGGTTATAAAGAAACTGAATTATCATAAATTTTATGTATCATATATGTATGTAACTGCATCACAATTAAAATACGATTCTTTTTTAAGTTTTGGTGCATCTTTATTATAAGTTACTGCATCATAGTTAATAGTTTGGTGCATCAGCTATGTTGCAGTAATTTATAACCTTAATGCACTAAAATTTAAAACTGTGATGCAGTAACTTTTATAATTGTGATGCAGTAACTTTATAACTGTGATGCACTAAAAATTTTTGGCGGGAAAAAAAATTTTGCCCCAAAAAAAAATTTTTTTTGGCGGGAAATTTTTTTTTTTTTTTTGCGGGGGGAGGGGGGGGGTGGGGGGTGGTGACATGTGTCATATGATGTGGCATAGGGGTGACACATGTCGCCCTCACAATCCTTCCTACACTTTTTATTATAAGACCCTTTTTATTTTAACCCATACCTATATATATATATATATATATATATATATATATATATATATATATATATATATATATATATATATATATATATATTAAATAAAAGTATAGGGTAGTTTTAGTTATTAATGAAAGTCTAGGGTGTGAAATGAAAAGTAAAACAAGGGACCAAGACTGTCAACGTAGTAAACTTCTTCACGAAACGGTTTGGGGCTCATTCGACATAGCAAACGGACTCGAAAAATTATGAAACTTGCGTCATTGTTCACGAAATCATTTTTCCAATTAAATCAAGTATAAACTTCAACATTTTTCTCAAACTCAATATAATTTAAATAATTTGGCAAATGCAATACGATTCAAGTTTTCTAGGTTGTGCCGGCTCGATAAAGGAATAACGCCACGTTAAATAAGATATACACAGTTTTTCAAAACCAAAAGTTCAAAGAAGTTCAAAAGTTAAGGAAAATCAAAAGTAACGGTTTTGGCTCGTAAAATGATTTTAGAAAAAGTACCGGGGGTTACATTTAAGCCCAAAGTCGAGATTATTTGATCAAATATTGCCCTAAATCGTTTCTTTTGTCATTTTAGGTACTTTTGAGAAGAAATCTGGAAAAAGAAGCATTTTGGACGTTTTTGAAGCGAAAAAGTGAAGAAAACGACAAAGTCTCCAATTCATGCTGAAAACAGTACCTGACGGCGTCTGGATTTGCTTATGACGCCGTCACTCATTGACAAAAAGGTGGATATGAAGTTTACACGAGACGTGCCAGAATGTTTTTGGGATTTAACACATGACGGCGTCACCAAGGCCATCAAGAGCAAATTACATGTGACGGCCAAGAGTTGATTAACACATGACAGCGTCAAGTTTAAACCAGATGGCCATCTAGTGTACTTCTGATGCTGCCACGTGTTAATGGAGGCAGGCCATCACGTGTTAACTGTCACAACTTGCGCGCGCGGTAGCTTTTACTGTTTTGGCCATATCTTTTGCATACGAACTCGGATTTAGGTGATTCAAAAGCCCACGCGAAGAGGACGAAGAGATCTACAATTTGGTGAAAGAATGGTCGTGATGCCCAAGTGTTAGGTCTGACACCGTCAGATCGGGCCGGGCAAAAAATAGCCTATAAATACAACATCATAATTTCATTATTTGTAAGCCCCAAACCCTAAGTCCGATTCTAGGGTTAGGGTAGGTGTTTTTTCCGCAACTTAGAGGGTCTTAATCACTCCATAAATATCTTGTAATGGTTTCTTATTGATTCAATCTTATGTTATGTCTTCGATTATGATTATTGTTGATTGCTCTTCATTGATTATGCATTGCTAATTCACCTTGTGTCTACTTATGATTGTGTGAAACTTGTATATAATTGATTAGATCTTATTGATTCCTTGTTGATGTTTGTGTCTATCTTCATCAATTAAGTCGTGACACTTCAATAGGTCTAGTTGATTTAGTTTATAATTCTTGGTTCCTATTGTTTCTTGTTTTGATTGAATGTTTATTGATGTTAGGCTTAAGAAAACTGGCAGACTTCCAATTGGTAACATGCTTGAACGTCTTAAGAAACATGAATCGGATGTGTACTACGATTAATTGGTTGTATTTAATGCATAAGTGACTACTAGGGAGGCCATGTTAGGAGCTAGTTGTCGGCTCGACATAGGAAGAGGTAGAAGCTTATAGAGTTGGGGAAGATTATACACGGCCCCACGAATGGTATTAAGGAATGCAACCCATCAATTAAAACAAGGTGTGACAATTCAATAGGTAGAATTGGATAGCTAGCAAGGAGTAATATATCATAGGTAGATACGCTTCACTTCCCTCGTAGAATCCTAGTTTATTTTCCTACACATTAGTTTAAATAGTAGCCTTTGGGTTAGTTGATTAGCAACTAATTCCGACCCTTCTTCCAAAACCTGAAATTTTTACTTGCTTTCCATAAATATAAAAATACAAAAAGAATCATCCCTCACCTCTAGACCTAGTTAGATTAATTTCAATCCTAACGAACACTATTCTTTGAGTTAAACGATCAATCCCCCGGTACTTGCCACTACACTATACTACATCGGTCAAGCACACTGCCTGGTGGGGATTGCAAGCCTCTCGAGATCCCTTGAGAAGTAAAACCTTTTGCAAGGTTACAAAATCATGCATCATCGACATTTCGCTTAGTGTTGTAAATTGGTATAAGCGAAGGTGTACGGTTTGCTCCGTCATAAAGGAGCCTGTTGATATAGTGTTTGTGAAACTCTCGAGTGTGATAGTCAAGGATTGGAGTAGGGCAAAGATAGAGCTTCGTAGCCAAACCACTATAAATCTCCGTGCCTCGGTTTGATCGTTTCTTCTCTTTACTCTTGCATAATTCTTACTCTATTATTGTTGTTAATATTATTTGTATTCATATATTGTTGTGTTGATATCACATAAACTTCGAATCTAAATGTCTTTCAAAATAAACTTGAAAAAGATTTTGAAAACATAATTAAAACAGTGAAACTATTCAATCCCCCTTCTAATTTCTACAAACAAGTTAGAATACTAGTCCATAGTCAACTTATATTTTACCTTTTTAAGTTCAAACTAATATTTATTACCAATTTATGTGAACCAACCTATTTATAAATGCAGGTGACATTTATACGGTTGTTTTATAAAGTTCTATATTACATATATTCTAAAAGTGAGTCAATTTTTGTTTGACAGTAGCAATGGATAAAAAATCCAATAATTGCAACCACAATGTCAATCAGTGTCAAAAATCAAACATTAACATAGAACAACTTATTTCATTTCTGAAGTATGATAGCTCATTCTTTTCACCGTGGACTCAGATATCAAGTGGTTCTCCAAAGGATTGCCCTAAATATGCGATGGAGATGAAATTTGAAGCTGGTTCGTTTTTCGCATTTGAAGTGAGTGCTAAATATCCGTTTCTTTATCTATTTCTAGCTTGATGATAATTTAATTGTTGTTCGATCACTTTACGCATTTGGTTAGATTATGTTTTAATAGTTCAATCGAAACTTTTATTACGAACTTTTATCAACAAATTTCAATTCAAAAGGATTTTCAACTGACTGTGTGTTAGATCTATAAAGAAATCATGGATCATATAAAAATTGTATACAGTTTTTTAAAGAAGAATGATATTTATTATTTAGGGTTTGTTTCAACAAGTATCCCCAATTTTTTTATTAATAAAACTTGTATGAAACACGTGTCAAACATAAAAAGATTGACTATATGCGGTTTAGATATTTAAAATTCTAAAAACTCATATCAATGTTGTTAAAAATATCTGGAGGAATTGCATGTATATATCTCTCTAAAAGCTCAAAATTGTTTATACATCAAAACTAAACTGATAATTGCATATATATCCTCAAAAGCTCAATAATTGCATATATATATATATATATATATATATATATATATATATATATATATATATATATATATATATATATATATATATATATATATATATATATATATATATATATATATATATATATATATATATATATATATATATATATATATATATAAACTATTAATTGCACAATGCACATATATTATTTCTAAACATTTGTAATTGCATATATATCATTTCAAAACATCGAATATATCATATATATCAAAATAATTGTTTAATATAACTTAAATTCTAAATTATGATAATTATAATTCTAAATAGCAACAAAAACATTTGTTATAAGGTACGATGTCCCGAAGTTCAAAATGAACATGATGACAAAAAACAATATATTAAGATAATATTTAACTTAAAATGAAATGGTGTATTACTACCAACATGTTTATAAATAAAGAAAAATAATTTAAAGTTTATTGTTGTTGTTGTCATGTATTTAGAGTTGTAAATTCATATTATATAGTTTTTTAAAGATGTATATGACATATTTAAGGTTTAGGAATGATATATAAGCAATTATAAGTTTAAGTTGGATATATATGTAATTTTTAAGCTTTTAGACGGATATATATGCAATATAAATTTAAGTTGTATATATACACAATTTGAGCTTTTTGAGAGATATGTATGTAATTGCCCCAAAATATGTTGCCTTTATACACATAAAACTATCTAAGCTTACAATTGTGTATATTGATTGGCCTCTATTTATGGTCATCTATATCTATTTATATACAATAAAAGTATTTGTTATCCTTATGCTTTTATGACACAAATTTGATTAAAAAAATGATATAGATATAAAAAAAAAAAAAAAAAAAAAAAAATCTTTCAGAAATATAGTATACAACTCGCTGAAATCGAAATCTTATCTTTGTTTTCATTGCTACCAAACATGCTTTCATACAATATCATCACTATCATATTGCACCAATATAACTTTGGGTCTACCAAATTTTGGTTTAGTTGGGTTTGGATCAATTATTGGTGTTCACCCGAATACTAGACCATTTGTTTTGATTGAATTGGTTTAAAAACTTAGGGGGTGTTTGGTTTATATTGAGAATGACAATAGGTATTAAATTCAGAATAGGTTTATAAACTCACCAGCTTTGGTGGGTTTAGAAAATGGCTTGTTTTGAGGGTTTAATATTTATTTTTAAATATCAAACCCAAGAATAAAAGTCATTCCTTGATACCTATACCTTTAAATCAAACACTGCTGAATAAATGTTTTCTCATATGAGAATGTGAAACTGCTACTTGTATTTATTATTTTTAACCAATAAAACAAAAGTCTTACCCGAGTTCCCTTCTTTATTGGTAGAATCCTTTTTGACAATGGCATTCATGATTTTTCAGTATGAAAATTTATAAAGATTCCAAATTTTAGCCACGACTGCATAGTTGGTTTCGGTTGGTGTTGTTTGTTTGGTTCCAACGTTAAGGCTTCATGTTATTTCTAATATTTCTTTTTTAAGCTCTACAAATTTTATTGTAATCAATGTGGTTATGTGAAAATGCATTAATAAATCAAGACTTTTAATTTCAAATTCTAATCCCAAGTCATAAGTTTAATCCATTATGACTCATTTTTTGTTAGAGATTGCTATAAAAGTTATATGTTGTTATTAAAAATATATAGATGATAAGGAAAACTCAATAGAAACATTATGAATATTTTTACCATAGTTTTTTCTAGTGTATATTTGATTTTACATCAAGCTTTTTTTATGTTGAGACAGATAACTGCTTTGGAACATGAAGGAGTTGATGTCAAAAATGAAGCAAAGAACAAAAATTAAGTATTACTTGGCTATGGTATGTGCAAGTTTTTAATAAAAGTATGGTCCGACATATGTAATAAATTATATGCTAAATAAAGTGTATTGAAGTTTCAAGCTTGCCAGCAATAAATCTTTAAATTAATATGTTCCACGAGTATTATTTGCATGTTAGTTCATTATTGTGAATATGGTAGTATTTTAAAATCAAGGTTAACCCGGCCAGTTGAACCGTGAACTGGTCGGGTGAACAGAAGCCGGGTTTGAGTGAAAAAACCCGGTTGAACTGTGACCTGCTCGACCGAGTCATTAGATTACAAGTTTTTAAAATATCATGACGAGGGAAATATCTCTTGACTTCTTGAATACTTTGGCTTGGATAAATAGATCCATATCACTATTTTCAATGGATAAGTAAATGTTGTGTGATTCAATTTTTACCGAGTAAAGTATATATGTATTTAGAGTTTATTCAACTTATATAAATTCTTCTACAAAAGGCCAAAAAATCCTGACAAATTGTCAATTGAAAGTATTAACAGTATTATACATTTTCAAACCAACCAGCCTTACAAGACTTGTCCACCTTGACCAAATCGACCAACTTGCTTATGTCGAGGTGGTTAAGATGGTTTGGGATTTTGATAACTCAATGAACACCATAGGCCATATAGTTACCAAACTAAACAAGCATTCCATGAGCAGGTGATCAGTGACTGAGATTTAAGAGGCTAGTTCCTTAGTGTGTTGCAGTTGATGTAATTGCATCATTTGTCCTTTGCTCACATTGTCTATCAGTTAGTGGGTATGTGATACAATTTAGAGTTTAAAATAAGTATCGTATAGTAGTAAGTGAGAAAGAATGTCTGGTTTGGTGTTATTGGTTTTATTGATATACTTTGATTGGGATTAATTGCTCCATTTGGTATTCAGTGATCAGTGTATGGATGCACCATTCCATATGTATGGTTTAGTTTGTGTTAGCCATTATGATGTACTAGTTTTAGTATAGTATTGTATGTCTTGTTTTATTTTCTTTAGGTCACATCCTCTATTAATTAACTTGTTTAATTTAGGTGGGATACTTTGTATTGTAGCTCGGTTTCTTGCCGGGTATTTTATATATTGTTGCCTTTGTAAAAAATAAGTGTTGTTAAACTGTATTTTGTTGTGGGCCATCACTATCCATATGTGTTTATGGGAGGCACACGCACAACTAAGTTCACTACATCAAATATTTCAATCAAAACTTAATCCGCTTGTTATAAAAATTTATTAGAATTCAAAATTATGAATGATATGTTGTTTAATATGGTATCAATATAGATCAATATAGATCAAAAATCTAAATTTCCCACCATTATCATATGGATGGACAATCAAGATATACTTGGATTGTGCTAATTAACTGTTTAGTGACGTACTGTTGCTAGCTTTTGATTCTCGAAAGGCCAAATTGGTGGCGTACTCTTGCTAGCTTTCTCAATCCCAATGTTATATAATACTAACAGTTTTCTCCAAACTAATTCGTGCCCTAGCGAAAAATATAAAGCATAACCTCTCCTTATCAAACATATAATAATTTGTGAGAATGGTTGGAGGAAATAGTATATTTAATGTGAGAAAGAGGCGGTACAAAAGTTGAAGCAACAAAAAAAATGAATGCATCAATGTTTTACTTTTCGTTCCACTTTTGTTAAAAGAGCTATGCTATATCCTTTTATAATATTTTACTAATTATCCTCTTACTCACATCAAATTATAACATGTATGGTTTCGACAAAAACTCAATACACATGTGAATAATGTTACTCCATGTTGCTACCCGGTGTAAAGTGAGTGGGTACCTTTTTAATGGCAATATAAATTGGCTCGTACATTTTAACACAGAGATTTATAAATAAATTATTTCGAATATTTGTTGCTAAACATGCATTTTGGCTTATACCTTTACTGCACACTAGCAAAGTATCCGTACATTGCGATGACGGTTACCGTGAAATTAAAATCTTTGATGAGAAAATTTTTTCAGTTTAATGTTTCCCAACACAATAACTTTACGGATGATGACAAGTTTAGGTTTGAATAGAATAAGTGCTATCAAATTAACTCATATAAATTGTAGATTACCCTCGTGATGTTGTGAAAATACGGAGATGGTAGATAGTAATATTATAAAGGCAAGAGGTTAAATTGGTTGATAGTGACATATAATCGTAAGTAAGTATGAGCCAATGTCAATTTATTACATTATACTGTACAAAAATATACACCTACTAATCACTAAACATGATATTTTATCTTAGATTTTTAGCATCATATCGCTTTAAAAATTAGATTGGCATTATGTTAAGAAAAATTAGTTATAGATATATTTTATAGTTTGTTTTTTTGTTGAACTTGTTGGTGTTGTTGAAATCTTGTTTTAGTATACTTGACTCATATAGGTATAAGATGTAAGTAAAATAGTGTTTATAAATGCAAATAAAACGCATATGTTATAAAAATCATGTAGATTTAACTATGAATAGAGATATATAATTAAACATGTATATATGAGTAAAATAACATATATTATATCATAGAATTAGCACTTTGCACTTTCCACCTTTGCACCATTTTACTTTAATAAATTCATTCCAATTTTTAAAGAAAATATTTATTTTGTTCTTACGGTTGATTTTTTTCGAATATCAAAAGGTGTCTTAATTGATTCTTGATGGCACTCTTATGATTAAATCATATTTTTCGAATTTTGTAACTCGTATTAACAATTTGCAATTCTATTATTTTGTTTATTTTATTTTTGCATAAAAAATATACTAATTAAAAAAAAATGTTAAATGAGGTATTAAAATTTTGTTTAAGATAATTTAATATAAGGATTTGTAGTGTGTACATGATGCATTAACACTTGCATTGCTCAAAGATGCATTAATGAGTGTCTTACAAAATTTATTAGAAAAAAAGGTCATTCATGCATATATTTAGTATAAATATGTGTATATTTATTAAAATGAGACGGCATGGCCCGTGCGATACACGGGCTTTGTTCACCTTAAAGAATCATTAGTTTTGAAAGGGTATGCGCACTTAGTTATTATATGCTTAGTTTTGATCGAGAGTACTTAACTGAATAAACGAAGTTTGTGTAAGTAAGTTTTTGTAAATAGAATCGTTTCAAGAAAAATGTATCAAATACATGACTTACTCTATATTTTGGGTAAAAAATAAAAAGTGTTCAGTTTATGTTGATACGTTGATTTCTTTTGTATACAATATTTAAAAGCATCTAATCAGCCCGTTACCTTTTGATAGACAATACATCTCACACATTTATTCTAGACATGTGAAAAAAAGTAAAATGTAAAAAATAAAAAATAAAACATGTATATAGAAAGACTCTTCCTCATCCTAATAACTAATTCATTTAAAGAAGAAAAACAAAAATGTCATAGCCCATGCGGTGGACAATGCAAGGATTTTAAATATGAATTTAAGTTTTGGTAACGAATGTTTACTTCTCGTTTACTTCAACTGCTAACCTTTAGATTTGGCGTAGAAGAGCTTGCTGAGTGCTGTAACAATTCGCAATTTCAGGTTAACTTTTATTCTCGAAAATTTCACTATTCACTTTTTACTATTCACTTTTACTATTCACATCAAATTTTTTTATTTCATATTTTCGTAAGTTAAACTATTTTAACGATAATCCGAGAGTTTGACGCTCGTCGGATCATTTCTGCAAAAATCACGAAGCCGTGTCCGAGATTTACTTTTAGGTTTAAACGTCATTCTAGCATCCCGATATGTCCATAAAACATTATAAACAATAGAAATATGATTTTCTCTCATTTTAGGACAATTCCAAAAGTTTCAGAATTTTACGTTTTCCAGTTCAGCGTTTTACACGAATTACGCGTTTTAGACCCGTGTTTCCAGTTTTTAGCAGGGTTTTAGCACCCGATAGAACCTACCACTCATTTTATATTTTATTATGGAGTATATTGATAAGTTCTAGCATATTTATAAGTTTCATATTTTTAGGATACCCGGTTTTACGTTTCGTGACTTAAAAACTTACGGTTAGCATTTTACGGAGTCAAAACTAGCTACATACTTAGGATAATATCATCAAAAGTCCACACCTTGTTCTCCAAGTTCATGAACCGCCATATGGGGGGGGGGGGGGCATTCACACTTGTGGCATCATCTCATGACTTTAGCCATTAAATCATACTTATTTACAACTTTGTCACCAAGTTTAGGCACTTTCCTAACACTTTCCTAACCTCCTCATCCTAGCCTATATAAATAACTCATTCATGACTTAGAAAACTCATTCTTCTTCCTTTCTTCATCAATAAAAACGCCACACCCTTTAATCCTAGCACCATGATCCTTTGATCTTCAATATACAAGTTACACTACAAAGTTCAAGGTCTTAGTATTCTCTACCTAGTTCTTAAGTTTGTTTGGTGATTCCATGGTTGAATTAGGAGCTACACAAGGTTACTAGGACTGAAGTTAAATGGTTTTCACAAGGGTTAGATCAAGGCTAGCAAGGGTTACAAGAGTTATGGTGAAGGGTTTACAAGCTTAGGTTTAGTGTCCTAGTTCTATACTTGACTTCCTTTCTTAAGTGAAAGCCAAAAGTTGTAAGAAACCCTTATACACTTTCTCGCTCAATATCATTTTCATGCTTATTATGGTTCTTTCATGCTATATATGGTCTTTGTATTGTGTTCATGATGTTTAAAAATGGATAAAACGAGTATTGGTATACATATGTTAACTTATGACAAGTAAACAAGCAAACTAGTGATTTTTATGGAGAACCACGACCAAAATAGTACAACTATGATATTTGACACTTACTTACTGTTAAAGAGGACTTCAAAAGGAAAACATAGCAATTTGAATCACCCAAAACGAGTACACGAGTCAAAAGTTATGACCATAAGAAGTTAGCGACACCAAAACGCCGAAACTGCCAATACCTTACTGTTTGCATTCTGCCAATTTGAAAGTCCCACTTCTGGTCCGATTCATCAAAAAGTTAAAACACGAAAGTTGTCCGAAACGCCGTTTTCGTTCAGGAACAAAGAAGCTCGAGCCCTGAAAATGCTTTCTAAGTGATAATTTTCTTCAAATTCTTAACAGCCTATTTTTAGACCAAAGTAACTATATAATTGTTATAATTAGATGAGACCAAGAGGTCTAATGACCTAAAGCCAAGACCACAACCATGGCTAAAGCCAAGGTTGAGTCTCAAGACCATGGTAACAATGACCAAGGTCACGGCTAAAGACCATATAACTTTTAAAGATCAAAACTTATATATATGTTATCAAATACTACAATAGTAGGGAGCCTCATGTGAGGAGTTCATTGAGTAAGCCGTCGATACGAGTTGTGGATTTACGAGTTAAAGTGTCCTGGCTCCTCGAACGTTTACTCCATGACTTCTGAATTATGTCGGCTCGAACGGTAGTAAGAGATATACAACCTATACATGTTTCATAGACCACTTATATTCAAAGACTTACACTATATACTAAGTACTACATCATGAACATTATGCAAGACATATATAGGCAATTCGTCGTATTCTTAGACGTTACTCCAAACCTAAGTCGCAACGTTCTATTATAGGCTGCTCTTAGAGACTTTCGCGATTCGACTACCACTTTCATTTCTCATTACTTAAGCTTAAGGTGAGTCATAGCCCCTACTTTTTCATACTTGTTTTAACTCTTTGGGGGGGGGGGGGGGGGATACATGCACAACTACTTGCTTACTTGTACAAATACTCAAAACATTTATACTTGATTATTTTATACTTGATTGTTTTATACTTGATTGTCTTATACTTGATCGCATTATACTTGATGTCATATATACATGATTGCGTTATACATACTTGATACACTATACTTGCTTAATTTAAATACAAGATTCGTATTTACGTGCATACATAATACTCTATACTGTCGGAGAGGTATTGGTAGTACTCATGGGAAGATGCCCCCTACCCTTGTGTCTATACTTGACCTTGGATGTCGTAGTACTATTTGGGGAGAGGCCCCCGCCCTTGTGTCTATTTTTGACCTTGGGTGAATATAATCCGGTGCACTGAGAAACTATATATTAGCAGTGGGTTGTGAACACACAGGTTGCAAGTCTCTTATGGCGGGAGTTGCAACTGAGTGGATTCACGATGCCTTTGCTATGTGAACATTCTTTATAGGCTTTTCAACTGTTTTAAGACAAACTCTATGAACTCACCAACCATTGTGTTGACACTTTAGCATGTTTATCTCAGGTTAGTAAGGCGATAGCTAGTGCGTGGAACTTAGAGTCAAGCTGCATATTCTGAAGACTTACGCTTTTATCATTTACCATTCAAAACATTTTGTATACATTTATGTATCATACTTTGGAATCTCATGTTTGTAACTTTGAATTCATTAATCGAATGGTAACTTTTCAAAACGTCTCATTTAGAGTTCGTTTTCTATAACTTGTACTTTGTATTATGTAGTAGCACCCCAGTGACACAGTCTTCCGCTGCGGTATTTTGGGGGTGTTACAGATTGGTATCAGAGCCAGGTTATAGAGAACTAGGTTGCATTTAGTGCCTAGACTATAACTGCTATATACGTTGGGACCTTCCTCTTTATTTGCCTTACACACACTACATACACATGTGCTTTTTGGTTAGAGGTTTGCTTAGTTACACGCTATTAGATGATGTGACTTTAGTATTATAAGGAGCCCCAGAGATTCGTCGAGTCATTAAAAACATGGAGCTCAGTAATAACTAATTAGTTAACTTGATCTTGTGACAGTTCTTGTTTGATGAGACACAAGATTTGAGTTAAATAATATTATTACTTAGCTTTAGGGATTTGATGACTGGATTATCTTACCATCTGCCTCAGAAGGCGGATTTTGTGTCGGAAATTCTTAAGTAGGATGTTTTAGAATCTCCTTATTTAAATGGATTGGGACGCCTCTTCAGTTAAATAAAGAAATTGTAAATCACCGAACCATGAGTTTATGATCCCTTACTTACATAAATTTGGACGCTTCTTTATGTAAGTAAAGAGTTATAAATAAGTGGGCTTATTTACATCCGATACAACTCCTTAACCAGAACCCTAGACGAATCAGAGTAAACACCACTATTTTAGAGATCCTGAAATCCCGAATTCTCTTAGACACACCGTAAGTAGTTAACATCAACTGAACTTCGGGACGAAGTTCTCCTTAAGGGGTAGAGACTGTAACAATTTGCAATTTCAGGTTAACTTTTATTCCCGAAAATTTCACTATTCACTTTTTACTATTCACATCAAAAATTTTTATTTCATATTCTCGTAAGTTAAACTATTTTAACGATAATCCGAGAGTTTGACGCTCGTCGGATCATTTCTGCAAAAATCACGAAGCCGTGTCCGAGATTTACTTTTAGGTTTAAACGTCATTCTAGCATCCCGATATGTCCATAAAACATTATAAACAATAGAAATATGATTTTCTCTCATTTTAGGACAATTCCAAAAGTTTCGGAATTTTACGTTTTCCAGTTCAGCGTTTTACACGAATTACGCGTTTTAGACCCGTGTTTCCAGTTTTTAGCAGGGTTTTAGCACCCGATAGAACCTACCACTCATTTTATATTTTATTATGGAGTATATTGATAAGTTCTATCATATTTATAAGTTTCATATTTTTAGGATACCCGGTTTTACGTTTCGTGACTTAAAAACTTACGGTTAGCATTTTACGGAGTCAAAACTAGCTACATACTTAGGATAATATCATCAAAAGTCCACACCTTGTTCTCCAAGTTCATGAACCGCCATATGGGGGGGGGGGGGCATTCACACTTGTGGCATCATCTCATGACTTTAGCCATTAAATCATACTTATTTACAACTTTGTCACCAAGTTTAGGCACTTTCCTAACACTTTCCTAACCTCCTCATCCTAGCCTATATAAATAACTCATTCATGACTTAGAAAACTCATTCTTCTTCCTTTCTTCATCAATAAAAACGCCACACCCTTTAATCCTAGCACCATGATCCTTTGATCTTCAATATACAAGTTACACTACAAAGTTCAAGGTCTTAGTATTCTCTACCTAGTTCTTAAGTTTGTTTGGTGATTCCATGGTTGAATTAGGAGCTACACAAGGTTACTAGGACTGAAGTTAAATGGTTTTCACAAGGGTTAGATCAAGGCTAGCAAGGGTTACAAGAGTTATGGTGAAGGGTTTACAAGCTTAGGTTTAGTGTCCTAGTTCTATACTTGACTTCCTTTCTTAAGTGAAAGCCAAAAGTTGTAAGAAACCCTTATACACTTTCTTGCTCAATATCATTTTCATGCTTATTATGGTTCTTTCATGCTATATATGGTCTTTGTATTGTGTTCATGATGTTTAAAAATGGATAAAACGAGTATTGGTATACATATGTTAACTTATGACAAGTAAACAAGCAAACTAGTGATTTTTATGGAGAACCACGACCAAAATAGTACAACTATGATATTTGAAACTTACTTACTGTTAAAGAGGACTTCAAAAGGAAAACATAGCAATTTGAATCACCCAAAACGAGTACACGAGTCAAAAGTTATGACCATAAGAACTTAGCGACACCAAAACGCCGAAACTGCCAATACCTTACTGTTTGCATTCTGCCAATTTGAAAGTCCCACTTCTGGTCCGATTCATCAAAAAGTTAAAACACGAAAGTTGTCCGAAACGCCGTTTTCGTTCAGGAACAAAGAAGCTCGAGCCCTGAAAATGCTTTCTAAGTGATAATTTTCTTCAAATTCTTAACAGCCCATTTTTAGACCAAAGTAACTATATAATTGTTATAATTAGATGAGACCAAGAGGTCTAATGACCTAAAGCCAAGACCACAACCATGGCTAAAGCCAAGGTTGAGTCTCAAGACCATGGTAACAATGACCAAGGTCACGGCAAAGCCACGGCTAAAGACCATATAACTTTTAAAGATCAAAACTTATATATATGTTATCAAATACTACAATAGTAGGGAGCCTCATGTGAGGAGTTCATTGAGTAAGCCGTCGATACGAGTTGTGGATTTATGAGTTAAAGTGTCCTGGCTCCTCGAACGTTTACTCCATGACTTCTGAATTATGTCGGCCCGAACGGTAGTAAGAGATATACAACCTATACATGTTTCATAGACCACTTATATTCAAAGACTTACACTATATACTAAGTACTACATCATGAACATTATGCAAGACATATATAGGCAATTCGTCGTATTCTTAGACGTTACTCCAAACCTAAGTCGCAACGTTCTATTATAGGCTGCTCTTAGAGACTTTCGCGATTCGACTACCACTTTCATTTCTCATTACTTAAGCTTAAGGTGAGTCATAGCCCCTACTTTTTCATACTTGTTTTAACTCTTTGGGGGGGATACATGCACAGCTACTTGCTTACTTGTACAAATACTCAAAACATTTATACTTGATTATTTTATACTTGATTGTTTTATACTTGATTGTCTTATACTTGATCGCATTATACTTGATGTCATATATACATGATTGCGTTATACATACTTGATACACTATACTTGCTTAATTTAAATACAAGATTCGTATTTACGTGCATACATAATACTCTATACTGTCGGAGAGGTATTGGTAGTACTCATGGGAAGATGCCCCCTACCCTTGTGTCTATACTTGACCTTGGATGTCGTAGTACTATTTGGGGAGAGGCCCCCGCCCTTGTGTCTATTCTTGACCTTGGGTGAATATAATCCGGTGCACTGAGAAACTATATATTAGCAGTGGGTTGTGAACACACAGGTTGCAAGTCTCTTATGGCGGGAGTTGCAACTGAGTGGATTCACGATGTCTTTGCTATGTGAACATTCTTTATAGGCTTTTCAACTGTTTTAAGACAAACTCTATGAACTCACCAACCATTGTGTTGACACTTTAGCATGTTTATCTCAGGTTAGTAAGGCAATAGCTAGTGCGTGGAACTTAGAGTCAAGCTGCATATTCTGAAGACTTACGCTTTTACCATTTACCATTCAAAACATTTTGTATACATTTATGTATCATACTTTGGAATCTCATGTTTGTAACTTTGAATTCATTAATCGAATGGTAACTTTTCAAAACGTCTCATTTAGAGTTCGTTTTCTATAACTTGTACTTTGTATTATGAAGTAGCACCCCAGTGACACAGTCTTCCGCTGCGGTATTTTGGGGGTGTTACAAGTGCCAACTTCATTTTATATTTTAATAACGATCTTTTTTATTTATAAACACATATTTTAATTATTTAATCTTTTAGTACCATAACTATTGCAAAAATGTAAGGTATTAAAAGTAGAAGTGTCATGTTTGATTTAGCACACATTTTAAGTTTAAATGCCAACATTAAATTCTATTTAATAATTGGAATTAGAAATTTATTTACGTAAAAGTGAAGTTGCATCTTTTGAAGGCAAAGATTTTGCACGAATAAAAAAAAGAATTGAACCTGAAATTTTGTTCTTTCTTAATATTGAAAGAAGCTATGCTTCTATACAACAATGATTAACAACTCTATATTAAAACGATATAATAGTGAGATAGAATTCTATTACTAGTCTCAAAATGATTAAAAAATTTATAGTCTTGAGTTTCTTTAAAACCATGAAGATATCATGATCAAAATTGTTATTTATATACGTGCTTAAAATGGTTTGCCACGCTTTTTGAAGATTCAAGTGAAAACATAGATGGACGAATTATTTATGTACGTGGGTTGTTTAGGTGGCAACTAAAATTGGCTTCGAAACCCATTACATGATGTTAGTGTTATATAATACAAACACAAAAAATTATGGTCAAAGTTCGATTCAAAAAGTCAAATTAGACTTATAATTTAAGACAGAGAGTTCGATTCAAAAAGTCAAATTAGACTTATATTTTGAGACGGAGAGAGTAATACACTTGTCAAGTCAATCCAAAACTTTTCTTAAAACCTATCCAAACCACAACTATCATATCATTTACACTAAACCAATAATTTATACTACGTACCAATTTAAATTCGTACCATTTGTAGAATTAACAGTTCACAAACAATTGTTAAAGCTCATTAACAAATTTTAACGAAGAAAGTAGTATATTTGCTTAATCAATTCTTGCCTTCTTCTAGAGTGTTAAATCAATATTGAAATTTCAAAAAGAAACAATATGAATCAGGTTTTGGGACACTTAGAATCTATTGAAATGAGATGGAGGCCAATGAGGTGTAGTTGAAATTTTCATCACACTCTTTTACGCTAAGATATATAATGATTGCATTAAGTATATTAAGTTATTAACTACTGATATAATAAAAATAACCACTAAAAAGATTAAGAAACTCATATTCTTATACGCAAGTCAAATATCATGTAGTATTATGACATTTATTTTACATATTTTCAGCAAAGATGAAGAACCCAAAAATTCGAATATAATCATTTAGCCCATAATAATCCACATTTTCGGTATAACAGTCAAGACCCATTAATCGATTAAAACCATAAACAATCCAATTATAACAACTTAAGGTTTAAGCCCATGTATCACCCCATTAGTCAAAACCAACTAAAATACCCTAATTCCTAATATCACACACAGCCACCAGACACACACAAAACACAGATCTGCTTCTAATCTTGATACCACCTTATCACTCCATCAAAGTTAATCACTAACCACCTTATATCTCCAAAGACAAACGGATCAAACAAAAACCAAGCCATCCTTATATCTCCATTTCATCACACGAACAGTGATGAGTGCTCAAACACTCATCGTTTTTGATATATTTAAACTGCCAAAACGCACAAAAACAATCAAAAAGATATCAAAATACTTAAATTATCCCAGGGATTGTGTTTTATGTGTTTTAAAAGCAAAATGTGCAAAAACAAAGAAAAAACGTACAAAGTTTGCAGTATTGGCAGTTTCAGTCCCTCAAGTTTCAAAACTTGTCAACTTTAGTCCCTATGCATTTATTTATAAGGAAAAGTCAACCCAAGGTCTTAAAAGTCAAATAAAGTCAAAATATTATACTTGGGTTGCAAGTTTTCAAAAATTACATAATTAGTCCCTGAAAATCCAAATATGGCATAAATGGTCCTTGGGAAATTTTAAAGTTTGAAAAATGGAAAAATAATCTTGGAACTTTGGAATTATATCAAATTTGGTCCTTGGTGTACATTGGGAAAAGTTACAACTTCAGTCCTCAAGTTTGGCAAAATTACAAAAATGGTCCTTGTGAATTTAACTTATCCATTCGGACCCTTTTGTTTTTAACAAGCCAAATCCAAACCCAAACAAACACCCTAGCCCAGCTGATCTCCAAGCCCACCAGGCCCAAAGACCCTTAGCCCGCCCAAACCTATGAACCGTTTTAAATAACGTTGACCCGGTCAACTCTTCTTCCCCAACAACAAGCGCAAAACCAGGGCAAAAATACCTCCCCCCTCCTCACCTTTTCAACAACTTCACCCCCCACAATTAATATCCCTACCCACCAACTCCACCACCATAAATGCTCCCCCAATCCCCTCACCAACACCACTCAGTATTTCCTATAAAGAGTTTTGGGCGGGAAAAGCCAATCAATGGCTAGGATGCATTGAAGATCAAATTGATGGTTGGGATTTGGTCAGAGAGTCAAGGCAAGGCATGTGGTACCCTCAGTTTTCAAATTAGAGTCCATGTGGAAGGCTTAGCTCTAGTTTTTAGCTCGATATATAAGAAAAAGCTCATAGAAGCTAGAAGTGTGTAATTTTCTTAGTTTTATTGTAGTTTCAGTTTATTTTTAATGTAATGTTAACTCTTTTTATCAATGCAAGTTCAGTTTGAAGTTTAATTTTCATTTTCACTTTTCAAAGTCTCATCTCAAATTTCCAAGTTCTAATTAAGGGAAGTAATGTGTGTTTAAAGTACTCAGAAGCTCTTACAAGCTCAGAAACAAGATATTACAAGTATAATAAGCTTGTGTGAACACTTTCAACTCAGTTTTCAATAAAAACTAAAAAATAAGAAAAATAAAAATAAATAAAGAAATTGGTGATCACTTATTGAATAAGCATGGAGCACAGTGAATCAAGGAAGGCTGTGGGTTAGGTACCTCAGGGGAGGGCATAGGAGTGATTGGTTTGGTCCTTTGGTACTTACTCAGTAGCTTGGAAGGCTTTGTAAGCTAACAACTCTTTCATCTTTACTCATTAAGTAGCCTAGATTGTTTATTCAAGCTTATTGCAGATAAATATTAGTTTGTAAATTAGTTGTGACCATCTGTTTGTGTTTTATATTTGTTTAAATGGAAATTTATTCATTAACTGTTTTTTAAAAGGGTGTTTGGTTGTAGCTTGTTTGGTGTGTTATAGCTGTGTTACTGAGCATCTATTAGTTTCTATCAGTTGTTTGGATATATAAAAGCTCAGGGGAACAAGAAATTTGGTACACAAGTCTTCAAAAGTCAAAATTACAAAGTTTACACCACCACAGTCAACTGTGGTGGATTTTGAGTCCCAAATCTTGTCATTTCATCAGATAAGCTTGTTATTTAACATAATTCAACTCTAATTTAACTTACAAACATGTTTTCAGTAGGTTAGATTAAGCCAAAGTTCACTAAAGTCAAACCTTGCAATTTCTTTAAAAGTCAAATTGTGTAATCTAGGATTTTGAGCAAACTTTGGAGCTTTGTAATTTGTGTAATACAAGGATCTAAGGTCTGAAATTTTACCAACTTGAACCTTACCACTTTGTGGATTTTTGTGAATTTTTCCAGATTTTTAAGAATTTGTTTGCTGGGTCCCACAAGGGCACAAAGTGACCTGCAGGGCAACCTATCTGCCCTGCTCTCAGATACCTCAGCCATCCACCCAACTTTGGTGGTCTTTTGTGACTGACCCAGTGGGTCCCACACCTCCACTCTTGCACCTTTCAACCCCCCTCCTACCCAGGAACAAGGGTTGACCTTTTATTTGACCATTAGACCAGTGGGCCTTACCTTGTTTGACCCAAAATCTTTGTCCCTTAACTGCTCAGTCAACAAATAAGCAAAGTGCTTATTTGTTATTTTTGGCTTATTCAGGCCACTTATTGGCTTAACTCTTGCTTATTTGTGTTCATTAGACTCAGAGAAACCAAGTTGGACCATTGTGAACCCCACATTCCTCATTTGAGCTTAAAAATACTCCACAGTCAACAAAAGTCAACTGTGGGTATAATAAGCACTTCAAGTGCTTATTCTTTGGGTTAAAACAAAAGTGTCTTTTTTAAAATTAGTTGTTTTTAGTTTATTATCAGTTTAGAAAAAGAAAAAAACCAAAAAACCAATTTTAATTTTAGTGATAGCTTCTATTTAATAGGAGTTATCAATTTATTTTTCTTTTTAATTTATTTCTAAGTAATATATCACTTTTATATTTTTAGAAATTATATTTTAGGTTAAAATAATTTTATAAATTTTTCCAGATTTTTATTTTGTCTTTTAGTGGTTTTTCTAATTAATTCTAGTTTAATTTAGTTTTAATTAATATTAATCAATTAAATAGTATAATTAGTTTTTAAATAGTATAACCTAATTTTTATAATTTTTATAGCTTTTATTTTAGTTAAAACATTTTTATAAATTTTTCTAGAATTTTTACTGTTCATTTTCTATTTTTTATAATATAATTAGTTTAATTAGTAATTAATAAGTAATTAGAATAATAATTAATTAATTAGCTTAAAAATACTTAGAATTAACTTTTTATAATTTTTTAGGATTCCTGTAATGGTTAATTAGATTTATAAAAATTTTCTTAATTTTCTAAGTCTTTTTAGTATTTTTAATAATTCTAATCAATTTAATTAGTATTAAATAGATAATTAGTAATTAATTAATATTAAATAATTAAATAGTGTAAAAATAATTTTTATTTTTCTTAAAATTTTATTTAATTAATAGGATTGTAAAAATACAAATTTTACACTTTTAACCCTCCCAGTCCTCCAGTTGTACTTTTTGTTTTATTCGTACGATTACGTTTTTTAATTAAAACGTACGTTTTTAGGTTTAGCTCAAATCTTCGTACTCCAAATTCCCGTAACCATTCATATAGCTTTCCTAAGCTATATTTGTTAATAATTTCCACATAATTTTCACAACAAACCCTTTTCTGTGAATAACACCCGATTACGAACACGCTAAAGTTACATTTCACACCTCAACGGGATTTAACGACCCGGTGATACATTATATTACCCGGAGCATTGATCTAGGCTATTTGACTTAGTTGACCATTCTTTGGTTAATTTAAGTTAGGTGGTTTGGCATCAATCAATTTATGGCGCCGCTGCCGGGGAGGTGTGCGCGTTTCTGTAGCGTTTTTCAGGATTAGTGTTATCTCACCTCACTCACTGTACAAATACCATCACTTGTGAATATTTTCAAAATAAAAACATATAAAAAAGTCATTGACACTTTTCCTAAAGTGTTAAAACACCAAAAAAAGTAAAAAACAACAAAACCATATCGTAACGTTTTCTGATTCGGTTTTCTTTTAAGGTGATTCTTAAAGAGAAACGATTCTAGATTACGGGACGATAACAAAAATATTGTCCAAAAAGGTTTTGATCCCTAGTGCATGCGCACCCGTTCACAATCGAAACGAAATCGTCAACTGAAAAACGTAACTGAGTTACGTCCTATTGTTGAGGATCCAGTTCCGAAAATGGACGGAAACGACGATCCGCCCATCATAGATGATACAGCTCCCGATCTCCGAACGATGGAGGAGTTGTGTCAGCCCACAATGCTAGGGAGGGGAGGACCCATTGCCCCTCTTAATATTGCGGCCACTGATTTTGGACTTAAACATCATATGATACAACAAGTCCATAATTCATGCCAATTCCATGGTTTACCGGGTGACGATGCAAACAAGCATCTTGACAAATTTCTTGCCGTCACCCAATGCATGAAGCAGACTGGTGTCTCCGATGATGCCCTTCGTCTCACTCTCTTCCCCTATTCTCTGACTCATCACGCTACTGCGTGGTTTGATCGACTTCCTAAGAACTCGATTCATTCTTTTGAGGAGATGGTGGCTAAATTCCTAGCCAAATACTTTCCACCATCCATGGTTACTAAGTTGCGAAATGATATCAGTAACTTCCGTCAGCTTCCCGACGAATCTTTATTCGAAGCTTGGGAACGCTATAAGCTTTCAATTGATCGGTGTCCAAACCATAATATGTTGCTTGTCACCCAGATAGATACTTTCTACAATGGGTTGACCTTGAGACACCGTGATATTCTTAATGCTGCTGCTGGTGGGACCTTTATGAAAAGGCGTCCCGAAGAGTGCTTTGATCTCATTGAGAACATGACTGCCCACCATAATTTCTGGGATTCCACAGCCGAGAGGGAAGAGTCATGTAAGACTGCCACTTCAGCATCCTCATCCTCTGATATAGCAATTCTCGCTAAAAGGATGGATGATATCTCTTTGGCTGTGTTAAGAATGAACCAAACTATGCAAAATCAACAAATTCAAAATCAACAAGTCAAAGCTGTCAATCAAAGTTGCGAAACTTGTGGAGGTCCACATCCCTACTTCGAGTGTCCAACCACTAGTGGTTACACTCAAGAGAACGTACATGCTATTCATGGTTCCTATAACTCGGGAGGTAATGGCTACCAACCACAAGGGGACCGCAATCTTCTAAGCTATCGTTCTAACAATTTCCTTGGACCACCCGGTTTCAATCAAAACAATATTGTCCAAAACAACCGTAACCAGAACCAAAATCAGAATCGAACAAACCAAGGTTACCAAAATTCGGGAAATGTCAATCAAAACCAAAACCAGGGTTTCCATCAAAATCAAAACCAAGGTTTCCAACATCAAGGAAACTATAATCGAAACCAAGGTCAAAACAACTTTCAGGGGAACAACTCTCATGGATATGGCAACCAAAATCAGGGAAATTACCAAAACCACGGTTCCCATCAAAATAACCGGGGTCAGAATTTTCCCAACCAAAATCAAGCCATTACTCCAGCCACTCAGCACTTCCCAAATCCAGCTCCTCCTAACCCCACTCGAGCAATTGTTCCAACTGGCCCATCTAATGATGAGTTGTTGAAACAATTCATGAAATCTCAGGAGGAGATGAACAAAGTGATAATGACTCAGATCGCTGACATTAAAAAGTCTTTAAATGATCAACCCTCGGGCTCAGGAAAACTTCCGAGCAATACGATCGCTAACCCGAGGGGCGATGTTAAGGCGATCACTACCCGAAGCAGTGTTGCATATGATGGACCCACGGCCCCGACTACCTCTTATTCTCTTCCTCCCATTCCTCCTCCTCTTTATTCTGAGGAAGAGGAAATTGAGCCTGAGGCAACCACGGACAAGGTGCAATTTACTAGCCCACGAAGTACCGCACACGTCCACCCTCAGGATATACCAGAAACTGTCCCAAAGCCAGGAGTTGTCTTTGAACCACCCAAAACTCCTGAAGAGAACCCTAAATCCAAACATTCACTACCATATCCATCTAGGTTACAAGACCAAAAGCTCCGCGAAAAAGCAAATCATCAAATGGAAAAGTTTTTTCAAATTTTCCGAGAAATTCATTTTGATATCAGCTTCGCGGATGCTCTCTTGTTGATGCCTAAATTTTCATCAACAATCAAAAATCTGTTGAACAACAAAGAGAAACTATTTGAAGTGGCACGAACTCCACTCAATGAGAACTGCTCTGCGGTTCTTTTGAAACAGCTTCCCGAGAAGCTAGGAGATCCGGGAAAATTTCTCATTCCATGTGTTTTTCCCGGAATGGTTGAGTGCTTCGCCCTGGCCGATCTAGGTGCAAGCATCAACTTGATGCCTTATTCGATATGGAAAAAGCTCTCTCTTCCAGAACTCACCGCCACCTGCATGACTCTTGAGCTGGCAGACCGCTCAACATCTCGTCCCCTCGGCATTGCCGAGGATGTATTTGTGAAAGTGGGAAATTTCCACTTTCCTGCGGATTTTGTGATTGTTGACTTCGACGCTGACCCACGAGTTCCTCTCATTCTGGGAGGAGGATTCTTAAGAACGGGTCGTGCGTTAATCGATGTGCACGAAGAGGAAATAACTCTTCGTGTTGGTAATGAAGCAGTAACATTTAACCTCAATCAAACCTCGAGGTACTCCTCTGATTATGACGCCGAATCGGTTAACCGAATTGATGTCATTGATGTCGCGTCTGAGGAGTATTCTCAAGAACTTCTGGGTTACCTTCCGAGTGGCAGTCCCACTCCATCTTCTGAGCCTATCATATCCGACTCTTCCCCTTCTCTCACTCCTTTTGAGGGAAGTGACTTCCTTTGGGAAGATGTCGAAGCTTTTCTCGCCCAAGACAGTTCAATTTCAGGAAAATTTGATGAGGACTATCTTGATCCTGAGGGGGATATTCTTTTGCTAGAAAAATTATTAAACGAAGATCCATCTCCCCCTCTTCCTCCAAAAATACTTCATAAAGAGGAAGTCAAAAATGTTGAAATAACTGATGACTTACCTAAGGTTGAGCTTAAGGACTTGCCGCCTCATCTTGAGTATGCATTTCTGGAGGGTGATGATAAATTACCCGTCATTATTGCTAAAAACTTAAGTGTTGAGGAAAAGGCTGCTCTCATTAAGGTTTTGAAGTCTCATAAACAAGCAATTGCTTGGCGTCTCTCCGACATCAAGGGCATCGACCCTGAGTTTTGTACTCATAAGATATTAATGGAGGATGACTTCAAACCTGCGGTCCAACATCAAAGAAGGGTGAATCCAAAAATTCACGAGGTTATCAAACAAGAGGTTTTAAAACTTCTTGATGCCGGATTGATTTACCCTATATCGGACAGTCCTTGGGTCAGCCCAGTTCACTGTGTTCCAAAAAAGGGTGGCATTACTGTTGTCACAAACGAGGAAAATGAGTTAATTCCAACTCGTTTGGTTACGGGTTGGCGCGTCTGCATTGATTATCGTAAATTGAATGACGCCACCCGTAAGGATCATTTTCCTCTGCCCTTTATGGATCAGATGCTCGAGAGATTAGCGGGGAATGAGTACTATTGCTTCCTCGATGGTTTCTCGGGTTACTTTCAGATTCCCATTGACCCGCAAGACCAAGAAAAGACCACTTTCACGTGCCCCTATGGAACCTTCGCATATAAACGTATGCCATTTGGCTTATGTAATGCTCCGGGCACGTTTCAAAGATGTATGATGGCCATTTTTTCCGACATGATCGGGAAAAGTATGGAGGTCTTTATGGACGATTTCTCGGTCGTTGGGGATTCATTTAAATCATGTCTCTCCCATTTAGACAGCATGCTAAAACGTTGTGAAGACACAAAGTTATGTCTAAATTGGGAGAAGAGTCACTTTATGGTCAAAGAGGGCATTGTCCTCGGCCATAAAATTTCAAAAAACGGGATTGAGGTTGACCGTGCCAAAGTGGACGTCATTGCAAAATTGCCTCATCCCACGACTGTGAAAGGTGTTAGGAGCTTTTTGGGTCACGCCGGTTTTTACCGTAGGTTTATTCAAGATTTTTCTAAAATCGCCCGGCCTATGACCCATCTCCTCGAAAAGGATGCTCCTTTTATCTTCTCCCCTGAGTGCATCGAATCCTTTGAAACATTAAAGAAAAGGCTTACCGAGGCACCGATTCTTGTTGCCCCCGATTGGGACTTGCCCTTCGAGCTTATGTGTGATGCTAGTAATTATGCTATTGGGGCAGTCTTGGGGCAACGCAAAACAAAACATTTTCAGCCTATACACTATGCCAGCAAGACTATGACCGAGGCTCAAAGTCATTACACCACCACTGAAAAAGAATTATTAGCTGTGGTGTATGCTTTTGAAAAATTCCGGCCATACTTGATTCTGACTAAAAGCATAGTGTATACGGATCATTCGGCTTTGAAGTATCTATTTGCAAAACAAGATGCAAAGCCGAGACTCCTCCGATGGGTTCTCCTTCTTCAGGAATTTGATATCATAATTCGTGATAAAAAAGGAGCTGAGAACCTAGCTGCTGATCATCTCTCCCGTCTTGAAAACCCTCACCAAAATGCTTTCGAGAAAAAGGAAAAAAATGAAACATTTCCTCTCGAAACCCTCAATGTGGTTTCATTTCGTGGAGACTCGATTACCCCATGGTTTGCCGACTTTGCAAACTATCTTGCGGGTAACTTCATTGTGAAAGGGATGTCGTCCCAACAAAAAAATAAATTTTTCAAAGACGTAAAACATTACTTTTGGGACGACCCCTACTTGTTCAAGATATGCGCGGATCAAGTCATCCGGCGGTGTGTGTATGGTCAGGAAGCCAATGAAATTTTAAAGGCTTGCCATGCTGGTCCCACGGGGGGCCACCACAATCCCAACTACACCGCGAAAAAGGTATTTGATTCCGGATTTTATTGGCCCTCGATCTACAAGGATGCCCAGGAATTGGTCAAGTCCTGTGACGCTTGTCAGCGTTACGGAAATATTTCACAAAAGAATGAAATGCCTCAGAATGCAATTCAAGTTTGTGAAATCTTTGATATCTGGGGCATCGACTTTATGGGGCCATTTCCATCCTCTCACGGCAATAAATACATACTCGTGGCAGTTGACTACTTGTCAAAATGGGTTGAAGCGAAAGCTTTACCTACAAATGATGCCCGAGTAGTTGTGAAATTTTTAAAAGCTCTTTTTGCCCGATTCGGAACTCCACGTGCTATTATTAGTGATCGTGGTACGCACTTCTGTAATGACAAGTTTGACAAAGTCATGCAAAAGTACGGTGTGACTCACCGTCTTTCTACCGCGTACCACCCTCAAACGAGTGGACAAGTCGAAGTGTCCAATCGGGGCATTAAAAGAATCTTGGAAAGAACTGTAGGTGAGAATCGTGCATCGTGGTCGGACAAATTAGATGATGCACTTTGGGCTTTCCGTACGGCTTACAAAACACCCATTGGGTGTACGCCTTATAAACTTGTGTACGGGAAAGCGTGCCATCTTCCGATCGAGCTTGAGCATAAAGCCTATTGGGCCCTCAAGCATGCCAATTTCGACCTCAGAACGGCGGGGTGATCACAGAAAAGTTCAACTCAATGAATTAAACGAACTTCGTGATCAAGCTTATGAGAACTCTTTGATCTATAAAGAAAAAACAAAGAAGATTCATGACTCAAAAATCAAAAACCGCGTTTTCAACGTTGGTGATCGAGTCCTTCTTTTTAATTCTAGACTCAAGATCTTCTCGGGAAAGCTCAAAACCCGATGGACTGGTCCATTCACTATCGCAAAAGTTTATCCTTATGGTACCGTCGAATTATCTCAAAGTGACGGTCCTAACTTCAAAGTGAATGGACATCGGTTAAAGCACTACTTTGGAGAGGACGTACCATCCATGGTCGTCCCGGATCTCCAAACTTTCCCCAAGGACAATTGAATTCGGGGATAGAGTCAAGCTAGCGACTCAATGACCAAAAACTAGCAACAATACGGGTTTTCACCCGTATCTCTGATTCTTTCTATTTTCTACCACCGAGTGTGGGGGAATGGCCAACCCCCCGCTGTTTGAAAAAAAATGTATATATGTATATAAGTCTCAAAAAAAAAAAAAAAAAAAAAAAAAAAAAAAAAAAAAAAAAAGTTGTATATATATAGAAATAAAGTGAAATTGGTATTTCCGCAGTTAGATTCGAATCTTGGCTTTTTACGTTCATAGCTTCGGCATAATAGCCGGGACTTTGAATATTGAGGACAATATTCATTTCTAAGTGTGGGGGGGGGGGGGGGGGGGGGGGGAAATTCTAACGAATTTTAACAAATATCTTTCAAGTACCCCCGTTTTTGGCCAAAATTTTCAAAAATTTTTCACTTTATTTCAAAATTTTTGTGGTAATCAGTCCGCCTTGTCTAAGCGACAAAAGGGATTGGCTAGTCCAGGAGCAAACGGCTCTTGGTAAAGACAACTCAAATCCGTTGACGGCTGGCAATTTGCCCAAAATTGTATGGTTCATCAACTCCCCGAAAACAAATGAGTTGGCTAGCCCGCAAGATTATGGCTTGTGGTAAAGGCCGTGGAAAAATCCATAATTGGTAATCAGCTCACCAAGATGTTGACTAGGTCCATCAAGAGTTGGCTAGTCCAGGAGCAAACGGCTCTTGGTAAAGACTTAACAAATCCGTTGGAAGCTGGTGGTTTGCTCAAAATCACACGGTTATCAGGTGTGCCACAGTTCTTACACCTGGCTACTCCAGAAGTGATGGCTTTTGGTAAAGAGTTTAAAATCCATCAAGTTTTCTAAAAAGATTGCTAGGGACTAGCAATAGTTCAGTGTGGGGGATTGATGAGTGCTCAAACACTCATCGTTTTTGATATATTTAAACTGCCAAAACGCACAAAAATAATCAAAAAGATATCAAAATACTTAAATTATCCCAGGGATTGTGTTTTATGTGTTTTAAAAGCAAAATGTGCAAAAACAAAGAAAAAACGTACAAAGTTTGCAGTATTGGCAGTTTCAGTCCCCCAAGTTTCAAAACTTGTCAACTTTAGTCCCTATGCATTTATTTATAAGGAAAAGTCAACCCAAGGTCTTAAAAGTCAAATAAAGTCAAAATATTATACTTGGGTTGCAAGTTTTCAAAAATTACATAATTAGTCCCTGAAAATCCAAATATGGCATAAATGGTCCCTGGGAAATTTTAAAGTTTGAAAAATGGAAAAATAATCTTGGAACTTTGGAATTATATCAAATTTGGTCCTTGGTGTACATTGGGAAAAGTTACAACTTCAGTCCTCAAGTTTGGCAAAATTACAAAAATGGTCCTTGTGAATTTAACTTATCCATTCGGACCCTTTTGTTTTTAACAAGCCAAATCCAAACCCAAACAAACACCCTAGCCCAGCTGATCTCCAAGCCCACCAGGCCCAAAGACCCTTAGCCCGCCCAAACCTATGAACCGTTTTAAATAACGTTGACCCGGTCAACTCTTCTTCCCCAACAACAAGCGCAAAACCAGGGCAAAAATACCTCCCCCCTCCTCACCTTTTCAACCACTTCACCCCCCACAATTAATATCCCTACCCACCAACTCCACCACCATAAATGCTCCCCCAATCCCCTCACCAACACCACTCAGTATTTCCTATAAAGAGTTTTGGGCGGGAAAAGCCAATCAATGGCTAGGATGCATTGAAGATCAAATTGATGGTTGGGATTTGGTCAGAGAGTCAAGGCAAGGCATGTGGTACCCTCAGTTTTCAAATTAGAGCCCATGTGGAAGGCTTAGCTCTAGTTTTTAGCTCGATATATAAGAAAAAGCTCATAGAAGCTAGAAGTGTGTAATTTTCTTAGTTTTATTGTAGTTTCAGTTTATTTTTAATGTAATGTAACTCTTTTTATCAATGCAAGTTCAGTTTGAAGTTTAATTTTCATTTTCACTTTTCAAAGTCTCATCTCAAATTTCCAAGTTCTAATTAAGGGAAGTAATGTGTGTTTAAAGTACTCAGAAGCTCTTACAAGCTCAGAAACAAGATATTACAAGTATAATAAGCTTGTGTGAACACTTTCAACTCAGTTTTCAATAAAAACTAAAAAATAAGAAAAATAAAAATAAATAAAGAAATTGGTGATCACTTATTGAATAAGCATGGAGCACAGTGAATCAAGGAAGGCTGTGGGTTAGGTACCTCAGGGGAGGGCATAGGAGTGATTGGTTTGGTCCTTTGGTACTTACTCAGTAGCTTGGAAGGCTTTGTAAGCTAACAACTCTTTCATCTTTACTCATTAAGTAGCCTAGATTGTTTATTCAAGCTTATTGCAGATAAATATTAGTTTGTAAATTAGTTGTGACCATCTGTTTGTGTTTTATATTTGTTTAAATGGAAATTTATTCATTAACTGTTTTTTAAAAGGGTGTTTGGTTGTAGCTTGTTTGGTGTGTTATAGCTGTGTTACTGAGCATCTATTAGTTTCTATCAGTTGTTTGGATATATAAAAGCTCAGGGGAAAAAGAAATTTGGTACACAAGTCTTCAAAAGTCAAAATTACAAAGTTTACACCACCACAGTCAACTGTGGTGGATTTTGAGTCCCAAATCTTGTCATTTCATCAGATAAGCTTGTTATTTAACATAATTCAACTCTAATTTAACTTACAAACATGTTTTCAGTAGGTTAGATTAAGCCAAAGTTCACTAAAGTCAAACCTTGCAATTTCTTTAAAAGTCAAATTGTGTAATCTAGGATTTTGAGCAAACTTTGGAGCTTTGTAATTTGTGTAATACAAGGATCTAAGGTCTGAAATTTTACCAACTTGAACCTTACCACTTTGTGGATTTTTGTGAATTTTTCCAGATTTTTAAGAATTTGTTTGTTGGGTCCCACAAGGGCACAAAGTGACCTGCAGGGCAACCTATCTGCCCTGCTCTCAGATACCTCAGCCATCCACCCAACTTTGGTGGTCTTTTGTGACTGACCCAGTGGGTCCCACACCTCCACTCTTGCACCTTTCAACCCCCCTCCTACCCAGGAACAAGGGTTGACCTTTTATTTGACCATTAGACCAGTGGGCCTTACCTTGTTTGACCCAAAATCTTTGTCCCTTAACTGCTCAGTCAACAAATAAGCAAAGTGCTTATTTGTTATTTTTGGCTTATTCAGGCCACTTATTGACTTAACTCTTGCTTATTTGTGTTCATTAGACTCAGAGAAACCAAGTTGGACCATTGTGAACCCCACATTCCTCATTTGAGCTTAAAAATACTCCACAGTCAACAAAAGTCAACTGTGGGTATAATAAGCACTTCAAGTGCTTATTCTTTGGGTTAAAACAAAAGTGTCTTTTTTAAAATTAGTTGTTTTTAGTTTATTATCAGTTTAGAAAAAAAAAAACCAAAAAACCAATTTTAATTTTAGTGATAGCTTCTATTTAATAGGAGTTATCAATTTATTTTTCTTTTTAATTTATTTCTAAGTAATATATCACTTTTATATTTTTAGAAATTATATTTTAGGTTAAAATAATTTTATAAATTTTTCCAGATTTTTATTTTGTCTTTTAGTGGTTTTTCTAATTAATTCTAGTTTAATTTAGTTTTAATTAATATTAATCAATTAAATAGTATAATTAGTTTTTAAATAGTATAACCTAATTTTTATAATTTTTATAGCTTTTATTTTAGTTAAAACATTTTTATAAATTTTTCTAGAATTTTTACTGTTCATTTTCTATTTTTTTATAATATAATTAGTTTAATTAGTAATTAATAAGTAATTAGAATAATAATTAATTAATTAGCTTAAAAATACTTAGAATTAACTTTTTATAATTTTTTAGGATTCCTGTAATGGTTAATTAGATTTATAAAATTTTTCTTAATTTTCTAAGTCTTTTTAGTATTTTTAATAATTCTAATCAATTTAATTAGTATTAAATAGATAATTAGTAATTAATTAATATTAAATAATTAAATAGTGTAAAAATAATTTTTATTTTTCTTAAAATTTTCTTTAATTAATAGGATTGTAAAAATACAAATTTTACACTTTTAACCCTCCCAGTCCTCCAGTTGTACTTTTTGTTTTATTCGTACGATTACGTTTTTTAATTAAAACGTACGTTTTTAGGTTTAGCTCAAATCTTCGTACTCCAAATTCCCGTAACCATTCATATAGCTTTCCTAAGCTATATTTGTTAATAATTTCCACATAATTTTCACAACAAACCCTTTTCTATGAATAACACCCGATTACGAACACGCTAAAGTTACATTTCACACCTCAACGGGATTTAACGACCCGGTGATACATTATATTACCCGGAGCATTGATCTAGGCTATTTGACTTAGTTGACCATTCTTTGGTTAATTTAAGTTAGGTGGTTTGGCATCAATCAAACAGCGTCAATAATCCATCCTTATCACTTCATAGAACTCACGAAATAATTCATCTTTCCTTCCAACTCCGTTCTAACACAGACGCAACAACAAAGATTATAGTCACCAAATTGTCAAAACTTATTCAAGTTAAACTCGAATCTCCAAACCAAACCGTACCCCATCCTTAGTTATATCTACCCATGAACCAAAACATAAACCAAAGCGAAACAAACAAAACTGGCCGAATTCATTGGATTCAAGATCCTTTATAGGGTCTCGGGTAAGGTTTATGTTCATTTTCTTTTTTTTAGATCGGTGATGATGAGTTTAACTAAAAATATCTTTAAAAGATTAGAAAGAAAGTTGAACCGATTCTGAGATCTTGTATGATTTTTTTTTTTTAATTATTATGTTTGAAACTGATGTTGTTAAGAGATGAGGTGGATGGGATTTAGGTTAGAAAAAGGAGTTAATTGTAGGTGGAAAGTGTGGATGGCTCACATAACCCAAAAGCCCTATTTATACAACTCCACCAAGGTGAAAGATATATAGCCTCATTCAATGATGAGAAGATGGAAGGGAAGCAGTTTCTATATTCTTGAATGAGGCTTCACAATGCTTACCATCGTTTTTTTTATTTTTATTTTTATTTATTTTTTGAGTGTTTTAAACGCAGGCCACATAAATGAGGCAACATCGTTTTTTTTTTTTTTTTTTTTTTTTTTTTTTTTTTTTTTTTTTTTTTTTTTTTTTTTTAATGTATGATTTGTAAATTTATGTAACTTTAAAAGCTCTTAAAATTTTAAATACAGGTATTGATCATCTCACGGAAGTGCAACAATGTGTTGGAAAATTGAAGGGTCTGATTAGTGGCACCAACTTTTAATGCGTATTGAAAATTCGAGCAATGCAAACTTTGTATAATAGTATTTCATTAATTCATTATGTAAATGCATATTAATGCTTACAATAACTAAGGCTTAATATCTCTTAAAAGCTCATACTAAACTCCAAGTGTACAATTACCATGAGCTTAAACCACTTTGTTCCATTAGCTTAAACCACTTAATTGAGTTTCTTAGTTTGTGGCATTAATGCTCACATTCAATATGGGAACTCAAATTTTTTTAATATATATATAGATAGATATATACTTTTCACTTAGCACTTTACAAGTTTGCATCATTTGACTTTAATAAATCCGTCCTAATTTGTGGTTGATTTTTTTTGAAAACTTCAAAAGTTGTCTTGATTGGTTCAGGATGGCACATTTACGATTAAATCATATTTTTCAAAGTTTGTAACTCGGTCTAACAATTTGCAATTCTATCGATTTTTTTAATAAAAAGTATACAAATTCAAAATAACTATTTGAAGGTAATTTAATAACGGGATAATTCCTATTAGACCCCGATTGCCTAATTGATTTGCTTTTTTGCCTCAGAATTTGGAGTTTCTATATCTAGCCCAGGCAACTTGGCAACTCGACCTATATGACGCCAAGTGTCCGACATGAGGGCCGCCAGTTGCCCAAAAGTACACAAGTTGCCCAAAAAGTATACAAGTTACCCTACCTTGTAATCCGAAAAGTGACACTTGTCACTTGTAGATTTCAGTTGTCCAAAAACTACAAATTGCCCTGTTTTAAATACAGAAACTCCGAATTCCGGGCAAAAAAGCAAATCAATTGGTCAATCATGGCATATTAGGAATTATCTCTTTAATAAAAGCATTTGTAGTATGTTCAGGTTCTTTGTAAGGTTTGACGAGGTCTTTAGTAGAACTCCTGGTCATGCACTTCCTGAAATCATGTTAAAACCATCAGTAGGACATGTTTTTAAGAATGTAAAAACAGAAAACTAACAACGAAAATGGAATACGAAAAATGAAAGTTGTTGATATCTGCAGACGATACACTATATTCAGAAAACTGGGTACGCCGTATGTTATTTTTGTAAAAAATTCATACTTTTATTTTGAAAAATTAATACGCCGTATTGACGAATATCAATGCGCCGTACGCATTAGTTTCAAGCTTGCTTATATATGTAAAAAAAATAAGTACGTCATACAAGAAAACGCTTATTCGTCGTACGCTCGTTAAATTTCAGAGTACAAGCTGTTTAGAAAATAATGCACCATGTTAGAACACGAAAAGTGTAACTCATTAGTTAGGGACTTCTATTTATACTTTATCTTAGTATAGGGTATGTTGTGTAACTATAGTTGTATGCGACACAAGTTTACCATCACGAAACTTGTATATCCGCGATGGAGGCTTCGCTAGACGTTGGGTATAAATACCCCCTACCTCATGAGTTATGTGGTGTGTTTTCTATTCTCTAGTAATGCGAGACTTTTGATATATCTCTCTCTCTTCTCTCTAAAGTGCTCACACCCACTTTACATATTTAGATTAGTTGTAGACGTGATATTATTGGAACAACATGGTATCAAGAGCCAAATATGAATCGTTGTTTCTTGTTGTGTTTGTTTTAGTGTTGTTAAATCTTCTCCTGTATTTAGAAGCTTTGTTTTTCTTGGTGTTCTTCACTTTCTCTCTATAAAATAGCTTATGCTTCATTCGTAGTGATTTGACTCATTCATGTGGTTAATCTTATTATATGTATGTTAGGATAACTTATTTCTGAAAAAGAAAGAGTTTTTCAACATTTTATTCATAGTTTCTAGGTATTTAGTGATGATCTAGGTTGATTTTTTTAGTTTTAAGGTTTTTGAAGTAGTGTACTTTTTGTTCGTAAAAGTATGGGTTAAGCTTTGTTCGCATCGCAAAGGGTTTAGGCCGCGATACAAGGGTTGTGGTCTCCGCGATAGTTGTTTGTGATAAGAGTTTGTGTGATACGAAAGAATTGGCTGCGATACTTTCTCTGCGAAATTTTTTGTTACCCACTAGTTACGAAAGAAAACTCTGCTCGGATCGCATAATACTTCTGCGATAGGTCTTGTATATGTGTGATACTTTTAAGACTACGCGACATTGGATTTTACGAGACTTACTGTTAGCCACCTTTTACAAAAGAAAACTCTGCCTAATTTTCACCAGAAGCTGCGATAGTTACTGTTCATGAGACTCTATTGCAATACTTTGACCTAAAGACTTTTATAATTTAACAAATCCCTCAAAAAGATTTAAAATTTGTAAAAGACTTTGATCATACTCTTTGTACTAGATCAATTCTCCAAACATTCAACCATCACAACTCAAACAAACTAAAACACCTCATTAAAACAAAACAACATCTCATATCAAAGATCCATTATCACTATGTCTACTACTCAAGATGCATTGGCCGCAGGGAGTGAAGCTAGACCACCCATGTTATATCGAGGAAACTATGTTCAATTGTCTTCAAGGTTCATGAACGTTATTATGGGTTACAAAGAACGTAAGTTGTTGATTAACTCCATCAAGAATGGATCGTATGTTATGAAGGAAATTCTTGATACTGCTAATGAGGGTAAGACATGACTGCAAACTGAAGATGACTTAAGTCCAACTGAACTTGCTCAATTTTAAGCTGACATCCGTGCCAAAAACTTAATTCTGTATGGACTAAGAAATGACATTTACAATGCCATTGATAGCAATCTTACTGCACATGATCTCTGGAAAGCCTTGGAGAGACTTATGCAAGGTGAAGACGTTGGTACTCAGACCCAACAAACTCTAGCTTTATGGAATTACCAATCCTTCAAGCAACTTCCAGAAGAAAGTCTTGAAGATGCTTACATTCGATTCAACAAACTTATCAATGAAATGAACCGTCATAACCTTAAATGATCAAACATTGAACACAATACCATGTTTCTCACAAACCTTCAACCTGAATGGAGACGTTTCACTATTGCTATCAGACAAAACCAAGACTTAACTGCCAAAGATATCAACAACCTGTTTGACTTGCTGAAGCATAATCAGGTTGAAGTCAATGACATTCTTGATCAAAAACGAAAAGAAAAGGAGAAGGAAAAGGAAAAGGAAAAGGAACAGTCAACTCAACTCACCACACACTGTTGATCCTCTTGCTCTAGTATCAAATTATCATAAAAACCAATCCTCCTTCAGCTCCAACAATGAATCTCACTTCACTCCAGTGGAAGAAGCAATTGAGTCCAATCAAGATCCTGCCAATGTTGAACTCAATAAGATTGTTCAAAACCTTGCACTTCTTGGAAAACAAATCCAAAGGTCCTTCTACAAACGTCCAACAAACAACAATCTCAGAACCACCTCTGCATCAACTGCTTTGAACAAACGACAAGATATTCCACCAAGAGGAGAAGTTGTGCGTCAAGGTGTTCAGAGAAATGACAAAGTTGAAGCTGGTCAAGAGTTACAGGAACCAAAGTGCTTTGGCTGTGGCCAACAAGGTCATTTTGCTAAGAATTGTCCAAATGGTAAAGTTCATGACAGAACTTACAACAGACAAAAGATGTTGTTGGCTGACATGGAAGAAAAGGGTAAAATTCTCAATGCTGAAGAAAATGATTTCATGATGGATACTGATGATGAAGGAGAATTGCTGGAAACAAACATGGTGTTCATGGCCTCATTAGAAAAGGTGGATGTTTTTGAAGCTCATGATGGTGATTCAACTCCTAGCTATGACACAGATGCTGAAGATGACGACACTCTTGGAAACAAGGTACACATCTTTGATGACTGTGATAATGGTGATCTTGATGAATTTATACATGGTCACATTAGTACCACTAGCATGACAACTCAAGTTAACACAAGTAGTGCAACATCTACAAGTGCTACACCTACGTTATCTGCTAATAGTACCAATAGTAATCATGTATCAACAAGTCAAGATCATGTTGATATGCTTCAAAACTATTCCAGTATTCAAACACAGATAACAAACTATGCTAACTTGATAAAACTTGAACAAGATAAAAGTGCTTCCTTAGAAAAGAAAATCAAGGACATGTTGTACGAAGAGAAGTCTAAACGGCCTTTAGTGCTAAAACGACAAATTCAAGATTTACAAGATGAGATTTTTTTTTTCTCTTAAGAGAAATATCACAAGTTTTGAAAATGGCAAAATGAATCTTGAAAATGAAGTTTCTAAACTCAAAGATGAGAAAGCTAATTGTATCCAACGATTAACTAAAGCTTAATTGAAAATTCGCACTACCGGTCAGAGGCCTCAGACTATGCATATATATCTTCCCAAATCTGATCCTATTTTGGATTTAAGACCGGGACTTGGTTTCTCTAATCCTTCTTATCTTGAAATGGTCAAACGTAAAGCACCAAGTTTGTATAATTCTGAATACATGAGACGTGACACATTCAAAGATTACATGTTTTTTCCAAATGACATCTCTAATGAGGAAAACCAAAAACGTTTAATGGTCAAACAAAAGAAAACCAATTTCTCTTATTTTAGTGCTGATTATGGGGTGATTAATAAAGAAAATTCCCTTGAACGAAAACCAGCAAACGCTATGAAACATGTGGATGTACCTACGGTTAATCCATATTTATCTAGCAATTATGAGAATTTAGCAAGGAAAACCTTTTGTCATCTCAGGAATCAAATAAGTTCATCGTTAAGAACTATTCGTGAGAAGCAAGAATTCACAACTGATGAACTTGTGAGATCTAATTCCTACGAAATAGATGTCTCAAGGGAAGTTAATAAATAGATAAAATTATTTATCGAGCCTCCCGTGCAAAGTATTGAAGATAAACTTAAAGTCTTTGAAGAGACATTGATGACTGAAATGCAAAATGATTTAAAATACGTAACATCTCTCGAAGATTAATACGATCTTATTTGCTTAAACTCAAACATTCAAAAGGAATATTTTTAAAATCAATTCGAGTCAATCAAACCAGCATTCGCACTAAATGAGGATAAAATTGTGACTTTAGAAAATCAACAAACGTCACTTGAGATGGAAAACCTTGCTTTAAAAGAGAGTCTAAAACAGTGCTTGCAAAAGAATGTTGAGTTGAACGAGGAATTGTCTTGTCAAAATGAAACATTTGAAAACTCATTTTCCAAAATTGAAAAACAGTCTTTGATATTCGAATCAAATTGGCAACGAAAGATTGAAGAAAACAAGTATGACAAGCTTTCCTACGAAAATTCTTTGAAACTATTCTTAAAAGAGAATGAGGAACTCAAATCTAAAGTGCTTGATTTGACAAAAACCAAGAATAATGAGTTTGTTTCAAAACGCCAGTTGGAAAATGCAAATTTTTCATATTTTTCAAATCAACCAACATTTTTGGCATCTTTAAAGCAACAAACTCATGTTCTTGAGCCAAAACAAAAAGAGGTTTTAACTAATCGTAAAGTAATCGCTCCTGGTATGTGCAATGTTGCTTCTACTTCTAAGCGTGAACCTTATGGCACAAATGATATGCTCTATAAAAAAGAATTAGAAAAAGCTAGGATGCAAGCATTACTTAGCAAGGATACACCTCCAGATGCACCAATGTGTTCTTTGACTCCTCCCCCAGTAGAATAGAATCCCAAAGAATCAAGGAAACACACGTCTAAAAACCGTAAGAAACATAAATTAGTTCAACATGATCAATCTTCAAAATCTTCTAACAAAGACTTACTTGCTGATCCAGGTTTAGAAACTACTTGTAGCAGGGAGAGACCACTTAAGAATAACGCTTGGAAGACTAAAGCCTCTCAACCTCAAGTTGTAGACAAACCTAGATATTTTAATGCTTTCAATAAAAAATGCTTTAAGCAAATGGATGAATGTAATAACATTAAAATGCATGGATCTGTTGCTTCTAATAGCATGAATGCTTGTTCTAATTCTGTTACACTTAATTCGATTTCTGATAAAAGTGTGCATCCTCATATGAATTGTGTGAACATGAATGCTAAGACCACTAGAACTAATACATTGAAGCCAAGAAACACTAAGCATAAAAAACAAAAGCCAATGCTTCCTAAGGGCAAGAATCTAGATCACTATGACTCAAACCCTAGATCATGCTTTAAGTGGGTTCCTACTGGAAGAGTGTTTAAATACATAGGGTATAGATGGCAACTAGTTAAGAAGCAAGAATCACCTACCATATCTCTTGCCTCTGAATTTAATCCTTTAGGTGTGCATTCTTTACTGTCTAACTACGTGGAACCACTTTATCAGCGGATTCCCAATTTTTTGTGTCTTGATTTGATGTGCAGCTTGTCCAAGTGTGCCTCTGGTACCTCGACTTGGGGTGCACCCGGCATATGACCGGGAATAGGGCACTGCTCAAGAACTCCGTGGCCAAATTCTTGGGTATAGTGCATTTTGGGAATGATCACATAGATAAAATCACCGGTTATGGGGATCTCATTCATGATAAGGTCACAATTTAACGTGTCTACTTTGTCGAAGGACTAGGTCGCAACTTGTTCAGTATTGGTCAATTCTGTGATAGTGGTTTAAAGGTGGCGTTTTGGAAACATACATGTATTGTTCGTACCCTTGAAAGCGTTAATATTCTCAAAGGCTCCCGGGATTCAAATTTATACCAAATTGCACTTAAGGAATTAACATCACCAAAACCAATTTGTTTGCTTGCCAAAGCAACATCATCACAAGTCTGGCTATGGCATCCTCAATTCTCTCACCTGAACTTCAGAACGATCAATGACCTTGCTCAACATAACTTAGTCAAAGGTTTACCAAAACTATCTTTCAAGAAAGACCATCTTTGTTCTGCATGTAAATTAGGTAAAATGACACGGGCAACACTCAAATCCAAACTTGAATTCAGTTCAGTTGCTCCATTACATCTGTTACACATGGATTTGTATGGACCCATGCGAGCCGTCAGCAGAAATAGGAAGAAATATATTTTGGTTATTGTGGATGACTATTCACGATACACTTGGGTTCAGTTTCTTGCTTCTAAAGCCGAAACTCCTAGTGTCATCATCAAGTTCATCAAAAGAATTCAAGTTGGTTTACAAGCTCAAGTCAGATTTGTCAGAACAGACAATGGAACAGAGTTCATGAATCAGATTCTTCAGAATTTCTTCGATTCAATTGGCATTACTGATCAGAGATCGGTAGCTTACACTCCTCAACAAAATGGTGTAGTTGAAAGACGAAACCGGACGTTAGTAGAAGCTGCCAGAACAATGCTATCCTCCGCAAACCTACCCTTAAACCTCTGGTCTGAAGCCGTATCAACCGCTTGCTTCACACAAAACCAATCTATCATTAATAAACGATTCAAAAAAACCCCATATCATATCCTTCACAAACAAAAACCCGATGTAAAATATCTCCGCACCTTTGGTTGTAAATGTTACCCACTCAATGATCGAGAAGATATTGGAAAGCTCAAAGAAAAAGGGGATGTCGGAACTTTCTTAGGATACTCCACACAATCAAGTGCTTATCGAGTTTATAATCGCATAACAAAGCTGATACAAGAAACAATCGATGTTTATTTCGATGAAGTAGAAGAAATGGCTTCTGATTAAGTATGTTCAGAACATGTGCCAATGAATATGACTTCTGAACAACACAGTTCAGGACTCGCACCCAACCTCCAATCATCAACACATAACCTTAATCGTACTCATAAGGAAGTGTTAGATGGACTGTTTGAAAACTTCTACGATGAATCATGTGGTGGAAACAATATGAAAATGTCTACATTATCCGCTGCACCTCCGATTATCGAAGCTAACAATCAAGAAGACATACCATCTCCAGTATCCGGTTCATCAACAACTACTTATGAAGATGTTGATCCCGTACCATATACTTCTCCATCCACTAACATTCAAATAGAACGTTCACCAAACAATGTCACTCCAACCTCCCACACAAATGTTGATGATCAGATAATTACCAATGCATCATATGAAGAAGATACTTTTATCAATCCATTTGCGACTCCAGAAAATGATGTCGGTGTACCTTCAAAGCCACAAAACATCAATCCTTCAAACATGCAACAACATTACCAACCACATCCGCACAAAAGAAGTTGGACTCATGATCACCCTTTACACCAAATAATTGGACATTGATAAAGTCATTTTCGTAATATATAATTATTCCGAAGAAATACCGGTGAAAGTATTTCCCGAGTCGTTTTCCCAACGAAGGTAGAATGGAGTCGTGAATTTTCGAATCGCGAAATCGAGTCGTGAAAAGTGGTAAAGTGAAAAATATGATTTTGGAATTCAAATAATAAAAAGTAATAGTGAAATAACCAGAATGTACAAGCTATATATGCACCGATTTTAAAAACGCAAAAACGAAAATGCAGCCGTAAAATTTGAAACGTAATGTTTAATGAAAAATGGTTCTACAAACTTGAAAATATTTTCTAAAAATCTTAAACTATTAAAAAGAATTTTAAGAAAAAGAAAAAAAAATTTTTTGAGTATTTATTTATTTTCTAGAATTTATTTTCTATTTTTGGAATTAAAAATGAATTAAAAATAAAGAAAAATAGAAAAATAAAGTGGAAAATGAAAATTTAATTCTAATAATTCTAAAATATTATTAAAGAAATTCTAAAAATATTTTTGTAATTTTTCAAAGCTTTTTCTGAATTTTTATAGATTTTTGTTATTTAAAAATGATTAATAATAAAGGAAAATTAAGAAAAATAGTAAATCAACTAGGAAAAATCTGAAAAAATTCTGGAAAATCTAAAATATTATTCTAATACTAGGAAAAATAAGAAAGTTTAAATAAGCCCACTAATAAGCAGTTTGGACACAATCAGCAGTTTGAATAAGCACTTAGAATAAGCACTTCTACATAAAATCGCACCAAAAGCTTAGGGAATGTGTAATGGACCTAAACAAACTTAATGCAGCTCAAAAATCTCAAATAAGCCTTGCCCGTAAGCCAGAAAGCTCAGCCGTGTGTCCTATGTTACTAAAGCAAAAAGGTGATAAGCCTTCAACTTGCAAGCACAAATAAGCAGTCTAAATGTTGGGTTTTGACCAAGTAACACTGCTGCTAAGTAACTCTGCTGCTGAGTAATACTGCTGCTACAATGAAACTGCTGCTAGTGTTAATGACTCTGCTGCTGAAGACAATCTGCTGCTTGGTGAAACTACTGCTGAAGAGATTAACATTGTATACGATAGGATAATTATGGAATAGATTCTTTGTATAGTTTATCTATTTAGATTATTCTTATCTTGTAGAGAAAGGTATTGTAAACCTAGTAGGACTCCTTGGCCTATAAAAGGAGGATCCTAGGGTTAGTTTACGTACGTATTATTATTCACTTCAAGGTTGTAAAACCCTAGCATTATTGAGTGCTCGTATTAATAAATATTGAAGTGTTGAAAGAGAATCATAAGTCTTCTTAAGTTAAGCTTTTATATTCCGCGTTTAAGCTTAAGTATTTGTTTAAGTTAACTTCTATATAAGATCGTATTAGCTCTACTGGGATCAACAAGTGGTATCAGAGCTTGTGATCTAGAAGTTATAATCAAGAAGATTTTGTTTCTTTAAAGTTTGCTGTTCCAAATCGTTTGCATAAAATGGGTGATGAAACTCATATGGTGACTGCTTCAAGGGTTCCCATGCTCAATCCTTCTGAGTATGAGCTATGGAAGAGGAGGATCAGACAATACATTCGCATGATCGACTTCAACATGTGGAATGTGATTGTTAATGGTGATTCTGAACCAGAGAAGAGTGCTGATGGTAAGGAGATACCAATCAAGTCTGCTGAAGCTAATGCAACTAGGAAGCTGGAAATCAAGGCTCATAGTATTCTCTTAATGGGAATACCTAATGAATTTCAAATGGACTTTGATGATTGTGAAACAGGAAAAGCATTAATGGATGCAGTAGAATTCAGGTTTGGAGGGAATGATGCTACTAAGAAGTCCAGAAAGAATATGTTGAAGCATCAGTTTGAAAACTTTACTTCTGAACCTGGAGAAAAGATAATTGGCACATACAACAGGCTAAATCAATTAGTTAGTCATCTAAAGCTTGTTGGTTATGTTGTTCCACAGGAAGATGTGAATCTCAAGTTCCTAAGAAGTCTTGCACCTGAATGGAGTATGCATACAGTGGTGTGGAGGAATAAGCCTGACTTTGAAACAATGAAGTTGGAGAGCCTCTACAACAATTTAAGGGTGTATGAATCTGAATTGGCTACTTCTTCTACTTCATCTTCTAGTACACAAAATCTTGCTTTTGTTTCTTCAAAATCCAAAGAGACACAAGATACTCACTCTACTGCTTATGGAGTATCTACTGCTGATGGATCTGGATCTGCTGCTATCTCAAATGACAAGATTTCTACCAGTGATGTTGCTTTATGTGCATTCTTGGCTGAGCTTACTACAACCATAAGATCACATGTCATAAATCAAGATTTGGATCATATTGATCCAGATGATCTTGAAGAAATTGATCTCAAATGGCAAATGGCAATGTTGACTTTAAGAGCAAGAAAGTTCTGGAAAAAGACTGGAAGAGAAGTCAAATACAAGGCTAAGGAGAGTCCAGGGTTTGACAAGTCTAAGATTGAATGCTACAATTGCAACAGGAAGGGACACTTTGCTAGAGAGTGTAGATCTCCAAAGAAGAATGCTGAAGTTCCAAAGAAGACTGAAGAATCAAAGTCTGCAATGGTAGCTTGTGATGGGCTGGGAGAATATGACTGGAGTGATATGGCTGAAGAAGAACCAAATTTCTCTTTGGTTGCTGCTGTTCAACCCAAAGTGCATAACTTTGCACTTATGGCATATGGTTCATCATCAGGCTCTGACTCTGAGGTATCTAATGATTCTGAATCATCTGGATGTTCTTTTAAATCTTGTTCTGACACTATAGAAGTTCTTAAGGCTAGGAATGAGAGTTTAAATAGAGAAGTTGAACACCTAAAACTTGATAACTTAGGTTATAAAGTAGGTATTCAAAATGTTGAGAAAAGGTTAGAGTATCTCAAAGAGTGTGAAAAGGAATATGTAGAACAACTTAATCTCAGAGATATAGAAATTTTTAAGAAAAATAGTGAAGTAGAAGTTCTTAAAAATAAGTTAGAAGAAGCTGAAAAAGAAAAAGAAGTTGCTCTTGCTGAAAAAGAAAAACATGTAGTGAGAGTACAAAAACAACAATTTGCTTCTGATATGGTTAATAAGTCTATAGAGAGCACCTTGATGAGAAAAGGCAGTGGAATAGGATATAATGAAGTGGCTCCTCCAGCCAAAAGTGCTTATGCTCCACCAGGCAAAGAGCTATCCTTCATTAGTGAGCTAGAAATTGGAAAACCTGTAGGTGAATGTAGTACAAGTAAAATTGAAACACCTAAGGTTGAGGATAGAAAATTTCCTGAAGCTCCAATTATCGAGGAATGGTATAGTGATAGTGATAGTGAAGAGGAACAGGTTAAACCAAAACAAAGTTTTAAAAAGGAAGAAATTCCTACTCAGGTTAAGCCTAAGGTGGAACAGGTAAAGTTTGTTAAACCTGTGTTAGGAAATAACTTTTCTAGAAAACTGGTAGAGTACAATGAGATACCTAGAGAACAGATGGAAAGGTTCAATAATAAGCCTAGGGGTAACCAAAGAAACTTTAATAACCTAGTTTCAAAAAGATTAGGTGATCAGTTTCAATTACAAAAGAAGGCTTGTTATAAGTGTGGTAGCTTTGACCACTTGATTGTTAGATGTCCTGAACACCAAAAGCCTGTTTGGAATCAATACACTAGGGTGAATCACAAATATGTAACTAAACAAACTCACCCACATCCTAATAGAAACATGGTTCCAAGAGCTGTTTTGTTGAGATCTGATGCTACTAGATCTATTTATGCTGCTAAATCAAATGGTGTTTTCAAATCAACAACTAGTTCTTCAAATGGCTCTACTGCTAGTAAGCACTCTGCTGCTAGAATGCATTCTGCTGCTAGTAAGCAATCTGCTGCTAGTTTAAAACTTTCTACTTCTGAGCCAAAACATCTTCCAAATACAGTTGTTGGTAATCACTATTATGCTGTTAAGGCCTCAGCTTGCTGGACTTGGAAACCAAAAACAAATGTTTCAAACTCTGTTTCCAAGAATAGTAGTGCATCAAGTGATCTGAAGAAATTTGATTATACTGATGCACAGGGCAGATCCAAGTCAGTAATGGCTTGGGTCATCAAGAGAAACTGATTTCTTTATTTTTCATGTGCAGGTCAATCTACTGGATGAGCTTAAGGATATGGTTATTGTTGACAGTGGATGCTCTGGACACATGACTGGGGATGAATCTCAACTTGAAGATCTTGAGGTTTTTGATGGTGGTTATGTAGCTTTTGGGAATGATCCAAAAGGTGGAAAGATTGTTGGTATTGGAACTCTAAGGACTGGTAATTTGGACTTTGAGAGGGTGTTTCTTGTGAAAGGACTTAAGTTTAACCTTTTTAGTGTCTCACAAATGTGTGACAAAAAGAATTTTGTTCTTTTTACAGACACTGAGTGTATGATTCTTTCTCCTGATTTTCAATTACCAGATGACAAATCTGTGTTACTGAAGGTCCCTAGAAAGGAAAATATATACAGTGACCATATTAAGAATATTATTCCTAAGAGGGCTTTGACTTGTCTAATTGCAAAGGCCACTATTGATGAGTCCAAATTATGGCATAGAAGACTGGGACATCTGAACTACAAGACTATGAACAAATTGGTGAAAGGAAATCTTGTGAGGGGTATGCCTACAAAGATTTTTGAGAATTGTGAAACTTGTGTTGCATGTCAAAAGGGTAAACAACACAGAGTTTCTTTCAAGTCCAAGATTGTAAACACAAATACTGTGCCACTACACTTGCTACACATGGATTTATTTGGGCCTGTATTTGTAAAAAGTCTGAACAAGAAGTCATACTGTTTGGTTGTCACTGATGACTTTAGCAGGTTTACATGGGTATTCTTTCTTGCCACCAAAGATGAAACTCCAGGAGTACTCAAAGCTTTCATTACAAGAGTTGAAAACCTGCACAATCACAAGGTAAAGATTATCAGATGTGACAATGGTACTGAGTTCAAGAACAGTGAGATGAATCAATTTTGTGTGGGAAAAGGAATACTTAGACAGTACAGTGTAGCAAGAACTCCACAACAAAAATGGTGTTGCAGAAAGAAGAAACAGGACACTTATTGAGGCTGCAAGAACTATGCTATCTGATTCAAAACTACCTGTACCTTTTTGGGCTGAAGCTGTAAACACTGCATGTTTTGTGCAAAACAGAAGTAAGGTAGTCAAGCCTCATAACAAGACTCCATATGAGCTATTTCATGGAAAGAAGCCAATGATTGATTTTCTCAAACCATTTGGATGTCCTGTTACCATTTTAAATACAAAGGATCAGCTAGGCAAGTTTGATGAAAAAGCTGATGAAGGTAATTTGGTTGGTTACTCTGTAAATAGTAAAGCCTTCAGGGTTTATAATAAGAGAACCAAACATGTAGAGGAGAATCTACATATCAAGTTTAGTGAGAACACATATAATTCTGCAGGGAAAGGACCAGAATGGTTATTTGATGTTGATATTCTTGCCAAAACAATGAACTATGTTCCTGTTATTGTCAGTGTTGATAAACCACAGGAAGAGTTTGTTGTGATTGAGAAATTGAAGATTGGTCCAACCTTTGTACCCTTTCAGAAAGATCACAGTCCTAAAGATGATGTTGTTTCTCATGATAAACCTAAGGAAACTGAAGAAGGTATTGAAATACCAATTGAAGCAGAAAAAGATAGTAATGAGCCTCTCAAAGTAGTTGTTGATGTCTCTCCTACAAAGCCAGAAGACTCTGCTGCTGACTCAGAAGAATCTACTGCTAGGCCAAAAGTTACAACTACTGCTCCACCACATTCTGCTTCCAAGCCTACTAACTCTACTGTTACTTCAATGTTTCCTAATTTGGACTCTCAGGGCAGACCTATTGCTGAATCTATCTATCCTGACGATCCAAATATGCCTCCTCTAGAGAATATTTATTATGACACAGATGATGATGCACTTGATGGTGAGTTATTTGGAGCTGCTGCTGATGTTACTAACTTGGAACTCATTATTCCTGTTAGTCCTACACCTACCACAAGAAGTCACAAGGATCATCCAAAAGATCAAATCTTAAGTGATCCACATTCATCCATTCAAACTAGGCAGATGACTAAAGCCTTGAAAGATCCTCAACATCAAAGTTTCTTTGCCAGATCTCTGCATCAAAGAAATAGTCATAAAGATCTTCAAAATTTCCTGTTTGCATGTTTTCTTTCTCAAATTGAACCCAAAAACACTTACAAAGCCTTACAAGAAGCAAGTTGGGTAGAAGCAATGCAAGATGAGCTTTTACAATTCAAGCTGCAAGAAGTATGGACTTTGGTTGAGCTGCCAAATGGTAAAAGAGTGATTGGCACAAAATGGGTTTTCAGATGCAAAAGAGATGAGAGAGGAATTGTCATAAGAAATAAGGCAAGGTTAGTAGCACAGGGATACACACAACAAGAAGGCCTTGATTATGATGAAGTATTTGCACCAGTGGCAAGAATAGAGGCTATTAGAATATTCTTGGCTTATGCTTCATACAAAGACTTTGTAGTGTATCAAATGGATGTGAAGAGTGCTTTTCTGTATGGGACCATTACTGAGGAAGTTTATGTGTCTCAACCACCAGGCTTTGAAGACCCTGATCATCCTGACAAAGTCTACAAGGTAAATAAAGCAATGTATGGTCTACATCAAGCTCCTAGAGCTTGGTATGACACCTTGTCAACCTACTTGCTAGAGTCTGGGTTCAGCAGGGGCAAGATTGATAAAACTTTGTTCCTCAAAAGACAAAAAGATGATATTTTGCTGGTTCAAATTTATGTTGATGACATCATCTTTGGGTCTACAAACCAAGCTATGTGTGTTAGTTTTGAGAAGCTTATGAAGGACAAGTTTGCTATGAGTTCAATGGGAGAACTCACCTTCTTCTTAGGTCTGCAAGTTACACAGAAAGAAAATGGCATCTTTATCAGTCAGGATAAGTATGTCAATGATATTTTGAAGAAGTTTGGATTTGAAGATGCTAAGCCTGCCAAGACTACCATGGAAAAAGATAAGCCATTGCTGAAGGATGAACATGGAAAGGAAGTGGATATACACTTGTACAGGTCTATGATTGGATCATTGATGTATCTTACTGCATCAAGGCCTGATATTATGTTTGCAGTATGTGCCTGTGCAAGATTTCAAGTGTGTCCCAAGGAATCACATCTCAATGCAGTGAAAAGAATTTTTAGATATCTGAGGTATCAACCAAAATTGGGCCTTTGGTATCCTAAGGATTCACCATTTGATTTGGTATCCTACTCAGATAGTGATTATGCTGGAGCTTCTTTGGATAGAAAGTCTACAACAGGGGGTTGTCAATTTCTTGGAAGCAGGTTGGTGTCATGGCAATGCAAGAAGCAAACAGTGGTGGCTAATTCATCAACAGAAGCTGAGTATGTGGCTGCTTCAAGTTGCTGTGGACAGGTCTTATGGATGCAGAATCAATTATTGGATTATGGGTACAATTTCTTGAATACTAAAATCCATATTGATAACAACAGCACACTTTGCATAATTAAAAATCCTGTGTTTCATTCTAAAACAAAACATATAGAGATAAGGCATCACTTCATAAGGGATTGCTATGAAAAGAAGTTGATTCAAATTGTTAAAATTCATACTGATAACAATGTTGCTGATCTTCTCACTAAACAGTTTGATGTGGGGAGGTTTCAATTTTTAATTGCAAACATTGGTATGATTAATCTTTGAAAAACTTATCTCTTTGTTTTTGTTAAAGTTTGTAATGCATGTGCTGCTTGTTATTCTGCTGCTTGTTAATATGTATATGTTTGAGATATAATGTACTATGCTGTTCATTGATTTTCTAACTCTACTGCTAGTACATATGTTGGTTGTTTGCTTTGTGGTGTTTGGTCTAACATTTTGCAGATATATGAATGGTGATTTGCAAGCAATTACACAAGACAGATCTTATCATTCATTCATTCCAGAAAAGTACTAAGATCAAACATCCAAAGACAAAATACAAAAGCTGAAATCATAACCTAACACCTAAACCTACATCTTCCTAGGGCATGGAAGCCCAAGCACAACCTCTCTATCCTTTGGGAGAGGAGGGTTTTGTCTTGATGGTCCAAGAGAAAGACCAGGTGATGGTTGTGGCCTCGACCTTGATGATTGTGGCCTTGGCCTTGAAGATTGTGGCCTCTCAGGAGTGGCGGGTGGATTGGTTGGTGGTTCTTCCTCATCTTCATCTGATGATGTGTAGATGAAAGGGGATACAAGCTCTTTTGGGGATGGTTGCCTAACAGGGATCCAAGCTGTATCTTCTAAAGACTCTGAAGATGATGGAGATTGTGGGGTCATCACAGCTTTACCCCTGGAAGTGCTAGGGGTTTGATTCAAATTGAGGAGATCTTTGAACACCGGAAGATCATGTTTTCTCTTCTTTGCTTGCTCTTTGGTTCTACAACCACCATGAGGAGGACGGAATGGCGGTACATAGGTTTCAAATGGGCTCTCATCTTCGGATGATGAATCGGATGAGATATTGATAATTTCGGGTGTTGATTTCATTGTGTGATGCTTTGATTGCAAAGATGGATAGTATTAATTGTTTGTGAGGCGTTTTTGAAAGAGATTAGGGTTTGATTGTATAATTTGGGGAAAAGATCTCGCCGGTTTTATAGGGATTACGGAGTGATATGTGCATTAATTGTTATGTATTGTTGACCAAGGAAGATAGTCAACTCTGCTGCTGGCTCCAGTTCACTCTGCTGCTAGTTCTATCACTCTGCTGCTAGTTGTGAATGACATGGTTCTGCTGCTATGGTCGTAAGTAAGAGGGTGTTATGTGTAACTTTCATCCATCAGTTTAAAACCTAATTGACCTTCATAATTGGTTTTCATATGTTCTCAATTGAAGTTATCACAAACCCTTACACCTAATCATTCCAATAATCACAAATCCCCAAATTCACTAAACCTAATTCATGGAGCTACAACGTACCTGGGTTGAGCAACACAACAGTGTGGTCGTTTTGAATGAAGAGTTAGTTCCTGAAGGTTTCACAGACATGGTAAAGTTTTTGAATGCTACTTCTCTTAGGTATGCACTCACTGTGAACCCTACTATATATGCTTCCTACATCAAACAGTTTTGGTTTACTGCCAAAATCAAAACTATGAATGGGGAAAAACATGTCAGTGCTTTTGTTGATGGGCAAAAGGTTCGTGTAACTGAATCATCAATAAGGGAATTTCTTCTCTTAGATGATGAGACAGAGACCACTTGCCTTGCCAATGATGCTATTTTTGCTGGTTTAAAAGAATTGGGATATGAGGGGAAACATACAAATTTAAAATTTCAAAAAGCTCTCCTCTGTCCTCAATACAAGTTTTTGATACATCTATTCCTTCATTGTTTGAGTCCTAAAACATCTGGGTGGCATGAGTTCAGTACTACCATTGCTTCTGCAATGATATGTCTGTGCAAAGGTCAACCATTTAATTTTTCAAAAATGATATTGGCTGGGTTGTTTAAAGGTGTTGAAGATGGTTCTTATTTGCTATATCCAAGATTTCTTCAAATCTTTATTGAAAAACAAATTTCCAAAACAAGAACCCATGTTTCTGAATATGATGCTCCAAAATTGGCTTCAAGGACTTTTACCTTTTTGAATAAACATGGCAAAGGTTTTTCTGGTGCACATACAAATCTTACTTCTTTTATGGAACAAATTGTGCACAACAACCAGGGTGAAGGATCAGGAAATCCCACTGATTCCCATCACACACCCAATGTTACTACATCTGTTACACAACCTACAAAACAATATACACGTAGGAAAACCAAAAAGGACACTAATCTACCTCAGGATAGTGTTAGTATGGCTGTACCAGATGAGGCTGTCCTAGGTGATGGAGAGGACATGTTGGCAAGGGCTGTCACTACTGCTTCTAGCTTAGCAGCAGAGCAGGACAGTGATAACATCATTAAGACCCAAACCAAGGCAACATCTAGAGAAAAAGATTCTTATGAGTCTGATTTTCAGGATGGTAACCCTAGCCAAATGGAAAACATAGGGGGCTCAGATGATCAAACTAGGTTTGATACTGAGTTTTTGTCCCAAGATTCACCTCTCGGACCAGGTCACACAGGTCGAAGTGATGAGGACAGGCCAGTGACTCATGATTTGACGGATCCACTTGTACATGATGACAATGTCAGTGATTCACCTCTCGGACCAGGTAATACAGGTCGAAGTGATGAGACTACAATGGAACTTATAAAAGAATTGACGGCTACTTGTACAGCTTTGGGGTTGAAATGTGAGTCTTTGGAAGATAAGGTTCTTACTCTATCTGATGTTGTTGCTGGTCAAGCCAAGGTCATCATCAAAATGCGAAAACAGATTAAGAGCTTCAAGAAATCAAAATCTTCAACCTCATTGCACAGATTGAAGAAAGTGGGGATTACTTAGGTTGTAAGTTCTTCTGAACCATCTACTCATTTGGAAGAGGATGCTTCCAAACAGGGGAGGAAAGAGATTGTCATGGATTCAGGGGAGGTAAGTCTTGAAAAAGTTGATAAATTTCAAGATATGGATGCTGGAATAGTTTCAGGGGAGGTTCCAGTGATGGAAGATATGGATGTGGATAGTCCTCAGAATGATGAAGATTTTGTGGTTGCTGATAAGTCTGGGAATGAAGTTGTTATGGAAAAGGTGGTTGCTGCACAAGAAAAGGTGGTAGATACTCTTAAAACTTTGGAGTCTGAGCAACTTGTGAAGGCAACAGGGTTGATGGGTAATGTGTTAAAGACTTTGGAAGATTCAGTGGAAAATGCTGCTGTTGCTGACTCTACTGCTGTTCATGTTTCTGCTGCTAAGAATGTTGATGGTTCTGCTGCTAGTGGAATAGTGAATACTGCTGAAGTACAAGACTCTGCTGCTGGATCTATGGACAATGCTGCTGCAGAGGCAATGGTCTTGCTAAGTAAGAAGACTACTGCTGAGGCTCATACACCACAATTACCAACTCCATCATTATCACAACCTATCACAACAACAAACATAACATCAACAACAAGAAAATCTCAAAAAGGAATAACAATTAGAGAACCTGCTGCTACTCAAAAGAAGACAATCACATCATCTTCTACTGATAAGGGTAAAGGCAAGCAAGTTGATGTTCAGAGGTGGATATATAAAGGGGTTGATTTTACTGATGTACCTTTTGATTCTTGGCCTAAGCCATTGCAAGTTGAACATGATGAAGCTGCTGCTATTAAAACACAAGAGTTGTTTAATTTGGAAGATCAGCAGCTGGCTGAGAAAGAGGCTGAAGGTTTAAGAATGTATGATGAATGGGATAATGAAAAGATCAGAATTGCTGCTGATATTGAATTAAACAAGCTGATCAAGATTGAAGAAAATGAAGTTCCAAATTTTAATGTGCAATCTTGGTATAGTAACTTTGCTTCTAATAAGAGAAAAGAGAATGCTGCTGCTAGAAGAAAGGTTAAAGTATTTAAAGGTCCAACAGTTAAACAGCAAAGGAAAGAGTATGAAAGATATCTAAAGAATATGGGTGGATGGACATTGGTGCAATTGAAAGCTTACTCTGACAAAGAAGTTTTTGATTTGTATCAACAAACAAAGAAGAGAACAGATACTTTTTATGCTATGGGATGTGCTGAGGACTTGGAACAAATTGCTAAGATGAATAAGAAGTTGGTGTCTGAAAAGGTAGCTGAAGCAGAGTATGTTCAAGAAGTTAATGTTGAAAAGCTTGAAAGTGATGCAGCAAAGACTACTTCTTCTGTGCAGGGTGATAAAAGAAAAGGTGTTATTCATAAGTCAGTTGCAAAGAAGAAGAGAAAGATTGGAGAAGGTAGTAGTTCTATGCCTGAAGGAGATGAGTTTAAACATGGTCTTGATCATATTCCTTCTGAGCATCAAAAAGAACAATTGAAGGGTTACACTGTGGTTGGCAAGATGGAAGATCCTGAAGTGGTTGATGCCAAACCATTAGGAGTTAAATATCCTATCATCAAAGTAACTACAGGTTATGATGCTAACATTGGAGTATTTCATGATGTTCAGAGATCTGATGGTAAGTCTCACAGATTTCTTAGATTTCAACAGATGTTACATTATTTTGATAGAGAGGATGTTGAAGACTTGTGGAAGTTATACAAGGCAAAGTTTGGAGCTAAGAAATTTGATGGTAAAAAGTATGAGGTAGATCAAATTGATCATATCTTAACTGCTTCTGATAATGTTATGTGGAGAGCTCTTAAACTTATGTTTGATCCTTCAATGGATGATTCTGAATGGACAGAGATAGTAGAATACAAAGTAAGAAAATGGAGACTTTTTCAAGATTCTGGAGTTCATGTACTAGAACTTGGATCAACTACTTTGTATATGCTAGCTGAAGTAGATTATCCAGTGGTAAGATACTGGAATATTGTCAATCAGATGGTTAATGGTGATAAAACACTTAAGCTGCAGAAAGATTATGATTCTGATGATCAAGCATTCAATTTGCTGTCAAAGTATAAGAAGATATTTGATCAACTGAATTCAAAAGAGTTGAAGTGTTTGGAAGCATCCTCCAAGTGATGAATTGAGCTTTGAAGAAACTTAAATATTTAGAAATAAATATTAAGTTTAGGGGAGGATTGTTGGGTTTTGACCAAGTAACACTGCTGCTAAGTAACTCTGCTGCTGAGTAATACTGCTGCTACAATGAAACTGCTGTTAGTGTTAATGACTCTGCTGCTGAAGACAATCTGCTGCTTGGTGAAACTACTGCTGAAGAGATTAACATTGTATACGATAGGATAATTATGGAATAGATTCTTTGTATAGTTTATCTATTTAGATTATTCTTATCTTGTAGAGAAAGGTATTGTAAACCTAGTAGGACTCCTTGGCCTATAAAAGGAGGATCCTAGGGTTAGTTTACGTACGTATTATTATTCACTTCAAGGTTGTAAAACCCTAGCATTATTGAGTGCTCGTATTAATAAATATTGAAGTGTTGAAAGAGAATCATAAGTCTTCTTAAGTTAAGCTTTTATATTCCGCGTTTAAGCTTAAGTATTTGTTTAAGTTAACTTCTATATAAGATCGTATTAGCTCTACTGGGATCAACACTAAATAAGCTCTAAAGATCAAGTTAAGCATAAAATCAAGAAGATAGCAGTAAAATCTAACCAACGAGCCAAAAATCACACAATTTGGAGCTTATATGAGCTGTTTAGAGAGCTTATTAAACGTGCTTGAATGGACAGATGAACTGGTCAATTTGGACAGATGGTGCAGCAGGGCAGAAAGGCATAAAGGGCTATTGCAAGCTAAACTACGAGCACTAAAATGATAAAGCTAACACATATTCAACAAGCCTAAACCAAAGCTTTTGATGTGCCAAAATTCAGACTTATATGACAACTAAATCAGCAGATAATAAGCAAAGTAGTGGGCTGATTAAATAGATTTTGCACCAGCAAATTCATGAAAAAACAGTCAAAATGGGCAACTATAAGCTATGTTTAAGCTATGAGAAAGCTAAGGCTAAGGGTTATAAGCTAGAAAAACTGAAAGATAAACAAGAGGGGAGTGCAAAGAAACAATAATTAGGGAATTTGGACTACTTATGAATGCGAGAATCAAGAATGAATAAGGCTAAGTTGACAGGTATGCTGAACAGGGGAATGCAGTCCTAAAGCCTACTTTGAGCTTAAATTTCAACTAGCAAATGATTTCCAATTTGAGATTTTCTTTTTGATAATGTTAAACAAGCAACAAGATAACACGGAAAAACAGTTTTCAACAATTTCCAATTACCAATGAGCTCCAAAACTTATCTGACATATAGGCCTACTGAAACAGTTTATGAGTTTAAAGTGCAGTGATGAGTTTTTACCTAAATGACTTTTTATCTAATATACTTATGCAGGGTTCCTACGTATGAAATATTAGACTATTATGAACTAATTTTAACAACTAAAATGCTCTAAATCTAAATTACCCTATATGATCAAATGTTAACTGTTTGATTATCATATATTCAAGTAACATGAACAAGGGTAACCAATCTACTTGAAACAAATACAAATCACTCCTAAACTACTCAAATAACCAGATGACAGCAAATTGAAATCCAATTAATGGCCTAAAACTAGTTTGACTATCAGAAGTCAACAGATCCAAACACCCCTTTAAACTAAAATTACACTAAGTTATGAAGAATTAAACTACCATTATGCAAACAAATGATCAAACTTCAAGTATTAACAATATTATAGACTAAATCGACAGTAAAATTTAACAGTAAACTACTCAAGCTTAGTCTTACAATTCAAAACAGTAACAATTATACTCAACTATTCTATTCTAGAAATCAAATTAAACAAACTATTGAACAAATCACAATTATCAATTAAGCTACTACAAATGAAAATGAGCAGACATAAACTACAATCAAATAAGCAGGTCTAATCTACACTAGTCAAACAGTTAATGCAAGAGAAATCTAAAAATGGAATTAAGAACTCACAGCTTATACCCTCAGCTAAACAGAGGGGACTTCTGATCATAGCCTATCCTTAGATAAGCTTGAATAACACCAGTCACCATGAATCCAACATTAATAAACCCAGAATCATCCTTGTAAACCAACGTTGACTTCCGTTGACCAGTATTCATAGAACAAATGTGAAGCAAAAATAATGTGACAAAACTCACAATAAGCTTTTGATTAGCTAAAATGAGCTTAAGAACATTAAATGAATACTGAAAACAGATTTTAGGAAATTAAATGGCTGGAAATTAAATTGCAAAGAATTAAAATGAAACTTTTATTAAAACTTTGAAAATGAGTACAACTTTTGAATTCAGAAATAAGCTAAAATTAAGCTAATATCTATTAAGCTACTTAATCTAATCTACTTCTACCACTACTTTATCACTACTCCTATCTCTAACCTACTGACTAACAGTCTTCAAATTGTGGTGAGGGGCTTCTATATATAGCCAGCTGGGGTGAGGAGCGTGGAGTCTCAGAAGCATCCAGAAGCAAGGATATTCATGGAATATTCCATCTTGGATCCGTTGTGACACAAGTGCACCAATCACATCCCTTGAATTCATCTGGTGACGCGTCTTGGCCAATCAGCTGCTGCCACTTGTCATTCCTTTGTGTCAGACCTTGTCAGGGAGTGGGAAGTGACCATTGTACCCTTAATTGGGTAACTAAAAGGTGGAAGTGGGGTAATTTGTTGGGTAATTGTTCTAGGGTTCTTATGTGAATAGTAATTTATGGGAAGTGTGGGTAAATTGGGGGAAAATATGGGGGGAAAGGGTACGGGGTGTGTTTGTTTATTGTTTGACCCTTCTTTGACCTGTTGACCATTCTTATTATTATTTTGACCGTGAAGATGACTGGGCCGGGTAAGGGTTTTTGGTGATTGGGCTTTGGTGATAATATTGTGACTTTGGGCTTTGGTATTATCTTTGGACCAGGCTTGTTTTGCTTAGTGTATTTTCAGATTTTAAGGACCAAATATGTAATACTATGAAAGTTTAAGGGCTGATTCTGAATTTCTTCCAAAGTATCTTAAAGGACTTAAATTGCCTTTCTTGAATTTATGAAGGACTGAAATGGACTTTTGGATCCCGGCTTTGACCTTTTTGACCTTCTTCAACTCTCGTGCCCGGTTTCGTTATTTTCCCGTGATTTTTCGTCATTTGTATAATATCCGTACCTGCATATTCAAAAACACAAAACAACGTATTTTTGGCATAATTGGTTAGTTTTTGGTCTTTTGAGTCCGGTTTTGGTCTTATAAAAGTGAGTGAATAAGCACTCACCAGACATCCTTCCCAACCGATTCAAACAAGAAGTTCTACTACCGATTTCTGTTTCTACAATTCTTTCCAAAGTCAAATAGAACCTGCCAATGTCAAAGCAGCACTTGATAAACCAGACAGGATCATTGCAATGCAAGAAGAAATCAATCAATTTACACGACATGGCGTTTGGCGAAGGGTTCCACGTCCTCTTGGAAAACTTATACTTGCTTTGAAATGGATTTTGAAGAACAAACTTGATGAAGATGGCGATGTAATCAGAAACAAGGCTCGTCTGGTTGCCAAAGGTTACAATCAAGAGGAAGGAATTGATTTCGATGAATCTTTTGCACCGGTTGCTAGGATTGAAGCAATACGATTATTTTTGGCTTATGCAGCTCACAAATCTTTCACCGTCTATCAAATGGACGTGAAAACGGCCTTTTTATATGGGGAGTTAGAAGAAGAGGAGTATGTAAGCCAACTAGAAGGCTTCGTTGATCCAGATCACCCGAATGATGTATATGTTCTTGAGAAGGCCGTCTACGGACTCAAGCAAGCACCACGTGCATGGTACAAAGTTCGGTCATAATATTTCCTCAAGAACAAATTCGTCAAAGGTTCAATCGATCCAACATTATTTATAAGGCGTAAAGGTGATGATATCATGCTTGTTCAAATTTACGTCAATGATATTATTTTTGGATCTATGAATCCTAAGTATTGCAAAAAGTTTGAAAATATCATGCGACAGAAATTTGAGATGAGCATGATGGGGGAACTCAAATTCTTCCTGGGTCTACAAATCATACAAACTCCAAGTGGTATCTTTATCCATCAACACAAATACATAATGGAAATCTTGAAGAAGTTTGGGATGGATAAATCTGACTCCATAAGTACTCCTATGCTTCACAAACATAAACTAGATGAAGATAAATCCGGAAAACCAGTTGATCCTACAAAATACCGTAGTATGATTGGTTCACTCATGTATCTCACATCTAGTCGTCCAGATATTCAATTTTCCGTCTGCATGTGTGCCCGTTACTAATCCAGGCTAATGGAAAAACACCTCACTGCTGTCAAACGGATCTTTCGGTACCTAAAAGGAACAACTCACATGGGCCTCGTGTATCCAAAAGACTCCGGTTTTAAACTTATTGCCTATTCAGATGCAGATTATGCAGGATGTCAAATTGATTGCAAAAGTACTTCTGGAACTGCTCAATTCTTGGGGGAGAAATTAATCAGCTGGTCTTCAAAGAAACAAAATCATACTGCACTTTCAACTGTTGAAGCTGAATATATTTCCCTCTCTAGATGCTGTGCCCAAGCATTATGGATGAAAACATAATTGACGGACTATGGTTTCTTCTACGACGAAATCCCAATTTATTGTGATTCGAAAAGTGCCATTTCCATCTCTTGTAACTTAGTACTGCATTCAAGAACGAAGCACATAGCAGTCAGGTATCACTTTATCAAGGAGCATGTTGAAAAGCGGACAATGGAATTGTAATTTGTGAAGACTGACTACCAGATTGCTGACTTCTTCACAAAATCTTTGCCTCCTGAAAGATTTGAATACCTCCGACAACGGTTAGGCATGGCAAGCATTCGTGATGATCATGACAAGGAAACTCCAAAGGTCAAAGTAGTCAACAATGTAGCAGACATCACACGTACATCTGGTAACCCTAAACGGTAATTATTCAAACATAATGGCTGTTGATCACATCACAGATCAACACCCGTAACAAAAGAAATGACCCTGAACGTACGCTTCAGTGCATCAATCCTTAAGAAAAGGAGAGAAATCTTCTTATTATTATGAGCAAAATCTATACAAGATTTTACAAAAAGATTTTTCTAAACACCTTTTTATAAAATTTTTTGCTCATGATAATCAAATCTTGAGAATAGCTCGAGTAAGAATAAAACTTTCAAAAACAATGTTTCACCTCATAAATAGATCAAAAACAGTTTAAAAATACAAAGCTATTTTAGAGGGGGAGTTGTTACGAATACAAATATTCCTATAAAAGACTCGGTCACCTAAACATTGTAATAGCATTAAGATAGCTCGTAGTTAGTTTATTATTTAGTTACTTTTAGTTTAAGTAACACCATGGAAGAAGGACGGGTCTTTACCCACTGTATGCCTGATCCACAGCCCAGGTGTGGGCGTTTTTATTTCTTGTATAAATACCCCTCTCCCACCAAGGGAGAGGGTTGGACCTTCTCATTCATACTAATCTAATATCTCATTTTTCTCTCAAGGTTCCAAACTTTCTTTCTTTCCTCCTCCTCTTTCTCACTTAACGCCACCTACACCAATACTATTATCATGTTTGTGACTTAATTAGTATCCTACAGGAGTGATGTGCAGGATTGCGCCCTCACAAAAGGTTTTACCTCTCAAAGGATCTTGAGAAGCTTGCAATCCCCGCCAGGCAGTGTACCTGATCGTTGTAGTATAGTATAGTGACAAGTACAGGGGGATTGATCGTTCAACTCAGGAATAGTGTTAGCTAGGATTAAAAAGTCTACTAAACTAGGACTAAAGGTGAGGGATGATTATTTTTTGTATTTTTTATATTATTATAAAAGAAAATAAAAATCTCAGGTTTTGAAGGAGTGGGCGGAATTAGTTGCTATTCAACTAACCCAATTAACTAAAGATGTAATCAAAATAAAATAAAATAAACTTAAACTAATTTGTGGTGGAAACAATAATGATAGAAAATGTGTTTACTTAGATTTCACTACCCCTAGATATCTTTTACCGGTTGATTAGCTTGTTACAATTGCATGGATGACGGGTTATATTCCTTAATACCAGTCGTAGGGTCGTGTACGATATTCCCTAACTCTATAGGCTTCTACTTCATTCTAGGTCGAGCCGACTACTAGCTCCTAACGTAGTATCACTAGCAGTTGCCTACGCATTAAATACAACCAATAAATCATAGTACACCTCCGATCATGTTTCTTAAGACGTTCAAGCAAGTTACCAATTGGAAGTCTGCCAGTTTTCTTAAGCCTAACATCGAATTCAATCATCCACAACAATTATAAACAAACCATCAACCAATAATTAACATCTAGGTTTCATTACATCTAAGCAAACACAACAAAAACCTAGCCTAGCATGTTAAAAAGAAGACAAGCATAAGATAAAATCAAACAACACATAGACATATTGAATGACTATTGGAAAACTTATCTTCAATTGAACATGGATGGAACAAGGTTGAAACCCTTGTTGTTACAGAAAATTCGTCTAGGGTTTGCACACAAAAGTTCTCCAAAAGTTCCACCCCTAATGAATGAAAATTATAAAACTATATATAGATTTTACACCTTGACGGCGTCACGTTGTAGTGTGAGACGCCGTCAACTCGCCGCCAAAACAAGGGTCGTATTGCCTAGATCCAATCTTGACGCCGTCATGTTGAGAATAAGCTCTGGGCCATCACTTGTAAATCGATCCTGATGGCCTTGGTGACGCCGTCAGGCATTTTTGCCTTGAAATTGTTCTGGGCCATCATGTGTATTTTCCATATCCACCTCTTTTGCCAAGCTTGACGCCGTCACTTGTATGGCCTTGACATCGTCAGGTACTGTTCCCAGCAAGGATTTTGAGACTTGGTCATTTTCTTCACTTAATCGCTCCAAAAACGTCCAAATGCTTCTGTTTACAAATTTCTTCTCAAAAGTACCTAAAATGACAAAAGGAACGATTTAGGGCAATAATTGATCAAATAATCACGAATTCGGGCTTAAATGACCCCCTAAAAGCGGTACACTTTTCGCCTTATCAAATACCCTTACACTTGAGATTTGCTTGTCCTCAAGCAAATGCGCTTTTATTCTAATCAAAATACAAGCTAGGGGTCATTTAACGCTAATATAAAATTAATTACAACAAATAATCGTTCCACTTAAAACCAAAAACAAGCACGGAGGTTGTACACTAGCACATCACAAATAGTGTTTAGATACTCACATCTCTCGGGTGTAATAAAGTATCTATCACAATATGAAAATGGAAAACATCTCTCACTACCTGTCATAGCAAATAGATTACTATAGGTTTAGGAAAGGATCAAACCTCCACCACTTGGCATAAGCACCTAGGATAAACTATCAAAGAGGTCTTTTAAAGGGTATAACGTGAGGTGTAGGGATATGATAAACACGATTTTGTTTGATAAAGGCAATATTTACTAGTGGCGAGTTAATCATCTTGGTTAATTACATGTACAATGTGGCGTTGCTAAGCCAAGACTCGACTTGACTTAAGCTATCTTTCTGTTCTTCAAGCTTCATCTGTTCAGCTCTAAGTTGATAAATGATTTTAAGAGCCTCTGTAATCAAAACTACAAACTATGAAACAAATATAAAATGAAATGGGATGGTAGTCCGTATGTTTTTCTTTTCTTTTTTTTTCTTTATATATATATATATATATATATATATATATATATATATATATATATATATATATATATATATATATATATATATATATATATATATACACACAAGTTTTTTTTTTTTTTTTTTTTTTATTTTTTTTTTTACATACACTCTTACCCTACCATCCAAAATAATACATCATAGGGGATTTACGTCCCCTTTACACTTGAACTTTTACATACTTTACAATCAACTACTCTAATGACTCGAATCAAGATAATCAAAACACTTGGAGTAATTTTAAAATTAACGCACATATGGGGGTAATATATGATGTTCTTCCCCATTACTTCATAACACAAGTACTTTACCCATGAGTCCCAATCGTCTCAAAACAATGTGTACAAGATATGACTCGACTTTAGCAACCATGTAATCAATTAGACAATTAACTAAGGATTTAAACAAATAGCAATAATGCACTAAAGATGAGTGCATACAAGGAAGGCTAAGGCGATTTGGTTGCACATTTGGGGTGGATTGTAACAAATTCTATCTTTAAGTAAGATGCTTAAAGTTAGAAACGAAAAAGATAGGCTCTCAGGGGTGTACTAGGGGTATCGTGTACTAAAAGTGAGTACATTGCAAAGGTGTGGGAGAAATTAGTTGACTTTATAGTCAAATAATTATGACTTTATTGGTCAAGTAATTATGATACGGGTTTAATACAAGGGTGATCCTAATGCCTCTTATCATGTAGTAAATCCTACTACACGAATGTAGTCTCACTAGCGGTCTCGGGATGCATCACTAACGCAAGTTCTGGAATCTAAGTACTACTGGTACACTCATAAGCTCTAAGGCTTCTCCTAACAAGTCTAGGGGCGAACCTCACTTAGTAGAAGGCCGGTACGAGTCTTTGACGCCTCAACTAATGGATGCTAACTAGTGCATTTCTTGGAACTCTGGCGCGTTACTTGCATAACGGATGGTCACCAAGTCATACACTACCGCTGGCGCGTTAGCCAATTAATCTAATACTCGGATGGTCACTTCCTTTTTTTATAAAATTTTTTAGTGGTACGGTTTTTTGTGCTAGTCATACAATCTCCTATCCATGAGACGCTCATTAAGGCTAAAGCTTTACTCCTAAATGTTGTAAAAAATTTAAATTTGGCGCTAAAATTGCCCTAACAAGTATTTTTCTCAGTTTTATTACACACCTACTATCAAACAAACAAACTCAAGTGCAATTGTACCCTCTAAGGTATCATTATTTACCCTCCCCTTACACTTAGGCTGAACATTATCCTTAATGTTCAATAAAAAGATGTAAAAGTAATGAAGGTAAAAGAATGAAAACAAATACTCCCCTGATTCGTTCGGTGTGGATAGTGTGTCAACAAGGTTAGATCCTCTTCCAAGAAAATGAACTTTGAAAGCTTCCCTCCAGAAATATAAATCATCTTTTTGTCCAATGTAACCTGTTAAACATGAGAAAACAATCAAGGCAAACCTCGCGTAAAATCGGCGGCAATCTATTTATACTTAAAATCCTAGAAAGCAAATTAAGATATAATGCTTGTGGAATGAATGTTTGCAGATTTCCTGGAGTTTATAAAACTAAAGAATCAACAAAAACTTTAAGACTCCGGTATTAACAAAACTTGCAAAATTTTTCAGAATTTTTTGTACCTGACGCCGTCAGGTCATAACTCCTGACGCCGTTAGAATGTTCCTGCAAAAATCTCATGTTAAGTTTCCGGGAAAATTTCTGGAAAAACTTAAGCCTTACTTCCTGGAAAATCCTGCAAAACATCATTATGACTCGATACAAGCATTTGACTCAAACAATTACTAATACACATGTTCATTTAATATTGTTGTGGTTCATGCTTAATTTCGTTCTTATAAACAAATTTGGGTTTCCCTTACACTTAGCTTTTGCAAAATACCTTTATATGTAATTAAGACGAAGTTAAAAACAAAATAATGCATTTTCACAATTTACTTTGAACCATGATCCATTAACAATAAAAATAAAACACGCATACGGAAACAAGTAAAATCAAACAAACAGAACAAATAACACTTGGGTTGCCTCCCAAGAAGCGTTTTTCTTTATTTACGAGTGTTGTAGCTAGACTCAAGGTCATGGGCTATCCTATGTGAGTGAGTTCCTTATCGAGGACATCTTTAGGATCAAACTTAGGTTTCAATTTCCTATCGGTTTTCTTAGTTCGGTACAACTTCTCAAATTTTTCTCCATCCGAATCATATAGAATCATCTTCATGTGCCATGATCCGTCACCTTCCTTAGGTGGTTTTTCCCAATTCCACTTACACTTATCACCTTCCCTTTTCTACTTGTTCATTCCTAAATTGATAGGCATCACTCCTAGGAATTCAATCATTTTCCTAAAGACTAAGGGATCCTCAAATGGGTTTAGTTCTTCATCCCTAGCTATGAGTTGCTCTACCGAATGCGTTTTGTTTATAAACTCATCTTCTATATAAAATGGGCGTTGAGGTCCTATGAAATCTCTATTAACCCAAGGTCTGTATCTAGATGGTCTCCTATTCAAATCTACCCAATGGGGCGTTGGCTCCTCATGAGTATCATAAGCATGCTTCTTAACATCATAGACCGACCAAGTTTCCCCTTCTCCTATCGCTATTCTAGATTCCTTACAATCAATCATCGCACTTGTGGTAGCTAAGAATCCTCTTCCTATTAGCAAAGGCCATGTAGTGTCACTAACCATATCAAGGACGTGGAAGTCGGCTAACATTGTCAATCTCCCTATATGTACTAGTACGTCCTTCACTACCCCAACCGGATATGCTACGCTTCCAACCGTAAGACCTATAATCACCTCCATGTCATATAATTTTCCCGACTTAAGAGTGGTGTAAAGGGATAACGGAAGCAAATTTAAGCTTGACCCTAGATCGGCTAATGTGTCAAAAGCCTCAGAATTTCCGATCTTGCAAGGTAAAACGAATATGCCCGGATCATCTAATTTTTTGGCAACTTGTTTTGAACGAAGGTTGTCCCATCCTTACCTAGCTTAAGTTTTTCTTCATATTTTTATAAAAGGGCGTTGTAGTAGGGAGCTTGAGCTAAGACTTCAATAACCGGATGTTCAAGGCGAAGTTTCTTGAATTCATCATCAAGGTTTTGTGTAGGAGGTGTTTCAATCATGCTATTGACCGATTTAATATTCGAGGTTTTATTTGATTGGTCCTTTTGAAGAATATGGGTTTGCTTGAAACACGAGCTTATTGCTTTGACCGAATAGTATTGTGTAAAGAGGTAGGAGACAAAACCGATGATATAGCATTAACGTTAAGCTTCTGATTCTTGACCGTATCACTGGGAAGTCCTCCTATTTCTCGGTCATTGAGAACTTTCATCAATGTGTCGATCTTATTGGTCATCTCACTTTGTTTTTGTTTGAAATCGGCTTCAAACTTTGCTAAACGAGCTTCTTGAGATGCCATAAACTTGGACATCAATCCTTCAAGATTATTGGTACTACCATAGTTATTGGAAGGATTGTTGTTAAAGTACGGTTAGAGGTTGGACCGTTTGGTTGGTAACAATTAGGTGGATTGGAAGAATTGTTTTGGGGCATGTTTTGGTTTTGCTTCCACCTAAGGTTCGGGTGATTTTTCCAAGAGGGATTGTACGAATCACCGTAGGGGTTTGGCTCAGGTTTGAAAGTGTACCACTTATCTCCCGCTCCGTCGGTACGCGAGGATGCGTAATCCGCAAAAGCTTGTTCGGGGAGTTCCATGAAATCACGAGTGTCGTGGGGACCACTGCATAATTCGCATGAAGAAGTGATTTTGTTCACTTGGCTTGAAGGCTTAGGAGCTTCGTAGGATTTCATGAGAAACTTGACTTGGTCTTCAAGTTCCATGATCCTATGGTCGGAAGTGCTTGAATTGTTCGAAGGCAAAGATATTGCCTTGACCATTTTGTTCAAATCACGGGGATCATTCCAACTTTCATTGTCATAGAGAGCAAGATCTTCTATGAGTTCCCATGATTCTTCCACACTTAGATCACGTAGCTTGACACCGGCCGATTGGTCAATGGTTCGCCTTGTGGAGAGATCGATATAGTCATAGAAAATTTGGACTTAGAGCCAAAGATCTATGCCATGATGAGGGACTTTTTGGAGTAAGTCCTTGAAACAAGTCCATGCTTCATAGAGTTTCACCTTGACGTTGTTGGAACATCAAGATGTCATTTCTAAGCTTAGTAGTTCTCCCCGGTGGGAAAATTTGAGCAAGGAAACGAGTGGTGAGATCATCCCAAGAGGTGATGGATCCCGCGAGTAAACGCTCAAGCCATTGACTAGCTTGGTTATGTAGAGAGAATTGGAATAGACGCAATCGGGTCGTCTCTCTAGTTTCAACATCAAGGTCTATGGAATCTACGATTTTAAAGAAATCCTTGAGATGTTGATTAGGATCTTCGGAATGAAGTCAATGGAATGCACATCCGCTTTGCACCAACCGGATGGTGTCGGATCGCAAGGGAGACACATTGGCTCTTTGAGTGAGCTCAATGGTGTTTCGATAGCCATGGTGGCTAGGGTTGGAATACTCTCCTAAAGTTCGGGGTCTAGGAGGTTGGTTTGGTTGTAGTGGGTTTTGTTGTGGTGGGTTGATAGGGTCAAAGAGATTACCACCTTCCATGATGGCGGATGGTAAAAGTTACGAACAAAGGAACGAAGAAATGAGATAGACTAAAGAAACCTACAAAAATAAAATAAAAATCTTACTAGAAAGGAATCTAGCAAGTAGACCTAATAAAAAGAAATTTTAACCTAGACAATAACTATTCCCCGGGCTACGGCGCCAAAAACTTGATGAGCGGGATTGCCCCTTCACAAAAGGTTTTACCTCTCAAAGGATCTTGAGAAGCTTGCAATCCCCGCCAGGCAGTGTACCTGATCGTTGTAGTATAGTATAGTGACAAGTACCGGGGGATTGATCGTTCAACTCAGGAATAGTGTTCGCTAGGATTAAAAAGTCTACTAAACTAGGTCTAAAGGTGAGGGATGATTCTTTTTTGTATTTTTTATATTTTTATAAAAGAAAATAAAAATCTTGGGTTTTGAAGGAGTGGGCGGAATTATTTGCTATTCAACTAACCCAATTAACTAAAGATGTAATCAAAATAAAATAAAATAAACTTAAACTAATTTGTGGTGGAAACAATAATGATAGAAAATGTGTTTACTTAGATTTCACTACTCTCTAGACATCTTTTACCGGTTGATTAGCTTGTTACAATTGCATGGATGATGGGTTATATTCCTTAATACCAGTCATAGGGCCGTGTACGATATTCCCTAACTCTATAGGCTTCTACTTCATTCTAGGTCGAGCCGACTACTAGCTCCTAACGTAGTATCACTAGCAGTTGCCTACGCATTAAATACAACCAATAAATCATAGTACACCTCCGATCATGTTTCTTAAGACTTTCAAGCAAGTTACCAATTGGAAGTCTGCCAGTTTTCTTAAGCCTAACATCGAATTCAATCATCCACAACAATTATAAACAAACCATCAACCAATAATTAACATCTAGGTTTCATTACATATAAGCAAACACAACAAAAACCTAGCCTAGCATGTTAAAAAGAAGACAAGCATAAGATAAAATCAAACAACACATAGACATATTGAATGACTATTGGAAAACTTATCTTCAATTGAACATGGATGGAACAAGGTTTAAACCCTTGTTGTTACAGAAAATTCGTCTAGGGTTTGCACAAAAAAGTTCTCCAAAAGTTCCACCCCTAATGAATGAAAATTAGAAAACTATATATAGATTTTACACCTTGACGGCGTCACGTTGTAATGTGTGACGCCGTCAACTCGCCGCCAAAACAAGGGTCGTATTGCCTAGATCCAATCCTGACGCCGTCATGTTGAGAATAAACTCTGGGCCATCACTTGTAAATCGATCCTGATGGCCTTGGCGACGCCGTCAGGCATTTTTGCCTTGAAATTATTCTGGGCCGTCATGTGTATTTTCCATATCCACCTCTTTTGCCAAGCTTGACGCCTTCGTGTCGGTTTGGGGTGAAGTGTAAGTTTCTTCATGATGGAGTACATGGTAATCCAAACACTAGACCTTCTGTTACTAACACCTCTTCTAATAATTTGTCTCAACAAGACCTACTGACTCTACAATCTCTTTTGGCCAAACTTGGGTGTAGTGGGAATAGCAAAGTTATTGATTCACATATTGGTTCAGGTTCATTTTCCCAAACAAATAAACACCCAGTTGCACTTCATACCTATACGGGCCAACCTCTACCTGGTTATTTTTACCCACAGCAGGTCCAACATCAGATGTATTCCCAGGCTCAACCAATAAATGTGACCGGTCTGATGGGTTTGGGGAATTCTTTGGGATTTGCAGGTCATAACATGGCATGTCACAATGTGTCAGGTTTGCATGTGGCAGGTTCGAATGTGGCAGGTCAGACAGTGGCAGGTTACCACATGGCAGGTCAGACCGTAGCTGGTCAATCTTATTTGGGGGGGTCCATCTATTTTGGCAGGTTCGACCACAGCAGGTTCGCACATGGGTCCATCTATTATGACAGGTTCGGCTACTATTCCACAGCTTGGTCACATGCATTCCATTCATGTCTCTGGTAATGATTTGGGTTAACTCCCGGGTCAAGAAACTCTTTTACCCCATACTTTTGCTGCTGGTGCTCTTCAGGATCCTGCTCCGGTAAACTGGAACATGGATGCAAGTGCGTCCTCCCATATTAATGATGATATCAATTGTCTACGTGAAGTTTTTAATTCGTGTATTTATCCTTCTGTTGCTGTTGGTGACGGGCATTCTATTCCCGTTATCAACTCTGGCCATAGCATTTTGCCTACTTCTACTCGACCTCTTCATTTAAATAATGTCTTAATTACTCCTAATATTGTCAAGAATTTAATTTATGTTCGTCAATTTATTCGTGATAATTATTGTACTGCTGAGTTCTGTTAAGGAGTTTCAAACACGTCGGGTGCTGCTCCGCTGTGATAGCAATGGAGATCTTTACCCAGTCACTCGGTCTTCCATCATTCCACATGCTTATCTAGCGAGTCAGTATACGTGGCATCAGCATCTTGGACATCCAGGAAGTGAAGTGCTACATCGTGTCCTCTCAAGTAGTTCTATTTCATGTAATAAAGAGAAGTATCTCGTGCTTTGTCATGCTTGTCAGCTTGGCAAACATGTGAAACTTCCGTTTGTTAGTTCCTCTAGTTTGGTTCAGTCGTCTTTTGATATTGTACACTCGGATTTGTGGACTTCTCCAATTCCGAGTCTTTCTGGTTTTAAATACTATGTGTTATTTTTGGATCATTATTCTCAGTTTGTTTGGGTTTATCCTTTAGTTAATAAATCTGATGTTTTGTCCAAATTTAATTTGTTTCGTACCTTTGTTCGTACTCAGTTTAAGTGCGAAATCAAGTCTTTTCAGTGTGACCATGGTGGGGAATTTGACAACCATGCCTTTCATAAGCTTTTTTCAGATAATGGGATTCAATTTAGATTTTCTTGTCCTCGCACCTCTCAACAAAATGGGAAATCCGAAAGGATGATTCGAACCATCAATAACCTTATCCGTACCTTGTTATTTCAAGCTCATCTTCCTCCTAATTATTGGACTGAGGCTCTTAATATGGCTGTTTATCTTTTAAATATATTACCATCACGTGCCATTGACAATGAAGTCCCGTTTACTCGCCTTTTTGGTTTGAAACCTGACTATAGTCTTTTGCGTACCTTTGGGTGTCTTTGTTATCATCATCTCGATAATAATAACAAACTTGGTGCACGGGCCACACCTTCCCTTTTCTTAGGTCATGCCACCAATCATCGTGGTTATCGTTGTTTAGATTTGAACACCAATAAAATCATTCTTTCACGCCATATTACCTTTGATGAGACTATTTTCCCATTTGCCACAAAGACATCACCTACCATCACTCCCACTGCCAGTTCATCTTATATTTTTTGGATGACTCCTCTAATGTCATTTCTAATATTCTAAGATTATCTCCCACCACTATACCTACTGCTCCTACACCTGATGCACCTGCTGAGCCTCTTAGTCCTTCTCCTACACCTACACCACCTCCACAAACACCACCAACGCCTGTTGTTACTCAAGAATCACCTCCTCCTCTCATTCCCAAGCCCACTGGTTCGATTCACCCCATGGTCACACGTGCTCGTGTCGGGATTACTCGTCCTAATCCTCGTTATGCTGGTCATGTGTCTACGATTTCTCCTTTACCTCGGTCTCCTAGTGATGCGTTTCGTGATCCGAATTGGCAAAATGCTATGTGTGATGAGCATGATGAACTTATTAAAAACAAAACTTGGATTCTTGTACCCAAACCCCCAGATGCAAATATTATTCGCAGTATGTGGTTGTATCGTCACAAGTATTTAGCGGATGGGACTCTTAGTCGCTACAAGGCTCGTCTTGTTGTAAATGGTAGTAATCAGATAGAGGGTGAGGGTGTTGATGTTGATGTGGAAAACTAGAAGGGGGTTGAATAGTTTTACATCTTTTTAATTCGTTATAAAAGATAGTTTTAGTGTTTTCTTAGTTTTTAAAATTTAGATTCGATAATATATGATCTCAAGTCTTGCACAATATAAACAACTATCAATAAGTAAGATATAACAATGATAAGTAAAGAAATAAATGAGAGATATAAAGATCGAACCGCGAGACAAGATATTTATAGTGGTTCGGCTACAAGGACACCTTCCTTGCCCTACTCCACTCCCCGAGCACCTAACTCGAGAGTTTTCTTCACTATATCAACAAGCTCCCTTATGGCGGAGAAAACCTTACACACCAATTTACACACCACAACTTCTTTACAACTAAACCACAACTTCTTCACACCAATCTACTTCACAACTAACTACTTCACGCCTATCTTCTTCACACCAATTTTCTTCACAACTAACTACTTCACACCTAGCTTCTTCACTAAAATCTAATTTCTAACTTTTCTTCTTCACACCAAGCAACTAACTAATTACACAATCAATATACCTAGCACAACTATCTACAATCAAATACTCACAACAATCTTTACAAAGAGTTATGTAAATAATCTTGATGATACACCAACAACTTGGATGTGGAGGTCCCAACAAGTTGTAATACTTCTTGTCTTGGGGGATAGAAGTATTATTCCTTTGCACTTGAGAGGATGATGTTTGAATCACTTTGAAACAAAGAATTATGTATTTATGATCAAAGGATTAAGAGAATAGAAATGTGGATCTAGAACAGAAAGTTTAGGAGTGCAAAAGGTGAGAAAATTCTGTGGGATGAACCAGTATTTATAGGGAGAAAAAATATTGTTCTGGAGCGTGGCCAGTCCCCTTAATTAGAGGCTGGTCCCCTTAATGATTAAGGGGGCCGCCTAAGGAATTAAGGGGGCCGCCCCTTCAAAACGTTGGATTTTCTTGTCTTTTAGTGGGAATATTTTTCTGGATAAAATTTGCCATTTTTTGTTGGAAATTTGAAATTATATATTTATAATGAATTAAACATATTCTTTTAATTCCAAAAGTAATTTTGTAAAAGATATAGAATGTTAAATACATTTTATAAAAATTCTAGTGATTAGAAAAATTTCCTTTGATCATGAAATGCAATAAACACTTTATTTATTCATACCTTAAGTGATATGGATGCAAAGACAAATATTAAGCACTAAAAACTTGTTTACGTCATAAGTTTTAGATTAATGAGTTTATGCTTTGTAATTATCAAAACATAGAGACATTGTTAATATTCTAACAATGTTTTTAGACATTATTTATGTCAACAATCTCCTCCTTTTTGATGATTACAAAACCTTAAACTCATTAGGTCTAAAAAATAATTTTTAGACAAGTATTATTAGAGTTTAACATTCTCTTCTCCCCCTTTTTGTAAAATCAAAAAGGTTAATGCTCCCCCTTGATGTATGCTCCCACTCATTTGAGAGCACCAAGGGAATGAGCTATGGAAATCTTGGCTACACAAAATATTAGAAGAGAACAAGACACATATACATACAAAGCAATAATTATACAAATAAAAATAGATTCATTCAAGCATCATAGAAGTGATTAGCATTACAACATTCAATATGCTTAAAGCATATTGATTACAATAAAACAAAAGAAAAGACATAGTCCTATATTGCCTAAGAGAGCACTTGGACTTGCTTGCAACCCATGGTTGATTGTTTTATTTGCTTGAAGGAGAACATAAGCATAAAGCTTAGTTGTTAGATGGAGAGGGATATGGAGTGGGGTATGGAGCGGAAGAGGTGAATCTTACGATGTTGTATCGTGTTAAGGGTGGTATGGGACGAGGACGAGTGAGGAGATATTCAATCCAAGAAATATCTTCACTCAAGTATAGGATTTGTTTTTGAAGGAAGATGCAACAAGGGCAATAGTGAGTGTGGTTTGTAACTTGATCCAAGTTGAGAGAGTGGGGTAGGCAATTGTTGTAGGGTGATGATAGAAGTTGCCCTTTGTGCGTTATGCAAGATGCATGGCATTGAGATCACTAAGATCATGGATTTGGGATATTTCATCACGGAACCTTTGCTTTTCCGTGGCAATGCGAAGAGAGTCATTGTGTTGATATGGATGAATTGGGTTTGTGTAGTTGGAATTGTAGTTGGATGGTTGATCAAACTTGTATGGATCATTATAAATGGTTGGTGGATGAGATGAGTGGTTTGGCATGAAGGAAGATGTTTGGCCAATGTTGTATGGTTTGTAAAGAGGATAAAATGAATGTCCTTGTGAATTAGGTGTAAAGTTTGGGAAGTAAGTGGTTGGAGGTGTTGAGTGATTTCCAACTTCATTAGTTATGATGGATTTGTTACGAGGGCTTTTTCTTCGCCAAACGGGTTTTTCCGTCATTCTTGCAAGCCTTGAGGCTTTTGGTTTTGGTTTGTTTGGAGAAGTCACGAAGGGATGAATTAAGAGTTTTGAGGATTGGGGGTATTTATAGTGTAAGATTTGTGTGTTTATGGATGGATAAAGTTTGTTTGGGAGATTAGGACAAAATGTGTTGGTGAAAAATGGGAAATGTAGGTTGAAATGGGCTAAAAAGCAGAAAAGATTCTGTAAACTCGACCATCAGATGGCCGGTCCCCTTAATTAGGGGGCGGTCCCCTTAATGATTAAGGGGGCCGCCCATCTGGTGATTTCCAGATTGCCAGAATTGGGTTTTTGGCAGAAAATTTGTAAAAAGGTTGTGTGTTTGGATTAGAATTCAAGCAAGTTCAATTTCTTTAGGCAATATAGCATCTAATCTAATCAAGATATAGCATGCATGCAAAAACACATAAGCAAAAGAGCAAATAAGCAACACATAATAAGCAAGAGGAGATAAGTAAAGTCAAGAGCACTTAAACTTCATAAGGCACCTATCTTAGATCAAAGGCAAAGGCAACTAGTGAGTCAAGCATCTAGTGATGAAACAAGATGAAAATGTTATGAGTGATTATGTCCTAGTGTGTGCCTATATGCAACAAATGTGGAGTTGTGATTGTTTCGACTTCTAAATGAAAAGGAAATTCTTAAGAAACAATCCAAAATCTCCTTGATTCGATTTTTGCTCGATCATGAATGTCAAAGATATATATTAGATTGTATACTTTGACAATTTATGTGAGAGTTTATGCATGATTTTGGAAGACAATGTTTTTAGCATTAGTCAACAATGCAAGGAAAATGATGTTCATGTGATTCTTAGATGTGAGAATAATTTTTAAAGAAAATTGATTGGGTTTTACAAAAGAGTTTATGCAAAGAAAATAAACTTTCCCAATCCTTAATTTTGTGCGAAATAGATTCCTAGACTCAGAAGTGGAGAAGTGGGAATTTTTTTTTTGTATAAATGCAATAGAATTTAGTCAACTTGTTCCATCATTCCTAATCCTAAACGCAAGTGGTTGAATAATTCACGCTTAAGGGGTTTTGTGAATATATCCGCAATGTTATCTTCCGATGCAACTTTTTCTATAGATATGTTTCCTTTTTGTACATTATCCCTAAGAAAGTGGTGGCGTATTTCTATATGTTTAGTCCTAGAGTGTTGCCCCGGATTTTTACTTAAATCTATCGCACCTTTGTTATCGCACATAATGGGAACATTTTCTAACCTAATGCCATAGTCTAAGAGAGCTTGTTTCATCCATAGTGCTTGTTGACATGCCTTTCCAGCGCTTACATATTCGGCTTCGGTGGTAGAAATAGCAAGAGCAGTTTGCTTCTTTGAAAACCAAGATGTTAGACAACATCCCATAAACGTGCAAATTCCGCTAGTGCATTTTCTATCTACGTAGTCTCCCGCATGATCCGAATCCGCATAGACGATGGTTTCTATGCCGGATCCCTTAGGATACCATAATCCTAAGTGTATAGTGCCTTTAATGTATCGGAAGATATGCTTAACCGCTTCTAGATGAGAGGTTTTGGGATCCTCTTGAAAACGGGCACAAAGGCAAACACTAAACATGACATCGGGTCTACTTGTCGTCAAGTATAGTAAACTACCTATTATTCCTCTATACTTGTTGTTATCTACGGACTCACCTTCATCATCCTTTGTGAGCTTTACTTCCGTAGACATGGGAGTTTTCATGGGTTTTGAGTCTTCTAGGCCAAATTTCTTAAGCATTTCCTTAATGTACTTAGATTGGTTAAAAAATATTCCATCTTCTAATTGTTTTATTTGTAATCCTAGGAAGAAGTTAAGTTCACCCATCATACTCATCTCAAACTCATCATGCATGATTTTGGCAAATTCATCACACATATCTTGACAAGTCGATCCAAATATAATGTCATCAACATATATTTGGACAATGATGAGATTTGGGGCTTTCCTTTTAGTGAAAAGAGTGTTATCTACCATTCCCATGGAATAATCATGTTTAATAAGAAAAGCTTTTAATCGATCATACCAAGCTTTGGGAGCTTGTTTGAGTCCATACAAAGCTTTCTTTAACTTATAAACATAATCAGGTTTTGCGAAGTCAATGAATCCTGGAGGTTGTGCCACATATACCTTCTCATTGATAAAACCGTTAAGGAATGCACTTTTCACGTCCATTTGGAATAACTTAAAATCTAGGGCGCATGCATAGGCAAGTAATATCCTAATCGATTCTAGTCTAGCTACGGGGGCATAAGTTTCGTCATAATCAATTCCTTCTTATTGATTATAACCTTGGGCAACTAACCTAGCTTTATTCCTAGTAACTATTCCATTCTCATCTAACTTATTTCTATATACCCATTTAGTTCCTGTGATGGTCATATTCATTGGATTTGGGACTAATTCCCAAACATCATTTGCCTTAAATTGATTTAATTCTTCTTGCATAGCTATAACCCAACTTTCATCTTTTAAAGCCTCATTAATATTTTTAGGTTTTATTGCTGAGAGGAAACAAAAGAAATTGTTTTTATCTTAGGTTTGTAACCTAAGGGTTCTTTGGTTAAGATGTCCTATTATATTATCTAATGGATGTGATCTAGATTCTTTAACATTAACAATTTCGTTATTTCCTAAGTGAATGTCTTTATTATCATTTCCTATGGGTTTTGTTTTACTAACCTCAATAGCTTCATCTTCGACTAAGTCATCATCTTCTAAAGATAATGTTTTAGGAGGTGGTGGTGTTTCATCAAATGTTACATTTAGTGATTCTTCTACTTTCATGGAGTGTTTGTTGAGTATTATATATGCTTTACTATTTTGTGAGTATCCTAAAAATATTCCTTCATATGATTTTGGATCAAACTTAGTGAGGTAATCCTTAGTGTTTAGAATATAACATTTACTTCCAAATACCCTAAAGTAGCTTAAGTTTGGTTTTCTACCTATTAGTAACTCATAAGGAGTTTTTCCTAAAATTCTCCTAATTGATACCCTATTTAAAATATATGTCGATGTATCTACGGCGTGACACCAAAATTTTTGTGGGATGGATTGTTCATTTAACATTGTTCTACTCATTTCTTGTAGTGACCTATTTTTTCTTTCTACTACGCCATTTGATTGAGGAGTACGAGGAGCGGAGAAATTGTGAGATATTCCATTTAACTCACAATATTTTCCGAATTGTACTTCGTTATCAAATTCCCTACCATGGTCCGTCCTAATGGCAACTATTGTGCATCCTAATTTATTTTGAATCATTTTACTAAATATTTCGAATTTTTCAAAGGCTTGGGTTTTGTCACTTAAAAACCTAGTCCACGTGTATCGTGAGTAGTCATCTACTATTACTAAGGTATATTTGTTTCCTCCATAGCTCCGCACAACGGATGGACCGAAAAGATCCATATGCAATAATTCTAGGCACCTAGTAGTGGATACTATATTCTTAGTTTTGTGACTAGCATGAGCTTGTTTTCCAATTTTACATGCATCACAAAAATGCTTGTCATATTTTAGATTAGGCAAATTTCTAACTAATTCCTTAAAGGCCAAAGATTGTATTTGTTGCATGTTAGCATGTCCTAATCTCCTATGCCACAATGTAGAGTTTTCATCTAGGGTCGTTAGACATATCATATCCTCAGGCTTGTTTCCTAGTTTCATAACATATATGCCACCTTTCCTAATTCCTCTACCTATAATTTTTCCATTCTTAACTATTTCGCTATCCTCTTCGGTAAAAGTGACTCTACATTTATTATCACATATTTGTCTTATACTAAGAAAGTTATATGTTAAATTATCTACATGCTCTACATTTTCAATAGTAAGTGAGTCTTGAGAAATCGTACCTTTGCCAATGATTTTTCCACGTAAGTCACTACCGAAAATAACGTTACCTCCATTGTATGCCTTGTATGTAGAGAATAGCTTGCGGTTCCCCGTCATGTGCCTCGAACATCCGCTATCTTTGATCCATTCGTCAGGCTCCAAGTCAATTCCTAAACATATTTCGTCGGTTTCTTTTGCCATAAAACACTTTTCGTCTCTTGGCTTTTCAACTTCTTCTTTGTCACTATCACGCCATGTTCCACTAACAAATGCGCATTGATTTTCATAACCCGGTGGCTTTAGACATTCGCCAATGAGATGATTTGGACTTCCACATCTAAAGCACTTTCTTTTCCCGTAGTTGTCACTTCTATTTCTTTGGAATGGTTTTCTTTCGTCTCGTGATGATCTAGTGAATCTTCCTCGTCTCTTGAAGAATTTCTTGAATTCTCTTACGGCCATTGAATATTCTTCATCTTCACTTTCGTCACTTGAATCATAATCATCACTAGGTTCCTTTTTGGCTTTTAGAGCAATGGATTTGGTTTGTTCTTTCTTGACTTTGACCGTTTCCGAATCTCTTCTTATAATTTCTTCATGAACCTTCAAGTTGCCAATTAGTTCATCTAGTGATAACGTCATCAAGTTCTTTGATTCTTCAATTGCCGTGACCTTAGCTCGCCATTTCGGATGCAATGCCCTAAGAAATTTCCTAACACAATTTTTACTAGAAAATGTCTCATCAAGTGCTTTTAAACTTGTGATAATATTGTTAAATTTAGCAAAAGCATTATCAATTGATTCCTCTTCCGGAATCGTAAATTGTTCATATTATTGTACAAGAAGATCTATTTTATTATCTTTGACTTGGCTATTACCTTGGTGAGTAATTAGTAAAGAATCCCAAATTTCTTTGGCGGTTTTACACATAAAAATTCTTTCATATTCTTTGCGTGGTAACGCATTATAAATGACCATTTTAGCCTCATTATTTTTTGCTAGTTTCTTTTTCAAATCATCATTTTGTTTTTCAAAAGATACAATTTCATCCATTTTAGTTTCAACATTATATTGAATAGGAGGAAAATCACCAAAGGTAATAATATGCCAAAGATCAAGATCTTTAGATTTCACATACGTTTCGAATCTATTTTTCCAATATAAAAATCCATCACTTTCAAATAGTGGTGGTCTTTGCATAGATTGCCCTTCTAAATATTTTTCAGATTCCATAGATCGTTACAAGTTTTAAAATACAATATATTTTAAAAATCTTGCTCGACGTGGCTCTTGATACCAATTGTGGAAAACTAGAAGGGGGGTTGAATAGTTTTACGTCTTTTTAATTCATTATAAAAGATAGTTTTAGTGTTTTCTTAGTTTTTAAAATTTAGATTCGATAATATATAATCTCAAGTCTTGCACAATATAAACAACTATCAATAAGTAAGATATAACAATGATAAGTAAAGAAATAAATGAGAGATGGAAAGATCGAACCGCGAGACAGAAGATTTATAGTGGTTCGGCTACAAGGACACCTTCCTTGCCCTACTCCACTCCCCGAGCACCTAACTCGAGAGTTTTCTTCACTATATCAACAAGCTCCCTTATGGCGGAGAAAACCTTACACACCAATTTACACACCACAACTTCTTCACAACTAAACCACAACTTCTTCACACCAATCTACTTCACAACTAACTACTTCACGCCTATCTTCTTCACACCAATTTTCTTCACAACTAACTACTTCACACCTAGCTTATTCGCTACAATCTAATTTCTAACTTTTCTTCTTCACACCAAGCAACTAACTAATTACACAATCAATATACCTAGCACAACTATCTACAATCAAATATTCACAACAATCTTTACAAAGAGTTATGTAAATAATCTTGATGATACACCAACAACTTGGATGTGGAGGTCACAACAAGTTGTAATACTTATTGTCTTGGGGGATAGAAGTATTATTCCTTTGCACTTGAGAGGATGATGTTTGAATCATTTTGAAACAAAGAATTATGTATTTATGATCAAAGGATTAAGAGAATAGAAATGTGGATCTAGAACAGAAAGTTTAGGAGTGCAAAAGGTGAGAAAATTCTGTGGGATGAACCAATATTTATAGGGAGAAAAAATACTGTTCTAGAGCGTGGCCGGTCCCCTTAATGATTAAGGGGGCCGCCCCTTCAGAACGTTGGATTTTCTTGTCTTTTAGTGGGGAATATTTTTCTGGATAAAATTTGCCATTTTTGGTTGGAAATTTGAAATTTTATATTTATAATGAATTAAACATATTCTTTTAATTCCAAAAGTAATTTTGTAAAAGATATAGAATGTTAAATACATTTTATAAAAATTCTAGTGATTAGAAAATTTTTCCTTTGATCATGAAATGCAATAAACACTTTGTTTATTCATACCTTAAATGATATGGATGCAAAGACAAATATTGAGCACTAAAAACTTGTTTACGTCATAAGTTTTAGATTAATGAGTTTATGCTTTGTAATTATCAAAACATAGAGACATTGTTAATATGCTAACAATGTTTTTAGACATTATTTATGTCAACAGTTGATGAGACGTTTAGTCCGGTTGTCAAACCCGGTACTATTCGGACAGTTCTTAGTTTAGCTATTTCTCGACATTGGCCGGTTCATCAGTTGGATGTCAAAAATGCTTTTTTACATGGGGATTTGGCTGAAACCGTTTATATGTATCAGCCACCTGGGTTTCGTGATCATGTTCATCCTGATTATGTATGTTTATTGCAGTGTTCACTGTATGGTCTTAAGCAGGCTCCTCGGGCATGGTTTCAGCGCTTTGCTACTTACATCACTACTGTTGGCTTTTCTCCTAGTCGTTATGACTCCTTTTTATTTATTTATAAACAGGGTGATGATACTGCATTTTTGTTACTCTATATGGATGATATTGTGCTCACTGCTTCATCTGATGGTTTATTACAGCAGCTCATCGCTTCTTTACATAAGGAGTTTGCTATGAAAGATTTGGGTGCTCTTAATTATTTTTTGGGTGTTTCATTAACGTGTGACTCTTCTGGGATGTTTTTGTCACAGCGTAAGTATGCTATGGAGATCTTGGAACGTGCTCATATGGTTAATTGTAACTCTTTTCGGACTCCTGTTGACACTGAGTCTAAATTGGGTGATGATGGTGTTCCGGTTTCTGATCCTAAGTTATATCGGAGTCTTGCAGGTTCTCTTCAGTATCTTACCTTCACTAGACCCGATATTACATATGCTGTGCAACAAGTTTGTTTATATACGCATGATCCTCGAGAGCCTCATTTTACTGCGCTCAAGCGCATATTGCGGTATGTTAAAGGTACATTAGACTATGATTTGCAGTTGTTTTCATCCTCAACTTTGTCCTTGGTTGCTTATTCTGATGCTGATTGGGCTGGATGCCCTACTAATCGGAGATCCACTTCAGGCTATTGTGTTTTTCTGGGGAATAATCTCCTCTCTTGGTCCTCTAAGCGTCAACCGACGCTTTCTCGTTCCAGTGCTGAGACAGAGTACCGTGGTGTTGCCAATGCTGTTGCTGAGACCTGTTGGTTGCGTAATCTGCTACGTGAGTTGCATACGCCTTTGTCTTCCGCTACCCTTATCTATTGTGATAATGTTAGTGCTGTCTATTTATCTTCCAATCCGGTTCAACATCAACGTACCAAGCATATAGAGATCGATATTCATTTTGTGCGAGATTTGGTTGCTGCTGGTCAAGTTTGAGTTCTTCATGTGTCGTCGCGATATCAGTATGCCGATATATTTACCAAAGGCTTACCTTCAGCGTTGTTTGAGGAGTTCAGGACCAGTTTGAGTGTCCAGTGTCCTCCCCGCTCAAACTGCGGGGGAGTGTTAGTTGTATTATTGTATAAGTCCAGTTAGTGTTTATTAGGCTATGGCCCGTATGTGTCGTGTTAGGGTTAAGGCCCGTATGTATCTATTTATTGGATTATTTGAATGGAATGAAAGTCACGAAAACATTATCTCCTACACTAAATTTGTATTTGGTTTGTATCTTATTTATTTATTTCTTACTTTTTATTTTTTATTCATATTTTTTTATAATTTGTATCTTTATTTGAATAAATGAAAAATTATTTTAATAAAATGGTGTAGCCCAAAAATTGCAAAATGGCACACAAACGACTCAAGCCATAATAGAGGGGTAATTTTTTGTACGTAAAATGTTGAGGTGACGCTGATTTAAGACAAACGGTACCCAAACTAACGGTACCCAAACTGCATGTTACGACACCCTTCACTCTTATGCAATCAAACATAACGTGTTTAAAGATCTTTAGATAATTTTAATGTAACGTAAAATGTGTAATAGATATTGTTACAACAAATTTTCACATCTTTAAATTTTGGTAGAAAGATAATTTACAAATAACCTATTAAATTCTGATGTGTAGAAGGTCTGGTCCACACAAAATTCAAAAGTTTCAGACCTCACTCCCATTGGTCCATTTCCCCTCACACGGATCACAATCCATCTTTTAATCCAACGGCTGATAATCACCCATCCACGATCCGCAACTACACAACCCACAAACCCATTCACTATATAAACAAACACTCACACACTTCCTTCAGCACATTCACACAAACAAACACACACATTAAAACACACACACACACATTTTATCAAAATAAAATGGACGGAAAGAAGGGAGCAGCAGGAAGGAAGGCTGGCGGGCCACGAAAGAAGTCGGTCACCCGATCTGTTAAAGCCGGGCTTCAGTTTCCAGTTGGTAGAATTGGAAGGTATTTGAAGAAAGGTCGTTATGCTAAGCGTGTTGGTACTGGTGCTCCCGTTTATCTCGCTGCGGTCCTCGAGTATCTCGCAGCTGAAGTAAGCCTTTTTAATCAAAATCTCACTTACATATGACATTTTGTTGTTTTTTTTATTGTGGTTGTTAATGAGTTAATTTGTCTGTTTAGGTGTTGGAATTGGCTGGAAATGCAGCAAGGGACAACAAGAAGACCAGAATAATCCCCAGGCATGTGTTGTTGGCGATAAGGAACGATGAGGAGCTTGGAAAGTTGTTGTCTGGTGTTACGATTGCTCATGGTGGTGTTTTGCCGAATATCAACCCGGTCTTGTTGCCTAAGAAGACTGCTGCTAAAGAATCAACACCAAAGTCTCCATCCAAAGTTGGAAAGTCTCCTAAGAAAACTGCTGCTTAGATTAGTGTAGTTTATGTGATTAGTTGTAATCATTTAAATTGAATGAAAACCACTTGTTTCTGTTTATTTTGCTGTGTCTGATATTTTTATTGCTGAACTTGATTATGATTATTAGTATATAGAAATTGAAAAATGTTGATGATTGATGAAATCAAGTATTCATAGTTATCCAGTGTATCATCATTCTAGAATATTTGCATATGTTTTGTTATTGTGAATATCAATGTTACAGATTTGTTCACTACTTTTAGTTGCTGCGTTTGTAAGATTGGAATTTGTTGAAAAATATGGGTTTAAATTTTGTGTTAATTGCACACTTATAAAGTCAAGGTTAAATTGTGTCATTTCAATATGCTGATGATAAAGGGAGGAAAATGCTGAACATAATTGTCAATATGAACTTATACCGTCGTTTGAATAAGCTTATGTTTAATTAAGTAGTTTATGCAGTTTACAGAATGTGTAGAGAAGGGTTGTAAGTTGTAACTTTCAAGACTTAAGTCCATTTGCTTTTACTCTCCCAAACAAGCGAATAAGCCATCTGAATTAGCTTGTCCAAATATATCTAATGAGCTTGATAGTTTAATTAGAACAGAATAATCAATTAAGTTTTATTTTTGTAATGCTGAATTTCATGAAATGTACTAGTAATACGCATTAGTACTAGCACGAAAGTTGCAACAAACAAGGTCTGCAAGGTATCATATCCCAATCTACCTAATTGACCTACAAATGATTTACATCAATTTTTGGTCACAAAAACAATGAAACCTGGATGTTGTCCCCAATCTTTGTGTTTGAGGTTCGATCTGGAGTTCTAGACCAAAGTAATACGTGTTTCTCACTAGCCATAAACACCAGATCGATGACAAAACAAGAAAACTGCTGTTTTAGAACCTGTAAAGAGATGCTGTCATTCCCATAAGCAAATTATTCTCAGATGGATACTAAGCTCCAACTTTCCACCAATTTAACACAAGACTCCAAAAAAACCGTTCCAAAAAAACACAGGACTCCACACTATTGGGTGATATTAAGGATACAATCACAAGACAGGTTTATATAATTTTAGCCCTCTTATTCACTTACAGTCACTACCTTATTCACACGGAGTGTCACTCAAGCTTAGATAATGGTAACATTAAACATCATTTATTCATACATATAAAATTGATGAAAAAAACTAATGCAGTAATTAGTACTTAAAAAACGTGATTTTGTAAAAAGAAATGGCTTCGCCCGGGTTTGAACCGGAGACCTTCAGTGTGTTAGACTGACGTGATAACCAACTACACCACGAAACCCTTTGTGCTGTGTTTACAGATTTTACATATCTAAAATATCATAAGTTCATGTGCCCTTTTTAACGCTACTTTTTGCTAAAGAAAAAAGAAAGCATAATCTAGTTGAAATAAATTGCCACTGCTGCTCTCGATACGCATATATCTTAATGATCTTTTTAAGAACAACTAGAGGTGAGGTCTGGCCTGGCCGACGCTGACCGAGCTGCTTCTTATGGTGCGCGGTTACTTAGAAATAGTTGATATGAAAAAAGTATTGTGTACATTGTCACAGGAGTGGGATATCAAATTTATCTTGCAAAGTTTAAAAGCTTATGCATTTCCGCAAAGATTTCTTAAAGAGATTTGATTCAATGTCAATAGACGGTTCGATTCAGACTCAGTTATGTCTTATATAAGACATAAGTATGTTTACTTGAATAACTAGATTATTAGTGAAATAACATGGTTCTTTTAATCATGGTGGACATGATGGTTGTTGAATGTCATTATAGTCTCTCCTTGCGAATGTTGAATGTCTTTTAAATTTTTATGGTGTTTATGCTTTTCTTGCTGTTTCGGTAGAGACAGTGCAAACCGAGCAGCTGTGGTTATCAATTCCTTTTGTTTATGAAAGGTACTGAAGGAGAACTATGGATCTGCATCTCAAAGTACAGTAAATGATTGCAGCAATGAATCGACTGTGGTTTAGTACGTCACTCTGGTTTCTGTTCCAGATTTTGCTGTTCGGGTTTGAAAATCTGCAAGCTTGTTCAATGACAGTGTTAACCGCTGCATGATGATGTTCGGTCGAACTAAATAAACACCTTCATTATGCAATTCTTTAAATCACCCGAAAGAGTATTATTGGTCATGTACATTTGTGTGTTTGTTTGCCATTAAAAAATTGATAAAAAAGTGATACAAATTTAATTTGAGCATGAAGAGATGTAACCAATTTAACCAACTAAACTTGATGCAGCCGTTCCTTTACTTACTGAAAGACATTTCTCCAATATCAGCCCAAAAATTCTTTCTACTAAGTAGCTTTTTGATGATACTTCATCGTTGTGTATTACTCTCTGGTCAAGAATGCACACATATTGTTTAATTGCTTCAACATCAGACTCCATATCTCATGTCTTCTTTTACTTGAATGCATTGATGATGACACATAAATCTGTCTGTCCTTAACATAAATCCATGAGTCCAGTTATACATCAATCCACGAGCACAGTTATACGTCCATCCTGGTAAGCTAAACGTGCAGCTTGCGGCGTTCATGGGATGAAACCATTGACACCGTCTGAGGCAAGCCTTCGTTGACACCTAGCTGGAACACAAAAATCTAAATTAGTCAGTCAGAATAACAAAATAAATGAATTAATTCAGACACAAAAATTGTCTACAAAAAGAGCAGAATAACATACAGGTGATTCTGTGAAGCAATCACTGTTTTGTGGAAAGCTATTACAACGGCACTTATAACAAACAGATGACAATTTTATCGTCTTACAAACGTCTGTATTTTTTCTTGGTAATGGATTAACGGTGCTAGCTACTTGTCAGAGATACTACTCACAGCAACAAGAAACCCAGAGCACGATGAGCAGCATGCAAAATAGCCCTAGATTGTTATCAGGTATGTACTTATTAGTTCTGTTTATCTGAACTGACTCGAACCATTTCAAGAACTGCAAGTGTAATTACCTAAGGGTAACACCCAAAAAAGTAACACTGGTGCAAGAGACGTAAAGCGTCAAAGACTCATTACATTGTTGTTTTTAACGCGAGTTAGGTCATCAGCCAGTAAATTTTTCAAGACCATGTCAAACTTTAAACTTCGATAAGCAGATAAAGAACATGAAATGATTTTGTTGGACCTCACCTTGCTGCAAAAAGATCAACCAAGTTAGCAGGCTTCATTCTCCTATAGTCATCTCCTTGCCTCTGTGAGTTACAGCCTTTAAAATAGTTCAAGAAGTGTGATACTCCTTAGCTGCGATAAAGATATACTCCACTATTTTAAAAGCAAGTAAAACACTTATAGATCCAGTGACAAAGTGGGCAACTTGGATAACAAGTGAGGTTAGGTTGAATTGGAATACTTCGTGTTCTCAATGATTAGCGTGGAAGATATGACTAAAAGATAGACTACTTCAGCAACTATTCTTTTGAAAAAAAATGATTTAGAAGGTTTTATCCACTGAAAATACACTCTGGGCAACTTGTGGCCCATTTGACCCGTTTCTTTTTGAGCATCATTTTTTATTTTACCAGTTAAATACAAACTTAACCCAAATCGATCTATTCATCGGTCAATGGACCGAAATTGCCACATCTAACTAATAGTCTAAGATTAGCAAAAACAGAACAATTTTATCTATCAGTTAGCATACCGGCACAACTGCAGAACGAAAGAAAGGTGCACCTCACTTTCATTGTCCTGAGCTAAATTAGGTTTCCTAATCCACATATACGAGCAAAGAAGGCTAGGTGTCAATCCTGCGTGTGATAGGTGCTGAGGATTACTAACCTGCAATAAAAGAATGGATGCATAAGAGATGAGACCAAAGTTAACACGAAAGTTAAATAGCAAAATATCTTATAAACCATGATCATAACAAATTAACAATGATACCCCCTACTCCCACAAAAGAAATTAGCTGATGCCTAGATGATTTAGTTTCATTATCACATATACTGTTTTTACACCACCAATCAGCCAATTTTAAGTTCTCAGGCGTGAATTTAACTTGTTCCATTATCACGTCAACTCATAATTAAAAGCCATTATCATCTACTTTCCATCCTCCTTTGTTCAGCTTAAGGTTCCAGTATATACCAACATTAAACAGAGAGTATGAACATAATTTACAAGCAAATTAAGACTAACATTATATGTGGAGCCTAATGAGAGCAATTAACATCATAAGGTATGATAGTTCTTTTGAAACAATAAGAACTTGTGAAGGCATGTGAAAAGGGACACAGGTAATAAATTATCGCAGTAATAGAACAACTTCATGAGGTTGTTCCCAGATATAATTGGTTGACAGTGAGTTAAAAACAACATAAAGAACTGGAAGGTAAGAGCGTAGCTTCTGGAAATAGATAAACTTTGCTAATTAAATGTCTGTCATAAGGAGCCACCTGCTCAGTACACAGAAATGAATGTCCTGTGAAGGAAAATAATACCAATTAAATGCCTCACATTTCACATCTGATTCTCCTATCACAACATAATATCATATAAACCATCTATATAGATTCCACTACACGATAATGCCTTTCACAGGAGCAAGAGAATGACATCTACTTGAGCAGCGAAGCACATGCAGTATCTTGTATCAAGGCTATGATGATGGTAGCATCTAAACAAGTAGTACTTCATACTTATAGCTTACACTTGATGCATTCAGAGAACAACGGTTAGAGAATCTTATATACATGGATTTGACTATTTTAATAGTAAAGTTGTGAAGGTTATACTTTTAATTCAACTTAACATAGTCATAAAGCATAGCACGGGCAACCAAAAACAGTTAGCTAGTGAATCAATAATGGAAGTGAAGAATAGCTAACAACAAAGACAAGCCGACATATTAAGGTCACTGATGGTAGATAGACCAATATGGGCAGGATATTCATAAATAATTCTGTACTTTAAGACGATTGATAGTTAACCGCACTACTGCAAAGATCAGCCAAGCTACTTCTTCTGTAGAGTATTCCTAACACCCTGGAAAAGAGTAACTGACTAACAAGGACATACAAATTACAGGATTGATAACACCTCCTCACAACAATCTAAAAAAATTTCGGTAAAAAAGAATAGGACCTGATCCAAGTCACAGAATTAATAGCATACACAAACTCAAGATTTTTATTTTCAGTACAACTGAAATTTTTATAAAGCATTGTAAAGCGTGCTCACCAAAGAAAGCACCCCAGGCTGTATGATAGGCAGCTCTTGCTTGTAACACTGAACCACCGGGGAAAGTGAAGCTGCACAAGAAAGTTTCATATATTACGTAACTGCTTCATAGGGTAAGCATTTCAGAAATTGTTTTTGAACATCACAAAAAAAATCCTTACTTTGATTGTTTCATTATCTAGGCCCAAGACTGAATCACAACATCTGTAGTGTTTTATTTGGCTTCAACCCACTTTTTATCATGTCATCACGAAATTCAACAGCCTTGGTCAATTCTCCAGCAACACAACAACCATGTATTATTAAATTATACGCCACTATATCCGGTTTCAAACCTTTATCTATCATGGAATTCCATAACTTTAAAGCTGCATGTATATCGCCGATTCTACAGTACTCACTAATAATGGTTGAATAACTTACATGGTCTGGTAAGACCCCGTTGTTATGCATCTCAAACAAGACCTCAGTAGCTTCTTGAAGTCTACCCACTTTGCAAAACCCTCGAATTAATATATTGTAAGTTATGGTGTTTGCCAAAGACCGTTTAAGCATTACAGCATGAAGGCCTAAAGCTTTTTGCATATGCCCTTCATTAGTAAGGCAATCAAGAAAGCAGCCGTACGTAACATGATTAGGAATAACGCCATTAACAAGCATCTCCTTACATAAAATCTCGGCTTTATCTACAAATCCTAATTTACATAAACAATTTATAATTACTGTGTAAGTTACAACATTGGGATTACATCCTTCACCATTCATTAGATCCCAATACCCCATTGCCTTTTCGAGGTCTCCTAATTTTCCAAAAGCATCCATTAAACTGGTGTATATAACATTATCGGGCTTCATTCCTCTATCATGCATTTCTTTCAAAAAACATACCAAGTTTGTAACATCACCTTGTTTAGCGCTTCCATTTATAAGCACGGAATAACAAACTAGGTCCATGTCAATCCCCTTTTCTACCATCTCGTAACAAGTACTAATTGCATCATCCAAACGTTTATCCTCACAATAACCTTGTAATAAAGCACTATAACACATCTCATTTAGCTTGTGATTCTGCTGGTTAAGGCTATTTACAAATTCTTTAGCATCATTAACCCTATCCATTGAACAAAGTCCACTTATTAAAGATCTAAAGGTATATGTATCTGGTTTAAGACCCTTCGCGACCATATCGTCAAAAAATTCAAAGGCTTTTACCAGGTTTCCCTCTAGACAATAACCCTCGATCATAACATTGTAAGTAATGTCATTGGGCATGACATTTTTTTCCAACATTTCACGAAACAATGCATTTGCGTCGGTCATCATGTTTGCAAGACAAAGACCAGATATCAATGCAGTAAAAGTATACGTGTTTGGAAAGATCCTTTTTCCCGTCATCTCGTGATAAAGCCTCAATGCTTTTGGTACATCTTTGTGTTTGCAATAGCCGTCTATTAAAGATGTATATGTTACAACAGTTGGACTTAAACCTTGACAAACCATTTCTTCAAAAACTGATTCCGCTAATTTTAGTTTTCCTAATCTAAAGTATCCACATATCAAAGAATTGTATGGATAAACAGACACTTGTATTCCTACATTGATCATTTCCTCAAGTAAAACACGTGCACCATCAAGTTTCCCTCTTTTACACAGTGAATCAATTATAATCGAGTAAGTAATATCATTAGGGGTCAAACCTTTCGCACCCATATTTCTAAAAAGCATATCCGCTTCAACCACATTTCCCTCTCTACATAACGCATTAATCAACGCGTTATAAACAAACAAACTAGGCACCGCTCCAACATCCTTCAAATCTTCTATAAACTTATACGCCCCAATAACATCCCCATTTCGTCTCAACCCATCAACAACACCCGAAACAACCGCCTCACTCGGAACAAACCCCCTTTCCACCATCTCACCCACCAACTTCTTCGCCTTATCAAATTCTCGCAACTTACAAAACCCCATAACCAAACTACAATACGTCACCACATCCGCTTTCAACCCCTTCACACCCATCCCATCCTTCACCTCAACCGCCTCGTCCACCCTCCCACCCTTACACAACCCATGTACCAACACATTATACATCACAACATTCACCTCAACCCCGTTCCCTTCCCACCACTCCACCAACTCCTTCGCCTTATCAAACTCCTTAACCTCACACAAACACCTCAAAACCGCACAATGCACATACACATTCCCCTCATAACCATCCTCCCCCATCCCATCAAAAAACCGCAACACTAAATCATACCTTCTCAACCTAACCAACCCATTAAAAACCTCGCTAACCGTCCTAATCCCACACATCACCCCCTTTTCCCTCATCAAACACAAAACCGTATACGCGTCCAACACCTTCCTACTACTCACATAACCACTAACCAACAAATCAAATCCTAAACTATTCCCAACACCAACATTGCTAAAAATTTTCAAATTAACATAAGTACTGTGAAAAATATGAAAAACGGTTTTCGGGTTTTGTTCGCGTAAAAGTAAAGTCTGGACTAGTGAACTAGCAGGCCAAATGAAGCTGTTTTGAGCTAGGGAGTGAATTAGTATACAAAACGACGTCGTTGAGTGGTTAAAGTTTATGTGTAGGCCTAAATAGTTGAAAAAACGTAAGGAGAGTTTTGGGTTGTGTATGGTGTTGAAAAGGACTTGTTCTATGTGGGTTGGTGTTATGTTGTGAGATGTGATGAATGATGGGGTTAGTGTGGTTGACCAGTTTTGGGTTTGGTGGAGGATGGCGGTGAGATGGGAGACTATGGTGGTTTGGTCGGTGGTTTGTGGTGGTGGTCGGAGATGGTGGCGATGACGGTGGATGTTTTTCATTTGGGTGAAATGAAATGAACTCGAGTGATGGTCAATCTACAGTTGTGTGATTCGGTATATTTTTATTTTTGGAAAATTGGTCAAACTAGTGAAATTGATTTTTTTTTTTTTTTTTTTTTTTTTTAACAAAATTTTGAATACCCGTCAAGTAATTTGGTCTAATGGTATGTGAGTTATCCAATGTAGAGGTTGTGATTTTAAGCCTTATTTGAGGCATTTGTGAGATATGTTACATAGGATGTGAAAAAATTACTGTTAAACGAAACAAAAAAATAAAATTAAAAACTTCCCTAAATTTTACTAATCATGTTTAGTAGTGCCAAGCCAAATATCCTTTCAACTCGCATAATAGGGTATAGGCATGAGATATTCGAGTTTGACTTCTAAACTGACTCACCGTTAGTTGAACTCGAGCTACTAAACACGAGTTTCAAAATACTCGACTCGTGAGACTCACGAGTCTTATTGAGCTTTGGTTAGTTTACATTTTAACTTTTTTTTTGGGTAAAGGGTTTTTAACTTTTCATACGCATATAATTACTTAATTAATAAGCTAATTAATAAGCGTGTTGGCGTATGTGTACGGACGATACGTGCCGGACCGAACGAATCTCCAAGTAGCCGAAAGACATGGTCCGAAGGAACGAATGATGAATGACAAGAACATGAAAGGCCAACCTTTTATCTAGATGATCTTTTTAACTAGCGGTCCATTCTATAAACCACATATGCGCCGACTATCTTGGATATTGCGGGATCATGTCCCCCACGTGATCTGACACCACACACATAGGCTAGGTGTAGACCGGCCGCTCCCTCCCAATGTAACACGTAAGGTGCTTTTGAGATAGTATAAATACCCCAAGCACATTCAATGCAAAGCTAACTCTTTTCACGCATTTTCTCTCACATTTATTACTATACCCTTCAACCTATAGCCAATACTTATTCTCATGTCGGAACTTGGGTCTTATGGTCACACTCAAGACGAGGCTAACGCGTGTTTTCTCCCGTGTAGATGCTCAAAGGATGTTGATTCATCCGGTCCGAAGGGACCTACGCGTGCTCTATCCGGGGAGCAGAATTTTACTTCAACAAAGCGAGTTCACTCGAACAAAATATGTTGAGTATTTATTGAGCTCGAGTCGAGTTTTGGGCCCGTAGTTTAATAGCTGAGTCGAGCTCGAGCTTGAGAGTATTCGACTAGATTTCACCCTATCGCAAACAGAAAAGTTAGTTATTTATACTTTGCTCCAATAGAATGTCATCTTGACATGCGAAAAGCATTTTAATTTGTTAGAACATTTATTTTAAAAGAAAACAAAACAAAAATATAAATATTAATGTATAAACAGAAATATAAATATTAATTTAGATATAATGAGTATTAGTTTTGAAAAGATTTAGGAACTACAAATTCATATTTAGCCGCATAACAAAATTCAAGAAGGAAGTAACAAGAAAATCATGAGGTATTGATGTTCAATAAGTAATCTCATTTGCACACGAAATATGATATTTGTGAGATTTTAGACTGATGATAATGGAAGGTGGTCTACCACCTCGTGGTGACTCAACCACACGCCAACCCCATTACCATGCCTCCCTCCACACGCGGTCCTCCTATTTTTGGCACTGGTTTGCATGGTTTGCACTTTTTTTTTGGGTGGTATCTTTGTATATATTTATTTGGTTTGGTGGTGACTATTTGATGGTGGGTTTGGTGGTGTGCTGAATGATGATATGACGCTGATGTGGAGGTGATGAGTTTGGTGACCATTACTTCCAACTTTTAAATCATACACGTCCATCACTTGACACTTTCGGATTAGAGGTGTGTTACTATGATGATTTTTTTTCTTACTCTTCGCAAGTTTTGAATACTCGAAAGGTGGACTCCCTCGCGGGTGCAGAAGGGTACTTAAAAGAATTTTGTGTAATTCTCGGTTAATTTGTCACAAACTCGGCTTTTTGGCATTTTGACCAACTTCTCTTTAGGTGTGCAACTCGGTGATTGGATCACCTTAAATAACTTAAACACAACCTCACTTTTTGATGGCTTATTTAAGTCCATAAGCTTATAAGCAATGAAAACTGAGTTTATTGACTTTTCCAGTTTTGAACAAGCAAATAACCCCACAAAATAAGCTAATCCAAACGCCACCAAGCCAATAACCAGAAAGCTATACTCCAGAGCTACTATATATATGCATCGTTGTAAAATAAACACATTACTAGCACACAATTTGTCAAACATATGTTTAGCACATTTGAATAAACACTGACCAAATATTGTTCAAGTAGTTCCAACACATTACTAGCACACAATTTGTCAAACATATGTTTAGCACATTTGAATAAACACTGACCAAATATTGTTCAAGTAGTTCCAATACCTCACAAATGATGTATTTATTTGCTCATTAAGTTTACAAGACACCATAATGTGTCTTTATTCCTTACAAACTTCTCATAATCATAACTTTATTGATCTAAGCCTTACACTAATGTAGAGAGCCCAACAAATCACTATAGTATATCAAGTTGCTAAGAATAAGAAATTTAAACATGAGTACTGTAAACAAATGCACATAAACCCTTCTGATTATAGAAGGATTACCATAAAATACAACCCAACATCGGCTCACAAGAACAAAAAAGGGCCTGCGGGATTATAGTAACTAACACAGGTTGCTATGCCAAACAACAAAGAGCAATTACTGATGGTCTTTATATTGGTTAGCCATAGCTAAGAGCCTAAGACTGATGGGGCTTCCTTAACTTAGGAAAGATGAGCCCCAAGATCGAAAAGAATATTGCTTGTATGCATGACAAGACAAAGTTCCAACATGAAGATGGCCAGTACCACGGATACATCAACCGGAAAAAGAGACTGATGATATGTCGTGGATATCGCCCGACCTGAAACAAAGCATAGTTAGTATGTCACAAGGCCACGTCTATAATCAGAAGAGACTGATGATATGTCAGGGATATAGCCAGGCCAGGATCAGAAGAGGCCTGGCCCAGTTATTTTTTAACATAAAGTTGTATTTTATTTTATTTTTTAATTTTCTTAGTAGCAAGTTCCATAGGTTAAAAAAAATCGCAACAATCTTTTAAATGCAATTTAACATGATATAATGGAAAAAGATTATTGAAAAATAGCAGAAGAGTCAGAATTGGATCGGTGTGATCTACATGACCGCATATGGAACCTTAGGATGAAGACGGTCATTGCAAACTACTTCAATAGTTTATCACATAGTTAAGATAGTAAATCTAAGAGATAAATTACTCACAGGAAAAAGAAAATCCAAAGCATCCCAGGCTGCATGACGAACAGCTCGTGTTGGATACATTGGACCACCAGGAGAAGTGAAACTATACAAGCAAGTTTTAAGTCGGGTACTTGTAGTCATTCTCAGTTCCAGACCTACAGTCATTTATATGCTACATCACTAGCAATTCAAAACCTTTTAACCCCAAACTGCTAAGAAATTAGTTTAATACCTTGAAGAGCTTTAATATGTGAGAGATAATGTAACAGCACTGGTTCCACTTTCAACTTTTGAAGCTGCCCAATGACCACTACTCGTTAAGAAGAATACATTCATGAAATAGACAGTTCGTTGGATTTTACCTGATCAGATAATTCAATAACAAAAATGTCTGCTGGGCCCCCAACTAAAAAAGCATTTGGGAACTCCGGAAAGTTCTTTAAGAAGGTTTCCAACTTGTCAACTGTACAAATAAGGCCAGACTATTGTTATTCAGTAAGTATATTATAGAGAATTATGAATCTTGAAAGGAAAGGTTGTTATTCAGTACCTTGATTATAAAGAAATATGAATCTTGAAAGGAGAAAAAAGAGATCTCGTTGTGTCTGCACATACAAAATAAAAATATTTTCGGTCAATATACAACAGATTATTTATTGGGAGACTTTTCAAGAAAATCTGCATAGGGTCCATTCTTTACCTGCAAAGGAATTTTCTTCAACTTATCAGGTACCAATGCAACATCCACAAGAAGATACTGCAACCAATTAAAAGAATGTGTTACTGAGGTGGTCTCACTAAGCTATACAATATAAATAGTTAAAATTAGAAGCCTGCATACCGTGAAAACACTTTGGAAGTGTGTAGTGTTTGTCTGGATATCAATCCTACAAATATGAATTAAAAAATATCAGAATTATTCAAAATTTATGTTCTCCTACTCTTTTGGGATAGGAACCGCTAATTTTAGAGCATAATTATTGAAAAAGAGAACTGAAGTGATAATCTAGCCAAAAAAAAGGCATGAAGATACAAAAAACACTCTTGAAGACATATATATTGTTTCTGAATTAGGCCAAAAAAAGCTACCAGAATATAATATAGTAATAAAAAATCGTCGGGTTCTGGGAAATGAAAAAAACCTACCTCAATATCAATTTATTGACTTGAGGAAATGACATAATCAACAAAAAGCAATGAGCAAACCTAACACTAAATTTTGAAGCAAAGTCCATACCAGAAGACATTTGTAGCACCTTGCACAAGAGCTGATGAATAACGAAGGAGTACATCTGCACTATCAAGCTGAACTTCAAATAGCTGCAAAATAGACGCACAACAATAATTACAAAATGCAAAGATGGGATTTGGATATTAGACTGTTGTTAAAAAGTTATAAGATAGCCATAAACATGTCTATGATTTCTAACATTAAATTCCTTTATGTTTCTGAAACAAGATTTATAGAATCAGGGACAAAGAAGGAAGAGAGGGTTCCCATGTTAAGCAGCATATTAATAATGAATATGACTCAAGAACACGCATATCAACAAAGATTGCATTAAAAAAATGATGTCTTGCATAAGTTGCTTACCCATTTATGGAACAGGAGGGCAAAAATATGAGAAGCAAATGGCTGGCTCCAGAGTTGAACAATCAAAGTAAGAATTGGTTTTCCATTCTCAGGTTCTAAGGAAAAATAACCGGCAAGCACATCATAGAAGCACATTGGAACCTTAACTTCTATGCTTGAATTAGACACTGGATCTTCTCTACCAAGGATTATATCTGTTTCAAGTCCAATGAAGAGAAATAAGGACATCTAAACACCAAAAAATCTTGATGGGCGGCTAAATGGTGCAAGATCCATAGATGACGATATCAAATGTTACAGGACCATGTAATATATGATCTGTTTGATAAATATATTATATACCATATATATATACCCAATGTCACAAGTCATAACAAACACCAATCACCATAAATGGACTATAATTAAGAGTAAGATACATTAAGCCAAATAAATGTATCTTTCCCGAAAGTTGCTGAAATTCTACTTAGATTTACTGCGGTACCAGCCATATCTGATAATGATGTAACTTCATAAGCTGTCATTATCATTTTTTTTAACCATGTCCAACAAGCTTTTCCACCATCACCTTTTATAACTTCATTTAATACCTATGTGGAAAATAATTAGGAAAATGCGAGTTTTTCTGAATCAACAGCTTTTTGGAAAAAAGACATTATATCGAGATTATAAGTCTAAATGACATGATGTGACATGAATATAGATATACTGTAATGAAATTTAAGCTGGTAATCCAAGGCTGAATACAAACTTTCCATCTCATGTTAGATTAACAAGCTCTGTGCTAAACAGCTTAAAGCTAAAGTTCTGGTGTTTGTCGCCACCACATATATGTTTTAAGTGAATCAAATTCCATCATGTAGAACAACCATTACCTACCATCAGTAATATTTACAATTTTAAGTGAGCATTTTATGTTACCAAACGATCTGGTATAGGCTTAAGCTAACAAGCAATATTACCTCTTGGGTAAAGGTTGTAATTACAATTTGATCTCACATAGGAATAATAGGAGTTTAAAACCATCATGGTTGGAATGGATTAGTAATCCTAGAAATGCTTGTAATTACAATTTGTAATCTTTCTTCTCCCTAGCTTCTAGCTAGGGATCTATCTATGATCAATTAAGCTGTTAAAAAAAAATAACCCTCTCGGGGCTGATAGATGATGATGCACAACAAGCCTTTTAAACAAAGTGAATACAAAATTCAAAGGATATCAAACAAATATGGCTAATTAAAAGCTGTTATACCATCTTTGAAAGGTTAAAATGAATTCCGCAAGCTAGAAGTTAGCGTAAATCCACATTCACATCAACTTATATATGGCATTTACTCAGTAAGGATATGCTCCATTTCTCAAAATGTCAAAATAACCAATGCATATCTTGGCTTTTCAGTATAAATAACCCTCGCATTCAGCGTAAGGCCAATGGTTACAATACATATCACAAAAAAGCACAACGTCATTCAATCATTCCTAAACCAAGAACATAATAAGTTAATAACTATATACTTGACACCAAACAACCTAACTTAAAAAACAAAACCAAATCCACCACGTGTCACTTAAATCCTCTCCTTAAGTCCTCCCTGTCCCCTACCTATCACATTGCGTAGAAGTAACATAAAAGGCTATTCAGTAGTGGTCTAACAAAATCAATACTTTCCTAAGCATAACCATATTTATACCTAACGGTATCATAAGAAACCAACATTATCAATTATTACGCTTCTAGCCACATCAGCAAACGGTAACATTTTCGTATATCAATCAATGAATACAACGACCTTCCAAATACGACATTTTCCAACATTAACAACAAAATGTAACATCTCTAGCCTGAAAAGCACATTCGTACCTCGAGCTCGATCATCGACTTCCAACGCCACATCAGCAAACAACGCTTGTAACAAATCACGCCTCGCATTAGGTGAACCTATTGCCTGATCATTAACACACACAATAAACAGCAAATCAAAAACAAATTTATAAAAATGATCATAATTACATACAATAAACGAATCAAACACACAAAGAAACCTTTTGAAGCTTTTTATCGATCTCTTGCGTTAAAGCAGAGAAATAAGCAGAGCTTTTCGGAGTTACGGCGAATGGAGGCATTTTTCCGGCAACAGAGCATTTGATTTTGAAATCTGTAAATTATATAAAATTAAATCGAAATCGAAATGTAATATTAATGTTAAATTATGTATGTAAAATCTGAATATTTGTTTTACCTGAATGTAGAATCTGGGAATTTGATCGACGGTTGCGGTGGTTGTTGTTGTGGCGGAAAAGCGACAACGTTGACAAAATGGATACAAGTGTTTGGTCGGTTAATTGATTATTTGGTGTTTAAATTTTTTATCATGTTTTAATTGGTCTAAATTAATAGCAACGGGATTATGAGTTTAAATTAAGATAACTTATGGTTTTCTCTCTCTCTCATTATTATTATTATTTTTTTTTTGTGAAAAAAAAGAAAAAAAAAAAAAAAAACTTATGGTTCTCTATTAAAGTAGTATTATACTTAACTCTTTTTTCCTTCTTTTTCACTCATCACTCAAGTCTACGAATCTCCTTAACACACAAACTAGTCTTATGTTTACTATGGTCAACGGCACAAGCCAAAATATGAGAAGAACAACGAGCTAGTGAGGGAGGGTTACGCCTTTTATATCATGCGTTATGCGTTAGCCATGCTTTGATTACGCCTGGTCTAATAAATTAATATTGAGAAATGATGACTACTTTATAAAATAGGAAAGTTGCCTACTTTTATTTGTAAAAAATTAAAAATATTTACAATTAAGCCTCTTAATTATATCATAAATATTTGTTTTCCTTTTCATTTATAAAAGAAAGTAGACAACTTTCCTACCTTGTAGGTATCATTTCCCTATCTATCTATACTAATAAACCAGAATAATTTACAAGTCCTATAAAGCACACCATGCATTTAATTTGCTGATGTGTCTCTTCTATGATTGGTCGAGTGTTTAATGCGTACAACTTCTTGATGCAATATTTCCTCACACCTTACAATAGAAAACGTCTCATTCAATTCCTCATTCTTAAAACACTTTCCTTCTTCAACATTGTTCTTCCTCTACACGATTTGAATAGGTCAGTTATATTCCTTTACATCAATTATTGATTGTATTTTTGTTAAGCATTAAATGGATTGTAACAGTTTCCTTAAATCTCCAATACACTTCCATTCTATTGCAATACGCTTTCAAAATCATCCACTTTTTCAAAACCACTTCTTCTTCAACCACAACATCTTTTATACGATTCCTCATTTGAATCAAATCAAATTCAATGCATTCAAAACAACATCCAAAAATAACCTACGAATTGGTCTATATATATTTGATTCAAGGATTATCATCAACCCTAATTCATGACTGAAAATTCATATTATTGAATCATACTTCATAATTTTGGTAAGTTTTAATTGTATTGAATCGATTTGGTTTGTATTATTAATGTTTTTTATGCTTATTATATAAACCCAGTAATTTAGGTATGGGATGCAGCCAAGTATGAAAAACTGAGACTGAATCATATAGCGAATAAGATTTCGGTAAGTTTGTTGGGTCACTGAATTCCCCAATCTTTTTCTAACAAGGATTTGAACGTAAAATCACCTAAGTGTAAACAAGTCACTGAGTGAACAGTAACTCAGTGAGTCATCTTCAGGATGCTTAGATCGAGCCTAAGAAGAAACGTTCTCCATTCAGTGAGGCGGAACTCAGTGAGTGAGATCTAAGCCAAGAAGAAGGCGATGGGTTCAGTGAGGATGACAATAACTCACTGAACCCCAAGACTCCTCAACAACTATCAAGGTACTGAAGACTGATGACTTGAAGACTGAAGATTTGGCGGGAAAGTTTGAACTGTTTCATTAAAGTGCTTTATCACTTTCAGGTCAAACTTTCCCCAAATGGTTAAAACCAGTCTGTCATCAGAAAGCACCTTTTGGACTTAACCCAAAAAAGTTTCCCTTGCTAGAGAATAAAATCTATCAAGATTTTATTAAGGAACGCTTAGGTCCATTGTATAATAGAGTTGTTCATATTTGTGTATAAATAGGTAGCATAAGTGAGGAGTAAAAGTTGACAAGTTTGTGCAATTAATGCAAAGCATTCACAAACCACTTTTACTCATCCAAAGAACAACATAGCCCCTGAGATAGCTCAGTGGGTCCTCAGTTGTCACTCAAATATTGTTTTGAGTTTAGAGAGGAGTCAATACCACACTTGTCATTTTCAATCCCAAGTGTTATTCCGCAAACACTTGGGTACGATTCTTTTTGATTAACTTCTAATAAAGAATTAAACGTTGAAAAATATTGTCTCTTATCTTTACGTTGCTTTATTGTTAATCGTATATACATCTGAGTTAGAAGTCATATATCTTGGTTACATTAGCTATTTAGTTATTGATAACCAAGTAAAAGGGACCAACAAGTGGTATCAGAGCCTCTGGTTTGTAAAACTTTTCAAAAACTGTTTTCAAAACTAAAAGATTGCTCAAAAAAGTTTTTAAAAAAACCTTGATCCCACCATGGCTGACTCAGATGTTCCCCAACTTGTCGACAAAAAGGGTGGAAGTTATTCAGCAACTGCCCCTCGACTTGAAGTTGGAAAATTTAACAAGTGGAAAAAGTGAATGCTTTGCTACTTAACTGGGATGGAGCCATATTACATCAAGTTGATTAATGATGGTCCATTTGTCCCAACAACTGCCCAAGGTTTAGTCAAACCTGAAGCCCAGTGGACCCTAGATGAAAGGAGGGTGGTCAATCAGGACCAGCGCCTGAAAAGAATCATTATATCATGTCTTCCTGACGATATAATGGAATTAGTGATTAACTGTCCTACTGCCAAGCAGACCTGGACTGACCTGGTTCATAGCTATGAAGGGCCTTCTGAAACCAAAGAGAATAGAATCATGGACCTGAAGCTTGAATTCAATACCTTCAGGGCCAAAGATTCTGAAAGTCTCTCTGAGACTTATACTCGGTATAAGACCCTCCAGAATGAGCTGACCAATGATGGTGTTATTCTGTCAAAGCATGAAATCAATGTTGGCTTTGTCAACAGTCTCCCTGAGAAGTGGTTAAACTTCTCTCAGGGTTTGAGAAATGCTAACCATATTCAGAACCTTGAGCTCCCTGCTATATATGGGAAGTTTGTCTATGAAGACAATCTTATCACCAGGAGATACCCTGGTAAAGCTCAGGAGACCAAAAAGGCCTTGACAATTTCACTCATATCAACTGCTTTCTATTCCAATGGTGTTGTGCAGGATTTCCAAGATGATTCTGATGATGAGGTTAACCAAAGAACTAGTGAGGAGTACCTAAATGATCTTCAAATTGAATTTCATGAAAGGGCACTCCTTGCAAATTCAAAAAGGTTTTTTAAGAAAAACAAATTTCCTTTTAAAGCAAATGAGAACACTGAGTGTTTTAAATGTCGCAAAAAGTGCCATTTTGCAAAAGATTGTTTTTCCAAAACAACCTCAGAACCATCTTTCAAATTTTCAGGAAATAACTCTTTTTCAGGACCTAGTAAGTTTCAACCCAAGTTGCTTCAATCTAGTCAAAGATTTGAAAAAACCCCTCAAATTGACTTTGAAGCCAAATATAGGAAGGCTAAAGCCAAACTTGCCCTCCTTGAATCATCCTCATCAGTCACTCAGCTACCTCAGGCTCCAAAGCCTCCTCAGGCCAAGAACAAAGGGCTTGTTGCTGAAACATTTGACTGGGATGAAGTTGAAATATCCTCTGATGATAATGAAGAAGTTCATATCAGTGCCCTGATGGCCCTATCAGATGACAACAAACTTGATGTGGGAAAGAGTCATGCAAGAGATGGAGAATGGGTTAACATTACAATGAGAAAGGTAAACATTTTACTTTCTATGGATGATGATGCTGATTGGAAATCTTACTTAGATTATATTAATGTTGATCTAAAGTATGTTGAAGAGCAAAGACTTAATTTGTTTTCAAAATTTAACAAACTGAGTTTTGAATTAAATCAATGTAGAGATGAACTACTTGTTTTAAAACAAGCTAAGCTTGAAAGTGTTACACTTCAAATTCAAAATTCTGAACTTGTAAAACAAAATCAAGCTCTTCAGGAAGAACTTAAGAAGGAAAAGGCTGTTATTTGGAAATGGACTCAAAAAAACCCCAAACTTTATGAAACCCTAAGTCTCACACCCAGCACCAAAAAGGTTGCTATAGGTGAAGATCAACTCACTGAAGAGTCTGGGGAGAGTAGCCATTCAACAACTTTTCTATCAGCCAACATACTCTCTAGCAAAGAACTTGCTCCTAAACCCAGTGATTGGATTGAAAGAATCAATCCTGACAGTAAGCTGCCAAATTTTAATACTAGAAGAATCCTGGAGCCTGAAAGTCAGGCTATCAAGGAGCTGATAGGAGTCACTGATGAACTTAGTCCTACTAAGTCCATCAGTGAGTCTAAATCTGATTCACCACTCCCTCCACTGAAACAACTTCAGGGAGCTGAACCCAATTCTGACCTTGCACCATCAGTCTATCAACCCCATTCTTCCAAGGAGAAATCAGGGTTAGGAAAGACTATTCTGAAAAGACCTACTCCTGCACCTACTAAACACCACAAACCTTCAGTGCATACTGAAGTGAAACCTGAAAGCACTGATTCAAAAGTTGATGAGCTTGCTGAACTTGTCAGGATGCTGAGTGAGAACATTGAGTCCACTAAAAAACCTTCTGACTCAAAATTGAAAAACCCATCAGTATCCTCAAGTTCTTCCAAACCAAAAACCACACCCAGACCTTCAGGGAGGTGTGAGCTGTGCAATTATCCAAATCACAACACTGATAAATGCTACAGAGTCATGTTCTGCATGATATGCAAACAAGAGGACCACAAAACTTGTGATCACATCTCTCATACTGCTTCTTTAAAAGCACAAGGTCTATACAAAACCCAAGGCTATCAGTATGCCACACCTTCCAAACAAAGACTGAAGGCTAAGCCTTTCTTGCCATGTCCTCACTGTGGTTTCAATGATCATCTTCCTGATGATTGTATGATGAAAAATTGATGTGACATCTGTGGAGATCCCTCCCATGAAACCAAGGGACATGACAAGATCATTCAGTCCAGAAGGAAAACCCCCACCAACACTTCTCAGTCAACTGAGGCATCAACCTCCACAAAATGTAAAACATGTGGAAGCTCAGTACACACAACTTCTGACCATGATTCATTAGCTATATTCAAAAAGTCCTTGAGGACTAAGCCCAATAGAAGGTGGGTCAACAAGAAAAACTAACCCAGTTTACTGTTTGTGCAGAAACACATCAGGGATCCTACCTGGCACCTCGATAGTGGATGCTTTAGGAGTATGACTGGTGTGGAAAGTTATCTGCACAAATATGTGGAAGAACCAGGACCCAAAGTAGTATTTGGTGATAACTCATCAGCTCCCACTGAAGGTTATGGTTCAGTTAACTGCAATGGTATAGTTTTTACATGAATAACTTATGTAAATGGTCTCAAGTACAACCTGATAAGTGTTTCCCAACTATATGATGCAAAATACATAGTTCAGTTTGATGACAAGAGAGGGACCATCTTTAATGCCAACAAGGAAGTAGTATTGATTGCCCCCAGGAGGGATGATGTCTATGTACTAGACATGTCATCCCTGACTCAAAATGGGACTTGTCTTTTCTCAAAGGCAAGTGAGACAATCAACTGGCTATGGCATAGGAGACTCTCTCATCTCAATTTCAAGAGCATCAACAACCTGGCCAAACATAACAAAGTTATGGGCTTTCCATCCCTGGTGTATACCAAAGACAAGCCTTGTTCTGCTTGTGAAAAAGGAAAACACCACAGGGCATCATTCAAAACCAAACAAACCTTTTCTATCAAAAGCTGCCTACATCTTCTCTATATGGACCTTTTTGGACCTGTCAGTCCAATGTCCATTCACCATGAGAAGTATACTCTGGTCATAGTGGATGAGTACTCAAGATACACTTGGGTTTTCTTCCTGACCAAAAAGAGTCAGGCAGCTGAAACCATCACGTCATTTTTCAGGAACATTGAATATCAAAATGATGTCAAAGTTAAACAAATTAGAACTGACAATGGCACTGAATTCAAAAACCAAGACCTTGAGTGTTTCTGTGATGAGAAAGGAATTTCTCAAAACTTCACTTCTCCTTATACTCCTGAACAAAATGGAGTAGCTGAAAGGAGAAATAGAACACTCATAGAGGCATCAAGGACAATATTAAATGGCTCAGTCCACTCAAAAGATTTCTGTACTGAGGCAGTCAAAACAGCTTGCTACACTCAAAATAGGTCAATCATTGTGAAAAGGCACAATAAGACCCCTTATGAGATATTCAAAGGAAAGATCCCTGACATCAACTACTTTCATGTATTTGGGTGTCATGTGTTTATTCATAACCACAAGGATCACTTAGGTAAGTTTGATGCCAAAGCTGATGATGGATACTTCCTGGGATATTCTCTGGTTTCCAAAGCCTTTAGGGTGTTTAACACTAGGAGACAACAAACTGAGGAAACTTATCACATTACTGTTGATGAGAGCACTGAATTCATCAGGTTCTTAAATTCCTCAGTTGAAGATATTGGTATTGATGACTCATCAAGGTATCCCCTGATGAGTATCATCCTGAGAACAACCCCTCAACCCAATACCAAGCTGATGCTGATGTCTCCTACTATATCATCCCTCACAACCTACCCCAACCAACCATCAGTGAGTTCATTGAAACTCAGCAGGTCTCCAATGAGACTGCACCCACTGAGCAAATTGTTTAAGAACCCTCAGAACAAGTTGTTCCCACAAATGTCACTGAAGCACATATTGATGAGTCACCTCATGTTCCTGAGTCTGAACCTAATCAGGCTCCTTCAAGCTCAAATTCCTATCCCAAACCTCAGGATAGCTGGACAAGATCCAAAATTATTGAGCTTGTGAACATCATTGGTGAACCCACTGAAGGCATGCTCACAAGAAGCATGGCTGCAAAAATCAAGGCAGCCTCTGCCAATATATATCTTTATGCTGACTATCTCTCTGAAATTGAGCCTAAAAATGTCAAAGAAGCCCTGACCTATGAGAGTTGGGTTCAGGCCATGAGAGATGAATTGGAACAATTTGACAGATATCATTTTTGCCCGAGTTGTAGTGAAATTGTTCCAACAAGGGTCATGATATCATTTCTGTCAAATTGTTCCAATTCATCTCTCATGACCCTTGTCGAATTGAATTGTCCTTGAGGAAGATACTGTTTTTGTTAACCAAGTCGCTAGCTTGACTCGACCCCGAATTTAATTGTCCTTGGGGAAAGTTTGGAGATTCGGGACAACCATATTTGGTATGTCCTCTCCAAAGTAGTGTTTCACACGATGCCCATTCACTTTAAAACATGGACCGTCATTTTGAGATAACTCAACGGTACCATATGGATAAACCTTAGTGATAGTAAATGGACCAGTCCAACGGGTTTTTAATTTACCCGAGAAGATCTTTAATCTAGAATTAAAGAGAAGTACTCGATCACCAACGTTAAAAATGCGGTTCTTTATTTTTGAGTCATGTATTCTCTTTGTTTTTTCTTTATAGATTAAAGAGTTCTCGTAAGCCTGATCACGTAGTTCATTTAATTCATTCATTTGAACTTTTCTGTGATCACCCCCAGTTTTGAGGTCAAAGTTGGCATGTTTCAATGCCCAGTAGGCTTTGTGCTCAAGTTCCATCGGTAGATGACATGTCTTTCCGTACACAAGCTTGTAAGGTGTACACCCAATAGGTGTTTTATAAGCTGTACGAAAAGCCCATAGTGCGTCATCTAATTTATCCGACCAGGCAGCACGGTTTTCACCAACAGTCCTCTCAAGTATCCTTTTGATACCACGATTTGAAACCTCAACTTGCCCACTTGTTTGTGGGTGATACGCAGTAGAAAGACGGTGAGTTACACCATACTTTTGCATGACTTTATCAAATTTGTCATTGCAGAAATGCGTACCACGATCATTTATGATAGCACGTGGAGTTCCAAAACGGGTAAAAAGAGATTTAAGGAATTTCACTACAAAACATATTTGGGGTTTCCCCTTACACTTATCTTTTGCAAAAATACCTTTAGGTGGAGTTAAGACTAGGCCAAAACAACAAAGTAAAGTATTTCCACTATTTAGTTTAGAAACATGATCAACCAACAATAAAAATAAAACATGCATACGGAAGCAAATAACAAACAAACAAAAATAAAATCACACAAAACATGGGTTGCCTCCCAAGAAGCGCTTTTCTTTATTTACGAGTCTTGTAGCTAGACTCAAGGTCATGGGTTACTACGTTACTTCGTCATTGGTTCCACTCCCTGATTGTAGATATTCCTTGTAGAAACCAATCACTTTTTTCTCAACCGCCCCCATAATCATTTGGGCAAATTCTTTATCGACTTTATACCTTGGTCCAAGAGCCAAACAATCTTTGTAATAAAGACTCCTCTTTTCCCATACATAATCCATGCCCTTTTTCTTATCCTCCTCATTAGTATCCTCAAAAGCACCAACGTTGTCCTTATCAAAACGAGATATAAATCGAAATTCTTTCATCCTATTAGGCATCCTATAAGTGATACTGTCGGTGTTACTTGCAAATCGGATCGTTCCCTCTATCTCATCATATTCTAACTTAGACTCCTCAACAAATGGTTTGCCAAACACAACATTAGCTAATCGACAATCAATAACATTAGCAAGATCCTCCACAATCATAAAGTCGGTGACAAAAGTGAAATTACCAACAAAGACATGTAAACCTTTAACTCTCCCGACAAAGTTACAAACTCCACCGGGGTATTTGGGGTCCCTTCTAGGTTCAAGTCTTGTTTTCACTATATCATTATAAACAGTTGAGGACATAATGTTGATTGGAGATTTAAAGTCAATGTAAGCATTGCTAATGTGCCTATATCCAATCATACATGGTACCTTAGCATTCTTGGGATCGCCTCTCTTGATCTTAGGTTCAATTATGGTGAAAGGAGATCGCGGGTTATCAATAAGATTATTATAATATGCAATCTCCTCCTTAGTGGGGTATAGATGAAAATAGTCATTAAGCGTCGGATCTATTTCCACCTCTTTAAGTCCCTCAATAACATTCACAAAATCATTAGGCCGTAGGTCCTCATTTGAATACAAGGCTGTCGCTAGGTCACTAAATGCATGTTCGAGCTCGATCTTGATCAAACTATTAAGCTCCCTAAGTTCCCTAATCTCACTCTCAATTTGTTCACATAACAAAGCTACTTCTCTAGGGGAAAGGGGTGGATTCGCGTTTTCCATAATGGTCAACGGAATAGTCAATGAATTTGATTTACTAACAAAGGCACAAAGAAAAAAGATAGACTAAAGAAACCTAAAAAATAAAAAAAAATAAAATCTTACAAGAAAGGAATCTAGCAAGTAGACCTAATAAAAAGAAATTCTAACCTAGACAATAACTATTCCCCGGGCTGCGGCGCCAAAAACTTGATGCGTGGGAATCGCAACAGGCTTTACCTCTCGAGGGATCTCGAGAAGCTTACAACCCCCACCAGGCAGTGTACCTGATCGTTGTAGTATAGTATAGTGACAAGTATCGGGAGATTGATCGTTCAGCTTAGGAATAGTGTCGCTAGGATTAGAAAGCCTAAATACTAGTTCTAAAGGTGAGAGATGATTATTTTTGTGTTTTTATATTTTTATGAAAGCAAGTAAAATTTCGGGGTTTGGAGGATTTGGGCGGAATTAGTTGCTAGCCAACTAACCCAATACTAAGATGCAATCAAAATAAAATACTAGAAATTAAAATAAACTAAATTACACTAAAGTTGTGAGCAGTAATTGGAGAAAATGTGTTTACTTAGATTTCACTACTCCCTAGATATCTTTTACACGTTAATTACTTGTTACAATTGCATGGATGACGGATCGTATTCCTTAATACCATTCATGGGGTGGCACACATAACTCCCCAATTCTATGAGCTCTTATCTCCTCCTACACCATGCCCAGCACAACTATAGGGATTGTAAACAGTGGCTCATGCATTAAATACAACCAATAAAGACCTAGTGCGCCTCGGTTCATGTTTCTTAAAACGTTCAAGCATGTTACCAAGTGGAGATCTGCCAGTTTTCTTAAGCCTAACATATAAATCATTCATCCAAAACAAGAATAAACAAGTAATCAACACATAATCAATATCTAGGTTTCATTAGATCTAAGCAAACACAAGATAGATCTAGCCTAGCATGATGGAATTAAGACAAGAACATGATATAGACAACCAACACATAGACATATTGATTGAATTAGAAGAACATTTATCTTGATTAAACATGCAAGGTATCAAGGGGTTGGAACCCTTGAAAAACCTGTAAAGTTACACCAAAATCATACTAGGGTTTCTCCCAAAAACTTCTCTCCCAATGTGTGAAAATTAGAAAACTATATATAGAAAAATAGGTTTGACGGCGTCAAGACAAACGCTGTGACGCCGTCACCTCGCCGCCAAAACTCTTCTCGGACTGCCTAGATCTACTTCTGACGCCGTCAAGACTTATACTCTTCCAGGCCGTCATGACTCTTTTACTCTTGACGCCCTTCCTACGTGACGCCGTCAAATCTGCTCTGGGTCGTCATGGAAATTCATGAAATTTGCTCTTGATGCCGTCACCTACTGTTCCCAGCATGGAAAATTAAGACTTTGGCGTTTTCTTCATTTTTATGCTCCAAAAACGTCCGAATTGCTTCCTTTTCCAGATTTCTCTCCCAAAGTACCTAAAATCACAAAAGGAACGATTTAGGGCAATATTTGATCAAATAAATTCGGATTCGGGCTTAAATGACCCCCTAAAAACGGATCATTTTTCGCCTCATCAAAAGGATATAATCAATAGGAAGGTATAGACTATGAGGAAACATTTGCACCAGTTGCTAGAATGGAGGCCATCAGGATCTTCCTTGCCTATGCAACTTACATGAACTTTAAAGTTTATCAAATGGATGTCAAAAGTGCATTCCTAAATGGTAACATCAAAGAAGATGTCTATGTGCAACAACCTCCTGGCTTTGAAAGTAGTGAATACCCCAACCATGTCTACAAGCTTAACAAGGCCCTTTATGGACTGAAACAAGCTCCCAGGGCATGGTATGAAACTCTTTCAGCCTTCCTGATCCAAAACAAGTTTGTCAGAGGAAAGATTGACAACACATTGTTCATCTACAGAACAAAGAGTGATGTCATTCTTGTCCAAGTGTATGTTGATGACATCATCTTTGGCCCCACAAGTTACAAACTTTGCAAACAGTTTGAGAAACTGATGACCACAAAGTTTGAAGTGAGCATGATGGGTGAACTCACATACATTCTTGGACTCCAAATCAAACAAACTGAAAAAGGAATATCCATTTGCCAAGAAAAATACCTGAGGAACCTACTGAAGAAGTATGACCTCACTGATTGCTCTTCAGTGAAGACTCCTATGGTTCCTCCAAACAATCTTGGCCCTGGCCTCACTGGTAAATCAGTGAACCAAACCCAATACAGGGGAATGATAGGCTCCCTGATGTACTTACTTGCATCTAGGCCTGATATCCAATTCTCAGTCTGTCTGTGTGCAAGATATCAGGCTGATCCAAAAGTGTCTCATCTCATTGCTGTCAAGAGAATCTTCAGGTACCTGAAGAGTACATCAAACCTTGGTTTATATTACCCAAAATGTTTAGGATTTGATCTCAAAGGGTACACTGACTCTGACTATGCAGGATGCAATATGGACAGAAAAAGTACCTCAGGATCCTATCAATTCCTTGGTGGTAAACTTGTGTGTTGGAGTACAAAGAAACAACAATCAGTGGCCATGTCCTCAGCTGAAGCTGAATATATGGCTGCTGCAGGATGTTGTGCAAATGTACTATGGATGAAGAGCCAACTAAGTGACTATGGCATTCAGTATAAGATGGTACCTATCTTTTGTGATAATACAAGTGCCATAGCCATCTCAAATAATCTAGTACTTCATCAAAGAACCAAACACATTGACATCAGATACCATTTCATCAGGGACCACATCATGAATGGAGAAATTGAATTACATTTCATCCCCACTGAGTATCAGTTAGCTGATATCTTCACAAAACCCTTGGATGAACTCACTTTCACAAGATTGAAAGCTGAATTGGGCATGTTGGACATAGAATCAGGCAACTGATCAAAAGGTGTTCTAACCTGATGTAAATTTCTCTAGGTCCCTGATCACATCCTTCCTTAACAAAAACCAATTCTGAATGAAAAATCATTCAGGGGGCTCAAGATGTCAAATGACATTGAATACCCTAACTAAATGATCTAAGTACTTAGTTAGTAAATGTCCCAGGTAGGTAACTGATTCCTATTAAATATAGGAATATATGTCGCTTACACAACTAGCATCCACTTCTTAGGCCCCCACATCTCTCTCACCAAACACCACTGAGCATTAATTGCTCTCTCACAACAAATAGTTGTGATGATATCACTCTGCAAAAGTGCATTATTTGCAGAGCCACACAACTGTTTACCCCATCATGTGAGAGAAAATAGGGTAATGGGAATCGTGATAATAAATGCGGATATCAAACACATATTATTATACCATTTTGGTTTCATAAACAAAACCCTTTGATATCCGCAACATCACTACCCTAATCCATTCCCTATAAAATCCCCCACAAAGAAAAATCACACACGCTTTTAAAACTTATCAAAACTCTTGCAAAATTGTTTTAAAAAATCTGTTTGATTAAAACTGCGTGTGTTTCTTCTTTGAATACCAACTTTTTTCTCAAAACAAGACCTTTCTCAAACACAAATGGCTTCTTCTAAGGTCATTAAATACGCACCCAATGTGGATTTCCAAATAGAAAGCGTAGAACTCACCAAAAACAATGTGGTGGGGAACTTTGCCTACCCTGAAGGGTTCCCTGAATACAGGGATGTGGTGAAGTTTCTTCAAAACTGTTTTCTCACCACCACATTCACAAATACCCCCTCAGTCATCTATCATGACTACTTGAGGGAATTTTGGTGCACAATAGTGGTTGAAAACCCTGATGCGCCAAAGGAGGCCAAAATAAGGTTCTCAGTGAAGAATGGAACTAAGTTCCTAACCCTTGACTACAAAACCTTTGTCAAAGCCACATGCCTTGACTACACTGAGACCTTCACTGCCCAACCCACTGAGAAAGATGTGAAGGAAGTTCTATTGGAACTTGGGCCTTATGAAAAAAAATCACCCTGAGGTGACACCAGGGGCCCTCCTGTCTAAAGCCCCAATCATCAAGACCTGGTTTCCAGCCCCTGGAGGATTCTGATGACCTTTGTCATTCAGGTCCTCTGGGGAAATAAATCCTCCACTGAGCAATTGAACACTACTCAAGCAATGATAGTGTACTATCTCATAGAGGGTAAAAAGATAGACCTTGGAGAAATAATCTTCAGGGACCTCATAGCAAAGTTAGGGGGAAGTCTAGGAAAAAACTCATGTCATACCCTAGATTCATTTCCTGTGCCCTACAAGACTTGCTTGGGTCTGAGTATGCTAAGCCTGACGCAGTTGGCTTTGAGCCTGATGTCTTACACAAGGCTAATTACTCACGTGACCCTCTTGAGGTTACACCTGTCACCCTGACAACATATATGCTTACAGCTATCCAGGGTGACAACAAAATTTCACCAATTCCCTCTCCCACCAAAAAGGTGAAGAGGAAGAAGGGACAGGGGTCCAGGAAGGTGACTCAACCCAAGTCACTCGCCACTGAGACCTCTGCCCCTAAGCCTGACAAAAGGGGGCAACAACAACAACAGACCCTGACTGCTGACACCCTCAGGATCATTAGCTAATCTTTGGCCCCAAAACAAAGGCCAACAGAGGGCACTGAGACATCACACTCAGTGTCCTCGGGCGAACCCGTTCCCAAAGGCTCTACTGACATAAACAAGTTAGTGGAGTTGGAACCAACCAAACCTCCACATCTTGCTAAAGGCTTTGGGAAATCACAACCAGGATCTCAGGGAGAAAGGGGTCCTATATCCTCGGTGAGGCAGCACTACTCTACTGAGAAGGGGACCTACAAACAATCACATCCTGCCAAAGGCTCAGGTAAATCACAACCCAAGCAACAGGGAGTTCTCGCCCCTAAACCTTCGATAGGCCAGAACAAGCCTGTTAGAAAGGGAGGCAAAACCACTCAGGTGCCTGATGAGGACATTCGCAAATCAAAGCTTTTGTCTGAGGGCACAAAAACTCATCCTAAAGACTCAGAGGGAAACATACAACCCGCTGATAGGGACACAACATTCACGACTCCTTAGGATGACATTGAAAAACACCCATCAGTGTCTGAAGGGGTCACGGGGGACAAAGATTCAGAGGGACAAAGGCCACCCACTGATATGGAACCTATAACCACCCCTGGAGGTGCGCATAACTTGGGAACTGACCTTGAGGACCAGGCAGATAAAACCCAGTCTGCTGGATTTGAGAAGTTAGGACCTGGCCATAACGAAGGCAAGTCTTATTATAAAGAGGAGCAAGATAACCTTTTGTTGCAGATTAATTCACTGGCTGATGCTCAGGCCGCCCTGTTCTCTGATGATGAATTTCACAGTGATGAAGAGATTTTTGAAGCTGGAGATGATATGGTGGTTGAGGAGACAGTCCCTGAACCAATTCCCTAGTCTCCTCAACCCTCTGACACTGAGGCCGCTAAAACTAACTCCACATCAAAGTCCTCAGAAGATGATCAAGCTCCTCTCACTGAGAAAGTTCTCACCAAATTCATCAAGAAGATAACTGATAAGTGTGTAAATACTCATCATTTCTGTTACATTTAAACTGCAAAAACATATGAAAACACACAGGAATGCCTTAAAATACATAAAATATCCCTGGATTGTGTTTTTATGCAAAAGGATTGAAAACTGATGAAAAACAAAACATTTCACACAATTTACAGTTTCAGTCCCTGAACTTTGAAAAATTGGCAAAGCTAGTCCTTGGTAAATCAAAACATGAAAAATATCATCAAAGGTCCTTAGGGATTCATAAGTTGTCAAGTATAGTCCTTTAAAGTTAAAAATTGCAAAATGACAACTTTAGTCCCTCAAGTTTGAAAAATGTCAAAAATAGTCCCTAAGGTTTTGTAAATGGAAAAATATGAAAAATAAGCCTTGCACTATTCTTAAATGGCATATTTGGTCCTTATGATAACTTTTGAGAAATTACAAGTTAAACCTTTTAACTTTCAGAAAATTACAAGTTTGGTCCCTGGAGTTTGTGGAATTGGCAGAAAAGGTCCCTGTTATTTGAAAATGAAAAAAAATATATCTTTGGCCCTTGGGTTTTTCATAAATGACATAAATAGTACTTGTAACTACTTTGGGAAAATTGCAAATTCAGTCCCTCTATTTTTGTCAAATTACAAATTTGGTCCTTGTTTACTAACCTAAACCAACCGGACCTTTAAATTTATTAAAACCCCAAAACCAATCCAACCCAAAACCTTTACCCAGCCCCACCCTTATCCTAGGCCCAAAACAAAACACGCCTAGTCCACATCCCTTTTAAATAAAACGGGGGTTGACCCCTCGTTGACCCTCCTTCCCCAATACCACCACAACTGTACACCGCCCTCACCTCCACCCTTCTTCCCCAAAACCAGGTGGTATTGCCACTTTTCACCACCACCTCACACCCCCAGCTGGCTACTAACCCTCATCATTTCAACCCACACCCTAATTAATGCATCTCCACACCTTTTTCCTCCATTCCATGCTATACCCCTGTTTTCATGGATACTTTTCCAAAAGGCCATGCTTAGTGCCCAAATTGTCTTCCTGACACCTCCTAATACCACCAAAACTCCTTAATTGTTCTAAAACTGCTTCAATTTCACGTGTGGAGATTTGGCGCCAAAACTGATTTAAACGGCCATGATGAGTTTGACTCATCCAATGGTTAATTTGAGAAGTGGGAAAGTGTGAGAAGACTGAAAGGATCACAAATGGTCAATATATATCAAGTGGGAAGCATTGTGGAAGAGTACCTAGTTTAATTTAGTAAAAATGTATGTCGACTTAACTATGTTCTAATTTCCAGTGTAATTTTTGGCTTTCAAGTACTTTGTTTAATGTTCTTAAGTGTATGTGAACCTATTTCAATAATTAATTTCTGTTTTTATGTATAAATTCAGTTTGATGCAATTTTCAAATTTACAAAATCTCATTTTGCTATAGTGTTGTTCTTAGTTGATGATACAAACTCAAATAAGCTCATATAAGCTCCTATAAAGCTTACAAAAGCTTTTAGAAACTTACAATAAAGTGTAGCTTAAAAAATTCCATAAACACAAAATCAGTCAACTAAAGTCAACTGTACAATTTTTGGGTTAAATTCTGAATTCAGAAATGATTGGGAAGCACAAGAAGCTTTGGATTATGGTTTAGAGACTCATGGGAGTCACATAAGGGTTCTTGGTTCTTGGTTTGGTTCTCTCAGTCACTCATTTGTAAGCTATATTATCCATTTTCAAGTTTTTCACTTTACTTATTGTTGATCTTACTTGATTTTAGTAATCTGTGTTTATTTATAGTTTTTATTGATAAAACAATAATAAAAATATAATAGTTGTTCATTAGTTTTTATAGTTGTTTAGTATCTCATATTTAAGTATTATGTGACTTGATTTGGATTTCTGAGTTATTGTTGTTATTTCTGAGAGATTAAGGTTTGAACAGATTCATATAAGTATAATAAATGGTTTTGTGTTATTAAGTTGGTTGAAATCATTTGTTTTCCTGGAAAACCTTCAAATCAGTTAGGATCTAGGGTGTTTGGAACAAGCTTGTTAGCTGAGACCTAGTTGTTATTGGTTGTTTATTTTTGTTTCATTGTACTGCTGTAGTAAGAAATAGGATATATAGTCATTAAACTTTGCACCTTAAACACAATAAGTCAAAATTACATGAATCAACCCCACACAGTTAACTGTGTGAGGATTTGAGTTCCACAATCACTCACATAAGCTTATCAGTTATATCTTAAGCCTAAATTAGCTTCACTTAAGCTTATTATAACATCTACAATCAGCTAGGATCAATCAAACTTCATATAAGTCAACTGAGCTTAAAATTAGAAAAAGTCAAAATATGGATGTTCAGAAATTACCCAAAATGGCATGAATATTTGTGATTTTTGTGTTATGATCTAGGGTCTGAAATTGCTAGGGTATTTAGTCTATCAGTTGAACTTGTGATTTCCATGTTTTTCATATTTTTGTGATTTTTTCTTGTTGACTAAAATACCCCTGGAACACACTTGCAGGGCAAGATGATGCCCTGCTACACAGACCACCACCACCATCACCACCACTTTGGTGGTTGATTGTGACCACCACAGTGGTCCCACTAGCTTCCATTTTGGTTATTACAACCCCCTCCTACCAGGGTTCATTAATTGACCCTTTGTTTGACCTGTGCACCACTGGGACCCACCTGAAATCAGCTTGGAAATCTGTCCCATTTCTGACCTAGAACTTCAATAAGTAGTTGCTTATTTCAGCTTTTTAGCTTATCCATTGAGCTTATATCAGCAAATCTAGCTTTTTCAAGTCAAAACAACTCATTTGTACCAGGTTTTACCCTTGTGGACCCCACACAAGCTCAGTTGAGCTTATTTCTTGTTCTAGTCTAACTTGGTCAACTGTTTGGGTAATAAGCACTCTTAGTGCTTATTCTGACTTTATAAATTATTTTCCTATATAAAAGTTTCTTATTTTAAGTATTTTATTAGTTTTTTAAATGAAAAATCAGAAAAAACCAAACTTAATTATAGTGACAACTTCTATTTAATAGAAATTATCTATTTAATTTTCTTTTTAGCTTATTTATAAGCACTTCCGTATTTTTATATTTTTAATAAATATCTCTAATATTAAAGTATTTTTTTTAAATTTTTTCAGAATTTTCCTTTGTCATTTAGTAATATTTAGAATTAATATTAGTTTAATTAATAATTAATTAATAAATAAGAATTAAATAGCATAATTATATTTTGTAAAGTACTACTTAGTTTTTATAATTTTTCTAGCTTTTATATAAGGTAAAACAATTTTATAAATTTTTCTAGGATTTATACTGTTCATTTTCTATTTTTAATAATATAATTAGTTTAATTGATAATTAATTAATAAATAGAATAATAATTAATAAATTAGATTAAAAATACATAATATAAACTTTTTATAATTTTTTTAGGATTCCTGTGATGGTTAATTAGATATATAAAATTTTTCATAATTATCTAAGTCTTTTTAGAATTTATAATAATTTAAATCAATATAATTATTTAAATAATAATGAAATAATAATTAATTAATAATAAATAGATAAATAGTGTGAAAAATATAATTTTAGTTTTAAAATAAGTTTTATAATATTTTAGATTTTTAGAAATTTTAATTTTATATTTCTAGACTTATTTTACATTTTTCTATTTATTAGTGAATTATTAACTAATTAAAAATAGTTATTAAATAATAATAATTAATTAAATAGTTATAAAAATAATTATAATTTTCTAATAAGTTTAGGATTCCAAAAATATAATTTTCATATTTGTGGGAGTTTTATTTGACAGAATTCACGTTTAACTTTTGTACGATTACGTTTACTTAAATATAAACGTACATTTTATATCTTTTTACATTTTTTATATTTTATTAAATTTTAAATAAATTAGTAATATTAAAATAAATATTTCAAGTTTATTTAATTTGCATTTAAGCCCCTAAGGCTTGCAAACTCCTACTATAGTTAAAGTTGTTTTTGTTTACGTTTAAATATTAAACGTTTACGTTTTCCAGTCCCTTTTCACTTGTACTTATCTGATTTCACGAATTAGTTGATATAGCTTATTAAAGTTATACATACTTATATTTCAGTAGTACAATCACTTAAACCCTTTTCCTGTTCAATTCACCTGATCTCAAAGTCGTTTTCTTTCAGATTTCACGCCTCGTTGGGATTTAACGATCCGGGGAAACACTAAACTCCACGGAGTATTTGCGTAAGCTGTTTGACTTGTTGACCATAACTTGGTTGATATTATCTGACTGTTTCAGGCCAATCAAAATTTGGCGCCGCTGCCGGGGAGGTGTGCTGCGTATTACGACTTTTTGAAGCATCTGTGAGTTTGAATTATCACACTTTGTTATATATCATCTTTTTGTCTATATTTCTTTTCTATTTTTAATTTCCCGTCACTCTAAGTATTCTTAGAGTCGTCTCTAGTGCATGCGCACTCGTTCTTCTAGGTCAACAAGCCCTTTCCGTGAGCTTGTCAGAATTCCTCGAAGACGCCGTAGACGTTCTGCCCCAACAGCCGTATCTGAGGTACGTGCTGTTTCCCCAAAGAAAGTTATCATGGCGGAAGACCGTCCGATGAATGAGCTTCTCCAAGCACCCATTGAGGGTTACGGAGACGCTATTGTTGTCCCAGCCATTGTGGCTGAATACTTTGAGCTCAAAACCGGGTTACTAAATCTAGTAACCTCAAGCCAATTTTATGGTTTTGAGAGGGATGATCCTCATGCTCATATTCGATGGTTTAATAAAATTACCTCTACCATCAAATACAAGAACGTCCCTTCCGAAGCAGTTAAACTTCTTCTTTTCCCATTTTCTCTTGAGGGTGCAGCCCGGATATGGCTGGAAAAACAACCTCCTCGTTCAATAACGTCATGGGCAGATTTAGTTACTAAATTTGTAAACGAATTTTTTCCCCCGTCCAGAACGACAAGTCTTAAAAACGAAATCATCAAATTTACTCAAAGGTTTGATGAATCGTTTGGTGACGCATGGGATCGTTTCAAAGAATTGCTTCGTTGATGTCCTCATCATGGTTTCACTGAATTAATGCAAATTGACACGTTTTATAATGGTGTGAGTCAATCTGACCAAGATTCTCTCAATGCCTCCGCGGGAGGTAATTTTTTGAGCAAAACCAAAAAGAAGCTTTAGAAATCATTGAAAATAAGTCCAAGGTCCGCACTACACGCACAAAGCCATATAACTCCCAAGTGAGTGCTGGTCCTTCTACTTCATCACCCGTGAGTACTTCTAGCACCGATGCTAAGATAGACAAACTCATGGACGCCATTCAAGCTTTGGTTCTCTCAAACCAGAAAAAAGTCACTTTCACACAAAACCCTTCACGTGCTGAAGTAAAAAAGGTGGAAGTTTGTGTCACTTGTGGTGGCCCACATGCTTACTACAATTGTACTGCCACCGATGGAAGTCCTTTTGAAGCCAATGCCTTAGCCGGTATTACAAATCAGGGAGGTAATCAATACCGTCCTCAAATAGAACCAAGTTACCGTGCTAACACACATATGGGACCACCCGGGTTTAATCAAAACCCAAATTTGTAAAATAGAAACCAGAACCAACCCCGAATGAACCAAGGTTATCAAAACCAAGGGAATTTCAATCCTGGACAGAATCAAGGTTTCCATAATCAAGGAAACTTTAACAGAAACAATTTCAACCCCGGAAATCATTTTCAGGGAAGTGGTAATCCAAATCAGGGAAATTTTCAGCCACAACAGGGTTATAATCAAAATAACCGTGTCCAAAATTTCCCCAACCAAACACAAGCCATTCTCCTAGCTCCACAATCATCATCTGATGAGTTGTTAAAGCAGTTCATGAAAACTCAAGAAGAGACAAACAGGTTGTTGGTCAGCCAGATTTCTGAAATTAAGAAATCTTTAAATGAACGACCCTCGGGCTCTGGAAAACTTCCGAGCAACACAATCGCAAACCCAAGGGGCGATGCAAAGGCGATCACGACCAGGAGCGGAGTATCATATGATGGACCTACTGTTCCCACTACCCCTTCTTCTTCTTCTTCTCCCAAGGTAGTGGAAAATAACGCCAAGGTAAATAAGGACGAAGTACTTCCTACTCATAATGGGGGTACCCAAGACGTCCCACCTCATGTTGTCCCGAAACCCAAACCAAAACCTAGAGTTATTTTTGAACCAAATGATATCCCAGTTGAAACCCCTCAGTCCAAACCTTCTACCTCCTCTATTCCTTACCCCTCGCGGTTGAGTGAGCAAAAGCTCCGTGAAAAAGCTAGTCACCAGATGGATAAATTCTTTCAAATCTTCCAAGATTTGCATTTTGACATTAGCTTTGCGGATGCTATTATTCTGATGCCCAAATTTGCATCGACAATCAAACACTTGTTAAGCAACAAGGAGAAACTGTTTGAAATGGCAAAGAATCCCTTGAATGAGAACTGCTCAGCAGTTCTTTTAAAGAAGCTTCCCGAGAAGCTGGGAGATCCTGAAAAATTTCTAATACCATGTGTATTTCCGGGAATGGTTGATTGCTATGCCTTGGCCGATCTTGGTGCAAGCATCAACCTAATGCCATACTCAGTTTGGAAGAAACTTTCTCTTTCTGATCTTACTCCTACCTGCATGACTTTAGAGCTTGCAGACCGATCTATATCTCGTCCTCTCGGCATTGCCGAGGACGTGTTTGTGAAGGTAGGAGAATTCCATCTCCCCGCTGACTTTGTAGTGGTTGATTTTGATGCTGATCAAAGGGTCCCTCTCATTGTTGGGAGGGGTTTCCTTAGAACGGGCCGTGCTCTTATCGATGTATTTGAGCAAGAAATCACTCTGCGTGTGGGTAATGAAGCTGTTACATTTAACCTCGATCAAACCTCGAGGTACTCCTCCAATTATGATTCTGAAGCAGTTAATCAAATAGATATCATAGACATTGCTTCAGAGGAGTACTCTCAAGAGTTTCTTGGTTATTCTCATAATTCTGTGAGTGGGGATGCCACTCTATCATCTGAACCTATCATTTCCGACTCTTCCCCTTCTCTCACTCCATTTGAGGGAAGTGATTTCCATTTGGAAGAGGTCGAGGCTTTTCTCAAAAGTGATTCAGTTCCATCGGGAATTGATAACACTGAGATTGATATGGAGGGAGATATTCTTCTCCTTGAGAGATTGCTAAATCAAGACAATTCTCCTCCACTCCCTCCCGTACAACTTGATAATCAGGAAATCAAATATGTTGAGAAAACTGATGATTTTCCTGAGGTCGAGCTCAAGGACTTACCTCCTCATCTTGAATACGCATTTTTGGAGGGTGATGATAAATTACCCATCATTATTGCTAAAGGTTTAAGTGTTGAGGAGAAAATTGCTCTCATCAAGGTCTTGAAGTCACACAAGCAAGCAATTGCTTGGAAACTCTCCGATATAAAGGGTATTAACCCAGATTTTTGTACACACAAAATCTTGATGGAGGATGACTTCAAACCCGTGGTGCAACATCAAAGAAGGGTGAATCCAAAAATCCATGATGTGATTAAACAAGAGGTTCTTAAACTTCTTGATGCAGGATTGATTTACCCTATCTCTGACAGTCCATGGGTTAGTCCCATTCATTGCGTCCTAAAAAAGGGTGGCATTACTGTTGTCACCAATGAGGAAAATGAGTTGATTCCAACTCGGCTGGTTACCGGATGGCGTGTTTGCATTGACTATCGTAAGTTAAATGACGTCACCCGCAAAGACCACTTTCCACTGCCCTTTATGGACCAGATGCTTGAGAGATTAGCTGGAAACGAGTACTATTGTTTCCTTGATGGTTTCTCAGGATACTTCCAAATCCCCATTGATCCATCAGATCAAGAAAAGACTACCTTTACATGCCCTTATGGAACCTTTGCTTATAAACGTATGCCTTTTGGCTTATGTAATGCTCCAGGTACGTTTCAGAGGTGCATGGTGGCCATATTTACCGACATGATCGGTAAAACCATGGAGGTCTTTATGGATGACTTTTCGGTCATTGGGGATTCATTCCAAACATGTCTCACCAATTTAGAAAAAATGTTGAAAAGGTGTGAAGACACCAATCTATGTCTAAATTGGGAAAAGAGTCACTTTATGGTCAAAGAGGGCATTGTCCTCGGCCATAAGATTTCCAAGAATGGAATTGAGGTTGACAGAGCTAAGGTTGATGTCATTGCTAAACTGCCTCACCCTACTACCGTCAAAGGTATTAGGAGTTTCTTGGGTCATGCCGGTTTCTATCGTCGATTTATACAAGATTTTTCTAAAATCTCACGGCCTATGACTCATCTCCTTGAAAAGGATACTCCTTTTATCTTCTCACCAGAATGCATCGAAGCTTTTGAAACATTAAAGAAAAAGCTTACTGAGGCACCCATTCTTATTGCCCCCGACTGGGATTTACCCTTTGAGCTTATGTGCGATGCAAGTGATTTTTCTATCGGTGCAGTCTTGGGGCAACGCAAAACAAAACACTTTCAGCCTATCCACTACGCAAGCAAAACTATGAACGAAGCTCAAACTCATTACACCACTACAGAAAAAGAATTATTAGCCGTGGTGTATGCTTTTGAGAAATTTCGGACATACTTAATCTTGACTAAAAGCGTAGTGTATACGGATCACTCGGCTCTAAAATATCTATTTGCAAAACAAGATGCAAAGCCGAGATTGCTCCGTTGGGTTCTCCTCCTCCAGGAATTTGATATCATTATTCGTGATAAAAAAGGAGCTGAGAACCTGGCTGCTGATCATTTGTCCCGATTAGAGAACCCTCATCAAGATGTGTATGAGAAAAAGGAAATAAATGAAACATTTCCTCTTGAAACACTCAATGCGGTTGCTTTTCGCGGAGATTCTACTACCCCATGGTTTGCCGACTTCGCAAACTACCATGCGGGTAACTTTGTTGTGAAAGGGATGTCAACCCAACAGAAGAATAAATTCTTTAAGGATGTAAATCATTACTTCTGGGATGACCCCTACTTATTCAAAATCTGTGCAGATCAAGTCATCCGACGGTGTGTATATGGACAGGAAGCCGCTGAAATTCTTAAGGCTTGCCATACTGGACCCACTGGGGGACATCATAGTCTCAATTACAACGCCAAAAAGGTGTTTGATTCTGGATTCTTTTGGCCCACAATTTATAAAGATGCCCAGGATCTCATTGAAACCTGTGACGCTTGTCAGCGTCATGGAAACATTTCACAAAGAAATGAGATGCCACAAAATGCTATTCAAGTATGTGAAATATTTGATATCTGGGGCATTGACTTTATGGGGCCATTTCCATCATCTAGAGGAAACAAGTACATACTTGTGGCTGTTGATTATTTATCAAAGTGGGTTGAAGCGAAAGCTTTACCCACAAATGATGCCCGAGTTGTAGTGAAATTCCTTAAATCTCTTTTTGCCCGTTTTGGAACTCCACGTGCTATCATAAGTGATCGTGGTACGCATTTCTGCAATGACAAATTTGATAAAGTCATGCAAAAGTATGGTGTAACTCACCGTCTTTCTACTGCGTATCACCCACAAACAAGTAGGCAAGTTGAGGTTTCAAATCGTGGTATCAAAAGGATACTTGAGAGGACTGTTGGTGAAAACCGTGCTGCCTGGTCGGATAAATTAGATGACGCACTATGGGCTTTTCGTATAGCTTATAAAACACCTATTGGGTGTACACCTTACAAGCTTGTGTACGGAAAGACATGTCATCTACCGATGGAACTTGAGCACAAAGCCTACTGGGCATTGAAACATGCCAACTTTGACCTCAAAACTGCGGGTGATCACAGAATAGTTCAAATGAATGAATTAAATGAACTACGTGATCAGGCTTACGAGAACTCTTTAATCTATAAAGAAAAAACAAAGAGAATACATGACTAAAAAATAAAGAACCGCGTTTTTAACGTTGGTGATCGAGTACTTCTCTTTAATTCTAGATTAAAGATCTTCTCGGGTAAATTAAAAACCCGTTGGACTGGTCCATTTACTATCACTAAGGTTTATCCATATGGTACCGTTGAGTTATCTCAAAATGACGGTCCATGTTTTAAAGTGAATGGGCATCGTGTGAAACACTACTTTGGAGAGGACATACCAAATATGGTTGTCCCGGATCTCCAAACTTTCCCCAAGGACAATTAAATTCGGGGTCGAGTTAAGCTAGCGACTCGGTTAACAAAAACAGTAGCTTCCTCATGGACAATTCAATTCGAGGTCGAGTCAAGCTAGCGACTCGGTAATCAAAAACAGTAGCAATATGGGTTTTCACTCATATTTCTGATTTCTTTCTCTTTTCTACCACCCTAATGTGGGGGCGATGCCCCACATGTTGTATATATGTAAATATCTTAAAAAAAAAATGTAAATAGCCTAAAATAAAGGTTATTAATATTTCCTTCTTACGTTCTAAGTATCGGTTTAACACCCGGTGTTTTGAATATTGAGGGCAATATTCATTTCTAAGTATGGGGGGGGGGGGGATTCTCACGAATTCAAACACATGTTCCATCAAGCACCCTCATTTGATCAAAATTTAAAGTTTTTTCACACTTAAAAATGCTATAAATGGTTATCAGTCCGCCATGTCTAACCCACATAAGGATTGACTAATCCAGGAGCAAACGGCTCTTGGTAAAGATATCTCAAAACCGTTGATGGCTTGCAATTTGCCAAAAATTGTATGGTTCCTCAACTCCCCATATCCCATAAAGCGAATGAGTTGGCTAGCCCATAAGATTATGGCTTGTGGTAAAGGCCGTGGAAAAACCATAATTGGTAATCAGCTCACCAAGATGTTGACTATTCCATCAAGAGTTGGCTAGTCTAGAAGCAAACGACTTTTGGTAAAGACAAATCAAATCCGTTGACAGCTGGTGGTTTGCTAAAAATCACACGGTTATCAGGTGTGCCACAGTTCTTACACCTGGCTACTCCAGAAGTGATGGCTTTTGGTAAAGAGTAAAAATCCATTAAAATTTTCTCAAAAGATTGCTAGGGACTAGCAATAGTTTAATGTGGGGGATTGATGAGTGTGTAAATACTCCTCATTTCTGTTACATTTAAACTGCAAAAACATATGAAAACACACAGGAATGCCTTAAAATACATAAAATATCCCTGGATTGTGTTTTTATGCAAAAGGATTGAAAACTGATGAAAAACAAAACATTTTACATAATTTACAGTTTCAGTCCCTGAACTTTGAAAAATTGGCAAAGCTAGTCCCTGGTAAATCAAAACATGAAAAATGTCATCAAAGGTCCTTAGGGATTCATAAGTTGTCAAGTATAGTCCTTTAAAGTTAAAAATTGCAAAATGACAACTTTAGTCCCTCAAGTTTGAAAAATGTCAAAAATAGTCCCTAAGGTTTTGTAAATGGAAAAATATGAAAAATAAGCCTTGCACTATTCTTAAATGGCATATTTGGTCCTTATGATAACTTTTGAGAAATTACAAGTTAAACCCTTCAACTTTCAGAAAATTACAAGTTTGGTCCCTGGAGTTTGTGGAATTGGCAGAAAAGGTCCCTGGTATTTGAAAATGAAAAAAAATATATCTTTGGTCCTTGGGTTTTTCATAAATGACATAAATAGTACTTGTAACTACTTTGGGAAAATTGCAAATTCAGTCCCTCTATTTTTGTCAAATTACAAATTTGGTCCTTGTTTACTAACCTAAACCAACCGGACCCTTAAATTTATTAAAACACCAAAACCAATCCAACCCAAAACCTTTACCCAGCCCCACCCTTATCCTAGGCCCCAAAAAAAACAAGCCCAGTCCACATCCCTTTTAAATAAAACGAGGTTTGACCCCTCGTTGACCCTCCTTCCCCAATACCACCACTACTGTACACCGCCCTCACCTCCACCCTTCTTCCCCAAAACCAGGTGGTATTGCCACCTTTTCACCACCACCTCACACCCCCAGCTGGCTACTAACCCTCATCATTTCAATCCACACCCTAATTAATGCATCTCTACACCTTTTTCCTCCATTCCATGCTATACCCCTGTTTTCATGGATACTTTTCCAAAAGGCCATGCTTAGTGCCCAAATTGTCTTCCTGACACCTCCTAATACCACCAAAACTCCTTAATTGTTCTAAAACTGCTTCAATTCCACGTGTGGAGATTTGGCGCCAAAACTGATTTAAACGGCCATGATGAGTTTGACTCATCCAATGGTTAATTTGAGAAGTGGGAAAGTGTGAGAAGACTAAAAGGATCACAAGTGGTCAATATATATCAAGTGGGAAGCATTGTGGAAGAGTACCTAGTTTAATTTAGTAAAAATGTATGTCGACTTAACTATGTTCTAATTTCCAGTGTAATTTTTGGCTTTCAAGTACTTTGTTTAATGTTCTTAAGTGTATGTGAACCTATTTCAATAATCAATTTCTGTTTTTATGTATGAATTCAGTTTGATGCAATTTTCAAATTTACAAAATCTCATTTTGCTATAGTGTTGTTCTTAGTTGATGATACAGACCCAAATACGTTCATATAAGCTCCTATAAAGCTTACAAAAGCTTTTAGTAACTTACAATAAAGTGTAGCTTAAAAAATTCCATAAACACAAAATCAGTCAACTAAAGTCAACTGTACAATTTTTGGGTTAAATTCTGAATTGAGAAATGATTGGGAAGCACAAGAAGCTTTGGATTATGGTTTAGAGACTCATGGGAGTCACATAAGGGTTCTTGGTTCTTGGTTTGGTTCTCTCAGTCACTCATTTGTAAGCTATATTATCCATTTTCAAGTTTTTCACTTTACTTATTGTTGATCTTACTTGATTTTAGTAATCTGTGTTTATTTATATTTTTTATTGATAAAACAATAATAAAAATATAATAGTTGTTCATTAGTTTTTATAGTTGTTTAGTATCTCATATTTAAGTATTATGTGACTTGATTTGGATTTCTGAGTTATTGTTGTTATTTCTGATAGATTAAGGTTTGAACAGATTCATATAAGTATAATAAATGGTTTTGTGTTATTAAGTTGGTTGAAATCATTTGTTTTCTTGGAAAACCTTCAAATCAGTTAGGATCTAGGGTGTTTGGAACAAGCTTGTTAGCTTAGACGTAGTTGTTATTGGTTGTTTATTTTTGTTTCATTGTACCGCTGTAGTAAGAAATAGGATATATAGTCATTAAACTTTGCACCTTAAACACAATAAGTCAAAATTACATGAATCAACCCCACACAGTTAACTGTGTGAGGATTTGAGTTCCACAATCACTCACATAAGCTTATCAGTTATATCTTAAGCCTAAATTAGCTTCACTTAAGCTTATTATAACATCTGCAATTAGCTAGGATCAATCAAACTTCATATAAGTCAACTGAGCTTAAAATTAGAAAAAGTCAAAATATGCATGTTCAGAAATTACCCAAAATGGCATGAATATTTGTGATTTTTGTGTTATGATCTAGGGTCTGAAATTGCTAGGGTATTTAGTCTATCAGTTGAACTTGTGATTTCCATGTTTGTCATATTTTTGTGATTTTTTCTTGTTGACTAAAATACCCCTGGAACACACTTGCAGGGCAAGATGATGCCCTGCTACACAGACCACCACCACCATCACCACCACTTTGGTGGTTGATTGTGACCACCACAGTGGTCCCACTAGCTTCCATTTTGGTTATTACAACCCCCTCCTACCAGGGTTCATTAATTGACCATTTGTTTGACCTGTGCACCATTGGGACCCACCTGAAATCAGCTTGGAAATCTGTCCCATTTCTGACCTAGAACTTCAATAAGTAGTTGCTTATTTCAGCTTTTTAGCTTATCCATTGAGCTTATATTAGCAAATCTAGCTTATTCAAGTCAAAACAACTCATTTGTACCAGGTTTTACCCTTGTGGACCCCACACAAGCTCAGTTGAGCTTATTTCTTGTTCTAGTCTAACTTGGTCAACTGTTTGGGTAATAAGCACTCTTAGTGCTTATTCTGACTTTATAAATTATTTTCCTTTATAAAAGTTTCTTATTTTAAGTATTTTATTAGTTTTATAAAAGAAAAACCAGAAAAAACCAAACTTAATTATACTGACAGCTTATATTTAATAGAAATTATCTATTTAATTTTCTTTTTAGCTTATTTATTAGCAGTTCTGTATTTTTATATTTTTAATAAATATCTCTAATATTAAAGTATTTTTGTAAATTTTTCCAGAATTTTCCTTTGTCATTTAGTAATATTAGTTTAATTAATAATTAATTAATAAATTAGAATTAAATAGCATAATTATATTTTGTAAAGTACTACCTAGTTTTTATAATTTTTCTAGCTTTTATATAAGGTAAAACAATTTTATAAAATTTTCTAGGATTTATACTATTCATTTTCTATTTTTAATAATATAATTAGTTTAATTGATAATTAATTAATAAATAGAATAATAATTAATAAATTAGATTAAAAATACATAATATAAACTTTTTATAATTTTTTTAGGATTCCTGTGATGGTTAATTAGATATATAAAATTTTTCATAATTATCTAAGTCTTTTTAGAATTTATAATAATTTAAATCAATATAATTAGTTAAATAGTAATGAAATAATAATTAATTAATAATAAATAGATAAATAGTGTGAAAAATATAATTTTAGTTTTAAAATAAGTTTTATAATATTTTAGATTTTTAGAAATTTTAATTTTATATTTCTAGACTTATTTTACATTTTTCTATTTATTAGTGAATTATTAACTAATTAAAAATAGTTATTAAATAATAATAATAATTAATTAAATAGTTATAAAAATAATTATAATTTTCTAATAAGTTTAGGATTCCAAAAATATAATTTTCATATTTGTGGGAGTTTTATTTGACAGAATTCACGTTTAACTTTTGTATGATTACGTTTACTTAAATATAAACGTACATTTTATATCTTTTTACATTTTTTATATTTTATTAAATTTTAAATAAATTAGTAATATTAAAATAAATATTTCAAGTTTATTTAATTTGCATTTAAGCCCCTAAGGCTTGCAAACTCCTACTATAGTTAAAGTTGTTTTTGTTTACGTTTAAATATTAAACGTTTACGTTTTCCAGTCCCTTTTCACTTGTACTTATCTGATTTCACGAATTAGTTGATATAGCTTATTAAAGCTATTCATACTTATATTTCAGTAGTACAATCACTTAAACCCTTTTCCTGTTCAATTCACCTGATCTCAAAGTCGTTTTCTTTCAGATTTCACGCCTCGTTGGGATTTAACGATCCGGGGAAACACTAAACTCCACGGAGTATTGGCCTAAGCTGTTTGACTTGTTGACCATAACTTGGTTGATATTATCTGACTGTTTCAGGCCAATCAATAACCAACATTTTGTACAAGGGGGTCATTGATGAAGTGTTTAACATGCACACTGAGCAAGCAGTCCATTACCACCTACTCAAGGATGCTGTTGAAGACTTTAATGATGATGTCAGGGAGCAAAATTCCATAGTCACCTACTCCCTAACACAAATGGTCTCTCAACTCAACCAATTTTTGGAATCCCTCAACAAGCTGAATACAGGGGTTTAGTCTGTTTAAGAATCAGTCAAAGATGATCCTGAGCTAACCAGGAAGCTTCTTCAGGCATCTGAGACTTATCAAGTAAACTCAGTGACCCTCACTGAGTTACTTGGCTTGCTAAAGGAATTTAATGTTCAGAATCTCAGCTCAACAGTGAAGTCTCTCAAATCTTCCTTTACAACATTGGAAGAATCAGTGGCAGCTCAATCCCAAAAGTCCACTTCTCTGGCATGGACAATGGGATCCAGGATGACATCCCTTGAAAATTCTCAGGTTGCACTTGACTCCAAAGTATCTTCCTTTCAACAGGATACTGCGGAAATCAAGTCCATGATGACGAAAATTTTTCAGGCCTTCAAGGGTACATCTACTTCTTCTTCAGTACCTCCAACACTTGCCATCACTGACGCTCAGGCAAATGTTGAGGGGGAGAATGTTACTGAAGCCCCTAATATTGAAGAACAAGAAGCTGGACAGCCCCCTCACACTGAGGGGGAGCATGTCACTGAAGCCACTCCAATCACTGAAGTTCCACCACAAGAGGAACCAGTCTCCTCCACTCTCAGGCAGGACAGAGGTAAAAGTATTGCTACCACCTCTGAACCTGAAATTGTACTCAAGCCTGCCTTAACCAAAGTCAGATATGACCCTGATGAACCTATCAAAGTCCCGTTTGAAATCAATGGAGTAGTACATCATCTCACTAATGCCGAAATTCAAGCTCACATGGAAAGGATTGAGATACTACAAAAGGTGGCTGAAGAGGAGAGGATGAGCAAGCCTGCTCTTATACAGGTTGTTCATGAGGAAGCTGAAAAGATTGGTTTAGATACTGAGGCTCTTGCCACTGGGCAGGCCGGTGCAGCCTTTAAAAAGGCTCAGGAGGAAGAATTAAGTGCTCTAAAAAGGGAAAGGAAAGAGAAACTCAGGAAGGACACTCATATAAGGAAGACCAGGATTGAAAAGTATAATTGGGTGATGAAAGAAAGGCTAAAACCTGAAACCATCACTGACATTCAAATCCATCGCAACACCAATCCTGCCATTGTCACTGTCTTTAGGGGACAAGATAAAAGAGTGATGGATATTCACAAACCATTCAGGTTTGCTAACTTTGGCATCACTGAACTTGATGAGCTTCGCCCCATCATTGCCAAGAAGAACAATGTGGTGGTACCTAACCTTCTCAAGTCACTGAAGGAAAGGTATGACAGACTGAAAGCAATGCCTGAAGCTCTAAACATTCCCTCCCTTCTTCCTGCTTCAATAACAGAGACTGCTCTACCAAAGGTCTCCAAAAGAAAAAGGAAGCAAGTTGAACTAGAGCCTAAAATCAAGGTCCCAGGATTGGATTATGACAGGTCCCTTCCTGAAGGTATCGCCTTCATGAACAATGTGGTGTTCGAAGTCCCTGAAAGAGGTCTATGCTTCACTGACGAGTATGGAAACCCTGCATTCCAAAGATGGTCTGACTTGGACAGGGCAGGGATTAAGGCGATGCTGATGTACCTAATGTTGGCCTCTCCTGTTAGGTGTGCTAAAAATGTAAGGTTCTGTCAGGACCTTAAAGCTATGATTGAGGAGCACCCTGAGAGACACCTCCTGAGATCAAAGAAGGCTAAACTTGATGCACTAGGCTACCAACTGAACATCTAATATGCAACAACAACTATCTTTTTTATTTTTGTAATTTGTAGGACTTGTAATAACTATTAATAAACTTTGATGTTTTGTTTAAATTATGTGTCCTACTTATAATTACATCAACATTCAATAAGAGATAAAGACCCCTGCAAACTCATACTGAATCAAGAAACACTTAGGCTATTTGTATGTTCAAATAGGGGGAGATTGTTGGGTCACTGAATTCCCCAATCTTCTTCTAACAAGGATTTGAACGTAAAATCACCTAAGTGTAAACAAGTCACTGAGTGAACAGTAACTCATTGAGTCATCTTCAAGATGCTTAGACTGAGCCTAAGAAGAAAGGTTCTCCATTCATTGAAGCGGAACTCAGTGAGTGAGATCTAAGCCAAGAAGAAGGTGATGGGTTCAGTGAGGATAATAATAACTCACTGAACCCCAAGACTCCTCAACAACTATCAAGGTACTGAATACTGATGACTTGAAGACTGAAGATTTGGCGGGACTGGGCGGGAAAGTTTGAACTGTTTCATTAAAGTGCTTTATCACTTTAAGGTCAAACTTTCCTCAAATGGTTAAAACCAGTCTGTCATCAGAAAGCACCTTTTGGACTTAACCCAAAGAAGTTTCCCTTGCCAGAGAATAAAATCTATCAAGATTTTATTAAGGAATGCTTAGGTCCATTGTATAGTAGAGTTGTTCATATTTATGTATAAATAGGTAGCATAAGTGGGGAGTAAAAGTTGAAAAGTTTGTGCAATTAATGCAAAGCATTCACAAACCACTTTTACTCCTCCAAAGAACAACATAGCCCCTGATATAGCTCAGTGGGTCCTCAGTTGTCACTCAAACATTGTTTTGAGTTTAGAGAGGATTCAATACCACACTTGTCATTTTCAATCCCAAGTGTTATTCCGAAAACACTTGGGTACGATTCTTTTTGATTAACTTCTAATAAAGAATTAAACGTTGAAAAATATTGTCTCTTATCTTTACGTTGCTTTATTGTTAATCATATATACATCTGAGTTAGAAGTCATATATATTGGTTACATTAGCTATTTAGTTATTTATAACTAAGTACAAGGGACCAACAAAGTTGAATACTGTTGTTGTTACTAAATGTTCTACTTGATTTGATTTTTGGGTTCAATTCATCGAAACATGTAGCGGATATGATTTATGAAGATGGAATAGAGGTATTGTAACCAAAACACCACCTGTGTTACTTTTGTTTAATTATGTTTTGTTTTGAGTTCATTTGTTTAATTGTGCAGATTCATGTTTCATTCTGAGCCGTAGGGTTATAGACACACATAAAAAGGTTGTCTTTCACATATGCATTCTAATGGGCCAATTAAAGGTTCACTCAAGTCTCTCATCTCCCTAATTATTGATCTTAATTTCAATTTTATATTATGGCTTCTTTGTTGTTATGATTTTTGTATGAATACAATCCAAATTTGTTTTATAATTTTTGCATAATTAGTTTCTTAAATATGGCTGATGTAGATTTCGATACTTTTGATTCACTTTTTATGATGTCTACGGGACATTGTGTTTGAAGGCCACGTAGATTTGTCTACTTGATTTAAGAGAAAGGTAAATGTCGGAGGTAATCTGTATTTCATCATCTCAGCATTGATTTATTATCTCAATCGTTTTCGTCTTAGTCTAAATCCTTCAAAAGGAAAAATCAATTTTGGAGTTAAAAAGAGTCTCCTTGGAAGCAAGAGACAAGGTTCATTTAAATATTTTTGTTTAATGAGTTTAGGATGTTTTTTGTTTATAAATTTTGTTTTTGATTTTTTTTCCTATTGTTATATTCTGGAATGAATTTGTTAAATGTGATGTGATTTTGTTTATTGTTAGGATTTTGGAGGAATTGGGTATGGATTAATGGTTGGTTGCGCCCCGTTGGCTTATTAGCATGCTCAAGATTATTGGTCAGGTAATAATCATAAGAGTAGTATTTTTCTTTGCAAATTGTTTGGTACTTATATGTTTGATTTCAACAGAAAAACGTAGACCCGGTCGCTCCTAAGCTGAGTGATATGTTTTTTTCTTTGCAGGATTTGTAACGGAAATTATTAAACAAGTGCAGGAATTGAAGGAATTTCCTTCTTAGGGTCAGGTCATGTAGGATTGATGAAGAAAAACCTGACCCAAAAAGTCGGCTTCCTTCGACTGTTGTGAAGGTAAGGAGAAAGAGTCATTTTTGGTAATAGATGCTAAACTAAAAATGCAGCTATATAATCTTATTTTTTATGTTATTGCGTTTTTGTGTTGTGGAATATTGACGCTAAACTGAAATTCTAGGATATTTTCGACCGTAAAGTTGCAGAGCAAGAGGAATGGAGTTGTTCCTGCAAAAAAGCTAATTGAATATCTGCAAGATATGGTATATGCGTATTTATTTACCATATTGTGACTTCAAGTAGCAATAACCAAAGACAGGTCCAAAACGCAAAGCCCAGCAGGCCAACACCCCCATCGAAATCATAACCTAATCACAAGAAAATCTTGGAAAATTCAATAAACAACAAAAGGTATTTTTCTGATGGACCTATTTACTTATGCACGGGTCTGTTTGTGTCATTTTTTCGTCTTTGCGGGCCGAATAATCAGAACAAAATAATTAAGCAGAAAAGATAATTGTTCAAATGGGTCAAAAAAAATTAAAGCGGGTCAAAAGTTACCAAAAGTTCGATATTATTCAAACACTCAAACCACCAGATAAAAGGGTCAAAAAGAGGATGATGACATGTTCAGTGGAAAATGAAAGCAGCAGAGTGGGTAGACGTAAAATAGCAAGGGGGATAGACCTAGTTCAGTTATTTGATGAACCAAACCCGTTGACATCATTCCAACTTTCATCAGGTAGTTTCATTGACAACACTTTCATAAATTATTTTCTTTTTGCTCCACAGAAGTTGCTTCTTAGTTCCTAAAGTACACCAATTTTGATTATAGGCCAATTTTTTTACACATAAGCTAGATACTCTTTTAACCAAGCAGCATATTTGTTGCAAAACTAATAGCAAATTTGGCCCATGATCATTTGCTATCTTTTTAGTTCTATTCAAACACTCAAACCGCCAGATAAAAGGGTTAACATAAACACCCCTCTAATAATTAGGTTTTTAAGTTTATAAGTAGTATTAGATAGTGAAATTAGTAGCTTACGTCCAACTTCAATGTTTATACGTTTTTTTTTTCTTAATCAAACAATCTCAATAATATGCAAGATAGGAGGTGCAGAAAAGAGTACTAGCATGGATTAGGGAAAGCTCGAGATTAGGATGGGTAAGCTTTGGTGAACGTAGTGAGTACATATTCTGTGATCAAAGTGAGTGCATTGTTGTGGGTATTGGTGGAGAAAGTGGTGGTCGTTAAAACGAGTGCATCAATTTTCAGAAACGGGGCCTCCTGTCTTGAGAATTTCATTAATGTGTAAGAAGTATTTCGGGTAGGTAACTTAAACCAATAAAACATTACTATACAAGTATTTTTTTACCTCTTCAGTGTATCGTATTCAACTTTTATTTTAAGGGTTGCATGCTTCTATTAAGTTGCATGCTCGACTAATATAGATGCAAAACTTGAACACCTGAGTAAGTTTAAAAAATGATTCGTTTCTAAAATTCAGATAAACGAAAAAAAAAAAATGTGTCAGTTCAACCTGTTGATGTGAACACTTCTTATTTGCAATGCAGCCGCAATGAAGGTATTTTTCATTTACATTCATTTTAACAATTATTATAAGATCGATTCAAGATTGGATTGGTTATCATCTTTCTCAGGCTCTCCTGATTTTCCTGGACAGTCTGGTCACAACTTGGGGTGCTATTCTTATTTCAGTCACATTAATACTTATGTTTGTTGAGGTATGTAACAGTTTGTTGTATTTAATGCTTTCAATCAAACCAAATTAAGTTCTATGCTCTATGGTGAGAATATTTTTGCTGCTTTTGGGGTCGGACCAAGCATCAATTTTGAAATTTGCTTCAGCAGCTGGTCAACCTTCAGGGTAATGTGGTTTTATTAGTTGTTTATTTTAGACACAATTTCACGAACTCACAACTGAAAAAGAAATCTTGATTCTTTTGGTACATACACTTTCGGGAGACGTAATGAATATTATGAAATAATTAATGGGAATTGCTTAATGAATATTTATTTAGTGAATACTAATATCAAAGATTAGTTATATAAGTTGTCTTGATCATTTTAGGGAAAAAAATGTTGTTGGGGGTCTTCGATAGCATATTGTGAAAGTGATTATAAGTAGTCTCATTAATAAGAACTATAATTGACATAAGTCATCAATCAGTATGTCTCAATAGTTGGCTTTCACTCGCTCCCAAAAAATCAGTGACATACGTAAATGCCTATGTTTTTTAGTTTCCCAGTCTAAAGGTTTTACAATAACTAAACTTTAAAAGAAATTTTAAGGCATTGTGGGAATATGCGTATTTGAAAATATAGTGGAGCTATTGATTCATAACAATAAGTATGTTCCAAAAGGCATCAAGATTTTTGATTATTTTCGGTAGTCTTAGAAACCAATTTTGACCATGATCCAAATACATGTTGACCTTGGGAGCTTAATATAAATTTAAATAATCTATCATCATGAGAGACTAATATAAATTTTGATAATTATGTTCATAGTAAGTTTGAAAGACCTCAATTTGATAATGATTATTTGATCAGATTTTTGGATCACTTTTTGGAGTTGCGGCTGGATTTGTTGTGGGAAAGGAAGGACCAATGGTTCACACTGGGGCTTGCATAGCCAAGTACCATTTGACATGGAATTGGCTTAGATACTTCAAAAATGATAGGGACCAAAAGGATTTGATTACATGTGGAGCTGCTGCTGCCTTTCGTGCCCCCGTTTGGTGGAGTCCACTTTGCTCTTGAGGAAGCAGCCTCATGGTCGGTCTCTCTCTCTCTCTGAAAATAATTACAAAATAGATGTAGAAAAAACACGGTTATTCAGTAATAGAACTAACAATATGAGATATTGAGCTTAGAAGAGGCGAAATGAGCAGCTTGGGTAACAGGTCAAAATGGGGAAATTTTCAGCAATGGTAAAACGGTGTTATGTTAGTCCATATCTCAAATTCCTTTTGTCTTCTCTTTTATTGATTTTTAAATAAACCAGAACGTTCTGAATATGATTAATAAACCATATTACAAATTTTCTATTATACTCTATTTCCCTTGAAAAACCAAACCAACTATTTTATACAAAATAGAGAAGTATTTATCAGGTTTAATGAATGACAAGTTGGTAGTCAATGGCTCCACAAAGGTTAAACGGGTGCTAAATGCGTATCCTTAACAAAGTGAATTGTGTAAAAATTCCTTAGGTCATTAATATTAGAAGATTCTTGCATTATCTCTATAAAGAAACTGATAAATTTGTTTTTAAATGACACAGTCGGAAGTTTGGTATTCAAGGTCACAACACAATAATGGAGACGATGGAAGATGGAACAGAGATTGCAGTGAAGTTGCTTTATAGAGATAATAACCAGAATGGATTCATTGCATTGCAGAAGTTGTGATGTTAAGCCATCTTTGTGATGTTATCAGTTTGCTATAAACTGGGTATTTTTCACTTGAATGATTAATGTGGGTATTTAGGAACAAATATCATTACCCTATTGCTAATTTACCACATTTTGTAAATTGATCATTACATGTATTTTCGACGTGTATACATGTTTGTAAGCATTATCGAGAGAGGCAATGTTTTTATTTTTGCCTTTTATACTATGTAATAAATAGGTGTAATGAGACAATAAAAATAGTCTATTTTTGTTTCCAGAATATAACAACCCACAAACACCCATTACTATCATTCCCATTACAAATACCTATAGTAGGTATTTCACAGGTAAATTTTTGCTTTTTATATACATTATTACTTGCATGACTCACTGATTGAGGCAAAAGCAGTCAACTAAAGTCAACCACAGATGTGGTCAATATAGTCAAACTCCTTAGGCTCAATGCTCCGCGGAATATAGTGTTTCCCCGGGTCGTTATGTCCCGACGAGGTGTGAATTGTTATCAAACGGGTTTGTAATCGGGTGAATTTGGACAGAAAAGGGGTTGAGATTGATTACATTACTGATTTGTACAAGGAAATAGCTTAAGTAAGTTATATTAACAAGACGGTGAAATTAGAAAAACCAGAAACGTTTTAAACCTAAAACGTGTACGTTTACATTTAAAATAACGTAAACGTACAAAATAAAAAGTAAAAACTGAAATCTGAAAACCCACAGGGGATGAAAATGACTTTTTTACAAACCTAAGGTTAAAAGAAAATTTTTAGAAAAAGAAAATTAATTTTTACATTATTTAATTATTTAATATTAATTAAATACTATTTAATACTAATTATTAATATTTAAATGACTTAAATACAATATAATATTATTTTAATACTAGAAAAATGAAAATTAAATTTTTAAAATTAATAAATAACTAAAAACTAATTTTAAAACTAAAAATATGTCTTTTTGTCTTTTTGTGGATTTTATATTAATTAATTACTAATTAAATATTAATTACCTAATTAAACTAATTAGAATTATTAAAAATACTAAAAAGACTTAGAAAATTATGGAAAAATTTACAAATCTAATTAACCATTACAGGAATCCTAAAAAATTATAAAAGTTTGTTCTATATGTTTTTACACTATTTTACTAATTATTATTCTAAATATTAATTAATGAATAATTAAACTATTTAAATTATAAAAACTATAAGATGAATAGTAGAAATTATAAGAAAATTCCTAAAATTATATTATATAATATAAAAGCTAGGAAAAATATAAAAACTAGGTGTTACTTTATAAAAACTAATTTTGCTATTTAATACTTACATTAATTAATTATTAATAAAACTAATATTAATTCTAATTAATACTAAATGACAAAATTAAAATCTAGAAAAATTACTGAAATTACTTTAACATAAAAGGAATTTAAGAAAAATATAAAAATGCTAAGTGCTTAACAAAAATCTAAAAAGGAAAATTAAAAATTTAAATTATATTAAATAGAAACTATCATTTGAAATTTAATTGGTTTTTCTGGATTTTTCTTTTTGAAAACTAATTTACAACTAAAAACAAACAAATTTTGTAAAAACAACTTTTTTATAACTTACAAATAAGCAAAATGGAGGCTTAAGGGCTTGACAGTTGATTTTGGTCAACTGTCATGGACAAAGGCCTGATGTAAGTAGCTAGGGGGGCCCACAAGGGTGAAATAAGCTGAAAATAAGTTAATTGGACCAAAATAAGATTGAAGGAACAAGCATAAGCTCTAAATAAGCCAAATAAGCCAAGCAAAGCACTTGGATTCACAAGATTGAACTAGAATTTTAATTAATAGAACTTCAATTTACACTACATAAGCCGAGGTTACAAATTGTGAAGCTAAAAAGAACAATAAAAATGAAATTAGGTTTAATTCAACATAACTAAAACTAAGACTAAAGCTATTCTACACTAACTACTACTGCTTCCATCTTTTTTTCTTCACTTATATAAGTCCCTAGGAGTTCCTTGGACTTTCCCACTTGAATACTGGCCGTTGGATGGGCTCCAATTCATCTCAGCCTTTGAATTGCAATTTGGCGGGAAACAGGTATATGGAGTTTTAGTGGAGTTGTTGAGGTAATAAATGAGGATGGGTGTGGTTTGGTCTTGGCAGGTAAGGGATATTAATGAGGTGGTGAGGTTGGTGAAAAAGGAGAGGAGGGGGGGGGGGGAGGAAACATGGAAGCAGAAAACATGGAAGGGAAAGGTGGGGGGGGGGGGATGGTGTTTAACCTGGGTGTTGACCAGGTAATATATTAAACGGGGTTGTGGGCTTTTGGTGGGTTTGGCTTGGGAGGTGATTGGGCTTGGGGTATGGTAATGGATTTGGATTGGGGTGGATTTAATAATCAAAAGGGTCCGTTTGGTTTCAACATTTATCACAAGGACCATATGTGTAATTTCTGAAACATGAGGGCTAAAAATGTAATCTTTCCAAAGTAACCATAAGGACCATACTTGCCATGTTTTGATAACCTAAGGACCAATATTTGATGCTTTCCAAAATTTAAAACCCCAAGGACCAAATTTGCCATTTTTTGAAAGTTAAGGGGTTGTTTTTGCCAATTTGTAAAAACTTTTATCCAAGGATTAATATTGAATATTTTTAAATTTCCAAGGACTAAAAATGGTTTTTCTTCCATAAATATCCCACCAGGGACCAAATCTGCCAATATCTGAAACTCCAGGGACTAAACTTGTAAATTCTCAAAACTTTTAAAAATTTTCACCAAAGGACTAATTATGACAATTTATGATTTCAAAAGGACCTTTGGTGATTTTTCTTTCCAAATAAGTACTCAGGGACTATTTTTGACATTTTATGAAAGTTGGGGGACTGAAACTGCCAATTTTGCAAACTTTGTACGTTTTTCATCTGTTTTTATTCTTTTTGCATCTAAAACATATAAAACACAATTTTGAAATATTTTCAGTATTTTGATGCATGTTTGAGTGTTTTTGTATGTTTTGCAGAATTGCAGTTCAGATTTGACCAAAAATGATGAGTGTTTGAGCACTCATCAATCCCCCACACAAAAATATTGCTAGTCCCTAGCAATAAACTGTTTTGAAAACTTAATGGATTTTAATCTCTTTACCAAAAGCCATTACTTCTGGAGTAGCCAAATGTATCAGTTCAAGTAAGAACTATGGTCCACTTGATAACCATGTGATTTTGAGCAAACCACCAGCTGTCAACGGAATTGATTTGTCTTTACCAAAAGCCGTTTGCTTCTGGACTAGCCAACTCTTGATGGGATAGTCAACATCTTGGTGAGCTGATTACCAATTATGGTTTTTCCACTGCCTTTACCACAAGCCATAATCTTGCGGGCTAGCCAACTCTTTCACTTTTTAGGATATGGCGAGTTGAGATACCATACAATTTTGGGCAAATTGCAAGCCATCAATGGATTTGATATATCTTTACCAAGAGCCGTTTGCTCCTGGATTAGCCAATCCTTTTGTCGTTTAGACATGGCGGACTGATAACCCCAAAAATTTTGAAGCACAAGTGATTTTTTTTTTTTTTTTTTTTTTTTTTTTTTTTTTTTTTTTTTTAATTTTGAAATTTTGGCCAAAAACGGGGGTACTAGATAGTAAAATGTGATAAAATTCGCTAAAATAGCGAAATACCCCCCCCCCCCCCCCCACACACACACACTTAGAATGAATATTGTCCTCAATATTCAAAGTCCCGGCTATTATGCCGACTCTTTGAACGTAAAAGGGCAACATTACAATCTAAATGTGGAAACACCATTTGTTTTTCACTTTATTGGTAACCACAGTAGGGGTAACTCCCCCACACTTAGGGTGAAAACCCTATATGCATGCTACTGCTTTTGTTTACCGAGTCGCTAGCTTGACTCGACCCCGAATTATTTGTTCATGAGGAAGCATGATGTGAAAGAGACAATCTCCCATCGGACTTTCATTCAAGATGTTTGGACAAACATTTGAAGCACGTGAAAGTTCCACACCGATGAGATATAATCCCGGCTCAAAAGAATGATACATGAAAATGCCGAGATCAAAGATGGTATCTTCATTCCCGAAGGAGTGAAGAAGAGAAGAAGTCACCTTATAGGTGAAGAAAAGGAAGAAAACCATGATGGAAATCATGATAAGATCTTCTTCCTCGAGAGCAGGCTCATTAGCCTGAATTTGGATTTCAAGGGTTAAGCTCAAAAACATCCTGGGAGGGTGGGTGGGAATTTCCAAATCCTCATGATTGAGTGCATCTCCCCCCGGGCTATCATACTCCGAAGGAGTCATGATATGATGAGTGAGTTCACCGGAGAACTCCTCATGAAGAGAATTATTCACAAGATGTGAATCTATGAATTCATGTTCCGGAATAGACTCATCACAACCCTCATTCTGAATATCAAAGAGTGGATTATCAGAAATCAAAGTGAATTCAGATTCAAATTCAAATAGAGGATTGGTGAGAGTAGTATTGAATGCTTCAGGAACAAAGTGATTATTATTCTCTATTGGACTGTTTGGATAAGAAGTGAGTGGTGGATCATGATATAGGAGACTTTCAATTTCTCCCAGATCGGCTTCGAAATCAAGGAGACCATCATCACTTCCCGTTGGAAGTGGATTGATGTGAGTAAGTTCATCGGCAAACTCCTCAAGAAGAGGATCAGCATCAGACTGTGGGAGTGATGACTCAATATACTCAATGTCTCCATGAGATGTACAATCATCATTAAAATCTGAGAAAGTCTCAAAATGACCGTTTGAACACTCAATAGGGGAAGGAATATCACACATATGCTCAAGCATTCCCTGTGACTCTCTTGGGATTGGGACAAGGCTCTCAATACTAGACTTTATTAATTCGTCCAAGTCCTTATCAGGAACAGTGCTAAGATGCTCATCCCCCATGTTTAGAGAGTGAGTGTGAACTTCGGGTGTGACAACAGACTGAGGGAGTTGAGAGGAGCTAGCATTCATGGATTGTACAAGTCCCATTTGATCTTCTACTGGTAATTTCTCCGTCACATTATTTTCTCCCTGTTTTTCCAGGGAAGGAATCACAACTGATGAATCTGACGAACCCTTATAAAATTGAAGGATATCAAGGGTATCTTCATTGTCACTATCATCATCATAATCGAGAAGAGCAGCTTTACGAAATTTGGCACGTGTTATAGCTGCTTGTTCTTCGACAAGTAATTCCTCCATACTCTTTTTGTTTCTAGCCTCTCGTTCTTCAGCAAGTAATTCTGCTATAGATTTCTCACGAGAGTCTTGAAACGATGTAGTAACCAACTCCTCCTTAAGTTCTTTCAATATCTCAAGAGCCTTTAGTAAAAGGTCTTGCTCATTATCATGAGGAGTTGCTTGGAACATTTGGTACTGTGGAGGTGGGTCTGAAAACGAATAGTCGTAATTGTTACAAGGAAATGGATTCCTCGTTTGACAATCCGAGCTATAGTGTGGACCTCTACAGTACTCACAACAGTAAAACTGATTTGGCTGTGGGTTGTATGTGCTAGAGTCATAATTGTTATCAGGAAACTGCTCATAGACAAGCGTGTTTCCCGATTGACAATCAGAACTGTAGTGTGAACCACCACAGTACTCACAACAGTAAAACTGCTGAGTCTCATGGTGTGGTAGCTGATGGAATGAATCATTGGTGTCATGGTAGGAATAGGGATTCTGGTTATAGTAAGACCCGTTTCCTGACCCTACCATACCACAACTGGGGCAATTACCACCATTATAAGGACTACCACACCATTGACAGTTCAGAAGGTGTAGATGAGACATAGAAAGAATCAAAAGGTTTGGGAGGGTAAGGAATGAAGAATCAAAGATGTGAGAGGGTAAAGGTGAATATTTTTGGGTTTTTGGAAAGACATTTTGTATACAAATAAGAAGGAAAATCTTTTTGGGATTTTTGTGTTCGTTGAAAACTGATTTTAAAATGTTTTTGTGAACCATTTTGTTTTTATATGAAAATAAGAAGATAATATGAACAAGGGTGGTAAATACACAATGGATGTATATCCCGATTCACCAATCTTCAAATACGTTTGGATACGCACACAACCTCCCCGGCAGCGGCGCCAAAATTTGATTGAGGCAAAAGCAGTCAACTAAAGTCAACCACGGATGTGGTCAATATAGTCAAACTCCTTAGGCTCAATGCTCCGCGGAATATAGTGTTTCCCCGGGTCGTTATGTCCCGACGAGGTGTGAATTGTTATCAAACGGGTTTGTAATCGGGTGAATTTGGACAGAAAAGGGGTTGAGATTGATTACACTACTGATTTGTACAAGGGAATAGCTTAAGTAAGTTATATTAATAAGACGGTGAAATTAGAAAAACCAGAAACGTTTTAAACCTAAAATGTGTACGTTTACATTTAAAATAACGTAAACGTACAAAATAAAAAGTAAAAACTGAAATCTGAAAACCCACAGGGGATGAAAATGACTTTTTTACAAACCTAAGGTTAAAAGAAAATTTTTAGAAAAAGAAAATTAATTTTTACATTATTTAATTATTTAATATTAATTAAATACTATTTAATCTTAATTATTAATATTTAAATGACTTAAATACAATATAATATTATTTTAATACTAGAAAAATGAAAATTAAATTTTTAAAATTAATAAATAACTAAAAACTAATTTTAAAACTAAAAATATGTCTTTTTGTCTTTTTGTGGATTTTATATTAATTAATTACTAATTAAATATTAATTACCTAATTAAACTAATTAGAATTATTAAAAATACTAAAAAGACTTAGAAAATTATGGAAAAATTTACAAATCTAATTAACCATTACAGGAATCCTAAAAAAATATAAAAAGTTTGTTTTATATGTTTTTACACTATTTTACTAATTATTATTCTAAATATTAATTAATGAATAATTAAACTATTTAAATTATAAAAATTATAATATGAACAGTAGAAATTATAAGAAAATTCCTAAAATTATATAATATAATAAAAAAGCTAGGAAAAATATAAAAACTAGGTGTTACTTTATAAAAACTAATTTTGCTATTTAATACTTAATATTAATTAATTATTAATAAAACTAATATTAATTCTAATTAATACTAAATGACAAAATTAAAATCTAGAAAAATTACAGAAATTACTTTAACATAAAAGGAATTTAAGAAAAATATAAAAATGCTAAATGCTTAACAAAAATATAAAAAGGAAAATTAAAAATTTAAATTACATTAAATAGAAACTATCACTTGAAATTAAATTGGTTTTTCTGGATTTTTCTTTTTGAAAACTGATTTACAACTAAAAACAAACAACTTTTGTGAAAACAACTTTTTTATAACTTACAAATAAGCAAAATGGAGGCTTAAGGGCTTGACTGTTGACTTTGGTCAACTGTCATGGACAAAGGCCTGATGTAAGTAGCTAGGGGGCCCACAAGGGTGAAATAAGCTGAAAATAAGTTAATTGGACCAAAATAAGACTGAAGGAACAAGCATAAGCTCTGAATAAGCCAAATAAGCCAAGCAAAGCACTTGGATTTCTTGTGTGCACACTGAAAATGGGACAGAGTTTTGGGATGAATTCAGGTGGGGTCCACAGGGTCTAAGGTCAAACTCTTGGTCAAATTTAGAAGGTTTCCAGGAGGGGGGGGGGGTTGAAAGAGACCAATTTGGGCCTGTGGGACCCACTGTGGTGGCCAGGAGGAACCACTAAAGGTGGTGGTGTGGTGGTTACCTGCTGATGCAGGGGAGAACACTCCCCCTGCAGGTGTGTTTGAAGGGTGCTGGGACCCACAATAAAAATCACAAAAATTAAACACCACTTGGACAATGAAGTTTAGCTGAGGCCTGAGGGACAATAAATCCTGGAAGTTTCAAGTCCTGAATCTCTTCCCAAAATTCTAGAAAATTCTTGCTATTTTGGAAAAAACTGAGAGAGTAACAATTTGACTTTTACATAAACAAGGAACTTTGACTTTGTGAACTTTAATCCTACTTTACTAACTGAATATGATGAAATAAGCTGAGTGGGGGCTAAAATAAGTTATAACAACCAACAAAGAGCTAAAATGAACAATCAAGGGATCCTACAATCCAACAGTTAACAAAGAAAACGGTTGACAGTGATTTTGACTAATTCTCACATAAACACTGGATGTTATGGTTTCATTGAGCAAGATTAATGCTGAGAATGTTGTTTATGTGGAATTTAACCACTGCAAACCACAAGGACCCAGTGGAACATGCAATTCTAAACACCCCTAATTTCTACTGATTTTAAGATTTCTTAAGCAAATGAACAATTTAGGCTGTGGAAGTGTTTTACAATGATCAATTATGATTAAGCACAAATAAGCACAGGAGCATAAGTTCAAACTACAACTACTTATATTTCTACAAAAGGTCACAAATGATAGTTAACTAAGAGTTTTAAGAATACAATGATATTTGCTAAATCGCTACCTGATATTAAGCACTAGGATGGGTTAGATACTTCTAATAAGCAAACAGGAACATAAATGAGCAATAGATAAGCAAAGATATAGCAAAAGTAAAAATGAGAAATAAGGCTTACAAAAGCTATCTGTGCACAGGACACTAACTCAAGGACCAATGACCACCCTTGCACCTCCCTGAGGTTAGTCAAACTCTGTAAACCCACAATGACCAGGTTTCAAAACTTCTTCCTTCTCCAATGATGATTTCTTATTTTTGATTTTTCTTACTTACATATTTGGAATTTTTTTATGAATTACTGATGAAACACAAACAACCTTGTTTCAATACCTTGAAAACTTCTAAAAACCTGTAATTGAACTTAATGGAACTAGTTGAATAACTAACTAACAACTATTAACAACATTGAGGAATAACTGAGATTTTGAGCACTTTTGAACCAAATCTGAATTCACAAGATTGAACTAGAATTTTAATTAATAGAACTTCAATTTACACTACATAAGCTGAGGTTACAAATTGTGAAGCCAAAAAGAACAATAAAAATGAAATTAGGTTTAATTCAACATAACTAAAACTAAGACTAAAGCTATTCTACACTAACTACTACTGCTTCCATCTTTTTTTCTTCATTTATATAAGTCCCTAGGAGTTCCTTGGACTTTCCCACTTGAATACTTGCCGTTGGATTGGCTCCAATTCATCTCAGCCTTTGAATTGCAATTTGGCGGGAAACAGGTATATGGAGTTTTAGTGGAGTTGTTGAGGTAATAAATGAGGAGGGGGTGGTTTGGTCTTCGCAGGTAAGGGATATTAATGAGGTGGTGAGGTTGGTGAAAAAGGTGAGGAGGGGGGGGGGGGAGGAAACATGGAAGCAGAAAACATCGAAGGGAAAGGTGGGGGGGATGGTGTTTGACCTGGGTGTTGACCAGGTAATATATTAAACGGGGTTTTAGGCTTTTGGTGGGATGGGCTTGGGAGGTGATTGGGCTTGGGGTATGGTAATGGATTTGGATTGGGGTGGATTTAATAATCAAAAGGGTCCGTTTGGTTTCAACATTTATCACAAGGACCATATGTGTAATTTCTGAAACATGAGGGCTGAAAATGTAATCTTTCCAAAGTAACCATAAGGACCATACTTGCCAGGTTTTGATAACCTAAGGACCAATATTTGATGCTTTCCAAAATTTAAAACCCCAAGGACCAAATTTGCCATTTTTTGAAAGTTGAGGGGTTGTTTTTGCCAATTTGTAAAAACTTTTATCCAAGGATTAATATTGATTATTTTTAAATTTCCAAGGACTAAAAATGGTTTTTCTTCCAAAAATATCCCACCAGGGACCAAATCTGCCAATATCTGAAACTTCAGGGACTAAACTTGTAAATTCTCAAAACTTTTAGAATTTTTCACCAAAGGACTAATTATGACAATTTATGATTTCAAAAGGACCTTTGGTGATTTTTCTTTCCAAATAAGTACTCAGGGACTATTTTTGACATTTTATGAAAGTTGGGGGACTGAAACTGTCAATTTTGCAAACTTTGTACGTTTTTCATCTGTTTTTACTCTTTTTGCATCTAAAACATATAAAACACAATTTTGAAATATTTTCAGTATTTTGATGCATATTTGAGTGTTTTTGTATGTTTTGCAGTTCAGATTTGACCAAAAATAATGAGTGTTTGAGCACTCATCACTCACTAGACCTGCTCACGTATCTACACAAGCCAAATAACTGAACACTCACATCCTATAAATCCCAGGTATGTCAAGCATAAACTCATAACAACACCATAATAAGTAATTCACCAATCTAAAACACTAAACATAACACAAAACCCTAATAAACCCTAAACTAAAACTTAAGTAGGATTTATGTGCTTATCTGAACCTATATGCTTAGTTAAACTAGTATGAATGTGTTCAAGGCTTAAGTAAGAGTTTCTTTAGGAATATTAGGATATATTAGGACTATTAGGCTATAGAATAGAACCCTTAGAACTTAGATACAAACCCCCTAAACCCTAAACCATAACTAGGTCATAGATAATTAGAATTAGGTCTAAACCCTCCCAAAACTTTCCCATAGGTTACCCACACTTAGAATAAACCCTTTAGGTTTCAGGATTAGTCACTAGACACACTTAGGAAGTTAATTTAGCCAATAAACCTTAGGTAAAACCTTAAACACATAGTAAGTAGAAACTAGGTCTAAACTTAACTAAAACTTAGTAAAACCTAAACATAAGCACCTCAAAGACCTCAACCTAGCACCCTAACACCTTAGTCATACCCAAGCACACACCCTAACATCTCTAAGCACACACACAAGTAGGTGCATCACCGGTGCATCACCTACTTGACTAATCCACCACTAATCACCACTAATCCACCCTAAACCTCCCCTAATCCACCACTAAACCACCCCTAATCACCCCTAATCACCCTAAACCACCCTTAAACACTCTAAGTAGCTTACAAGCACCTCCAAGCACCCAAGTAAGGAGGTGCATCACCTCCTTGTAAGCTGCTACCATCGAACCGCCTCCCACGGCTACTCTCCACCACAACCGGCCTAGTAACAACCCCCTAGCTACTCCTAGCTCCTCCTTGTCACCACTAGACCTGCCACAACCCCCCTCTAGCTCTGCTTGCTCAGCCCTCCCCATGCACGACACCTATGAACCCATTTCTCCCTTAAACCACCTATCGAGCCCTATAAATACCTCCCCTCCCCTCATTTCTTCTCTACACCTCTCCCCCTTCTCTCTACCTTACATTTATGTAGTACTAAGTCATTAGAAGCCATTAGGAACGAGTAGCTAGGCCTTGGTCGCGTTGTGTTGTGGTTTGAAGTCGTACGAGCCCTAGGAAACCCTAACCCTAGTTATAACCCATGTAAACCCCCTAGCCAAATAATCTTATGATGAGGCGAAAAATGAACCACTTTTAGGGGGTCATTTAAGCCTGGAATTGAATTTATTTGATCAAATATTGCCTTAAATCGTTCCTTTTGTGATTTTAGGTACTTTGGGAGAGAAATCTGGAAAAGGAAGCAATTCGGACGTTTTTGGAGCATAAAAGTGAAGAAAACGCCAAAGTCTTAATTTTTCTTCTTAAGAACAGTAGGTGACGGCGCCAAGAAGAAAATTTTGACGGCGTCAAGAGTAATTTTCATGACGACCCAGTACAGAATTGAAGGCGTCACGAGGTAGAGCGTCAAGAGTAAAATACGTGACGGCCTGGAAAATGTTATAATGTGACGGCGTCAAAAGTAGATCAAGGCAGTCTGAGAAGTATTTTGGTGGCGAGATGACGGTGTCACCAATTTGGTCTTGACGCCGTCAGCCTCAATTTCCTAAATATAGTTTTCTAATTTTCATTCATAAAAAAAAGAGAAGTTTTGGAGAAACCCTAAGGCCGAACTTAGTACGAATTTTACAGGGTTTTCAAGGGTTCTCAGCCCTTGATCCCTTTCATGTGTAATTGAGATAAGTATTCTTTTAATTCAATCAATATGTCTATGTGTTGGTTGTCTATATCTTGTTCTTGTCTTAATTCCATCATGCTAGGCTAGATCTATCTTGTGTTTGCTTGGATCTAATGAAACCTAGATGTTAATTATGTGTTGATTACTTGTTTATGGTTGTATTGGATGAATGATTTCGATGTTAGGCTTAAGAAAACTGGCAGATCTCCAAATGGTAACATGCTTGAACATCTTAGAAAACATGAACTGACGTGCACTAGGTTTTATTGGTTGTATTTAATGCATGAGTAAATTCTAATGATCCCATGTTAGGAGCTTCTTAGCCGGCTCGACATAGGAGTGAAGTAGGCACTCTTAGGATTGGGGAATTAAGTGCGCCACCCCATGAATGGTATTAAGGAATACAATCCGTCATCCACGCAACTATAACAAGTAATTAACGTGTAAAAGATATCTAGGGAGTAGTGAAATCTAAGTAAACATAACTTCTCCACTTATTGCTCACAACCTTAGTTAATTTAGTTTATTTTCATTTCTAGTATTATATTTTGATTGCATCTTTAGTATTGGGTTAGTTGACTAGCAACTAATTCCGCCCAAATCCTTCAAACCCGAAATTTTTACTTGCTTTCTAAAAAACATAAAAATACAAAAATAATCATCCTTCATCTTTAGAACTAGTATTTAGGTTTTCTAATCCTAGCGACACTATTCCTAGCTGAACGATCAATCCCCCGGTACTTGTCACTGTACTATACTACAACGATAAGGTACACTGCCTGGTGGGGGTTGTAAGCTTCTCAAGATCCCTTGAGAGGTAAAGCTTGGTGCGATTCCCACGTATCAAGTTTTTGGCGCCGCAGCCCGGGGAATAGTTATTGTCTAGGTTAGAATCTCTTTTTATTAGGTCTACTTGCTAGATTCCTTTCTAGTAAGATTTTATTTTTATTTTTAGGTTTTCTTTAGTCTATCTTATTTCTTTGTGTTTTTGTTCGTAACTCTTCACCACCCGACAGCATGGACGATGGAAACATCTTTGAACCCGTCATCTCACCACAACAAAACCCACCACTAGAACCTCTTAGGCCCCGAACCTTAGGAGAGTATTCCCGACCTAGCCACCAAGGCTACCGAAACACCATTGAGCTCACCGGAGCCAATGTGACCCCCTTGCGATCCGACACCATCCGGTTGGTGCAAAGCGGATGTGCATTCCATGGACTTCGTTCTGAAGATCCAAACCAACATCTTAAGGACTTCCTTAAAATCGTAGACTCCATAGACTTAGATGTTGAAACTAAAGAGACAACCCGATTACGCCTATTCCAATTCTCTCTACGGGATCAAGCTAGTCAATGGCTTGAGTGTTTACCCGCGGGATCCATCACCACATGGGATGATCTCACCACTCGTTTCCTTGCTCAATTTTTCCCACCGGGGAGAACTACTAAGCTTAGAAATGACATCTTGATGTTCCAACAACGTCAAAATGAATCTCTCTATGAAGCATGGACTCGTTTCAAGGACTTACTCCAAAAAGTCCCTCACCATGGCATATATCTTTGGCTCCAAGTCCAAATCTTTTATGACCATATCGATCTCCCCACGAGGCGAGCCATTGACCAATCGGCCGGTGGTAAGCTACGTGATCTAAGTACGGAACAATCATAGGAACTCATAGAAGATCTTGCTCTCTATGACAACGAAAGTTGGAATGATCCCCGTGATTTGAACAAAACGATCAAGGCAATATCTTTGCCTTCGAACAACTCTAGCACTCCCGACCGTAGGATCATGGAACTTGAAGGTCGAGTCAAGTCTCTCATGAAATCTTACGAAGCTCAAAAACCTTCAAGCCAAGTAAGCAGAATCGCTTCTACATGCAAATTATGTAATGGCCCTCACGAGACTCATAACTGCATGGAGCTTCCAAAACGTGCTTATAATGAATTCACATCGTCACACGTGGGTCGAGGTCCTTGAACTTCTGGCGAGACCTATGAGGCATGGAAGGATAAACCTAATTTCAGAGGGTACCAAACGCGGAGCGTATCCTTCAATGACTCCTCACCACTCACTTGGTCCGAGCATTTTCCATCACAAGGCATTTCTAGGCAAAGCTGTGAAGATGCTCTAAAAAAATTCATTCTATCTCAAGAATTACAGCTCTCCACGCTCGAGGCTAAATTTAGACAACAACAGGCTGATATGAATAACAAGATTTGTAATCTGTTAACTGCTATCAAAGAGCATGTTGTTAATAAACCCATTCACGTTGATGAGGTTAAGTCTGTTACCGTCATGAGTCCACCAACCTCCCATGTGAAAATAAAAAGTCCTAGTAAGTTATTCAAACATCTATCACCAAAAGGAAAAGAACCTGTCAACCCCCTAGGACCAATCCATTTCGTAAACACCATCACCACGATATCTGCTTCTACACCCAACCTAACCCAACAACAAACTAACAAAATTGGTCATACAGCTAAAGATGAGACCTCAAGGGTGCACCATGATTTGGCCAGAAGCCCTACCAACTCATCCGAGCAGTGCGCCGCGCAAGTATCTAGCGAATCGGATGAAGGGAAAGAGAGATCAGAAGAACATACGAGAAATCCAACTACTTTGGGTAAATCTATTCCAGAGGAGCCTGAGAGAAAATTGGAGAATGTTACCAGTGGGAATAGCAATGGGATTATTGTAAGCAACCCTAAAGTTTTTAAGATTTCCTGCACCATTGAGGGAAAGCTCTTAACCGATGGTCATATAGATCCTAGTTTCCCAGACAACATAATACCCCTTTCCCTATACCAAGAAGCCTTCCCAGAACGCATTATGTGCGAGAGAGTCAATAATGCAAGGGTAATAAAAAATTTATCAATTATGATTGGAGAACTTGTTTACAATATTGACCTCACCGTGGTCGATAACGTGGACCCTCTCACCAATCAAACGTTAACCAACCTTGTTCTTGGGAAACCATTTATCAATGAATCGGGAGTGTTCCTTGATGAGAAGGATGGTAGTGCATTATTCACCAATGGTGTTAAGAAGGTAATTTTTCGTAGGGGTAATGAGGAGGTGTACGAGTATCGTCCTTCCCTTGAGGGGAATCTATATGGATCAAAGGATGGAGAGTCGGGGAAGATAAGACGGCGTGATCCGAATAATCTCAAAATTCCCTGCATGATCGGTCATAAGTACTTCGATAACATCTACATTAACGTATTCCTGCCGAAGAATTTTATGTCCCTATTCCATTATAACAATATCTGCAGATGGGGAATGGTTTACAAGGGAGAGAAAGTGGTTGGTAAGGATCATGAAATCCAGGTGTTTGTAGGAAATATGGCATTCACTATGGAATTTACGATTGTGGACAATATCGAAGACTATGTCGACCCTAGATTATCACAAGTCATTTTTGGGGCGCCCTTTTGCGAGATCACTAATCTGATAATTGATGATCGGAACGGAATTATGACCTTCGCTGATGGAATTAGGAGGGTTTCATACCAAACGCCATACAAGAGAAGAGACCTTAAGGAAATCGATTGTGACGGGCTTGATAAGATAAGTTCCCAACTTATTTTGTGTGATGAAGATGTTCGAAGAGGGTGTAAGAACACTTCTGATTTATCATGTGGATTCTTTAAGGATGTTAGTAAGCTTGGTTCTAAGTATCGAAAAGATATCTTCGAGTTCGAAGACCCGAAGTACTTACACTATGAAAGCGATACTAGTTTAGAAGACGACCTAGAGAGTGGAACCAACGATGAGGTCACGTAGTAACCCATGACCTTGACTCTAGCTATAAGACTCGTAAATAAAGAAAAGCGCTTCTTGGGAGGCAACCCATGTTTTGTGTAATTTTATTTTGTTTGTTTGTTATTTGCTTTCGTATGCATGCTTTATTTTTATTGTTGGTAGATCATGTTTCTCAAATAAATAGTAGAAATACTTTACTTTGTTGTTTTGGCCTAGTCTTAACTCCACCTAAAAGTATTTTTGCAAAAGATAAGTGTAAGGGGAAACCCCAAATATGTTTTTAAGAAACAAACCGATCATGATTCTCCACAATATTAAATGAACATGTATGTTTTTAAGAAACAAACCGATCATCATTCCATAAGCATTATATCTTATTTTGTTTTCTAGGATTTAGTAAATTATATAGGTTGCCGCCGATTTTATGCGAGGTTGTCTTGTCTATTTTCTCAGGATTCACAGGTTATGCATGACAAAAAGATGATTTATATTCTGGAAGGGAAGCTTTGATTGTTCATTTTCTTGGAGGAAGATCTAACCTGACCACCTTATTGTCCATACCGAGCAAATCAGGGGAGTATTTGATTTCATTCTTTTTACTTTTTCACTTTTACATTCTTTACTTGAACTTTGGGGACAATGTTCATCTTAAGTGTAAGGGGAGGGTAAAATGATGATACCTTACATGTACACTTTCGCTTGAGTTTGTTTTGTTTAATAGTGGATGTGTAATAAAACTATGAGAAATACTTGTTAGTGCAATTTTAGCGCCAAATTTAAATTTTTTTACAACATTTAGGAGTGAAACTTTAGCCATAGCAAGCGTCTCATGGATAGGAGATTGTATGACTAGCACATAACCGTATATTCAAAAAAAATTTCCACCCAAATATGTGATGTTCACCTTTAGATTTGATAGGAAAAGCATTTACTATTAGTGCTTATGAGTGTACCGGTAGCATTTAGATTCTAGAACTTGCGTTAGTGATGCATCCCGAGACCGCTAGTGAGACTACATTCGTGTAGTAGGATTTACTACATGATAAGAGGCATTAGGATCACCCTTGTGTTAAACCCGTATCATAATTACTTGACCATTTAAGTCATATTATTTGGCTAGTTAAGTCAACTAATTTTTCCCACACCCTTAGCGTTGTACTCATTTTTAGTACACGAATCCCCTAGTACACCCCTCCGAGCCTATCTTTTCGTTTCTAACTTTAAGCATTTTACTTAAAGGAAGAATTTGTTACACCCCACTTAAATGTACAACCAAATCGCCTTAGCCTTCCGTGTATGCACTCATTTTTAGTGCATTATTGTTATTTGTTAAACCCTAAGTTAACTATCTAATTAATTACATGGTTGCTAAGTCTAGTCATATCCTTATACATATTATTTTGGGACGATTGGGACTCATGGGTAAAGTACTTATTTTATGGAGTAATGGGGAAGAACATCATATTATTACCCCCATATGTGCGTTAATCTTAAAAGTGCTCCAAGTGTTTTGATTTTCTTAATTCGAGTCATTAGATTAGTTTATTGTAAAGTATGTAAAAATTCAAGTGTAAAGGAAATGTTCATTCCCTATGATGTATTATTTTGGATGGTAGGGTAAGAGTGTATGCACACACACACAAAAAAAAAAAAAAAAAAAAAAAATCGAAAAAATCAAAAAAAAAAAAAAAATAAATAAAAATAGAAAAAGAAAAGAGAAAAAACATACGGACTACCATCCCTTTTTATTCTATGTTCATTTTTATGTTTTTGTTATTTTTCATTTATTGGCTTAAGTCGAGTCTAGTCTTGGCTTAGCAACGCCACATTGTACATGTAATTAACAAGATTGTTAGCTCGCCACCAGTAAAAACTTCCTTTATCCAAGAAAACCGTGTATTTCATATCCCTACACCTAACGTTACAACCCTTTAAAAGACCTCTTTGATAGTTTATCCTAGGTGCTTACGCCATGTGGTGGAGGTTTGATCCTTTCCCAAGCCTATGGTAATCTATTTTGCTATGACAGGTAGTGAGAGATATCTTCCGTTTCCATATTGTAATTTATACTTTATTACACCCGAGAGATGTGAGTATCTAAACACTATTTGTGAGGTGCTAGTGTATGACCTCCGTGCTTGTCTATTGGTCTTTAGAGGAACGATTATTTGTTGTAATTACTTTTATATTAGTGTTAAATGACCCCTAACTTGTATTTTGATTAGAATAAAAGTGCATTTGCTTGAGGACAAGCAAATCTCAAGTGTAAGGGTATACGATGAGGCAAAAAATAACCACTTTTAGGGGGTCATTTAAGCCCGGAATTGAATTTATTTGATCAAATATTGCCCTAAATCGTTCCTTTTGTGATTTTAGGTACTTTGGGAGAGAAATCTGGAAAAGGAAGCAATTCGGACGTTTTTGGAGCATAAATGTGAAGAAAACGCCAAAGTCTTAATTTTCCTTGCTGAGAACAGTAGGTGACGGCGTCAAGAAGAAAATTCTGACGGCGTCAAGAGTAATTTTCATGACGACCCAGTACAGAATTGAAGGCGTCACGAGGTAGAGCGTCAAGAGTAAAATACGTGACGGCCTGGAAAATGTTATAACGTGACGGCGTCAAAAGTAGATCAAGGCAGTCCGAGAAGTATTTTGGCGGCGAAATGACGGCGTCACCAATTTGGTTTTGACGCCGTCAGCCTCAATTTCCTATATATAGTTTTCTAATTTTCATTCATAAAAAAAGAGAAGTTTTGGAGAAACCCTAAGGCCGAACTTAGTACGAATTTTATAGGTTTTTCAAGGGTTCTCAGCCCTTGATCCCTTTCATGTGTAATTGAGATAAGTATTCTTTTAATTCAATCAATATGTCTATGTGTTGGTTGTCTATATCTTGTTCTTGTCTTAATTCCATCATGCTAGGCTAGATCTATCTTGTGTTTGCATGGATCTAATGAAACCTAGATGTTAATTATGTGTTGATTACTTGTTTATGGTTGTATTGGATGAATGATTTCGATGTTAGGCTTAAGAAAACTGGCAGATCTCCAAATGGTAACATGCTTGAACGTCTTAGGAAACATGAACTGACATGCACTAGGTTTTATTGGTTGTATTTAATGCGTGAGTAAATTCTAATGATCCCATGTTAGGAGCTTCTTAGCCGGCTCGACATAGGAGTGAAGTAGGCACTCATAGGATTGGGGAATTAAGTGCGCCACCCCATGAATGGTATTAAGGAATACAATCCGTCATCCACGCAACTATAACAAGTAATTAACGTGTAAAAGATATCTAGGGAGTAGTGAAATCTAAGTAAACACAACTTCTCCACTTATTGCTCACAACCTTAGTTAATTTAGTTTATTTTCATTTCTAGTATTTTATTTTGATTGCATCTTTAGTATTGGGTTAGTTGACTAGCAACTAATTCCGCCCAAATCCTTCAAACCCGAGATTTTTACTTGCTTTCTAAAAAACATAAAAATACAAAAATAATCATCCTTCATCTTTAGAACTAGTATTTAGGTTTTCTAATCCTAGCGACACTATTCCTAGCTGAACGATCAATCCCCCGGTACTTGTCACTATACTAAACTACAACAATCAGGTACACTGCCTGGTGGGGGTTGTAAGCTTCTCAAGATCCTTTGAGAGGTAAAGCCTGGTGCGATTCCCACGTATCATCTTACTTTTAGTTAATTTAGCTTTAGTGTAGTCTTAGGATAGATTTAGAATGCCTTAGATAGCTTAGATGCCTTTGCATGAGCCTTAAACCATTCTACTTGCTAGTTGACGTATTAAAACCCCTAGATCGAGTCATATACTTGCATACATGCTATAAGTCGTTAATTTAGGTCATACACTAGTTAAACCTAGCTTAAATAAGTTAAAATAAGTTAAACATAGGCTAGAAAACTTAAATGCTAGATAAAATATAAGTTACATGCATATTAGGACTAGTTTTGCAAAACTTTACATGCATAAGGGTATATATTGTAAATTCCTGAAATTATAAAGTCTAGGGACTGTTTTTGACATATCCTAGAAGTTATAAGTAGTAAGGACTAGTTTTGCATAATATTAAAACCCTAGGATGGATAATAACATAAATATAAACTAAAAAGGACTAAAAACGTAAATAGTATAAAGTTAAAGGTCTAAAATGGTAAATATAGAAAACTTAGGAGTCTTAGGTTAATTACATAAAATATAGAAGTCTAGGGACTAGTTGTGTCAAGTATAGATAGTTATTAGGATAAGTAATATAGTAATATAAAACTTAGGGTAGAAAACGTAAATATATAAACTATAAGGGTAAAAAGTGAAAATACCATATAAGTATAAAACCTAAATAAAGTTATAAGCATAACACAATACTAGAGAGCTTCATGCGAGGAGTGCTATGTGGATATTTCGTTTTTGACGAGTTTGTTGGGTTTACGAATTAAAGTGCCCTGACTCCTCAAACGATTATTGCATATACTTCTGAGGTATGATGGCCCGAACGGTGATATGATAATAACTAAACCCTAATAACAACATAACTCAATAATAGGGAGCTTTGTGTGAGGAGTATTAACTTCTGAATTATGATGGCCCGAACGGTATTATGTTGATAACATAATACAATAGTAGCGAGCTTCATCTGAGGAGTCATATACTTCTGAATTACAATAGCCTGAACGGTGTTATGTTATATCTAAAACATTAACAAACCTAAAAACAATAAAAACATAAACATGATAACTAAAGCTTGACATACATACAAAACCAACAACACACTAGGATACGAGGCGGTCTAGTTCCCGAGTCACTATTTGCATTACTTAGATTACTCTACACCCAGGTGAGTTTTTCATAGCCTTACATCTTTTTAAACTTTCAGTCTAAATGCTTTTATAAACCCTGTAAGGGGGATACATGCTAAATGATATACTTAAAACCGAATACAAGTCTTTTTCTTTGGTTGTTTGCACGAGTAAACTAACTGCTACCACTACATAACCAAAATTCATGAATCTAATCGTTTGGGACGTTTTATCCAAATGAACGCGAATATAGTTGATAGATCTATTGGAGTTTGACAACTCCCGTTGGTATTAACACCCCACTAGGTGGTACCAATAAGTACTATATTTGAATCCACTCAAGGTATAACTTTGGCAAGTTATCCTTCTATCCCCTCATGTTGTGTCTGCAGCCCACATGACCCGGATCGTTAAGGTGTGATTCATGAGCTTAGTGCAACCTACTAAACTCCTGATAATTGTGCATTCATCACAATTATCACAAAAACTTGCATATTCCCAAATGGGTGTAACAACTGAACACATGGAACTTGTATTCACTAACTCCTAAACCTATGATTCTCACTCAACACCTAGTGTTGACTTTTTAAGCATGTATTCTAGGTATATTACTTCTATGGACCTATGGCGGAAGGAGGTACTGAACTCGGAGGACTTTTCATGGTTATCATTCTAACACAACCAACCTAACTCTTAGATTTTTGGGACCTCAACAAAATAAAAGTATATCTTTTATAATTAAAACTCTGAGAATTATGAATGATAATTAAATTTTCAAAACGTCTCTTTTCGAGTCGTTTTCTATTACTGTATCTGTGATTCTATGAAGTAATACCCCAAACACTTTATCCGATACGATCAGTGAAAAATGGAGGTGTTACAGATTGTCATCAGAGCTTCAGTTGTAGAGAACAAGGTCAAAACCTAAACTACAACTAATTTTTCCTAAACCCGAGGAAGTCATCAGTACCTCTGCCATCCTCCATAACCATATGTGCTAAGGTAAGTATAATAATTGCCTGCTTAACTGCTAAATGATTTACAGTATTTTCTTTACTATATAGTTATGTCTACTTGATGAGTGTGTAAATACTCATCATTTTTATCGTATCTGAACTGCCAAAACATCCAAAAACACTCAGAAATGCATCAAAATACAGAAATTATTCCAGGAATTGTGTTTTATATGTTTTAGATGCAAAATGTTTAAAAACAAATGAAAAACGAACAAAGTTTGCATAATTGGCAGTTTCAATCCCTCAAGTTTCATAAATTGACAAAACTAGTCCCTGAAGGTTTAAAATAAAAGAAAAGTCAACCCAAGTCCTTTGGAATTCAAAAATTGTCAAAACAAGTCCTTGGGTGTAAAGTTTGTAAATATTACACAACTGGTCCCTCAGGTTTAAAAATTGGCAAATTTAGTCCTCGGGTATTTTAAAATTGGAAATTATCATACTTTACCCTTGTACTATTCATTTATGGCATGTATGGTCCTTTTGATAACTTTTGGGAATGTTACAACTCAGCCCTTCAAAAAAAATCAGAAAATACATTTTTGGTCCATATATTTATTATTACAACCAACCAGGGCCCTTATGTTATAAATAAACCAAACAAACAAACCCAAAACACAAAACATAAAACCAAACCAAACCCACCCCTACCAGGCCCAAAGATATACCAGCCCACTCACCCCTTCCCCCCTTATTACTCCAAAAGCCCACTCCCACAAAAATTATAACATACCCCGTTCTATTATTTAGCCTTGGTCAAACCCCGGTCAACCAAACCAAATACCTCCTTCATCCCCCCCCCCCCCGGTGACTTCTACACCCTGCAACCCTACTCCAACACCATCATCACAACTTTCTCTGCTACTCACCCACCCTACACCCTTTCCACCACTAAACTCCAAACCCTGTCACCCTGCCACAATAAAACAGACAAGTCGCAATCCCATTTTCCCGCCAAAAGATAATTAATGGCCAAGATTAAGTGAGCTGATCCAATGGACAAGAAGAGAAGTGGGAAAGCACATGAGGGTCTCAAAAACCCTAAAGGGTCAGATATAAAAGGAAAAGAGGAGGAGCAGAGTTGGCAGTTTTAGTTTTTCTTAGTAGTAGGAGTAGTTTAAATTAATTCTAGTATAATTTTTAATGTTCTTAAGCTCTCCAAGATTTCAGAATTGTAATTTACTCTTTGGTTAAATTAAATTTCAGTTTTACTTTTGTTCTTGTTAAGCATTTTAAAGTTTCTATCTTAATTGCCCACTTTGAAGTTTGCTTGTTTTTAAGCTCTAGTTCGTGCTAATCTATGCTTGTTGACCATAGTTCTAGCCTAATCTACCAGTTTATTTCAAATTATGGTTTAGAAATCTCGTATTCCCTTGCTAAAAATCAAATAGCTGCTCATTAAGGGGTGTTTGGAACTATTTGACTTTGATGATTGCTCAAACACTCATCGATTTTGACGTATTTAAACTGCCAAAACATACAAAAACAATAAAAAAGATATCAAAATACTTAAATTATCCCAGGGATTGTGTTTTATGTGTTTTAAATGCAAAATGTGCAAAAACAAAGGAAAATCGATCAAAGTTTGCAATATTGGCAGTTTCAGTCCCCCAAGTTTCAAAAATTGTCAAATTTAGTCCTTATGCATTTATTTTGAAAGGAAAAGTCAACCCAAGGTTTTGAAAGTCAATTTCACAAAATATTACACTTGGGTAACAAATTTTCCAAAATTACATGTTTAGTCCCTGAAAATCCAAAAATGGCAAAGTAGGTCCCTGGGAATTTTGAAAAAGTGGAAAAATGCAAATTTGGTCTTTGGAAATTTTAAACTTGGCAACATTGATCCTTTGGATAGCTTTGGAAAGTGTGAAACTTCAGTCCTCAAAGTTTAGTGGAATTACAATTTTAGTCCTTGTGTGTTGTGATACCAAACGGACCCTATTATTACTAATCCACAAAATAAACCCAATCCAAAGCTGATCCAGTAACACAACCCCAAAGCCCAAACGCCCAGGCCCACTCCCATTTTACTAATAAGCCACGGGGTTAAACAGTCAAAGAGTCAAACCCTTTGACCCTCCTTCTTCCCCAACATACCCGCGCAAAACCAGGGTACATTGCCCCCTCCTCTCACCTTTTTCCACCCTTTAGCCACCACAATTAATACTCCTCACCAAACCTTCCCACCACCATAAATTCCCACACCAACCCCCCACCAGAACCACTAAAACTTACCCCGTATAAGTTTGGGCAGGAAAATGGCAATCAAGGGCTCAGGATCATCTTAGCATAATTGAACGCTTGGGATTTGGTCTATGGTCAACGTAAAAGCAAGTGGAACTCTCAATGTGGACCAGGGAAGCCATTTGGGAGAGATGGGAATTATTTTTAATCGTAGTATAAGTATTTGGCTCATGTGTATGGCATGTAATGTATTAGTTTTAGTGTAAAAGTACTTAGTTTCTCTTCTGTAATCAGTTTTTAATCAATGAAATTTCTCATCTTTTAAATTACAATTTTCAGTTTCATCAAGTTTTTCAAGTTTCTTATCTAAGTCAATTATTGAATATAAGCTTTATATAAGCATTCTTACTCCAACCTAGTATCTAAAATGTGAAAAGAAAACAGAAAGAAATACAAATTCAGTAGAAAATAAGTCATAGGGTACCTTTGCTCATTGTGGAAAGCTAATGGAAGCACCAAGTAATGGAATTGGTGGAAGGACTTGTACCTAGCTTATCATTGATAAGCTAGGAGCTAGTAGCTGAGAAAGAAGCCCTAGTAAAAGCTAGGGAAGGTTCAAAGCTTTTTCCTTTTTAAATCTTAGATCTTTAGAGTATTTTGTGCATAATCTGTCTTTAAGCTTATTGGTGTTATCTAGTTGCTTAATTCTGCCTAAAGTGCTTATTTATCATTTATTAGATAAGTTGCATTGAGTAGCTTGTACTGTGGCATCTGTTTTATCAAGTTTCATGTAAAACTGTCAACAAGAGGGGTGTTTGGCATAAGCCTTTCAAGTAGACTCAAGGAACTTAGGTTGTTGTTTTCTGGTTCATACATGCTACATTAGTGTTATCTAGGATAAATTAACCATAAAATCAGTAACAAAGTGAGTAGAAGTCAAAATCACATGTAATTTGGTTTAATCACCTTCTGTGGTGACAGTAAGCAATCACCAAGCTTCATATCAACTTAAAGATACAAGTTCTTGCTAAATCTGAGCTTATTGTGTTATAATTAATCCAAACAAATCATAAAATCAATGATCATAGTTCAAAAAAGTCAAACTGCAAGTTTCTCTTAAAAAGTCAAAATTTGCAAACTCAGATTTTCATTAAAATGGCAAGATTTAATCTGATTTTTGTGTTGTGATTTGGGATATGAAATTTGTTGTGTGTAAACCCTACCAGCTGAACTTGTGAATTTCATAGTTTCTGTATTTTTGTGATTTTTTCTTGGGTACCAAATCCCCCTTTGAACTGACCTGCAGGGCAAGGATTTACCCTGTGCACAGACCACTCAGTTCACCCACCCAACTTTGGTGGTGTTTTGTGACTGACCCAGTGGGTCCCATACCTCCAACTTGGCATCATTCAACCCCCCTCCTACCAGGGATTAAGGGTTGACCAGTTATTTGACCTATAGACCAGGGGACCCCATTTAGTTTTGCATCCAAACCTTGTCCCCAATCTGTCTCAGAAACTCAATAAGCAAACTGCTTATTGGTGATTTGTGGCTTATTGAGGCCACTTATTTGGCACAAACTTGCTTAATATAGTTCAAGTATCTCAGAGAAACCTAAATTCACCATTGTGGACCCCACTTTCATCCATTTGAGCTTAATTACCCTCACAGTCAACAAAAGTCAACTGTTGGGTGCATAAGCACTCAAAGTGCTTATTTTTGGGTTATAAAAAAAGTGTTTTTAGAAAAAGTGCTTGTATTTAGTGTATAATTAGTTTGAAAAAAAAGAAAAAAACCAAAAACCAACTTTAATTATAATGATAGCTTCTATTTAATAGGATTTATCATTTTAATTTTCTTTTTAGCTTATTTATAAGCAATATATCATTTTTATATTTTTAGAAATTCTATTTTAGGTTAAAGTAAGTTTATAAATTTTTCCAGATTTTTATTTTGTCTTTTAGTGGTTTTTATAATTAATTTTAGTTTAATTAAGTTTTAATTAATATTAAGTAATTAAATAGCATAATTATATTTTATAGTTTTTATAATTTTTCTAGCTTTTATTTAAGTTAAAACATTTTTAGAAATTTTTCTAGAATTTATCTTGTTCATTTTCTATTTTTCCTAATAGAATTAGTTTAATTAGAAATTAATAAGTAATTAGATTAATAATTAGTGAATTAGTTTAAAAATACATAAAATAAACTTTTTATTATTTTTTAGGATTCCTGTAATGGTTAATTAGATTTGTAAAAATTTTCTTAATTTTCTAAGCCTTTTTAGTATTTTTAATAAATCTAATTAGTTTAATTAGTTAATAATTAGATAATTAGTAATTAATTAATAATTAAATAGTGTAAAAATAGTTTTTATTTTTCTTAAAATTTTCTTTAATTGTTAGGATTGTAAAAATAATAATTTTACACTTATAACCTTTCCCGTCCATCAGTTGTACTTTTTGTTTTGCTCATCTGTGTACGTTTTTTTTTTTTTTTTTTTTTTTTTTTTTTTTTTTTTTTTATCAAAACGTACGTTTTTAAGTTTTAGCTCAAATCTTCATAACCTCAATTCACGTAATCAATCACATAGCTTTCCTAAGCTATTTTGTTCAATAATTTCCAAATAATTCTCATAACAACCCTTTTCTGTGAATAAACACCCGATCACAAAGCACGCTAAGTTACAATTCACACCTCAACGGGATTTAACGACCTGGTGATACATTATATTACCCGGAGCATTGATCTAAGCTATTTGAATTTGTTGACCATTCCTTGGTCAATATAAGTTGGTGGTTTAGCACCAATCAATTTTTGGCGCCGCTGCCGGGGAGGTGTGCACGTTTCTGCAGCGTCTTTCGAGATTAGTGTTATCTCACCTCACTCACTGTACAAATACCACCACTTGTGTATATTTTCAAAATCAAAACACATAAAAAAGTCATTAACACTTTTCCTAAAGTGTTAGAACACCAAAGAAATTAAAAAACAACAAAACATATCGTAACGTTTTCTGATTCGGTTTTCTTTTAAGGTGATTCTTAAGGAGAAACGATTCTAGATTACGGGACGATAACAAAAATATTTTCCAAAAAGTTTTTATCCCTAGTGCATGCGCACTCGTTCTTCAAGGTCCACTAGCCCATTACGCGAGCTTGTCCGGAAACCTCGAAGACCTCGTAGACGTTCTGCACCAACAGTCGGATCTGAGATCCGTACTGTTGCCACACCCACTGTCACCATGGCGGAAGACCGCCCCATGTGTGAGCTTCTCCAAGCACCCATCGAGGGTTACGGAGATGCCATTGTTGTTCCAGCCATCGTGGCTGATAATTTTGAGCTCAAAACCGGGTTACTCAATCTTGTAACCTCAAGTCAATTTTACGATTTTGAGAGGGACGATCCTCATGCTCATATTCGATGGTTCAATAAAATCACATCAACCATCAAGTACAAAAATGTCCCGTGTGAAGCAATCAAACTCCTTCTCTTCCCATTCTCCCTGGAGGGACAAGCCCGGATTTGGCTTGAAAAACAACCTCCACGATCTATTGAGACTTGGGAAGATCTTGTCAAAAAGTTTGTGAATGAATTTTTCCCACCTTCCAAGACCACGAGTCTTAAGAACGAAATCACCAAGTTCACTCAAAAATACGATGAATCTTTTGGTGAAGCGTGGGATCGTTTCAAAGAATTACTCCGCAAGTGTCCACATCATGGTTTCTCTGAGTTGATGCAACTCGATACTTTCTACAATAGCGTGAGCCAAGCTGATCAGGATTCTCTCAATGCCTCCGCCGGAGGTAATTTTTTGAGTAGAACCACGAAAGAAGCTTTGCAAATCATAGAAAACAAGTCTAAGGTCCGCTCTACACGAAGCAAACCGATTGTTTCTCAAATCAATGTGGGTCCTTCTTCTTCATCTTCTATAGGTCAATCTAGCACGGATGCTAAGCTTGACAAGCTCACTGAAGCGATCCAAGCTTTGGTTCTCGCCCAAACAAAGAAAGTTTCATTTCCACAACATCCTCCCCCTGCTGAGGTTAAAAAAGTGGAAGTCTGTGTGACTTGTGGTGGTCCGCATGCCTACTACAATTGCACAGCTACTGATGGTACTCCATATGAAGCTAATGCTGTTGTTGGGTCCCAAAATCAAGGAGGCAATCAATACCGCCCTCCTATGGACCCGAACTATCGTCCTCACCATTATCCTGGACCTCCCGGTTTTAATCAAAACCAAAATGTCCAAAACCGTGGCCAAAACCAAAATAGAGTGAACCAAGGTTATCAAAACCAAAGTAACTTCAATCAGGGTCACGGTTTCCAAAATCAAAACCAAAGTTTCCAAAATCAAGGTTTCCAACATCAAAATCAAGGAAACTTTAACCGGAACCAAGGTCAGGGTAATTTCAACCTCGGGAACTTTCATGGAAACAATCACCAGAATCAAGGGAATTTCCATCATCAAAACCAAGGAAATTTCAATCAAGGCCCCAACCCAAACAATCGAGCTCCAAATATTCCTAATCCGAATCAAGCCATTGTTCCAACTGGGCCTTCATCTGATGAGTTGTTAAAACAATTCATGAAGTCCCAAGAAGAGTTAAACAAGTTGCTGGTCAGCCAGATTTCTGACATCAAGAAGTCTTTAAATGATCAACCCTCGGGCTCAGGTACTACTTTACCGAGCAACACGATCGCTAACCCGAGGGGCGATGCTAAGGCGATCACAACACGAAGTGGTGCTTCATATGATGAACCAGCGATTCCTACTACCTCTTCTTCCTCTCCTCCAAAGGTAGTGAATCGTGAGCCTGAGGTGACAAAGGACAAGGTGCAAACTCCTAGCCCACGAAGTACAGTACATGTCCAACCTCAGGTTAATCCTGAAACCAGATGTAAGCCTGGAGTTGTCTTTGAACCACCAGAAACTCCAGGGGATAACCCAAAATCCAAAACTTCTATTCCTTATCCATCACGTCTCAATGAACAAAAGCTCCGCGAAAAAGCTAATCACCAAATGGATAAATTTTTCCAAATCTTCCAAGATTTGCACTTTGATATTAGCTTCGCGGATGCTATTATCTTGATGCCCAAGTTTGCATCGACAATCAAAAATCTGTTGAGTAATAAAGAAAAACTCTTTGAGATGGCAAGAACTCCTCTAAATGAGAACTGCTCGGCAGTTCTCTTGAAAAAGCTTCCTGAAAAGCTTGGAGACCCCGGGAAATTTCTCATTCCTTGTACTTTCCCGGGTATTGTTGAATGCTTCGCCTTAGCTGACTTAGGTGCTAGCATCAACCTGATGCCATATTCTGTGTGGAAGAAACTTTCTCTTCCCGAACTCACTCCCACGTGCATGACTTTAGAGCTTGCCGATCGTTCGATTTCTCGTCCCATTGGCATTGCCGAGGACGTATTCGTTAAAGTGGGAAAGTTCCATTTTCTGGCAGATTTTTTGATTGTTGACTTTGATGCCGATTCTAGGGTCCCTCTCATTCTTGGGAGGGGGTTCCTTAGAACTGGGCGCGCTCTTATCGATGTATTCGAGCATGAGATCACATTACGTGTTGGGACGGAAGCTATTACCTTCAACCTAAATCAAACATCGAGATACTCCTCCAATTATGATTGTGAGTCGGTGAATCAAATTGATGTCATCGATGTTGCTGCTGAGGAGTATGCTCAAGAGATTTTAGGTTTCATTGATGATTCTTCGAGTGAAAACCTCACTCAGTCTTCTCACCCCATCATTGCCAATTCTTCTCCTTCCCTCACTCCGTTTGAGGGAAGTGACTTCATCTTAGAAGAAATGGAGGCGTTTCTCAAAAGTCACTCGATTCCTGATGGAGTCGATAACCAAGAGATCGACCTCGAGAGGGATATTCTCGTGCTTGAAAAATTGTTAAACGAAGATCCCTCTCCTCTTCCTGCTCTACCACAACAACTTCATAAGGAGGAAGTAAAAAATGTTGAGAAAACTGATGACTTTCCTGCGGTTGAACTAAAGGACTTGTCGCCTCATCTTGAATATGCATTTCTGGCGGGTGATGATAAATTACCCGTCATAATTGCTAAAGACTTAAGTGATGAGGAAAAGGCTGCTCTTATAAAGGTTTTGAAGTCTCATAAACAAGGAATTGCTTGGCGACTCTCCGACATCAAGGGCATTGACCCTGAGTTTTGTACTCATAAGATTTTAATGGAGGACGACTTCAAACCTGCAGTCCAACAACAAAGAAGGGTGAATCCAAAAATTCACGAGGTTATCAAACAAGAGGTTTTAAAACTTCTTGATGCCGGATTGATTTACCCTATCTCGGACAGTCCTTGGGTCAGCCCAATCCATTGTGTTCCAAAAAAGGGTGGCATTACCGTTGTCACAAATGAGGAGAATGAGTTGATTCCAACTCGTTTGGTTACGGGTTGGCGCGTCTGCATTGATTATCGTAAATTGAATGACGCTACCCGTAAGGATCATTTTCCTATGCCCTTTATGGATCAGATGCTCGAGAGATTAGCAGGGAATGAGTACTCTTGCTTCCTCGATGGTTTCTCGGGTTACTTTCAGATTCCCATTGACCCGCAAGACCAAGAAAAGACCACTTTTACGTGCCCCTATGGAACTTTCGCATATAAACGTATGCCATTTGGCTTATGTAATGCTCCGGGCACGTTTCAAAGATGTATGATGGCCATTTTTTCCGACATGATCGGGAAAACTATGGAGGTCTTCATGGACGATTTTTCGATCATTGGGGATTCGTTCCAATCATGTCTCTCTCATTTAGACAGCATGCTAAAACGTTGTGAAGACACAAAGTTATGTCTAAATTGGGAGAAGAGTCACTTTATGGTCAAAGAGGGCATTGTCCTCGGCCATAAAATTTCAAAAAACAGGATTGAGGTTGACAGAGCCAAAGTGGACGTCATTGCAAAATTGCCTCATCCCACGACCGTGAAAGGTGTTAGGAGCTTTTTGGGGCATGCCGGTTTTTACCGTAGGTTTATTCAAGATTTTTCTAAAATCGCCCGGCCTATGACCCATCTCCTCGAGAAGGATGCTCCTTTTATCTTCTCCCCCGAGTGCATCGAAGCCTTTGAAACATTAAAGAAAAGGCTTACCGAGGCACCAATTCTTGTTGCCCCCGATTGGGACTTGCCCTTCGAGCTCATGTGTGATGCTAGTGATTATGCTATAGGGGCAGTCTTGGGGCAACGCAAAACAAAACATTTTCAGCCTATACACTATGCCAGCAAGACTATGACCGAGGCTCAAAGTCATTACACCACCACTGAAAAAGAATTATTAGCTGTGGTGTATGCTTTTGAAAAATTCCGGCCATACTTGATTCTTACCAAAAGCATAGTGTATACGGATCACTCGGCTTTGAAGTATCTATTTGCAAAACAAGATGCAAAGCCGAGACTCCTCCGTTGGGTTCTCCTCCTTCAGGAATTTGACATCATTATTCGTGATAAAAAAGGAGCTGAGAACCTAGCTGCTGATCATCTCTCCCGTCTTGAAAACCCTCACCAAGATGCTTTCGAGAAAAAGGAAATAAATGAAACATTTCCTCTCGAAGCCCTCAATGTGGTTTCATTTCATGGAGACTCGATTACCCCATGGTTTGCCGACTTTGCAAACTATCTTGCGGGTAACTTCATTGTGAAAGGGATGTCATCCCAACAAAAAAATAAATTTTTCAAAGATGTAAAACATTACTTTTGGGACGACCCCTACTTGTTCAAGATATGCGCGGATCAAGTCATCCGGCGGTGTGTGTATGGTCAGGAAGCCGCTGAAATTTTAAAGGCTTGCCATGCTGGTCCCACGGGGGGCCACCATAATCCCAATTACACCGCCAAAAAGGTGTTTGATTCCGGCTTTTATTGGCCCTCGATTTACAAGGATGCCCAAGCCCGCTTGTCAACGTCACGGGAATATTTCACAAAAGAATGAAATGCCTCAGAATGCAATTCAAGTTTGTGAAATTTTTGATATCTGGGGCATCGACTTTATGGGGCCATTTCCATCCTCTCACGGCAACAAATACATACTCGTGGCAGTTGACTATTTGTCAAAATGGGTTGAAGCGAAAGCTTTACCCACAAATGATGCCCGAGTAGTTGTGAAATTTTTAAAAGCTCTTTTTGCCCGATTCGGAACTCCACGTGCTATTATTAGTGATCGTGGTACGCACTTCTGTAATGACAAATTTGACAAAGTCATGCAAAAGTACGGTGTAACTCACCGTCTTTCTACTACGTACCACCCTCAAATGAGTGGACAAGTCGAAGTTTCCAATCGGGGCATTAAAAGAATATTGGAAAGAACTGTAGGTGAAAATCGTGCATCATGGTCGGATAAATTAGATGATGCACTTTGGGCTTTCCGTACGGCTTACAAAACACCCATTGGGTGTACGCCTTATAAACTTGTGTACGGGAAAGCGTGCCATCTTCCGATCGAGCTTGAGCATAAAGCCTATTGGGCCCTCAAGCATGCCAATTTCGACCTCAAAACGGCGGGTGATCATAGGAAAGTTCAACTAAATGAATTAAACGAACTTCGTGATCAAGCTTACGAGAACTCTTTGATCTATAAAGAAAAGACAAAGAAGATTCATGACTCAAAAATTAAAAACCGCGTTTTCAACGTTGGTAATCGAGTCCTTCTTTTCAATTCTAGACTCAAGATCTTCTCGGGAAAGCTCAAAACCCGATGGACTGGTCCATTCACTATCGCTAAGGTTTATCCTTATGGCACCGTCGAATTATCTCAAAATGACGATCCTAATTTCAAAGTGAATGGACATCGGTTAAAGCACTACTTTGGAGAGGACATACCATCCATGGTTGTCCCGGATCTCCAAACTTTCCCCAAGGACAATTGAATTCGGGGATCGAGTCAAGCTAGCGACTCGATGAACAAAAACAATAGCACAATACGGGTTTTCACCCGTATCTCTGATTCTTTCTATTTTCTACCACCTGGTGTGGGGGAATGGCCAATCCCCCCGCTGTTTGAAAATAATGTATATATGTATATGAAGTTCTCAAAAAAAAATTGGTATTTCCGCAGTTAGATTCGAATCTTGGCTTTTTACGTTCAAAGAGTCGGCATAATAGCCGGGACTTTGAATATTGAGGACAATATTCATTTCTAAGTGTGTGGGGGGGGGGGGGGGAAATTCTATCGAATTTTATCAAAATATCTTCAAGTACCCCCGTTTTTGGCCAAAATTTTCAAAAATTTTTCACTTTATTTCAAAATTTTTGTGGTAATCAGTCCGCCAGGTCTAAACGACAAAGGGATTGGCTAATCCAGGAGCAAACGGCTCTCGGTAAAGATAAATCAAATCCGTTTACGGCTTGCAATTTGCCCAAAATTGTATGATTCCTAAACTCCCCATCATCCTCAAAAGCTAATGAGTTGGCTAGCCCGCAAGATTATGGCTTGTGGTAAAGGCCGTGGAAAATCCATAATTGGTAATCAGCTCACCAAGATGTTGACTAGGTCCATCAAGATGCTGGCTAGTCCAGGAGCAAACGGCTCTTGGTAAAGACTAAACAAATCCGTTGAAAGCTGGTGGTTTGCTAAAAATCACACGGTTATCAGGGGTGCCACAGTTCTTACACCTGGCTACTCCAGAAGTGATGGCTTTTGGTAAAGAGTTTAAAATCCATCAAGTTTTCTAAAAAGATTGCTAGGGACTAGCAATAGTTTAGTGTGGGGGATTGATGAGTGCTCAAACACTCATCGTTTTTGACGTATTTAAACTTCCAAAACATACAAAAACAATCAAAAAGATATCAAAATACTTAAATTATCCCAGGGATTGTGTTTTATGTGTTTTAAATGCAAAATGTGCAAAAACAAAGGAAAATCGATCAAAGTTTGTAATATTGGCAGTTTCAGTCCCCCAAGTTTCAAAAATTGTCAAATTTAGTCCCTATGCATTTATTTTGAAAGGAAAAGTCAACCCAAGGTTTTGAAAGTCAATTTCACAAAATATTACACTTGGGTAACAAATTTTCCAAAATTACATGTTTAGTCCCTGAAAATCCAAAAATGGCAAAGTAGGTCCCTGGGAATTTTGAAAAAGTGGAAAAATGCAAATTTGGTCTTTGGAAATTTTAAACTTGGAAACATTGATCCTTTGGATAGCTTTGGAAAGTGTGCAACATCAGTCCTCAAAGTTTAGTGGAATTACAATTTTAGTCCTTGTGTGTTGTGATACCAAACGGACCCTATTATTACTAATCCACAAAATAAACCCAATCCAAAGCTGATCCAGTAACACAACCCCAAAGCCCAAACGCCCAGTCCCACTCCCATTTTACTAATAAGCCACGGGGTCAAACAGTCAAAGGGTCAAACCCTTTGATCCTCCTTCTTCCCCAACATACCCGCGCAAAACCAGGGTACATTGCTCCCCTCCTCTCACCTTTTTCCACCCTTTAGCCACCACAATTAATACTCCTCACCAAACCTTCCCACCACCATAAATTCCTACACCAACCCCCCACCAGAACCACTAAAACTTACCCCGTATAAGTTTGGGCGGGAAAATGGCAATCAAGGGCTCAGGATCATCTTAGCATAATTGAACGCTTGGGATTTGGTCTATGGTCAACGTAAAAGCAAGTGGAACTCTCAATGTGGACCAGGGAAGCCATTTGGGAGAGATGGGAATTATTTTTAATCGTAGTATAAGTATTTGGCTCATGTAAGCCTTTTATGGCATGTAATGTATTAGTTTTAGTGTAAAAGTACTTAGTTTCTCTTTTGTAATCAGTTTTTAATCAATGAAAGTTCTCATCTTTTAAATTACAATTTTCAGTTTCATCAAGTTTTTCAAGTTACCTATCTAAGTCAATTATTGAATATAAGCTTTATATAAGCATTCTTACTCCAACCTAGTATCTAAAATGTGAAAATAAAACAGAAAGAAATACAAATTCAGTAGAAAATAAGTCATAGGGTACCTTTGCTCATTGTGGAAAGCTAATGGAAGCACCAAGTAATGGAATTGGTGGAAGGACTTGTACCTAGCTTATCATTGATAAGCTAGGAGCTAGTAGCTGAGAAAGAAGCCCTAGTAAAAGCTAGGGAAGGTTCAAAGCTTTTTCCTTTTTAAATCTTAGATCTTTAGAGTATTTTGTGCATAATCTGTATTTAAGCTTATTGGTGTTATCTAGTTGCTTAATTCTGCCTAAAGTGCTTATTTATCATTTATTAGATAAGTTGCATTGAGTAGCTTGTACCGTGGCATCTGTTTTATCAAGTTTCATGTAAAACTGTCAACAAGAGGGGTGTTTGGCATAAGCCTTTCAAGTAGGCTCAAGGAACTTAGGTTGTTGTTTTCTGGTTCATACATGCTACATTAGTGTTATCTAGGATAAATTAACCATAAAATCAGTAACAAAGTGAGTAGAAGTCAAAATCACATGTAATTTGGTTTAATCACCTTCTGTGGCGACAATAAGCAATCACCAAGCTTCATATCAACTTAATGATACAAGTTCTTGCTAAATCTGAGCTTATTGTGTTATAATTAATCGAAACAAATCATAAAATCAGTGATCATAGTTCAAAAAAGTCAAACTGCAAGTTTCTCTTAAAAAGTCAAAATTTGCAAACTCAGATTTTCATCAAAATGGCAAGATTTAATCTGATTTTTGTGTTGTGATTTGGGATTTGAAATTTGTTGTGTGTAAACCCTACCAGCTGAACTTGTGAATTTCATAGTTTCTGTATTTTTGTGATTTTTTCTTGGGTACCAAATCCCCCTTTGAACTGACCTGCATGGCAAGGATTTACCCTGTGCACAGACTACTCAGTTCACCCACCCAACTTTGGTGGTGTTTTGTGACTGACCCAGTGGGTCCCACACCTCCAACTTGGCATCATTCAACCCCCCTCCTACCAGGGATTAAGGGTTGACCAGTTATTTGACCTATAGACCAGTGGACCCCACTTAGTTTTGCATCCAAACCTTGTCCCCAATCTGTCTCAGAAACTCAATAAGCAAACTGATTATTGGTGACTTGTGGCTTATTGAGGCCACTTATTTGGCACAAACTTGCTTAATATAGTTCAAGTATCTCAGAGAAACCTAAATTCACCATTGTGGACCCCACTTTCATCCATTTGAGCTTAATTACCCTCACAGTCAACAAAAGTCAACTGTTGGGTGAATAAGCACTCAAAGTGCTTATTTTTGGGTTATAAAAAAAGTGTTTTCAGAAAAAGTGCTTGTATTTAGTGTATAATTAGTTTGAAAAAAAAGAAAAAAAACCAAAAACCAACTTTAATTATAGTGATAGCTTCTATTTAATAGGATTTATCATTTTAATTTTCTTTTTAGCTTATTTATAAGCAATATATCATTTTTATATTTTTAGAAATTCTATTTTAGGTTAAAGTAAGTTTATAAATTTTTCCAGATTTTTATTTTGTCTTTTAGTGGTTTTTATAATTAATTTTAGTTTAATTAAGTTTTAATTAATATTAAGTAATTAAATAGCATAGTTATATTTTATAAAATATAACCTAGTTTTTATAATTTTTCTAACTTTTATTTAAGTTAAAACATTTTTAGAAAATTTTCTAGAATTTATCTTGTTCATTTTCTATTTTTCCTAATAGAATTAGTTTAATTAGAAATTAATAAGTAATTAGATTAATAATTAGTGAATTAGTTTAAAAATACATAAAATAAACTTTTTATAATTTTTTAGGATTCCTGTAATGGTTAATTAGATTTGTAAAATTTTTCTTAATTTTCTAAGCCTTTTTAGTATTTTTAATAAATCTAATTAGTTTAATTAGTTAATAATTAGATAATTAGTAATTAATTAATAATTAATAATTAAATAGTGTAAAAATAGTTTTTATTTTTCTTAAAATTTTCTTTAATTGTTAGGATTGTAAAAATAATAATTTTACACTTATAACCTTTCCCGTCCATCAGTTGTACTTTTTGTTTTGCTCATCTGTGTACGTTTTTTTTTTTTTTTATCAAAACGTACGTTTTTAAGTTTTAGCTGAAATCTTCATAACCTCAATTCGCGTAATCAATCACATAGCTTTTCTAAGCTATTTTGTTCAATAATTTCCAAATAATTCTCATAACAACCCTTTTCTGTGAATAAACACCCGATCACAAAGCACGATAAGTTACAATTCACACCTCAACGGGATTTAACGACCTGGTGATACATTATATTACCCGGAGCATTGATCTAAGCTATTTGACTTTGTTGACCATTCCTTGGTCAATATAAGTTGGTGGTTTAGCACCAATCAGACTTTCAGGGTCAAACTAGTCTATTGCACAAAAATGGATTTCAAATAGCTGTAAATTGTTGATATGAGTCATTTAGAAACTAATTGCATCAATTTCTAGTTGTTTCGTAGCATTTGTATATGTAGTTTAATTTTTTAGATTCTATATCAGGTATATTGGATCATATAAGGTCCGTTGGGATTTAGAGCATAATAGGTGTTAATCTTAGTTCAATCTAGTTCATTTTAGGCCATATGTTAGTCTGCACTAAGTAGGTTACACCCCAGTTACCTCTATTCATTGTTTGCTCACTTTTACCTATTGCATCAGTGGTTCCCAAGTTCAATCCCCTTCCTATTCTGCTTCTTAACTAACTTTATAAAAATAAATAAAAATTAGAAATAGTTTCTTTGCTAGGTGGTCTGTTAGTGTGCAAAACAGAAAAAATCATAAAAATACTTTGATCATCTTTTTAGTAGGTTCAAGTTGCTAGAGTAAGTCCTGTTTTCCCTGAATAACCTGTCCAAACAGACCTGATCTCAGGTCCAATTCAGGGTCACTTAGGTGTTAGATTTAGAATTGTATTGGTTTTCTAGGTTCTCAGTTGGTTAGACTAGGTTTTGCCCCATCAGTTCACTCTCTTGAGCTTACTATCACTGCTTATTTGCTTGCCTTATTTTGTGATTTGAGCTAAGTTTCTGTTTTTACTCATAGGCTGCTAAATTTGTTTGAGTGTTTGAAACTGGGTATTGTTGCTCATTTAAGTTCCATTGTGCCTAATAGTTGCTTTTCTAATTAAGCTTTTGCCTTTTGCTTATTCTGCTTAACTGTTGCTTAATTCCATAGTGCTTATTCAAGTTGTTTTGACCCATTTTTCATGTGACCATAGTTTGCTCATGACTTGGCCATTTGGTTTTATTTTAGTTTCCTTGTGAACCCACTTAGGTTGTCTTATTAAGTAGTGCTTTTTGTTTCCCCTGGTTTGCTTATTTGTAGGCTTAGTTTTACCCCTGAACATGCCCCACTTGGCCTGATTTAGAGGGCTATCTGTTTAAGCTTATGATTTCTCTTGGCTTATATGCTTATCTTTAGCTTATTTGTGTATGGTCTTAGTTTATTTCAAGTTGGTGATAACTATTTGTTTGAAAACAGTTGATTGTGAGCTTATGTGAGGGCTGCAAATCAGCACACCCTCATACCTGCACATCAGGTTTGCTAGTTCAAACTGCCCTCATTGAGGCATGCTTAGATTCTTTGTTTCAGATTCTTAGGTCCTGGTATTGAGCTTTTTGGAAAGTTCATAAGCCCATCCTTCTAGTTCTAGGCTTGCCTTGGTTTCTGAGCTTGTTGTACAAGCTTTTACTTGGTTTAAAGTTGCCCTTAAGGACTACAGGCCTGCTTGTTGATTCACTGTTTGGATTTTGCTTATTGCTTATTTTTAGTTTCTCTTGTGTCTTTTCATTATTATCTCAGCTTATTCCTAGTTTCTTTTACTTATCCTAGCTTATTTTATCTTTTGGTTCAGCTTTACAGCTTTTGTGATAGCTTTTCATAGCTTAAAACTCCATTTCAAGTATTTAGCTTAAGCTGTTAAGCGAATGAGCTTTTACTGAGCTTAATTTTATGTTTTGAAAAATATGTTTTCACAAAAGTTGATTAGTTTTATGGTTAAAGTATTTTGCAAAAAGAAAAAGTAAAAAAGAAAAATGTTTGCAAAATGTGCCAGGGGTGGGGTTTGAACCCCTGACCTCTTGGGTTGACTGGTCAAAACCAAACCAAAGGGGTGCACCATCTGGGCTAGGTAGTTGTTAATGTTATTGTTTTCCTTTGTTGTATTTATACTAGTACTTACCCCATTAAGCTTAATAAGCTTATCAGCTTAATTCCAGCTTATTTATAAGCAATTTTGGCATTTTCCTATTTTTCCCAGCTTAGTGGTAATCTAAAGTATTTTTATAAAAATAATTAGAATTTTTACTGTTCATTTAGTAATTTTCATAATTTAAATTAGTTTTATTAGTATATAATTAGTAATTAATTAATATTAAATAATTAAAAAGTCAAAAAAATAATTTTCTTTTTTCTGAAATTTTCTTTGATTATTAGGTTCGTAAAAATATATTTTTTACATCCGTAGGGTTAGCGTAGCTCAAATTTCACTTTTTATTTCGCGCACTCGCATTTTATTTAATAAACTTTTACGTTTTTTTAAATTTAGGTTACGTTAGTAAAAGTAGTTTGTAAATTAAAGAAAAACCAAATATAAAAAAAGTGATAGCTTCTATTTAAGCCCTTTGGCTTATTTTTCTGCTTATTTATAAGCTAACTCTGATTTTAAATTTTTAGATTACGTTTTAGGTTAATTAGGTTTCGCGTTATTGTTAATATAGTTTGTTAAAATCGTTCTCATTTGTATTTCCTTAGCGTAATCATTCAAAACCCTTATTACCCCTTTCCTGTCCAAATTCACCCGATCACAAACATGTTTTGATTACCATCACACCTCGCTGGGACATAACGACCCGGAGAAACCCTATATTCCGCGGAGATTGACTCTAGGCAGTTTGACCTTGTTGACCATCCTATGGTCAATTTAGGTTGACCGTTTGGAGCCAATCACTACTCCCCTATACTCAACCCCTATCTCATGTAGTCCACATCCGGAGAATGATCTTTCCTCTTCGAATGTACTAGATTATTCCCCTAAACCCTATAACTTAGAAGACTCTAGGAATAGTTTAGATAACCCTAATTTAAAACACATAAGAGATTTCTATGTTAAGATATCACCCCTACCTCCCTTAAACCCTATTATACATCCACTTTTTCCTACCCATAAAACAGAACCCCATGGTTTCTTTCTTCCGAGAGAACCATATATACCTAAACACCCTATCCCCACCTATACCCCTAGATTTGACTTTAGGCAACCCTATACCTTAAACCCTACCCCTTACGTAATAACCCCTCCCATTCCATCTTGGAAAGATGAAATTGGAGAAAACCACTCTAGGTTAACTCTAGAAGATGAGGAAAACCAATTAGAGGATATTTTAAATAACTTAGATGAAATTTTTCTTGATCTCCTTGAGAAGATAGAAAAAGATTATAATAATAATAACTTAGATAATCAACCTGACTATAGTAGTTTAAGAAAGAATTTACAAGAAAACTATTTTAAAATAGCTAAAATACAGAAAAACCAAATGAAACATCACCATAAAATAGCTTTTGCTCGCTTTAGGATTTGCAGTTTAGAAAAGATAATAGATAATGATGAGGAAAACTTAGAAAACACTAACACATGGAATTAGGAAATTAGGAAACTTTAGAAAACCTTAAGTAGATAAATAACCCTAGGAGACATGCGTTAGAATAGTTAGAGCCTTTAGGATAAGTAGAATATGAAATAAATAAAATAAGTTAGGATTTAGAAACTACCTGGTACCCCTCAATTAGGATAGATTAGATAACTAGACTTAGGATTACCCTTCACCTTAGAAAACCCATAGGAAAACCCATAACCTACCCTTAATCCTTACCCTTAGGATCTTAGGAAACCCACCCCGATGTCTTAGGTAAATAGAATCTCTAAACTGTTTTAAATTTCTCTTACTCTAACCCTTTTCAACTCTTTTTCCCCTTACCGATGGTGAGAATCCTCATTCTTCACCATAGAGATCTGAATTCTTTCTCCTCTGATCTCTAAACCTTCACTTCTTCCCATGGATTTCTTAAGCTATCTTCGTTCTAGTTAGAGATCTACCCCTAACTATTCCATATGCAAATATATGATCCTCATATATAAGCATATTCCTACTCTTTATTCCTCTTAGATTACTATGATACCCGAGCTAGTTTTCCCCAATCCCCTTTAGAAAACCCCAAAACCTTAGTTAGGATTTCCATACTTGAGGTTAGAAAGACCATTAGGATTAGAAAACCTTAGACCATTAGGATTAGAAACCAAAAACCCCTACCCCAATAGACATAGGATAAGACTAAATAGGAAAACACTAGGATTAGAATATAGATTAGGAAAAACTTAGGATCATATAACCTTCACCCTAAGCCTTTAGACCTCTAGTTTAGGATAGACACACTTACCCCATAGGAATAAGTAGATTTTGGTCATAGATTACCCATACCTAGCCCTTAGGATAACCATACTTATACACTTGAGGATTTTAGATTATACCTTAGGATTTGACGATTTTTAGAATACCCCATTAGGAAATTTCACTTAGGAGATACTATGGATAGTGTCTTAGCTGGTTTCAAATCCCTAGGAATAGTAATACTTATAATAATAGTAATAATGGTAATAATAGACAACCTAAAATAAAAAGAGAAAACCTGAAACAACACCTAAAAATAAGGATATACCTAGTTAACCATTAGGAAAGAAAACACTTAAACCTAATCCCTCTTTAGAACCCTCTACCTCAATGGAACCTAACACCTCACACTTAGAAATTATGATTAGTTAGAAGAACCTTAGGGGGAAAACAAAACTCTGGGAAGAAATCTAGTAAATCTAAAACTCCGATAGGATATTCTCCTTCAGGTATCCTATACTCTTACTCTTCCGTTTAATCTCATCTTTTCATTTCTCTTTTTCCACCATTTAAACATTTTCCTCTCACTTCCTCCTACTCTTCCATTTAAAATCCCATTTTCCCTCCTTTTTCCCCACTCCATAAATTAAAACCATACTTTTCCATTTTCCCCACTCCTATACTTTTCCCCACTCAACCCACTCCAAACTTCGTTTCCTTTTCCATTTCCTCTACTTTACCCTTTCATTCTTTTTCCTTTTCCCACTCCACTCCACTCCCGTAAATCCTTCACTCCATTTCCCTTCATTTTAATTCTCCGTCATTTTACACTCTATTTTCTTCTCTCTATATTCTCTCCCTACCTCATCCTGCAATGCTCTATTAGTTAAAACTTGCATTTCTCGTCATAACGCAAGTTTCTATTAGTTAGAACTTGTAAGAATATCTACATCAAACTTTAATCCTCATTATGTTCGACTACGATATTAAATCTCGCTTTGCAAGAAATTGTAAAAATGAGATCTTCTACGTCCGTCATTCTAGTCTTAACATGGGAATCTACCATGTGACAAGTTGCTAAATCGGAGAACTTTAGAACTTGTCTCTATCATGACTAGAACTAGTCTCTATCATGACTAGAATTTGTCTCTATCATGACTAGAACTAGTCTCTATCATGACTAAAACTTGTCTCTACTTGACTAGAATATTCCTCTACCGTATCTAGAACTTGTCTTCACTGAGATGAAAACTAGTTGTCATATCAGTTGAAACTTGTCTCTAAAAATTACCTTACCATATATCCTTAAATATGGTAAAACTCTCTTCATTTTCCACCGATACTACTTAAATATAATTTATGATGACTAACCTCTTAAAATGAACTAGGATGCTCCTACATTTTAATGAGAAAGTTATAAGTCAAATAGGTTAAGAGTTTATATGCTCTTATTTTCAAATATTGGGACGCCTTTATTTGCAAATAATGAGATATAAAAACCTAAGTATCTAGTATCTGTACAAGCAATTCTTACTCCACTTGTGCAAAATCTTCTTCCTTTTCACATCATCTTCCTCAATAATCCTCTTCTTTCTCTAGTTTCTCGACTTATTCTCTCCCCTACTCCTATAGTCGTCAAAATCTTGGGACGAGATTTTCTCTAAGGGGGTAAGACTATAACAACCCATAAACACCCATTACTATCATTCCCATTACAAATACCTATAGTAGGTATTTCACAGGTAAATTTTTGCTTTTTATATACATTATTACTTGCATGACCCACTAGACCTGCTCACGTATCTACACAAGCCAAATAACTCAACACTCACATCCTATAAACCCCAGGTATGTCAAGCATAAACTCATAACAACACCATAATAAGTAATTCACCAATCTAAAACACTAAATAAAACACAAAACCCTAATAAACCCTAAACTAAAACTTAAGTAGGATTATGTGCTTATCTGAACCTATATGCTTAGTTAAACTAGTATGAATATGTGGAAAACTAGAAGGGGGGTTGAATAGTTTACCGCTTTTTTTTAAATCCTTTTTAGCTTGAATATCCTTTAAAAAAAAACTTTACGTTTGCTTAAGGATATAAACACAACGTTATATGTTTGATTCTTTGAAAAGCTTTTCATGTGAATAACAATTCTAACTTTACTTGTTTCATACTTTGAAAAGCTTTACTTGTGATAATCCTAACTTTGCTTGTTTAGTTCTTTGAAAAGCTTTACATTTGTTTGAAGATATAAACACAACTTTACTTGTTTAATTCTTTGAAAAGCTTTATATGTGATTAGCGATTCTAACTAAAATACAACATGTAATAAGCAAAGATAAAGAAAGAAACGATCAAACCACAACACGATTGTGTATCGTGGTTCGGCTACAAGGACTCTTTTTCCTTGCCCTACATCCACGCCCCGAGTTTCCAACTCGAGAGTTATAAGCACTAATCAACAAGCTCCTTTCACCGGCGGAGAAAACTTTTACAACGTCGCTTACACTTTTACCGACACTAAGCTAGATGTCGAGTTCTTTTACACGGGTATAACCACTCCCATCGTCGCTTACACTTTTACCGACACTAAGCTAGATGTCGAGTTCTTTACCAAGGGTACAATCACTCCCGTTAGTTCTTTTACAAGGGTACAACAACTCCCAGCACACTACGTATTTTGAGGCCTAAAATACTAACCAATCACTTCTACATACATGACACAAATGAAGTATAAACTACCAAAGCTTATACATGACCAAGCTACCAAGACTTGCAACTTTAGAGTTGAAACTTGTAACTTCTTGAATGATCTTGTGAAGTCCCTTGCTACATAAGAGAATCACACAAGTCAAAATGTTACTGAGTTAGTTGAGAGAGTATGTGAAAATATGTCCTAAAGTCATCATTCAAAACTAACAAATGGTTTGGTATTTATAGCAAACTATTCTGCAGGTCTGGTGGATCAGGCGGAACCCTCAGATGGGTTCCGCCCGTGTACCCCCAGGGTTCCGTCAGGGCTGTAGTTGGTTTTGCAATAAGTCTTCCAAACCAAACAAGGTCACATCTCATTACACCTAGTCAAACACAAGACTTGCAAGCAAACACATGGTTAGTCAAACACTCTTTCTTACCATAAATGTATATTGACATAGCTTGCCCTAAATGTGATGTGACATTACTATTTTAAGAAATAAATGTGATGTGACAAGACACTTTCTAATTTAAGAAATAAAAACAATGTTTTGTTTAAAAGGAAATGTAAACCTTAGTTTAAACAAGACTTAAACACTTAAAGTGATGATTTACTCTTAGCTAAAGTTCATACTTTTTCATTAACAAAACTTAGCAAAGATCGTAAAATATAAATAACGTTTTTAGGCGATATTTGTATTAACAATCTCCCCTTTTTGTTGATGAAAAAACATAAACTTTATTTATAAGTCACTAGTTTTAGTGTTAAGTCTTATAAGGTTAATATAAAAACTTGTTTTTGCTAAGATGATGTGATATGCAAAAAATAATAATAATAATAATAAAAAAAAAAAAATTGAAACAAGTTTATATCTAAATTCTCCCCCTTTTTGTCGAAACAAAAAGAAGAGTAGCGAAGCGGAAGTAAGCACTTGCTCCCCCTTGGATAATACTCCCCCTAAATGGAGTGCCAAGAGAGGAGACATGGATTTTGAACCTACAAGAAAAAGGTTAGTTGCCGCACAAGACACGTCATGAAAGCATTTCATGTCTAGACCACAACTAAGAGTTGTGAAGTGGAATAATGCAACACTCATGCTCCCCCTTGAATATTACTCCCCTAAATGGAGTATTGATTCGCCTCAAACGGTCAGATAATTATTGGTCAACCACTTGTGAATGGTCAAGTATAATAGTCAAACAGCTGAGGCAAATGCTTCCGTGAAATACAGTGTTTTCCCAGGTCGTAATGTCCCAACAAGGTGTGCGATGTTTTATTGAAAACGAGTATGTGATTAGTGAATGCGAACAGGAAAGGTTATAAGTGTGAGTGTGTGATTTAACTAGGGTTTATAAAGTAAAATGACTTAAATAAACTAATAAGAGTGATTACGTAAAACCTAGATATCTAAAAAACGTACACCAATTAAAATCAGACGCGACTGCGTGCTGAGAAAAAGGTGAGTTTTAAGAAAAATAAACTACAAGGGCTAAAAATGAAAATTCTATAAACTTAAACTTAAAATAAAATTAAATTAAAAAGAAAACTATTTTTTAGATTATTTTATTATTTTTATTAATTATTTAATTAAAAACTTATTTAACTATTTAATTAAAACTAACTTAAATAAAAACTAAAAATAATAAAAACTACAAATTAAACTAAAAATTTATAAAAATAATTTCTAAAACTTAAAATGAACTTGAAGAAAGTATAAAAAATAAAAATAAATCTTTTTGTCTTTTTATGGATTTTCTATTAATTAAAAACTATTTATATTAATTAAACTAATTAAACTATTTTAAATTACAAATAATACTAAACTGACTTAGAGAATTATGAAAAAATTTATAAAACTATTTTATAACTTATAAAAGCTATAAAAAATATAAAAACTAGGTGTTGCTATATAAAAATTAATTATGCTATTTATAACTTAATTATTGATTAATTATTAAATAAACTAATATTAATTATAATAAATACTAAATGGCAAAACAAAAATCTGAGAAAATTATTAAAAATACTTTAACCTAAAAGGAAATTATTAAAAATATAAAAACACAACTTACTTAATAAAAATCTAAAAATGAAAATTAAAATTAAATTAAATTAAATAGAAACTATCACTTATTTTTATATTGGTTTTTCTTGATTTTTCTTTTACAAAACTAAATTATATCTAAAAATAAACAACTTTTGCAAAAACAACTATTTTATAAGCTATTAATAAGCACTGTGGAAGCTTATTACTTCCACAGTTGACTTTTGTTGACTGAATATGGAAATAAGCTCAAATGAGCTTATGTGGGACCCACTTTGGATAATTCTGGTTCTAATAAGTACTTTGGACTTGTCAAAGCTAAAAATGGCCAAATAAGCTCAGTAGATAAGCTGATAAGCCAGATTAAGCTATTCCAAAAACTTAAAAGCAACACAGAATGGGACAAACTTTATGGCTTATTCTAGGTGGGGTCCACTGGGATTCAGGTCAAACAAAATGTCAATCTAGGTTCCCTGGTAGGAGGGGGTTCAAAGAAACTAATTAGAAGGTGTGGGGCCCACTGAGTTGGTCACAAATCACCACCAAAGTGGTGGTGATGGGACTGTGGCTGATGCACAGGGGAGGTTCTTCCCCTGCAACCTACTTTGGAGGTCTGTGGGGCCCAGAAAAAAATTCACAAAATTGAAATGGTGGTGTGGAATCAAAGTTGAAGTGGTAGGCTTTAACTAGAAACAAATTTCAGCTCCTAAAACCTTCTCCTAAATTCTAAACAAATCCTTGAAGATTTGAGAAAATCTGAGAGAAGCAATTTGACTTTTTAATCTAAACTACTTAGTTTGACTATTTTGGATTTCTAGTGATCCCTACTGATTAATATAGTTGTAATAAGCTATGATGAAGCTAAATTAACATAAACCTACAACTAACAAGCTAAATTGATGGTTTTGTGGATCACAAATCCCTCACAGTTAACTGTGAGGGTTGATCAATGATGATTTTGACTTTCTAGAGTTATGCCACTTAACTACTGATTTAAACTATTCTATTTAGGACCTAAGTAAACTAATTGAACCAGAAATAACAACAAACAACCCTTGTAATGCAGGGAACACAGCTTATCCAAACACCCCTTTAAACTTCACTTGTCAAGTGATTATCAAAGGTTTCAATGAATCTGCCAATGAAATTGATTACCAAGGTTCTAATATGATATAATGAACTTAAATGAACATGTAAAAACAGATTGTAAGCTACTCTCTAATGAAACATAAAAATTACAAATGTGACTTACAATGGAGTTGGAGCTGAGAAACAAAGAACCATGAACCAAATCATAACCTAGTGTCCCCCATAGGACTCTAAACCATGATCCAATCAGAATTAACCTGCTCCATAATTCCAAGCTACTTGTGACTTGATTTTTATATTTTCTTACTATTTTTATCTAATTTTTAATTATTTTTCTTTTGTGATCCAAACAGATAATAAAGGTTTTCTAAAACTTATTTAAGCTGTGTCAGAGCTTATATGAGCTTATGAACTTACTTAACAACAACTAACAATAACAATTAAGTTTTTGAGATTTTTTATCAAACTTGAAAATGGCATAAATTGAGATACAATCTGAAACTTGAAATTAACTTTAACTAATGATTGAAATACATAACATTAACTGAGTACAAGCTTTTTTAATTGAAAATACAACTGAAATATAAGTTTACACTACCTACGATTACTTTTATCTAAAACTACACTAATAATTCATCACCACAACTTCTTTTGCCTTTTGTAGAGTTTTTCTGAGCTTTGTGGGACCCACTTGACCTTTCCCACCAATTGAGAGCCATTGATTTTTTCTGAGTAATCTTGGCCGTTTGAAACTGCAACTTGGCGCCAAAAGTCCTAGGGGGTACTGTGGATTACTTGGAGAGGATTTTAGGGGTTTAAATGCGTTTGGGGGCATGTGTGAGGTGGAGGGTTTGCGTGGAGAGGTGGGTGATGAGGTGGAAGGCCAGGTGGAGGGTGGTTTTGGTAGCAGCGGTGGTGGTGGTATTGGGAAGGGAAAGGGATGACTGGGTGGTGTTTGACCGGGATGTTTGACCCGGTTTTATTTAAGGTGTGGACTGGGCTGGGTAATCTTTGGGCTTGGGGTTTTAATAAAAGGGTTGGGCTAGGGTAGTGTATGGAGTAGTGGATTTGGATTTGGTGTTATAATAATAAATAGGGTCCGGTTTGGTTTTAGGTATTAAATCACAAGGACCAAAAATGTAATTAGGGAGAAGTTGAGGGGCTGACTTTGTGATAATTCCAAAGTTCTCATAAGGACCTCATTTGTCACATGTGAATAGTACAAGGGCATTTTTGATATTTTTTTAATTTTTTAAATACCCGGGGACTATTTTTGCCAATTCACTAAACTTCAGGGACTGATTATGCAATTTCACCAAACATCACACCAAGGACTATTCCTGCAAAAGATTATTAGTACAAGGACCAAAATTTATTTTTCTCAAAGTTTTTTTTACATCCCAGGGACCAATTATGTCAATTTCCAAAGTACAGGGACTAAACTTGTAATTTTGTGAAACTTTACACCAAAGGACTAAATATGTAACTTTGTGATTAAAAAGGACCTTTGGTGATATTTTCATGTTTTTAGAATAACTAGGGACTAGTTTTGCCAATTTATGAAACTTGAGGGACTGAAACTGTCAATTATGCAAACTTTGTACGTTTTTCATCTGTTTTTGCATATTTTGCATTTGAAACATATAAAACACACTTCTAAGATATTTTAAGTATTATGATGCATATTTGAGTATTTTTGTATGTTTTGGCAGCTCAGATTGGTATAAAATGATGAGTATTTAGACACTCATCAAGTATCAAGGAAGGAAAACATGGATAATGATCCTACAAAAAGAAAGGTTAGTTCCTGATAAGGCGAAAAATGAACCACTTTTAGGGGGTCATTTAAGCCCGAAATTGAATTTATTTAATCAAATATTGCCCTAAATCGTTCCTTTTGTGATTTTAGGTACTTGGAGAGTGAATTCTGGAAAAGGAGCTATTTTGGACGTTTTTGGAGCATAAAAGTGAAGAAAACGGCAAAGTCTTAATTCTCCATGCTGGGAACAGTAGGTGACGGCGTCAAGAGTAATTCCTTGACGGCGTCAAGCACTAAAAGAATTAAAATCCGAGAGTTCATGACGGCGTCAAGCTAGGCCGTCACGCGTACCTGAAGGCGTCACGTAGGCCGTCACGTGTTAACTTGTCAAAACTTGCGCACGGAGTAGCTGACACCGTTTTGGCCATAACTTTTGCTTACGAACTCGGATTTGAGCGATTCAAAAAAGAAAACGACCGGGACGAAAAGATCTACAATTTGGTGAAAAAGGCTTCTTGACGGCGTCAAGAAGGACAAGCTGACGCCGTCAAGATGGGCCGACAGAAAACTGCCTATAAATATAACTTCATAACTTCAGTTTTTGTAAGCCCTAAACCCTAAGGTCGATTCCTGGGTTTAGGTGGGTGTTTTTCCAACAACTTATAGGGTTTCAATCACTCCATAAACATCATGTATTGGTTTGATGATTCTATCTTAATTATGTTTTCCATTATCATTGTTGTTTGCTCTTCTTTGATGATGATTTGCTAATTCACCTTGTGTCTACTTATGATTATGTGAAAGTTGTATATAATTTATTAGATCTCATTGATTTCTTGTTGATGTTGTGTCTATCTCCATCAATTAAGGCGTGACAACTTCAATAGATCTAGTTGGTTTAGTTTATAATCCTTGTTTCCTATTGATTCTTGTTTTGATTGAATGATTTATATGTTAGGCTTAAGAAAACTGGCAGATCTCCAAATGGTAACATGCTTGAACGTCTTAGGAAATATGAACCTATTGCACTAAGGTCTTTATTGGTTATATTTAATGCATGAGCCACTGTTTACAATCCCTATGGTTGTGCTGGGCATGGTATAGGAGGAGATAAGAGCTCATAGAATTGGGGAGTTATGTGCGATACCCCATGAATGGTATTAAGGAATACAACCCGTCAATTAAAACAAGGTTACAATTCAATAGGTAGGATTGGATAGCTAGCAAGGAGTAACATATCATGGGTAGACATGCTTCACTTATCTTGTAGAACCTTAGTTTATTTTCTTGTTTGTTAGTTTAATTAGTAGCTTTTGGGTTAGTTGATTAGCAACTAATTCCGCCCACTCTCCCAATACCCGAGATTTTTATTTGCTTTTCATAAAATATAAAAACATAAAAAGAATCATCCTTCACCTTTAGACCTAGTTAGATTAATTTCAATCCTAATGACACTATTCCTAGCTGAACGATCAATCCCCCGGTACTTGTCACTATACTATACTACAACGATCAGGTACACTGCCTGGTGGGGGTTGTAAGCTTCTCAGGATCCCTTGAGAGGTAAAGCCTGGTGCGATTCCCACGTATCAAATTTTTGGCGCCGCAGCCCGGGGAATAGTTATTGTTTAGGTTGAATTTGATTTTTATTAGGTCTACTCATTAGACTCCTTTTTAGTGAGATTTTTATTTTCTTTTTATTAGCTTTCTTGTAGTCTATCTTTTTCTTTGTGCCCTTTGTTTGTAAAACCATTTTCATTTGTCTCCATGGCGGATGAAATTCCATTTAGATCATTAACTATAGAGGAACAATCAGTTTACTCGGATCGATTTGCCTCCTGTTGTTCCAATGAATTTTTAAGTGATCTTAGATTTATACAAGAGGAGATGGGTGTAAAGTTAGATGGGTTTGATGAATTTTATAAATGTGTGTTTTCTATTAGACGATCATTATTAGGATCAATTCCTTTTAGTGAGACCCTTTGGATGAATTTTGAGAAAAGCTACCTAACCATAACCCATAAGTTCAACGAATTGGTGGATTCGTATGAGCAAAGAGACCTAGTTTCTAAGAACATGGACTTAGAATCGAACCAAGATTACGAGATGGTTAGTTATGAACTACCTAGTTGCATGAGCGGGATAGATTTCACCAAAACATACGACACACATGAGGTTAGAGTTGAGCCACCTAGTTGCATGTCATGGTTAGGCACTACCATAATACAAGATGAACACATAGGTGATATTGATGTGATGGAAGAGATAGTAGAAAACCCAAGCCCACTAAGTACCCCACAAGTCCTACCATCATTTGAGGCACACACACCGCCCGTGACTTACCCGGAAGAAGTAGAAGAGACTTTAGGAACCCCAATAGAGGTAGAACCTTTGGACCAGGCACCACTAGAGGATATAGGTTTGAATACTTGTAGTGATAACCTTACTCCTAGTTCTAGGGAATTTCCTAGTGTTGATGAACCAGAACCTCAATCTTTACACACCTTTCCATCCTTAGATATATTTCTAGGAGACAAAAGAGGAACCGACCCACCCATCAACCAACATTATCTGGGTAGTTTTAGGATGCAGGAAGCCATTCACTCACCCCCTTCACCTCACGTGGCATATTTCCACCCTAAGGGTGTGTATCGCTACTTTTACCCGCACTTAATCCTAAGTGTAGGGAAAACCTCCCCTATTTCCATTAAATAAGGGTAGAGTCAGGCTCGTGACTCGAACAAAAACAAGCGCTTATTGGGAGGCAACCCAAGCTTTATTTGTTTGTTTGTTTGTTTGATTTTATTTGTTTCCGTATGCATGCTTTATTTTTATTGTTTGTGGCTCATGTTTCAAAGTAAATTGTGAAAATGCTTTATTTTGTTTTTAACTTCGTCTTAATTGCATATAAAGGTATTTTGCAAAAGCTAAGTGTAAGGGGAGACCCAAATTTGTTTATAAGAACGAAATTGAGCATGATCCACAACAATATTAAATGAACATGTATATTAGTATTTGTTAGAGTCAAATGCTTGTATCGAGTCATAATGATGTTTTGCAGGATTTTCCAGGAAGTAGGACATAAGTTTTACCAGAAATTTTCCGGAAACTTAACATAAAGATTTCTGCAGATCACTTATAACGGCGTCACGAGTTTACTCTTGACGGCGTCACGTGTAAAATTCTGGAAATTTTGCTAAATTTGTTTCTCTAACGGAGTCTTAAAGTTTTTGTTGATTCTTTAGTTTTATAAACTCCAGGAAATCTGCAAACATTCATTCCACAAGCATTATATCTTTAATTGTTTTGTTTTTATTCCTAAGTCTGGAATTACATCTAGTTGTGAGTTCTCTTTGTTCGGGTTGATGCTTTGGGTTTTTATCTGTTTTCTCAGGATTAACAGGTTATGTTTGACAAAAAGATGATTTATATTCTGGAAGGGAAGCTTTAATTGTTCATTTTCTTGGAGGAAGATTTAACCTGGCCACCTTATAATCCATACCGAGCGAATCAGGGGAGTATTTGATTTCATTCTTTTTACTATTTTACTTTTACATTCTTTACTTGAACATTGGGGACAATGTTCATCCTAAGTGTAAGGGGAGGGTAAAAAGATGATACCTTACATATGCACTTTCGCTTGAGTTTGTTTTGTTTAATGGTAGATGTGTAATAAAACTATGAGAAATACTTGTTAGTGTAATTTTAGCGCAAAATTTAAATTTTTTTACAACATTTAGGAGTGAAACTTTAGCCTTAGCAAGCGTCTCATGGATAGGAGATTGTATAACTAGCACACAACCGTATATTCAGAAAAATTTTCCACCCAAATACGTGAGGTTCGCCTTAAGTTTTGATAGGAAAAGCATTTACTATTAGTGCTTATGAGTGTACCGGTAGCATTTAGATTCTAGAACTTGCGTTAGTGATGCATCCCGAGACCGCTAGTGAGACTACATTCATGTAGTAGGATTTACTACATGATAAGAGGCATTAGGATCACCCTTGTGTTAAACCCGTATCATAAATTACTTGACCATTTAAGTCATATTATTTGGCTAGCTAAGTCAACTAATTTTCCCACACCCTTAGCGTTGTACTCATTTTTAGTACACGAAACCCCTAGTACACCCCTCCGAGCCTATCTTTTCGTTTCTAACTTTAAGCATTTTACTTAAAGGAAGAATTTGTTACACCCCACTTAAATGTACACCCAAATCGCCTTAGCCTTCCGTGTATGCACTCATCTTTAGTGCATTATTGTTATTTGTTTAAACCCTAAGTTAACTTTCTAATTGATTACATGGTTGCTAAGTCGAGTCATATCCTTGTACATATTGTTTTGAGACGATTGGGACTCATGGGTAAGTACTTATTTTATGGAGTAATGGGGAAGAACATCATTTTATTACCCCCATATATACGTTAATCTTAAAAGTGCTCCAAGTGTTTTGATTTTCTTAATTCGAGTCATTAGATTAGTTCATTGTAAAGTATGTAAAGATTCAAGTGTAAGGGGAATGTTCATTCCCTACGATGTATTATTTTGGATGGTAGGGTAAAAGTGTATGCAAAAAAAAAAAAAAAAAAAAAAAAAAAAAAAAAAATACGGACTACCATCCCGTTTCATTCTATGTTTATTTTATGTTTTTGTTATTTTTCATTTATTAGCTTAAGTCGAGTCTAGTCTTGGCTTAGCGACGCCTATTGTACATGTAATTAACCAAGATTGTTAGCTCGCCACCAATAAAAACTTCCTTTATCCAACAAAACCGTGTAATTCATATCCCTATACCTAACGTTACAACCCTTTAAAAGACCTCTTTGATAGTTTATCCTAGGTGCTTACGCCATGTGGTGGAGGTTTGATCCTTTCCCAAGCCTATGGTAATCTATTTTGCTATGACAGGTAGTGAGAGATATCTTCCATTGCTATAATGTTATATTACTTTATTACACCCGAGAGATGTGAGTATCTAAACACTATTTGTGAGGTGCTAGTGTATGACCTCCGAGCTTGTCTTTGGTCTTTAGTGGAACGATTATTTGTTGTAATTACTTTTATATTAGTATTAAATGACCTCTAACTTGTCTTTTGATTAGAATAAAAGCATATTTGCTTGAGGACAAGCAAATCTCAAGTGTAAGGGTATATGATAAGGCGAAAAATGAACCACTTTTAGGGGGTCATTTAAGCCCGGAATTGAATTTATTTGATCAAATATTGCCCTAAATCGTTCCTTTTGTGATTTTAGGTACTTGGAGAGTGAATTCTGGAAAAGAAGCTATTTTGGACGTTTTTGGAGCATAAAAGTGAAGAAAATGGCAAAGTCTCAATTCTCCATGCTGGGAACAGTAGGTGACGGCGTCAAGAGTAATTCCCTGACGGCGTCAAGCACTAAAAGAATTAAAATCCGAGAGTTCATGACGGCGTCAAGCTAGGCCGTCACGTGTACCTGAAGGCGTCACGTGTTAACTTGTCAAAACTTGCGCGCGGAGTAGCTGACACCGTTTTGGCCATAACTTTTGCATACGAACTCGGATTTGAGCGATTCAAAAAAGAAAACGATCGGGACGAAAAGATATACAATTTGGTGAAAAAGGCTTCTTGACAGCATTAAGAAGGACGAGCTGACGCCGTCAAGATAGGCCGACAGAAAACTGCCTATAAATATAACTTCATAACTTCAGTTTTTGTAAGCCCTAAACCCTAAGGTCGATTCCTGGGTTTAGGTGGGTGTTTTTCCAGCAACTTAGAGGGTTTCAATCACTCCATAAACATCATGTATTGGTTTGATGATTCTATCTTAATTATGTTTTCCATTATCATTTTTGTTTGCTCTTCTTTGATGATGATTTGCTAATTCACCTTGTATCTACTTATGATTATGTGAAACTTGTATATAATTGATTAGATCTCATTGATTTCTTGTTGATGTTGTGTCTATCTCAATCAATTAAGGCGTGACAACTTCAATAGATCTAGTTGGTTTAGTTTATAATCCTTGTTTCCTATTGATTCTTGTTTTGATTGAATGATTTATATGTTAGGCTTAAGAAAACTGGCAGATCTCCAAATGGTAACATGCTTGAACGTCTTAGGAAACATGAACCTATTGCACTAAGGTCTTTATTGGTTGTATTTAATGCATGAGCCACTGTTTACAATCCCTATGGTTGTGCTGGGCATGGTATAGGAGGAGATAAGAGCTCATAGAATTGGGGAGTTATGTGCGATACCCCGTGAATGGTATTAAGGAATACAACCCGTCAATTAAAACAAGGTTACAATTCAATAGGTAGGATTGGATAGCTAGCAAGGAGTAACATATCATGGGTAGACATGCTTCACTTATCTTGTAGAACCTTAGTTTATTTTCTTGTTTATTAGTTTAATTAGTAGCTTTTGGGTTAGTTGATTAGCAACTAATTCCGCCCACTCTCCCAATACCCGAGATTTTTATTTGCTTTTCATAAAATATAAAAACATAAAAAGAATCATCCTTCACCTTTAGACCTAGTTAGATTAATTTCAATCCTAACGACACTATTCCTAGCTGAACGATCAATCCCCCGGTACTTGTTACTATACTATACTACAACGATCAGGTACACTGCCTGGTGGGGGTTGTAAGCTTCTCAGGATCCCTTGAGAGATAAAGCCTGGTGCGATTCCCACGTATCAGTTCCTAAAACACAAGATATATGTATGCTACCATAGCAAGGTATAGTTCACTTATTATACCTAAATGGTCAACAAACAATGCAAACCTTGTAGTAGAATGAAATTCATTTCATGTAAAATTTTGACTTTTAAAAAGTCAAAGACAAGAAATTTGGATGACATCATCCCACTTCTAAAAATAAAGAAAAACTAAAAATAAGCTAAGAACATAAAAAGCTACAAGGAAATCATCATTTTCCTTAATGAGAAACATTTTCCAAAAAAAAAACAAGGCTAAGGTTGTTTAAGGATAAAAATGTGTGTTGGAGGTTGTAGCGGGCTTTATTTTGAAGGTTGAATGGATGACACGGTTTTGGTTTGTTGGTTTAAATGGGAATCATTTTCCAAAACAAACGGGTTTGTTTCATTTTGGAGACTCTAAGGTTAAGGTGTGTGAGACAAGGATTGTAGAAGATCCAAAATGTGGTTTAGTATAAACCTCATTTCTTCGGATAGCTCACGAATTTCCCTTCGACACCCTTCACTAATGTGAGCGGTTCTTTCGCAATGATTGCAATCATGGCGGGGAAAGTTTGGTGGAATAGTGGTTTGATTTGTTGGTGGTGGATGGTTTGAACTTGAAGGAGCAAAGGTGGATGGTTGAGTGGTGTTTTTGCTTCCTTCATTAGTTGAGTGTAGAGTTGTTTGTAAAACCATAATATGGTTGATTTGAGAGTCAACCATACGTTTGAAAGCATGAAGGTGGTTTAAATGAGTGTCAATCTCATTATTAAGGTTTGGAGGTTTTTCCCATATGGATGCTTCTATTTTCTTATACGAAGAAAGTAGAGATTCATATTGTTGGGAAGGTTCTTGTGGTGATGGTTGTTGTTGTTGTGGTGGTTGTAGATTTTGAAAAAAATGGCGGAAGCTTGGTTCGCCGGAAGGATTGCCATGAAGGTCTTTGTAAATTGGATGAAACACAAATGATTGTGAGTGGGTATGACCTTGATCATTTGGGAGAATGGATGGTCTAGCATAACGGTAAGCCAACCGTTCTACCAATGAGGGTTGATGGGGTTCATCATCTAGTTGCTCACTAGATTGTTGTTGGGTTTCCATTTGAGCAATGGTGTCAAAGAGTGACAAGGATGGTGGATTTGATGATTTGGGTGATAGGTCTTCTAATGTTTCCAAATAGGGTAGTGGTGATGTTGGTGGTGTATGGAAAAGTTCCATTGGTGTAAGTGTTGGTGATTGAGGTGATGGAGTTTTTGATGGTTGAGCTTGAGAAGGTGATGTTGAATCACTTGAAGGTCTAGTTGTTGGAGGAATGGTGGCTATGTTTGCGTAGCAATGTGTTGGAGTATCAAGATTAAGTAAATATTGAAAGGTGATTACATTGGTATTGGAATGTGTTGAGGATGGTGTTGAGGTAGTGAGGTTAAGGAAATCTTGGAAAGGTGAAGAAATGTTAAGCGAAGCATCGCTTGAAGATGATGAGCTTGACTTGACGGTTTTGTTGAAGCAACAAGATTGACACTAATCCTAGTGGATTTTGAGAAGGATTTTGATGACTCGGATGATGTGTTGGATTTAGTCATTTCAAAGGTGTGGTTTTGAGAGAGGGTATTTTGATGGTGATGGTGTGATTTGAATTGTTGCAAAACTTTCAAATTTATAGGGTGAAAGAGATGTTGAAATGGGTGTTTGGATTTGATGTTCTACCATTCAAAGATTGAGGTTTCAAATGATTTTCATGAACTTGTCACATCATTTGATGTCAATCCAATGGAATAGGGTGGAGTGAAAGACCAACATATGCACTCAATGCTTTGTGATCATGGGATGTGATTTGGTTGAAAATGTTCCAATGGTTTGAAGGATCCTTTAAAAGGGTTCCTTGGGTTAGTTATGTTTGAATTTGAATTTTTGGAGGGAAGTGACTTCCTAATTGTTTTAGTGAGTGAGAGTTGTCCTAATATGGTTATTGGGGTTAATGGAAGATGTTTCTCACTTAGGATAATGGTTTGACACTTTACAAGTTTTGAACTTAAGAAAAATGACAAATTTTCTGTAGGTGACTGGCGGAACCCTTGCGATACATAGGCGGAACCCTGTTTTGGGTTCCGTCTGGTCCGTTGGGCCATTTCTAGGTTGCCCAGAAAATACACTGGCGGAACCCATTTATGGGTGCCGTCAGATCCGCCAGGGCTGAAAAATTTGGCAGTCCGCGATTTTGACTCGCGAGACGATTTTCAAAATTTTCGAAAACTCCTAAAATAAAAAAGATAATGCATTTCTGGTTAGGCAATGCAAAAAATAGACATGTAAACACACATATCATAGGACTTTGACCTTGAGGTCGAGGATTTCACTATACTTAGTGAAAATTGCCATAAGTATAAAATATTGACAAACACCTCAAACATTGTTATTATGCATAAAAGTTCATACAAATATAATCTGACAAACGTAATAAAACAAGAACGTGAAAAGCAATACAAATCATATAGTTTAACACATAAAAGGTTCTAAAACATTCATAAGCCAAACACTCCTTAATCTTCTCACAACCGGTCTATCTTCTTATTGAGCTTGCTTAGGTACCTTCCAAAGCACTTGAAAATTCCTTTGGTTTGCTTGAACTCTTCGGATGCATTGTCAATGACGGGGAGTTCTTGAAGGTATTCTAAAGGAGGTAACTTAGAGTTAGGAAGTCTATCGTCATCGCTCATGTCGGATGATGATGATGATGGTGTAGGTGAGCGAGTACGTTTGCCCTTGCCTTTGAAAACTCGTTTATCACTTAAAGGAACGAGAGAATAGTCAAGGCGCATTCCATTATCGTTAGGAGGAATGGGTGAGATTGCTCTAAAGAGGCGAGTAAGAAGCATTCCATAAGGAAGAGAGGTAGTTCCAACTAAGGGTATGTCGGCCATTCTTTTGGCTAGGTAGTAGGCTAAGTTGAATGGTTGACCGGTGGAAATGCTATAGAGCATGTAGCAAAGGCATATGTTGACATGATCTCTATTTCCTATGGTACTTATAATGTTAGCTCTAAGGATTTCTTCCCACTTCTTAAATTGTGGTTTAAGCTCATTGACCTCTATACCAAAAGGATCCTTATCCACAATATTCCCCGAACGATTCTTCCTAGTGGTAGAGGTTCTAACAAAGAGATGTTCCTTAATAGTTTCCTTACTAGCTAGTGGTGTGTCGTATGGATGAAAACGCTCAATCGAGTCAAGGCTTGAAACAGGCCACTTATCCGTGTAGAGACAAGTACCCGCATTTGGGACACCAAAGATGATAGCTAAGTCTTTTAAATCTATGAAATTTGGTATTTGATTTGTTGTGAAGTTTAATGATATCTTACCAAAATCATTTGTGGAGAGGTTTACGGTTGCATAGAATTCTAAGATGAACCTAGGACAAATTGGCTCATCGATATCAAGGAGACAATCAAAGTTGATTGCGGCAAAGCTTTGGCGAATAGATGTTCCTTCTAGAAAGGATGGATCAATGGTTCTACCTTCGTGAACATAGCGTTTTTCTAGTGCCTTAAAGGTTTCTACTTGAACTTTGTTGAGACCTTTGGTCCTATGGTGTTTGGGCATGTACTTAAGGGTTTCCTTGTGATCGGATTTATTTGCGTGAGGCATGTTGATTCCTAGAAAACACAAAATTATATATTAATGACTTTTAACAATGTGGATGTTCTAATATGTTCCTATATGCAAACAATGTGGAGACTTGGTTATCTTGACTCATTTTGATTCCCAAATTGTTTTGTCTTGCAAGTTTTGTTATAAAAACAAAAGATAACCAACACTCTCCTAATTGAATGTGTCTTCGATTGAATGTACCCGAAAATACATATTAGTTATGTATCCCCTTTAGCATTCAAGAGATAGTATGCAAGTGATGTTTTAATGATGTTTTTCATTTGTTTTGACAATGTGGTGATGAATCATGTTATAGTCTTGGATTGCGATTTTTGAAAGACAATGCACTTGGTGTGTTTGGCAAATCAAAGTAACAACAAAAAGGATACAATTCTTAACTAATGGAAGACATGATTGGCTAGCCACCAAGTTTTTCATGAATCAAGAAGTTTTATGCATAAACCCTAAGATTCTAGTTAATGAATGTAAATAAGAATGTTATACTTGAATCAAAAATGCAATTGTGATTAGAACACTTACAAAGTTAGTTGGATTTGAAGAGATTGGATTGAAAGCCCTAAATTTTGTGTAGTTATGTGTTTTTGAGAGGGTGATGGCTGTTTGAAAGTGAATGATTAAGTTAAGAGGGTGTTTGGTTTTGAAATTAAAAATAAAACATTCTGTTGCTTTGGCGGACCAGGCAGAACCAAAAAGTGGGTTTCGCCCGTATGGTCTGAGGGTACCGTGGGGACTGCAGGGAAAAATTCAAAAGGGATTGTCTTTATTTTTGTGGTTTTATCCTAATGTTCAAAACTAAGATTTTAGGTCTTATGAGTCTTTGACTAAGCCTAGGAATGATGAATGCTTCACATTCGAGAGGTTTTGTGAAAATGTTGATAGAATGGTTAACGTAGAAGACTTTCTTAGTTAAGACGTTCCTCAATGAACAATCTTACCAAGGCGATGGTGATGGATCACAATATGTCTATTAAGACCATAATGGATTGAATTGTTGCCGAAGTCGATGATTCCTTTGTTGAAGGGATAACAATGTTGATAAAAGAATTCCGTTGTTGACACGAATTCGTGTACAAGTGGAGCTTGTTGATGTGCTTCTCCATCCGAAACTAATTGAGAACCTTACGTGTTTTGGAGAATCATTGGGTAAGTAAGTATAAAAGTGCAAGTACCACTTGTGCTTTTCTTATCAACTTATTACCGGCATAATTCCATTTGGCATACACTATGGTTTCTATTCCCTGTTCTTTTGGGATACCATAATCCTAGTTGTGTAGTACCTTATGATGTATCCAAACAAGCTCAACTAAAGAGTTTTTTAAGGATCTTCTTTAACACGAGCACATAGACAAATGCTAAACATAATGTTGGATCTAATTGTTATGAGAACAAGTAGTCTTCCGAACATTTCTCTACGTTTAGTTTTACCTACGGATTTACTAATCTCATTCTTGATAAGTCATCAATAACTTAACCATTGAGAACAAGAGAGTAACTAAGAATGTCTTTAAGTTAAAATCCCTTGCTTTTGGAGTTTGTTTTTATTATCAAAAAGACTTTCAAATATTGACACTTATAATCACATGATTACTTTGAAACATATATTTTGTTTCACTAGTTGTTTTACTCTAAATTCCAAAAACTGTTTTTGTTGAATTTGTTTAGGCACAACCATGACCTATAAATCAAGTTTTATAACTATTGTCAATTTTGCTTGATTCAATGTTTGACTCAAGGTGAGAGGATGTTATTTTGTACTTCTATTCTATACTTGTCTTGCCATCATTGGACTTTCGACTAAGTCATCATCTACCAAAGATGATATCTTAGGAGGAGGAGATCACTCGTTAAATATTATATTCAACGACTCCTCGACTCTTTGGGTTTTCTTACTTAAGACACTATGAACTCTATTTGTTTTGAAAAAGTCCAAGAGGTACAACATCATGAGACTAAGTGTCACATTTGATGTGTAAATCCTAGATGTTGAAAACTCATTTTCTTCCACACATCCTAATGTATGCTAATGTGATTTATTTCACCTTGTGCGTTTTATGTGAGATTGTCATAAAGGAGTTATTGAAGAAAAACACAATTTAAGACTCAAAGTATGGTGTTTGAGAATGTTGTTTAACAAAGGTTTGTTTTGCAAGCATCACAAAAGTGTTAGACATTTTAATACTTAGGAAATTCTTAGTTAGCTCACTTGTAAGCAAGAGTTGAGTGAGAATCACTCAAGAGTTTCTCGTGTTTATCTCTTAATGGTTAAAGAACCAAAACACCTTATATCTCCTACTAGAACTAATGACGAAATTCCTTGTTGCATAGAATCTAATCTTAGTTATTACTAATAGCAGGTAAACACTTTAGAGTATTACTAATAACACATATTCCAACACATAATGCTAGAAACAAGAGACAATCAAAGTCAAGTTGAAGTAATGTGTACCTTTTAAATTGCATAGAGATGCTATCAAGAGGATAAACATTACGCGTAAAATCTTGGTTTGACGACACGCTTTGAAACTCAATTACTCATGTATCTAAGAAGGTTAGATAATCATATAAAAGCATAGAGCATGATAATCTTAATCCTTTTATCATGAGTTTCTATTAGAGATTGAATCATCTCTAAATCTCTCTTCTAGGTTTGACATATTTTACTTGTTTTGTTTTACTAGTTGATGGTGCTTTTGAGTTAAATCCTAATCCGGTTTTATCTTTAAACAACCTTTGACTCCTTAACAATCTTTCAAGAGATTTTGAGCTTTCATCAAATTTAACTAATAATTTTCCTTTCTCATTTTGCTTTTTAATCTTATGTTTGTAATCTAGACACAATTTACATTCTAGATCAATTTCAACATTACTCTCAATTCTAGGCATTTTATCTTCTAACAAGATTTCCTTTTCAAAGATATTCTTAAAAGATTTTGAAGACTCATTCTTGAAGATAGTTTTTAGGTCTATGTTGCATAAACGTTTAGACTCATTTTCTAGTTTAGAAAACTCTAGGATAAATTTGTCAAAGCAAAAGTGTTTGGTTTCAAAATGTACCTTGCTTGATGTTTTATCTAGTTGAGAATCACAAACCGGATGGTTGGCTTCATCTTCATCCGTGTTATTCCATGAATCGTAAGCAAGTCCACTAAGAGCTCGACATGAGTAATCATCTTCACTTACACCTTCATATAAAACATTTAAACTAGTAGTACATGTATTTATCTCAACTAAATGTCTATCTATTAATATTTCTAAGACTTCTAATTCACATGTGAGATCAAATTGATCATCTTTGACTTGACATATTTCTTGATGAAAGTTTGACATATTTTTCCAAATATCATTAGCCGTTTGACAAAAATATATTCTTTCATATTTGGTACTAAAGCTTTATAAATCATTGTTTTAGCCTTAGTATTTTTATTAAGTTTAAGATAGTTATCTTGGTTTTCAAAACTTGTTTTCTTTGGTTTGAAATCACCAAAAGAAATAATATGCCAAAGATGTTGATCAATTGATTTCACATAGTTTTCACATAGTTTTCAAAATTACTTTTCCATTCAAGTAAGTTTTCTTATTCAAATAGCGGTGGGTTTTGAATAGGTTTCCCTTCTTTGAGATTTTCAAAATCCATGGATCGATCCAAATTTTAAAATACATTCTATTTTAAATATCTTGAGTAACGTAGCTCCTGATGCCAATTGTAGAAAACTAGAAGGGGGGTTGAATAGTTTACCGCTTTTTTTTAAATCCTTTTTAGCTTGAATATCCTTTAAAAAAAACTTTACGTTTGCTTAAGGATATAAATACAACGTTATATGTTTGATTCTTTGAAAAGCTTTTCATGCGAATAACAATTCTAACTTTACTTGTTTCATACTTTGAAAAGCTTTACTTGTGATAATCCTAACTTTGCTTGTTTAGTTCTTTGAAAAGCTTTACATTTGTTTGAAGATATAAACACAACTTTACTTGTTTAATTCTTTGAAAAGCTTTATATGTTATTAGCGATTCTAACTAAAAGACAACATGTAATAAGCAAAGATAAAGAAAGAAACGATCAAACCACAACATGATTGTTTATCGTGGTTCGGCTACAAGGACTCTTTTTCCTTGCCCTACATCCACGCCCCGAGTTTCCAACTCGAGAGTTATAAGCACTAATAAACAAGCTCCTTTCACTGGCGGAGAAAACCTTTACAACATCACTTACACTTTTACCGACACTAAGCTAGATGTCGAGTTCTTTTACACGGGTACAACCACTCCCATCGTCACTTACACTTTTACCGACACTAAGCTAGATGTCGAGTCTTTACCAAGGGTACAACCACTCCCGTTAGTTCTTTTACAAGGGTACAACAACTCCCAACACACTACGTATTTTGAGGCCTAAAATACTAACCAATCACTTCTACATACATGACACAAATGAAGTATAAACTACCAAAGCTTATACATGACCAAGCTACCAAGACTTGCAACTTTAGAGTTGAAACTTGTAACTTCTTGAATGATCTTGTGAAGTCCCTTGCTACATAAGAGAATCACACAAGTCAAAATGTTACTGAGTTAGTTGAGAGAGTATGTGAAAATATGTCCTAAAGTCATCATTCAAAACTAACAAATGGTTTGATATTTATAGCAAACTATTCTGCAGGTCTGGCGGATCAGGCGGAACCCTCAGATGGGCTCCGCCCGTGTACCTCCAGGGTTCCGTCAGGGCTACAGTTGGTTTTGCAATAAGTCTTCCAAACTAAACAAGGTCACATCTCATTACACCTAGTCAAACACAAGACTTGCAAGCAAACACATGGTTAGTCAAACACTCTTTCTTACCATAAATGTATATTGACAAAGCTTGCCCTAAATGTGATGTGACATTACTATTTTAAGAAATAAATGTGATTTGACAAGACACTTTCTAATTTAAGAAATAAAAACAATGTTTTGTTTAAAAGAAAATGTAAACCTTAGTTTAAACAAGACTTAAACACTTAAAGTGATGATTTACTCTTAGCTAAAGTTCATACTCTGTCATTAACAAAACTTAGCAAAGATCATAAAATATAAATAACGTTTTTAGGCGATATTTGTATTAACAAATGTATTCAAGGCTTAAGTAAGAGTTTCTTTAGGAATATTAGGATATATTAGGACTATTAGGCCATAGAATAGAACCCTTAGAACTTAGATACAAACCCCCTAAACCCTAAACCATAACTAGGTCATAGATAATTAGAATTAAGTCTAAACCCTCCCAAAACTTTCCCATAGGTTACCCATACTTAGAATAAACCCTTTAGGTTTCAGGATTAGTCACTAGACACACTTAGGAACTTAATTTAGGCACTAAACCTTAGGTAAAACCTTAAACACATAGTAAGTAGAAACTAGGTATAAACTTAACTAAAACTTAGTAAAACCTAAACATAAGCACCTCAAACACCTCAACCTAGCACCCTAACACCTTAGTCATACCCAAGCACACACCCTAACACCTCTAAGCACACACATAAGTAGGTGCATCACCTACTTGACTAATCCACCACTAATCACCACTAATCCACCCTAAACCTCCCATCACCCTTAAACACCCTAAGCAGCTTACAAGCACCTCCAAGAACCCAAGAAAGGAGGTGCATCACCTCCTTGTAAGCTGCTACCATCGAACCGCCTCCCACGGCTACTCTCCACCACAATCGGCCTAGTAACAGCCCCCTAGCAACTCCTAGCTCCTCCTTGTCACCACTAGACCTGCCACAACCCCCCTCTAGCTCTGCTTGCTCAGCCTTCCCCATGCACGACACCTATGAACCCGTTTCTCCCTTAAACCGCCTATCGAGCCCTATAAATACCTCCCCTCCCCTCATTTCTTCTCCATACCTCTCCCCCTCCTCTCTACCTCACATTTCTGTAGTACTAAGTCATTAGAAGCCATTAGGAATGAGTAACTAGGCCTTGGTCGCGTTGTGTTGTGGTTTGAAGTCGTACGAGCCCTAGAAAACCCTAACCCTAGTTCTAACACACGTAAACCCCCTAGCTAAGTAAGTCTTACTTTTAGTTAATTTAGATTTAGTATAGTCTTAGGATAGATTTAGAATGCCTTAGATAGCTTAGATGCCTTTGCATGAGCCTTAAACCATTCTACTTGCTAGTTTACGCATTAAAACCCTAGATCGAGTCATATACTTGCATGCATGCTATAAGTCGTTAATTTAGGTCATACACTAGTTAAACATAGCTTAAATAAGTTAAAATAAGTAAAATATAGGCTAGAAAACTTAAATACTAGATAAAATATAAGTTACATGCATATTAGGACTAGTTTTGCAAAACTTTACATGCATAAGGGTATATATCATAAATTCCTGAAATTATAAAGTCTAGGGACTGTTTTTGACATATCCTAGAAGTTATAAGTAGTAAGGACTAGTTTTGCATAATATTAAAACCCTAGGATAGATAATAACATAAATATAAACTAAAAAGGACTAAAAATGTAAATAGTATAAAGTTAAAGGTCTAAAATGGTAAATATAGAAAACTTAGGAGTCTTAGGTTAATTACATAAAATATAGAAGTCTAGGGACTAGTTGTGTCAAGTATAGATAGTTATTAGTATAAGTAATATAGTAATATAAAACTTAGGGTAGAAAATGTAAATATATAAACTATAAGGGTAAAAAGTGAAAATACCATATAAGTATAAAACCTAAATAAAGTTAGAAGCATAAAACAATACTAGGGAGCTTCATGCGAGGAGTACTATGTGGATATTTCGTTTTTGACGAGTTTGTTGGGTTTACGAATTAAAGTGCCCTGACTTCTCGAACGATTATTGCATATACTTCTGAGATATGATGTCCCGAACGGTGATATGATTATAACTAAACCCTAATAACAACATAACTCAATAATAGGGAGCTTTGTGTGAGGAGTATTAACTTTTTAATTATGATGGCCCGAATGGTATTATGTTGATAACATAATACAATATTAGCGAGCTTCATGTGAGGAGTCATATACTTCTGAATTACAATGGCCTGAACGGTGTTATGTTATATCTAAAACATTAACAAACCTAAAAACAATAAAAACATAAACATGATAACTAAAGCTTGACATACATACAAAATCAACAACACACTAGGATACGTGAGTAAGGCGGTCTAGTTCCCGAGTCACTATTTGCATTACTTAGATTACTCTACACCCAGGTGAGTTTTTCATAGCCTTACATATTTTTAAACTTTCACTCTAAATGCTTTTATAAACCCTGTAAGGGGGATACATGCTAAATGCTTTACTTAAAACCGAATACAAGTCTTTTTCTTTGGTTGTTTGCACGAGTAAACTAACTGCCACCACTACATAACCAAAATTCATGAATCTAATCGTTTGGGACGTTTTATCCAAACGAACGCGAATATAGTTGATAGATCTATTGGAGTTTGACAACTCCCGTTGGTATTAACACCCCAGTAGGTGGTACCAATAAGTAATATATTTGAATCCACTCAAGGTATAACTTTGGCAAGTTATCCTTCTATCCCCTCATGTTGGGTCTGCAGCCCACATGACCCGGATCATTAAGGTGTGATTCATGAGCTTAGTGCAACCTACGAAACTCCTAATAATTGTGCATTCATCACAATTATCACAAAAACTTGCATTTTCCCAGATGGGTGTAACAATTGAACCCAGGGAACTTGTATTTACTAACCACTAAACCTATGATTCTCACTCAACACCTAGTGTTGACTTTTTAAGCATGTATTCTAGGTATATTACATCTATGGACCTATGGCGGAAGGAGGTACTGAACTCGGAGGACTTTTCATGGTTATCATTCAAACACAACCAACCTAACTCTTAGATTTTTGGGACCTCAACAAAATAAAAGTATATCTTTTATAATTAAAACTCTGATAATTATGAATGATAACTAAAATTTCAAAATGTCTCTTTTCGAGTCGTTTTCTATTACTGTGTCTGTGATTCTATGAAGTAATACCCCAAACACTTTATCCGCTGCGATTAGTGAAAAATGGGGGTGTTACACAGAAGATGTTTTTTGCAATTATTTAGCCCTTAAAAGGTAGTATAAGCATTGCCCTTCACTAAGATGTCATCGGAGCATAATTATTCACTATGTTAGCTACTACAGGCCTAACTTGAAATGGACATGTCGAAGGTTGTGAAAGGGATACCTTATGTAGGGTCGGGCCCCCAAACTGGTAAGTTATATGCTAATACTCGAATGATTGATATTTGTTCAAGTCAGGTCGGGTAGGATTGATATGTTGGTGAGATGTTCATTTTATAGATGCTTGATTTTTTAGTTATTTTGTGTTTGACAAATGTTTAAACAAGCACTCAAGGAGTATTGACTACATGCCTAAGATAAATAGCTATTATTATCTTTTTATTTTATATGATCTTAAACTGTGGTTATTAGGTGTAAACGAGACCGATATTGTCAAAAACATGGTTGGGTATATATCATCAAGTTTTAGTACTCAGACTATATTATCATATATTTAGTGATGATTTTTAGTAAATATCAACAACTTAACCATTTTGTAGGAATATATATATTCTGCATAATGATAACACTACTGTGTATTTTGAAGTAACCGTGAATTTATAAAATGAATAAAGCAAGTCGGGTTGGTGAAGAATTTAATATTATATTTAGGCTATAAGCACAAGTAACATGCATTTGTTCGATGCGAATGGTGTAATAAAGAAGTATTGCAGGTTGCACAAGTAGTAAACATGGCCCATCCATGAACAAAATGAGTGAGATAGATGGTTTTTGCAATTGGTCGAAATGGGTCGGGTTAAAATTTGTTACTTTTTGTTATCGGTCGAACTAAAATACTTTCTAGACGGGGTTATTGTATGAATAATATGTGTTAAAGATGAATATAGAATTGTTTTAAGCATTTATGAATAACATGATTTAGGAGGGCATATTTAACATTTTGGGTGAATTCTTAACCAATTAACCCGTTCTATTTTAAGCTACCTGTTAGAGATAAAAGATGACCAATATCAAATAACACATCAATACTCAGTATGGGCTAAAATTACTACCTCCAATACATGTTTTAAATTGTACACTAATCAAAGAGTGATTATGGCTATCAGACAGCGCTGCTTCGAGAGCTTAGAAAGGCTTCACTGCAACCGATAAACACAATCAAGTTGATGAAGAAATTATTATGGTGAATGAAAACTGCCGTATGTGCTGAGTTGAGAGTTAAAGGTTTCACACTTTTACCAAAAGATGTAATCTCATAAACATCAAAAGCTCGAGAGGAGACATAAAGGTTTAGATTGCAAAAGAGTGAAAAGACTGTTTTGGGCTTCCGTAGTTTAACCAAAAGCTTTAGAGCATACATAAAGGTTCGGATTTAAACTAAATATTGGTTTAAGAGTTGTTTTAAAAAATGTTAGAGAACTGTTGCATTAATCTATAATGTCATTTGACATTTAATTATGACTATATACATTGACTCCTAATGGTAAATCACAATTAGCTTTTGGATTTTACAAAATAAGGAAATGATTATGGAGAATGAAAACTGCCGTATTCTCTAATGTTGTGCCAATACATTGGTATATAATAAACAACCCATGACCATGATTTCTAAGGACAAAGTTAAGGAAAGCCTTAAGTCATCTTTGTATTTAGGAACAAATATCATTACCCGATTACTAATCTACCACGTTTTGTAAATTGATCATTACATGTATTTTCGAAGTGTATACATGTTTGTAAGCATGATCGAGAGTCGTAATGTTTTCATTTTTGCCTTTCATACTATATATTAACATTAAAAAATGTCCTTATCAACCTAAATGTCTAATTTCATTATGATTTAATGTTATAACCAGGGGCGGAGCCAGGAATTCAAGTTAAAAGGGGCCGGATTTTTATTTTTTATTTTGGCCACATCGTAATAACAACTTTTGCATTTAAACACTTTAGAATGTCTTATATAAGAAAGATAAATGAATGACAAAGATCCTATAATAAGTTCTAATTGGAAGAATATTATCAACATTGCCAAATCAATTTTTCAACGTGATTTTCATTGTTTTTAATGTTCATTAACATTTTTTTTTCTTCAACAAAAGTTAGGATGCTAGGCTTCAATTCCATAGAACTCAATTATTATTGGTCACATACTTGTTAAACATAAAAAGGATAAATCATAAGCCAACTACAAACCATATTAAACTGTAATTGGCTAACTTAGTTAAAATCGTATGCTAATTACAAGACATCTGTATAATATTTCATTTCTTGTTTCAAGGGTAAACATATACCAACTTAATAATTGAAGACAACTTAATAAAATTTTGGCATACTATCAAAGAATACGGTTATGTTTGGCGCAGAGCTTTTTGGAGTAATGAGCGGTGAATAATGAGTTTTTTGATTTTTAGTGTTCGTTTGGCAAAAGAGTGGTGAGTTTTGCTATTTTTTAAAAAATCTCATTTTTTCAATGCTAATTTAAGAAGCAGTGAGCGGTGAGCAATGAGCTGTGCCTATATCTCACAGCTCACTGCTACGGCCATGTTTGGCAAAAGTAGCTGTGAGTGGTAGCAGTGAGTGAGCAGTAGCAGTGAGCTATGCGCAGTAGCTGTGAGGTGTAGCCACAGCTCACTGCTTCTTAAAAAAGTATTGGAAAAATGAGCTTTATTAAAAAATAGCAAAACTCAATGCTTTTTTGCCAAACGAATACAAAAAATCAAAAAGTTCATTGCTCATCGCTCCAAAAGCTTCAAAAAGCTCTGTGCCAAACATATCCTACTACTCACTACCACTACTTATAGCTATTTGTTACAAACATATCAGTACAACATAATAATAACCAAAAATTTACTCCGTATGACATAACAATAAATATGTAAATGTAAATTACCTAATTTCTCAATTTTCTATGCACAAAGTTTCACATTTTACTTTATTTAACCCCACGTGACCATTCAACCACACAAAAGAAGTCTTTGTCTTCATCTTCATTTTAACGTCCCTCTCCGTTTTAATCCTTTTCAATTCACCGTAATTTTTCCGGCCAAATCTTTTTATCACATATTCACATGTACTGTCTCCCTTTATTTGCTATCCTTCTTCCAAATTCAAGCATGTTTCTTTATTCTCCCTCGGCCGCTTCACCTGATGCCAGGACTAGATCTGACGGTTGAACTAGTTGGGGGAGGCCCAGCACCTGCCTGCCACCCTATTGGCTCCGCCTCTGGTTATAACATAATGGGTATATTGCATGACCAATGTAATAAATATGCGTAACGAGACATCAAAAATAGTCTATTTTTTGTTTATGAAGATGTTATTTTATTTTATTTTGCCCTTAAAAGGTAATATAAGCATTTCCCGTCCTGTTTTCACACATGGACAACTATATGTTGTCTCAAGAGTTAAAAGCAAACGTGGTTTGAAAGTCGTCGTTTGTGATCAGTATGGAAATGTCTAAAACTACTACAAATGTCATGTACACAGAAATACTTCAAGGTCTATGAACAAGATCGAAGAGGTATGTGCAATATACATATCACAAGTTTTTTTTTTTTTTTTTTTTTTTTTTTTTTTTTTTTTTTTTTTTACCGTATTTTAAATTATAATACATTATAAATCACAAACTGTTTTTAGTTACATTTTCTATGAAATGTTAGGTGTGCACGGAATGGACATTTGCTATCAAATTGATAGCGCTCACATACGTCATTTGCTATTTAAGACCGTCAAATTTGGAGACGACAACGACATCAATGTTTACTATTATTATGTTCGTTTATTTATTAAATGAACGAACATGAACAATATTTTACATTCGTTTAGTTAAATGAACGAATATGAACAAAAGTTGCATTTGTTCATTTTATATTCGTGAATGTCCGATTATGCATAAGTTAACGTTCATTTATGTTCATTTATTTATTTATCTTCGTATATCATATCATTTAATTATAGAATTTTAAAATTGGTGTGTTTAAACAAAACAACACTTATAAAATAACATATTGTGCATAATTTAATAATGTTTATGTTTGTTTGTCTGTGTTCATTTATGTTCGATCATTTATATTGGTTTAGCGTTCGTTTAGTGTCTTAATGAACGGACACAAACGGACATAAACGAATATGAATAATTCATTTCTTAATAAACGAATATGAATAAGAAATTCGAATAAGGCTCCGTTCGTGTTCGTCCGATTCGTTTACAGCCCTATACATATGGCATGTTTTGTGGCATTTTTCTTATTTACAGTTATTATAAATCCCAAACTTATTTTACTTACATATTTTTAAAACATATTAGGTGTTCATGTAATGTACTTTTTGTTGGCGTGTTAGAATGGTCACTACATACATTTGCTGATGAAGACAAACATATTGGAGATCACGAGGCAATGAATGTTTATTATATAGATATTTACAAGCATTGTATATGATGCTATCAGTCACTTATAACTTATTATTCCGTTACAAGAAAATTTCATAACGTTTACGTTCGTTGTTAATTCTTACTTTATTCATGTACTTACATTTTTTTTAATAAAAAATCCACTAAAATTCTGTGGATTCCACGGGTCTATAAGCTAGTTAATATATATTTGAAACACAATGTTGCTTATGAAAGAAAAACTAAAGTAGCATGTATATATGTCTCTCATTAGTTGATACTGATATCTTTTTGTCAAGGCTATGTGAGCGGTGGTTTACGAAGTATTGAGTTGTGTGTGGCCAAGTCATCAAACAAAGGAGGGGAGTTGTCACAACTCACAAGAGATGTTCGGTGCCTTGGTGGAACACAACAAACACGAAAACACGCGTGGTCAAGTCATCAAACAAGAAATGTGAAAAGAGTAGTAACCATTGCATCTGAAAGATGAAAGGAGTAGTGATGTACTGAATGATGATGCGACACTGAATTGAAAGGTGAGGAAATATGTTTTTCTAGATTTCCAGGCTCATGGGACAAGTTTATGATTTTCCTTCATGATTTTATATTATTGTTACTACAAAATACTCCCTTTGTTTTAAATTATTTATCCTTTGAAAAAAAATACACAATGTAGAAAAAACATAATTATTGCTATTTTTTCTCTCTTATTTTTTGTAGAAAAACATTTTTACCCATAACTAATTAATTAATGGCTTCTTTAAAATTTGTAATATTAACTTCAACCAAAAAAATATATTTATAGTAGTAGACAAGTAAACTGAAATATATAAAAAAAAGAAAACATATATTATTTAGAGAAAATATGTGATTTGTTAAAATAAAATTATCTTTCAACGATTTTTTTATTTTTTATTTTTTTATTTTAATAAAACATTCATCCAGAAAAATCACATTTGATTTGTAAAAATCATGTGATTTGATTTTTACAAATCACAATGTGATTTTTAACAAATCACACGTGGTTTTTACAAATCACATGTGATTTTTTAGGATGAAAATTTTGAAAAAAAAAAGTTCGTCAAAATTATATAAAAGTGCATATTTATATTTATAGAAAGATAATTAATTCTCGTCGCGATGGTGTATTTTTTGTAGCTTGAAGATTTACCGTTTGTAAGATATGTTGTTTTAAAAAAATGTGAAAAATGATTTATTATTAATTTTGATAAAATTGGATTGCTAAGATTGATTTATTAACAATATGATATGCCTTTGGATAACTATCTTTTATTTAGTCATATTCGAGTCATATTAGGAAAGAGTCATATGAGTCATTATCTAGGAAACTATCTTTTATTTTGTGAGTTTATCTTGTATCGACTTGTAGGGTTTATTCGGTATTTATATACCGTATCATTCATTAATAAAAGGTATGATTTGTCTAATAAAAATATCTCTAGTTTTCTTCTCTATTTTCTTAAGGAGCTCGCACTCGCTAAAAGTGATGCCTTATCCCGATACAAACCATAACCGGGTCGTATTAATTGATGCTTTTATTGAGAGTCCTCGTTGAGAGGGCTACCAAATTAGGGTTCCAACTAAAAAAAAAGAAAAAAGGGTACTACTCACTGTCACTGTTCATCATTACTGTTCATCATAATTTTTTTTTTTTTTTTTGCTTTTTGAGTTAATGTTCATGGCATCGAGCGAATGTGACCGGGATGCGGACTATGCACTATCTAAGCTATTGCAAATGGGTACGGTGGCAAAATATGAGAGTGAGTTTGTGGTACATGCAAATCAAGTAATAGGGATCTCTGAATCTTTACTTACATCGTTTTATATCTCCAGACTTAAACTGAAGTTACAAATAGAACTGTTGAGGGCAAGGCCTACAACTTTAGGAGAAGCCTTTTCCTTAGCCCATATAGTCGAGGCTCGTTTTGAGGCAATTGAAGAGAAGGAGAGATAGCATATAATTGAAAAGAAATCAGATACCATTCCATCATTACAAAGTGAATTCGTTTCACCTGATATTAAAAGGTCATTAGATGCTGATGAATATATTGGTGTTGATGTGGTTAATAACGCGATAGATGGTGTTTTCGATATTGGTAAGAGTAATGAAGTTCATAGCAAGTTTGAAGAATTTTTATAAAATAAAAAAAGTATAGAAGAGACTGTTGTGGGTGGTCGTGAATTTGATGGTCATTTGGATAAAATAAATTTGAATTTAAACGAGGAATTAGCGGATTCTCAATCGACATATTCTTCGTATCACCTTGAGGGCAAGATGATTTTTGAAGGAGTGGGGAGTGTTACGGCATGGGTAGCGAAAGGCGGAAGAATGGTGTTATGTTATGTCCAAGGCAGTGGAAGGCGGAAGAAGAAAAAGGTGTTGGTTGCGGTAGCGGAAGGCATGAGAACTACGGTAGTGGAAGATAGGATTAGGATATGGGATCCCAGAATCAAGAGAATTTTTCAACATCACACCTTGAGGACAAGGTGATTTCGAAGGAGTGGGGAATGATACGCCTTAGGAAAGAGTCATGTGAGTTATTATCTAGGAAACTATCTTTTATTTTGTGAGTTTATCTTGTATCGACTTGTGATACAAGTTAGGGTTTATTCTGTATGTATATACCGCATCATTATGATTTGTCTAATAAAAATATCTCTGGTTTTCTTCTCTATTTTTTTAAGGAGCTCGCACACGCTAAAAGTTGTGCCTTATCCCGATACAATCCATAACCGGGTCGTATCAAAATATGAGATATATATTGATCTGAACGCATATTATTTATTTGGTATATAGCCCAAATGGCTATTTATTATTATTATTATTATTATTATTATTATTATTATTATTATTATTATTATTATTATTATTTTCCATTGTGCTTACTATTGTTGCCGGTGAGTCATATTTTTATAGGACCACCTGTCAGCCTTCTCAGCCATTAGATCTTCTAACTTTTAATCCTGACCTCTCTAATTCAACTTTTGATATTAGCCATTGATTTCATCTAAGATGTTCTCAGCCGTTAGATGTGTGAAAAGGTGAAAAAAACCATCTGACTTCTCAACTGACGCTGATAGATTCTTCTGTAACTGCTTTCACGTCTCTATTATCTTTCTCTCTCTCACACTTTATTCTCATTTTTTTATTTCAAACCAAAAAAAACACGCACATCTCTACATCTTCTCCATTCTTCCCCTTCCTTGAATCAAATACACACACAAAAAACACGTATCCAATTTATGCTCTATATTGAATGTTTATGTATAGGACAAAAGGGGAATCTGTAAAACAATTAACCACCAAAAATTTCCCTCCCTTTAACGACCACTAACCGCCACCAGCATTAGTCGCCGCCACCACCATCATCTGAAAACGACGCCGCCACCGCCAGATTTTATGCTTTTAATCGGTTTTAAAAGCTGGTGGTTTTGGTGGTGTCTTTTTAGATGTTTGGATGTGAGCGGTTTTGTGTTTTAGTGGTTTTGGAGGCGGTATGGTTGTTTTAGTTGATTTTTGGTGGTTTTGGAGGCGGATAGTTATTGGTCTCCGATGGTGTTTAAATGCTAAAAACGAGATTTGTCTATCAGTTCCTGGTTATGGTTGATTGGTTTTATGTCTAATAAAACCGAAATCTGATCATAGGTTTATCTTGAAAACCATTGCCTTTAAATTTTGTTTTATTCGTTATCTTTGTAATGATCCTCAACCATTTTGTTTATTTGTTTTTCAGGGAGTGTTTTGATACGAAGTTTAAAAAGTTGAGTACAAGAAACGCAAAATGGTTTGTGTTCCAACTTATCATAGTGATCATGACCTTTGATTTGACAAAGGTATGTTGGTTATCTGTTTTTTTTTTACTTAGTACTTTGATTTTTTTTCCCTAATTATATGTTTACCTTACAGGTTGTCGAGATACCAAAAAGATGACGATTTTGGCAGTTTCTACACAACAACAGGTAACCTTTTTTGCATGATTTTGAATGTCTCTCTAAGAATTCGAATGTTTGATTTTGTGTTACTCTTAAAATCCATATTCAAGTTTACTTAGTTTGTGTTTGATAATTACATATCTTGATTTTTGGTTATCTCATAGTTCTATGGTTTTAATTTTGATTTTGGTTTTTCACTGTTGTTTATTTGACAGATGTCTCTACTGTGACAGCAGTGGCGATAGTGGCGTGGATTCGAATAGTTTTTGAGATAAAGGTTTCTTCTATCACATATTTCTATTTGAAAGTGAAGAACCATAGAGGGGGTGAATACGGTCTTTTCGGCTTCTTCAAAGTTTATTAACTTTAAGCCTCAAAAATCATCAAGTGGTTATACTATAATAATCACAACCAGAAACACAAACAAAGTATATAAAGCATGTAAAGAGACACCACGATATATACTGGTTCGGGATGGGGGGTTTATACCATCCGTACGTCCAGTTGCGAATCCACGACACCGATACTATTACTCTAGTATAATCCTTTCGGTGGATTACAAACCGTTACAACTTCACTCCACTGATATGCACAAAGATCGGTGCTCACAAAGAAGAGCTACTCCCAATGGTATTCCGCCCTCGGAAACCACCCTAAAGAATCTCGTGATTCGAATTACACAAGGTCACAAAGACTACAACCAAAACTTCCACCCGGAAGTATCAAACCCCAACTAGATCCTCAATGATCTAGGCTTGGTCACCAAGACACAAGGCTTCCCTTACAAACAATTAAATGAATGAATGAATGTTTGTTCAATCAAGTCCTAACCTAACCTAGAGACTCGATTGTAATAGAAAAGGGTATAAGAAAGAAGACCCTCGACACAATCACAAGAGTGGATTAGGTTCTTGTGATTCTTCCCTTGCAAGTAGATGTGTTCTTCCAAAGATGCTAATGTGAAAATCAAGAACACAAGAATAGAGGTTGAGATAGAGATAGAGATTTGAGAGTGTTTAAAGAGAAAGAATCTAGAGAGAAAGAATAATGGCAAGGGGTGAGGAATACAAGAGGCAAGGGTGGTATTTATAGCCCAAGAACCCAACTTGGGAAAATTTTACCGAGGCCGGTGCGCTGCCCACGCGTTGACTCGTGGGTGACGCGCCAGACACTCTAGGAAAATTTTCCCAAAGCTTTGGGTGTTGGCTTATAAATACCTTACCTTGCTAAACCCCCAATTGTACTTCACACTAAACCTTAACATTAATCATTCTAAGGTTAACCAACTCAAATAGCCAATTTGGAAATCATTTGTGAAGTGTTTAAAGAGAAACCAAATTACCAAGGGTATAGAAAAGAGAGAAAGAATATGTCAAGGAATATTCCAATGCTTGGAGGGGAAGAATGAGATGGAGGGTTGAGATTAGATGGTTTGAATTGGATGGCTAGGATCAAAGGGAGCCTCCCTTGGTTTTCAAACAATTTGGCATGTGGTGAATGTAGATGGTTGACATGAGTTCATTTGAAATAAATGGCTAAGATCAAAGAAGCCTTGTGTTTGGATTGAAAGAGGATATTCCAAGCGAATACGTTATTCTTGGGGGGGGGGGGCGGGGAAATCAATGGTTGAGATGGTTTTGGTTTGAAATGAATGGTTTGGATTAAACACATGTGGTGGTATAGGGAGGAGAGGTTGGATGGATAGTTGAAATGTGTTTAGTTTGAATTCAATGGTTGAGATCAAGGGGAGCCTCTTTAGGAATTCAAACAATTGGCATGTGGGAAATATGGAGGGTTTAGATGTGTTGTAAGGGAATGGATGGTTTAGATGTAGTGTGTAAGGGAATATGTAAGAGTGTAAGAGATTGTGTAAGAGAATATATTATTTGGATATGATTGGATATGATTGGCTTTGTCTTTTGTATAAGTGAGATTAAGAGAAGATTAAGGCATAATTTAATTGTCATTAAGAAGAAAAGGTTTAGACAATTAAGATTATAAGTTGAGAAAATCATAGGTTACTTATAAGTTCAAGTAACACAACGTCGAGAATCCATAGTTTCATATCTCGTGACTTTCCACGACTCGACATTCTCAACTAATACCTTGGTTCAAACAAGTTAAGTGCTTTGCCTTGATGTAAAGCATAACCCAAGTGGGAAAGCGTTTACGCAAAATGACCTTTGACTTAGTTTGATCAATAAGGGAGTAAACCCGTTACGTAATTAGAGAAGACGTAAACACAGGATATGAGCATATGGATGCTTCAACATGATGTCACGTGAAATATACAAGCTCCCTAAGTTTAGAAAAGCCTTGGCTAGACGCGTTAGTTAGAAAACATGAGTAGGTATTTTCCCGTAAATGTGTGTTTTAAAAGTAGGATCTCTCAAGTCTAAAAACTCGTTTCGAGTGTTCTCAATTAAGCACATAACATATTCATACCTGTATTGAAAGATCCACATTTGTCGGGTAAGGGGAAAGCCGACTTTCAAAATTCGCCCGGGGCGCGTCACCCGCGCGTTGACACGCGGGCAGCGCGCCAGGAGCAGACATTGGCTCCGGCGATTTTGAGATAACGTTTGTTATTTTATGTGTTTTGATGGTTTATTTGTCATCATTAAATCAAGAAGAGATCTTGATCATGTTGCCTCAACAATCTCCCCCTTTTTGATGATGACAAATAAAAACCGAAAGCAAATAAAATTACAAAACTTAGTGAAGACAAACCGCGCCTTTGGTGTAGCTTGCGTCTTGACCTTTACCTTGTAATTAGGTGAAGCCTTTATCATTTCTTGCTTTTTTTCTCCCCCTTTTGTCGAATCAAAAAGGCGGGACTTCCAGTCAAGCCAGGTTTTGAACTTAGGCCTGTGGGATAAATGAGCTAGCTTATATGTGCACCTGAATGTGCTCCCCCTTGAATATAGCTCCCCCTAGATCGTTGCTCCCCCTTGTTTCAAGGTGGGGATCCATGGGTCAAGAGCCTCACCCTTGCGGTGTCCTAGCTACACAAAGAAATCACAACATGCAACAAACGAGAAATCCTCACATGTGAAAGTTCCAAAAATGGGTTAGGTTACCATTTGGAAACTTGCAACATGGGTTAGTTTAAGCATAACATCACATCTATTTGTGCACAATACATCATAACCTATGCATATAATACATATTCAAATCATTATATTCCAAATGTTGATACACACATGCATAACATTACCGCATAGTTGTTCATACAATGGATCTATTAATCAAGCATAAACATATCACTTACTTAAGTGAAGATAACAAAATTTCAAATTAGAGCACATAGTTTCACATATAAACATTTTAAGAGTACAAAGCAAGACCCAAACACAAGTTAATACCTAGTAACAAGTCAAGGCATAAGGAGATACCTAAGTGAATGAATAACACCGTGTATTATTCTCTCCCTATTGTCTTAAGTATGAAACATTCATCCTTAAATTTCCTAAGGTACTCTAGTGATGATTTCCTACTTCTAAGGGTATCATAGGACATTAAGGTGAGGTATTTTCCTATAGTAAAGTGTAACACGTGGTTTCTAAGGCATGACACCAAAACTTTTGCGAAATGGATTGCTCGGCTAAATTCATGACACATCACTTGTAACTTTTTGTCCTTCCTTTGGACGACCTCATTGGTTTGAGGAGGACTAATGTCCGAGAAGTTATGTGAAATTCCATGTTGTTCGCAAAATTCTCCAAATTGCACCCAATGTTCAAATCTATAACCATGATTAGCTTGAATCAAAGCACAAGTAGGTATTTCTAAACTTCTTCCTAAGATCCTAAACTTATCTAGGGCATATTCCTTAGCACCTAGAAATAGAGCTCATATATAATGTGAATAGTCATCAATTGTCATTAAAGTATGGAAGTTGCCTTTGTAACTTCAAATATGTGATGAACCAAACAAATTGATATGAAGTAATTCTAAAACTCTATTAGTCGAAATTGCTTTACTAATCATATTGCTTGCAAGACCTTGTTTGTCTTAGTATTACGTAAATGTGCATTTAGTGTCTAATTAAATATGATACTTGAAAGTTGTGAGGACATGATCTACTATCTTTAATAGTTGCAAGAAAGTAACATGTTAGCAATATGCACTAAATCATCTAGCATCATGACAAGTGGGCATATAAGCAAATAATATTAAAACATGTTCCACATGCAAACATATGTTTTGTATTACCATTTAATCATTACGGCATGTAAGCACATAATCACATAACATCAAACTCAAAGAGCAATTAATCATGGCAAGTAGACATGTAAGCAAATAGCACCAAAACATATTTCTCATATAAGCACATTTCTCATACAACTACTAAGCATATGACATTTTAGAAAATAACATTGTAGGGAAGCACATGAGCAAATAGTATTAAAACATGTTTATCATGCACGTATACTTTTCATATCATTACTTAATAACTTTAGAAAGTAAGCATGTAACCACATAGTATCTAAACTATCATTGGTATTTTTAGTTTGTAATGCAATACCATACCGAATTCAATCCACGGGAATTCTCTTCAACTATGTAAATAGTTTGTATGTTTGCATAGATGTTTATCTTTTCTTTTCTACCCTAAAAACACAAAGCATGCAATTTTCACAAAAATTGAACAAGTAGAAGTAGATATAAAATATTCAACACAAGTATGAATTGTGATCCGAAATTTTATCTAGTCTTGATAATTCGACACAAATGACTTTAAAACCTAACAAGTGTAGTAGGATGTTTTGTGTCAAACTTCTTGTTCATAGCACATAGTATGGACATGTAGACTCTAAGATATTATCATCCATCATTTGAATAATGCATTGATAGATATCTTTCCTCTCGGAAAATATTTATTTGTATTTTCTTCCATGCCTTCACATAAGTCCTAGTCACATAAGCACAAACGCTCTAAGAGCACACAAAAGGACCTTTCAAATGACCAACTAGACATCTCACTTCAGTTTGAAAGATTGTTTTCCTATTTTTAATTATTTCTTGACTTGTTTTATGTTTTGAAAGACTTAATAGGGTTCCAATGGAGTGTGTAAAACAAGTTTTAAGACTCATGAACTCAAAACGAAAGTTTTTCAAAAATTTTGTAAAACTTTACCGCGGCTGGCGCATCACCCACGCATCAACGTGCCAAGAACAGACCCCAACTTACTCTCATCATGTAGATCTCCTTTTTCTCTTTTCTTGGCCTTTTGAATCAACTAAATCGGAGTTCGGATGAAGAAATTATGATCAAAATACTAAAGCAACTTTTAAAACTTAATTTCTTCTTTTGGGTGTTGTTGATTGTTTTTAGATGTTCTTAACGCTCTAGGACTTAGATTATGATGTGTTCAAGTTATGCAAGTTTTAAGCACATAATTATATTTCCTAAACACATAGCATTTTTAATAGCTAACATTTAAGGCACATAAAGATTCATAAGCATAAAGAAGAACTTAGCTCGACTTTAATGGATGATTTTTGTTTCATGACCACGAGATAAAGATTCACCATTGATGTTTAGACAACCGATGACCTTCCTCAAAGTTTACTTATGTACACCATCATGCTCCTTATGAAGTAAACAATCTTCTACAACGTCATGTGTTTGGAACAACCACTTTCAACGATCTAATAGATCGGTCCAAGCCTATACCTAACAAACATATAACTCAAAAACTTGGTCCCTTATGTTTGTTGGATCCATTGTTGTTAGCATAAAGCACTCCCAAGTTGAACATCCTTGGGTCATGAAGCAAGATACTTAGTGTTTCAAGACCATAGTTTGAAAACATAGACCAAGGGTTGTTTAAAGAATTACTTTGGTTTTGAAATCTTGGTCCAAAGTTTTGATGATTGTGTGGTCTAAAAAATCTTTAGTTTGGGTATGAGTTTTCTCTCCTTTGGTATGAGTTATATTCATGATGTGAAGATCTTTGATTTTTGTTAAAGTTTCTTCTTGACGATGATTGATTCTTTTGATAGGAATGTCTTTGGCTATATGATGGTTTCATATTTGGTGTGGGCAAGATAAGTTTATGGTCGACTCGAGCTTGTGTGTATCCAAGTCCATTACGTGAAACCGGGTTGTAAAATTGTTTTGGGGTTTCTCTTCTTGTAAAGGGTGTTTGAGTACCTCTAGTATTTGCAAAAGGAGTTTGAGGAACAATTGGTTTAACAAGAACATTAGACAAAACATTTGGTTTTTCATTTTTTCCTTCTTTTACAAACATTATTGGTTTGATTAAACTTACGGAAGTGGTTTTCTCGATTTTTGAAAATCCAAGACCTTCCTTATCTTGGGACAATTTTTGTTGACTTAACATGTCATCCAAATCATTGCTACTTTTCTTAAATTTAGAAAAACTTAATGACTCTTTTTGAAGTTTGGATACTTTGTCATTCAAAGAGTTAACCTCATGTACAAGTTTTTCACAACTTGTGCAAGGTTCAACCACTTCTTTGCGTTGAGTAAGTCTCTTTACTTCTCGTTCAAGTTCAAACACCTTGTCATTAAGAGAGTGTTTCTCCTCAACAAGTTTTTCAATAGTTTTAAAAAGTTCCTCATTCTCTTTTTGTAAATTATGAATATTTAAATCTTTATTAGAAGTAAAAGAGTTCGGAGATACCTCTTGAGTTTCAAACGCCATGAGACACATTGCATTCTTTTACGAATGATCCCCGTCTTCACTATCACTCCAAGCTCCGCCGACGAATGCCCTATTTTCTTTAGGCTTTGGATATTCACTTATAAAGTGATTCTTGCCTCCACAATTGTAGCACTCGCGTTCGCGCCTTGAGCTTCCACTACCTTTATTATTATAGCCACGATCTCTTCCAACCTTTCTACCATTGCTATCACCTTGGTTATCAAACTGATTACCATGCCCAGGTTCCTTGCCATAAGGTTGAGCTCTTCATCGTCTTCATCATTATCATCACTAGTTTGTTCCCTAGTAACTTTAGCTTTAAGGGCTAGTGACTTAACCTCTTTCTTCTTTTCTTTAGAAACAACCTTGTCGTTTTCTAAAATTATTTCATACACTTTGAGGTTTCCGATTAGCTCATCAAGAGGAAGTTCCACCAAGTTCTTGGCTTCTTCAATAGCCGTCACCTTTGGCCTCCACTTAACTGGAAGAGCTCAAAGAAACTTTCTCACATGGTTCTTGTTGTAAAAGCTAGGATCTAGAGCCGTGAGGCTTGTGATAATATCATTGAACCATGTGTAACCATTGTCAATGGTCTCTTCATCCGAGATTGCAAACTTCTCATATTGTTGGATGAGTAAGTCGATCTTGCAATCTTTGACTTGTGAGTTACCTTGATGTGTGATGATGAGTGAATGCCAAATCTCCTTGGCGGTCTTGCATATATGAACTCTCTCGAACTCCCTTCGAGGTAGAGCATTGTTGATTAACATCTTGGCTTCATCATTCTTACCAAGCTTTCTCCTCTCATCATCTTTTAGATCTGAGTTGGGATTTTCCACTAACAACTTTGTTTTGGGGTCTTCCACCATGAACACAAAGTTGCCATTTTGAATAATTTCCCATAAATCAAGATCTTTCGACCTAACATAGGTCTTAAACCGGGTTTTCCAAAAACAATACCCATTGGTCTCTAGCAAAGGTGGTCTTTGCATAGAGCACCCCTCAACATAGTTCTCTTGAGCCATGGATCTATACTCTACTTTGCCAAAAATCTTAGTTAGGTTTTTAGATTTTTGGGAAAGAAGTTGTTGACTTAAAACGACTTCTCGGGAAGGTGAATACGGTCATTTCGGCTTCTTCAAAGTTATTAACTTTAAGCCTCAAAGATCACCAAGTGGTTATACTATAATAATCACAACCACAAACACAAACAAAGTATATAAAGCATGTAAAGAGACACCACTATATATACTGGTTCGGGATGGGGGGTTTATACCATCCGTATGTCCAGTTGCGAATCCATGACACCGATACTATTACTCTAGTATAATCATTTCGGTGGATTACAAACCGTTACAACTTCACTCCAGCGATATGCACAAAGATCGTTGCTCACAAAGAAGAGCTACTCCCAACGGTATTCCGCCCTCGGAAACCACTCTAAAGAATCTCGTGATTCGACTTACACAAGGTCACAAAGACCACAACCAAAACTTCCACCCAGAAGTATCAAACCCCAAATAGATCCCCAATGATCTAGGCTTGGTCACCAAGACACAAGGCTTCCCTTACAAACAATTAATGAATGAATAAATGTTTGTTCAATCAAGTCCTAACCTAACCTAGAGACTCGATTGTAATAGAAAGGGTATAAGAAAGAAGACCCTCGACACAATCACAAGAGTGGATTAGGTTCTTGTGATTCTTCCCTTGCAAGTAGATGTGTTCTTCCAAAGATGTTAATGTGAAAATCAAGAACACAAGATTAGAGATTGAGATAGAGATAGAGATTTGAGAGTGTTTAGAGAGAAAGAATAATGGCAAGGGGTGAGGAATACAAAAGGCAAGGGTGGTATTTATAGGCCAAGAACCCAACTTGGGAAAATTTTACCGAGGCCGGTGCGCTGCCCACACGTTGACGCGTGGGTGACGCGCCAGACACTCTGGGAAAATTTTCCCAAAGCTTTGGGTGTTGGCTTATAAATACCTTACCTTGCTAAACCCCCAATTGTACTTCACACTAAACCTTAACATTAATCATTAATCATTCTAAGGTTTACCAACTCAAATAGCCAATTTGGAAATCATTTGTAAAGTGTTTAAAGAGAAACCAAATTACCAAGGGTATAAGGTGTAGATAGGGTAATTTGGAAGGGGTAGAAGTGTATCTCCTCACATGGCATAGAAAAGAGAGAAAGAATATGCCAAAGAATATTCCGATGCTTGGTGGGGAAGAATGAGATAGAGGGTTGAGATTAGATGGTTTGAATTGGATGACTAGGATCAAAGGGAGCCTCCCTTGGTTTTCAAACAATTTGGCATGTGGTGAATGTGGATGGTTGAGATGAGTTCATTTGAAATGAATGGCTAAGATCAAAGAAGCCTTGTGTTTGGATTGAAAGAGGATATTCCAAGGGAATATGCTTTGCTTGGGAGGGGGGGGGAAGGGGAAATCAATGGTTGAGATGGTTTTGGTTTGAAATGAATGGTTTGGATTAAACACATGTGGTGGTATAGGGAGGAGAGGTTGGATGGATGGTTGAGATGTGTTTAGTTTGAATTCAATGGTTGAGATCAAGGGGAGCCTCTTTAGGAATTCAAACAATTGGCATGTGGGAAATATGGAGGGTTTAGATGTGTTGTAAGGGAATGGATGGTTTAGATGTAGTGTGTAAGGGAATATGTAAGAGTGTAAGAGATTGTGTAAGAAAATCTTTGATTTGGATATGATTGGTTTTGTCTTTTGTATAAGTGAGATTAAGAGAAGATTAAGGCATAATCTAATTGTCATTAAGAAGAAAAGGTTTAGACAATTAAGATTATAAGTTGAGAAAATCATAGGTTACTTATAAGTTTAAGTAACACAACGTCGAGAATCCATAGTTTCATATCTCGTGACTTTCCACGACTCTACGTTCTCAACTAATACCTTGGTTCAAACAAGTTAAGTGATTTGCCTTGATGTAAAGCATAACCCAAGTGGGAAAGGATGCGTTTACGCAAAATGACCTTTGACTTAGTTTGACCAATAAGGGAGTAAAGCCGTTACGTAATAAGAGAAGACGTAAGCACGGGATATGAGCATATGGATGCTTCAACACGATGTCACGTGAAATATACAAGCTCCCTAAGTTTAGAAAAGCCTTGGCTAGAGGCGTTAGTTAGAAAACATGAGTTGGCGTTTTCCCGTAAATGGGTGTTTTAAAAGTATGATCTCTCAAGTCTCAAAACTGATTTCGAGTGTTCTCAATTAAGCACATAACATATTCATACCTGTATTGAAAGATCCACATTTGTCGGGTAAGGGGAAAGCCGACTTTCAAAATTCGCCCGGGACCATACTGTGTCCTGGCGCGTCACCCGCGTGTTGACGCGCGGGCAGCGCGCCAGGAGCAGACATTGGCTCCGACGATTTTGAACTAACGTTTGTTATTTTATGTGTTTTGATGGTTTATTTGTCATCATTAAAACAAGAAGAGATCTTGATCATGTTGCCTCAACAGAAAGTTTAAGATACATGCTGATGATGTCGGTTTCTGATGGGGTTGTTGATGGGTGTTTACCCGAATACTTTTTGTCCAAAGTCATAAAGTTATAAAAAAATAGTGTGTTCGAAAACTACATTTTTTCTGTTGATAATTTTTTATTTTTTCACAAAGACTTAATTTTTTTAACTACTAAAAACATGCTGATACGTGCCTGCTGGCTTTGTAGCTTGCTTGCTGCTGGTTTGCAGCTTGGTTCCATTTTGATATTTAAGATTAAGTTGCATATACAAGTATATATAATTAGGGAAAGTTAATAGTCTATTTTTGGTACTATTGTAATATGTAGATCCATTGCATATTTCTACTGATGCTGATGTTGTTTGGTTGCTACCAGCTTTTCAGTTTGCTTTCTGATGCTACGTGTGGGTTGCTGATGGTATGGGTTGCTCATTGGGGTTGCTAACGGGGTTGCTGATGATACCGGTTGCCGATGGGATTGTTGTTGATTGGTGTTGCTAATGGGCGTTGCTGATGATGTCGGTTTCTGATGGAGTTGTTGATGATGCGGGTTGCTCAATGGTGTTGCTCATGGGTTTTTTCTGATAGGGAAGCTGATGATGGCGGTTTATCTATACTCCATGTTTGCTACCTGCCTGGATCTCGGAGGCATCTGCTCACCAAGTAAGACTACTTTCATGAACAATGGGCGGGTTGTGTTGGACAGATAATGGGTCAGAACAGGCTCCATTTTAATATTAGACTTTGACCTCTTTTGTAGGTTCTTCAAACATATGTTTTTGCTCATATGCATTAATTCACCAGATGTCATCTGGCCCATTTCATTTCATAGCGTCATTAGAAAGAAATATCACTGTTGCCAATACATTTGGGTTCATTTGGACTGGTTGATATTTTGTTCTTGGTGGATTTATCTTGCCAATGGAATTATCTCAGAATGAACAGATGCTGAACGATCAGGTGCTAAAAACACCCGCTGAACGAACAAATGTTGAATGAACAGGTGCAGAACGAACTGCTTTGAACAAACAGGTGCTGGACGCACCCCGCACTGAATGAACCCACGCTGAACGCACCCGCAGTGAACGAGCAGACACTGGACGCATACGTGCTGAACATTCAAGAATGTGCGCTGAACAAGCACACACCGGACGCATACGTGCTGAACATTCAAGAATGTGCGCTGAATGCGCTTGCGCTGAACGAGTACACACCGGACACATACGTGCTGAACATTCAAGAATGTGCGCTGAACGTGCCTGCGCTGAATGAGCCGTTGGATACTTTTAGGGGGTGTTTGGGATTCCTAATTTTGTGTCGCCTGATCTTTCATATATCAACTAATGTTAATGCAACAACGCACATAAACATATGGAAAAAGAAACTTGTGATCTTTTTCTTGGAACCGAATCTCAATCGAAAGTATAAACGATACATGTGTGTTTATTTCAATTGTTTTAACAAACTGATGGTGGTAGTTTGTAATTTTGTATGTATATCACATATAAGAATGGAGGTGATGAATTGATAAAAGCCAAAACGTGGATGAAGATGTATGAGTGGCTGTGGTTGATGGAATTAAAAGGAGAGATAAGGATGCAATATTACTTCAATACTTCAATATAGTCTATTTTTTATTTCTTTTTGTAAGGATTTGAATAAAATAAAATGAATTTGCTATTAGGCTTACAGATTCATCTTTTATATTTTTATATATAAAAAAAAAATTAAAAGTGCAATATTATAATAGCTATGCGTTTATGTTAACTTTAAACTTAATAAGGTATAAGAACACATTCATTATATACAAAAAAATTTTCCATGATTTTCTCATATAAATGCCATTTTTTTTCTCTATCTAGCCAAATTTTAATCCTTATATTTAGTATATTTTTGTCTTTTACATTTTGAAATGTCAAATTCTAATGAATATTATAAGTCTACATCAAGAAGTTCATCAAGCTTTAATTTTTGTTTTTGTTAACTGTAAGTTAATCATCATCAACATGTCTATGATGATGTTTATGACACAATGTTTATAGTATTATATGATTGCCATCAGCTGCATCATATATCAAGTATACGGCTCTCTTTGTCAAAAGTAGCTGTGATAAGTAGTCACAGTTCTTGCTCACCGCTCACAACTTCATAAAGAAGCATTGGTAAAATGAGCTTTTCTAAAAAATAGCAAAGCTTACAGCTCTCATGACAAACGAACACTAAAAATCAAAAAGCTCATTCTCATCGCTCATCTTCTCAAAAAAACTCCAAAAAGCTTTGCGCCAAACATAGCCTACGTCTCAACGTGTTTTTAGTCAAATTACAATGTTAAATTATGTAATATTATATTGTATATTTATAAATGTTTTTTGAAACCTCTTTTTAAGTTCAACACACTGTTTTAAAAATCGGGTTTTAATCGACTCGGTCGAGTCACCGGGTTACTGGTTCAACGAGTTCGACCGCCGGATGACCCGGTTTTCTATTAAAAAAACTATTTTTTCAACCGGATCAACCGGTTCGACCACTGGGTCAACCGGGTTTCCCATTAAAAAAAAAAAAAAAAAAAAAAAAACGGCCGGATTTCGAGAACCAGGTTGACCCGGGTCATTTAAAACCCAGCGGGTCCAACCGGTTAATTAACCCATTTTAAAAAGCCCGATTTTTTACCCGTTTTTTTCCGAAACTGGTTCAATCGGTTAACTTGGACGGTTCGACCCAGGTTTCAAAACATTGGTTCAGCATACCGTTAGATGCTTTAGAAGCATAGTGTACTTTTTTTTCTTCAGTTTATAATGCTTGCTATTTTTGTGGATGGTTTGTTTAAATCCATGTAATTTTTTCTACGTTTTTTTGCATACATGATTTTTTGTTGATCAACATTTGTATGTATTCTAAAAATGATTTGATATAATGTTTTGTTGACTTTTTTAAGTCATTGTGAAAGATCATTTTTCATACTTTTTTTTTGGTATTTTAAAGTGGTATTATTTTATTTTTGGTTTTGTTTAATGTTTGAATGAGGTTTTAAAGTTTTTCGAGCATCAAGTTTTTAGTTAAGTCGTATGTTATGTAAATGATAGATTATATGATATAAAACTTTCACGATGTAACGCACGGGTATTATGCTAGTTAAACATAAGCTTACGAGTTAAGGTTCGTCAACTTAACCCGTATCAAACACGTATATGTATAATTTAGTTGATGTCGGTAACAATAAACTTACGAGTTAAGGTTTATTCATCATTTAATTCAATTCTAATTATGCAACAAGTACATATAATAGGAGTAGAGTTTGACAGAATCTTGAAGACACCACCTTGGATTGATATGATCCAATGATTCTAATTTCCTTTAACAAACAACCCAACGTTTCAATGGTGTGTATTCTCCTACTATTATTCTTCATTTCACCATCAAAATCATCTTTACATATTAACCACACGCAACATCTCAATGTCGCAACATTCACAAACTCATTTCCAATGCCTACAAACCAACAAAAAAAGCTTCTAAGACTCCCACACGTATTCAGCCAAGTTCTCGAGCTACCTTTGCCCTCACACGCGGATGTTCTCATCGAAGAACGACCCGAATGCTTAAAATTTGTTGCGAATATTGGCGATAAGGCGTTTGATGGACGTGTTATGGCGCATGCTGTGAAAATTCATCCGGGTGTGACAAAAGTTGTGGTTAGAGGTGGTGGCGAGGTTGAATTGTTGTTGGATAAATTGGAAGTTGATGTGTGGAGGTTTCGGCTTCCTGTGAGTACGAGGCCTGAATTGGCGACCGCGGTTGTTGTCGGACGAGAATTTCTTGTTATTGTGCCGAAAGGTGGTGGGAATAGGGTGCGGTTTGAGTCTGTAAAGTAATCAGTATTTACGTTGGTTTAGTAGTTTTTCGATTTTAGAGCAAATGTACTTTAGGCTTTGGTGGTTTTGAATTGTAATTTTGTGACTTTGTGTATGTTACTATTGAATAATGTTTTTGTATTGCTGTTTTGTAGCACTGAAACCATGACTATAACTTATGTTTAGATTTATGCTTATAAGATGTAGAACTCATAATACTTTTCAAGATCAAAAGGTGATGTTGATTATGCATTGTGTTGATGCGTCGATATTTAGGACAAGATAGCATAACAATTGTATATGGGGATACAAAAGTACAAAGGTGAAGCCGGGCAGCTCTCAAGGTTGATAAATTCACGGACCATGACATTAACGAAGATTTGATATCGGCTCAAATAGCTTGATAATACACGAGCCAGAGTTTAACATGGAACTAGATAAGAATTCTAGTCAAACCCTTGATGAAAGCAAAATAAATTTGTAGCTAGTTTTAATCTTTTTTTTTTGGGTGTGTGCGCTCGGTTTTGGACCAAATGATCATTGTGATAAAGTGGATAGGCTCATAGGCTGAGCTTTTTTCCGAAATTAGCCCATAATAATACTTGGGTTGGACAAAAGATATCCTGGGCCAAACTTTCTGGTCAAATAGAGTGAGTGACCGAGTTCCATTATTTAACTTCTACGAGAATGGCGACGGGCCGCCGCGTTGCGGGCGGGCCTGTTTTTTTTCTCCGTTTTTTTTCACGCGGCGGGCCGGTTTTTTTCCGTTGTATTTGGTTTTTATGTCTTCGTGTTGCTTATAACTACGAACTTAATGCTTAAAAAAACCAATCCCACCTTTAATGATTTAATCTATTACCTGTTCCTCCTTAGTTTGCATACTTGCAATGAGACTTCTCACGACGACTCCTTTGGTCACACCTTGAGTGCAACAACTGATTTAAGTGGTCCATTTCTAATTCAAATTTAATATATAACTTTCATTAACGAAGGATTGTGATATGTGTTGATTTCAAATTGCATATATGCCAAGTCGAGTGCAGAAACCATTTGACAAAAAAAACACACTTCCTTATTAGGTGCTAATTACAACATTTTGTAAGGAACTTTCCATGGTAATTTACGTATTTTCCCATTATCAACAAAATACATATATGGTATTGATTAGGAATTGGAAATTCATTAACTTTATGTTTATGAAAGTAATGTGTTTATATGGCGAGAAAAAGATATCTACTTGAACCAAGTAATATCGGCTTGGGTGGGTACAGTTCCATAGTAAAGATCGTTAATAAACAATTAAACACTTTCCAAGCTAGACTTATAAACGGATGAAATATAGCAAAGTAGTCATCTACATCAAGATTTGAACACACAAAGCAATGAAAAAGTATCTATGATTTGGGATCTTACAGATTCTGGGTACCTAATGGTTCGATAACACTGCCCACTTTTAGCCTCCCATAACCTAATGGTGTGATCATAGCTAGCCGTTGCCAAAATAACCGATGGTTGAGTCATTGCTTAAATCCTGTTAAACATCAAACAAAAACAGTAAGTTATCAAAAAAAATCTAACACACTCAAAATATGAGAAATGCACAAACCAAAAATCATGCAGTCACTGAACTATATAAAACATGTTTGATCATACATTATCGCTTATCCCGTTCACCTAGCTACTTTCTCTTTTCATGACTGCTAATAATTATGAGTTTATGACAACAGTTCTTTATATAGACAGATACAACGACTTTTTTCGATCAAACATATATAAAATATGTAATTAACACAAAACTTCAACCAACTATACAAACTACCGAAATACAATTCCTATTTGCCTATCGTAAAGGGGGTGTTTGGTTTAGCTTATGTAGTCGGCTTATGAGCTTATTTGAGTTTGGAAAAGCCAATAAGTTCACGTTTTAGAGCTTATCAACTTGAGCTTATGACTTAGTCATAAACTCAACTTCACAAACTCATAAGCTCTAAAAAGTGAGCTTATCGGCTTTTCCAAATTCAAATAATGTCATAAAGTGGCTAAGTAAGCTAAACCAAACACCCCTAAAAAATGAACAGCTTGTATTGTTTGCTACAGGTTGTGCTCACTTGCTGTTGTGCCAAGGCAAAATACATATTCCTTTACTGACTGCAGGAAGAGATGTATGGCACTGACTTTGGTGTCGCAGCAATGCACATGCCAGTAAGTTAATTTTTCAACTACGCGCTAAGTACCAACTTCAGAGCTGCTACCTGTCCCTCCTCTTTCTGGTCCACGAACTCCTTTAACGACAGTTATACTGACCAAATCAACAACAGATGGAAGTTGAGAAGTCAACTTGAGATTGCAACCATGAGCCACATCAGGCAAGTATCACCACCTCTGCTAAACAAATTAAACAACCACTTATGAGTTTACTTTTGAATGGTAGTCCTACATTTAAACAAATTAAGCTATCATTTATGAGTAGGGCCCTAAATGAGAGCTTTAAGCGAGTGTTTTAGCACCTGTAACTTTGGTGTTTGTTTTTCCCAGTGTATACCGCGCCAAGAAGGATACTCCTATCACCTTCAAAATCACTGCCAGATCTTACCGCGAAGCACCTAACCTATGAGAAGTAGTTAGACAGTAAAAAAATCCGTATCAGATATGTCAGGAATGTAATGGACATTGAAACATATTAAAGCATAAGACCGTTTCAAATAAAAAAAAAAAAAACAATTGTACTACAGAAATTGAATACACCTAACAGGTCTAAACGGGCACACTTTAAAAATGGGTCAAAACAGGCTCGCCTTAGCATATTCCCCTTGTAACTATGTTTACCTTTTAAACCTTTTTAAATGAAATTTGAACGCAAAATGACACATTCCCATTTAAACATGTTGACCGTTATAATTTAGAAAAGGCAGCGACAAAACATTCTCCAACAACATAAAAACCAATGAATCCGCTTACCCTCATTCAGCAAAAAATATCCTAGTTGTATGAAAACAACATAAACCAATCAGAATACACATATGAAAGCAAGGTCATTATACCTTTGAATTATTGACTTCCCACCTGCACAAAAGTGTAGCTCTCAGCAGCAGCTTCTGCAGCTATGTCAGCCATCTGTGATTCAGCCCCTTGCATATTGGAATAGGTTATTGATCGTTAGTAATACATTTAATTACCTGACAATATATGGACATAAAATGTGGACTGCTTGGTTATGCGATTACCTAATAAAAGAATGACACATATTGTACCAAAGCACGCCAAAACCCCACACACATGAAACATCCCCAGGCATATTGGTTTATTATCACTAACGCTAAAGCGATATACAGTTTATTACTCAAACCTAAAACATAGCGACTTACCAGACAGTGACTGCAATTGCAAACCCATTCTTTTGGCACTCTTGTTTGCCCTTTCTGGTCTGGCTTTTGTTTGCACACCGAAACATACGAATGGTCATAAAAGCTGTAAATCAGGCTCAATATAAGACATTTACGAATATAAGAAAATAGTACTAAACATTATATACCTATCCACCGGTTTTGCCCCCAATTGTTTTTCCAGATTTATGAATATAAGGTAAACATTAATCATTAGAAATTGCAATGGCTAAACGTATTCTGAATTGTATAAATATGTTGAGATGTTTGACTTTCTGTCAGTTGTAAAACTGTTCTACTTTTTTTGTCTAAATTTCAAAGTCATCGAGGTTTTGGCTAAATATTTAAGGTAAGTTGTGGTTGTGGCAGCAACTCAGGAACTTACCAACGCATAAATTTGCATGTTTTATCGCCAAAAATGGTATAGTTACTCCCATGTTTATAACCTGCAAACACCAATTGAAACAACGGATTCAAGAGTCAAAGGCAGAGCATAGAAGAAAAACTAAAAATATAGAGTATAATCAATCTAGGAACAAATTGAAACATATCATGACCATTTGAAACTATTTAGGGATTCTATGTAACAGGTATGTTTCACCAATTGATAGACATCCAAGAATTAAGTAATTTATATTTCAACGACATAAATATTACGTAAAAGCACTCAAATAGTGTGGAGGCAAGATTTTATCTAGGATACGCATTACCATAACAAACATTGGTGCATTATCTTTGCCTTAAAACAAAAGTAAGCCAAAAGAAATGAGTATGAGATTACCTGCACCATTAATACGCCACTCTGGTATAAAACGACACCGCAACAGAATTCAAAATAAGACATGTACATTTCACATGACACACAACATTAAACATAACAAAGTGTAATAAGATAAAGTCGATGCTAAAATCCAAGAATTTAGCTAACAAAATAAATCTTTCATAGTTATGGCGAAAATTCTTAGCTGCCAAAGCAAGGTCACAAAGTAAACGTCCGTGCTGTAATATTCAGCGCCTGGCATACTTTTGTACCATTTGCTCCTTCTTAGGATCCAAAGTAACCACCGAGTTCGATTTCCCTATACATAATTTCAAATTTTCATACATAAAATATCCAGTCATCTACACAGATATTAAATGAGTGAAAGCAAAACACAAAAAAAAAATGAAAACTTCACCTGAACTAACCTTTATAACTTGATCAGATGGATAGCCAACTGAGCATTCTTTTGCAGCTCAAGTAATCAACCTCATACGCTGGAAAAAGTGAGTTTATGAGCTTTCCCCAAATCAAAAAAGCTCATAAGCGGGTAAATAAGCTAATCGAAACACCCCCTAACCAAACAATAAAACCCAATTCAGTAATCCCCAATTTCTCCCAACTTAAACCCTAAGAGTAAAATCAATATACCAATAACTTACAATTAAGCATCTAAAAACCAAAATCAATATAAAGTAAATCAATTATTTAATTAAGATTGATAAACTTACATGCCATGGCGCAGATTCCCACGGCGACGGCACTGGATTCCGACGACAATACTTGCAGTAACATCAAAAGTAAAAAATATTGTAACTAATGTTAGAAAAACTCAAATATGTAAAAATAATATACATATCTATAAAAGACTACCTATCAAACTTCAAAACATATAGATCTAACAAAAGAACTTCAAAAATACCTAAACAATTGGCTGGTGGTTTTATGGTGCTCCATTTGCAGGTCGTGGCGGGCTTGTGGTGGTGGTCAGCTAGTGGAGATTGGCTAGTGGGTTGTGAGGATAGGCTGTTAATCGGCGAAGATGATGTTCTAGGTTCTTCCTCAAGATGGTTTTCTAGGTTTATCTAATCATATACGTGTTGACTTTGGACAAAAATAGGAGCAAATGGACCAAAGCCACTAGGCTAAAGGAGCCCACTTTTTTTGGCGGGAAACCCAGGGAAAAAACAGCGTCGTTTAGAACCTTAATTATATATATAGATAATTTATCTAATCATATACGTGTGGACTTTGGACAAAAATGGGAGCAAATGGACCAAAGCCACCAGGCTAAAGGAGCCCACTTTTTTTGGCGGGAAACCCAGGGAAAAAACGGCGTCGTTTAGAACCTTAATTATATATATAGATAATTTTTAGTTTTTGAGGTTCATCGATTCTGTGGTCATATGGTATTCGGTTCTATTAATTCGGTTAACCATTTTTTCTTTGTTTTAGTAAAATCTAAAATTAAATCGAACCGAATTTAAAGTAGATTAAATCGTACCAAAAAATGAATTTGATTCGGTTTGATTTTCGGGTTAACCCGAATTACAAAATTTATATATTTTTTAATATAATTATATAGACTTTTAGCATTAAAAAAAATTCAAACTTAAAAAGTACTATATTCATTGACGCAGGACGTGCGGAAGCGAATTTAGATAAACCCTAATCCAAGGGTGATATACGAGGTGCACCTTAAGGGAATAAAACCCTAACAAGAGTAAAGACTCTTAAAACATAAGGTTATTAATAATCAGTGATCAAAACTTGTAGGAAAAGGAAACCTAAATATTCTAGAGCAAACAAAAATATGGAAACTAAAATCAAAGATATGACCCAAAAGAAAAACCAGTAAACTCACGACCCAAAAATAAGTATGGTTACTTGTTGAGAAGTAAGGTTACTTTTGTTGAGAAGTAAGCCTACTTGTTAACTCACGACCCCAAGAAAAACCACCAGTAGGTGTTGGTTAATTGCTTGAGTGTTCCCAGATTAGGGTTAAGATAATCAATGAGTACCGGATATTCACTTGAAATCGTGTTATCACTTTCCAATAGAAACTATTCGACCCTATGCCTGGGTTACACGAATATCTCTATGGGATAAGACCAAGTGATGTTCTTGTTTTAGGCACAAATCAAGAATAGAATCGTATTCAAGTGTTTAGGGTTGTGTTGATAAATATATCCATGCAGAATGCTATGACCTCTATTTATAATAGAGAATACTCAAACCCTAGCCTATGGAATTATGTATAATTAACGGCCCATTAATTATATCACAATACTTTCCATAATAGTAGGAATCGGTGGTTATCAGTGGAAACAATAACACTAGCAGTGGTAATGTTAACACTATTAGTGGTAATAATAACACTAGCAGTGGAAACTAACAGCAGAATCCATTGTCAGTAGAATTACACTATCAGCAGAAACAGATTCATGCTATCAGCAGAATCAATACATAACCACTATTGAGTCAGGGGATTTAGTGACCAAATGGGTGTACACTCCGTACCTCCAAACCCATTACCAGGTGTGAATTAATCCCTCAAGTGCACTAAATTTTCCAACAGTAGGGTTACTTCAGGATATTTTTATGTTGAGAAGTAACCTCAGTATATTTTAGAGTAAGGTTACTTATGTTTAGTACCTTTACTCATACTACAAGTAATATCATTTTATATTGGTGTCATAATCACGAACATCGTCCCTATCATTCCCCCTCACTTAAAAAGAACTCGCCTTCGAGTTCTCACTGTCAAGGGCTTCATCTACCTCGAACAATTTCTCACGATGAACCTTGTCTTCATTAGATTTGCATTTCACATTAACTCGAAAACTTTCATCTATTTTGACACGTCTACCACACTCCCAATGATCAACCCATGACCCTACACATCGGTTGGTGTACTCCTTATCAACGGTCACCAAGTCTTCAATTGCAATAAAATTAGTTTCTTGTTTACAATTGAAAACTTCATTGGATTTGTGATAACTATATTTAAATTTAACCCATAATCAAAATAACAAACCTTTAAACCTTTGATGCCATTGGAATCCATGCTTAGCTCAACATCAAAATCCTTCACATCTTCATCACCATTAAAACCCATAACTTTGCATTCACAATTATTCAAAACTACAACTTCTTTTGTTGATTCTACTAAAGTTGCAATTTTGTCTTCATGTTGCTTACAAACTCCAAGTTCTTTAATGTTCTCAACGTGTTCTTCAACAACCTCGGTCTTCAATAATTTTTCTTCAATCTTGACCTCGGCCATTGGCACATGTAATTGTTCTTCGGATGGAATCATTGCAATTCTCTTCCCCTCCCATAAGAAAAGGTAGATATTAAGCTCTAGATCATAAAAACCTTGAACTTCTTGTCGTCATGATTTTCCCAACCGAATATGACAATCCTCCATATAATCCAATTCACAAAAAACTTCACATTTATAAGATTTACCAATAAATATTGGAATCCAACAAACTTGTGTTTTTCTAATCGGACAAAACTCAATTAGTAAATTTAAATAACTAACCAATTTTCTTGAAACCAAATTCTTAACACCATAGTTGTCAATAATTAAAGAAAATACCTTATTATTGATCAAAACCTTTGAATGAAACAATTTGATTGTTGGTAGTCGAATCTTCATCTTCATATTTTCCTCCAATTCATCCACCCTCATATTGTTGAACGGGGATTGGTTGCTCCTACGGTTGTCAATAGTTCCGCCTATGGTTGGAAGAATTATTGAATCTCCATAATTGCTACCCTCACGGTTCTTGTGGATTGATGCCCCACCTACGATCACGGACCGTAGTTCTTTAAGGATAGTGTAACAACTGTCAAGTGTTTTCATAAATTTGGTAAAACAATGATCCATGTACTCTCCAGACCATACACCACCAACAATATGGGTTTTTAAAATCTTCTACACCATTCATTATCTAGGATGCTAGCAAGCTCTAGACATTAATTGAAGTAGAACCTTCTACACCAATTACCACAAGGGTACAACGTGTCTCTAATGCCAACTGACGCAGGACGCACAGAAGCGAATTTAGATAAACCCTAATCCAAGGGTTATATACGAGGCGCACCTCAAGGGAATAAAACCCTAACAAGAGTAAAGACTCTTAAAACACAAGTTTATTAATAATCAGTGACCAAAAGATGAATTACATTAAAACATAAGCCCTATATTTATAAGGTATTAAAACTTGTAGGAAAAGAAAATCTAAATATTCTAAAGCAAACAAAAATATGGAAACTAAAATCAAAGATACGACAAAAAAAAAAAAAAAAACCAGTAAACTCACGACCCAAAAAGAAGTAAGGCTACTTGTTGAGAAGTAAGGTTACTTATGTTGAGAAGTAAGCCTACTTGTAAACTCACGACCCCAAGAAAAACCACCAGTAGGGTTACTTCAGGATATTTTTATGTTGAGAAGTATCTCAGTATGTTTTAGAGTAAGGTTACTTATGTTTAATTAGTAACCATTACTCCTACTACAAGTAATATCATTTTATATTGGTGTCATAATCACGAATATCGTCCCTATCATTCATTAAAAAAGAGTTTTAATGATTCTTTTGGTATATAAATATATAAAAAAATATAGACATTTATGTGAGTTCGGTAATTGGTTGGGCTTTCATTTTGCAAATCCATATTCAAACCGAAAACCGAATATTTAATTCGGTTCGGTTTAATTTTAGCAAATACAATTCGGTTACAAATTTTGTTCGATTTTATTTTGTTCGGTTCGATTTCAATTTTTGAATTCCTGTGAGTTACCGGATTCGGGAAGACCCTAGTTTCATTCATCATTTTGCCCCAAAGAAACCGGTTAATAACACAACGTGTAAGTTTGATTATCATCTTCTTAAAAAATGTTGTTTATTTAGCTTTTTGGTTTTATATAAGACAACATTTTTTTTGTCTTATATTACAAATACTAGATATGTTATATTATTGCCACCAACAAAGACTTTGTAGATAAATTCAAAGCTACATGGACTGAGTTTCGTTATTTTACCGCACACCGCTATCATTTAATCAACGGTTAGCTCTAAATTAACCCATCTAAAAACAACACGTTTGGTTGAATTTAATCTTTATTCTAGGAACAAGTAAGGCAACGGCTGGCCGCGTTGCGGCCTTGCGAGGTTTTTTTCGGTTGTATATACTGTCACTCCCAAGTTACAACACACATCACCTGTTTGCAAGTCCTCTCTATGGACTCGGCAACGCTGTCCAACATCGCATTCAATGGGACCGATACAATGTATCTCGTGAATGTATTGTCTGGCCGAATCATCACCAACATTGCGAACGATTCCAGCTTCAAAATCCAAAATCCAATATCACTGGAGCATGAGATGGAAATGTGTCTGCCAAAAACACGGATTAGTATGAAACTACATTGACACAGTAATAGGCACATCGAAAAGCATTATCAAAGCATTCAGAACGAACCTGAAGTCTGGCCAAAGTAGGTTGCATCATTTCTGACCCTCTTACTGCTTTCGGCTGCAAAAGTATCGTGTCGTTCGACAACCTTTCTCTTAGAATTGGTAACTCCCAGTGTAGGAGACCTGGCGACATCCACAGGTTGTGACAAATGGCATGTAGCAGCAGTACCTTTTTGTAACTTACGTACATCAAGATGAACCGAATGGTCCAATGGCTGACTACTTGTATGTTCCATGTCCCTTTTTCTGTTGGAACTTTATTTTTCCAATATATTTAAACACAGAAACTACACAAACAATTTTGGCACAAAAAATAAATGATGCAAACAATAAAGCACATAGTTTATAGCAAACAGCAAACAAAACGGTTATAACCAAACAATCCGCAAAGGCGCAAACAAAACTGATATAAGATGTATGCAGGGAACAGTGATGATTGGTGGTAGGTTCATTTTGGTTTCTTTTCATTGTTTGTAACTTGTTATGTCTCAGTCAATGGTTGCAAAAACTGTTTCTGTTGCACTCTTTTTTTGTTTTTTTCTGCATGCATACTGAATTAAGTATATTTCAACATAATATGAAAGCATTAAAATCATCAATCAATAAAATAAATATAATCTCAGTTTAATATCTAACAATTTGATAATCAAACATATTGCGGCTCTAAAACAAAGGCATTTGGTACAGTTGGGAGGAAAACCTGGTATAGTTTGTAGTTGTTGATAACCGGGTGTAATTCCATTTCTAGAGGAGCAGCCGACTCCATATGTTTAGCAGCATTCTACGGTTCGAATAGTTGTTAAGCCTAAATAATTGCAAACACAAATAATTCTTTATAAAATCCCAGGCTTAGTTTAAGCATAAAAGGATATGAACAGAGCATTTCTTATCCCTTTGAAGTTTTCTCAAAGGCTATTGCTTAGATATATAAATGACTATCCGCTCGAGTTTTGAAACTTACCATAACATTCTTGCCAAGATACAGGAACGCGTGAGCCACACTCATAGAAGAGTTAACGCAGAAAAAGTCATCACTGCCTCGGAAAACATACCTCTATATTGAAGCACTACGAAGCACCCATGATGGCTACAGCCACAATTGTTTGTTTCTAACAGTGACAATGAACAGCTGTATCATTTTTGGATGCTCCATTTTTGCAATATCCGACAAATTTCAGTAAATATATGCATTTGATTCAACGGCCGAGTTACCTGACTGAGAAGGATATAATGGTCGCTTCATTTCATGTCCAATCCTGAATTCATACAGCAAAATAGTCGGTCATATGAGCAAAGAAGTCATACATATAAACTGAACATTAAGGACATAAGTAATGCAAATCAAGGTGCTGTAATGCAAGTTTGATCAACATTAAGGACATAAGTATTACCTCATTTCCGCTGTCTATAAAAAGAATTGTCACGGTGTCCTACTCCAGGCTGAGCTGAAACAGTAATGACAAAAGTCAAATTATCACCTCCAATGAGGGAATTGATTCAACGGCCGAGTTATCTGACTGAGAAGGATATAATGGTTGCTTCGTTTCATATCCAATCCTGAATTCATACAGCAAAATAGTCGGTCGGTCATATGAGCAAAGAAGTCATACATATAAACTGAACATTAAGGACATAAGTAATGCAAATCAAGGTGCTGTAATGCAAGTTTGATCAACATTAAGGACATAAGTATTACCTCATTTCTGTTGTCTATAAAAAGAATTGTCACAGTGTCCTACTCCAGGCTGAGCTGAAACAGTAACGACAAAAGTCAAATTAGCACCTCCAATGAGGGACCTAATAGCATCTAAAAAGGGAAAACCATGTAAGAAAATACCGTTAGTTGGATTGGAAGAAAGAAAAAACACATCTGCACTATGGCCTGCAGTCATAAAAGCCTTAGAAGAACAACCATCCATGGCATGAGAACCTGCAAGCAACATCTGCAAGAAAAATATCACGGACAGTAAAACAACACACCCATGATAAAAACAAATACAAAAACACAGTCGAATGTTACCTGAAAGGCCTGATATCTCATCAATTTTCCTCTTTCCCTTTACGGAAACATCTGAAGGCGGCATAAGTTACTGCGGGCACCTTGTTAGCGGCGGCCGTTCCGGATCTGGTTCATTAATAGTTTGCCCTTTGGTTTTCTTTTTGTGTACTGTCTTCATTTGCCTCACTGACTTCACAAATCTTTCGTTTTCCTTTATCCACCGCCTTTAGAGTTAGAGGACTGTACGACACATGGTATTCTGAATTTAGTGTGTGCGTGTATTGCACTTCTTCTTTGCTGGCATGACCTGAAATAACAACAATGGAAACAAAACAGAAACAGCGCAATAGATTAGAATGTGGAGGAAAAAAGAAAAGAAAATGATATTTTACATACATAATTTTTTGAGAGTCTTCTAAACTGAATTTAGATACGTACAGTCAATGCATCTGTGCCGGCACAGATTAGTATGTCCGTGTAATCTGAAATCACGCATAATCAATCTACTCCTAGTCGGCCACTTTCTGTAAATCAGACACTAATTCCTTAAATAAATTGGTATCTTATTATTAACTTAAGTAAATCGGTATGCAAATATTTTGAACGGCAAACGTACCATTATTAATTCCTCCTTATTAGCTCCTATCACACCAAACTTATAGACCGAAAAGAGTCTGATATTTAAATGAACTCGGCACAGATACTGCAAAAGACAGAAGTGGTGTTATTCAAGCTGAGTTTCGAATCATGCCTGTTGGCTGCAACATATATCAAACGATAAATTATATAAAATGCATCAAGCATAATCAATTATTGTTGATATCATTGTTTGTCTAACTACTGAGCAGCATAAAAAAATGAGATTAAGTACGTGATATATGAATCTGTACCTTGGAACAATCGGATAAGTAGTGACACTCCGTTCATATTTGTAGGGCAGAGTCTACAATCCAAAACTTTTAATCTCACGTCCTTGTCCCCGGTAGCCCTGCTGCAAATACATATCCATCACAACTAACTTATAAACTACAATATGATTGTAACAAAATTAAATACTTAAGTACACCATACAAAAGAGTTATATATACCGGATTCATCGAGAATACTTAAACTTTGTACCTAATGATTCTATCGAACAAAGTTATTGTAACTAAAAAAAGGCGACAATTTTTATACAAAAATTGAGTTTTTATAGAACAAACATTTTCAATAATCCACATACAGGCGTATTTCTTTAAAACGAAATAATTAAATTGTTCGGTTCAGATTTGCAAGTGCGGAAAATAAATGAACATTTCAAATGAATTTAGCTACCAACAATAAAGTATACTGCTAATGTAAACACCAAAAGTCAAATGCAATAGCATTCTAAGTTACCTTGGGCCATAGAACGCAACAAACAATTGAGAATTAGTGTAAATTAAGCCAAACCATTAGATACATACTGCATACACCATACTGATAATATACTTGCATTCACCATACTGAAACAGCAAGTGCATTCGTGGAAAATAAGGATAACATACCTTTCTGTATAGACATGCTCATAGATGTTTAATTACGGGCACCGAGTCTTTGTATATCTATAACAAAGGTGGAAATTAAGGATTAATTATGCATAATGGCGATACCTTCCCCCAAGGACAACCTTACAATGTTTACATTCATGGTTATAGTCACTGCATTTTTTACTTATTTTATATATATCCGAAAGAAGAAAAGATCGTATGGAACAACTTACAATGTTCTCAAGTTTCGAGCTATGTCATCCGCCATCCAGCTTCCTTTATAAGAACCTTGCTGTGCAAAGAAGACATCCTAAACTGAAGGGAAAAAAAAACTCAGAACTATATCTACACTTCCAACTCTCTTAGGCCTATCATCAAACACATTGTAGGCATAACTCCATCTACACTTTCTACAACATTAACCACAACCACGACCCCAATTCTTAATTCACCTAAAACAACTTCATTAGATTAAACCCTATGTTTTAAGAAATTGCCTTTAATCAATTTGACAAACAAAGGCCCTTTTCCCATATTTTTTTCCGTCGACCGCATAGTTTTACTGCTGCAAACTTACAACCAAAAACTTTTCACCAAAATCACCAAAAGCCTAAAAATCATTATCCTATTAAAAGACACCTCACATCTGATTCTTGGTGCAAAAAACATAAGCATAGAAAGAAGTTAAACGACAAACAAAAGGAAATAAATAAAACACACCTTATTGAGATTAAGACTTCCTTCATCATCTTCAATTGCTGCTGACTCACAGTTGTTGTGGTTGCTGTCGTTTGAAAGGGTGAAGCGTGTGGATGAATCTGGAATGTCCGGATAATATCTTGGTTATAGGTGGTGGAATACGGGCCAATGAAACGGGATAAAAAGATGCAAAATAGGCCAGCGAATTTGGGCTGGAGTAGCCCATGTTTTTTGGCGGGAAACTTGCAACGCAAAACGACGTCGCAGTTTTTTGTTTTAATATATATTGATAATACCGATTGTTATTAACATTTTTAAATAAGGCAAAGTTTAACGTGGTACATTATTTAATACGAAGTAAACAAAATTAAATTATTAGCATTAGAAAATGAAACTTCTGAGCACATTCAAGTTATATGGACCGAATTCTGTTACTTGAGCCACACATAGTTCATGGTCTTTCAACAGTGAACAGTTTGCCCCAAGTCAACCCATCAAAAAAACATCACTTTCTGTTTGTTTTTACTCCGTAGTTTTTAATCCAACTTATTTTCTTAGAACGGCAATCTATCTCACTATATTTACATCACAAATCTATATTACATGTCTTAAGCTGACTTGAACACACGACTATTTTGTTAAGGAGCTTCTCACATTTGGTTATTTTTTTACTTAAATGATGTAACGCTAATTAACATGTTATATTTCTTATTATGAGATTTAAAAATATTAGAATTAGAAAAAAATAAAAAAAATTAAGTAGATTAGAGTTAAAAGGCTAGAGTCGCATTTTATTTGACCCTACTCGGTTAACGTGTTACTATATTGTAGTTTTAAAAACATGTTAATTATTCTGTTTGTTTAAACAAAAAAAAAGCTCAGCATGCTATATAATTTGATAATGATGTTTAAATTATCAGTACAAGACAAAATACTTTCAAGTAAGTTCAATATCGGATTGACCTACGAATTTTGACCCCATGCATATAGCTCACTTTCAATCTACGTTCAGCCCCAAATCCACCCGTCCAAAAAAAAATCTTGTTTGATTTTATTTTTGAAGTTAAGGCCACGCGTAAAATGTTGTATTATTTGATAAGAACTTTCTTAACAATGGAAGAAAAAGAATTAATTACTATCATCAGACAAAAAAAGTCTAGTTTTAAAGGAAATTAAGGTTAGAATTTTACAGATTCTTTAGATTAATACAACCTGAAATCGAAAGAAACTAATTCCAGAACAGTAGTAAATTAGTATAAAGCTTGCACAGATGTTTTAAAAACTATATTTATAGAATCTGTAAAAAAGAAAAGTGGCACATTAACATTTGCTTTTATGTTTAACCCATTAAGACTAATAAGTAGCCCATCAAAACAAAACAAAGAACAACCTAACAGTTGTGGAAACAGACTATTAACTACGGATGTTAGCACTTAGCAAGGATCCACGTCTCCTATGTCCTAACTCTAAAACTCAAGAATATTGTTCTAGCGGTAAGGTGATGTAATGGTGGAAGCTTAAAAGGTTGATGGGTGATCCATAGCTAATGGGAGTAGTATATATAACTAGTGTTAGTTGAATAGTTGTTTGGTTGCTCTACATTAGGGACACCCATTAGCGATTGTTTGTTTCGTATCTAGGTTGATGTTTGGTTGTTTCCAAGGCAGATCGAGGCTTGTCTGGGATCATAAGTTTATTTGATGGGAATCCTATCATTTGTATTCATTTTGATTATTACTCCGTAGTAGGTAAGTACATTATCATCTGGTAAACTATATGTGATATGTCTACTTATACGACATATTCATTTTGAGCCGAGAGCAACTATATATGTCTCTTATATTGTTAAGACAAGCAAATAAATGAAATAAAATAAACTATAATCAGGACGTTTATACAGATCATGTAATAATGGTTAATTCAAATCTTTTCATTTATTTTCCAAACAATTCAAATCAATTATTGCATAAAGCATCTATTTTGCTAGAAATTTCATACAAATTTACATGACTTGTAGGATTCTCCCATTGCAAAAGATTCATGAGCCCCTTCTCAATATCTCTTGTCTCCATTACCAAACCCCTTAAGCAAAATGCAATAGCACTTAAATTCAATACCACCTCATGCCTCTTCATCTCGTCACAACCTTCACCAAGAACAAGTTCTTTTGATTTTTGTAGATAGCAATTTATGATATTGTCCATTTCATCCTCACCATTTGGTCCATGAACATTTAACTTTTGAGGGCTAAGTGGTAATTTCCCCAACTCAAGATCACTAGACGTGTCGCAAACATTACTCTTTTGAAGCTCCTTCTCAAGTTTGTATAGTGATTTGACCAAAACAACATTCTCAAAACACTTGAGTGAAGGGTGAATCATTTCTTTAAGATGCTCAACCTCACCTTCAAGGTTCTTTAAGCTTAAGTTCTCTTTTTGTAAAGATTCACATGCATGGTTCAAAAAGACAAAAAGACCCTCCATATTTGACAAACTCTTTAGGAGCTTATTGCAACAAACACCATGAAATGGCACAAACCAAAAGTTGGGTTCCATTTCAGCCTCCTCAATGAACTTTCTTAACTCATTGACATGAGCTTTAAGCTTCTTCTGACCATCTCCAATACATTCTTTCTTACCGCAAAGACTCAATGCGCATATGCACTCGTGCAAGACTTGGAGGCTCTTAGAGAGTTGGATCTTGGCTAGAGTTGAAGCTCTTGTGGGTTGAAACATAAGTTCAACCACAATTGAACAAGATAGCCCGATAAATGCTTCAACAATTCTAATGATAGCGAACTCAGTAGGTGGCCCATACTTTTCCCTACCAAGAACTAGCACAGCCCCGATTACAGCCGAAACCCCACCAGCTGGACCATACATACGGCTTCGCCTCAATAGACTGCAGAAAATGAACCATGGAAGAAGAATCAAGAACCTTACCTTAACATATTTCTCAAGAACAAAGCAGCCCAGTACTCCATATACAGTTCCTAAGACAGTTCCTTGAGCTTTGAGATTCGAAACCCTAAATGCAGCTTCCCTTGAAACTGCAAAACTTATTGCTACCGGCAGTCCGGACCATATTCCATTACTTTTACTATATATCAGTCCAAATAGAACAGCCAAACCTACTGATAATGAACATTTTAATGCTAGCATGAACCTTCTCTGCATCAAAAAAGTACTAATAAATTCAAAAAGGTTCACTTCTTGCTTCTTTTTATTCGGTGCGTCGCTTATTGATGTTGGGTTAGGGGATGGATTATCGGCCATCTTTCTTTGAAGTAACTTGGAGCAAAATAAGAAGAAAAAAGAGGACAAATCTTTGTGTGTTTTAGGGAAAGATTGGATGGAAGGAGTTAGATTTTTTTGGTCTGATTCAGGAAAAGTTGCTATATCAGAAGGCATGAAAGATTTTAATTGGTCAAAGCTCGAGGTTATGCATTCTTGAAGCTTATGCAAGTAATCTTTAAGGTCTTGATCAAGGATTTGTGGTGGAAATGAACTAAAATTGTTCAAAGCAATTTGTAATCCTTGTAGTGGCATCTCTATAGCTTGCAACTTTTCCGCTGTATTAATGCAGTAAGGTTTCAAGAGATTTATTGGAAGTGTCTCCCATTTCATGCTTTCCTGTAAAAGAAATTATATATACTCGTAAGTATACGATGTCTTGATTTTTATACATCCTAAATTTATCAATAGATGATAAATCTTGTACATCCGTGGCATATAAATTAAAATGAAATTTTGAGCTTACTTTCTTGGACTTGATAGCATTCAGGAGTTTGGCTCCACTCATAGATAGGGACTTGGCTTGTGAGACAAATGCTTGTGCACTGGTGTTGTCTTGTGCACAAAACGCCTTTACACATAGTTTTACCCTCTCAGAAGCATTATCTGCATAAAGCTTGCACTTCTTTTTCACCTAAAACAGACGACAAACATAACAACAATATTTATCAGCCATTATAGCATAAAACAACTTACATATATATGTTGTATGGCGTGTAAGATGTTTGTTGCATGCATGGATATACGTGTGTATGATAGATGTATATGCACATATGTATGCTATCAGCCATTATTACAATTTATCATAACCTTGTAATTAGTAACATATACTACTTCCGTCCCACAATAAGTGTCCACTTTGAATTTTCAAAGTCTTTCTCATTCAACTTTGACCATAAATATTTATATTTGTGTTATGTAATACTTGATGAAAATTATATGAATGGATTGAGTTTTAAATGTATTTTCATTGATATAATTTTCATCAAGTATTATATAACACAAATAATAATATTTATGGTCAAAGTTGAATGAGAAAGACTTTGAAAATTCAAAGTGGACACTTATTGTGAGACGGAGGGAGTAAAATATTTCGTTATGTAGCTAGGAAATCATTGCTTTCATTCAAATCACTGTAATATATACTTCACGGATCAGTTATTAATTACTAATAAAAATTACAAATTTTGAATATGTACATAATTTTAAAACCATTAAGGAATGATTTGTAGACATGCATGAATACCATCTATTCATCATAAAGTTATAAATGCTAACCAAATATATATCTAAAATCATTATATTTATGAATAAAAATAATCTTGATGGTATGTACAAAATATAAGTAGTACTTTTCACTATTTGCAAACTCGATGCATGACACCACTAGATTATGTTGGGAGAAAAATTAGTCTTGAATATAAACAAAGTACGTATATACGAACTTTGACTATCCACTCCATGCAAAAAAATTCAAATGTTTTTTGCACCCATGATACCGTTTTTTGAAATATTTTTTCTATGTTTGTGATAGAGTTTTGTGCTAGCATGCTATAAAACAAAAAATATCAACTTTTGTTAGATAGTAGATAAATTCATGTTTTTGCTTGATGTTCTACTTCTACATGAAATGTTTGATTTTGTCATTTACGGATTTACCTGACACGTAGCAAGACCAGGATATGGAAGCAACAAAGAAACAACACAAGCCAAAACTCCAACAGCGGTGCTAGCAGCCACGTGCACAGGATGCATGACTGGATCAGTCTCACCACCCTTATCATAAGCCACCACGTATATAAGAACAATTTGACCCAACGCTATTCTTTTCGACACCAAATGAGTCTTTTGATCCGGTAGCATCACTACAAACGCAGCCATACCTACAATAACAGCTGTTAGGGCCGTCGTTAGTCGCTTAGGCCCTAAAGTTGCTAACCCTAATATAGCAGGAATAACCGTAAAAAATGTAGCACACAACGCGTCCCAGCAGCCACGAAATGTGTCACCTAGGGATGCGCCAGTGATAATCAATATGACGGTTACATAAGAAAAGGCGGGGAAGGCCACTTGGCGCCTAAATACTTCTGGGCCAAAAAGTGTGGCCACCGCCACGATACAGCAGGCTGTGGCGGTGCGAAAGGCCGCTGAGAGGCCCGAGAGCCATATTGCCCGGGATTGGGGGTTAAGTTTAAGCTTTGAGGTTAGCATTGTTATTAGTGGGGGTAATTAAGATTAGTGTGCGAGAAAGGAATGAGAAATGTGATGAAGAGGTGGTGCAAGCTACGTATTTATACATGATGCTTATTGGTAGACCCCATCATGTGAAAATAGTGGAATTATTACATAATACTAGTAGTATAATACAGTATACCATAAATATAGAGTAATGACTAGTGAATGTGGGACGCCCTATAAGAATGTTAATTTTATTATTAAAATTTAAAACTGTAGAAATTTTGTTTCGTTTATCAAATTAAAAGGGTTGAGATCGTCTATATATTGTTGATAGAAACATATATATTTGATAATACTAGATTTGGCATGTGTTGTTAATAAAAACCATACTTTATCCGTTTCAAATTTATAGTCTACGTTTTCTTTTTATGATGTATCAATTTAGTTGTCTACTCTTAAAAATAGACAGGGAAGTTTGATCAAGTTTAATATATTACCTTTTATTGAAATCAACATTACAAATTTACAATAAAATAGTAATTAATTAGTTAAAGGTAAAACTGTCTATTTTCAAAAAGTATGAGAGAAAACAATAATAATTATGTTTTTCTTAAACTGTATGTTTTTTGTCGAAGAACAATTATTTTAAGACGAAAGGAGTAATTATTTGTTACGATTAAATTAAATTTTGAAAACCATATATAGTTATTTTGTTAGAGTCAAATATTGGTATTATGTCATACTAACATCCATCATATAGCATGTTCATGGCTTCATGCTACGTTTTAAAGGTGGCAATTTATTAAAGAATGAGGTTTGGTAAATTGACCTTGTCAGAAAGTCAACATTTTAAATAATTACTATGTTAAATTGCAAATAGGGTTGTCAAATGGGTTGAACTAACTTGAAGATATCTAAATTCGATAATCATTTATAGAGTCGGGTTAATTCGGATCCAACTTAATTTATCAAGTCAACCCCATAGTCCAGGTAGCCTAATCGAATTGGGTTAGGGTTTTAGTTAGGTTCTTATCGAGTTATCGAGTCAATTCGATAAACCTGATAAAATTTAATGACATATTAACAAATCTTTGACTTTTGAACAAAAGTCTAGTAACGATTCTTTTTTTTTTAGTAAGTTTACTCCTAGGCATGCTTCTATTCTTTCTTATATTACCATACGGCACTTCTTTTGTCTACCATACAACACGTCCGATTGCTTGTTGCACTTTGTTTCATAAACATGAAGCACAAACGTCTGCAGCAAGATCATATATATGTACCAAAAAAAATGGTTTAATTATGCCACCATGAACTTATAAGATACTTGCTCCCAAAGTTCAACATTCCCTTTCGTTAGCATTAGGAATTTTTTATTGTTGGCCTCATTTTTTTTCCTTAACAAGTAACCCGATAACCTGATAGACCAACCGACTAACCCGTAACATGAAAGACCCGATTTCTTATAGCTAGGGTCGAGTTGTGGGTTAATTTTTTTTCGTCAACCCAATAAACCCGACCAGATAAGACCCTTAACCCGACCCGATAACTCGATTGACACTCCTAGTTGCAATAATCGGGTTCATAAATAAGGATAACCGAGACATGAACATTCAGACAAGCTAATATATACACGGATGGCAATCTTAAAATGAAGTCATCTAAGGGTGATGATAAAAATACAAAAGGGGCCGAGTACGCGAAAGTCGACACCATCTTCAACTATCTAGTACATGCTACTATATAGTGATAATCTGGCGTGTTTAACTACATATCCTAAAACCGTTTGTAATATCTCTTTGTAACTTTTTTATTCCTTTTCTAGCTCCTTGTTAGTCGCTTTTATAAAAATCCGCCGTTCAAAAAAAAAAAAAAAAAAAAAAAACTACATATGCAAATAAAAAATATTGAATTCTTTCATTGAGATACTCATATGCAAACCTATTACACGAACATATATCAAAAAAGCTAATGGCGCGAGCTTGTTGTTCATTTGTCTTCTACATCTTGTAAATCCAAATTTGTTGGAAATAAATTATCCGTTTCCAAACCTAAATATAATTTGAATATTCACGTCATAAGTTTAGATCCATGAAGAACCCATACATGCATAGAACCTATCAACCAATCATAGCCACCCATTTATATTTTTAATTTTTTTTAAAACAATATATCTTGCAAACGATAAAGCTTCAAGCTACAAAAAATATACCATCGCGATGAGAATTAAATCATTTTTCTATAGATATGCATTGTTATATACTTTCGATGATTTTTTTTTCGACGATTTTTTTTTTCAAAATTTCCGCCCAGAAAAATCATATATGATTCGTAAAAATCACATATGATTTGATTTTTACAAATCACATATGATTGTTACGAATCATATATGATTCGTTAAAATCACATATGATTTGATTTTAACGAATCACATATGATTTTTACAAATCATATATGATTTTCTGGGCGAAAATTTTGAAAAAAAAAAATCGTCCAAAAAAAAGTTCGTCGAAAGTATATAACAATGCATGTCTATAGTAAGATAATTTAATTCTCGTCGCGATGGTATTTTTTTATTTTGATAAAAAAAAAAAAAAAAGTGACTAAGACTACTTGATTGGTTCTATGATAAAGTTTAGTTCTACACGGATCTTTTGGCTTCACGTCATACGTTCAAAAAAACAGACATGCGACAAACCGGCGGTGTTCACTTTGAAGTGTATGTATGTGTATGAGTGTATCTAGGCATGGAGCCATTTAGCCTTGAGGGGTAGTTGATCCCACTCAACCATGATTTCCTTTGTAATCTTAGTCTAAAATAGTGCATGGACAGAGTAATTCCTCGTATAATTTATATCCGTGATCTTGCATAACGCCATGACATGCTATATTTATGATTCTAAAACTTTTTATAGCTTCTCTAAAAGATGTTATGTTAAAAATAGATTCATTAACTTTTTATGTATTACATTCGCTTGTTTGCTATATTTTATAAAGTAATGTCTTTTGATAGATGATTGTACCCATAGATGATAGACCGATAGGCGTTGTATTAGTATCTCCAAATAAGTTAAGGAGTTCATCTTTGACTACTTATCAAATTCGATATGGAAGTCAAATATTCACATTTGCCATCAACAAGCACACGACAAACATCGAACTTTTTCACAGAAACCACTTCATTTTCTTAGACAAAAACTTTTCCTCCAACCACCACCATCTTCAACGACATAAGTACAGTTCTTACAACTTAAGCGAGACACATTTTTAATATAAAATGACTATAAAGTATAAACCTGTTTATATTCATGAGAGAAAAGAAAATATAAAGGAACATATCAATAAAGGAGAATGAGTCATAACAATATGTTATTTTTTAGTTTTAGTTATATATTTTTAGAAAAATTAGTGGTTCATATTGATCACTTGATTATAATTGAAAAATGTTTCTTCTGCATGAGATCGTCACTCTTATTTAACTTCATTTTTGCGCGATTTATATAGTGTCCATCATTACTCGGAAGCGCATTAAACTAGCATTTGAAAAACATTTTGATTATAATTGTTATGTTTTTAATTATTTGTACCTAACATTTCATAATTTTTTATTTTGTTTCAGTCAATCCACGAAACAGTGTGAAAATAAAATGCTTACATTGAAGATAAGTAGGATATTAGAGAGTTCCATCAACTACTGATTGACCTCATACAGACTCACGGCAGTTAGTGAAGTCAAAGAAAACTAATTAACCATAAAATAAAAGTATATAGATACCATTAAGAAATACGATCAAGTTATTATTACTGATTCACCAACAATTAAATCCTTTGGGGAGCTAGTGTTTTAAATAATTATGGGGATCATTTTGTAGTGAATAATAAGCTTTTCATTTCTAAAGAATTGAAATACTCATTCTATATCTAGTTTAGGTCCTTCGTTGCCACTCACCATGACCAAATTAAACTACAGCCTTGACTTTATTATTGTCAACTTTTTTTCTTTCTCCATTGAGGATTTGAGGGTGATTATTTTACGGTAAAATATTGTTTAAGAAAGAAACTGACAGCGACTATATATATAAGCTTAAAGCTTAAACACGTAAAATATATTTATTTGGACAATACAATTAACTATTGAGATAAACCCTATAAAACACAGTTAACTTTCTTCCCAAAAGTTTAAGAGTTAACTACATTTTTGGTCCTCGTGGTTTACCGGGTATAACAGTTTTAGTCCAAAATTTTGAAATGTAACGGATCTTGTCCAATATCCGCTGACCCGTAACACTTTTGGTCCAATTTTATTAACACCGTTAGTTTGACTCTCATTGACCGTTAAATATGAGGGTAATCTTGTCATTTCAATTCTACTAACATCACTCACTCACCCACTCATTTACAAACACCAGATATATAACACCACTCACTCACCCACACATTTACAAACCCTCACTCTCTCTTGTTCTTCTCCCCTAGATGTCCGACCACCACACCACCGGCTACCACACCACACCACATCACTTCGAAAACCACCTCCACTGGACACCTCTACTGCCAGAAAACCACCACCAAACGCAGAATCTGGTGGTTGTGGTTCGCGTTCTTGTTTAGTGGTGGTGGCAGTTTCGCTTAGGTGATGAAGGGTTTTGTGGTAGTGATTTCAAGATCCAAAAAATGTCATTTTAGATTTGGGGAGTTGTTTATATTTATAGATCTAAAAATTGTTACTTGTGATTGAGAAATTGTTGTTAGTTTTTTTTATATAGAGAAAGTGATTGAAGGTGAGAATGGTTTGGTTGGTTTGAAGGATGTATAGATTTTATGATGATGATGTTGGTGTTGGTGTGCTAATGGTGGCTGCCGTCAATTTCAGCTGCTAATAGTGGCCGCCGCCGCCTAAGTCGACCGGAAAATGAGGTGTTGTATTGTGGTCTTAGGTGATGATAATAAAGGTTGGTGGTGGTTTCTTCATATATTTGTTAGTCGACTGGAAAATGGTCTTTTGATGACTAGTTGTTGTTTGTGAATCTATACATATATTTGTTAGTTAACTGCTTATGAAGCTTGTTTGGTGGTGCTGGTGGTTTCTTGATGGTGACAGATTCGTGGTGGGTGGGTGGGTGGGGGTATGCTTGAAGAATATGAAGGTTTTTTGTGTGTTTGATTATGTATGTGATGTATTTATGTTTAAAGTGGGATCTATTGATTTAGTGGTTTTTGTTAGAATTAGTCTTGGTTTTATATTTGTATATGTATAAAACTTTGATTTGGATGTTTTTTATGTTAAAAGAATTTTAGAAATATAGATGTTGTGGTAGCCGGAATTTAAGGGAGGTGGCCGGAAGTAATGTTGAAGGAGATGGTGTTGATTTGGTAAAGATGATATATGATAAAGATGATGAAATAATAATAATAATAATAATAATAATAATAATAATAATAATAATAATAATAATAATAAATGGAGGAAAGGGCATTTTAGTCATTGTACATCAACATTTGAGGGTATTTTAGTCATTCCGCATGTTTTTAACTAGTCAAACTAGCGGTCAACAAAAATTGGACCAAAAGTGTTACGGGTCAGCGGATATTGGACAAGATCCGTTACATTTCAAAATTTTGGACCAAAACTGTTATACCCGGTAAACCACGAGGACCAAAAATGTAGTTAACTCAAAGTTTAATATATAGTAGTGTTTGCTTTTGTACACCAGATTATATCATGGTGAAAGTTTACTAGGCTTTAGCATTTAGCAAGTCGCCAATGTAGAATCATGAAAGTTCATGTTGGCCGTCACACATAGTTGGTGAAAGACCAAAAGATGATCTTACTTTAAAATCTGGTATAAATCGAATATAAATTATACGACCGTATCGTGTTTTGAACTGCTCGATAGCATGGTTCAACATGCTTTCAGTACTGTACGTATTTGAGCATCGATGGAAATCTTGAAGAACTAAAATAAGAGATTAAACCGGTAATTCCCTATATTGTGTTTCTTTTCAAAACATGTACTCCATTTATACAGTTGTTTGGACTATTTCCATAACAAACAAAATGCCCAAATTGAGGTTGGTGGATATATGGAGGATAAAGAAATTAGGTCATAGACAAAAAAAGAAAAAAATGGGATTGTTCTCTAATTCTCCTATATTAAGGCAAGTGATCCCTACTAGATCTCCACCATACCCTACATTACCAAAATTTTGCTTTTTGGCTTTCCTTTTCACTTGCTTATGCATGTGATCCTTGATGATACACAAAGGTCAAATTAGGGGACAAGGTATGATGTCAAGACTTGTAATATGCAGATTATTATGATTAAATGTTATACACATTATAAATGTCTAACTCGTCTATATATATATCTACGATTTAAAAATTAATCGTATAAAAAAGGGACTGTAATGCTTAGTAACATCCAAGTATATATATTTTGTCTCTTTTAACTATTTATTTGATTTCATCATGTGTAACATGTTGTTGCTAAATAGTTATTACTCCCTCCGTCCCAATATATATGTCCATTTTGATTTTGTCAAAGTCTTTTCATTCTGACTTTGACCTTAATTATTTCTTTTTCGTGTTATATAATACTTGATGAAAAGTATACCAATGAAAATGCATTTAAAACACAAATCCATTTATATATTTCACATTAAGTATTATATAACACGAAAAAAAAATAACTGAGGTCAAAGTCGGAATAAAAAGACTTTGAAAAAGTCAAAATGGACTTATATTTTGGGACGGAGGTAGTATATATTAAGAAATATGGAAACGTCATCCTTCTTTTAAATGACATTAGTAAGACGATAAGCACAATGAATATAATGTAGATTGTAGAGATATCAAATTAAGAAGAAAAAGAAAACCAAGTGTGCGCTACTTAAGCTGTAACCTGTTTAAAATATCCATAAAAGTGGCAATACTTTCTTAGAAATTATCTAATTTCTATTGGTTGTCTTCTATGTTTGTAAAGCAAATGTATATTCGGAGAGAAAAAAAAATAAAACAAACTATAATTTCATTTTCGTATGATAATGACCAAGGCTATGTTAATTGGCGCAGATCTTTTTGGGGCGATGAGCGGCGAGCAATGCGCTTTTTGATTTTTAGTGTTCGTTTGGCAAAAGAGCGGTGAGCTTTGCTATTTTTTAGAAAAACTCATTTTTCCAATGTTTTTTTTAAGAAACTGTGAGCGGTGAGCAGTGAGTTATGGCTACAGCTCACAGGTACTTCTCACAGCTCACTGCTACTACTCACAGCTATTTTTACCAAATATAGCCTTAATATAAGTTCCTTATTAAAAAAAGTTGTGGTATCAAACTAATCTTAATTTGGACAAATATGCAAAGTAAGATGTGTATATATAGATCGCATGTACCGGGTAACCCTTTAAAAAAAAAAAAAAAAAAAACGTTTATGAAGAATCACAACCTAAGTAAACAAGCTAGCTAGATACTCTAAGAGTGAATAAAGAAGCTATAAGAAAAGTCCAAAAAGAATACTTTAACATATCTAGGTTCCATATTACCACATCTTATATCTGTGAGTTAACTGACTAAGTTTTCTTGCCGGGGAAACCCTTTAAAAAAAAAAAAAAAAAAAAAAAAAAAAAAAAAAAAAAAAAAAAAATGGTAAGTTTTCTAGAATTATTGAAAGAACGTGGGTTGAACGAAGTTTGGTTTGATAAGTAGATTCGTCTACCCGATAACATTTCTAGCCTAATTTTCAATTTTTCTATCTTTTATAAGGGGACGTTAGGCACTTAGCTTAGCTAGTATATGTAAATTGTAAAATATCGCTAGTTAGTAGATTCAAGCATATTAAGATGCTAAATTTATAGTAGAATACATGCACTGTATGGTATATATTTTCAATTTGGATTTTTGTTTTTCTATCGTGTTAATGGTTCAAAAGTTTGTTCATCAGGGCCAAAGTATATGGTGAAGCTGGAATCATACGTCCATCTACTTTTAGATGTGTGCAAGACAGCAAGAGCACTTATCTTGTTTTCTTTTTTAATAGCTTGTTTTTCTGCTTTTATGTTTAAAAACGTGCTTCTTCTTCTTCTTCTTTTGTTAGCAGGCTGCGTCACCTTCATGCATGCATGTATCCAAAACATCCATGTCTGTTTGCTTTTGCTCCTCAACTAGGACAAAAACGCTAATGCAAAATTAGGTGGTTTACTTATTATTGTTAGATTATATAAACCCGTAGGTGTTATGTTTTATTGATAAATTATTTATAATGTGTTGAAGTGAAGCCATGCGGTATGGTTCCACCTCAGCAAAGTCTTCCGGAATGAGTCGTCACACAAGTTCTCTTCGGCTGCACAGGTAAAGCACACGTCAGACTCGCCTCGGGGGTATTCCCGAGACCGACTCCGGCGTGAGAGTAAGTATGGAGGGTATGATGATGGGTATAAGTAAATGTAAGTGAATAGTATGTGTGTGTTAGTTGTGCAACATAAATGAGATAGGGGTATTTATACTACCTCAATTCTTTACCTGCTCTGTCTCGGGAAGGAGCGTACAGTGTCATCCCATATCTAGTAGGTAACTGTCAGACCACGTGGGCTGACACGATCCCTGAAAATCCGGTTGGAACTTCGGCTATCGTTTGTCAAAGGTCCGGATGGTTAGTGTGACCGAAGGATCGACAAGCCAAAGACCGGGATAATATCCGAAGGATATGTGTCATTTAGGCACATACGCCAACATGTCCCCCCCAGTATTGGAGTATCAGTTCAAGACTGATGGTTCAATACTTGAAAGAAAAGATATATGTCTCTGCTGTTGCGTCACGAACGCTGATAAATGAACGGTATTAGGGTTCCGCTAAAGGCTTTGGTTGGGAGTTCTTATTGGGCTTTTGACAGATCGAGCCCATGGGCCGAATAAAATATTGTTTATCTGTCTACAGCTGGATGCCACCACTTTCCTACTTGCAAAGATCGGACGGTTTGTTTTCTTCCACATGGAGGTTGTACCGTGTGACGCGACGTTTCGCGTTCTTCTACGCCAACCCCTATATATACCTACGTTTCTTACCTCATTTGCTACCATTCACTGTATATCTTTCTGAAACGTCATTCCACACACACACAACTCTCCGTCAAGCGTCCGGTTCAGTGTTCTTGTAAGGTGCGTCCCATACCTTTCTGTAATTATCTTTTTCGCATAGTTTTTGGCATCTTTTAGTTATGACCATCAGTGAGCCCGGGGAAATGAATAGACCGGTCAGTCAACCAATTACCGATAAGCCTGGTCCCTCCGTTACTACTCCCCTCGGAAAATTTGACATGCACATTCAAGTATCCAAACTTACTCAGGGCACCTTAGATGACCTAATCGTAGAATTTGGCATCCCTAGAGAACTGAATCCCATTCTTCCCCCTTCCGGTTTGACGATGGATAAACTACCGGACGATAAGATAGGTATTTACGTACATCAGTTGAAGATTGGAGGTGTCAGGGTTCCTTTTTCTACCTTTTTACTTGCCGTCATCGACTATTTTAGAGTGCATATTTCTCAACTTGTCCCGATAGGTTTAAATAGGGTGACTGATTGGCCTCAAACGGTCAGATAATTATTGGTCAACCACTTGTGAATGGTCAACTATAATAGTCAAACAGCTTAGGCCAATGCTTCCGTGGAATACAGTGTTTCCCCGGGTCGTAATGTCCCAACGAGGTGTGCGATGGTTTATTAAAAACGAATCTGTGATCGAGTGAATATGAACGGGAAAGGGTATAAGTGTGTGTGAGTGATTACACTAGAGTTTTATAAAACAAAATAACTTAAATTAAATATTTTAATGATTACGTGAAACCTAGATATCTAAAAACGTTTAATAACTAAAAACGCGTACGTTTAATTTAAATCTACGTAAACGTACGAAACAAAAATGATTTTAACTAAAGTAGTAATTTGCATACCTTAGGGGCTTAAATGAAAATTAAATAAACTTAAAATATTTATTTTATAATTACTAATTATTTAATTAATTATTAATATTTAATCACTATTATAATTATTTAATAATACACTAATAATTAAGAAAATGTAAAATAAGTCTTGAAAATTAAAATTAAAATTTGTAAAAGTCTAAAATATTATAAAACTTATTTTAAAAATAAAATTATATTTTTCTTACTATTTATCTAATTATTATTAATTATTAACTATTTAATTATTAATTAACTATTTATATGATTTAAATTATTATAAATACTAAAAAGACTTAGATAATTAAGAAGATTTTTATAAATCTAATTAACCATCACAGGAATCCTAAAAAATTATAAAAACTTTATTTTATATATTTTTAAACTAGTTTACTAATTATTATTCTAATTATTAATTAATTACCAATTAAACTATTTAAATTAAGAAAACTAGTAAATGAACAGTAAAAATTACAAGAAAATTTCTAAAATTATATTATGTTATATAAAAGCTAGAAAAAATATAAAAACTAGGTGTTGCTTTATAAAAAATAATTATGCTATTTAAAACTTAATTATTGATTAATTATTAATAAAACTAATTTTAATTCTAGTAAATACCAAATAACAATATAAAAATCTAATAAAATTACTAAAAATACTTTAATATAAGAGAAAATTAATAAAAATATAAAAATACAACTTACTTAATAAAAATCTAAAAATGAAAATTAAAATTAAATTGTATTAAATAGAAACTATCACTTATTTTTATATTGTTTTTTCTTGAATTTTCTTTTACAAATCTATTTTATATCTAAAAATAACTAACTTTTGTAAAAACAATATTTTTATAACTTAATAATAAGCTAATTATAAGCTACTAACCAAAACAGTTGACTTAGTTTGACCAACTAAGCAAATAAGCTCAACTGAGCTTATGTGGGACCCACAATGGCTGAATCTAGTTCCAATAAGTTGTGTGAACTAGTGTAAGCAAGAAAAAGCACATGTGGTACACTGAATAAGCCAATAAGCCACAATAAGTTTTTGCTTATTGGTTTTCTGAGACAGATTATAGGACAAAGTTCAAGGGCAAATCTAAGTGGGGTCCACTGGGTACTAGGTCAAACAATTGGTCAATTTAGGATCCCTGGTAGGAGGGGGGTTCAAAGGAACAAAGTTTGATGTGTGGGGCCCAATGAGGTGGCCACAAATCACCACCAAAGTGGTGGTGATGGACTGTGTTATGCTGGTGCAAGGGAACACCTTGCCCTGCAAGTGACTTTGAGGGTTTGGTGGGGTCCACACAAAAATCTTAAAATTATTACAACTATGGGACACTGAAATTTAGGTGGTAGACTATGATCCTAAGAATTTTCAGAACCTAAAACCTAATACACAATTCTACAAAAATCCTACAAGATTTGAGAAAATCTGAGATGAGCAAAGTTTGACTTTTGATATAAACCTAAGATTTGACTTTATTGAACTTTGATCCTTTTAAGCTAACTGAGATTGATGTTATATGATATAATAAAACTAATTTATGCAATTACAACAAAATATGAGCATGTATGACTGATATGGGAGTGTCAAGCCCACACAGTTAACTGCTATGTATTGTAAAGGTAGATTTTGACTTTTCTTGCTATGACCTCTAATTTTTATGACTATTCTGTGGTACTAGAACCTAATCAAACATGTCAAAGTTAGACTTGGCCACTAAATACCACAATTGCACAGGTTACTCCCCTGTGCCAAACACCCCTTAATTAGGCAGTTTTCAAGGGAAATCAAAACTTAAGCTTATACAGACTTAAACTGAGACTCAAACTAAATTTAATAAGCTAAAACAAGCATGAATAAAGAACACTTAAGCTATAATAAGCATATCTATAGTAATATAGCAAAAATCATAAGAGTAACTTACAAATGATCCAACTGTGAACTGAGAAACCAAGAACCATGAACAAACTCACTTCCTAAAGCCTCCCATAAGGCACTAGTACCAAGATTATCCAAATTGTATCCTGCTCCTTGCTCCAAGTATTCTAAGCACTGATTTTTTATTTTTACTATATTTAATTTGTATTTTTCTTATTTTTTTCTTTTATGAGCTAAACAGATAATTAAGGTATATAAAAGCTTAATTAAGCTTTGTCAAAGCTTAAGTTAGCTTTATAGATCTAGAATAACAACTAGAAACAACAAATAGACTATTTGAGATTTTTGAAATATAAGGAAATTGCATAAACTGAGATAGCAACTGAAACTTGAAATTAAGTATCATAAAAGATCTTAAGTACAATGAGAATGATAAAAACAAACTTTTAACTAAAGATTACAACTAGAAATTGGAATTATACTAGCTACGACTAAATTACACTAAATCTACTCTAATAATCTCTCCTCCCTGCTTCTTTCTTCTTTATAATGGACTTTTGAGGTTCCTAAAAGCTTTCTGACACAATCCCACTTTAATTTACAGCCTTTGGATTACTACAAATCATCCTAGCCTTTAAACTTGCTTTTCGCGCCAAAAAGTCCAAGGGGTACTGTAGTTTGCGTGGAGAGGGATTAAGGGCTTTAAATGGTCCTTGGGAGCTTGTGTGAGGTGGAGGGACAGAGTGTGAAAAGAAGGTGGTGAGCTGGTAGACAGGTGGAGGGTGGTTTTAGTAGCAGTGGTGGTGGTGGTTTTGGGAGGGAAAGGAGATGGGAGTGGTTTGGTCAAACCAGGGGTTGACCCCGTTTATATTATTAAGGGTTGGATTGGGCTGGTGGTGTATGGGCTTAGGAATAAGAAAAAGGGCCAAGGGTGGGTTAGTGTAAAGTTTGGATTGGGTTTTGATAATTATTAAGGATCCGTTTGGTTTTAGGTTTATAATACCACAAGGACTAATTTTGTATTTTCTGAAAAGTTGGAGGGTATGTTGTGGTATTATTCTAAAGTTGTCAAAAGGGTCTAACTTGCCAAGTTTAAATAATACAAGGGTCATATATGTATTTTTTTTTTCATTTCTGAATGCCCAGGGACCAAAATTGACAAACTGCCAAACTTGAGGGACCAATTATGTAATTTCTCCAAACTTGCCACCAAGGACCATTCCTGAAAAAGATTAATAGCACAAGGACCAAAATTGATTTTCTCAAAGTTTTTACATCCCAGGGACTATTTATGTCAATTTCCAAAGTATAGGGACTAAACTTGTAATTTTGTGAAACTTTGCACCAAAGGACTAAATATGTAACTTTATGATTAAAAAGGACCTTTGGTGACTTTTTCAAGTTTTTAGAATAACCAGGGACTAGTTTTGACAACTTTTGAAACTTGAGGGACTGAAACTGCCAATTATGCAAACTTTGTACGTTTTTCATCTGTTTTTGCATATTTTGCATTTGAAACATATAAAACACACTTCTAAGATATTTTTAGTATTTTGATGCATATTTGAGTGTTTTTGGATGTTTTGGCAGCTTAGATTGGTATAAAATGATGAGTATTTAGACACTCATCGGTGACCCTCTTTGAGCTTCGGTGTTACAGCCTGAATGACCCAACGGTCCCGTTATTTCGGGAATTTTACCGGTTATGCAAGCAAGGGAATTGGTTCTCCTTTGAGAGCCGAACGGGTAAAAGGGCTAAGAAATGTTTTGAGGAAATTCTCTCCGGGTTGAAACATTGGAAGGATCACTTCTTCCTGATAGACCGAAGGGCGATTCCTTATGCTATGCCCTGGAGGCATAAAGACTCCAAGATTAGTGATCCTTTTCCTGAGAACCATTCGGATGCCGATGCACGCAAACTTGCCGGTAAACTCATCTACCTTCGTAAGCCTCCTGCTAGTCTCCTTTGGATGACCGAGCTTTCTTCCGTTTTCAAAAACCCGGGTCATGAGGTTATTCTAAGAGATGCTGAGGGGCATGGTAATTTAATGTCTTCATTACATGTTTATTTGTTTCCTTTCTCTTTTATTATATTCCGTTCTTACCCCGTTCCTATTCTTTTTTTTTTGTAGTTATCAATATGTCGGAGTATCTGGAACTTCCGTCCTTGGAAGGGACCGTGGTGAGCTCCAGAAACCCTCTCCCTGAGAATCATGAGAGGCCCAACAGGACTACCTCTCCCTTATCCCCGAAAGATCCAATTCCAGACAAGTCTCCTTTGGAATTGGGGTGGCCAGGGATGGGAGTTCCAATATAACTTTTTTAAGGGATTGGAATGCCTTTTCAGCGTCGCTGGTCCATCGGTATTGCACCTTGTTTTCTTTGGAGATACTTTTTAGCGTTTCAAAGAAGGGGAGTGACCTTTCTGCCGACCGTGCTAAAAATCTGTTTAGTGCCGCTAGCTTTCCGCTCAGACTCTGCATTTCCTTAAGTGTTGAAGGAGATTTCATTTCAGCTATTACTTTCGTCTTTTTAGGGTTCGCCCAGATTCCTTCGGATGTTACCATGTATCCCAAAAATTTCCCTTCTTCCACTCCTAAGGAACACTTCTTCGGATTAAGCTTCATATTAATTCTTCTTAGGTTATGAAAAGTTTCAGCAATGTCTGACAGCATTTCTTTTTCGCTCTTACTTTTAATCACCATATCGTCAACGTAAGCCTCCAGATTACGTCCGATTTGCGATCGGAATGCCGAATCGACCAAGCGTTGGTAAGTTGCTCTGGCATTTTTTAGGCCGAAAGGCATTTTCGTGTAGCAATAGGTTCCCTGCTCTGTGTAGAATGCAGTTTTCTCTTCGTATTCTTCTGCCATTTGAACCTGATGGTACCCTTTGTACGCGTCGAGAAAACATTTGTATTTATACCCAACAACCGATTGAATCATCCAGTCAATCTCCGGCAATGGGTAGTAATCTTTTGGGCATGACGAGTTCAAATTCTTAAAATCGATGCACATTCTCCAACTGCCGTCGCATTTCTTTACCAGCACCGGGTTAGAGATCCAAGTAGGATATCTTACCGGTCGAATTATTCCGGCCTGCAGCCATTCTTCTACCTCCTTAAGTACCACCTGAATTTTTTCTGCGGAGAGACTACGTCTTTTTTGAGCTACCGGAGTGTCTGACACATTCACGTTCAGGTGATGCTTTATTATCCGTCTCGGTACTCCGGTCATATCGGACGGTTGCCAAGCGAATACATCTTGGTTTTTCCTCAGCAATTCTACCACATATCTCCGGCATTCTTTCGAGAATCTTGTCCCTATTGTGATCAATTGATCCGGGTAGGAAGGATTCACTAGTACTTCCTCCGTAGCACTCGTTTCCCGGATTTCCGCTTCTTGGGGTTTCTGTTCCCTTGGTCTGTATTCTGTCTGCCGTTCCTCTAACCTTCTGCATTCCAGAACGGTTGGAGGACGTGATTTTAAAGTTGTAACTCCGTTAGGTGTGGGGAATTTGATGGTATTGCTCTAAGTTCTTTGATTCATGTTCTTCCCAGAATCACATTATAGGGAGACGGCGATTGTACTACACAGAAGTTCATCCTGGTCCTCCGGGTTAGACCATGATCTCCGAAACGTACCTCCAGCTCGATCTTTCCTATCGGCTTACTGGTTTCACCGGAAAAATCGATTAAAGACGTGGTAGTTTTCTTAAGACCTGATCTTATAGATGAGATAAGATTACGGAAGCAATGCTCATACATAACGTTCACGGATGATCCCTCGTCTACATATATTCTCCGAACCAAATATCCTGCGATGTTACCTTCCACTATCAAGGATTCTTCCGACAGGTCGTATGTCCGGATAGGAGGGAAAACTATCGGAACGTTCATCCATTTCTCCTCCGGCTCTTCATACCTTCTCTTCCTTTCTCCCGTCAAACTTCTGATCATGTTTATCACCTTGCCTTTCCCTCTATCATTCCTTCGGGGAGGATCCCTCCTATTTGCACCTTCATGCTTTCGGACATCTTTCAAAAGGTTATCTAACTTACCAGATTCCAGGGCAAATTCCAATTACTTCTTCAATTGATAACAGTCGTTTGTCAAATGACCACGCTCCTTGTGGTATTCACAGAATTTGTCCTCATTCTCTTTCCTCGGCCTGCTACTGGTGGGAGGGGGCATTGGCAGGTTCAGATGATGCTCGGTAGCCAGGATTTCCCTCAGAGGTTTGACCAAAGACCCCAGACCTAGGCGGTTATACAGTTGTCTAAACGGTTCATTCCTTCGGTTATCATGAGGATATAAGTCACTGCGGTTATGGGTGTTTTTCGGAGGAACGTAAGGGTGATATGGGTCCCTGCGAGTGTCCTTTGGTTTATAATCATTTCTGCGGTCCCCTCGCATCCGATCTCCATAGGTTCCCCTGACTACCTTGTCATTCCTGGGGGCGCCATACCCCTTTTTGTTATGATCATGAGTCTCGCCCATTGGCAACTCCGTATTCCTGTATGCTTCTTCTGACCGAATAAAATCATCGACCCGTGTAAACATTTCGGTCACAGTCTTTGGAATCCTGTCGGAGAACTTTTTGGCCAGAGTCGGACATTTATGAGCACCCATGAAGGCCGATATTTTCATTATCTCCGAAACACCGCTAATATAACTGGCTTCATCTGTCCACCTTTCCTTGAAATCGGGTAGGGATTCGTGGGCCCTTCAGACAATCTTCGTAATTTCCGTCGGGTTCTTCGCTCCTTTTCTTCGGAGAGAAAATCTGTTGGAGAACTGCTCCCTCAGTTCGTCCCAACTGTCGATGCTGCCTGGTTCTAGACGTTCGAACCATCCTCCCGCTGCCCCGTCAAGGGTTTGCTGGAACATTCGGCACCAAACTGGCATCGGCCACTCACCTCCATTTGCGGCCCCGGCAAATCGCATGAGGTCCCATCATAGATCCTCATGTGTAACGAAATCGCATAACTAGATCCCGTGAACTCCACTAGGCGACGGGTAAAAGGTGATCGAGCGACTTCCTTAAAATGTTTGCATAGGTCATCATCTACATTGTTCCCCGGCTTTTCCTTCCCTTTACCTTCAACACCTTCGTCCCCGAAATCCAACCGGATGGGTTTCAGGATGCTTCCTCCCTGAGCGTTGTGTTGCTTAATTAGCTGTGTTAGCGATGCTACCTGACTGAGGATCATCTCCTGCAAATTAGGAGAGTCGTTGTTCTGGTTGTCATCGTCGTTGGGTCCGCTTCCTCTGGGTCCAGAAGGAGGAGTTTAATTTAACGGAGGAGGAGGAGAACCCACCATTGCTGCTCGTTAGTAGACTGAATAATGGGTCCCACGGATGGCGCCAATTTATTGAAGTAAAACCCTGCGGTATGGTTCCACCTCAGCAAAGTCTTCCGGAATGAGTCGTCACACAAGTTCTCTTCGGCTGCACAGGTAAAGCACACGTCAGACTCGCCTCGGGGGTATTCCCGAGACCGACTCCGGCGTGAGAGTAAGTATGGAAGGTATGATGATGGGTATAAGTAAATGCAAGTGAATAGTATGTGTGTGTTAGTTGTGCGACATAAATGAGATAGGGGTATTTATACTACCTCAATTCTTTACCTGTTCTGTCTCGGGAAGGAGCGTACAGTGTCATCCCATACCTAGTAGGTAACTGTTAGACCACGTGGGCTGACACGATCCCTGAAAATCCGGTTGGAACTTCGGCTATCGTTCGTCAAAGGTCCGGACGGTTAGTGTGACCGAAGGATCGACAAGCCGAAGACCGGGATAATATCCGAAGGATATGTGTCATTTAGGCACATACGCCAACATAATGCAAATACATGAGAGGTAATGTTGTATTTTTTTGATTGTACATTTGAATTAAAATAATGTTGTCCTTGTTTTACAATAATAACAATGTACAATCATAAAAGCACAACATTACCTCTCATGTTCAAATGAACATGAGAGAATCCTAATCCTAACCTAAAACCCTAAACCCACAAATGAGGTTGGGCCAAAAACTTTATCATCTAATACTCCCCTGCAATGCGAGCGGCGAAATCGTGAAAGCTTGTATTAGATAAAAAAAAGACTTAAAAACATTAAATCAATAGCAAATTTGTTGATGTAGATATCCGGCAGCAAGTGCAGCGTATCTTCAAAGAGGAATGCTACATCCACATAAATAATCCACAAAAAGAATCCACACGCTGATGTGGCAGAGGCTTATTGGTTTATTTTGGTATACCTTCTCTCTCTTCTCTATGATTAGACCAATCAACTCCTGCCACATCAGCGTGTGGATTTTTTTTGTGGATTATTTATGTGGATGTAGCATTCCCCATCTTCAAATGCAGAAAAAAGCAACGCAAATATTAAAAGTTATTGGCCGACAACAAGCGGCATCTGATTTTTTTTCTTATCGTGAAAAATTCTACACAAGTAAACATAACGGTAGGAGGGAGTAAAATATTGCATGCATAGAGTTTGAACAAAGTAGAACAATATATATTGTGATTGTGGTAACAAAAATTAGGTTAAAAGGTGACGGCTAGGGTTTGACGGGGTAGGGTTTGACGGGGTGATATAAAGAGGCGGCCCAACTTAGCCATCTAGATATGAGGTTTAGACCCAGTCCGATATCATGTTAAACTTTAAAAACCCTGTAGATTTTATGTTTTATTGATAAAGTATTAATAATGCAAATACATGAAAACATCTTAGGATCGGAATTGTCACATGGGTTGATCCAGTATCTCTTCCAACCAAGGTAAAACCTATCTTTGATGCAGTGGTTCTTATCACCAATTGGCTATTTGGCGATTCAAAAATAGTCGAATTTTTTACTTGAAACCTCCAAGAAAAGACCCACTCGAAGCAGAAATAAAAACCCTTTCTTTCTCGTGGATTACTTAAAGAAACAGGAAATTTAACTTAATTAGCTAGATTGGAATGTATGGATCTATGATCCTATTTTGGCATGTAACAGCATCTTGTAAATTTCCCCTTCTTGAGCTTCTTGGTAATCTTGCCGTTAAAAAAATAATGCAAATACATGATAACATAAAACTTTAAACCCACAAATCCCTTGGGCCAACAACTATATATGAATGTTACTGCTCAAATTTGTATTCTAAATATAAAAATACTTTTAGTTGCAAAATTCTTTATTACAGTATTAGTTTTAATAAATCTAAGAACTATAAAGTGCACATACTTAGACAATTCTTAGCAACATAGAAATATAACATCATTCAGCCTTAAAATATTGTGTTTTTGTAGGCTTGTTCATATGCATTTTCAACGTATATGATTTGTTTTGTAAAAAATTCGTGTTTTTATATTTGAGCTTGTTATTAAGACTTAAGACTACATATATTGATAAAAATAAAATAAATAATATATATATATATATATATATATATATATATATATATATATATATATATATATATATATATATATATATATATATATATAGGGTAAAGATCAAATAAAAAGACAAATTTCCGTAAAAAGAATAAAAATAATTTTTTTTTTTAAAAGTTCTCGAAAAATTCCAAAAATATTCCACAAGATCGGGTATGTTGGTGCACGAAAAAGTTTTAAAGGAAGTTTATCTAAAAGTGGATACTTTATCCGAAAAAAATTATAAAAAAATACGTTTGTGCATTAAATCGCTTTTTTGTGCATTAAAAAATCATTTTTGGACCCAACTTCTTTTGACTTTTTTCATCAAAATAACATTGCACATCTAACTAAAACAACTTGAAAATTTTGTGCATTAAAATTTTTTTTGTGCATTAAAATTTTTTTTGCGCATTAAAATTCGTTTTTTGTGCATTTAAAAAAACGTATAAAAACTCAAAATTAGAAAAACTTCTTTCACAAAAGTTTTATGCACCAACATACCCGATCTTGTGGAATTTTTTTGAAATTTTTCGAGAACTTTTTTTAAAAAAATTTCTTTTTATTCTTTTTACGGATATTTGTCTTTTTATTTTAACTTTACCCTATATATATATATATATATATATATATATATATATATATATATATATATATATATATATATATATATATATATACTTTACATTAAAACAGTTTACTAGTTATACTAAAAGACATTCTATGTATCTTTTTATACTTTACTAATAACAAGCCATTATTATTGGCATATTGCATTGTAAGATTAAAGAAGGAAAATAAATTAAGAAACATGAGAAAGAACGTACATATAGTAAAGGACATCGATCATGACCAAAACAATGTCACATACTCACATACAACGTATGGTTTAGTGTTAGAATTTTGATAAGTTATCAACATTAAAGTTAAAGCTATACGAAGAGGAGATGGCGGCGGTGACCGTAGAAGGTGTGAGTCAAAAAGTTGTTTGGACATACGCCGAAAGACACCTCTCTTCGTATCTCCCATGGATTTATTTCGTATTTGGTGGAATTTAAATCCATTAATTAAATAGTTCACATTTGGTTCCCTCCTTTTGACTTTGACCCAAAGTGTTATGTTTTGCTTTATGGTAATTTGATAGGTCAACTTCAATTTGTTTACGATGTTTAGGACGTTTATTAGAATACTAGACGTTAGTGACGAGATTTTATAACGACAGATAGTTGTAGCGATAAAAAAAGTTTATGGGTTATAAACAAAAAATAATAAAAGTTTGAGGATTTTTAAACATAATGTTTTGAAAACCGGTTCCACCGGTTGAACCGATTTCCATAAAAAATGTCAAATAAAACCGCTTTTTATATTTTTGAAACCCGGTTAGACCTCGAAAATTGGTTTTGTATATTTTCCCTAAAATTGTGGCGATAAGCTTTGACTAATTAGTATATAACTTAAATACATTTAATTTAAAATTATTTTATAAGTTTTCTTAGACAGATGACTGAAGTTTTAAAGTTTCACAATAACTGAAATTTTTTACTTTTTAAGTTTGACCATTTTTATTTATAAATAATATAGATAAGCCATTAAAAATCACATTTGTAACTTCGTGGCAAAAATGGTCATTCTAAATAAGTATAAAGAGCGTGTTCTCTTCATGCCAACTTTGGGGCTCCACCTTTTTTTCGGTTTGCCCAGACCCGAGAAAAAGAATACCCACTTATTCGGACCCACTCACACTTCTCTCTCACCTCCTCTCTCATCTCCTTGCTCCGACACCGAGAAAAAAAACCGATGGACCTAATTGCTCCGATCCGACAAAGGGATATCCACAGTGCAGGTTGTCAGTGTTTCTACAGAAACGTCTACAGGACACTAATTTTTAAATGGGGGAACAATATATATGTGAGAGGATTCATATTATTTTGTGGTTGTATGAATGCGTTTGGTACAATTTACAGTGGCTGGGTTTTTCTTAGCCACATCCATCTCTTCTGGATTCTTCATAACCCACAAAACACACAAACTATCTGTCTTCTCTTATTTTTACAAATTAGGGTTCCGTTAATTTTTATGGTGTTGTTCTTTAATTTTTCCAAGTAAGTTTTTATGTTAATTTTACTTCGTTTTTTTGAATTTATGGTGTTGTTCTTTAAGTTTGCAAGGTTTTTTCATTTATATATATTGCTAGGTTTTTTTTTTGTGAAATAAGTGGTGTTTGGGATTGCGAGACTGGCATTGAATTTAGGGGTGTTTTGGATTTGGCTGTCGTATTAATTAAGTGGTTTATGACCTTTTTTGTGTGTGTTTCATTTGTAGGCTTATGACTGCTATTGGTGTTTTTGCGGCTATGTTTGCAGCCCTGTGCCTTGCACGTTGTACAGTTGTATATTGATCGGCTATGACGAGTCTGAGTAGGGTCGATTAATGGTCCAGGTGCCCGCCTATTGGCATGGTAGCCTACTAAGGTTGCAGCCACACCGAGTGCGCCCGTTTTTTCGACCCACCTGTCTGAGCCTCAGCTGTACACAAAGGAAACAGTGGGGTTTTGGCACAAGTGTTGTGGTATACTGTGGTTGCACCATATGGCTGCTATTCATTCTTTGCGGCGATGTACGCAGCTCTGTATCTTAGAAGTTGCAGAGTGATATGCTGATTGGCTATGATGAGGATGGATAAGGTCGACTACAAGTCAGGGTGGCACCCTATTGGCATGGCATCCGGCTAGGGTTGCAACCATTGTGCGTGCTCCCGCTATTTTAACTAATCTCTTTGAGCCTCGGTTATACAAAATGGAAACAGTTGGCTGATTTCCAGCACTACTTATGTATAAAGGCAGTTCGAAATGGCAAGTTGTTCTGGTATTCGGTGCTTGTTTCTAAGCGTTGTTTGCCAAACCGGCTATATTGGCATGGCAGCTATGTGATTGCAGCCATGCCAGATTTTGGGTACCGCTTTGGCAGTCATACATTACACTCGGTGGAGTTCTTTTACCCCATCTTTTAGTTTTACCCCACCCTTAAAAGGCTTAACTCTATGGCTTAAACGAATATTGTGTACCCGTTAGAATAATAATGTTGCCCCTTATGTTGAGAAATGTTGATTGGAAGGTTACTTGATCATATTTTGCGATGTTTGTATTGTTTTAGTGCTATATGATCGAGTCAAGTACTAGAGTTAAAACGCTTTTAATATATCAAGTTGATTAATGGTATAGTTTATTAATAGCAGAATATCGGTTTCAAAATTTGGTTAATCATGCTTATTTAGCACTATAATTTGTAAGATGTATTTTTCTCATTAGTTTAACTGTGATATGTCACTGCATAGATAAGTAGCTTTTGGTATTCCGTCTGCGTAATCCACCTTTCATATGCTGCTGAGGCTTGGTATGTGGGTTAACATATTTCTTGGGTTTATGGCCATATTTGAAACTGAACTAGCGGTTAAGCGGATAAGCACTAAAAATTAGCATTTTTAGTTTCTCACAAGTATTCTGATTATTTTATTGTTTTGGGTCAAATTATCGGATTTTGTGATTAGTGGATGATTGGGGTTGTGTATTTGAGGTGCTTATGCAGTCTTTATTCATGATGCACGATTTGAGCTAATCTATTTTTTGTTCCTTTTTTCATAGGATCTGTGATGTTGCACCCGTCGATGGTGGCGGCCAGTTCATCTAAAGACAATTATGGAGATAATAGTTGTTCTAAGTTAGAGGTATTGTCATTTTTTTTCTTACCTCATAATTGAGATAGCAGTTTCATAAACACACGTAATTACAGGATGCTAATGTCATATCTATATCGTGAAATTTGAACTTCTTTATTTCTTCCAAAAGACCTATTAACCACAGTATAACTTATGTATACGTTGTTTGAAAATTGTATTGTTTCGTCACAGGGTTGAAATGGTAACTGGTGGTGGTGGTGAATACAGAGAAAGAAAGATGAAACGTCGTTCTTTTATTAATGTGGCCGGTAAGTAACCAGATAAGTAGGTCAACCATGAAGTGTTTCCTGATTAATTTTATTTCTTGACGGATTTTTGTTCATATATACAGGAAGGAAAGCAAAAGCCATTCCCGGTTTTCAGTCAAGTGGTGATTCATTGAAATCATTTTCACCCTCTGCCGAATACCCGTTGTAATGTTTTAAAATACACAAGGGATCCCTGAAGCAAGCTATGGAACTTCTGGTGTGGATGATTATCTAGATTCCATGTTCAACATGGCCACTCGGTCAAATACTAGATCAAGTCAAACCTCTACAAGTTATGGCGTAATCCAGAGTTCTTTTTTTGGTTTTATTATGTATGATTATTGATAATGACATTCTTTTTGGATGCCACAACATGTTCAACAAGACGTACTGATGCACCAAGTTGTGGATCGTATTTTACAAAATTCAGCTTCAACCAATAACATTGCTGAAGGCTGCAGTGGTCAACCGGAGCAACATTGTTCTTTGGGTAGTCGAACGGCTAACAATACAAAAACTCTCGATGTAAAGTTGCTTGATGTTGATGTTGACGGTAAAAATGTTTCCTCATACTCCGTTCAATTAATTTGAAGATACAATTTTTGTTTCATGTACTTATATTGAATTTTTATTTATGAGTTGAAAAACCATTTGTTACAGGCATCTATTGTTTTTGTTATAACAGACACCTACCTGTAACAGATGTCGATGCCAATCATTTAGGAACACATCATGTGGACTACTTAAAAAACTTGCGGTTTTTAAAGCTGAATTTTGGACAACAGAAATTCCATAATCTTCAATGACATGTGTCTCTGAATATAACGAGTTCCGTAATTATGTAAACTGCTCTCAAAACAGGTGGTTATGGCACAGTATAAGATGCGTGAGAGAGTATGTATGGTAGCCGAATCCATTTCTCAACAAATGGAGATACGACTAGTGCGACTGGCACAAACTTTGGAATAAAAAGTGCAAAGGGTATATTTCTTTTCTAATTTATTGTTTTCAATATCCACAATTTTTTGCGTTTGAATTTTCCTTTCCGTAATTTGTTGTTATACAGGACGAGAGACAAAGAGTAGAAAAAGGTAACAAGTTGAAATGAATTTGGTTGGTTTGGGACAGTTTGAAGCAAGAAAAAGGTTCTCATATTGGTCATTTTGACGATTAAAGTTGCCTGAAAAGTGTAGTGCAATTGAAAAGATTCCACATCCACTAATGTACTCAAGTGTTTGTGGTGTGATTTTGCTTGATCCAGCAATGATGCTTAGCCCGAAAGACGATCATATGCTGTAGCGCGACCACAGTGTGTTTGATACTGTTATCATTGTTGATGGGTAAGTTTATGATTTCTTGCACTTTGTACTCAAGGTTTAACAACTATAAAAGAGAATTTATATGCACCTTATGTGTTCGAATCTGTATCGTAGTGATGGAATAACTACTATCGACAGACCCCTTCTGAAAGTAACATGCGAAGGGGCGTTTGGGTGAGCTTATATTAAGTGCTTAAAGTTTGTTGTATTTTGAAAAAGCTTTTAAACACTTTAATGGTGTGTGGTTAAGGTCAATGACAAGCGTTAGACCAGTTTTCGGAACAATATAAACTAATAGGCAGAATCCATTGGGATCGGGGATTTCCGCTAACATATAAGCTTACACACCCCAAACAAAATAACATATATACAGATATACCTAGCCTAAAGAGAAGCCGCAAAAAGGGTACAAATAATCTGAAAATTGAACTTGATATAAATGTGACCAATTCTGTTGAAACTGTACTTCTGGATTATTTATTATATCGACTCATTTTGTTAAACCTTACCACTGCTTGATTTGTAATCGTATATATAATTGTTACCCTAACCTTGGAAGCTTACACGAGTTTTTTCCGCCTTTGTATTTAACTCCTCTTATTTAATGTAAGTCTCAAATGTTGCTGTAATGTAATAGGTTTGGCTGTTCATGTATGCAAGTGTGTTTGTATTAGGATACATTCTATAGTGCCACTTAACTTAGGTTGAAAGGAGAAAATATTCTATAATGGTGACTCTCTATTGCGCAACATTTGGTACAATATCCGACCCTCTCGGAGTTAACTAACGTGTATATTTTTTGTCATTGTATTATATTTTTGTTACGTTAATGGACAAATATGTTACTACTAAACTGTGCGTTCTTTCGCGTAAATTACTTAACTTTTTTTTGGTTGAATTGAGTCACTAAAGAATGCGCTTAAATTTGGATTATAAGTTTATAACTATGTACATTTGGTTGCAGGTAACATGAATATATCAGCAGCAAGGTCACTATTTTCATGAAACACAAAACAGGTTAGAAATATTTAAATGTTATTGTTCAACTTTTGCCAAGTAAGGTTCTTTGTTGAGTGTATACACATGGGACAAATAAATTTTGTTTTAAGTGGCAACTGATGAGGCGAAAAGTGTACCGCTTTTAAGGGGTCATTTAAGCCCAAATTCGTGATTATTTGATCATGTTGCCCTAAATTGTTCCTTTTCTCATTTTAGGTACTTTTGGAGTGAAATCTGAAAAAGAAAGCATTTTGGACGTGTTTGGAGCATAAAAGTGAAGAAAACGGCAAAGTCTCAATTTTCTTTGCTGGAACAGTACCTGACGGCGTCAAGGCTCTCCACATGATGGCATCAAGAGTTACAAAAGAGGTGAATGTGGAAAATACACGTGACGATCCAGAGATTTTTTAAGCATAGGAGATGACGGCGTCACCCAAGGCCGTCATGGTCCAAGTATTAGTGACGGTCCAGAAGAAAATCCTACATGACGGCGTCACAAATAGATCTAGGCAATACGATTTTATTATGGCGGCGAGTTGACGGCGTCACAACCTAACACATGACGCCGTCACGATGTGTAATATATATATAGTTTTCCAAATTTTATTCATTAGTGTGCAACTTTGAGGGAATAAACCCTAGTCCGAATTTTATCAGCTTTTCAAGGGTTTCAACCCCTTGAATCTTTCATGTTCAATTAAAGATAAGTATTTCTTCAAATCATTCAATATGTCTATGTGTTGTTTGATTATATCTTACGCTTGTCTTTTATTTAACATGCTAGGCTAGATTTCTTGTGTGTTTGCTTATATGTAGTGAAACCTAGATGTTAATTATGGGTTGATTGTTTGTTTATAATTGTTACGGATGATTGTATTCGATGTTAGGCTTAAGAAAACTGGCAGACTTCCATTGGTAACTTGCTTGAACGTCTTAAGAAACATGATCAGAGGTGTACTACGATTTTTGGTTGTATTTAATGCATAGGAGAATTCTAATGATCCCATGTTAGGAGCTTCTAACGGCTCGACATAGGAGTGAAGTAGGATCCTATAGAGTTAGGAAATATTGTACACGGCCCTACGACTAGTATTAAGGAATATGACCCGTCATCCATGCAATTGTAACAAGCTATCAACCTGTAAAAGATATCTAGAGAGTAATGAAACCTAAGTAAACACAATTTTCCTCATTATTGTTTTACCACATTAGTATAATTAGTTTTGTTTTTATTTCTTTTATTTTATTTTGATTGCATCTCTAGATTAATTGGGTTAGTTGGCTAGCAACTAATTTCGCCCACTCCTTCAAAACCGGAGATTTTTAATCGCTTTCCATAAAATATAAAAATACAAAAAGAATTATCCCTCACCTCTAGACCTAGTTTAGTAGGCTTTCTAATTCTAGCGACACTATTCCTGAGTTGAACGATCAATCCCCCGGTACTAGTCACTGTACTATACTACAACGATCAGGTACACTGCCTGGTGGGGGTTGTAAGCTTCTCGAGATCCCTTGAGAGGTAAAACCTGTTGCGAGGGTGCGATTCCCATGCATCAGCAACATGGACAGTTTGGAGTTTGGACGGATATCTTTGATATGGTCACATGAGTCGAAACGGGTAAATATCATATTTGGGTTACCTGGGTTAGTGTCAAACTGTCAATTATATTTTGATAAGGTTATTATTATTATTATTATTATTATTATTATTATTATTATTATTATTATTATTATTATTATTATTATTATTATTATTATTATTATTATTATTATTATTATTATTATTATTATTATTAACTATTTGGGATAATGCATAACATGTATTCACTCATTCATAAGGTTATGGACCGAATTTTTGGTTATGATATTGGTGTTTGGATTAGCATTCTTATAGGTGTATCAGTTTTAAAAATATCTGAAGAAGTCGATAAGTTCATAAAATAAAAAGCTTAGTTATGTTAAGATGCATCAGTAGCTTGAGCGCGGGTGTGAAAATGAAGTGAATTGAGTGATGAAAGAGTCCAATGCATATATTGAGGTGATTGCAGCCTGGAAGTGTATTGTTGATAGTTGCAGCGGCTACGAGTGGATATAGAGAAACAGAACCTTTTCAGGTTTTTTTGTTTAATTTTAGGAAGATTTAGGCTATCGCATAATAGGGTTCATTGGGTCTCTAATAGCATGGGTCAAAACGGGCCATATCATGATGGTTTGATCCGGAAAAACCTTTTCGTCCATGTCACATAACATTTTATAAGACTTAATACATTGATTATTGATATAACACTAATACTATTTCTATTATAATCTAAGCCTTTGGATATAGATGAAAAACAGTTTTAGGGGGTTTTATACATTCTAGACTTTGAGTAAGTATCAGGCCGTTCAACCCATGTTGTATGTTCCCCTTTCAATAAGCTTTTTTTGTATATTACAATTAACCCATTTGAGATCAATGAACCAGATCTACCAAGCTATAATTAATTTGTTTGACATTGCTATTGGTAGTTAAGCAATGAAGTTTACTGTATGCATTAGATCATTCGTTGATCACCAACCCAATCAAATAACTTTAAGGGGTGTTTGGCCATGGCTACTGCAACTGTTTTATATGATTATAACTTGGTGATATGTACTGTTACCAGTCGGAAATAAGACACAATTTCTTTTACCTGAAATATGTATATTTGTGTTTTAGATTGCTTATTGAACTTGCTTATCTATTTGTAATTTTTGATGCACATTTACTTACCATAAACGACCCGTTTTACTGAATAAAATATCTTACAATCGGCTACCAGACATAGCCACTACTTATATAGGCAAGAGATACAAGTATGTAACTAGAAACAATGCAACCAAACCACAAATAAACAGCGTGTACCTAACCATCAAATAGTAACAATTTTTTCTTAAACCAACTTCCCACAAGTTCCTGGTCTACTCTGAAACCAATTTGCTCTATTCTTAAACAAATTAAAAATATCCTCACACATTATCTAATACTCGCTAAATTTTTTTCCTGGCTTTCTTCTTTTTTTAATGCAACAGCAGTCGAGAGTTCATCTGCAGAAAAAGGAAGAACCAAAGACAATGAAAAGAAAAAGCACAACTAGACGTTAAGTTACCAATGTAAATATTTAAGCGGTTTGCTACCATTGTTAAAAACTAATATGTTTTGCAAAGTATTTGTGCTCTGCCTGCACAAATATGTTCCAAAACATCAGCCTATAGCAGGCTACTAATCTTTTGTATAACACTTAGACTCCGCCTGCAATATGTTTACGTGACATCCTACTAATCTTTTGTATAACACCTGCAATATAACTGCAGAAGCACCTTAGCTGTACATCATGATGTATGCCACAGGTGTGAACCTTATTTTTTGTCTAACATTGTTGCATCAGATGCAAATGAACCTTATTTATGCACAACAAGATCAGACTCTTGCAATCTTTAAATATTGTTCCTGCTATTTATATTTGGCAACACATCTTGCATTGTTTGAATATTGTTTCTGCCATTCCTATTTTGCAACAGCTACTAAACATACATTAGATGCTTCTTTAACAAAACACCACTCAACAACGCATAGGTTATTTTGTCAATTATCATTGATTGTGTGACAAACATCCCTTAACTGATTATTTACATAACACAGTCAACAAATACTTTGCAGGTACAAAAATTTTTGGTTATTTTTTAGCTAAACGACATATACAAAAACCCCGCGGCAACGCGCGGGCTTACACCCTCGTTAAAGTTAAAAGTGACTCCATTACGCAAATACACACCGGTGACGTGGAATTGACCTCAACTCAACGCGATGCACGATATTTGATGATGTAACGGAAACATCCGCTACTAAAAAAAAATACGATCGCCATTGAGAATTAACTGAAAACAATAAATCTGTTACTAAATTTGTGTATTACCGATGTAATTAAGGTATTAACGACAATTTTCTAAACAAACGTTACCAACATATTTTTTTACAATTTCCTGATATAATGTAATTATTTATATTTCAAAACCAACTATGACAGATATTTTAGTAACAACGGAATTTTCCTGTTGCTAATTATGCAATGGATTTAAAATATCCAATGCCACATGAGATTAGCGTAGGTTAATTGTAATGCTCTAAATATTGATGAAAACAAAAATATAGCTTATTTAGCTATGAGTTTTAACTGTTAATACTCGCTTGATTTTTTGTAACGCTCAAATCACTTGTTTTGTTTAATGCCTAATTGCTTGCAACATGTAGACCTTGGTTGTGACTTGATGGGGAATGCCTTACTGTACCCAGTTAATTTTTTGAAAACTTAGTTTCATCGGCTTATCCGATTACTTTGATGTGGTTGTTCAAACAAAGAATTGAATTATTTGACGATATAGGAATCATGTTTGTTTTGATTCAAAGCTTCCTTAGAAAGACAATGTAAGCGAGGAAGTTAAAACTCTTTCATTCTTAGATAGTCAACATAAGCGTATCAATTGAACGTTTTTAGTTCAATTCTCTTAAGAAACCAGAAAAGCTTATAAAATTCATTATCGGCTTTTCACCTCTAGCTACTTGCTAGAGCGTCTTTCTTATACTCAAAAACTATAAAAATCATATTATTTGTGATGGGAAATGTGGTATAATTTAAATTTTATTTAACAATTAAATAGTTATTAATTAGATTACAGCGAAAGCAATTAAATTATCAAAACCCTTTTTCCATTCCAATTATCTGTTTACATGTATATGACTAATCAAAAAGAAAACAAGATAACCATTATTTGTGTACCTTTTGATTTGGAGAGAAGAATATTCACGAAATAAAATCAATAGTTTGATCTTATCTACGGCTAATCAATACTATCATTCAAGAAATTTTCATAGGATGATAGATTGTATCTTCTAAACACCACAACAATGATCTAACCGGTATAGCAAACACAGGAGTGTGTTTACTGCATGCTCATCCAAAACCAAGAGAGGGGGGAGGAGGAGAGGGTGCCAAAAATCTCAAACCAAAACCAATTATTTTGAAACCTTAATTTACAATTAGGTATTTATAATCTTCTTAAAGGATATCTTCTATTTAAATAGAAAATATACTTTAATAATTATAAAAGAGAGAATTGCAAAAATCGTCCCTAAAGTTTGGCCAAATTGCACGTTTCGTCCCGGAAGTTTGGAAAGTGCAAAGATCGTCCCTGTGGGAAACTTTTGGGGCAAAAATCGTCCCTGTCCTACTTCAAATGACTAAAATACCCCTGCCAAACTTTAGGGACGATTTTTGCAATTCTCTCTTTTTCAGATTCTTACACAAATGGTCCCTGTGCTTCGCTGGGCATTACAAATTTAGTCATAACTTTTTTTTTTAATTTATTTATTTAACTATTAATATTAGAATTATTTTTTTTATACGATTTCGTCCGTTTTTCTTTCGTTTTTGTCCGTTTTTCTTACGTTTTTTTCCGTTTTTCTCACGTTTTTTTTCGTTTTCATACGTTTTTGTTCGTTTTTCTTACGTTTTTGTCCGTTCGTTTTACGTTTTTTTTGTTTTCATACGTTTTTGTCCGTTTTTCTCATGTTTTTGTCCGTTTTCATATGTTTTTGTCCGTTTTTCTTACGTTTTTATCAGTTCTTCTTACGTTTTTTACGTTTTCATACGTTTTTCTTCCATTTTTCCACTTTTTCATCCGTGTTTACACTGTCCATCACCAACAAAAAATTTCCAAAAAAAAATTTCAAAAAAAAATTTAGAAAAATAAAATAAAATAAGGTTTTCGAAAAAAAATTTGAAAAAATGTTTTTGAATTTTAAAATTTCAAAAAACATGTTTTCGAAAAAAAATTAAGATAATTCGAAAATTTTTATAAAAAAATATTTTTTTAAATATTTCTTCTAAAAAATATTTTTTCTAAAAAATATTTTTATAAAAAATTTTTATTCCAAAAAAGATTTATTCGATTTTTTTAAAAAGTATATTTTTTAGACTTTTTTTAAATTTTTCTAAAAAAATACTTTTATTTTTCGAATATTTTAAGAATTTTTTTCGATAAATATGTTTTGATATTTTTTTTTCGAAAAAAAGATTTAGAAAATAAAATTTCGAAAAAAAGTTGTAGAAATTTTTTTTTTTGAAAAAAAAATAGAAAAAAAAAGTTTTTGAAAAAAAAATATTTCGAAAAGAATTTTATTTTTTAAAAGAAAAAATCTTTAGACTTCATCTAAAACGGAAAAAACGTAAAAAGAACGGACAAAAACGTATGAAAACAGAAAAAACGTAAGAAAAATGGACAAAAACGGACAAAAATGTATGAAAAAGAAAAAAATGTAACAAGAACGGAAAAAACGTAAGCAAAACGAACAAAAACGTATGAAAACGAAAAAAACGTGAGAAAAATGGACAAAAACGTAAGAAAAACGAACAAAAACGTATGAAAGCGGAAAAAACGTAGGAAAAACGGACAAAAACGTATGAAAACAAAAAAACGTAACAAGAACGGACAAAACGTAAGAAAAACGAACAAAAACGTATGAAAACGAAAAAAACGTGAGAAAAACGGACAAAAACGTAAGAAAAATGGACAAAAACGAAAGAAAAACGGACGAAATCGTATAAAAAAAATAATACTAATATTAATAGTTAAATAAATAAATTAAAAAAAAAAGTTATGACTAAATTTGTAATGCCCAGCGAAGCACAGGGACCATTTGTGTAAGAATCTGAAAAAGAGAGAATTGCAAAAATCGTCCCTAAAGTTTGGCAGGGGTATTTTAGTCATTTGAAGTAGGACAGGGACGATTTTTGTCCCAAAAGTTTCCCACAGGGACGATCCTTGCAATTTCCAAACTTCCGAGATGAAACGTGCAATTTGGCCAAACTTTAGGGATGATTTTTGCAATTCTCTCATTATAAAAAGATAATTACCTTATTCAAAATATTTGATCTTATTGAATAAAATATTCATCTTTTCCTCTAAGTAATTGAATAGGCCCAAAAGCCCACATAAACCCCTAGGGGCGTGCGAAGGTTTAGGTCAATTACTTATTAACGAGTCCAACTTAAAGGTTTTCGTGCAAATAATACAACAACTTTCATAATTGCCTTCACATAAATGCTGAATGGTCACACCGGTATACAGTAAACATAACAATGGAAGCGGAAATAAGACACGAGTCAACAAAATGAATTGAATATGGCGTTATTTTCATTGAATGGTTAAATGGTAATTACCCAAAGTCTAATATTTATTTGGGATAAATATTAGAGGATAATTAATGATAAACGACAAAACAACAAACCCTAAAGGTTGTTTATTTTAGGCGTCTACCGAACAAAAAAGAATAATCTCTGTGGAAAACTAGAAGGGGGTTGAATAGTTTTACGTCTTTTTAATTTTGTTTGTAAAAACTTTATTATTGAAAAACTTTGATTCGAGTTTATGTGAAATATACTCTTGAACAATATGGATAATTATATATATATATATATATCTATGAATGAAAGTAATAACAATGTAAGTAAAGTAATAAGTAAGAGATGGAAAGATCAAACCGCGACACAAAGGATTTATAGTGGTTCGGTAACGAAGCACCTCTTTGCCCTACTCCACTCTCCGAGCACCTAACTCGAGAGTTTTCTTCACTATGTCAACAAGCTCCTTTATGGCGGAGAAAACCTTACATACCTTTGCTTACACCAATACGACACTCAGCGAAATGACAAGTTCTAATCCTAGCTAGAACCAATCTCACGACTTTCAACACTACATAATTTCTTCACAACTTCACACGACTACTTCACGACTTAATTCTCCTTCTTCACACCATTACTTCTTCATGACTTCTGCTCAACTTCTACACACCACAACTATTTCAAAACTTCTCACGACTTCTACACTACTTCTTCAACCACAACTACTTCTAAGCTACTACTTCATACCACAACTGTGAAAACATAGAGGGGGGGGGGTGAACACGTTACCGTTTAAAAACTTTATTACTTGTTGTATCAAATATTCATTCTTAGCTTGTTCTAATATGAAATACGTTAAGTGTAGTTTATGACTAGCATAAACTAAAGACAAGTTATAACACAAGCATAAACAACAAGTCACAACACAAACAATCACATAATGCAAACAATATAGAAAAGCAATAAGTAAAAGGAAAGTGCAAACCGAACACGAGGATTTATAGTGGTTCGGTCACGGATCTCCTCTCCGCCCTACTCCACTCCTCGAGTACCCAACTCGAGAGTTACTTCACTAGATCAACAACCTCCCTTCTCGGTGGAGAAAACCTTACACGTCGCTTACAAGATTACCGAAACTAAGCTAGATGTCGAGTTCTTTTACAAGGGTACAAACCACTCCCATCGTCGCCTATACAATATTTCCGACACTAAGCTAGATGTTGAGTTCTTTACCAAGGGTACAACCACTCCCGCTATGTTTGTGGCCCAACATAAAAACCTTGTATTTTATGGTACAAACACATAAACCATCTAATCTATATTGTGATGATACAATGATGATCCAAGCCATAAAAGTCTAATAGATATGAATCACTAATCTACATGAACTTCTTGAATAAGAATTCTTCAATCATTGAGGATGTCAAGTAACCTTGAATCTTCATATGTTGGAATGCTTGAATGAATGGTGACTTTAAGATCTTGTAACCTTCTTGGTGGATCATGAAGTATGATATGCTTACAACAAAGATGAATGTTAGAAGCATTATGATCATTATAGAAAGGGTGATCTACATGGTTTCCTACTTATCTATGTGTGTGTGTTTTTCTATCTTTTCATCAACATCCTAAGTAAAACACGAACTTCTATTTATAGGCAAAACAAGTAAAGAAGTTTTCCAAAACCATGTTCTAAAACCATGGGTTACTATTAGAGTCAACATTGACAAGACATATGCATATACTTGAAACTAAATGTTGACAAGACAAGACATATATGTTTCCTAGTCAACTTACAAGGACTATGACACATCTTACAAGCTCTTTGACTAAGTCATTTTCTAAAGATGTTTCCAAGTCAACTATAATCTATGACACATCTTAAATGATCTTTGACAAAGATAATTTCCAAATATAGTTTTCTATTTTATGAAAAATACATTTAGACAAATGTATATATTAACTTAAAAAGGTAAATTACTTGTATAAAAAAATATATTAGTTAGCTATATAATATTTAGTAAGTTACTAAAAATGTTTTATGTACTTATGTTGATACAAGACACATTTTTATATATTGTAACCTAATGTGACACTTTTTCTATTTAACACCTAAAATGTACTTTGACACCTAAAGTATTTTAGTCATTCTAAGAGGTTTGATCATAATGCCACATAACAAACGTGTACGAACCTGTGTTGTAGCATACGATGACTCGAGACGTTGAGAGATGTTGAGACAAAATATGATTACGAGTAACTTGTACATTTTACGTTATGTATCAAGTTATACGTTTGTCATCAATCAAAACAAACGAGACTGTATAGATTAAATATCGTAATATTTGCACTAACAATCTCCCCCTTTTTGATGATGACAAAATATGTAAACGTGATAGAACGTAAAATGTAAAAAGTTACTTGTGTCTATATTACTTACTTGTATCCGCAACACACCTTCTACATTTCCTTCTCCATTTACACTCTTCTCCCCCTTTTATCGAAACAAAAAGGGGTGTGTCCTTGGAGTTAACTTAATTTTTCCCCGAAATGGCGAGCTTGCGTCATCCCTAGTGAAGTTACTTCTTCAACTCCATCCATGGATCAAATTAAGTTCCTTGACCTACATCAAGGTTAGTGTTGTGCAACATAAAAATTATACAAAAATGTATGATGAATGAATGCATGTTGGACTATGTTGACTTGTCTCTTTCTTTTTGTCGAAACACAAAAGTGTGTCGAAGAATGAGAATAAAGATGAATGCGTGCATGCTTCCCCTAGATTGTAGCTACCCCTTGATCAATACTCCCCGTTGCTAGGGTCCCAACGTATATGACACAAGAAATAAGAAAGCTACAAAAACAAAGGTTAGTGCATGATTAACTCCCCCTTGATCAATACTCCCCGTTGCTAGGGTACCAACGTATATGATGCAAGGATAAGAAAGCTACAAAAGAAACAAAGGTTAGTGTATGATCGACTCCCCCTTGATCAATACTCCCCGTTGCTAGGGTACCAACGTATATGATGCAAGGATGAAGAATCCTACAAAACAAAAATTAATATAATATAAGCTTTGTCTTTAGACAAACGTGTCCTATACAAAAAAGTGTATAGACGATGCATCATGAGTGCTTGATGGAGATTCCTCCTTGTTCGAAGGTCTCAAGAAGCACCTAAAATAAAAGAAGAAAAATAATCGATGCAAAACTTCATCCTTAGATGAGTATGCTATATACGATTGATCATATATAATGGTGAACCTACAATGAAAGAGTTAATGCAATATATTTCATCTCAAAGAAAACTAAGATGTATATATATATATATATATATATATATATATATATATATATATATATATATATATATATATATATATATATATATATATATATATATATATATATATAATGATATAAGCAACTCAAGGAAGACACCCATGATATCAAAGATCTCATGAGGTGCATTCTTGTAGAAAGAAAAACAATCATAAGAAAAATAAGTTGTATTCCTCTAATAAGAATTACAATAAAAACGTGAATATAATATGATAGAAACCTACAAAACAATGCCTAGAGAGAAGACATGAGGATGAGATGCTTCTAATGATGTTATAAACTAACAAGGAATGAGTTTCTCACCTAAAAGGTTGTTTTGAAGAAGTGTGGTAGTCAAAAATTTGAAAAATAGAAAAAAAAAAAAGATTTGCAGGTGGTTTGGCGGAACCCTGCAATAACACGGGCGGAACCCTTGTGAGGGTTCCGTCTGATCCGCTGGGCCATTTCTGGGTTCCAGAAAATTGCACTGGCGGAACCCTCGTGAAGGTTCCGCCTGATCCGTCAGTTCCCAAAAATGAGGCAGTCCGATATTTTAAGTGCCGAGACGATTTTTAAATTTTTCAACAACTCCTAAAAACACAAATATAACTCATATCTGATTAGGAACTGTAAAAATTAGACTTAAAAACACACTTACCATTGGAAACTCATGTGTATAGCAAATGCTATATCGAAAGATAAGGATAGAACATATCGACTCATGCAATCCTAGAATTCACAACTTGAGGGATAAGCAACGAATATGACTTTATCATCTACCAAAGATGATGTATCTTGCCATAATGTATGTTTGAATGGAATTGAAAGGAAGTGACAACAATAAGCACCTATGAACAAGAGTTCACATGAAAAGAGTACTAAAAATACTAAACACCTATATGAGGATGAGAATGACATCATAAGATGTGAGAGTGTTGATTAGACCAACGTGTTGAGAATGAGAGTGTGATTAAAATATCGTTTGCACTTACAATGACGTGCATGATATGTGTCGAGGAAGGAAAAGGATGAGATCCTATGATGGTGTTCTAGAAAATGAAGTTGTGAAGTCCTAGTTTTGAGTATAATCCTAGACTTCATTGGTTGTTGGTTGTGGAGATGAAGAACTTTGTCGAACATATGATGTGTTTTTCACTTGATGAGGTATTGGGGGTGAAATAGGCTTGAACTATTAAAAATAGAAAAAGTCAAAGGCTTGAAGCACTTGTGGTTTTGTGAACCAACTTTAACTAAATGAAGTGTACCTATGTGTTGGTATTTTAGGGTGTAAGAAACATGAGTAGATGTTCTTTGAATACAATTTGACAAAATACAAATATGTGAATGAATTTCTCTCCTCCTCAATAGGTGGACATCCAACATATTGTGTAATGCATCGTATAAAGAATTATGATGAAGTGTTTAGGAGGTTGTAGGTTAATGTAAGCGATTAGCTTAGTGAAAGCGATGAGCTTTGTGAAATTAAATGATTTTGAAGTTTTTAGGGATGTTGATTAGCATACAAAGAACTTTATCCTTGAAGTCATGTAGCTCTTCTCTATCAATGCGAGATGATCGCATGAAGATGCATGTGGTTTTCTCAAAGGAGGTGGAAAGGATTAGAATATTGGTATGGAGGTGACGATGAGTGATCTTGAGGATTGAGGTTAGGAGACTCTTTGTGAATGTGGGTAATCATTAATGGATGATTGGGAATCATGGAATTTTGAGGTGTTTTGTTGGTTGACGACTGAAGGTGAATGTGTGAAATGAGGTGATGATGACTTGACAACACTTGAAGCTTGGATATCTTCTTTGTGTTCTTCACTTGCTAGAAAGTGGAAAAGACGCATTTCATAATAAAATTCACTTGACTTTCGACTACATAGACAACTATGACAATGAGTGTATGGATATAACAGTTGCCCTTTGTATCAAAGAGCGACACAAGGGTGAATATAAGTTTATGTATCATGAAAGATGGTTTAACCTTAATGGGTTTGGTTGTAGTGGGGATGACACACTTGTTTGGTTACATGGTGGAATCTTCTTGTGAAGATGACTAGGTGTATGATATTGACTCTTGGTTTCTTTGAGGGGATGGAAATGGTGGACGACTCGATATTGGTAGAACAAAGGATAACTCGGTTTTTCAGGTCACATTGGTGGTTTAAGGTTTGAGTGATGAAAGGTTATGAGAGTGATTTGATCATCAAAGACCAAGAGATGTGTTAGTGTGTGAAAATGGAATATGTTAAGAACGTTCTTAAGAAAGCTCTTTGGAACAAGAATCTAAGTGAAATTACCAACTTCAATAGATCTTGTGTATGCTCTAGAGATGTGTAGGATTAACCGTGGATGTGCACAAGGTTTGAACTAGATTATGAGTAAGGTTTGGTTATGATGAACGCTTAAAAGAAAATAGACACATATGGTGTCTTTCAATAAGTAAGATTATCACGTGGAATAAAGTCACCATGCTTATGAAAACAAGAATGACGAGATGATGAGGAGGCTCTAGATCCTAGAACTTGCAGATGTTGATTTAAGATCATTAACCCAATGGGGTATAATGAAATCTCATATAACACAACCGTTCATGTTCAATGAGAGAATGACGCATAGGATATACAATATCCTTTTAATGATGAAAACTTGACACATGATTTCTTAGGCATAATGTCTTTTAAGACATCATGTTTTACTAAATGAAGATATGAAGCCAAAGTGTTTGAATCGGATAGTCCTATCCTAAATATACTTGGTCTCAAGATTATAATCACTAGATGATGACTAGAGGAATTCACTAAAGTTTCTTATGTATACTCCTCAAGAGTCATTGTTGCTCAGGGTGTATGAGGTTGGCTTTGAGATTGCTTTTTAACATATGTTGTTAAAATGTTGATTTGAAGTTTAATGAAACATGTGCAGAAGTTAAAAGTATTACCAATACTTTGATAACTTGTGAAGGCAGAACTGCTTAAACCTAGGGTAATTAAATGTGCGCTTCATGCTCATTTGATGGTGAAGGTTCTAATCCTATAGGTGGTAAAGTATGGTTGAGTTTGTTAAACGAGTGTTTAGACAAAGGGCTTTTTGAGCAATGCACTCAATGGATTCAAATGAAGGTAAAGATGGTGGATTGGTTTATCTAGGTGGTAGCTCCTCTAGTGTGTATAAAGAAGGATGTGGTGATGTGGAGGTTTTTTGTGCTAAGGAAGTACTTAAGTTTCATAGATGTAGAAAGTGAAGAAGGATTAATCCTAATTTGTTCTGATCTATTGGTTGGTACAACTGGCGGGTGAGGTGCTTGAAGTTTTGCTCATGTTTGTGAAGCTTATGGGCTGAGATATATCACAAGGTGAATGTGATGAGATGATGGTGAAAGAACAAGTGAACTTAAGTGCTAAATGTTTAAGGATGAAAACCTATTTACATTTGTTTTTGTTCCTATTGATTGGGAGAGTACTATGATGAGTGTTCAAGTTGTGATGAGTGTTTTAACAAACATTGTTAAAATACTTGGGTGTTGATTTTTCGGATATGACTTTTAATGACTACGGTAGTAAGTCAAGTTTACTTGAATATTTCGAACGAAATACTTAAGTTGTCAATCCTACTTAGTTGAGAATGGATAGCATAAAAGGATAACAAGACTCGATAATACATCTATAACTTAAGAGTAAGTTATGACTTGATGTAAATCTTTATCGTTTTGAAGGATGAGTTAAGGATGAAAGAATGTTGTGAGTGTGTGTAGTGATCACAAATACTCAATGGCTCGAGGATTATAAGGAACAAGTTTTCGGATTCCTTCCTTTATAGAGAAAGGTAACTTGGATCATTCTTGCGAAATTTAGAAAGTATTATTATAGATGATTATCCTATAGGTGCAAGTGAGAAGTCCTAATCCTAATATGAGTGAACATCAGTGAGAAGAATCCTAGAGATGAAAGAGAGTGATCTTGAGTGAGGGTCTTAAATGAAAATTTAAAAAGAAATCTGCAGGACTGGCGGAACCCTACGAATACACGGGCGGAACCCTTTTGAGGGTTACGTGTGTTCTGTTGGGCTATTTCTGGGTTGCCTAGAAAATGCACTGGCGGAACCCTTTTGAAGGTTCCGCCTGATCCGCCAGACACCAGAAATGAAACAGTCTACTATTTCGAGCCTCGAGACGAATTTCAAATTTTTCGAAAACTCCTAAAAACAAAACTTAAATATAGTACTGATTAGGAAATGCAAAATTTGGATATAGAAAAACTCTAACCGTTAGACTTTGACCGGGGGCTAGCGAGTTTCACTATACTTAGTGAAATATCAATAAACTAGAAAATTTGACAACATCCCAAATGTTGTCTACCTGCATATCCGTTAGTACAAGACAATGTCCAAAGATAACAAAAGATCCTAGAAGAACATATATCCATGAAACATATTGTTTAACTACCAAATTGTTCAAATTTTAAGTAGTGCCAAACACTCCTTAACAGTGGACATTTATTGACTCCCGAAACCCGTTCAAGTATCCTAATAATACTTGGAACATATGCACCTAATTAGATGTGATAGATTAAAACTAAAAACACATATTCTAACACATGTTAGCATATAAATCAAGCCGAGGATTATGAGCTTACTATAAATAGAAATTGAGCTAAGCATTGAAAATTTATAACAACACAGTGTTATCGTCCAAACATGATATGGTTAGTTTATATGATCAATCAAAGATGAGTTTCTATCTTATAGCACGACACATTCATTAAACATCATTGTAGAAACATATATACCAAACACCATTTTACAAGAATACTACATGTTTAAAAATGTAGTGACTTATTTAGACGCTTGACCATATTTCAAGTTATTTAATTAGTATTACTTAATTCTCATTCCTAAGTGAATTATGCAAAATAATCACATAACATATGCAAGGAAGAGTAACTAAAACAATAAGCAATACAAACACAAATTTTCAACTTAGTACACACAATCTAGCAAATATCCTATTGTGTATAAACATGAAATCGACAAACAAGCAAATGAATATCATGACAAGATTGATGCTCATGAATCACAAACAAACATGTGTAATCCCAACTTACAACAAGCAAACAACATGTATGCAAGCAACTTAAACAAGTAGTCATATTAGCAAAGCATAAAAAGAAATATACTTTTCGTTACTTTGCGTTTAAATATGACGATGTATGCCAAGCTTGATTAGTTTCCGTTATATATGAATATCATAAAATTCCTTAGTTTCAAAGAAAATAATGTCAATGTTCAAAGGATACTAACTTATATTGCCTAACTCAAAAATTTGAGTTTCTTCGTAAAAAAGAAATTTAATATTTTGGACACACTATAGTATTTGGTTCAATCTTTTGATTTAAGATTAGATTTAGGCCATAACATCATTCTTAAAAGAAATTAGACGTAATTCCCTTCAAATTGATAGGTGGCGCGACTCCTACGGACTTACGGTTAATTAGTTATGAATTTTTGAAGTTTACAAAAAATTTTGACTGTGCAGCCAAGGAACCCTTCTGAGGGTTCCGCGGGATCCGCGGGTCTGCTGTAACAAAATTTTATATAATGGTAAAAACATGTATTTCGCATAGCGAAAATGAGTAGGACTTACTAGACTTGTTAGTAAACATTTAATACAACTATTTTAACATCATTTCTTCTTATGTGACTCATCTAATCATCCACGAATGTGATTATTTAACTGAGTTTTTTGTTAACCCAAACACTCCTTTTTAAAACCGTATTTTACGTACATTATCTCTAACTACTTAATTTGACACTTGCAAATTTTAAGAAATGTTTTCTTTTATTTTTCAAGGACACCTTCAAGCTTGTATACAAAGCAACATTTAACAACAAAGTTTCTAAGTATACTTTAGCGAAACATTTTTCATATTATATTCCACTTCAATGGTAATTTGATACATGGATCGTACTCCATTTTAAAAACCATTTGTTTTGAAAATAAGAGCTACGAGGCTCTGATACCAATTGTGAAAACTTAGAGGGGGGGGGGGGGGGTTTGAATACGTTACCTTTTAAAAACTTTATTACTTGTTGTATCAAATATCCATTCTTAGCTTGTTCTAATATGAAATATGTTAAGTGTAGGTTATGACTATCATAAACTAAAGACAAGTTATCACACAAGCATAAACAACAAGTCACAACACAAACAATCACATAATGCAAACAATATAGAAAAGCAATAAGTAAAAGAAAAGTGCAAACCGAACACGAGGATCTATAGTGGTTCGGCCACGGATCTCCTCTCCGCCCTACTCCACTCCTCGAGTTCCCAATTCGAGAGTTACTTCACTAGATCAACAACCTCCCTTCTCGGCGAAGAAAACCTTACACGTCGCTTACAAGATTACCGACGCTAAGCTAGATGTCGAGTTCTTTTACAAGGGCACAACCACTCCCATCATCGCCTATACAATATTTCCGACACTAAGCTAGATGTCGAGTTCTTTACCAAGTGTACAATCACTCCCGCTATGTTTTGTGGCCCAACATAAAAACCTTGTGTTTTATGGCACAAACACATAAACCATCTAATCTATATTGTGATGATACAATGATGATCCAAGACATAAAAGTCTAATGGATATGAATGACTAATCTACATGAACTTCTTGAATAAGAAATCTTCAATCATTGAGGATGTCAAGTAACCTTGAATCTTCATATGTTGGAATGCTTGAATGAATTGTGACTTCAAGATCTTGTAACCTTCTTGGTGGATCATGAAGTATGATATGCTTACAACAAAGATGAATGTTAGAAGCATTATGATCATTATAGAAAGGGTGATCTACATGGTTTCCTACTTATCTATGTGTGTGTGTTTTTCTATCTTTTCATCAACATCATAAGTAAAACATGAACTTCTATTTATAGGCAAAACAAGTAAAGAATTTTTCCAAAACCATGTTCTATAAACCACGTTCTAAAACCATGGGTTACTATTAGAGTCAACACTGACAAGACATATGCATATACTTGAAACTAAATGTTGACAAGACAAGACATATATGTTTCCTAGTCAACTTACAAGGACTATGACACATCTTACAAGCTCTTTGACCAAGTCATTTTTCAAAGATGTTTCCAAGTCAACTACAATCTATGACACATCTTAAATGATCTTTGACAAAGATAATTTCCAAATATAGTTTTCCATTTTATGAAAAATACATTTAGATAAATGTATATATTAATTTAAAAAGGTAAATTACTTGTATAAAAAAAATATATTAGCTAGCTATATAATATTTAGTAAGTTGCTAAAAATGTTTTATGTACTTATGTTGATACAAGACACATTTTTATATATTGTAAACTTACTAATATTATCTAGACACCTAATGTGACACTTATTCTATTTAACACCTAAAATGTACTTTGACACCTAAAGTATTTTAGTCATTCTAAGGGGTTTGATCATATTGCCACATAACAAACATGTACGAACCTGTGTTGTAGCATACGATGACTCGAGACGTTGAGACAAAATATGATTATGAGTAACTTGTACATTTTACGTTATGTATCAAGTTATACGTTTGTCATCAATCAAAACAAACGAGACTGTATAGATTAAATATCGTAATATTTGCACTAACAACAACAACTTTTATACTACTACTTCACACCACAACTACTTCAACTTCACCCCACACCTATTTCTATGCTACTACTTCACACCTTAACAACTTCACAACTTTACGATGCTACCAATAATTCAAGCCTATCTAAGCACCTAAGTTCACAACTAACTATCTAATGTATACACCTTTACACAACTGAATGAATGATATAAAAAGTAATACACGAACAACTTAGGTTTTCGGATCACTAAGTTACAATACTTCTAGCCTTGAAGAATAGAAGTATTATTCTCTTGCACTTGAGTGGTTGAAGCTTGAATCACTTAGAAACAAAAGCTTATGATTATATGATCAAAAGATTTAGAAGGAAGTATAAGATGAATTAGAAAAGAAAGTTTAGAGTGCAAAAGGTGAGAAAAAATGCCAGGAATGATCTAGTATTTATAGGAAAAGCTGAGGAGCTGAGGAGCGGGGCCGGTCCTCTTAAAGTGTGGATGGCCCCCTTAAACTTTAAGAGGGACGCCCTCCCAAAAAACGCTCCTCTGTTTGTCTTTTTCCTGGGGAGGTTCTTCCTGGAACAATTTTATCATTTTTGGGCTTAAAATTTGAATTCAAGTATTTATTATGAATTAAACATTTTATTTTATTTGCCAAAACTGTTTTGTAAAAGATATAAAATATTTGTAACATTTTATAAAAAAATCTAGTGATTAAATAAATATTCCTTTAATCATAAAATGCATTAGACATTTGCTTATTTATACCTTAAGTATTAGTTAAAATGAAAATTACGACTAAATACTTGTTTACATAATAATTTTTCATTTAATGATTTTATAGTTTGTGATTATCAAAATGTAGAGATATTGAAAAATATTAATAACGTTTTTAGGCATTATTTATATCAACAATCCCTTTTGTCGATCAATAAAAGTCAACCATAAGTCGACTTACATAAGTCGATCCCTAAATCGACTTGCTTAGTCAATTTAGGGTTTTACCCGATTTCGTGCTCGCCTTACTTGCGATAGGTTCGTAGCCCTAGTTATACATGTTTAGTACCGATAGATACCTACGCAATCGAGAAAGTGATAATCCCCAAGAAACCAAAGAAGATTTGTGAAGCATCAAGAATGTGTTTCGTATATCAGAAATTGTCAAAGAAGCTTACGTATAGTAGGATTAACAAGTAAGTCTTTTAAACACCCTTTATATGTGTTACTTTAGGATATATCACTTTTTAGTAGATGTGGATTTAGGGTTTTTGTCTGTACGGTTTTATGTGTTTATTTTTCCGCTATGCATGTCTGATAACCGCACGAATGACCAGCAAAACCCTACAGTGGTATCATAGCCACACTAAACATATATAATCTAGCTAGGGTTTTTGGTAATTGTTAATATTACCATAAAAATTGACTCTTGATTTTGGTTATGCATGTGTTTGAGTCGATTTATGCCTAGGGTTAAATTATAGATTTTGTTTTTTGTGATAATTATGATTTTATTACTCTTGTAATTAATTAGGGTTTTAACATGTTTGAATCCACAATCGAAATACAAGGGTTTTCTAAACCCTTGAGGGTGTCGATTTATGTATTGGCATTGTGGTTAGATGTGGTGGCGAGGTTGAATTGTTGTTGGATAAATTGGAAGTTGATGTGTGGAGGTTTCGGCTTCATGTGAGTACGAGGCTTGAGTTGGCGGACCGCGGTTGTTGTAGGACGAGAACTTGTTGTTATTGTGCTGAAAGGTGGTGGGAATAGGGTGCGGTTTGAGCAGTAGTCAGTTGCGGATCCATAAATATAGATTTACATAGGTTTAGTAGTTTTTCGATTTTAGAGCAATTATACTTTAAACTTTGGTGATTTTAGATTGTGTTTTTTTGACTTTGTGTATGTTACTATTAAATAATGTCTTTGTATTGTTGTTTTGTAGAACTGAAAGCATGATTGAAGTTTACCATTTGTCTTAAATTTATGTTTATAAAATGTAGAACTCATAATACTTTTCAAGAACAAAAGGTGATATTGAAGCCGAACTCTAGATAATAGAATAGATGGCCCAACCTGGTATGTTTTATTAAGCTCATTAGGGTTTATTGTTATGTCAAATGTGGTTTATAAATATTCTTCAATAATGAAAAACAATTTATGGGGTTTTATCAAACTAACTCTCTTATGTCGATTCAAAAGATTTATGCATTGTGTTGATGCTCGATGATTAGGACAAGATAGCATTACAATTGTATATGGGGATACAAAAGAACCAAGCTGAAGCCAAGTAGCTCTCAAGGTTGATAAATTCACTAGAGCTGGCAAATCGTGTCTTAACAGGTCTTGAGCGCGCGAATAACATAAGTTTCAAACATGAAAACGACTCGTTTAACACTTGGTTTTGGTGGTTTGAGTATGACAAATATACGTTTTATGTATCAAAAAAGTTAAATATTGAACCCTAGAATACTAAAAACAATTATTTAAAAAAATAAAAAAATTGCATAGTACATTTTTTCCCTTAACAGGTCCTAACAGATACCCAATTTGTCAGCTCTAAAATTCACGGACCATGACATTTACGAAGATTTGACATCGGGTCAAATAGCTTGATAATACATTTGAAAACTATATTCGATAACTAAAATCATTTGAATAATCTACACGAGCCATAGTTTAAGTTGGAAACTATATAAGAATTCTAGTCAAACCCTTACTATGAAAGCAAAATAAAATTGTAGCTAGTTTTATCGTTTTAATCATTATTTTGGGTGTGTGTGTTCAGTTTTGGACACATTGTGATAAAGTGGATAGACTGAGCCTGCCTCCTTCCAAAATTACCCAAATATAACACTTGGGTTGGACGAAAGATAGGTTGGGCCAAACTTTCAGATTAATTAGAGTGAGTTTTTATTTTTATTTATTATTATTTTTTTAATGTCTTAATAGCCTCTTAATATCTTTTAACGAGCCAAACCTTTTCATCGGTCAGACGTTTTGGGTGTTCAAACTTTTTTTTTTTTTTTTTTTTTTTTTTTTTTTTTTTTTTTTTTTGGTTCAGACGCGTTCAGAGGCAGTTATATCTTAATAGTCTAAACTTGAGATGGGTGTCTTAATGCCTCTTGTTAAAAAAAAAAAAAAAAAAAAAAAAAAAAAGTACGAGCAAGCAAATGACACAACACCTTATTTTTACAAGATTTTCGATTCAGATTCAGACATTTACGCCTCAGATTCAGATGTGCGTTTCAGATTCAGATTCAGATTCAGATTCAGAGCTTTTGAATAAACAAACAACACCTGAGTTCCATTATTTAACTTTCACGTTTCAATAAGGGGTATAGTATTCATCGATTCGGTTATCGGATTATTCGGTTCGATTAGTTAGGTTAAATTTTTTTCAGTAAAATAAAAATTCGAGCCGAACCAAATCCAAATTGGATTAAACTGAATTTAAATTCACGTTTAGTTTTCTAATTGACTCGAATAACCCGAATTACATAATTAATTTATATATTTTTCTTCATTTAATTATATAGATTTTTAGCAACGTTTTTTCAAGCTTAAAAAGTATATATTCATATTAGAAAATTGTTTTAATATTTTTTCTGGTATATAAATAAATATATTTATGTAAATTTTGTTTTTAGTTCTGTTTTTATTTTACAAAACGTGCCATATCAAAACCGAAAATTGAATATTTAAATATTTAATAGAGTTCGGTTAGATTTTAACACATTCGGTTCGGTTTCAGTTTTCTATTTCTATAAGTATTACCCAATTCGTGCTAGTTTCAATCATCATTTTGCCATATAGAAACCCGTTAATATCACGTGTAAGTTTGATTATAATCTTCTTATATAAAAATGTTGTTTATAGTAATTTTTTGGTTCTATATAAGACAACATTTTTTTGTCTTATAATTATATTTAACAGCTAATTTACCAAACATTTTTATTGAAAAAAAGATACAGTTTGTAGCTCATATTAACAGCTTTACAATTTACAGCTTACAGTTAACAGCTTACAGTATGCAGCTTACAGCTAGTTTTGCCAAACATATCCTAAGGCGACGCTTAACGTGGTACGTTATTTGAAACGAAGTAAAAAACATTAAATTATTAGAGCACTAGGTACCCTGAATCCGTCCCGTTGGTGCCGTGGGGAAAAGTGCTTCCACATCATCACCTTTTCCCATAACACCAGAATTCACCACAACACCAAAAATACCCCTCCCTCCTATAACACCAGTTTTTGGTGCCGTCGTGCACCCCTGAACCCCACATTTTTTAAATATCAAATCTAGCCCAAAAACAATCTTATACCACTTAAAAAAAATTAACCCAAATTTATCATTAACCAAAACTTTAGTTAACAACATTCCATATAATTTGTTAACAAAATTTCAGCACATGTAATTATGTAAACTTTATAGATAAAATTCCAGCCCAATCTTACATAGTTACATGAGCCCAATCTTACATAAAGAAAAAAATCAGCCCACCTCCAAAACCAATATAACTCCAAGACTTTTACCCTAATTTATTTTACTTTGTATTCCCCATCCCTAATTCCTGTCACAAAACATAACCCAGCCTCCAAAAAAAAAATCTTCATTTACTTCCTCCCAAAACGTGGCATCCATCCTTTTAACTACTTCATTGTTTCCAAGCTATGAACTCACATCACGTCTTTCAGTTCTATTTTCAAACCACCAGATAATCAAAAAAAAAAAGAGAGAAAGAAAAAAAAAGTGAAAGACGGGACCTTTTGATGGGAAAACGTAAGCCACGGTGTGCAGGTGGCGCCGTCGCGTTGCGTTTTCCGGGACCATCTCGGCTGGTCACGACGGCTCAAGAAGCGAAAACGCGAGCCAAGGTACCGTGGTGGCGCCGTCGGGTTGCGTTTTGAGGGAAAACGCCAGTAATAACGCAGGGTACCTAGGCCTCTTAGCATTAGAAAATGAAACTTGTGAGCACTTTCCAGTTGTATGGACCGAATTTTGTTACTTTCGTTCAACAGTGAACAGTTTACCCCAAGTCAACCCATCAAAAAACACTACATTTTGTTTGTTCTTAATTTTTAACCAACTTATTAATTTTTTTAGTTAAATGAGGTAATGTTTAACGTGTTATATTTCTTATTACGAGAATTATAAATATTAGAATTAGATAAGAAAAACTTTTAAGTAGATTACAGTTAAATGGATCGAGTCGCGTTTTATTTGACCCTACTCGGTTAACGTGTTACTACTATATTGCAGTTTTAAAAACATGTTCATTATTCTGTTTATTTAAACAAAAAAACGATCAGCACGCTATATAGTATATAACGAGTGTTGATACCCGCGCGTTGCTGCGGAATTCTTTTATTGCCGTTAGCTACCTAACGTTAAGTTAGTTACTTAGGATTGACTTTGCAATTGATGTATAACATGGAGGACCATTTATGTAAATTATGTGAGGATTAAATTTGCAATGAACCGTTGAGATGAAGGAAAAAGTGCGTAATTTTTTTAGGACTGAATTTGCAATTGATGTATAACATGAAGGACCATTTATTTAAATTATGTGAGGACTAAATTTACAATGAACCGCTGAGATGAAGGACAAAGTGCGTACAAATTTTTTTTTAATGTTAAAATAGCTAACGACCGTTAGTATTTTAGAGGAAAAAAAATACTGTAGCAACTACAGTGGTCGGCACCCATCAACCTTAAAGATGACGGTCATTAGTTAACAGCCGTTAAATAGCTAACGACCGTTAGTATTTTAGAGAGAGAAAAAAAAATTACCGTAGCAACCACAGTAGCAACCACTGTAGCAGCTACAGTGGTCGGCACCCATCAACCTTCCCACATTTAGTATATATATATAATTTGATAATGATGTTTAAATTATGAGTACAAGACAAAAATATTTTCAAGTAAGTTCAAGATAACGGGTTACTATGTTTTTGACCCATGGGGTCGAAACCGAAAATACCGCAATTTTTCTACACGAAAACTATATACCCTTACATCGCAAAAAAAATTTCGGGGGGTCGGCCCCCCCTAGAAGCTGCGCCCCTGCATATAGCTCACTTTCGCCCCAATTCTATCCGTCTTAAAACAATTCTAGCTTGATTTTATTTTTGAAGTTACAAATGTTGAACGTTTTCTTCGTTTATATAAGGCCACGCGTAAAATGTTGTATTAGTTTATAAGATCACTTTCTTTAACAATGGAAGAAAACGAATTACTAGCATCAGACAAAAATAGTTTAGTTTTAATGGAAATTAAGGTTATAGTTTTACAGTTTCTTTAGATTAATACAACCTGAATCAAAGAAACTAATTCCAGAACAGTGGAGTAATTTATAAAGCTTGTAAATATGTTTTAAAAATCTATATTTATAGATACATTTTCCAAAGAAATATAACTTAAGTTTAAAAAAAAAAAAAGCACATTAACATTTGTTATCATGTTTAACCCATTAAGACTGATAAGTAGCCCATCAAATGATCAAAACAAAACAAAGAACAACCTAATAGTTGTGGAAACAGACTACGGAGTATTTTAATAGGGATTTTTTATTTTCATTTTTTTATTATTATTATTTAAAAAATAAAAAATAAAAAATCTTAGAACAACATTTAACTAGGGATGTTAGCACTTAGCACGGATCCACGTCTCCTAAGTCCTAACTCTTGTTAAAAATATAAAGTATATTTTTCATTCTCATGGTTTTGGTTTCAAGTGTAAGGACTGGACTTGTCATTTTTCATCACAGTTTGGTCAGTTTGTGTTTAGCAAGTATACTAGAGTTCAAGGGCTCAAGTGTATTATTGTTGTACATCTAACTATATATATCTAAGGTTCACATTCTTTCATTCTATCTCTGTCCAGTCTTGTTTCTTCTCTCCAAATGTTCATCTCTCTCGATATTAAGTTTGTATTAGTCTTGATCATCTTGATCATATTAGTCTAAATTTTCATTAAAAGTGTTGTGAGGGTTTGATTTCTTCAGTCGCATCCAGTTGGGAGCGATTGTTTTTCTTTTGTAGATTGGTTAGTACTCATTTGAGGACTAACCTACTATAGCATTTGTAATAAAAGAAACACGTGGGGTGGTTACCGAACTACCACACCCTCCAAAATCCTTAAGGATCGGCTCAAACTCAGGGTTCCGAAATACCTTCGATAACCCATCCAAAAACAAGAGACTCGTCGAAGGTTTCCGAAAGAGAATTATTTTGGCACTGAGCTTCTTAGCATCCCTATCCCTGTAGCCAATCTCTGAAAAATCATTGGCGACACTAGAGTCCGTATGTCTCTAGGCGATGGCATCCGGTATAGCTCTCTTATCAATAAGGAAAAATATATCTTTTCAATGCTTGAGGCTAGTGGTAGTCTCCTTAAAACACGTTACTGCTCGTTTGCCAGTCCGACTTTTGAAAGAAAACATTGGTATTGCTTACATAACTTGTAAAATACTCAAAACAATGGATGGAGCGTTTAATACTAAGGCTGTGATAACGGATTTCAAAAACGTTGTCCGGTTTAAACCTATCGGTATAAGTTGTGAAATATGTGCTATCAAATGTCTCTATACTGCAAGAAGGAAGGTTGAAAAGGGTATCCCAACACCGCTTTGTTCTAACAACTTGTGGTATATACCTATGGTGTTTTGTTGAAGGTGATTCGTGGTCATACTGATAGGCGGAAGCCGGGGGTTCAGATCTAAGGGAATACCATATGTTTTAACCACGTATCTAACTCCTTTTGTGTCATGAAGGACAAAAATTTGTGCATGTCGAACTTGGGACGACGGTAGCCATTTCATCACTTCCGGCGATATCTAAAGGATGTCGAAGGCTAAGTGTTTAATATAAAAAAAAGGCATCTTTAAAGAGAATTGGTTTAAGATATTTTCCTTCGACAGCAGTATAAAAGAAAGCATAAAAGTAACATATGAGAAAAAAGGTATATATAAGCACAGTTGGGAAAAGGAAACGTCGCGTCATACTGTGATCGCGCGGCGTGGACTAATCATAACCATCCAATCTTTGCGGAAAATGACACGTGACGGTGTTTCGTCAACCAAGGTTTATAATTTGTCATTAAAAGGCCCATGGGCCACTTTGGTCATTTGCTCGTCCAGGCCCATTGGGTCACTCCCGTACAAAGTTAAATAATACTTTCTAGATGAAAAATATTTAAGTATTGCATCATTAGTTTTCAACTGATAACATAATACTATGGGACATATTGGTGTATATGTCCGAACGATACGTGCCAGACCAAACGAACATACATGTGTCTGAAGGCACACAGGCCGAAGAGCAAGAACAAAAGAGAACCACTCTTTTACCCAGTAAACCCTTTATCTAGCACTCCATGCCGTAAACCATGCCTGCGCCGCCAAACCCGGATATGACGGGCTATGGTCCTTCACATGACCTGACACCTAGCACCTAGGCTAGGTGTAGCTCGGCTCCCTCCATCCATAGGTGACATGTATAGCACTTTTGGGTTAGTATAAATACCCCAAATCCATTGAATGCATAACTAATGAAAATCATGCATTTGCACTCTCATTTATTACTTAATCGTTCAGCCCATACCATATACGTACTCTCATGCCAGACCTTGGTCTTGTAGTCAAACCCAAGGCAAGACTAACGTGTGTTCACTGGTACAAAAAGTTGTATTGGTCACGCAAAAAATGTGTGACAATATGCATATAGTCACACACGTTTTTTTCGTTGTGTGTCACCATATGTCCCGCCATCGTAGGTGGCATATGGTCACATTGTTGAGTTCGTGGTTTTTCCATCGAAAAAGAGTGACCAAAACCCCGAATATGTGTGACAAATTAGGCACAAGTTTTGTTGGATTAGTCATTATCAGTGACCGTAAACACTTTATAGTCACGCGAATGTTTTTTGAGAGTAACTATTTTTCAACCTTTGGCCACATAAATATATAATATATGTGACATTTGAGATGATTCTTTCTAGTAAATGTGTATTTTGTGTGACTATTTCCCGTCCTGTGGCCACATGAATATACAATAAATGTGACGTTTGTGATGATTTAGTCACACAATGGGTGTTGTTTTTTTTAGAGTTAGTCACTTACAATTTAATACAAAGTGGCCAAAAGTGTTAATAAGTGTGACTATATGCTGTTTAAAGTGAAGAAATGTGTATTTTGTGTGACTATTGATCATCCAATGGTCACATGAAGTTTACGTTTGCATAGCCTTTTGTAATATTTAGTCACTCAAAGCATGTTTGTTTTGGGTATTTAGTCACATACCATTAAGCAAACAGTGGCCAAAAGTGTTAATAAGTGTGACCATATGCTGTTTAAAGTGAAGAAATGTGTATTTTGTGTGACTATTGATCATCCAATGGCCACATGAATTTTATGTTTGTGTGGCCTTTTGTAATATTTAGTCACACAAAGCATGTTTGTTTTGGGTATTTAGTCACATACCATTAAGCAAACAGTGGCCAAAAGTGTTAATAAGTGTGACCATATGCTATTTAAAGTGAAGAAATGTGTATTTTGTGTGACTATTGATCATCCAAGTGCCACATGAATTTTATGTTTGTGTGGCCTTTTGTAATATTTAGTCACACAATGAACTAAGCAAACAGTGACCAAAGTGTTAATAAGTGTGACTATATGCATCTTTTAATCACATTTAAAAAATCAATATATATCAAAATAATTTAAATATATATCAAAACAAATTCAAATACAATAAAATTGAAATGTATATAACTGAACCAAATATAAAATTGGACATCCTTTTATACACCAAGGAGTACTAGTCGGCTTACAATAATTACCTAAGTATCTATAATCTTCTCCATAAGCAACTAGCAACTTCGAGCGGTCTTAATCTCTGAGCAGTACCAACTTTCACTAGCAGTAGTAACTTTTGTACTAGCAGTAGTAATTACTTTTGCACATCTTGAAGTTCATGAGCAGAACTAAATCCATCTAAGCAATATTAACACAAACATGATTAGCAGTAATTCAAACAACATCATGAAGACTTTTAATCCAAAACAATGAACATAATAATAAAATTTGCAGTTAAACTTACAAGTTTTTCTCACATTGATCTAATCTCATCATCTGGATATAAAAGCCTTGAAAACGTAGGCTGCTGCATATCAACAATAACCACATCAGGATTAGAGCGGAACTAGAACATGTCAAAGCTCAAAACATAACAGAACTAGATAAGCATACTGGAATAAAGTTCTTGATTAGATGCTAGAAAACCTTCCTCTATAAAAAGTATGTGGTTATATATATTGTTGACGGGTGCATCTATTTCTTGACATTTGACAGACACACTATTGCCTTGTCTTTTGTCAGGTGCATCTAGTTTGTTAGGCGCCACTAGTTCAAATATCTGTTGTTTTTGTGGTTTTGAGTCGCTTGATTTGCCACTGATTCAACTATTTGCTTTGGTGGTTTTGAGTCGCTTGATGCGCCACTGGTTCAACTATCTGCTTTGGTGGTTTTGAGTCGCTTGATGGGCCACTGGTTCAACTATCTGCACAAACACGATAGGAATAAAACGCATATCAGATCTTGTAACTTTGTCCCAACCACCTAATTAAAAATAAGGTATAGATTAAACTCTAGGAATGATTTAAAAATGTACAAGTAACTTTGTCCCAACCACCCAATTAAAAATGAAAAAGATAAGCTGAAAAAATCAAATAGACCAACGCGACTACTTGATTAGAAACAGCTATATTTTTTGATAATCAGATCTTGGTCTATTTCCGATTTTAGGCTTTCTTACAATCGTTTCTGCATCTTTTATTTGTAACTATTATTCAACCTTCCAAAGCTATATACATTTCAGATTATTTTTTTCGAACTAGAAAAAAGTAAAGATTCCAAGGTAGCATTTGCTTTTGGCTAGTTTGGTTATGTTCAATCTAGTTTTTAAATCAGTCCCCGCATAATGGGTGCTTAAAAACATCTAAAAGATGAATTCAAGGATAAAAAACCATTTCAGATGTGAATGCACTTTCAAAAATAATAAAAGATAATACCACATAAAAATGGCGGGCTGGGTAACATGTCATGAAAGACATTTCGAGTTGTTTTGCAACCTGATGATGTATTAATAAATTAAGGACTAAGATATGCACCTGATAAAGATGCCTGAATGCATCAGAAGTGTGTAATCAGGTATTCACAAAAAATCTTGTCATTATAAGATAGCAAGAAGGTATATGAACCTTGAGATTGTTTCAAAGCTTCATTGACAGCATCATCAACCCGATTTAATATCTGCACATATTACATATAGCTTTAGTGAAATCAAAATCAAGGAGCTTGAACCACGTAGCTCAATAACCATATAAAAGCAAAGTACCAATCAAGAACAGGGCAAGGTTGGAGTGTTCCTCGCCAGTAATTAGGATCAACCAAACTGGTGAGCTGAATACCGAGCCGGACTGGACCGCCAAACATAGTGAGCTGAATACCGAGCGGACTGGACCGCCAAACATGTCATTGGATTGGGCCTTAACGGTGGTCTTGGTGCGAGTGTGGTGGTGGTGCGAGCGGTGGTGTTGGTGAGGAGAGTATTGAGGAGATAGAAGAAGACCAGATCTAGATTTTGTGGATATTAATTGGGAACGAGTATTGAAAACCATGGGCGGGTCAATGAAATATTTGGGTGGAGGGCAATTTAAATTTGGGGAAATTTTTAAGCGGGTTGTGTTGGGAATTATACTAACAGTTACCTCGGCTAGCGAAGATATTACAACTGCTGAAGATTGCACTTGCAGTGGAAACACATTACCACTGCTAGTACATATATTACCACTGCTGTTAGGATAATTGTTAGGAAACGTGTAAAGATAAACATATAATAGATCTTGTGTATATCTTATTATATTAGAGTTATTCTTATCTTGTAGAAGAGGACTCCTTGTGCTATAAAAGGAGGTCCTAGGTTAAGGTTGATATATATGTTTTTCTAGAGCTTCAAGGTGTAACCCTAGTGATACTAAGATCACTCGTATTATTATCTTTAATAATATTGGAGCTTACAGTTTGTTACATACATTGTTCTCATTCATAAACAACTGTTTTATTTACAATCAAACTTCTAAGTATTACTAAGTAGATTCCGCATACTCAGTGATATAACTCAAAGTATCAATCTAACACAGTTCAAGGTGTTTAGATCCATCAAGTGGTATCAGAGACAGGCTTTTGATACTTTAATTTAGAAGACCCCAAGTTCACTCAGAAGAATCAATGGAGACAGAAACTAGTCAATCAAACATTGCTGCTAAGCTTCCCAAGCTTAAGTTAAATGACTATGAGATGTGGAGGCTAATGATCGAACAATTCTTTATGGTTCAAGACTATACTCTACGGGAGATCATTATGTTTGGTAATTCCTTCAAACCTGGTACTACTTCAGAGATGGTTGGTGGCAAGGAAGTAGTAAAGGTTAATACTGGACCTGTCACAAATGATGAAAGACTTCAGACGAAGAATGATCTGAAGGCTAGAGGTTTGCTGCTAATGACACTTCCCAGAGATCAAGTTCTAACATTCAGCAAGTACAAGACTGCACAGACTCTGTTTGAGGAGATCTGTAATGTTTTTGGTGGTAATGACTCCACCAAGAAGACTCAGAAGACCCTACTGAAACAGACTTATGAAAACTTTGGTTCAACAAGTAATGAATCTATTGATAGCATCTTCACAAGGCTACAAAAGATTGTTACTCAACACACTGTTTTTGGAATTGAGGTGGAAAGGGAAGACCTCAATCTAAAGTTCTTAAGAAGCTTACCCTCTGAGTTTGGAACCAATGTTGCAGTGTGGGAAGACAAGCCAGATTTGGAGACTATGAAGCTTAATGATTTGTAAAATAACTTTAAGGTTATTGAACAAAGACTGAAGAAAGCTGGCAAACTTAGTACAAGTTCAGGAAGTGTAGCACTCATATCATCATCTGTTGATGATAGTTCAGATGGAGAAGGTGATAATGATAATGATGATGCTAACATTGTTGTTTCCACTGGTAGTGGAGGTGTTTCCACTGCTAGTTCAAAAAGACAGATTGCTGGTCTTAGTGATTCTACCTTTTATGCCTTTTTATCAAGTCAAATGGATGGTTCAATTCTCAATCATGAGGATTTGGATCAAATTGATGAGGATGATAAGGAGGAGATGGATATTAAATGGCAGGTTGCATTACTAAGCTTAAAGGCAAAGAAGTTTTGGAAGAAGACTGGAAGGAAGATTTCCATTAATGGCAATGAGACAGTAGGTTTTGACAAAAAGAAGGTGGAGTGCTATAATTGTCATAAGAAGGGGCACTTTGCCAGGGAATGCAGGAAACCAAGGAAACCTGACAACAGGTCAACTTGGTATAAGCAGGACAAGAAGAAAGAACCTACAACTGAAGAGCCAAAGGTGCTATTGGCTATTGATGGAGTGAGCTATGATTGGAGCTTTATGGCTGAGGATGAAGAAGATGATTCAGAGTCTGCAATGCTTGCTACTGAGCTTGCACTAATGGCTTTTTCAGATTCTGAGGTACAAATTAATAATGCTTGTTCTAAAACTTGTAAGGCCTTTAAAGAGTATTAGAAAATTAAAGCACAATATGATGAGCAATTGCTAGAGTTAAATCATACTAATTATAACTTAGCAAATCATAAAAGAGGTCTTGGTGTTTTAGAAACTCAATTAGAGCATTATAGGGCAAATGAATCTAAGTTCAATGATAATATTGCTATTTTAAAAAGAGACTTAGATTATCAAGTTGCTGTGAACAAGGCTCTTAGGGAAGAGTTAGAAATAGTTAAAAGGGCCAATGAGAATATACAGATAACTTGTAATACACTGGATCACCAATCCAAGTGTATTGACAAAATTTGGGAAGCCCAAGTTGTGAACAAAGCCAAATCAGGAGTTGGATACAAATCTGTTCCACCACCTCTAAGAGGTGTTCCATCACCTCCTGGCATTGACTTAGCTCACACAGGATTAGAAGAATTCCAGGAACCAACCATGACATATGGACCAAAATTTGTTAAAGAAACTGTTATTGAAAAGGTTCAGGTTGAGATTGATACATTTGATAGTGCTAGTGACTCATCTCTTAAAGATGAGAGTTTGAATGTTGAGTCTAAACCTAGTGTTCCTGAGAATGTAAATGTGGATGTTAAAAAGAGTATTCCTAATGTTGTCAAAGAAAAGCCTAGGACACAACCTAATTTCACTAGGCCCACTATTAGATATGCAGAGATGTACAGAAGCAGGTCAACAACTCCTATGGGGAATATGAGGAGTTGGAATCATGTTAAATCTAGGCAATTTAGTAGTGACTTTGTGTTCAACAACAAACCCTGACATATATGTGGTAGCTTTGATCATCTTTCTTATAATTGTAACTCTCACATGAGTAGAAGGGAAGTGTTTGGGAATACTAGGGTGAATGGATATAATACTAACAACTTTACTCACCCAAATACACTTAGCAAGATGATTCCCAGGTCTGTTTTGCTTAACTCTGGCATAAAATCTATTTCCACTGCTAGACCAGCAGTTGCCACTGCCAGAAATAAAAACAGAGTTTACCCTAAGTCCCCTGTTACTACTTTTGTTAAATCTACTCAAACAGGGAAAAAGACCAATTTTGAAAAGAAAGTTTACAATAATCACAAGTGGGTACCCAAAATTACAAAACCAGCAGTTTCCACTGCTAAGCCAGCAGTTACCACTGCAAGGCCAAATGTTTCCACTGGTGGTTCTATGAACAATAAGAGGGTAAATGTGGAAAATGTTGTTAAGGCCTCAGCACGTTGGGAATGGAAACCAAAAGGAACCATCACCTCAAACAATCCCAATGGTGTATCAATGACCTTTGACAGATACAATTATATTGATACACGAGGCAGATCCAAGTCATTTGTGGCTTGGGTCCCCAAAAGGAACTAATTCCTTTATTTTGTGTGCAGGAACATTCAAAGCCTAAAGATGATCAAGGATACTTAGACAGTGGATGTTCCAGGCACATGACTGGCAATAAGTCCTATCTTTCAGATTTCAAACCTTATGATGGACAATTTGTCAGCTTTGGAGGAGGTATTGGTGGCAAAGTTTCTGGCAAAGGAACAATCAAGGCTGGAAACTTGGACTTTGAGAATGTGCACTATGTGAAAGAACTCAAGTACAATCTTTTCAGTGTGTCACAGATGTGTGACAAGAAGCATAGAGTTCTATTCACAGAAGACGAATGCTATATCTTATCTAAGGATTATAAGCTCCCTGATGAAAGTGATATTTTGCTTACAATCCCTAAAAAAGGCAATCTATATAGCATTGACATGAAGAACATAGTGGCTAATAATGATGTTACTTGCTTGCTTGCTTGCAAAAGCCACTTTGGATGAATCCATGCTTTGGCACAGAAGACTTGGTCATGTTAATTTCAAGACCATTAACAAGATTGTGAAAGATGGTCTAGTCAGAGGTTTACCAGAGAAGAGATTTGAAAATGACCAAACATGTGTTGCCTGTCTTAAAGGTAAGCAACACAGAGCTTCATGCAAGACCAAGGCATTCAATTCTATTGATCATCCACTTTTCATGCTGCATATGGACTTGTTTGGTCCTACATCTGTGAGCAGCATCAATTTGAAGAAGTATTGTCTTGTTGTGACTGATGACTTTAGTAGATTCACATGTGTTTTCTTTTTAAGAACCAAGGATGAGACCACTGGCATCCTTAAGACATTCATCACTGAAGTTGAAAATCAAGTTGAAAAGAAGATCAAGATCATCAGATGTGACAATGGGATAGAGTTCAAGAACAAAGTTATGGATGATTTCTGCAGAGACAAAGGTATTAAGAGAGAATTTAGTGTTGCAAGAACTCCTCAACAAAATGGAGTTGCTGAAAGAAGAAACAGAACACTAATTGAGGCTGCTAGAACCATGTTTGCTGATTCAAAGCTACCAGTGACTTTTTAGGCTGAAGCAGTTAACACTGCTTGTTACATTCAAAACAGGGTTTTAGTGGTTAAAACAAAGAACAAGACACCTTTTGAGTTATTCAGAGGAAGACCCCCCACTTTGGAATTATGAAGCCATTTGGATATCATGTTACTATTCTCAATACCATTGATCATCTGGGTAAATTTGAAGAAAATTCAGATGAAGGCTTCTTTGTTGGATACTCTATGATTAGCAAAGCTTTCAGAGTCTATAACTTAAGAACAAAGAAGATTGAAGAGAATTTTCATGTTGAGTTTCTTGAAAAAAAGCTAACATGGCAGGTTCAGGACCAGAATGGCTATTTGATCTAAAAAGATTATCCAATACAATGAATTATGTACCTCTTACTTCAAGCAAAGGAGACAAAGATCTTGAAGAATCAGAAGAATTCATTGATGAAGATGAATCTTGCAAAGATGATGAAGATGATAAAGATCAAATTGTTATGCCACTTTGGGACTTTGTTGATAATTTTGAAAAGAAAAGTGATACAGATGGTGTGAATTTTGATGTTCTGAATAAAGAAATTCCTGCTAACAGTGGTAACTCAATTCCCATTGCTACACCAGAAGTTTCCACTGATAGTCCAAATGTGGAAAGTTCATCTCAGGAATCACCCAGTGATGATGTTGAGATCTCAAACATGCCAACAACATATGATATTCCTAGCACATCACAGACTTCAATTCACAAAGTGCATCCACTTGATAATGTTATTGGTGAGCTATAATCAGGTGTGAAGACTAGAAGACAGACAAAGAAAGATGATGTTCATGGGTTCATTAGTGAAGTTTATGAGTCCAAGAAGCATAGGAACAAGAATGAATGTTTGTTTTTCTATTTTCTATCACAAGTGGAGCCTAAAAATGTTTATAAGGCTTTAGAAGAATCTAGCTAGGTTGAAGCTATGCAAGAGGAGTTATTGCAGTTTAAACTTCAAAAGGTTTGGGTTCTTTGTGATTTGCCTGATGGTATGAATGTCATTGGTACTAAATGGGTTTTCAGAAATAAGAAAGATAAAAGAGGTATTGTTATCAGGAACAAAGCTAGATTGGTTTCTCAAGGATACGCTCAAGAGGAGGGTATTAACTATGAAGAAGTTTTTGCTCCTGTTGCAAGGCTTGAGGCTATTAGATTGTTTCTAGCCTATGCATCCTTTATGGGCTTTACTATCTATCAAATGGATGTTAAGAGTGCCTTTCTGTATGGTACAATTGATGGGGAGGTCTATGTCTCTCAACCTCCAGGCTTTGAAGATCCTCAACCCCCAAATAAAGTGTATAAAGTGGTTAAGGCTCTTTATGGCTTACATCAGGCTCCAAGGAAGTGGTATGAAACCTTAGCTACTTATCTTTTGAATAATGGGTTTCATAGAGGCAAGATTGATCAGACTTTGTTCAGCAAGAAAGACAAGGGTGATATTCTACTTGTTCAAGTATATGTTGATGATATTATCTTTGGGTCTACTAGACAAAAGATGTGCAAAGAGTTTGAAAAGTTGATGAAAGATGAATTTCAAATGAGTTCTATGGGAGAACTTACATTCTTTTTGGGGCTGCAAGTACAACAGACTAAATAAGGCATCTTTATCAGTCAAGACAAATATGTGACTGAGATTATCAGGAAGTTCAAATTCACTGATGCAAAACCTTCAAATACCCCTGCTGATAAGACTACTCATCTATTGTTAAAAAATGCTAGTGGTGCTGATGTTGATGTGCATACTTATAGATCTATGATTGGTTCTCTGATGTATCTTACTTCATCAAGGCCAGACATTATGTTTGCTGTATGTGCTTGTGCAAGATTTCAAGTGACTCCAAAGACATCACATATGACAGCAGTAGAGAAGATTTTTAGGTATTTGAAGACATATCCTAATCTAGGATTATGGTATCCAAGAGAATCCCCTATGGAATTGATCACATACTCAGATAGTGACTATGCTGGTGCAAGTTTGGATAGAAGGTCAACTACAGGAGGATGTCAATTTCTTGGATGTAGATTGGTTTCATGGCAGTGCAAGAAGCAAACTATGGTAGCTACTTCAACCACTAAAGCAGAATATGTAGCTGCTGCTAGTTGTTGTGCTCAGATCTTATTGCTTCAGAATCAATTATTGGATTATGGGTACAATTTCATGAACACCATTATATATATAGATTATAGTAGTACCATTTGCATTATTAAAAATCCCGTGCAACACACTAAAACTAAACATATTGAAAGTAAACATCATTTTATCAGAAATTGTTTTGAGAAAAAGCTTATTAATGTTGTCAAAATCCACACTGATGACAACTATGCTGATTTATTAACAAAAGGGCTTGATGTGGGTAGGTTTCAGTACTTGGTAACAGGTATTGGAATGCTAAATCCATAAATCTTTGATGTCTAATACTTTTTCAATGTTGCAGGATAATTTTTAGGTACTAATATTGTTTGTATATGTGTGTATGGTTTTCTACTAACTTGTATGCAGAGTAATTAAAGCACAGTGGAAATAATCATACAACAATGAAAAGATTGGTGATAACAGAAAAAGGAAAAAGTACTTTTATTGATGCCAAAGAAAGTACATTACAACCATTCAGAGAAGATTGTCACCAGAAAACATCACAAAACGAAAACCAACAACCTAACATCTAAACCTTCAGCACAACTACTCCATGGGCTTCTTCCCTTTACCCTCATACTCCTGCTTGCCCCTGGAAGCTCTCTTTCTCTTGTCATCAAAAGAAAGTTGCTTTCTTGGACAAGCAAGGCCCAGAACTTGCTTGGGAGGCTTTGGTGCTTGTGCAGGCTTCTCAATAGCAGGCCACTTCATGTTGCTTATGGCAGATTCCAATGCTGTAGTGAGGGCTCTTGGAAGTTCCTTGGACAAATTGAAGGTTGGATCATCATCATCAGAGGAAGAACTGGAATAGAACTCTAAGGATGGAGCAGGAGAAGTTGCAGTCTTCTTGGATTTCATATTGGAAGATGTAGATGTAGCAGCACTTGGAGGAAAGTAATCACTCCACCCTGTAGAAGGTTCCTCTGACTTTGAGCAATAGCTAATCTCCTCATCAGAAGAATCATCTGATGATATGTAGACAATTGGAAACCAGCTCATTATGTTGATGTAGGGTTTGTGATGTTAATGATAAGTGTTGATGAAAAGTTAAAGGTAATGAGCCCCTTTTATATGCAAAGTCAAGGTCGAAGGCTAATTAATGAAGGATATTTACTCTTACCTGTTTTGGTAGGTTGGAGGAGTAAATTTGGATATTATCGGGTTGATTTTGGGAAGATATTTTTGTGAATAGTAACTTAGTCAAAAAGTTACTTTGGGTTAATTTTTATGGGTTATGTTTGGTGCTTCAAACTTATGCAGAATACCAACCCACATTGTTTGAGAATTGGAGTTATAAGGTATGTATCTCAGACACACAACAAATGGTTATTGATTCACCATGTCTAATCCACATAAGAATCAACTAGTCCAGAGCAAACGACTTCTGGTAAAGACTTAACAAATCCGTTTATGGTTGATAGTTTACCAAAAACTATATGGTTATCAACTCACCATATTCCAAGTGATGAAGAGTTGGCTAGTCCATAGCAAACGGCTCATGGTTAAGACATATCAAATCCGTTTATAGCTGATAGTTTGTTAAAAACTATGATAAGAGCAGCTAATTTTCATGTTTTACTTACCACTGCTCTTTGATATTTTGTGAAATTTTACCACTGCTAGTTCACTCGTTACCACTGCAAGAGTAATTTTTCCACTGGTGAACTAGCCGTTACAACTGTTGTGTCAGTAATCTATTTTTTACTAGCCGTTGTGAATATAACCGTCTTTCCTTATTAATAGGGTAAATTTTTGTGAATTATCCACTTACCTATTTTAATTTATTCTTTTCCAAAGATAAACCTTTCTAAAGATAATTCACATTACGCGACCTCCTCAAACCCTATTAGTATAAATTGATCATCATACGGCTTGATTTTTATCTTTGATTACTCACACTTTTATCTTCTTTTCACAAATATCATGGCGATTCTAAAATTTGTTGAGGAGCACAACCAAGTGGCCTACGTACAAAAGTCACACGAGAAGAGTGGTCCTGTTTTTCATCAGATTGTGGATTTTCTTAATACAACCCATATAAGGTATGCTTTAACTGTTAATCCCACAATCTTTGTCTCTCATATCAAACAGTTCTGGAACACTGTGGAGTCCAGAACTCTTGAACAGGGAGACACACATGAAACTGTGGAAGCTCTTAGAGCCACAGTGGATGGGGTAACTATTGATGTTACTGAGTCATCCTTGAGGAGAGTTCTCCAATTGGATGATCTCAATGGTATCATCACATTACCCAATTAAGATATTCTCACTAATATTGCTTCCATGGGGTATGATACATCTGAACAAAAAGTAACTTTCAGAAAAGGATGTTTTTGTCCCCATCAGAGATTTTTAATTCACACTCTTTTACATTGCCTAAGTCCTAAGAAAACATCTTATGAGCAATTTGCCTCAACCATGGCTTATCCTTTGGTTTGTTTGGCTACTGATAGGACTTTCAATTTTTCAAAGTTTATCTTCAATAATATGAAAGGCAATGTAAAGAGTTCATATAAATTTTTGATGTATCCAAGGTTTATGCAAGCAGTGTTATATGAATTTCAACTGCAACCTCACAATAGAATTTATGAACTTCCAGTCTTAAGCCAAAAGTTTTTCAAAACATGTGTAAGGCTTCAGAACTTTGGAATGGGGAGTTTCATCCACTTTTTCCTCTAATGCTTGCTAAGATTTCACAGGTACAGGGTGAAGATGCAACTATTCCAGTTGTATCCCATCACACACCCACTATTGTTGTTCCACCAATTCACCATACCCCTGCTGTAACTCACACTTATGAGAGGTGGCATAAACAGCCAGCTTCTCTCATCTCAACATTGCATGTTGCTGAACCTTTTGGTTTAGGAACAAGCAGTGGTGGTTCAAGGCTTCCTCCTAGTCCTACTAGAGAAGAGCCTGAATCAATGCCCCATGATTCACCTCTCCCAACAGGTAACACAGTTGGAAGTGTTGAGGGCAGTGTGCAACTAACTGAATTGATGGAATTATGTACAAAATTAGTCAAGCAGGTTCAAGCTCTGGAGAAAGATCTGGCACAGACCAAACAAAATCATGCCACAAAGCTGAATCAGATGAAGGCAGAGATTCAAAAGTTATAGAATGAAGTTGAGAATCTCAAGCAGTGTTCTGAAAAGCTCAAGGCGCACTAAGGCGCAAAGGGGGCCAAAGAGCCTCGAGTCGAGGCGCATTTCAAGGCGCGGGATTCATGAATGCGAGGCGCACTAAAAGCATTAAGTTTTTTATAACATATGTGACCATTTATGTAGCTTAAATAATACAAAATAACATTAAAATACTTAATGCATAACACATATTGCCATTATAAATATTAAAATGGATTGGTTGTCACTTCTAGAACGGATCAACTCTTTTGCTCGATGACCTATATAGAAATTAAAATCCATATCAGACTAAATATGTTTGTGTCCTACACTTGTAGCTTACATCTAACAAAGCTCACAATTTAACCCAAAATATCAAGCAAGCAATATATTAATATTCAAGGCACAATGCTACATTTTCATGATAATATGTCGTAAAAAAATATTTAATGAAACAAAATAACTTTTTAAAGAAAATTTCAATCAATAAAATAAACATAAAATCAATTTAAATTTAGAAATCATATAAATAGTCACCTATGACTTAAAAGGCCCATGCATTATATCTTTAAAAAAAAAAAAAAAAAAAAAAAAAAAAGTCCCAAGGCGCAAAATATGGCCTAGGCGCAAAAATCGCCCGAGGCGCCAAGGCGCAAAAATCGCAAAAGCGCGCGATTTTTGTGGGAGTCATGCATGTCGTGCGCCTCGAGTCAAAAAAATCCCCAAGGCTAGCGCCTTGTGCGACTTAGCGCCTAGGCGCGCCTTAGGCGCGATTTTGACAACTTTGATCTCAAGAAGAAAAGATCTGCCAAAGTTGTGTTTTCTTCTTCATCATCACCTCAAGATCAGTTCTCTGCAGGTTCTAGTAAAGATTTGGGAGATTCTTCCAAACAGGGGAGGAAAACAGATGCTGAGACTAAGGGGAGGAAGATAGATTTTGGAGAAGATTATGGTTTGGATGCTGATGCTGATTTTGATTTTGATGATACAGTTGGAATTACTCAACCAATTTCCACTGCTGCAGAACAAGTTCCCACTGTAGGTCAAGATATTCCCACTGCAAGTGAAAATGTTCCCACTGCTAGTCAAGATGTTACCACTGTAGAGGAAGAAGCTGCCAGAATAACAAAAGTAAAAGGTAAAGCAGTTGTGACTGGTACAGAACAAGAGCAATCAAGAAAGATTTCTAAGAAAGATCAAGCTCAGATAGATTTTGATGCAAGAATGGCAGAGCAATTAGCAGAAGCTGAGATTGAAAAGAAGAAAAAGCAAGAGGAAGATGAAATTGCTAGTTTTATGGAAGCAAAGAGGTTGGACAAATTGGAAGCAGTGATGGCAGAACCACTTTTAGTTGTTCCACCAACTGTATTACATGAGAAACCTCCTATGTTCACTTATGGGCCTACAGAGGAAGAAATTGAGTTCATGATCAATCATGATCCAGTGATTAGAAAGAAGTCTATTGAACTTATTGCAAATACAACTCTAAATGAAGAACAAAGGTTTGCTCAACTGAAAGATTTCATTCAAATGAAGAATCAACAGGCTCTTGATGATATCATTGGAGATGTTAGAAAAGGTCAAAAGAAGCCAAGGCAACCTACAAAGGCACAGATCATTGTTGAGATGAAGACTTTTTGCTGTCATGTTGGAAATATGAAGATGGCACAGTTTAAAGGAATGTCACATGATCAAATTGAAGGTATTTACTACAGGATTAAAAGACAAGATAGTAATTTCATTCCTATGGATAAGGAACCTGTAGTGATAAAGTCAAAAAGGTCAGGAGTGAGTCTTGGATCCAAAGATGCAAAGAAGTTGAAGACTCAGGAGACAACTCAAGCAGAAGAAGGTGCTAGCAAGTTGACAGAAGAACAAGTTACTAATATGATGTTCATAGAGACTGATGTGCTTAATATTGAACCTTTACAAGCAAAATATCCAGTAGTTGGTTGAGAAATCTATTCTGATGATTTTGGAGTTGCTTGGAAGATTATCAGAACAAGAAATGTCACAAGTATTTGCAGAGACTTTGAAGATATTGTTAGATCTTGTGATAGAGAAGACTTAGATACTTTGTGGAGGATTGTTCAAGATCAGTTCAAGAAAGATAAACTTGTTGATGTCAAGGCTAAAGAGTTGTGGGTTCACTTTAGAAGATTATATGAACCTGATCCAAGTGACAGACATTGGAGATTTGAAGCTCACAATATGAATACTTTGTGGAAATTCTATGACTCAAGTGTTGTACATCATCTTTCTACTCAAGATGGAGTTGATGTGTTCATGTTAGCTGAGAAAGAATACCCATTGAGAGCTGGAGTTTTAACAGTTATGATGTCAGTAAGGCTTAGATGTTGGGAAAGAAGTGAAGTCATAGAAGATTTGCTGCAAAGGATTTATGATTAAAGTGTGAGAGCAGATAAAGAGTTAAGAAGAAGAAGATAAGTGTTTGGAAGAATTCTCATATCCTCATATATGCAGACTACTTGAAGAAACTTATTGATTTACATATTAATCATAAGTTTAGCGGAGGATTGTTGGGAATTATACTAACAGTTACCACGGCTAGTGAAGATATTACAACTGCTGAAGAATGCACTTGCAGTGGAAAGACATTAACACTGCTAGTACATATATTACCACTGCTATTAGGATAATTGTTAGGAAACGTGTAAAGATAAATATAGAATAGATCTTGTGTATATCTTATTCTATTAGAGTTATTCTTATCTTGTAGAAGAGGACTCCTTGTGCTATAAAAGGAGGTCCTAGGTTAAGGTTGATATATATATGTTTTTTTAGAGCTTCAAGGTGTAACCCTAGTGATACTAAGATCACTCGTATTATTATCTTTAATAATATTGGAGCTAACAGTTTGTTACATACATTGTTCTCATTCATAAACAACTGTTTTATTTACAATCTAACACAGTTCAAGGTGTTTAGATCCATCAGGTTGGGAAAAAGTTAAAATTTGGGATGGAGTATTCAAGCTCAAGCCTATCAAATGAAGTTAAATATTTAATGAGTTGAGCTCAACCTTATAAAAGTTCGACTCGAGTTATTGTTAAGTTTTCGAGCTTGTAAATGATATAGCATATATGTTTTTTTTATATATATTTTGTATATGTAAGCGTACTAAGTGTAAATAGTTAATTATAAATGTATCGAGCATGGTTGTCAGGATCCCGATCCTGATCTTAGGATCTTATGATTTTACGATACTGCAAAGCAAAAACGATCCAGATCTTATGTAGGATCTTTGAAAGCTTAAGATCGTATAGGAACCCGATCCTGACCATAGGATCTTAGGATCTAATCCGATCCAATCTTACTTTTCTCGAACTACCAAACTAAAAAACTACAAATTTATGAATTGTGTTTTGTAAAATTGAAAAAACAACATGTTATAATCTTCTTATACATTTCATAACCATAATTTAGGACAACATTTCTATGAAACATTTATATAATTTTGTGTTTATGTATATAATAATTTATAAATTTGTATAATATTATAAAGGATACTTAAAAAATGCATTATGGTAGGATCTTAAGATCCCGATCCGATCTTACGATCTCGATCTTGCAAAGACAAAATCGATCCTAAGTAGGATATGATCCCGATTTTGAAAACCTTGGTATCGAGATTTTCGAGTCGAAGGTGAACCGAGTTCGATTATTAGATTATATTTCAATTTTAATTTGTGTAAGAAAACACACCTTTAAAAATAAACAGAGCTTTTCGAATGATCAAGCTCAAACCGAGTTCAAACTTTCTCTATCCCGGATAACATGATCGGGAGGTCCTTGCATAGTTGCTTCTTATTAGTGTCTGTGACAAACGGTATACACCTACCAAGCCGGTGTAACCCATGCATGACCGCCTTTAATAACTTCAAATACAATTCATATAACATTCAATTTACACTATATATAACTATACTATACACCTACCAAGCCGGTGCAACCGATGCATGCCCGGTGATAATGGCTAATTCACATGGGTCATGGGTCATATGCAGGTTATCACTGGTCACATTCAATAATGGGTATTTGACATCATATTGGTCATATGCATTAGGTTATCACTAGTCACATCCATGACTATTGATCATTGGGTAATTAACATGGGTAACGGGTCATATGCATTAATATTGGGTTGTAGTGACATGTCATATATGTTATTGACCAATACATGATTGGTGATCGACAATGGGTAATTAACATGGGTCATGGGTCATGTGCATTGGATTTTGTTAAATAAGACAAATACTATACAACATTTTATACGTTTTGTATTTTTTTATGTTTTAATCCGTTTGTAACGTTTTTTGTCCCTTTTTGACCGTTTTCAATCGATTTTGATCGATGTCGCTAGTTTTCGACCGACGTTGACAATTTTCGACAGATTTCGACGGATTTAGACCGTTTTAGTCCGATTGCGACCGATTGCGACCCTTTTCGACCAATTTCATCCATTTAGAATGTTTTCGGCAATTTTTGCTCGTTTTCATATGTTATAAGCTTTTCTGAATGTTTTCCTCTGTATTAAAACGTTATGAAACGTTTATTACGTTTTCGTACATTTTTGTACCATTTTTTCATTTCTATATGTCCTTCTCCTTTTTATTTGGATGATTCGGGTCAACCCGAGTAACCCAAATACTAAATAGGGTCCCGTATCGGGTTGAAAATATTTGGCTAACTCGGGTACGGGGTCGGCCCGATTGACCCGAATAAGGATTAATGGCCGTCAATTTCTGATCTTTTGTTATACATACGGCTAATGATTTGCACACTCAAAAAAGTTATTTGCACACTCAATGTACAAGCGGTTGAAGCAGAGTGTTTAATACTGTACAAGTATTTAATGCACAGATGGATTGTTCCAATCAATTTATAAAGTGTGTAAATCAATTCCCTTTCACATAAACCCTAATTTAACACACTCTAAAAAATCATAACAAATCCCAATTCAAAATCAAACTAACTCATGTCGTCTTATCTTTGTGAAGATTACTGCAAATGTGACAGGCCAGCAATGGTGGTAACATCTTGGACACCATCCAACCCTGTTCGACGTTTCATTTGCTGCCAAAATCGATAGGTAAGTTATCAGATACGTTTAGTTTAAAGATTATTAAGTTTAATGTTTAATATACTACGTTTTTTTGATTTTAGAAATCGGGTACGAAGAAATGTGAACAATTTGATTGGTATGAACCAGAGGAGGAATGTGCTTGGTACAAGATGCATTTGTTTGAGATGTATAGCAAACTGAATCCCAATCAAAGGGGTGAGGTTCAAATTGAAGTTAATCGTCAAAGAAGGATTGAAGAATTGGAGGCAGAGTTGACAAATGCCTTAAAGAAAGTCAGTTTTTGGAAGTCAACACTTTGTGTTTTTGCAGTTGTGGTTTCTTTGGTACTTGCACTGAAGTAGTATAGTGTTTATGGCTAGATTTTATGGTTTGTAGTGGCTCATCTACCCTATCTGTATGGTGAATGGTTAAGTGTTTGCTTGTAAATTTAACTGATCTTGATCTTTTGGCTACTCGATATCTTTTGGCAGTAATTACCCAAAATGGCACAATTTAACTATCCTGTTTGACCTTATGCAAATGAATGTACAGGTACAAAACTACCAAAAATTACCCAAAGTGACAATCATGATTGGCTATTAGTTATCTTTTGATAGTAATTACCCGGAATTGCCCAAATTCACTTAGAGACTCTTTGACTTTTGCAAATGACAATCAAGTTTGACAATCTTTGTTTGACTTGATCATATAGTAATCGATAACTTGATTAACAAAGAAACATAACATAAGTTTTCTTTTAACTCAAAAACATTAAACTTCAAAGAAACATAACATAAGTTTTCTTCGAGTCATGGTCAAACATTTATTCCCTCGGGTCAAAACCCGATCCCAAATCATTGTTGGAAATATTGAGTTTGGAAGTTTATTATTCATAAAGCATGAGATACAAGTAGTTATTGCATCAACTCAATGGACTTGGTAAGTCAAGACTTGGTAAAAGGAAAGTGGAGACTTTTGCGTACCACACTCAATTCCTTATCTTTAGGAACAGTTTTAAAATATCTTCAATTCACAGTATGATTTAGGCGCCTTTGGTCGATCCTTTTTCCCGTCAAAAGTCTTGGGAGCCGTTCATATACCTCTCCAGCCTATTTATACCTGATGTGTGGGAATCGCAACAGGCTTTACCTCTCGAGGGATCTCGAGAAGCTTACAACCCCCACCAGGCAGTGAACCTGATCGTTGTAGTATAGTATAGTGACAAGTACCGGGGGATTGATCGTTCAGCTTAGGAATAGTGTCGCTAGGATTAGAAAGCCTAAATACTAGTTCTAAAGGTGAGGGATGATTATTTTTGTATTTTTATATTTTTATGAAAGCAATTAAAATCTCGGGTTTGAAAGATTTGGGCGGAATTAGTTGCTAATCAACTAACCCAATACTAAGATGCAATCAAAATAAAATACTAAAAATGAAAATAAACTAATTTATACTAAGGTTGTGAGCAGTAATTGGAGAAAATGTGTTTACTTAGATTTCACTACTCCCTAGACATCTTTTACACGTTAATTACTTGTTATAATTACATGGATGACGGATCGTATTCCTTAATACCATTCATGGGGTGGCACACATAACTCCCCAATTCTATGAGTTCTTATCTCCTCCTACACCATGCCCAGCACAACTATAGGGATTGTAAACAGTGGCCCATGCATTAAATACAACCAATAAAGACCTAGTGCGCCTCGGTTTATGTTTCTTAAGACGTTCAAGCATGTTACCATTTGGAGATCTGCCAGTTTTCTTAAGCCTAACATATAAATCATTCATCCAAGACAAGAATAAACAAGTAATCAACACATAATCAATATCTAGGTTTCATTAGATCTAAGCAAACACAAAAGAGATCTAGCCTAGCATGATAGAATTAAGAAAAGAACAAGATATAGACAACCAACACATAGACATATTGATTGAATTAGAAGAGCACTTATCTTGATTAATCATGCAAGGTATCAAGGGGTTGGAACCCTTGAAAAACCTGTAAAGTTACACCAAAATCGTACTTAGGGTTTCTCCCAAAACTTCTCTATTTAAATGTGAAAAACTAGAAAACTATATATAGGAAAATAGGGATGACGGCGTCAAGAACAAAGGTGTGACGCCGTCATCTCACCGCCAAATACTTCCTCGGACGGCCTTGATCTACTTCTGACGCCGTCAAGGCCTAGGCCGTCACACAAATTACTCTTGACGCCCTGTGTGTGACGCCGTCATCAACTACGGATTTTAATTCTTGAGGTTTGACGCCGTCAGGAAAACTCTTGACGCCTTCATGAACTCTCGGATTTTATTATTGAGGTTTGACGCCGTCAGGAAATTACTCTTGACGCCGTCACCTACTGTTCCCAGCATGGAAAATTGAGACTTTGCCGTTTTCTTCACTTTTATGCTCCAAAAACATCCAAAATGGCTTCTTTTCCAGAATTCACTCTCCAAGTACCTAAAATCACAAAAGGAACGATTTAGGGCAATATTTGATCAAATAAGTTCGGATTCGGGCTTAAATGACCCCCTAAAAGTGGTTCATTTTTCGCCTTATCATATACCCTTACACTTGAGATTTGCTTGTCCTCAAGCAAATGCGCTTTTATTCTAATCAAAAGACAAGTTAGAGGTCATTTAACACTAATATAAAAGTAATTACAACAAATAATCGTTCCACTAAAGACCAATAGACAAGCTCGGAGGTCATACACTAGCACCTCACAAATAGTGTTTAGATACTCACATCTCTCGGGTGTAATAAAGTAATATAACATTATGGAAATGGAAGATATCTCTCACTACCTGTCATAGCAAAATAGATTACCATAGGCTTGGGAGAGGATCAAACCTCCACCACATGGCGTAAGCACCTAGGATAAACTATCAAAGAGGTCTTTTAAAGGGTTATAACGTTAGGTATAGGGATATGAATTACACGGTTTTGTTGGATAAAAGAAGTTTTACTGGTGGCGAGTTAACAATCTTGGTTAATTACATGTACAATATGGTGTTGCTAAGCCAAGACTAGACTCGACTTAAGCTAATAAATGAGAAATAACAAAAACATAAAATGAACATAGAATAAAAAGGGATGGTAGTCCGTTTTTTTTTTTTTTTTTTTTTTTTTTTTTTTTTTTTTTTTTTTTTGCATACACTCTTACCCTACCATCCAAAATAATACATCATAGGGAATGAACATTTCCCTTACACTTGAATTTTTACATACTTTACAATTAACTAATCTAATGACTCGAATTAAGAAAATTAAAACACTTGGAGCACTTTTAAGATTAACGTACATGTGGGGGTAATAATTGATGTTCTTCCCCATTACTCCATAAAATAAGTACTTACCCATGAGTCTCAATCGTCCCAAAACAATATGTACAAGGATATGACTCGACTTAGCAACCATGTAATCAATTAGAAAGTTAACTTAGGGTTTAACAAATAACAATAATGCACTAAAGATGAGCGCATACACGGAAGGCTAAGGCGATTTGGGTGTACATTTAAGTGGGGTGTAACAAATTCTTCCTTTAAGTAAGATGCTTAAAGTTAGAAACGAAAAGATAGGCTCGGAGGGGTGTACTAGGGGTTTCGTGTACTAAAAATGAGTACAACGCTAAGGGTGTGGGAAAAATTAGTTGACTTAACTAGCCAAGTAATATGACTTAAATGGTCAAGTAATTATGATACGGGTTTAACACAAGGGTGATCCTAATGCCTCTTATCATGTAGTAAATCCTACCACACGAATGTAGTCTCACTAGCGGTCTCGGGATGCATCACTAACGCAAGTTCTAGAATCTAAATGCTACCGGTACACTCATAAGCACTAATAATGAATGCTTTTCCTATCAAATCTAAAGGCGAACCTCACATATTTGGGTGGAAAATTTTTCTGAATATACGGTTATGTGCTAGTCATACAATCTCCTATCCATGAGACGCTTGCTATGGCTAAAGTTTCACTCCTAAATGTTGTAAAAAATTATAAATTTGGCGCTAAAATTGCACTAACAAGTATTTCTCATAGTTTTATTACACATCTACCATTAAACAAAACAAACTCAAGCGAAAGTGCATATGTAAGGTATCATCTTTTTACCCTCCCCTTACACTTAAGATGAACATTGTCCCCAATGTTCAAGTAAAGAATGTAAAAGTGAAAAAGTAAAGAGAATGAAATCAAATACTCCCCTGATTCGCTCGGTATGGATTATAGGTTAGCCAGGTTAGATCTTCCTCCAAGAAAATGAACAATCAAAGCATCCCTTCCAGAATATAAATCATCTCCTTGTCGAACATAACCTGTAAATCCTGATAAAAATAGACAAGACAACCTCGCGTAAAATCGGCGGCATCCTATATAAGTTACTAAATCCTAGAAAACAAAGTAAGATATAATGCTTGTGGAATGAAGTTTGCAGATTTCCTGGAGATTATAAAACTTAATAATTCACAAAAACCATAAGACTCCGTTAGAAAAACAAAACCGGTAAAATTTCCAGATTTTTACTCCTGACGCCGTCAAGAGTAAACTCATGACGCCGTCAGAATGGACCTGCAGAAATTCTTATGTTAAGTTTCCGGAAAATTTCTGGAAAAATTTGGTCCTACTTCCTGGAAGATCCTGCAAAACTTCATTATGACTCAATACAAGCATTTGACTCTAACAAATACGAATATACATACTCACTTAAAATTGTGGAGAATCATGATCGTGTGTTTCTTGAAAACATATTTGGGGTTTCCCCTTACACTTATCTTTTGCAAAAATACTTTTAGGTTGGAGTTAAGACTAGGCCAAACAACATAATAAAGTATTTCCACTTTTTAATTGAGAAACATGATCTACCAACAATAAAAATAAAGCATGCATACGGAAGCAAATAACAAATAAACAAATAAAATCACACAAAACATGGGTTGCCTCCCAAGAAGCGCTTTTCTTTATTTATGAGTATTGTAGCTAGACTCAAGGTCATGGGTTACTACGTGATTTCATCATTGGTTTCACTCTCTGATTGCAAATATTCTTTGTAGAAATCAATCACCTTTTTCTCAACCGCCCCCATAATCATTTGGGCAAATTCTTCATCGACTTTATACCTTGGTCCAAGGGCCAAGCAATCTTTGTAATAAAGACTCCTTTTTTCCCATACATAATCCATGCCCTTTTTCTTATCCTCCTCATTAATATCCTCAAAAGCACCAACGTTGTCCTTATCAAAACGAGATATAAAGCGAAATTCGTTCATCCTATTAGGCATCCTATAAGTGATACTATCGGTGTTACTTGCAAATCGGATCGTACCTTCTACCTCATCATATTCCAACTTAGACTCCTCAACAAATGGTTTGCCAAACACAACATTGGATAGTCGACAATCAATAACATTAGCAAGATCCTCCACAATCATAAAATCGGTGACAAAAGTGAAATTACCAACAAAGACACGTAAACCTTTAACTCTCCCGACAAAGTTACAAACTCCACCGGGGTACTTGGGATCCCTTCTAGTTTCAAGTCTTGTTTTCACTATATCATTATAAACCGTTGAGGACATAATGTTGATTGGAGATTTAAAGTCAATGTAAGCATTGCTAATGTGCCTATATCCAATCATACATGGTATCTTAGCATTCTTAGGATCGCCTCTCTTGATCTTAGGTTCAATTATGGTGAAAGGAGATCGCGGGTTATCGATAAGATTATTATAATATGCAATCTCCTCCTTAGTGGGGTATAGATTAAAGTAGTCATTAAGCTTCAGATCTACTTCCTCCTCTTCTAGTCTCTCAACAACATTCACCAAGTCATTAGGCCCTAGGTCTTTATTTGAATACAAGGCGGTTGCTAGGTCACTAAATGCATGTTCGAGTTCAACCTTAATTAACCTATTAAGCTCTCTAAGCTCCCTAATCTCACTCTCAATTTGTTCACGTAACACAGCCACTTCTCTAGAGGAAAGGGGCGGGTTCGCGTTTTCCATAATGGTCAACGGAATAGTTAATGAGTTTAATTTACTAACAAAGGCACAAAGAAATGAGATAGACTAAAGATAATCCAAAAAATAAAAATAAAATCTTACTAGAAAGGAATCTAGCAAGTAGACCTAATAAAAAGAAATTCTAACCTAGACAATAACTATTCCCCGGGCTGCGGCGCCAAAAACTTGATGCATGGGAATCGCAACAGGCTTTACCTCTCGAGGGATCTCGAGAAGCTTGCAACCCCCACCAGGCAGTGTACCTGATCGTTGTAGTATAGTATAGTGACAAGTACCGGGGGATTGATCGTTCAGCTTAGGAATAGTGTCGCTAGGATTAGAAAGCCTAAATACTAGTTCTAAAGGTGAGGGATGATTATTTTTGTATTTTTATATTTTTATGAAAGCAATTAAAATCTCGGGTTTGAAGGATTTGGGCGGAATTAGTTGCTAATCAACTAACTCAATACTAAGATGCAATCAAAATAAAATACTAAAAATGAAAATAAACTAATTTATACTAAGGTTGTGAGCAGTAATTGGAGAAAATGTGTTTACTTAGATTTCACTACTCCATAGACATCTTTTACACGTTAATTACTTGTTATAATTGCATGGATGACGGATCGTATTCCTTAATACCATTCATGGGGTGGCACACATAACTCCCCAATTCTATGAGTTCTTATCTCCTCCTACACCATGCCCAGCACAACTATAGGGATTGTAAACAGTGGCCCATGCATTAAATACAACCAATAAAGACCTAGTGCGCCTCGGTTCATGTTTCTTAAGACGTTCAAGCATGTTACCATTTGGAGATCTGCCAGTTTTCTTAAGCCTAACATATAAATCATTCATCCAAGACAAGAATAAACAAGTAATCAACACATAATCAATATCTAGGTTTCATTAGATCTAAGCAAACACAAAAGAGATCTAGCCTAGCATGATAGAATTAAGACAAGAACAAGATATAGACAACCAACACATAGACATATTGATTGAATTAGAAGAGCACTTATTGTCACACCCCCAATTTACCTGAATGGCAGCGGAATTGAATACCTGAGGGTGTAACGGATCATAGCACACAAGCAAGGATATATTGAACGACCTAAAGTGTCGTTTAGAAAATACAGCGTTTGATCATTTAAAACATTCAGAGTTTACAAAACATAGGTCCCAAAAGATGTTGCCATTTTAGTTAAAATAAGTTCAACAAGATCAAACGTTCATAGGTGTAGAAAATATAGTCAGACGCGTCGTCTCCACGACTCCATGAATGTCCAAATGCATGCATCATGAGCTACCTTAACAACCTGAAAATACATGCTAAAGTGTCAACACGAGGTTGGTGAGTTCACAGATTTAGAGAACAAATAGATATGGTAAAATATTTGAAGAGAAGAATTTCCCAGTAAAATCATCGTAAATCAGTATTAAAGCTGATGCAAAGGCATCATAAATCAGTAATAAGAAATCAGTAATAAGAAATCCGAAATAAGAACTCAGAACTTAGAAATCCGAAATAAGAACTCAGAATTTAGAAATCCGAAATAAGAACTCAGAATTTAGAAATCCGAAATAAGAACTCAGAATTTAGAAATCCGAAATAAGAACTCAGAATTTAGAAATCCGAAATTAGAAATCCGAAATAAGAACTCAGAACTTAGAAATCCGAAATAAGAACTCAGAATTTAGAAATCCGAAATAAGAACTTAGAACTTAGATTTATAAAAACCATCAGTATTTAACTTTAATCTTATGTACCATAGCCCAAGTATAAAGAAATAAGTTTTTCAGTCATAAAACTACATTGTCTCTTAAGCTCATGAAACCGAAGCTAGACGTTACTTGGCCCCAAATGAGTGTTTACCAGACACTCTAATAATAAAGACATGAAATGCATCTGTAATACTGTTGGAGCAACCCAAACACAGATGGAGGAGTCACCCTCAATAGATCTATTCACTCACTCTCGCTTGGAACTTAATTAACGGTCCATGATAATAAAGGGGACTTGTCAAGACGTGGTAATAAGGAAACTTAAGCAATGTAAGGAATTTAATACTTTGGCATTGTACAAAAATAATTAAAGCAGCGTATTCTCCTTCAAAAGTCATTCAAATCGTATAAAAGTATAAAACAAGTATTTAAGCATGTATCTCCCCCAAAGAGTTTATAAAGTAATTAAACAAGTAAAAGTGGGGCTATGACTCACCTCGAAATGATAGTACAAGGTGATGGAATGATCGGGACAACAAGGCGCGAACACTAGCCGCAACCTAAATGAATGAATGTGATCTAATTTAGATCATGCCGTGATGAAATGAATGCACATGCACATGATACTCATACCACTCGTAATTTGGAAATACTAGTTATCATCATGGTAAAATAGTTTCCATACTTAGGAAAAATAAGTTCATTTAGAGAAGTATATATCTTGTCATATTAACTCGTACGAAAAAGTTAGCGTCATATTACTAGTATCAAAACCTTAGAATGATGTCGTTATGTCGTATAGATACTTCCTCGAGTCGTACGTATTCATTTGTTAAGAAAATAGTCATTAGTAACGTTGCCAGAAAATATACCATTTAGTACGTACGTTATTATTTTTATTTGTGACTATATATATATATATAGTTTTGACGATATTAAAACGGGTATAACTCAGTCGTTTTAGGCTCGTTTTCCTTGTTCTTTATGTCCACGGATTCGTTTTTGTATATACTAGTATATTTTTGATAACTCGGCTCCCCTAGGTTACGTTTAATACCTCTTTTTACCCATTGAAATCTGCCAAACAGCAAGCAGTTTTATAAGAAATAGTTTTCGTCGTTAAATTTGCAAAAATCGTATCTCCTTCGTTATAAACTCGTTTTAATCCGTTCTTTCGCCTAAAGTTTCGTTTTTGAATGTATTTTCTAAATCTTTGGTCAAAACTTGGCCACCCTCTACTGATTTTCCCACGAAATTAAAATGGGGACAGTAGGTATATCAAAAGTTTCAAAAACCATTTTCAAGTCTCCAAACTAGTTCCATCCTCCATCAAACCACTTTCAAACACCACAAAGCTAATCTAATCCTACCATACACCTTCTTAGGGTGTCATGGGTCCTTAGACATCATCAATCCACTAGGTCTAACAAGGGTTTCTTATGTGTCCATTTCTAGGGCTTCAAAGTTACATATGTACAAAAATGGAGTGGTACAAGTTGATGCATGTATGATATCTTGTAAGAAAATGTATAAACATAATAATAACTTGTAAAAATCATAAAAATGAGTTTGTTTACTTACTTGATGGTTTAGAGAGTTTAGATGATGAAAAACCTACTAATCCTTGAGTTTTTATTTCAAAACTCAAACAAGGATGATTATATAAACTAGTTTATGACAAGATCTTGTAAAATTTGTTCTCCTTGCTCCTTTACCACCCTAATTCGAACCAACCTCAAGAGAAAAAGAGAGAAAAGTTTGCTTGTGTTTAGTAAAAGTGATTTTGTGATAAAAGAGTAAAAGAAAGTTTATTATATACTAGGGGACAATAGTTTGGTAAGCCATTAAGAGTGTTGGTGAGGTTTTTAATGTTTTAGGACTAAAGGGGGGGGGGGGGTGGCCGGTTCTAAAAGGAGGGAAAGGGGGGATGTGTCTTGGGTTTAATTAGGGAAAATTAGCATTAGTATTAAGTAGTTAAGTTAGGTTTAGGTTTAAGGTTTAATCGGGTACCGGGTTTGTTAGAAATAGATTTTATTGAAGTTATTCGGGACGTAATAAAGTCATAAAAATTGTAAAAATATGTCGGGTACAAGTACGGAGAGTTAGGGTGATTATCGTTTAATTTTGGTGAAAACCGTCGTTATAAAGTTAGACGTACGATACGTAATAGTTAAATTTCCAAAATACTGGGTAAATTAATATTATCATTTTTATATTATAAAAATGAGTATAAAAATGTATTGGGATCATAGTCGGGAGTGTCGGACATGTTAGACACTTTTATAGTTCGCGTATTAGTGTTTATTTGAAATAAACATACGTAAATCATTAATTGTACCAAAAGTATAAATTTAGTTATCCTACGAGTGGAATAGTATGCAAGTGCCCTAATGATGATACACAGACTATTTCTAGTCCGTATGAAGTGTCCCTGGTAATGATGCATGAATTCGCTCCTGAACCAACACGGTTACGCGAATTTTGAATACCCGTAAACTAGGTTTACGATGACGTGAGTAATGCACGTGAATAGTGATTTTTCTTCCGGAAATGAATAGTGTCAAGTGAATAGTAAAATTTCTGATTGTGTCTCGGAATGTCAAATTGACCTTGAAAACGATGAATAGTGATCGATGAATAGTAAATGATGAATAGTAACTTATGAATAGTAAATTGTCGAGGTTTGGAAAATGACCAGAAATTACGAGTTGTGACAGTCTTCCCCACTAACAGGAACTTCGTCTCGAAGTTCAGTTTTGGTTGGTCTCTGAAGTATATTTGGTAAAAAGACATGGATACTTGAGTTGCATTTGGTCTTCCCGTTCCCAAGTAAATTCGGGTCCTCTTCAAGAATTCCAGCGAACTTTCACGATAGGAATTCGACTTTGCTTCAATCGTTCGATTCTAACAGTCCATGATTTCTATTGATCCTCTTACCAGGTTTACGTTTGTCTTTGGGTTGGAATTCCTTCCAAATGGGATTATGAGTGACTAATCTGAAAGTCATTTCCTGGAATTTGAATAGGTGAAACATAGTTGTGTAATCCGGCTGTTCTCTAACAAGGCTCAAGTCAGATGACCACTAGGTCTACTCTTGTCTGAAATATTACGTGGTCCAGTGTAAATCAGGTTTAACTTTCCAAAAATTTTTTTTTCGAATAATATCATGCCTTTCCTAGGCAGAACTTTCAACATGATCTGGCTACCAACTTGAAGTTTTAATGGTTTACAACTTGTAGAATTTGTAATTGATCCTTGACTTGTAGAAGGTTTCTGGTTATATCATGATTGCCTATTGGAATAGTGAGTTTTGCTTTTTCCGAGTTTGGTTCGTCAATAGATGATCAGTGCTTCTTTAGGTTTATAATGTAATATAGGTAATATACGTTGCTGAACTATGTCAGAACCCAAATCTTATATGTCAGCTGGTCGATTCTAAAATGAATCTTAAATGGTCCAATATACTTGAGTTTCAATCTCTCGTGTTACCAAAATTTGTATCATGCCTCTCCAAGGCAAAGCTTTCAACTTAGCTCGTTCTCCCACTTGAATCTAGATGGTTTGTTGTTCAGGGATACTCAATCCGCATGATGTGCGTCATGCACCAACCTAACTTCTACCAGTCCCTCGTTGCTTGTAACTGGTTCTCGACTTGTGAAATTTCCTTTGTTGTTGCATAGTTTAGTCCTAGACTGGTGAATTTAACTTTCCGATTTTGGTCTGTAAATGGGTAATTGGTACTTCGATCATAAAGTGCCTCAATTGATGTAGTCTCTATGCTCGCGCGATAACTATCGTTGCAACCAAATCTGATTTATGGTAAATGGTTAGTCCAACCATTTCTAGAGTCAATCACTCATACTCTGAGTATAACTTTCCTATGTTTGAATCGTTCTCTCGTTCTGACCATCGGTCTGAGGATAGTAGGCGGTGTTTATATCTTTAATGAGGTTCCGAAGGAAATCTTAAAATGATTGTTAGAAGTCTAAGGTGATCCGATTACCTCCATCCGGAATAATTGAAATGGGTACAATAAATCTTGTGACTAATTCCTTATCATTATGTCTTTCGAACTTGGCGTTATCTGAATGAGATAGAATATGGTTAGCAGTTTTGATTCCTTGTCTCTTGGTCTAACGGATGATAAGACATATGTCTTTCCTTGCCTATTGGTGGTTGTCAGGCAACTACAAGCCTAGGTATTCAACCAACTTAAGTCTTGAAATAGATTATCATGAAATTGTCATCATGTTGGCAAAATGTATATTCGGGTCTGATTCCTTTCTTGATATGGTAATGAGGTTATCTAGAATTTCTTGAGAACACAATTCCCTGAGGGAATCTATATCGATATCCATAATTCGAATCAATCATTCTTGGCGTAAAACTCACCGCAGGGAAGTTTGCATTTAGATAAGGCCATGTTTAATCACATCACTTTACAGTATCGGTTAGGAGGCTTGGTTTATTCCTATGGTTTTGCTTAGCGTACTCTCTCAATGTATTCGATCTTGTAGCTCAGTCTAGCTAGTACCTTTGAATAATAGAATTGGACAACCCGGTCAGAGATGGTGGTTCGGATGGTCTCGTGGCATCTTAGAACTGTTGTTGAGCTATAAATTGTCTTGGTGTATACTTCTAGTCTAGGTTAGTAGTTCTGTAATCCTTTCATTGCTTTTCTTGTATCGAGGAATCCTACTCGTAATTGATATGGAAAGTCTCTCCTAGAGAAGTCAATGGAACAATCCAACTTAATGGCTAAGTAGGTGACAGGTGGGGTAAGTATCCAAGGGAAAGTTTGTCAGAAGGAGACATTTATAAAAGAGTTTATTTGTTTAAAACGCTTTTGGATGAAGATTGTTATTAGCAATACTTTAAAAAGTAACTATTTCCTTCATGGCATAATCCTTCCTGAATTATACATAGGTGATCAGGCTATGTATAGTTGAGGACTAATGATGCTATGCTTGATTTAGTCAGAATAATATTACTTTTCTCAAAAGTTTTAGATGGTGTTCAACGCATTCTTATTAAAAATGGTATCATGATTTTTCCTTTCAAAGCAATATAAAAATCGATTCGCGTAGTAATAGTAAATATTTGGCGTAATATCGGAAAAATCAGTTTATAGTATGGTAACAAAACGGTTTATTTTAGAAATTCGGTAAAACAATTTCCCCATAAGGTAGTAAATTAGTTTGAAATAAAACTCGTTGAATGGTTTATTGGATACATGGGTAATTACTATGGAATGGTAATAATCTACTAATCCGTCAAATACGAAATCGGCCTATTCCCTAAATAAGACAATGGTATAATGTTGCTAAACGATTGAAGATTGCACAATTGCAATAGGAGATGGAATAAACGAAGGTTACGATTATCACATAGATAACAAAAGATAGTCATTACATTAGATAGGAAAGTGCTTAATACAACTAGGTTACATCAACGTACTTATGGAAAGTACCAAAAGAAAGTACAACCCTAGAGGGCTCGAACTATGGTTTTAAAACATGAATTGCCTCCTCCAGTTCCGGTCTCTCAACACCGGGCATTCACTCTTGAAGTGTCCCACTACTCCACATTCACGGCAGATTACCGTGAGTTCCTGATGCTTTGTGGGGGTGGGAGTCTTGCAATCCTTGGCTTTGTGTCCGATCTTCTTACAGTTGCCACATGGTTCCGGGCAACGTCCTTTGTGATGAAACTGACACCTGTTGCACTCGGGTAATTTACCTATATATCCTTTCTTTTGGCTTGACCCAGCAATAAAGGTCTCCACCACTTGTTGTATCTTAAATGGTCGTTGAGTAGCATTAGCATCCTGATTACCGACCCATTTTCTCTTGTTGTTATTATTGTCTCCCGATGTCTTGTCGCGAACTATGAGTTCCTTTGTTTCGATTGCCATCTGGATAGCTTCAGACATGGTATTGGGTTCACATGCGATGACCATCCTACGAATTTCAGGAGAAAGTCCTCCGATGTACCTTTCGAGTTTCTTGCTTTCCGGTTCATCCATTTCAAAGCCTAGTCGAGCAAAATCATAAAAATAAGCAGTATACTTGACAACATCATCTCCTTCCATGGTAAGGTTTAGTGTTTCTTGTTCAATTGCTTGTAATTCGCTTTTCACACAGAACTTCAAACTCATCATCCTTTTTAGTTTCTCCCAAGAGTGTGAGTAAGCAGCATCAACTCCTACTACCTGGACATACTTAGTCCACCATTTCTGGGCATGCTTCTGAAAAGTGCAAGTGGCGAACTTAACCTTGTCTTCCTTACGACAGTCACCACTTTGAAAGGTTGTTTCTAATTCTTCGAACCATTTGAGAAATTCTTTTGTGTCTACATTTCCGCTAAAGAAGGGGGGATTACAACCCATAAATTCTACGTGAGTAAGTTCCTTGGTGAGGGCGGTAGTTACATTCCTGGTAATGGATTGTCCAATAGCAGTTTGCGTCATGCTTGGAGTGGTTTGCTTAAATCTATTTCCATCAAATCATAAAAGTCCATAAGAATCTATAGGTAATAAAAATCATCATATTCATAACTCATGAATATAATACATGAAAGTTTCGGTCTATATGAATCCATATCATAGATAGCACAACCATTCCTCCATAGTAGAGTCAATACTTGGTGATTCCGTTTGTTCATCCATCAAAATACTACAAGTTTCTTCGAACTATGTCACACCTCTCGTGGCTAGGATAATAGCAAAAGCTAGTAAAGATATAAGTCTAGTCTAAAGACTTCCTGTAATCCTTCTAGGTGAAATCAGGTTTATGGCATCATAAGGTCGAGATAGTCCTGAAGTGGTATCTGTAGTTGTGCATCGATCAAGTCCTAGATAGTGTAGATTCTAAGCCATTCTTGAGGAACCTGTAGATGTTACTGTTGAGTCCGTAATCTTGGTATTATCCACAAGGTGTTATCTAATTCGTGGCAAGTGGGAATGGAAAAGGGAAATGACCATGGTGGTATTCTAAAGGATGAGAATAACATGGATGACGATGAGATCCCAGTGATGAGTTAGGAGATAATGGTGATAATAGTAAATGGAATACTACCCTCTTTCGCGCTATCTAGCGACATCTAGGAGGTAAAGCTGAAGTACGCACTATGGGACGACCAATAGTGTAATAAGTAACCAACGGTGGTGGTAGTACCTAAGTAGTAAGCGTCCTACTAGTGAAAGAAAGAAAACATGTTATCTCTCTTGTAATAAGCATCCAAATAAATCCATTAAAATTTAGTCGGAATACTCTACCAAACGGCATTCTATGTATAGGCTGAATGATAGGAAAACCTTATTCCTATAACAAATCAATAGTGCTAACGGTGGTATACGTGTAACTGGTGGTATAATGGTAGTGGAAGATGACAAGGCATCTTCAATGTCGGAATCCGATGAAAGGATAACAGCGTGGGTATCTGAAGACATGTCACTTGTGAACCAGGTCAATATAATCATATATATATGAGTATGGGTATGAATAACTTGCACAGTGTGTGCGTAAAACAACATGTATAGTGAATATGCACCTATGATGAAATGATGAGATGCTATGATGATGTGGTTATAGTCTAGGGTCCAAGATACATCCTAGTTCGCTATAACCTTAGCTCTGGTACCAATCTGTCACACCCCCAATTTACCTGAATGGCAGCGGAATTGAATACCTGAGGGTGTAACGGATCATAGCACACAAGCAAGGATATATTGAACGACCTAAAGTGTCGTTTAGAAAATACAGCGTTTGATCATTTAAAACATTCAGAGTTTACAAAACATAGGTCCCAAAAGATGTTGCCATTTTAGTTAAAATAAGTTCAACAAGATCAAACGTTCATAGGTGTAGAAAATATAGTCAGACGCGTCGTCTCCACGACTCCATGAATGTCCAAATGCATGCATCATGAGCTACCTTAACAACCTGAAAATACATGCTAAAGTGTCAACACGAGGTTGGTGAGTTCATAGATTTAGAGAACAAATAGATATGGTAAAATATTTGAAGAGAAGAATTTCCCAGTAAAATCATCGTAAATCAGTATTAAACCTGATGCAAAGGCATCATAAATCAGTAATAAGAAATCAGTAATAAGAAATCCGAAATAAGAACTCAGAACTTAGAAATCCGAAATAAGAACTCAGAACTTAGAAATCCGAAATAAGAACTCAGAATTTAGAAATCCGAAATAAGAACTCAGAATTTAGAAATCCGAAATAAGAACTCAGAACTTAGAAATCCGAAATAAGAACTCAGAACTTAGAAATCCGAAATAAGAACTCAGAATTTAGAAATCCGAAATAAGAACTCAGAATTTAGAAATCCGAAATAAGAACTTAGAACTTAGATTTATAAAAACCATCAGTATTTAACTTTAATCTTATGTACCATAGCCCAAGTATAAAGAAATAAGTTTTTCAGTCATAAAACTACATTGTCTCTTAAGCTCATGAAACCGAAGCTAGACGTTACTTGGCCCCAAATGAGTGTTTACCAGACACTCTAATAATAAAGACATGAAATGCATCTGTAATACTGTTGGAGCAACCCAAACACAGATGGAGGAGTCACCCTCAATAGATCTATTCACTCACTCTCGCTTGGAACTTAATTAACGGTCCATGATAATAAAGGGGACTTGTCAAGACGTGGTAATAAGGAAACTTAAGCAATGTAAGGAATTTAATACTTTGGCATTGTACAAAAATAATTAAAGCAGCGTATTCTCCTTCAAAAGTCATTCAAATCGTATAAAAGTATAAAACAAGTATTTAAGCATGTATCTCCCCCAAAGAGTTTATAAAGTAATTAAACAAGTAAAAGTGGGGCTATGACTCACCTCGAAATGATAGTACAAGGTGATGGAATGATCGGGACAACAAGGCGCGAACACTAGCCGCAACCTAAATGAATGAATATGATCTAATTTAGATCATGCCGTGATGAAATGAATGCACATGCACATGATACTCATACCACTCGTAATTTGGAAATACTAGTTATCATCATGGTAAAATAGTTTCCATACTTAGGAAAAATAAGTTCATTTAGAGAAGTATATATCTTGTCATATTAACTCGTACGAAAAAGTTAGCGTCATATTACTAGTATCAAAACCTTAGAATGATGTCGTTATGTCGTATAGATACTTCCTCGAGTCGTACGTATTCATTTGTTAAGAAAATAGTCATTAGTAACGTTGCCAGAAAATATACCATTTAGTACGTACGTTATTATTTTTATTTGTGACTATATATATATATATATAGTTTTGACGATATTAAAACGGGTATAACTCAGTCGTTTTAGGCTCGTTTTCCTTGTTCTTTATGTCCACGGATTCGTTTTTGTATATACTAGTATATTTTTGATAACTCGGCTCCCCTAGGTTACGTTTAATACCTCTTTTTACCCATTGAAATCTGCCAAACAGCAAGCAGTTTTATAAGAAATAGTTTTCGTCGTTAAATTTGCAAAAATCGTATCTCCTTCGTTATAAACTCGTTTTAATCCGTTCTTTCGCCTAAAGTTTCGTTTTTGAATGTATTTTCTAAATCTTTGGTCAAAACTTGGCCACCCTCTACTGATTTTCCCACGAAATTAAAATGGGGACAGTAGGTATATCAAAAGTTTCAAAAACCATTTTCAAGTCTCCAAGCTAGTTCCATCCTCCATCAAACCACTTTCAAACACCACAAAGCTAATCTAATCCTACCATACACCTTCTTAGGGTGTCATGGGTCCTTAGACATCATCAATCCACTAGGTCTAACAAGGGTTTCTTATGTGTCCATTTCTAGGGCTTCAAAGTTACATATGTACAAAAATGGAGTGGTACAAGTTGATGCATGTATGATATCTTGTAAGAAAATGTATAAACATAATAATAACTTGTAAAAATCATAAAAATGAGTTTGTTTACTTACTTGATGGTTTAGAGAGTTTAGATGATGAAAAACCTACTAATCCTTGAGTTTTTATTTCAAAACTCAAACAAGGATGATTATATAAACTAGTTTATGACAAGATCTTGTAAAATTTGTTCTCCTTGCTCCTTTACCACCCTAATTCGAACCAACCTCAAGAGAAAAAGAGAGAAAAGTTTGCTTGTGTTTAGTAAAAGTGATTTTGTGATAAAAGAGTAAAAGAAAGTTTATTATATACTAGGGGACAATAGTTTGGTAAGCCATTAAGAGTGTTGGTGAGGTTTTTAATGTTTTAGGACTAAAGGGGGGGGGGGGGGGGTGGCCGGTTCTAAAAGGAGGGAAAGGGGGGATGTGTCTTGGGTTTAATTAGGGAAAATTAGCATTAGTATTAAGTAGTTAAGTTAGGTTTAGGTTTAAGGTTTAATCGGGTACCGGGTTTGTTAGAAATAGATTTTATTGAAGTTATTCGGGATGTAATAAAGTCATAAAAATTGTAAAAATATGTCGGGTACAAGTACGGAGAGTTAGGGTGATTATCGTTTAATTTTGGTGAAAACCGTCGTTATAAAGTTAGACGTACGATACGTAATAGTTAAATTTCCAAAATACCGGGTAAATTAATATTATCATTTTTATATTATAAAAATGAGTATAAAAATGTATTGGGATCATAGTCGGGAGTGTCGAACATGTTAGACACTTTTATAGTTCGCGTATTAGTGTTTATTTGAAATAAACATACGTAAATCGTTAATTGTACCAAAAGTATAAATTTAGTTATCCTACGAGTGGAATAGTATGCAAGTGCCCTAATGATGATACACAGACTATTTCTAGTCCGTATGAAGTGTCCCTGGTAATGATGCATGAATTCGCTCCTGAACCAACACGGTTACGCGAATTTTGAATACCCGTAAACTAGGTTTACGATGACGTGAGTAATGCACGTGAATAGTGATTTTTCTTCCGGAAATGAATAGTGTCAAGTGAATAGTAAAATTTCTGATTGTGTCTCGGAATGTCAAATTGACCTTGAAAACGATGAATAGTGATCGATGAATAGTAACTTATGAATAGTAAATTGTCGAGGTTTGGAAAATGACCAGAAATTACGAGTTGTGACACTTATCTTGATTAATCATGCAAGGTATCAAGGGGTTGGAACCCCTGAAAAACCTGTAAAGTTACACCAAAATCGTACTTAGGGTTTCTCCCAAAACTTCTCTCTTTAAATGTGAAAAACTAGAAAACTATATATAGGAAAATAGGGATGACGGCGTCAAGAACAAAGGTGTGACGCCGTCATCTCGCCGCCAAATACTTCCTCGGACGGCCTTGATCTACTTCTGACGCCGTCAAGGCCTAGGCCGTCACACAAATTACTCTTGACGCCCTGTGTGTGACGCCGTCATCAACTACAGATTTTAATTCTTGAGGTTTGACGCCGTTAGGAAAACTCTTGACGCCTTCATGAACTCTCGGATTTTATTATTGAGGTTTGACGCCGTCAGGAAATTACTCTTGACGCCGTCACCTACTATTCCCAGCATGGAAAATTGAGACTTTGCCGTTTTCTTCACTTTTATGCTCCAAAACGTCCAAAATGGCTTCTTTTCTAGAATTCACTCTCCAAGTACCTAAAATCACAAAAGGAACGATTTAGGGCAATATTTGATCAAATAAGTTCGGATTCGGGCTTAAATGACCCCCTAAAAGTGGTTCATTTTTCGCCTTATCAATACCTCTCTATTGTATATATACCAAATAACACACACAAACACATATATCACTTTCAAAGAAAACTTCAACAATGGCAGCAAATGGTAAATTTCAAAATGATGCAGAAGAGTACGAATGGGTATTAAACAACAGTTTGCTATGGGATGCAGTGTTTAATCATTTCGGGTATGATCCCGTTTATGAATATAGGTTGTATAGGCAGGTAGATACGAGGATGAGGTCAATAATTTTGAAATGGCTGCATAGACAAGACTTTTACTGTGATGATCGTTGGGGACAGAATGATGTGGAGGTGGAGGAAGAAGATGAGGAGGATCAACAGGATGCGCAACAAAATGTGGTGGAGCAGCAAAAATGAAGAGGATGTGTAGCAAAATGTGGTGGAGTAGCAAAATGAAGAGGATCAGCAGCAAAATGTGATGGAGCATCAAAATGTGGTGGAGCATCAAAACCAAGGGGGTCAACAAGATGGGTTTGCATTTCCAGACCCGTTAAATCTGGAAAACAGGATTACCAATCTTGAAATTAAGTTTCAATATCTCCTGGAAAGGAAAAGGATGCAACGCAGGGAGTAGAGCGCTCTGGTTTTAACAAGTTGGTGTGAAATGGAGTGCAACACTTATTAATGATGATGTTTTTATGTTTCTAGTATCTTTAGTATTTAGGTAGGATAATTAATTATATTTATGTTTGCAGTTTTATGAATGATTGTATCTTTTAAAAAATATCAATGAAAATTTTGAGACCTTGTATGGTTGCTTGTGATGTCAACTGTCAAAGGTGTGTTTGGTTTCTTGAATAAAAGTAGTATGTCAAATTGTTAAAATCCAGAAATGATGTGTTAATGTTGATAGTTATAAATAGTATTGCTAAGTGTAATTGATGATGTGATTATTGTGATTCGGGTAATGAGTTAGGTTTTGTGTTTTTGGGGCTAATATTTTGCAGGATAAGCTGAGAAAAATGCCGGAGTCCTAAAAAATAAGCCGTTTCGAGTGGAAACTGACTTAGTGTTGCTAGGCATATTTTAGTGCTGCTAAGCCTAACTTAGTCTGGCTAAGGGTTGTTCTGCTATTTTTGAGAGTGCAGGTGTAATGCCCCAACCCGACAAGGGTAAAGACATTACAACATGGTGACATATCAGATATAAACAAGTTCAAGTCAACAGCGGAAGTCTTAAATAAAAGTCAACAAAGAGTAATCATCGGGGTCTTAACAAACATCAATGCCCCGGAAATAAACGAGACAAGGTACGAGTACAAGTTCCAAAATCTAGAAATAATAATAAAGAAAGAGTTCCATTATTCAAAATAAAGCTCTAGGGTGGTCCACTCTCTCTCATCCCCAAAGCTAAACCCACGTCCTAGCTTAAGTACCTGCCGCATGGAAAAGAAACGCGGCTGAGCATAAAAAAGCTCAGTGAACAGATATGAAACAAATAACAAAGTAATCAAGATATAACGAATAATCAAGGAACAAGAGAATAGATTACATGTGGTATCAATGGAGATCAAGGGTTATCAAGTTAAGTGTAAAGGTTAAGTATCAAGATTATCAAGTTGAATATCAAGGTATCACAAGTCCAAGTATCAAGAATTAACAAGTATTAAGTATCAAGAATTAGCAAGGGTCAAGTAGTGTCAAGTATCAAGGCTTTCAGTATTTAACCCCCAGGCACAACAAGTATCAAGTCAAGTATATCAAGTCAAGTATCCCAAGTTGGAGTAGCTAGCTCCCAAGATGTGAGAGGTTGCAATGCACACAAACCCGGTTACCAAGTATATAATGTAGTCCAAGTCATAATCAAGATGGCCGTAGCCCAAGCAAGTAACAAGTCAAGACAAGACTAGGATGCATCCATACGCCCCTGCAGGCCAATAATAATAATCATAGTAGTAGTCAAGAACAAGTATCAGGGACGGTGGGGGAAATCTCTCCAGCCCCACTAGAGTACATAACATTGGTGCATCAACGCCATGGTTGTTGCTACTCCACAACTAGAAGCTCCTGGGTAAAATACTGAAGGGTCAAGGGGTCAAGGTTCAATGTCAAGTACAAGTGGTCAAGTCATAATCAAAGGTTCAAGTCAAGGTTCAATGTCAAGGTTCAAGACAAGGTTCAAGTCAAAGGTTCAATATCAAGAGTTCAGTATCAAGGGTTCAATATCAAGGGTCAATATCAAGGGTCAATGCCAAGGGTTCAATCAAGTAATATAAAAGAGAGAGAGAAGAGTCATGAGAGAAATAGTTGTACTCTTGCTGAAAGAGTACGGAAACTCTGTACCTTGCCGAAACAATCACCAAGCTAGAACTCAACAAGTGTAAATAGATCACTCCCGCTTCACCGCACCTAGAAGCATGTGCATACGAATTACGACGAGTTCAAATTACCCAAGTTACCTCTTTTAGTTAACTTTCCATCTTTTAGAAACTTTCCATATTTAGAAGTTTTCCATTTTAGGTGGTTTCCCGAATTAGTAAGTTTCCTCATTTAATAAGTTCCCGAATTAGTAATTTAATACTTAAGGGTTACAATGGACAATTAATAATATTTAAGGTTAAAATGACCAATATAATATTTTAGGTTTTAAAATGTCAATATTATAAGTTTAGGGTCTAAAATATAAATCCTCAAAATTAAATATTAAAAGTCAAATAAAATTATTTTAAACTTTATTTTAATAAATTAATATTAAGATAATAATTTTGGACCCGTCATTATAATTTTATGTAATTTATTAACGTACCATCGATTCTTAATATTTATGCCACGACGACCCAAAGCTTTTATTATTTCGAAAATAAACAAGTCCATGACACCTACTTGTTTAAATATGTCGAGACAACCACTTCTCTTGTTGTTTAAATAAGCCGCGACACACACCCTTTATATCATTTAAAACAAAACGTACCCTTGTAAATTTTATAAACCAAACGCAACCCTTATCAATTTTTATAACCAACTCACCCTTTAATCTGAAGCAAGCACACCCTTTTTTTTTAAACATCCTTGCAACATGAAAATAATTAAAGGAGACCACATGCACTCATCTCATTAACATTAGAATACATGTTGTCACATGTCTAAAATCCAAAAAAAAAAAAAAAAAAAAAAAAAAACCATGCGTATGTCTAAATATATATGTATGCGTATAGGATTTTCTTTTTGTGAAACCAAAAGTATACATATCATAGGTTCATATATTACATTCCATTCGTATCATTACAAGGTCAAAATTTCTGAAACATTTATATGCATAGATCGATCAGAGGGTTTAGCATATATAAGATTTTATGTCATGAGTTTATGATTTTATGTGAGATTAATATGTAAGCATGCATCTCTTTCTTCTTTATTTCAGTTCGCATAGGAGAGGACCTATGTATGTTTAGGTCGAGTATTATAGGGTCAAACAAGGACACCAAAACAGACTCAAAATCACAGGTTAAGAGTCGAATGTTAAAGGTTTTAAATTCATTATTTATGTGAGGTTCTTTAACGTATAAAATCTACATCTTTCGGGCGATTTATAAAACAATATTAACAATGATATCAACGAATGAGAAAGACCAAACAGGAAAGAAAAACATAGGTCGATACGTTACCCCTTTGTGTGATGATCGAATTGACAGAAACACGAGCAAGGAGTCCAAAACTGAACCGAAATCAAGCAAGACAAAGACCCTTATTCGCACCAATATACCACGATCAAACCACCACCTTTCTAGCCTCCTTCACACATCTGATTCGTGAAGAATGATGAGAGAAATAGGAGCAGCCGCCAAATGTTTTGGTTAGGGTTTTAAAGTGTGTTTTGAATTTTGTTGTGATATGCCGTGTATTTGATGAGACTGTTAAGGAATGGAGCATAACTAATAAAAGAGAAAGATATCTTAGCCGAAAATCTTGGGATTTCTTAGGCTTAGTCTACTTTCAACTTCCAGGAAAAGGAATGGGCCAAGTCTTTATGTTAACTTTTAATTGTGCAAGCCCACAAGTTATGCTTTATATTTGTGATACAATTTCAGCCTAAAAGAGTTCAAGTAAAACGTGTAGATTGACCATGTTATAGAATTTTGTATTACATAGTTAGCTATTTAATTGTTTAAGTTACAAGAGAAAAATTTAGAAGTCTTATAGATGTTTTAGGATATTATTGATTGATTTCAAAGTTAGAGAGGCAATTTAGGAAAATTACTTGTTTGAGATTTTAGGGTTTTACAACTCTTCCCCTCTAAAAAGAAATTTTCGTTCAAGAAAATGAAAGAAGGAATAGGTAACGAAACAAACGAAAGCATACCAGACTACAAAGGAAAATGAGGGTAGCTGGCTCGCATAGACTCCTCGGTCTCCCAGGTCGCCTCACGTGGTGGGTGGTTCTTCCAAAGAACTTTAACAAAGCGAATAACCTTATTTCTCATGACCCTCTCCTGTCTATCAAGAATAGCTTCCGGTTCTTCCGGAAGTGACATGTCTGGCTGAATCTGATCCAAGGGATATGACACCACATATAAGGGTTGATAGTTGTACCCCCACAAAAGATATACGTGGAAAACATTATGCACATGTGCCAGTTGAGGTAGGAGAGCCAAACGATAAGACACCTCACCAAAACGTTCCAAGATTTCAAAAGGACCAATAAAACGAGGACTCAACTTACCCTTAATGCCAAAACGTTTGACGCCGCAAAAAGGAGAAACTTTCAAGAATACTCGGTCACCAACCTGGAACTCTAACTCACGTCTATGCTTGTCGGCGTAACTCTTCTGTCGGGACCTAGCTTCCTTAAGCCTCTCCTTAGCAATATTCACCTTCTCGTTGGTGATTTCAATCATTTCTGGACCCTCAATAATCCGTTCACCTACTTCATCCAACATAGTAGGTGATCTACACTTACGCCCATACAACATCTCATAAGGTGCCATCTGAATACTAGCGTGCCAACAGTTGTTATACGCGAACTCAATTAAACATAAGTACTCATCCCAACTGCCGGTCCAATCAAGTGCACAAGCTCATAACATATCTTCCAATGTTTGGATAGTTCGTTCAGATTGACCATCCGTCTGTGGGTGAAAAGCGGTACTGAACTTAAGACGAGAACCCCATTCCTAATGTAACATCTTCCAAAAACGTGAAGTAAACCTCGGATCTCTATCAGAAACAATCGAAACCGGTGTACCATGCAATCTAACAATCTCCTGCTGGAAAATTTCCGCCATGTTGATATAAATAATGCGTAAAAACGTTATTAATGTTTCTCGATATCCCTATGTTTTGACAATCACAAAATGCAAACTCATTAAATGTAAAATCATTACGTAAATAAGTATTTAGTGACAAAATATCATTATATCCAACTAATACACTTAAGGTATGAATAAACAAGTGCCTAATACATTTTATGATCAAAGGAATGTTTATTTACTAATTAAAAATTATATAAAATGGTATAAATATTTTATATATTTAAGAAAAACATTTTTGGTAATTAAAGGAAAATGTTTATTTCATAATAATTAAATGAATTCAAATTTTTAACCAAATTCAGTTAAATTTTCACCAAATAAACTTTCCCCGGAAAGGACAAAAAAAATCTGGTCGTTACTGTGGGCGGCACCCTTAATTATAAGGGGCGACCCCCTTAATTTTAAGGGGGTCGGCACACAATTAAGGGGGCCGGCGTACGCTCCTCTGTCAGAATTCTTTGCCTATAAATACTGCTTCAAATCTGAAATTTTTCCTCACCTTTTGTACTAAAACTTTCTGTTCCAATTCTCTCAAATCATCTTCCAAAAACCTTTGATCATAAACATATTAGTTCTTGTTTTCAAGTGATACTATCCATCTTCATTCAAAGTGCAAGAGAAGAATACTTCTCCAACATCTTGTTTAGAAGTATTGAAGAGTTATGTATATTGTTAGGTGTTGTGTAAATTATTTGTAAAGGTGTAGAAGGTGTGTAATAGATAGATCTAGGTGGGTTAGTAGTCGTGAATAGAAGTAGTGAAGAAATAGTTGTGTTGTGAAGAAGAAGTAGTGAAGGTGTGAGAAGTAGTGTAGTAGTAGTGGTGTGTATAAATCGTGAAGAAGGTGTGTAGTGACTAGTTGTGTGAGATTGGTTCTAGCTACTATTAGAACTCGACATCTAGCTTAGTGTCATTAATCGGTGTTGTTGGGAATTCTACTAAGAGAGAATTTTGCAGAAGAATCTGCTGAAGAATACTGCTGAAGAGACAAATTCTGCTGACAATGTGTTTCTGCTGAAGTCTAGTTTCAGCATTATTAGTTACTGCGGATATAGTTATTCCGTGTTTTATGTAATATAGTTAGGATATGCATGAGTTTATTTTGGAAGTTATAATGCATATCTTTTAGAAGTTTTAGAATATACGTTTCTTGTGAAACGGTTTAGGGTTCCTTGTGTATAAAAGGAACACAAGATTATGTATTGAGTTACGTTTTTAGAAAACACTTTTATTGTTATTGAAAAGATCCATAGAGGATCAATTGTTCTTAGTATACGATTGTTAAAACTTGTGTTTGTTTCCACTTTAAAATACAAGTTACAGAGATTATCTATTAGTGTGTTAGTGATTACATTAGCATAACTAACGATCCCGAGTGCTCAAAAGATCTATCAAGGTCTTAAGTCTCAACAAGTGGTATCAGAGCCTCGAGAGAGTCTCTGTCATACTAAGAAACACCAATCTTACACCCTCTCAATCAAAAACAACAAAACACAATGCCTGGATCAGATGATGAAGCTGATACAACTCAGAACATTAACACCACTTCTCTCCAACAACTCAATCTCTCAAACAGTAATGCCAAATTCCCCTACCTTAAGAATGCTGAGGATTATGAATTGTGGTCCATGAAGATGCAAAACTGGATCACAAACATTGACTGGAACCTTTGGGAAGTTGTTCGTAGGGCAACAGCTTAAAGAGACATGTCAAAGATGCTGATGGGATTGTGACTATTGTAGGTCCCAAAACTGCTGAAGAAGTTCTTGCCGTGCAGAGGGAGAATAAAGTCAGAACAATTCTCCTTCAGGCTATACCAGATGACCACATGGGTGACTTCCACTTCATGGAAGATGCCAAGGACATTTGGATGGCCATTAAGGCTAGATTTGGTGGGAATGAGGAGTCAAGAAGGATGAAGAAGTCAATGCTGAAGCAACAGTTTCAAGCGTTTCAGATATCTGAGGAAGAAGGAATCCACAAAGGTTATGACAGGTTCCACAGGATCTTGAGTCAACTTAATCAATTGAAGGCTAGGCCGGATAATGAGGACTACAATGCTATGTTTCTAAGATCTTTGCCGCCATCCTGGTTGCAAGTCAGCATTGCTCTCAAAACCAAGGGTGGATTGGACATGATCTCCTTTGATGACCTCTACAACAAGCTTAAATCTCTTGAGCCTGATGTTAGAAGTCCCATCCGACCATCCACTCATTCAGCCTTTGTTAGCATCACATCTAATCCGGTGCATCATGCCTCAAGTTCTTACACCTCAGGAGCATCTTCTCAACCCCAACCTAAACCAACTCCTAAATCAAAATCCAGTAATATAATGGAAGATATTCTTCACTCTTTTGTTGCTGAATATGAACATCAGCAGTTTCTTGCTTATGAGGATTTTGAACAGGTGGATCCATTGGAGATGGAGGAGATGCACTTGAAATGGCAGTTAGCAATGATTTCTATGAATATCAAAACGTTTGAGAACAAGTCTGGGAGAAAGTTTGGTTTTAATGGAAGAGATGCAGCAAGATTTGACAGAAGGAAGGTTAAGTGCTACACTTGTGGCCAGATGGGCCACTTTTCAAAAGAATGCAAGGAGAGAAAGTCTGGTGATGAAGTTAGATATGGCTCATATCTATTGGAATCAAGGACTTCTAAAGCTGCACCTTCCAAAGCTTTGGTGATTGTGGATAGCCATATTGATTGGACTGTTCATGAACCTCTTGAAGAGGAAGCTTCTACTTCTGAACAAGTGAATATGCTGGCATACTCCCCCTCTGAGGATAAGAAGGAGCAAGTTTCCTTGATGGGCATCTCTCAAGTATACAATTGTGTTTTTGGCTGTAGTGTAAGATATAATGAGCTTAAACAAGAATATGATGAATTGAAACCTAAATACAATGAGTGTTATGTAGAAGTTGAGGCCTATAAAAAGGCTTTAAAAACTTTAGAAAAACAAAAGGTTTGGTTTCAAAAGAATCAACTTAAATATGAAGAAAAGATTAGAGTTTTAGAAAGTGATTTAGAATGTGCCAAGATAGATTTAAGGCGTACTGAAAAAGAAAAATCTGATGTAGAAAAAGAAAAACAAGAATTACAAGTAAAGTTAGATAAAGAAGTGGCTGGTCGTATGAAGTGGCAAGAAGGGTCCTCTCACTTAAGTAAATTGATTGATAGTAGTCAATCTGTTAGGTCTAGAAAAGCATTAGGGTATGATAAATATATAGATCCTAAGGAATTAACTTACCCTGATATATCCAGTGTTTTTTACCCTGAACCTCTCCTAGAATTTCAAAAACCTGTAAAATATGTTAAGGAAGGAGGATTGAATGATGTACCTGGACCTATTAGAGGAGAACACATGCCCATTGACCTGTCCATACCTGTTGACTTTGATGGATCACACCATCTTTATAGCAAAAAGTCAAGTGACTTGTCAGACCCTATTTCTAAATCTACTGACTTTGTCTCTTGTTGTAACAGTGACAAGTCTTCTGACCAAGGGTTTACTTCATATGCCAGTTGTGATTCAAGTGAGAAGTCAGACCTTCCCAAGACCACACCTAAGTCATCACCCAAGACTCCTCACAAGCCTGTCAGAGTTACTGCTGATTCCAAGACAGTTTCTTCAGAAGACTTGTTTTTTAATTCTTTGCAAAACAATGTTTCTAGTTATGTTAAAAACAATCCTGTTAATGTTTGTGGTTTGAATGCTTTTTCATGTTATGGAACATCTTTCACTTTGAAAAAATCTTCTAAAAAGAAGAAATGCTTTGTGTGTGGAAGTAAATTTCACTTGATTAAGGATTGTACTTTTCATGAGCAAAGAATGGGTGTATGTATTAGTCAAAGAAAACCTTGACAAATGTGGAAGAATGTTAATGAGATACCATCTTTTATTCCACATCAGCAGAAACCCAATTCTGCTGAAAAATATTCTTCATGGAAAAGAACTAGTACTAGACCTTATGTATGACCCACTAGTCCTTTCTTTTATAATGGTTATTGGCCTAGATAGTTTGACTCTATGTATGTTGGTGGAGGGTATTGGGATACTGCTGTGAAGCCCTCAGCAGGTTGTTCTTGGACAAAGAATGGACCTAAATTGCAATACAGGCCCAAGAACAATGGTGGATCTAAAACATCTACATGGCCTATCATTTATGATCCACAAGGCAGGCTCAAGTCAGCAATGACTTGAGTCTCCATTGTGTACTAACTCTTGTATATATTTTGTTATTGTTGAAGGATCATCCCCTGAAGAGTACTGAAGTAGGAATTGTTGATAGTGGTTGTTCCAGAAGTATGTCAGGGAACAAGGACAAGATGTATGACTTTGCGCCTATAGAAGGAGGAGGCAATGTGACTTTTGGTGGTGGAGATGGCAAAATCACTGGGAAAGGCACAATCAAAACACCTCTGCTGGATTTTGAGAATGTTTATTATGTGAAGGAACTTGAGCACTTTAACCTGTTCTCTGTATCACAAATATGTGACACCAAGAATAAAGTTTTCTTCTCTAAGGATGAATGTCTTGTGCTCTCAAAGGACTTCAAACTTCCAGAAGATACAACTGTTTTGCTAAGAGTTCTTAGAACCTTCAACTTGTACACATTCAATCTGAATGATGTTAAGCCAGAAGGTGATCTGACATGTTTGGTGGCCAAAGCTTCCCAAGATGAGTCTACAAAATGGCACAGGAGAATGGCTCATGTGAACTACAAGACTATCAACAAGTTGTCTAAACTTGGTCTTGTTCAGGGCCTTCCTTTAAAAATCATCACCAATGAACACAATTGTGTTGCTTGCAACAAAGGAAAGCAGTACAGAGCCTCTTACAAAGCCATAACAACTGTGAGCACCATCTCAGAACCTCTTCAGTTGCTACATATGGATCTCTTTGGTCCAACTCCTATCAGAAGTATTGATCATAAGTACTTCTGCCTAGTTATCACTGATGATTATAGCAGGTTTTGCCGGGTATTCTTTTTGAAAACTAAAGATGAAACAACTCCTATTTTAAAAGAATTTATTACCCTTGTTGAAAACCAGCTAAGTAAAAAGGTTAAAGGCATTAGGTGTGACAATGGGACAGAGTTAAAAAATGTTGCATTCATAGAATTCTGTAAGTCTAAAGGGATAAAAAGGGACTATAGCACTCCAAGGACCCCACAACAAAATGGGGTTGCTGAAAGGAAAAATAGGACCTTAATAGAGGCAGCAAGATCCATGCTTGCAGACTCTAAGTTACCCACTATGTTTTGGACTGAAGTAGTAAGTACTGCTTGCTATGTCCTGAACAGGGTATCCATCACTAGACCTCATGACAAGACACCTTATGAACTTCTAACTGGGAAAGTTCCAGACATTCATTACCTTAAACCTTTTAGTTGCAAAGTGACCATTTTGATTACTGCTGATACACTGGGAAAGTTTGATGGGAAAGCTGATGAGGGATATGTAGTGGGTTATTCAGCTCATAGCAAGGCCTATAGGGTTTACAATTTGAATGCCAAAAGGATAGAGGAGACCCTTAACCTAAGATTTCTAGAAGATCAGCCTAATGCTCAAGGACAAGGTCATTCTTGGTATTTTGACCTAGATTATTTGACTGATTACTTGGGGTACACTAGACATGTTTCTAATCCAAATGCAGGTACCAAAGATACAAGTTCTAACCCTGCAGGTTCCCTGGATGATGACTCAGAGAGTGACTCTAAGCAAGATGAACAACCCATTGTTGTACCTTCTTTTCCACCTAACCATTTTGCAGGTAATCATTCTGCTGCTGAACAAGAAGATGAGTCACATTATGCAGAGGATCTTGCTAGACTCAAGAAGCAAGAACATGCAGCCACTCAGGAAGCTAAGAGACTCAGTGAAAAGTTTGAACAAGAAGCTGATGCCTTACTTCAACAATCAGCACAAGCAGTCAGTAGAAACAAGGATGCTGCTGATAGTTCTACTGAAGGCTCTCCTATTTTTGCTGATGAGATCAAACCTGCTGATAGTCCTGCTGCACAATCTCCCATTTCTACTGAAGTGTCTACCGACTTTGAGAAGCCTTTTACAAGATTTCCAAGTCCTTCTGATCTTGGTAATTATCAACCCAAGCCTGGTATCTTTAACTCAGCTTCCTATGATACTGAGTTTGGACCCACTGTCAACAACCTTGATACCACAATCAATGTCAACCCCACAGCAACAAAAAGGATCAATAATGCTCATCCTCTATCAAAGATTATTGGAGATCCTCAAGCACCTGTTAGAACTCGAAGTACTGTGAAGAACACTAAATATGGTGAAGTTGCTTTTCTTTCCTATGTCTACAATCAACAGAGGGACAATCATACAGACTTCAAACATTGTCTGTTTGCTTGCTTCCTTTCTTAGATAGAGCCAACCAGTGTTCCTCAAGCACTTGCTGATTCAAGTTGGCTTGAAGCAATGCAAGAAGAGATGCTGCAATTTAAGAATCAGCAGGTTTGAATACTGGTCCCTCTCCCTGATGGTAAATATGCAATTGGGATAAAATGGATTTTGAAGAATAAAAGAGATGCAAGGGGTATTGTGGTGAAAAACAAAGCAAGGTTAGTGGCTCAGGGGTTCAGGCAAGAGGAAGGCATAGACTATGATGAAGTCTTTGCACCAGTGGCCAGAGTTGAAGCAATCAGGATATTCTTGGCCTATGCATCTTATATGGGCTTTATGGTATATCAGATGGATGTCAAAGTGCTTTTCTGTATGGTGAGATTGAAGAAGAGGTTTATGTGACTCACCCCAAGGGATTTGAAGACCCTGATCATCCTGATTATGTTTATATGGTTGTCAAAGCTCTCTATGGACTTCATCAGGCACCACGAGCTTGGTATGCTAGGCTTTCTGCATTTCTGCTGAAGCATGGTTACAGAAGAGGTGCCATTGACAAGACTCTCTTCCTTAAGAAAGACTCCAGGGATATCATTCTTGTGCAGGTTTATGTGGATGACATCATATTTGGTTCCACAAAAGAAGAGTGGTGTAGAGAGTTTGAGGAGTTGATGAAGGGAGAATTTCGGATGAGTGCCATGGGGGAGCTCACTTTCTTTTTGGGTTTACAGGTTCAGCAGAAACCTGATGGTATCTTTATCAGTCAGGATAAGTATGTAAAAGATATGTTGAAGAAGTTTGATATGGAGAATGTCAGGACTGCCACTACTCCCTATGAAGCTCCCAAACCCAAGAACAATCTTGAACCTGATCTTCCTGTGAATGTACATTTGTACAGGTCCATAATTGGTTCTTTGATGTATTTGACTGCTTCTAGACCAGATATTACATTTGCTGTGAGTGCTTGTTCAAGGCACCAAGTCACTCCACTTACCACTCATTTGAATCCTGTCAAGAAGATCTTTAAGTACCTGAAAGGCCAACCCAAATTTGGTTTTTAGTACCCTAAAGAATCTCCTTTCAAGCTGGAAGCATATAGTGATAACGACTATGCTGGTGCCAATATGGATAGGAGATCCACAACTGGAGGTTGCCAATTTCTTGGAAGAAGACTGATTTCTTGGCAATGCAAGAAACAGACCATTGTTGCTACCTCTACTACTGAAGCAGAGTATGTTGCTGCTGCCAATTGTTGTGGACAGATTCTATGGATTCAGAATCAATTGCTGGATTATGGGTATAATTTCATGAATACCACCATTTTTATTTATAATCAAAGTACCATTTGCATTGTTAAAAATCCAGTATTTCATAATAGAACCAAACATATTGAAATCAGGCACCACTTTATCAGGGATGCTTATGAAAAACATTTAATTAAAGTGGTCAAAATTCACACAGATGATAATGTGGCAGATCTGTTAACCAAAGCTTTTGATGGACCTAGGTTTCAACACTTAGTGGTCCATATTGGTATGCTTAACCCTTGACTGCAAAGTTTAAGGGGAGGCATAAGCCTCAAGGGAGGCATATGCCTCAGGGGAGGATTGTGATTATAAACTTTGTATAATTTGTATACTTTTTGAGTTTTAACACTAACCAACTAATGTATTGGAAGCTTGTTTGGTTTGTTTGCTAGTCTGTGTCTATTTTGCAGGATGCCATTATAAGTTGTTGCCGATTTTCACCAAGATATGTTAATGTGGATGCTGAGATTTGTTTCTTCTGAAGTCTAATGGATGCTGAGATTGATTTCTACTGATTAAAGATATAAAGAGATCAAAATTAGCAAATGATTGTTCATTCATTCTAAAAACAAATTACATCTGATAAACAACTTCAAATGGAATTACAAGATTCAACCCTATACAAGTCTATCCTAATTATTCAAGCTCCTATCATCTATTACAAAAGCTGATTGATGCATAACCAGTCTGATGAAGAAGCTGAAGCTGAAAAAGGATGGATGGATTGATGAAAACGACGATGAAGATGCTCAAGAATCGAGTTCTTTGGTCCTTGGCAACATCCCATAATCACCTACTCCATTTTCCCTTTCCCTTTACCCACCACCTCTGCCTTCTTGCCCTTTCCCTTGCGTCCATGGTAAGATGTACCAGATCCTGGAGAAGGAAGACCCAACACCACACCCCGTGATGTTGGAAGAGATGGATTTCTCTTCCTAGGCCTTGGTTGGGGTCTCTCTGGTGTGGAAGGAGGAAGAAATGAGGGATCTTCATCTTCATCCTCTGAAGAGTCTTCATCAGATGTACAAATAAAGGGAGAGACATATTGTCTCTCAGCAGGAACGGGGACATTACTTGGTTCCCCCTTCTCCAAAGCATTCCATCTTCTTTCCATTTCTCTAGCATAATCTGAATCATCTAATTCAGATGGGTATGGAGGAAGATCCTCTGATGATGAAGAGGAAGAAGAGGAGGAGGTTAAGTTTATAATTTGGGGTTTGGAAAACATTATTTGAGGGTGAATTAGGGTTAATTGTGAAATTAGGGTTTTGAGATGATTTGGGGTTAATTTGATATCTGAGAAGTGTGATTTGGAGGTAATTAAATAGGCAAAGTCTAGGCGTTATGATCATAAATGCGAGTAGGGTGGCACAGTAAAAATCAAGATATTCATCGAAGATATTTTTACTCTTGCTTGGTTTTTGCTGATTGACCATTCATCAATAGATTTGACTTCCATTTCTGCTGAAGAGTAATTTTGAAATTGGAGGGTTCCATATTACACGCCAGACTTGGTCAACAGTTAGTTCTGATAATTTTGACCAAGATTGGGGAACTTCCAAATATAACCTACTTTGTATATCTTTGCCTAAACTAAATTATTCCCCCATCACTCCATTTAAACCCATCATTCTTTTTATAATTCATAACCATCTCACACAAAATCATTCAAATGGCACAACTTCAATTGAAGAAAGATCATAATAAGTATGCTATTTTGAAAAAAGCTAAGGGTCATGAAGAGTTCGATTCTATGGTGGAGTTTCTACAACGTTCAAAGATTCATTAGGCTTTGACACACTCTCCCAATGTGATTTATGAATCAATGGTGAAGCAATTTTGGGCATCTGCTAGAAAGAGATCTGACACAGAGATTGTGGCTGACATAGAAGGTGTTGAGTATGTGGTGACAGAAGGTTTGATCAGGACAAAGCTTCAGTTGGATAATGAGAATGGTGTTTATCACTCCAACACTGAAGAGATACTTGCTGGGCTGAGGGAAGCTGGTTATCAAAGCACTGACACAACTAAGTGGCAGAAGAATTAGTTTTATCCCAAGTGGAGGTATTTGGTGCATTTGCTGCTCCAATGTATAAGCAATAAGTGTGGTGGATGGGATCAGTTCTCTCTACAATTGGGTTGTGGTATTGTCTGTCTCTCTAAGGGTTTAACTTATAATTTCTCAAAGTTCATTTTTGATAACATGCTAGAAAATATTGAGAAACAACATCATAAGTTCTTAATGTACCCTAGGTTTTTACAAATAATTTTAGACATAACCACTGAAGATAGGATTCATGTGCCTATTAAGAGCCTTGGTTCTAAGTTGTTTGCCTCAATGAAAACAAACTATAATAGGGAACATCGCCCTCTGTTAGCTGCTATGTTGTCACTTGGCAATGATGATGTAGTTGAGGGTGATGTTGCTGACAATTTTCCCTCTCAAAATGCTGCTGATGATGGTAATCCATCATCTTCTGGTGTTGCTGCTAATGGTAATCCTTCAGTGGTAAATGAGGAGAGCCAACTACAACTGCTGAACCAATACCTGTTTCTCCTGACCTACCTCCACCTTCCCCTATACTTATGTCACCTAGTCATGTTCCTTCACCATCTCAGGTTGCTCCTGTTGAGCAAACTCCTGAGGTTGAAGAGACAATTCAGTCGCTTGGTACACAGGTACCTATACCTCTTGAGCTTGAGATCACTAGATTACCTACACCTAGTCCAGTGAGAGAGCCAGTTGATGAAGGCTCTCCCAATATTGTACATATGTCTGTTTCTCCTACTAGGTTCAATGAAGCTCCTTTTACGACTGAGCAATCTGTTGGTGGAGCAGAGGACCCTGTTACTCTCACTTCTGTAGATGATTTGCTTTGCAGGTATATGAGAAAGACTGATGATCTCCAAAAGGAGCTTGTTGATACCAAGTCTACTCTTGGTGGTGAGATTGAGAAGCTGAAAAGCAAAATTCAGGATTTGGAGGCACAACTGACTCAGCAGAAGAAAAGAAAGGTGGTAATTGATACTGCTGAAGTGCCTCAGGAGGGTAATTTGGACTCTCTTGAAATCTTGGCTGAAGTGGCTAGACAGACACATGTTTCTTCTCCCAAAGCTGCTGAAGTATCAAAATCTAAGCCAACAATTCACTTCAGCAGAAGAAGTAGAAGACAATATTTGGCAAAGAAAGCTGCTGAATCTTCTAAGGTGTCAAGTGGTGATGACATTCTTATGGGAGAAGCTGATGATACTCTTCAGGAGAAACAACCCTCTAGTAACTTTGCTGCTGACAAGACTACTGATGTGCTTCATGCATCAGTAGATACATTCTTTGTAGCAAGAAAAAAGTATATGGATTCTCCTGTTCATGATCCATCTGTTCTTAAGCAAGTTTCTCCTGATGCACCACTGCAAACCTGAAGCCTACAGGATCTGCTGATAATATAATTGATTCAGAGGTTCAAAAGTTCACTGCTGATCCTCTGGAAGGTTTAGATATTCCTCAGGTTGATTCTGCTGAAGGAATTGAAGTGTGTGAAGATGAGCTTATTACAGAAGAAGAAAGAATTGAACAAGAAAGGCTCTTGAAAGAATGGGAAGATTATAAGAGGAGTTCAGAGCTAGCAGAGGCAGAGCAAGCCAAATTAGATTCAGAATATCAGTCTGTTACAAAAAGATACATTTCTACCTTGCCTATTGAAAGACATAAAGAATTGGATGCTGATGTTCAAAATTTTGATGAGTCAGACTGGCAGCATATTCGAGAACAAGTAATTGCTGCTCCTAGTTTAGCTGCAGACATTCTTAGCAATGAGGTGGATAAAAAGGATTGGGTTTCTGAAATTGTGAAGAAAATGAAGTTGAGGAAGAAAGAAGCAGATGAGCAAAAAGCCAAAGCAAAAAGAGATAAACCCATGACTCAAGCACAACAAAGGGATTATATGAGAACTTATGTGAAAAGTCAAAGCAGTGCTCTCTATAACAATGCTTGGACTAGGAAACAAGTGTGGGCACGTTCAGATGAACAGTTGGTTCTAATGTATAATAGAATCAAGTCTAGGTGTGCAAAGGATGGAATGGGTGCTCCTAAGCTTGTTCCTACTATTCTTGCTGATGTTGGTTCTTCTGTACATGTGAATGTTCCTGTTGTTGATCAGGTATCTTTACCTTCCACTTCTGCTGATGGATGTAACACCTGTTGCTGCTTCATCTAGTGTTGATAAAGGTAAAGCTAAAGTAATAGCAGAAGATCCTCCCTCTAGAAAGAGAACCAGGAAACAAATGGAGGAGGAGAGGTTGGGTGAAGAGGCTGCTAAGAGATTAGATGATGAACAACAAGCTGAAATGGCAAGATTTCATGAGCTTAAGGAAAGAGAAGTAGAGCTTAAAGCTGCTAGGGCTAAACAGACGAGGAAGGCTACGGGTGAACAATATGCATCTGCTGCACTTGATTCTTCTCAGGATTCTACTGATGAACAATTGGATAATCCATCAGTGGAAACTGGTACTGCAGAAGGTGTATCTACTGAAGCTGAAGCTCCTGATGAATCTTCTTTACCTCATGATGCAATTTATGTTCCTGGAAGAAGGGCTAAGAGAATGGCTAAAGTGAGAACTTCACATTCAGTACAAAGGCTAATAGATGTGAATGCTCCTGATGCTTCATTTATCAAAGAAGGATCCCCTAATGATTGGCCTGAGGCAGTTAGAGATGTTTTAGTTCACTGGGAATTGTCTAAAATTGGACAAATCAATACCATTTATAGACTTGATAAAACTTCTCTATCATTCACATCTCTCCAAGAAATACTACATCTTGTGGATCATCAGGACTTACTCACTTTAAATGATTTGGTTCACAAGTATTATGCAACCCATACTCCCACAGGGTCAGGATTGTATTTATTGCGTGATCTCAGAGTGCTTTTTGATTCTTCTACTCCCACTGGTGCTGGTGCTGATGTGTGGAAAAACAATCAGAGGTGGAAGGTTCAGAGTTGGAAGTTTTACCCTATGCCATATGTTCATGTGTTGGAAACTACATCTGGACTCAGACTTCTTATGGATCTTGGCAAAAGGTATCCTCTGACAGTGTCTTTGATGGAGAAAATGATTCAACAAAGGTTGGAGATTCCTCCTGATCCAGCTGGGAATGCTAGGTTGTTTGCTGAATCTCTGGTTAAAGATGCTAGGTTGTTTGCTGAATCTCTGGTTAAAGTGTTCAAACTCAGAATTAGGACTTCAAGAGCTGCTTCTATTTGATGGTATATTGTTGTCTATTTATTTCTTTTCTTTTCATTTTGTTCTTAAAAAAAAAAGAAAAAAAAAGATTTGTATAGTATTGTGTATGTTGTATGCAGGTTTGGTGATGATTCTTTTCACACTTTCTCTGGTTATCAACTTACCTGATGTTGACTATTCCATCAAAAAGTTGGCTAGTCCAAAGAGTACAGCTTTTGTAAAGACACATCAAATCTGTTGATAGCTGTAATAGTTTGCTAAAAACTATTGGGTACTCAACTCACCCATGCTTTACAGCTGAGAGTTGAATGGTTGTCAATTGACCATGATTTTTCCTTTATGGATTCCCAATAATTGGCTAGCCCACATGTATATGGCTTGTGGTAAAGGCAGTGGAAAACCATATTTGTTACTCAATTGACCAAGGTGATTTAATTAACCAAATAATTGACTAGTCCTGAGCAAACGGCTACAGGTAAAGACATCTCAAATCCGTTTAAAGCTGATGATTTGCTAAAAATCATATGGTCATCAGTGTATCATAGTTTTCGAACTTAAACATTTGACTACTCCAGTAGTGATGGCTATTGGTAAAGAGACATTAAATCCATTATTTTCAATGATTCACCTCTCACAGGAGTTAACACACCTGGATGTGATGAGAATAGTATGAAACTAATAAGTTTTGATGTACATTTAGTCATTTGTTGCTGCAAAGAATGGAGTTTTCAAGTATATGCTGATCGTAGAGATCCTGCTGATGGTGATTCTTTGCTGATGATGTACGACTTCAATCCTCTTGGTATGTAACTTTAAAGATCTATCAAGAGTCTTGAACTTAACCTTGTCAAATTCAAGATTAGGGGAGGATTGTTGGGAATTCTGCTGAAGAATCTGCTGAAGAATACTGCTGAAGAGACAGATTCTGCTGACAATGTGTTTCTGCTGAAGTCTAGTTTCAACATTATTAGTTACTGCGGATATAGTTATTCCGTGTTTTATGTAATATAGTTAGGATATGCATGAGTTTATTTAGGAAGTTATAATGCATATCTTTTAGAAGTTTTAAAATATACGTTTCTTGTGAAACGGTTTAGGGTTCCTTGTGTATAACAGGAACACAAGATTATGTATTGAGTTACTTTTTTAGAAAACACTTTTATTGTTATTGAAAAGATCCATAGAGGATCAATTGTTCTTAGTATACGATTGTTAAAACTTGTGTTTGTTTCCGCTTTAAAATACAAGTTACAGAGATTATCTATTAGTGTGTTAATGATTACATTAGCATAACTAATGATCCCGAGTGCTCAAAAGATCTATCAAGGTCTTAAGTCTCAACAGGTGTAAGCAAAAGTTGTGTCAGGTTTCTCTGCCAAAAGGGAGCTCGTTGTGTTAGTAAAGAAAACTCTCGAGTAGGAGACTCGAGGCGTGGAGTAGGGCAAGGAAGGAGACCTTGTAGCCGAACCACTATAAATCCGCTGTGTCTTGGTTTGATCTTTCCATCTCTTGTTCATTATCTTATTTACATCTTTATTGTTTACATACTCATAAACATTTGCGTCTAGTTTTAGCTTGTGATATTGTGCTAAAATTGATTTCACACAAAGTTCAAACAAAAGGTTCATTCACAAAATAAAGTTTTTATAAATAATCTAAAAAGATACAATATATACATACACCTATACAAGTGAAATTGATCATTTAGATTGTGTATATTTTTACAATAAATCTTGTATTGAAGATTTTGAAAACAAAGTTTTGAAATAAAAATTGACGTAAAACTATTCAACCCCCCTTCTAGTTTTCCACAATTGGTATCAGAGTTACGTTAAACAAGATTTTTAAAATAAACTGTATTTTAAAACTTGTAATCGATCTATGGAATCGGAAAAATATTTAGATTAAAAAATGACATTTAAACCATCATATTTTGAAAATGAGAATTTTAGTGAATGGAAAAATAAATTTGAAAATTATGTGAAATCAATAGATCAAGATCTTTGGCACATCATTTCAATTGGTGATATTCAAACAAAAACAGATTTTGAAAATCAATACAATTACTCCCAAACAAAGATTGGTAAAAACACTAAAGCCAAATTAATGATTTATAAAATCCTACCTGGAATTGAATATGAAAGAGTATTCTTTTGTAAAACGGCAAATGATATTTGGAAATGTTTTTTAAACTTTCACCAATGGATATGTCAATCCGAAGATAATATATTTGATGTTGCACAAGAATTAATTGCTCTAGAAAATTTAATAAACAAACATTTAGTTGATGTAAATACAAGTGCTACTAGTTCAAACATGGTCATTGAAGGTATCAACAACGAAGATTACATGAGCCAAATCCGAAGAAAGATTATAAATGAAACCTGGAGCGACATTGAAGGTGAAGAGGATCATTATATAGCATGTGAAGATTGTGAAACATATAAAGCCCCAAATGAGGTACAATCCGGAACCAAACATTTCTGCTATGATCAAAATTAGAAAGTAACTTCAAAAATTTTTGCAACATAGACTCAAATATCACGTTTAAAAATGAATCTTCAACATCTACTGAAGAAAATTTTGAAAAAAGGAAAAATACTTGCTAAATTTGAAAATAGCTCCAAATCACTAATATACTTACTGAATACTCAAAAGGCTTTTGATGACAAAACTGAATTAGGATTTAATGCTAATGATACTTTGACTAATAAATCAAAGCAAATAGAGTTTGTAAAACCTAGTGGAGAAATTTAGAAAATTATTCTAATCATAACAATTGTTTATCTCTTGAGACAAGAAGGACATTATCATTGTGTGGAAACACATTGATAAGAAATTCTTGCACTTGTTAACAACATCTATACCATATGTATTTTAAATGCAATGGATGTTGTGACTAACCATCTAGGACCCATAAGGCTTTGGGTACCAAGTTGTTTTACATGATAGGTATCTTAATCATGTAGATTGGCACACTTGCATATACGTGAAGTTTGACGATCTATTGAGACATGAATTTAAACCTTCACGTGTTTATGCTTCAAGTACTTGCTTGCAATACTTTGATGTTATCTTGTTACGGGTTCTCTATTGCATTGCCTTCTCTCTACGATCTTCTTGGTACTCGTTGCTTCCTCTTTTCACTTTCTCATTTGTCTTATTGAATTAATTCATTTTAAGACGCAAGGTACGTTCTCTCTTTTATTATAACATAAATTTCCAAGATTGTTAATTGCATGTTCGTGTGATAATTTTGTTTATTGTATTATTTAAACTACGGATATATTCACTAAACCCTTTTAGCATGTACTACTTAATCACTAGCGTTTAGGATTAGGAATTATGGAGCAAATTGACAAAATTCTATTGATTTTTCATAAATAAAATATTGCATAAAATTGCTTTATTTTATTTTTCTCATTCTTGAGTCTAGGTATCTACTTCACACAAAAATTGAAGATTGAGAACTTTACATTGCATGATTTTTTTTAACTCAATCTATCTAAACTATTCACATTTTTAGCAACAAATATTGTAAGTCATTCACAACACATTTCATCAAATTTTGGTCATAATCATCATTAAGTATTTCACTTCAATTTCTTCAACATCATTTTGGCTCTTTCAAATCGAGTTTAGAATTTTCATAACTAAATGCTTTCCATAAGATTAAAATGCCTTATTAACATTAAAACCCATTAACTACAAATCCTCTTAATGAAATTTCTCTTTGATTATACACTACTTTTCAAAAACTTCTCTTAAACTCATTGTTGAATAATGCTAAAAACGTTTTCTCATAAATCATGCTTGATACTACACATGTAATTGTCATATTATATAATTAAATATATATTTTTGACAATCGTGGGTTCAACAAATAAAATCAGGGAGATTTTGGATTGCTTCTTAAGATTTTTTTTCTTTCATTAGGAGTTGAAGCAATCGCATCTTCACATATGTTAAATCTAGACACAAATTAATACTATGCCATAAGTCATTTTGTCACATTTGTTCCATCACTAGTTTCTCACTCACTAGTTGCCTTGGTCTCTTTTATTAAGTTTGTTACCTTAGGATATATGACTTGTTTAATTGACCCTTTACATGATTTTCTTTGCATGAAATTATATTATATGCTTAGTTACCTACATAAATACTTCTCTTGCATACTCCATTAAGATAATACTTGATTAAGTTGCCTAAAGAGATGGACTTGCCCAAAACCAAACCTCCAAACAAAGATCTCTCTGGAAAAATCTCTACCAAAAACCATTTCTAGTAATCTGGGAACCAGACATTGGGCAGGCCCCATAATTATAAAGGGCGGCCCCCTTAAAATTAAAGGGGTCGGCCATTAATTAAGGGGGCCGGCCACCCGATGGTCGAGGTTCCCTGCTTGCTTTCCACTTTTTAGCTCATTTCACCCTATTTTGATTCCTCACTTCCCTAAATTCGCAAACACATTTTGTCTAATAAATCCTCCACTTATTTATCCTTCCATAAACACATAATCATCACACTATAAATACCTCTCCTCATAACATATCCTTGCTCAACCATTCCATCATGACACCTCCCAACAAACCAAAATGAAAATCCTCTAAGCTAGCAAGGATGACTGAAAAACCCACGTGGAGAAAGAAACAAAGCCCTAGAAACAAATCCATCACAACAAGTGGATTTGGTAATCAATCAACACCTCCAAACACCTATTTTCCCAACTACACTCCAAAATCGCAAGGACACTCCTTTAAACCACTCTACAAACCTTACCTCATTGGCCAATCATCCCATTTCATCCCAAATCATACATCCTCATTTCCATCCAACTACAATGATCTATATCACTTTGGTCAATCATCAAACTACAACCCCAACTACACAACACCAATTCATCCACCTCTACCAAATGATTCACTCCACATTACCACGGAAAAGCAAAAGTTCCGTGAAGAAATCAACCAAATCCGTGATCTTAGTGATTTTAATGCTATGCATCTTGCACAACGCAACTTGCACAAAACTCCATCTCTGCTTACTCAAATTGCCTACCTCACTCCCTTAACTTGGATCAAATAATCAACCACACCCACTATTGTCCTTGTTGCGACTTTCTCCAAAAACAAATCCTTGACCTAAGCGAAGATATTTCGTGGATCGAATATCTCCTCACTCGTCCACATCCAATACCTCCATTAATTAGGTATAACATACCTAGATCCACTCCTTCCGCTCCACATCCCTCACCATCATACCACTAAATCCAAGCACCATGTTTCCATCTCCTAATAAATTCACTACAAACCTTTGTACCCCATACAAGTTCAAGAGACCTCAAGTCGGAAACTTAGTTATATCTAATGTAGTTTGCTAGAAAAGCATATATGTATACACATATATGTATGCCTTTGTACTAATGATTATGTTTCTAACATAATCTACTTTAATAATCAATAAATGTGACTTATGTTCTATTAATATTATTTGCTTGGTGTTTATGCATGCTTTTCCCCTTGTTTTTAATCTATGTTTGCATGGTTAGTTTATGATTATATATGCCTCTCTATAGACCAAAACTAAAATAAAATGTTCCAATAGAGCTTGCTGCAAACACAAAACCAAAATAAACCATTTTTAGAAAAATTTTGAAATTTGGTCGTCTGGGATTTTACCAGATGGGTGGCCCCCTTAATTAACAAGGGCGGCCCCTTTAATTTTAAGGGGTCCGGCCATGAATTAAGGGGACCGGCCTTCTGGAATAGTTTTTACACTGTTTTCTTTTGCAACTTGTGACTCCTTCTGCTAGTCTCAGCTACCATTTCCCTTAAAAACTAAACTGATTTTGGAATCTAACAATGAAATTTCAAATTAATACCATTTCTAAACATGATTCCATGCTATAAAACCCTTATACACCTTTCATCCACACTCCATTATCATCACATTCATCAACCTCAACCAATTCATCATGTCATCACCAAAAACCACCACCTCCAACAAAGCCAAGAAACAAAAACTTGTTATCATCGCACCAAAACAACTCTTTATTGATCTCACAAATGATGATAATACCACCCCATCACCACCTCCTCAATGCTCATCTCCTAGTGCTCCCAATGCACCCTCCAAAACACCATCAACTCATGGAACCTCCACCTCTTCCATACCATCATCATCATCCATCAATGACTACATCAACACTCACCTATCATCTCCACCAAGAATTCCACCACCACCACCCCTTGAAAATGCAACCTTAGATATAACTCTTTCATTATCACCCATCACACCTCTTGATGCACAACTTTCACCATCACCACTCAATCCACCAAACTTCAATCCCATCCCATGGAGCTTGCTTGAAGCCCATGGTAGTACTTGCCTTTGTTGCATCCATAACCGCACCATCATCTTTGGCTTAAGAGATGAAATCCACTACATGTTTTCATACCTTGAAAGCTTGTTCCCTCAACCTCCACCACCAACATAAACCACACCTCCACCTCCATCAACATCAAACACACCTCCATCAACTCCATCATCTCCGCCTACAACATTGCTCCTCCCAAACTAAGCATGGCTCATGGTTGAAAAATAAAATTGTTTAAACCATTTTGATGACAAGCTCTAGGAAAAACATTTCTATTAGAGTCTTGGTTGCTTGTAAGCCCTTAAGGCTTTAGTTTATTAGTTGTATTGTTCATGCATCTTGGATGCATGTTGTTTGTATTTTCATCAATTTATTAAAGTATTTTCTTCCATGCTTATATTGCTTGTTTTAATATATATATATATATATATATATATATATATATATATATATATATATATATATATATATATATATATATATATACATATACTTGTTGTATGCATATATATTGTATATTCTAAATATTTTGCAAGCATTCCATATCTCGACTTGTCTTGTAACCTTAAAACGAGGGGGAGTACACATCAAGGGAGAGCTCATCCGACTTCGGGACAACCTTTTTGATGTTCACAAAAAGGGGGAGAACTGATATAAACTCACTAAATACTTGCATATATAATAATTTTTTATTTAATGAGTTTAGATTTTCTAATAATCAAAAAGGGGGAGATTGTTGATATAAATAATGCGTAAAAACGTTATTAATGTTTCTCGATATCCCTATGTTTTGACAATCACAAAATGTAAACTCATTAAATGTAAAATCATTACGTAAATAAGTATTTAGTGACAAAACATCATTATATCCAACTAATTCACTTAAGGTATGAATAAACAAGTGCCTAATACATTTTATGATCAAAAGAAGGTTTATTTACTAATTACAAATTATATAAAATGGTATAAATATTTTATATATTTAAGAAAAACATTTTTGGTAATTAAAGGAAAATGTTTATTTCATAATAATTAAATGAATTCAAATTTTTAACCAAATTCAGTTAAATTTTCACCAAATAAACTTTCCCTAGAAAGGACAAAAAAATCTGGCCGTTACAGTGGGCGGCCCCCTTAATTATAAGGGGCAGCCCCCTTAATTTTAAGGGGACCGGCACACAATTAAGGGGGCCGGCGTACGCTCCTCTGTCAGAATTCTTTGCCTATAAATACTGGTTCAAAACTGAAATTTTTTCTGACCTTTTGCACTAAAACTTTCTGTTCCAATTCTCTCAATTCATCTTCCAAAAACCTTTGATCATAAACATATTAGTTCTTGTTTTCAAGTGATACTATCCATCCTCATTCAAAGTGCAAGAGAAGAATACTTCTCCAACATCTTGTTTAGAAGTATTGAAGAGTTATGTATATTGTTAGGTGTTGTGTAAATTATTTGTAAAGGTGTAGAAGGTGTGTAATAGTTAGATCTAGGGGGGTTAGTAGTCGTGAATAGAAGTAGTGAAGAAATAGTTGTGTTGTGAAGAAGAAGTAGTGAAGGTGTGAGAAGTAGTGTAGTAGTAGTGGTGTGTATAAGTCGTGAAGAAGGTGTGTAGTGACTAGTGGTGTGAGATTGGTTCTAGCTACTATTAGAACTCAATAATCTAGCTTAGTGTCGTTAATCGGTGTAAGCAAAAGTTGTGTAAGGTTTCTCCGCCAAAAGGGAGCTCGTTGTGTTAGTGAAGAAAACTCTCGAGTAGGAGACTCGAGGAGTGGAGTAGGGCAAGGAAGGAGACCTTGTAGCCGAACCACTATAAATCCGCTGAGTCTTGGTTTGATCGTTCCATCTCTTGTTCATTATCTTATTTACATCTTTATTGTTTACATACTCATAAACATTTGCGTCTAGTTGTAGCTTGTGATATTGTGCTAAAATTGATTTCATACAAAGTTCAAACAAAAGGTTCATTCACAAAATAAATTTTTTATAAATAACCTAAAAAGATACAATATATACATACACTTATACAAGTGAAATTGATCATTTAGATTGTGTATATTTTCACAATAAATCTTGTATTGAAGGATTTGAAAACAAAGTTTTGAAATAAAAATTGACGTAAAATTATTCAACCCCCCCCCCTTCTAGTTTTCTACAATTGATATCAGAGCTACGTTAAACAAGATTTTTAAAACAAATTGTATTTTAAAACTTGTAATCGATCTATGGAATCGGAAAAATATTTAGAAGGAAAAATGACATTTAAACCATCATATTTTGAAAATGAGAATTTTAGTGAATGGAAAAATAAATTTGAAAATTGATTGGTTCCAAACGGTCAACCTAAACTGACCAAGGAATGGTCAACAAGGTCAAACAGCCTAGAGTCAATGCTCCGCGGAATATAGTGTTTCCCCGGGTCGTTATGTCCCGACGAGGTGTGGATGGTATTAAAACGGGTTTGTGATCGGGTGAAATTGGACAGGAATGGGTATAAGAGAGTTGTGATGATTACACTACTGGAATATAAAAGATAATAGCTTAAATACACTTTATTAACAAGACTGCGAAGTTGGAAAACCCAGAAACGTTTAAAACCTAAAACGCGTACGTTTACATTTAAATAAAACGTAAACGTACAAAATAAAATGTGAAAACGGAAATCTGAAAACCCCCAGGGGGTGAAAATGACTTTTTTACAAACTTAAAGGTAAAAGAAAATTTTTAGAAAAAGAAAATAAAATTTGTACACTAATTGATTATTTATTATTAATGAAATACTAATTAATACTTAATTATTAATATTTAAACAACTTAAATATAATACAATATTATTAAAACACTAGAAAAATGAAAATAAAATTTCTAAAATTATAAAATAACTAAAAACAAGTTTTAAAATTAAAAATAAGTATTTTTGTCTTTTTATGATTTTTCTATTAATTAATTACTAATTAATTATTAATTACCTAATTAAACTATTTTAAATTAAGAAAAATAGAAAATGAATAGTAATTATGAAAAAATTCCTAAAATTATTTTACATCATATAAAAGCTAGGAAAAATATAAAAACTAGATTTTGCTTTATAAAAACTAATTATTCTATTTAATTCTTAATATTAACTAATTATTAATAAAACTAAGATTAATTCTAATAAATACTAGGTGATAAATTAAAAATCTAAGAAAATTACTATAAATACTTTAATATAATATGAATTTAAGAAAAATATAAAAAAGCTAAGTACTTAATAAAAATCTAAAAATGAAAAATAAAATTTAAATAAAATTAAATAGAAACTATCACTTAAAATTACTTTGTTTTTTCAGGATTTTTATTTTAGAAAACTATTTTACAGCTAAAAACATGAACTTTTTACAAAAACAACTTTTTAGGAAATCAGAAATAAGCTAGAATAAGCCAAAAAGTTGAGAAAGTTGACTTAGTTTGACTTTATAAGCAAATAAGCTCAAACCAGGTTGTGTGGGGCCCACTATGGTGAATTCAAGTCTAAATAAGTTTATGGAACATGTTTAACCAAGAAAAAGCCACAGGGGTCCAAAGGTTAAGCAAATAAGCCACAAAATAAGCACTTTGAAAATTGGTTTTACTCAGAAAATGGGACAACATTTGGGGTTGATTCCAAGTGGGTCCCAGGGTGATTGAGGTCAAACCCAAGGTCAAAACCTAAAGCCTATTAGGAGGGGGGTTGAATGAACCAAGAATGGAGGGCTGTGGACCATTGTGGAGATCAGAAAACCACCACCAAGTGGTGGTGGTGGACTGATAAGCTGCTGATGCAGGGGCAATGCTTGCCCTGCAAGTGATTTCCCTAGCTTGTGGGGCCCAGTAGAAAAATACTAAAAATAAAATCAAGATGGGTTCTTGAAGATGGGGTGATAGACAACAAGTATGAACAAGTTTCAGGTCATGAAACACCATACACAATTCCACAAAATTCATGCAATATTGAGAAAAAACTGAGAGAGTGGTAATTTGACTTTTTTCTATGAACCCTAACTTTTGACTTTTATGAAATTCTAATATATCCTACTCATTTAAGATGTTATATCAAGCTAAAATGGAACTGAGATTAGCTAAATCCAAGATTTATTCAAAGATTTGAGGGGTCATGGGTCATAAAAACCCAACAGTGAACTCACAACCAAGATTGAATAAGAATTTTGACTTTTGCTTACAAACCTACTGTTTTATGGTCTAACTTAGCTATTCTAACCTAAAGTAACTTAGTGGAACAGAAAATGTGATCAAAAACTAACAAGAGTGCATAGATATCAGTTGATCCAAACACTCCCTTAACAGTTGGATTTTAAAAACTTAATGAAGCAACTCAAGAAATTAAGCTATGAAACTAATAATTAACTACTACTAGTATAAATTAAACATTAAGAAGCACAAACAAACAATAATCAAGAACTCTTACTAACAATAACAGATAATGCAAGATTATGTAAGAAAAACTGAAATTGGAACTTACAACAAGCCTTGTGCTCAAAACCAAGGGTGAGTCAGTATCTACCCCAACCTAATACCTCCCATGAGGATCTAAACCAATACCTTCCACTGCTACTCTTCTTCTTTCTTCTTTCATTTTTTATTTTTCAAGTATTTTTCTCTAATTTTTTTGATATTTTTGATTTCCTTAACTAAAGTGGACAATACTGAGTTTGTGAGGTTTAAATGAGTCAAGTATGTTTAAAATAACCTAATGGAGCAGTAACTACAACCTTTAACAGTCATTAAGCCAAGTTTGGAAATCTAAGCACTTTTGCCAGATTTGAATAAGAATTAGGAAACTTGAATATTGATTAACAATAATTTGAAAATTACAATAATGAAGCTTAGAATTCAACTGATATGGAAAATTACATTAGAAAATTAGGATTAAACTAAAAATGACATTAATTCTATATTAACTAACTACTACTCTGCTCCAATGTGCTTCCTTCTTCTTATATTTTGACCTCTTGAGCTTGTGGGACCCACTGGAGTGTTTCCCATCAAAAACTAGAACCATTGGATGATTGCAATTTGATCTTGGCCATTGGTGTTTTTGGCGCCAAAATGCAATTTGGAGTTTTGCTTCAGATATCTTGATGCCAGAGGGGAACTTTGGAGTTTAGTACTTGTTTGAGGTGCAAGGGGGGAAGGTTGAGTGTGTAGGAGGGTGAGGGTAGTGTAGGGTGATGATGGTGTTGCAGGGGTAGGGGTGGTGATGTGGAAGGGATGAGGTGGAGTCAAAGGGTCAAGGTGGGGAGTTGACTGGTCAATATTATAAAAACGGTGGTGAGTGGTATATTTAGGAGTGGGCTGGTTTATGTTGGTGGGCTTGGTGAGGATGTGTTGGGCTGGTGGATCAAGTGGGAGTTATAAGGGTGGGCTTGTTTGGATTGGATGGGAGTAGTATTAATATTATTTGGTCCGGTTTGGTTTTTGTAGAAATAATTCACAAGGACCATTTTGTAATTCATGGAATTTTGAGGGTCTGATTTGACAAGTTTCCAAAATTTATCACAAGGGTAAAACATGCCAATTTCCAATAATCAAAAGTCTTTTGATGTAATTTTTCCAAACTAAACTTGCAGGGATCATTTTTGTCAAATTTCAAAACTGCAAGGACCAAATATGTAATTTCTCAAACTTTTCACCCAAGGATCGTTTTTTATAATTTTTGACTTTTCTATCCCTTGGGTTGACTTTTCTTTCGTTTTGAACTTCCAGGGACTAGTTTTGACAATCTTTGAAACTTGAGGGACTGAAACTGCCAATTGTGCAAACTTTATTCGTTTTTCATTTGTTTTTAAACATTTTGCATCAGAAACATATAAAACACAATCCTGGGATATTTTCAGTATTTTGATGCGTATTTGGGTGTTTTTGGATGTTTTGGCACTTCAGATACGATAAAAATGATGAGTATTTACACACTCATCAAAAATTATGTGAAATCAATAGATTAAGATCTTTGGCACATCATTTCAGTTAGTGATATTCAAACAAAAACGGATTTTGAAAATCAATACAATTACTCCCAAACAAAGATTGATAAAAACACTAAAGCCAAATTAATGATTTATAAAATCCTACCTGGAATTGAATATGAAAGAGTATTCTTTTGTAAAACGGCAAATGATATTTGGAAATGCATTTTAAACTTTCACCAATTGAAATGTCGAGCCGAAGATGACATATTTGATGTTGCACAAGAATTAATTGCTCTAGAAAATTTAATAAACAAACATTTAGTTGATCTAAATACAAGTGCTAATAGTTCAAACATGGTCATTGAAGGTATCAACAACGAAGATTACATGAACCAAATCTGAAGAAAGATTATAAATGAAACATGGAGCGACATTGAAGGTGAAGAGGATCATTATATAGCATGTGAAGATTGTGATGCATATAAAGCCCCAAATGAGGTACAATCCAGAACCAAACATTTCTGCTATGATCAATTCATATTAGAGTTTTCAAAATTAGAAAGTAACTTCAAAATTTTTTGCAACATAGACTCAAATAACACGTTTCTTCTTGGTACTCGTTGGTACTCGTTGCTTCCTCTTTTCACTTTCTCATATGTCTTATTGAATTAATTCATTTTAAGACGCAAGGTACGTTCTCTCTTTTATTATAACGTAAATTTCCAAGATTGTTAATTGCATGTTCGTGTGATAATTTTAAGGGGGGCGGCATACGCTCCTCTGTTAGAATTCTTTGCTTATAAATACTGGTTCAAATCTGAAATTTTTCCTCACCTTTTGCACTAAAACTTTCTGTTCCAATTCTCTCAATTCATCTTCCAAATACCTTTGATCATAAACATATTAGTTCTTGTTTTCAAGTGATACTATCCATCCTCATTCAAAGTGTAAGAGAAGAATACTTCTCCAACATCTTGTTTAGAAGTATTGAAGAGTTATGTATATTGTTAGGTGTTGTGTAAATTATTTGTAAAGGTGTAGAAGGTGTGTAATAGATTGATCTAGGTGGGTTAGTAGTCGTGAATAGAAGTAGTGAAGAAATAGTTATGTTGTGAAGAAGAAGTAGTGAAGGTGTGAGAAGTAGTGTAGTAGTAGTGGTTTGTATGAGTCGTGCAGAAGGTGTGTAGTGACTAGTGGTGTGAGATTGGTTCTAGCTACTATTAGAACTCGACATCTAGCTTAGTGTCGTTAATCGGTGTAAGCAAAAGTTGTGTAAGGTTTCTCCGCCAAAAGGGAGCTCGTTGTGTTAGTGAAGAAAACTCTCGAGTAGGAGACTCGAGGAGTGGAGTAGGGCAAGGAAGGAGACCTTTTAGCCGAACCACTATAAATCCGCTGTGTCTTGGTTTGATCTTTCCATCTCTTGTTCATTATCTTATTTACATCTTTATTGTTTACATAGTCATAAACATTTGCGTCTAGTTGTAGCTTGTGATATTGTGCTAAAATTGATTTCACACAAAGTTCAAACAAAAGGTTCATTCACAAAATAAAGTTTTTATAAATAACCTATAAAGATACAACATATACATACACCTATACAAGTGAAATTGATCATTTAGATTGTGTATATTTTTACAATAAATCTTGTATTGAAGATTTTGAAAACAAAGTTTTGAAATAAAAATTGACGTAAAACTATTCAACCCCCCCCTTTTAGTTTTCCACGCGCCAACTTCGCTATACCATAACGTTTCCTGATTGGTAGGAAATGAGCCGACTTAGTTAGCTGATCAACGACCACCCAAATCGCATCATGTCCTTTACGTGTGACTAGTAAACCCGTAAAAAAATCCATCGTTATTTCTTCCCACTTCCACTGAGGAATTTCTAACGGCTGCAAAAGACCACTGGCTCTTTGGTGCTCGATTTTTACCTGCTAGCAAACCAAACACCTAGCAACATACGAAGCTACATCCTGCTTCATTCCGCTCCACCAAAAATGCTGTTTTAAATCCCGATACATCTTCGTAGACTCCGGATGTATGGTAAATGGAGAACTGTGAGCTTCTTACATAACCGTCTCACGAAGTTCAGGATCATTCGGAACATAAAGGCGATCTCCTAACCAAACAATACCGTCGTTGTCGACCCTAAATTCAGACTGTTTTCCCTCTTTTATATTTTGAACAATTGCCCATAACTCTCCATCATCACGCTGAGCTTCCTTAATCTTCAAGATCAAGTTAGACTCAACTTTCAGACTTGCCCAGTAACCGTCGCGTCCAGGCAAACAAAACTCTACCTCCATGAGCTCAAGATCATGCAAAATTCTAGGTTCAAACTTCAGACTAGCCACCATACCCGACTTACGACTAAGAGCATCTGCAACTACATTAGCCTTTCCCGGGTGCTACTGAATGTTAGTGTCGTAGTCCTTGAGCAATTCCAACCATCTACGCTGTCTCATGTTCAATTCTTTCTGGGTAAATATGTACTTTAGACTCTTATGATCGGTGAAGATATCAATAGAGTCTCCATATAGATAATGTCTCCAAATCTTAAGAGCAAAGACAACTGCAGCCAACTCTAGATCATGCGTGGGATAGTTCTCCTCACAGGGTTTCAACTGACGTGAGGCATATGCAATAACTTTCCCATGCTGCATTAAAACACAACCCAAGCCCTTCATAGAAGCATCACTATAAATCTGATATCCGCTTGTACCAGATGGAAGTGTCAAGATGGGAGCTGACACAAGTTTCTGCTTCAAAGTCTCAAAACTCAATTCCTGTTCATCGGTCCAATTAAACTTCAATCCCTTCCTCATCAACTTAGTCAATAGTGAGGCAAGTTGTGAAAATCCCTCTACACATCTCCGATAGTAACCAGCCAAACCAAGAAAACTCCTGACCTCGGTCACCGTAGTAGGTCTCGGCCATTTAGTGATAGCCTCCACCTTTGCTGGATCCATAGTAATCCCCCCAGCAGATACCACATGACCAAGAAAAGCCACCTGACTAAGCCAAAATTCACACTTGGAGAACTTCGCATACAACTTCTCCTGTCTCAAAATCTGCAAAACTGTACTAAGGTGTTGCTCATGTTCTTCCTCGGACTTCGAATAAACCAAAATGTCGTCGATGAAAACGATCACAAATTTATCAAGAAAAGAACTGAACACGCGGTTCATAAGGTCCATAAACACTGCCGGAGCATTAGTCAGTCCGAAGGGCATAACCAAGAACTCATAGTGTCCATACCTAGTTCGAAAAGCAGTCTTAGGAATATCCTGCTCTTTAACTCGAAGCTGATGGTAACCGGACCGAAGATCAATTTTAGAGAAACATTTAGCTCCTTGGAGCTGATCAAACAAGTCATCAATGCGAGGCAAGGGATAACGGTTTCGGATGGTGATACGGTTCAACTCCCGGTAGTCTATACACAACCTCATACTACCATCTTTCTTTTTCACAAATAGAACAGGTGCTCCCCAAGGAGATACACTCGGACGAATGAATCCACTTTCAAGAAGTTCCTGTAATTGCTCTTTCAACTCTTTCAATTTGGTAGGAGCCATATGATAGGGAGTTTTAGAGATGGGTTCCGCACCTGGAATTAAATCGATACCAAATTCAATTTCGCGTTTAGGAGGAAGGCCCGGAAGTTCTTCCGGAAATACATCGGCAAAATCACGAACAACACGAATACTGTCAATAGAAGGACTATCCATCGAAGTATCCTGAATAGAAGCAATAAAACCCGCACAACCGTGGGATATCAAGGTACGCGCCTTCAAAGCGGATATGATTTTAACAGATCGAAGTGGTTGAGAACCATAGTACACAAATTCAGGTTTGAACAAGTCACCAAATATAACCTTCCGTTCATGACAAACAAGAGTGGCTCGATGAGAGGTCAACCAATCCATACCAAGAATCAAATCAAAATAAAGCATATCAAGTGGAAGGAGATTAGCCGGACATATGCGATCATCAAAACGTAGCGGACAATCAATAAACTCATGATCAATGATAGTGTTGCTTTTCATAGGTGTAGATATAGATAAGGGAGTTATTAATGTTGTTGGGGTTAATTTCAGTTTCTTTGAAAATGTGATAGATATTATAGAATGAGTAGCGGCAGTATCAAACAAGACAAATGCGGTAAGATCAAAAATATGTAGAAAACCCGTAATGGTACCTGTGGAGTTAACTGCCTGATCGCGAGTAAGAGAATGAACACGACCTGAAGAAGTAGAAGGTTGAAAAGGACCTGCTGGAACAATGCTGTTCATCCTTGGACAATTCTTCACTTGATGATCAGTGGAACCGCACTCATAACAAGCTCCTGTAGCTCTGTGGCAAGGCCCAGTGTGTAATTTACCACATGAAAGACAAGTAGGCAAAGTTTCAGCACGCCTATGCTGACCCAACGAGTTCCCCGAACGATGCTGCTGGTACGAAGATCAAGAACCCGAGTACCTGTTCTGCTGGTTGCCCCTAGAAAACTGCCTCTGGTTGGTGTTACCCGACTTGTCACCCTGCCTACCATAAGATCTGTAATCCGAACTCCTGTCACCCTGTCTACCAGAAGATCTATAATCCGAACCTCTCTGAACCTGTCGACCTTGGTCATGTCCCCTGTTAAACTATCCCCTGTGCTCATACTGACGGTCCGAACGACCGCGGTGATCAAAAATCTGTTCAGAACGGCCCCAATAGTCAGAACCCCGGTTTTGCTGCCCCGAAGATCCAGACTGTATCCTATCCCCATCACGACCCCTCTTGTTTGACACTTTACCCTCATGTAACAGCTCGATATTACGTGCCGCATCACAAACCATCAACACATGAGCATATTCTGTATTAACAATACGGTCAAGCACCCAATTTTTCAAACCCCACTTGAAATGACGAGCCTGCCTGATGGCATCCCCCATCACAGTAGGTCCAACAAAACTGGCAAGCCTAAGAAAACGCTCCATGTACTCTGCTGCATTCTCCTTATCCAACTGATGAATCATACCATACTCCCTCTCATAACACTGCTGTTCTGAGAAAGGAATGTACCTTTTGTAAAAGGTCTCACAAAACACTGCCCATGTGCAAGTCTCAGCATAGTTAGCCCCCTTCGCCTGAACATGTGCTTTCCACCAATTAAGGGCGTCACCCTCAAGCTTGAAAGCGGCTAAACGGGTTTTCACATCATCAAGACAACCTATCATCTGGAACAACTTTTCACAATGAGAAATCCAGTGTTCCGCCTCAGTAGGAGTGGCGGCTGACTGGAAAGAGATGGGCTTCAGCTTGTTGAAACGCTCAATCCACACATGAATACCCTAGTTGTTGTTCCTAGCCCCATCGGTATTTCGCAGAGTCTCAAGAATCTGAGGGATAGCAGCAGCTACTGCTTGAGCAACAATCTCATCAGTGTTTGGAGGGTTATCACCACCGCCTTGTCGAGTGTTCACCATCTAAAACGATACCAAACGATTAGCGAAAATAAATGAATATGAAAGAAGAGATAAAACGAAAGCCTAGTGTCTACCCAAGTCTCACAAGTCATGGCCTAAACCCTGAAGATCTAAACCTGTCTCTGATACCATAAATTGTAACGCCCCAACCCGACAAGGGTAAGGACATTACAACATGGTGACATATCAGATACAAACAAGTTCAAGTCAACAGCGGAAGTCTTAAATAAAAGTCAACAAAGAGTAATCATCGGGGTCTTAACAAACATCAATGCCCCGGAAATAAACAAGACAAGGTACGAGTACAAGTTCCAAAATCCAGAAATAATAATAAAGAGAGAGTTCCATTATTCAAAATAAAGCTCTAGGGTGGTCCACTCTCTCTCATCCCCAAAGCTAAACCCACGTCCTAGCTTAAGTACCTGCCGCATGGAAAAGAAACGCGGCTGAGCATAAAAAAGCTCAGTGAACAGATATGAAACAAATAACAAAGTAATCAAGATATAACAAATAATCAAGGAACAAGAGAATAGATTACATGTGGTATCAATGGAGATCAAGGGTTATCAAGTTAAGTGTAAAGGTTAAGTATCAAGATTATCAAGTTGAATATCAAGGTTTCACAAGTCCAAGTATCAAGAATTAACAAGTATTAAGTATCAAGAATTAGCAAGGGTCAAGTAGTGTCAAGTATCAAGTGTCAAGGCTTTCAGTATTTAACCCCCAGGCACAACAAGTATCAAGTCAAGTATCCCAAGTTAGAGTAGCTAGCTCCCAAGATGTGAGGGGTTGCAATGCACACAAACCCGGTCACCAAGTATATAATGTAGTCCAAGTCATAATCAAGATGGCCGTAGCCCAAGCAAGTAACAAGTCAAGACAAGACTAGGATGCATCCATATGCCCCTGCAGGCCAATAATAGTAATCATAGTAGTAGTCAAAAACAAGTATCAGGGACGGTGGGGGACATCTCTCCAGCCCCACTAGAGTACATAACATTGGTGCATCAATGTTATGGTTGTGGCTACTCCACAACAAGTAGCTCCTGGGTAAAATACTGAAGGGTCAAGGGGTCAAGGTTCAATGTCAAGTACAAGTGGTCAAGTCATAATCAAAGGTTCAAGTCAAGGTTCAAGACAATGTTCAAGTCAAAGGATCAACATCAAGAGTTCAATATCAAGGGTTCAATATCAAGGGTCAATATCAAGAGTCAATGTCAAGGGTTCAATCAAGTAATATAAAAGAGAGAGAGAGAGAGAGAGAGAGAGAAGAGTCATGAGAGAAATAGTTGTACTCTTGCTGAAAGAGTACGGAATATATGTACCTTGCAGAAACAATCACCAAGCTAGAACTCAACAAGTGTAAATTGATCACTCCCGCTTCACCACACCTAGAAGCAAGTGTATACGAATTACGACGAGTTTAAATTACCCAAGTTTCCTCTTTTAGTTAACTTTCCATCTTTTAGAAACTTTCCATATTTAGCAGCTTTCCATTTTAGCAGGTTTTCCGAATTAGTAAGTTTCCTCATTTAATAAGTTCCCAAATTAGTAATTTAATACTTAAAGTTTACAATGGACAATTAATAATATTTAAGGTTAAAATGACCAATATAATATTTTAGGTTTTAAAATGTCAATATTATAAGTTTAGGGTTTAAAATATAAATCCTCAAAATTAAATATTAAAAGTCAAATAAAATTATTTTAAACTTTATTTTAATAAATTAATATTAAGATAATAATTTTGGACCCGTCATTATAATTTTATTTAATTTATTAACGTACCCTCGATTCTTAATATTTATGCCACGATGACCCAAAGTTTTTATTATTTGGAAAATAAACAAGTCCATGACACCTACTTGTTAAAATATGCCGAGACAACCACTTCTTTTGTTGTTTAAATAAGCCGCGACACACACCCTTTATCTCATTTAAAACAAAACGTACCCTTGTAAATTTTATAAACCAAACGCAAACCTTATCAATTTTTATAACCAACTCACCCTTTAATATGAAGCAAGCACACCCCTTTCTTTTTAAACATCCTTGCAACATGAAAATAATTAAAGGAGACCACATGCACTCATCTCATTAACATTAGAATACATGCTGTCACATGTCTAAAATCCAAAAAAAAAAAAATAATAATAATAAAAAAAAAAATACCATGCGTATGTCTAAATATATATGTATGCGTGTAGGATTTTCTTTTTGTGAAACCAAAAGTATACATATCATAGGTTCATATATACATTCCATTCGTACCATTACAAGGTCAAAATTTCTGAAACATTTATATGCATAGATCGATTAGAGGGTTTAGCAAATATAAGATTTTATGTCATGAGTTTATGATTTTATGTGAGATTAATATGTAAGCATGCATCTCTTTCTTCTTTATTTCAGTTCGCATAGGAGAGGACCTATGTATGTTTAGGTCGAGTATTATAGGGTCAAACAAGGACACCAAAACAGACTCGAAATCACAGGTTGAGAGTCGAATGTTAAAGCTTTTAAATTCATTATTTATGTGAGGTTCTTTAACGTATAACATCTACATCTTTCGGCCGATTTATAAAACAATATTAACCATGTTACACTACTAGAAAATCTGGCATCAGCAACGGAAGTTTGCATCGCTATTATGTCACTAAAGCCCTTCAACGACAGAATTGTGACGGATAGATTCCATCACAGAAAAAGGCCTCGCAAAATTTTAGTGACAAGTTTAGCGACAAAAAATTGAATTTGCGACAGACTGTCGGTCTCTAGCCCCTCACTAGAGCCTTTTTAAAGTTACCAAAATTGAATTTGATTCGACCTTCAAGTGATGACTTAGCAACAAACCTTCTGTCGCTATTAGTAACGACGAAGCAGTCACTAATACAATGCTAATTATTGGCTAGCCATTTTGTTGTTATTACATCCCTACTATAGATGGAAATATTTGTTATTAATCCGCCACTGACAGTATTGTCTAAAAACCGTCACTAACAATTTGTTCTTTAAATCAACACCATTTCATAGCATGTTTGAATAAATTCGTCTCTAATTTGTCGCGATTTAAATTTTTTTAGGATAGAATATGTCGCTAATCCATCAATAAACAATATAAATAATTTGTTAAAGATGTCACACAAACGAATACCACACTGATGATAGTCACAAAATCCATATCCAAATCAAACAATAAACATATCGAAATCAAGTAACAAGCATATTCGAAAGAAATCAAACATCTTATCTTCGACAACATAAAAGGAAGTCTAAACCAAAGATTCTCTCTTACAAAGAAGTTAAGAGGACCTAAATAGATTTAAAGTTCTTCAAAGTTTAATGGTTGATGTTCAAAATGTATGGCCACTTGCATTACCTTGTTTTGTTTTATGTTGGCAGGTAACATGACTCTTGATACCATACTCAACAAGCATATCTTGAATTTTTTCACGCATTTCTTCCTTGAGCTCTTCACACATTTCTTCTTTGAGCTCTTCGCGCATTTCTTCCTTGAGCTTGACTTTCATTTCTTCCTTAAGTTCTTCCTTTAACTCTCCACGAATGCTATCAAGATAGTTCTTAAACACACCAAATCTAAATATAGTACATCTTGTAATAAACGGAGTATAAACGAGAAAGGTAGCACCCATCACATTGCGGCGGGGATTTTTGGCTTTGGTTACCAAGAAACAATAATAAGAGATAGCTAACGATAATGTTGTATGATATGTTTTTCAAGTAGTTGAATTAGCACACATGCATAAAGTAGAAAAGATGAGACTTTAAGATGGTTTGAGCTGGTGAACATACCTCATATATAATGGTTAGTAGTTATACAGGTACTTTGGCTTTCAAAAATTAGAACATCAGGATTTAGGTCACTGTAATTAACCTTCTAAAAACCTTGCATGCTTTCAAGACTTTGATCACCATTTTTTGGATGAATACTTGCGAGATCCTGCATTGCCTTGGTAAAGTTCACGTTATTAGTTCATATTTATTAACTGATTTACTTGAGGATAATGTCAAAGAATAACAATACCTTCTTAAAAGTTCGGCATTTCCTGTGGGCAAGTTCCTGAAACTGTTATCTGTTATGCACATTATGTAGCAGCCTTGTGGACTCCATGCTGAGCACATAACTCTTCCATTCACTGATGGATGTGCATGAGCTTCTCTTAGAACTTAATCCAACAGAGCTGCCTGTAATTCACAATCAGTTGCAAATCAAGTTCAGGTTTGATCAAAATAAGTGAATAAATAAAAATGACATCCATCATCTTAAGCAATTAAATACCATATATTTTTAGATTCAAATGATACCTGGATCGGCCATGGTTGAACATCTACTTCAGTTAGGCAGATGGACATCTACTTCAGTGAGCTAGACAAATAGTAAGCAAAGCTTATTTTTGCTACTGTGACATGATATAAGGGCATTTACCTTCAAAAAACAAAACTTTGTTAATGAGTTAACATATTTTTTTGGTAGTAGCTTCAGTTACATAATATTTTGCAGGTCTTGTCGGGGTTAATTAACCCAGGCATGTAACATGCACATATATACAAATATACAACGGAAACACTAGTTCGACTCATCCCACTAACAAATATCTAAATAAACTTATATAGTTTGCAATCTGAGAGACCCAATATAAACTTAGTATCTCATAATTATTTGGGTTTCATTTTATACTTTTGGAGCTGACGCGTTGCAAATTCCTCCATGTATATGCAAAATGATGTTTAAACAAAGTTATTCAAATTGTATCACCTGATGCATAGCAATCGTAAGTTTTCACTACGTAAACCTTTTTGCTACATTTTAATCACATACTCCTTAAAAAGTTATGACCATGCAATCTTTAACGTATTAACGTCTGATAGCCAATGATATGAAGCCAGAAAGGATTACCATACCAAAAATGAGTGACTGAACAGCCACTAAAGATAACCTGAGTTCTTTGCGGGCCAATGTTATTATCTACCCATTTTGACCATGTGGACAGAGCCATTACGTGTGTATCAAGAGCCTTGAGCTACCATTCTCCATTGCTGCAGATGTTCGCGTAGGCTCAGCTCTTCCTGCAGCTTATAAAGTATGAGGATAAAATTACCCAACCTGCTATGACAAAACTTCATACTTACACTCCAAGCTGATTTACTGCCTCAGCACACTAATCCCATATGGCAAGATAATTAACACTATTTGACAACAAACACGATGAAAAGTGAAAACATAAAACAGGTCACCAAGATGGAAGTGCTTATTTGGTACCTTGGTTTAAACACCAACACAATATCTCATCATTTATAAGCTGAGGTTTAATGTTGACCTGTTCATAGGGGCTGTTTGGATTTGTTTTAAACATCAACACAACTGATCGTTCAAATTACGACCAATTCCAAGTGAGCGCAGCAGTTTACGCTCGTTCTTGATCTATAACGGTGCACACAATAACCGGAAAGCTCTAGTTTCATGCAATGTACATTTGATAAACAAAATAACTACAAGCAACCGAGTAGCATATTTAAACACAATAAACAAATAAATAATTTTCAATCAACCCCAAACACCCCTAATACCAACCTAAATCAACTCGAGATCTAAAAAGTCAACATAAAGTAAATAAAAAAACTTAAATCAACTCTTATCAGAAAGTGTTCTAAAATACATAGTTCTATGGTTACTTGAAATTGATCACTTGTTATAAGATGAATCATCAAATATATCATCCCTATCGTCATCTGAGTTATCAGATGATCAAATAGCATATAACAATGTTAAAAAACTAAATAAATAAATGAAACAATTATAAGCTCAAGTTTTTAATATAGTAATTAATCCATGTTGAACCCCCACTAGATCACAAAATATATCTCATACACACCTAATGTTTGCTCAACAAATGACATATTGACATCCCACGTCTTGACCCAAATTAACCTAAATTAATATACCATGTTGCGATAAATTACTTAAAGTTTAACAAATATTAAGTTAATTTTTAAAACAAACAGAACTATATTAATGAATATAAATAAAGACCAACATAACTTTGTGTGTGTGTTTTGATGACAGGGAACAATGATGAATTTGACGGAGAATGGTCAAAAGAGTGTTTTAAGGTTTTGTGGTCGTAACCTATTAAGAAAAATATATAAACGATAAATTAAGAAAAAATATGTATACCCTTTTTGTCCTCAAACTCTGTTAATATGAAGGAGTTTCGTCATGGTGACAGATGCGTGGAGGTCTGGGATTCGGTTAATGGAAAAAAAGATGATATATCACACCATAAATGGAGATGGTGATGATTAGGGTTCGATACTTGGGGTTTGGGGGAAGTTTGAGATAGAGATGGTGGAGGTTAGTGGGGGGAGTAAAAGAAAATAAATGGGGGAAATGGAGTTAAAAGTTTTATTTCTTGATTGTGGGTATCGTGGCTTGATGAATGGTGGTGCCAAAACAAGTGCAAAGTAGGGGATTTGGCGTTGGTTTGAGCCACGGCACAACACTTTAAGTATATGAGCACCAGGTGTAGATGGAGAGTTCAAGCTCTTCATTCTCGGTCACACGTGCTACATCACCCATCACCTCTTCACAACTAACTTCATTCTCACCAAAAAACTAACATCAACTTACTCATTTGAGCTCCAACACTTACAACTTTATTTATTTTTATTCAAATTTTCAAATAAACTAAATTTATTTTAATTTAAAATAAAAATACATAAGATTCAAATAATACAAATAATATATTTTATAAAAAAAGGTTAATTTAAAAAAAAATACAAAAACTAAACCAAATGTCTAAGTGAGCCTTACTATAACCCAAATCATTTAGCCCATTGTACCACTATGTTGAAAAAAAAAAAAAAAACATTTTCTTCCTCCTACGTTGCACACACACACAATTTTATTTATACAAAATAAATAAATAAAACACAAAAAAAACAAAAAAACACAAATTTTATATAGATCCGAAAAAAAAAAAAAAAAAAAAAAGAGAGAAAAAAGGAAAGAAACCTGACAAATTGTCAGACGAATCACCTCGCCGTGCCCACGAAGAACTGCCCAACGAAGAAGAATGGTGAGGGTGGGATGGTGTGGCGAAGAAGAATGGCGAGCCGAAGTCGATGCCACGTATGAACGGCGAGTAGCAACGAAGAACTTCACCTAGTGCTCTAGTAAGGACCAATACATCTCCTTCATCATTTCAGCTTTCTTTCTTTAATAGAACTTCATGACCAACTTAATATGACAAGAATACCGAGACCACAAAAAGCATACCTCGTAAAAATACATAAACAATAGAGGTGGGCGGTGACGACATGAGGGGGTCAGGTCACGAGTCTTGACGGGTCCGGGTCTAAATGGTTCATATGAGAACATGCATTTAGAAGGGTTCGATTCATACACGTATTGAGTCGGGTCTACCAATCCATTTTCAAAAACGAAAAATCAATTATAAGTTAAGAAAAAAAAAATTGTAATTTTTCGTTGACTCGCTAGACACACCATAAACCCATTGTCAATACCCAATTATGCTATTATACATTAGGCGTCACCAGCAGGGTATGATCTGTAATTATCTTATGTTCCGTTACCAATGTTCGGGGGATCTTAACATTGGGCTCATTGCGTTTGATAAACTTGTTAAGTTAACCCTCCTAGATTCACATGCGGACCTCCTAGTGCTTAGATGATAGTTTGCAGAGGAGAGCCCCCCTACACCTTCGTTGTGTGCTTCGTAGATGCGCTTCAAGCAACGGTGGCAGGTTCACTTGAGCTTGGACCTCCGGTTGTCGTTGGTTATGCGACTGAAACCCTAAGGGAGCCTCCATCTTGCGTTCCTCATCTACATCCTCATCTGAATAATCCAAATGAGTACTCACACCATGCAACCTCAACTCCCTTACCATTCTCCTTATGGTAGGCAGAAATAGTGGTTTTTGTGGCTATTTCGTTGCGTATAGCATGGATGGCGTCATGTTTACTTAAGGTACGTATTGAGAGTTTGGGGTTGGTCGATCGTTTAGTTTCCCACGTTCGATAAAGGACCCCAAGGTGTGACCGGAGTCACAAGTTGAGGTAACACTCACGAGTAGACTGAGTTTGTGTGTGTATGTGTGTATGTGTGTGTGTGTATGATTTGTTAGAGAATAATCACTTGGGCCATTTTAGTGACATGGCCAGATATTTATAGGGATGCCCTTAGGGTTATAAGTAACCCATAAAGGCGATCTGATGGCCGAGGATGATACACCTATTGGACATCAAGGGAAGGGACAATAATGACACACGTGGTGTGTCATCCTTGGTTGAGCCGGGTGCATAGAGGGATCCACCCATGGTTGTAGCACTACCTTTCTACGAATGTGGTGCTAACACGTGATGTTTGTTGTAACGACCCTGACTTAGTTCGCCTGGCGTGTCTTTTGCCTGGGGTGTCTCTTCCAGGCAGGATTTCTGGGAAAAAGTTTCTCGGACCTGCTGCCAGAATTTAGCCTTGGTGGGCTTGTACTTAGGCCGATATAGAGTGTGTGGGTTCTAAGCAGCTGAGCTGAAGCTTCCATACGTTATCATTGATTATTCTTAAGGGCAATGTTATGCCATATTCATTTTTTGTATAAAAATTTGTGTATATACGTGCAACTAAAATAAGAAAAACAAGCACACTTTCACATTTCGTGTTAAATAATTACTCGAGGTGTGTTTGAATGGTTGTGATGAATAATTTTGTGAAAAAACGTGAGGTACATTGAAACAAAAAAAATCGATTTTAATTTTTTTGGAAAAGTTGACCCGCGTTGATCGATTTGGCCGATTTAGCAGATTTTTTTTCTTTTCGATTTGGCTTATTTATGTCTGATTTGACCGTTTTTATCCGATTAACTGATATGTTGACCCATTTTTTACCAATCTGATTAATAAAGCCGATTAAGCCAAAATTAAGTGATAGCGCTTAGGCGCCGACTAATCGATCACCTGTGCTGATTTTTACAAAACAAAGACTATAATTATTACTAATAATCATTTCATTATTACAAGAGGCAATTCTCTACTTACCCCAAAAGTACAAGGATGTTCACCCATGTGCCTCAAAAAATTCTTAGTTCTTCAAATACCTCATGAGTGACTGGCTCCCAAAAATACTTGGGCAACTCTAACATATTTTTTGAAATCAGTCGCCCATAAGGTATTTAAAAAATTAAATTTTTTTTGGGCCACATGGGATAAATATCCTTCTACCTTTGGAGTAAGTAGAGAATTATTATAATGATAATAATATTTTTATTAGAGTAATAACTACTTAACTAGCAGTTAAAAAAATGGATTAAAGCACGTACATACAGTTATTGACCATATGTTCTATTATGTGAATTGTGTGAAATTATTTGGCTCCCCTACATATGTGTAGATCGTGGAGTACAGAAGGTTGAAGTTGCAATTTAGGAGATTCTAGACAACTATATCGAAAAAGGTATATTCATACTTCATTCAGTTTCGTAGTTTATAACTTGAGGTAATTAGTGTAAATTAACCTAATAATTTCATGTTAGTAACCTAGGGTGTTTAATTTAATTTAATTTCACGATTAGAGGTAATTGGGTTAATTTAAATTATTAACTCCATGTTAGTAGGCATTGATAACAGAAATTGTGTGGTACAGTGAACACTTTATAAGTTTGGTAAAACTAATTAAATTCTGTTAAATGAAAGGACACACATAATTAGAATCGCCAATCCGTTCTTTTTTCCTCGTGTATTGAAGTATGGCCAAAACTGAATATCTTGAAGTGTGTTGTTGCTTATTTAATTGACTGGTATGATAGATGTTTATAAAGATAGACTATAAAGATTGAGGAGCATAACATCTTTTGTAGTTGTAAGCGACGGTAGCTTAGTTGTTCTTTCGTAAAACTTAATACCATTTTAGCTACTGGACTATACATCTCTTGTTAGTTAATTATTTGGTTTGTATGAAGCCTTTAGCAGCAGGTTTGGTGTTGAACGTTCTTTCCTTGTATTAGAGCTTATAACATGCCTTTTGGCCGTGACACAACTTTATAAGTTGTCAAGTATGATTTCTTTTCAATGTTTCTATCCAAACTTTTAATATTAAACTTTCGAGCACTATAAGTGGGCTGTATAATGCATGATAATCTGTTGGATTTGAACTCTTACATACACTAGACAAAAAGTAAAAGTAAGTTTTTTATGAGTCCGAGTGTATGTATATTAGGTACTGCAGTATTTTGTTAATCAAGTAAGAAATTTTTTCTCCCAATTTTCTTGTTGGGTAAAAAACACTATGCTCTTTTCAATAATCTCATATGTTTGGAATTCTTCTAACTTAGTAATTTCTCACATCCCCTTATGTTTGAAAACTTTTTCAAATGTGGATAATCATCATTGGAGTAAAAGTGGCTATCATGCTACTTCAATTTCTAGAGTTAACTAATATGTCCTGACTTCTGTGACTCATTGTATCATATAAGACTACTTTTTGTCTTTCTTCATATGAATTAGGAATGCCGCATATAATATAAGAATAAAGTGCTTGAAAATTGAGCACAGATTCAGTCCTATTATTTCCAAAGACAGAACTCTTTAGGGGCAGGGGAGGAAGATTTGTGGTAATGGTACATTAGTTGTACATAAATCAATGAATTGAAAATGTATGTTGAGACTGCAGGTGGCGCAAAAAAGGGAGGAAAAATTAGCGTTTACAGAAGCTCGGGAAGAGGACAAGACACTGTATGTTGAGACTGCAGGTGGCGCAAAGAGTAGAAACTTGTGTGGTGTTGGGTCAAAAGGAGTTGATTATGGTATAAATTCTGGAAATAAAATAACTGCAGTTTCCAACAGAAATGAAGGGTGGATAAAAAGTCTGAGAATGGAGACAAACTCGATTGTGACAGTGATAGTCAAAATAGTGACGGAGGAGATGCTCACCAAGATCCATATACAAGCCATTCTGAAGCAGTTTCAAGAGAGGTTGATGACCATAATAGCCCTACCTATATTGTGAGCTGATAAGTCCTATTTATATTTAGGAAGATGGATTATTTCTGTTAGGGATATAATATGTATGTATGAATGATCTGAGAGTTCATTATATTATGAGAATATTTGCGTTTAATGTGTGGTTTTATATTACATGCAATATATTTTGCCGCATCTATAGAAAAATATGAGAAGCTTACCCATGAGGTATTTATTTTACATGGGAGGGTAATTCACAAATTATCATGGGTAAATTTGACCACCATTCTTACACACGAATATATACCACCCGCATATTACCCACGAGTATATCTATGAGTATCTTGTGGTGAGGTAGAAAAACCCGCAACACTTTACCCATGAAAGTAAAATAATTACCCACCTTAAATGATATGGGTAAATTTACCAACACAGTGAATATTTCATAAGGCAAATAATTAGCATAGGAGGTTTTACCCATCTTCATATAGTGGTGGGTCCATTGTCTCTAGCCTAAGTATAAGCTTGCAACCGTATAAGATATATTTTTGATATTAATTTTAAGTTATATTGTGTATATGGTTACAAATTAGGAAAACTACATAAAAGACATTCGATATAATCAATGTTGGTCATTTTACTTTTCTTATGAACTGATAATATGGGAGGGAATTTGTAAAATGTGTGACGCCAAAACTTTTTGGACCATGTCAATTAGTATATTTTGATTACTTTTTGTTTTCCGAATAAAAGATTATAATTAATGAGTTGGAAAAAAAATGAAGTGAACCAACAATCAGTGTACCGCCAATTATTTTGGCAAAGAACAAAAAGTAAAAATAAACTAATGTGAATTATTACAACTAAACTAGAGAAAAGAGTAAAAAAAAAAATAAGGTGTGATTGGTTATTATACAAAGAACCGGTGCCTAGACCGGTTAATAAATATCTTACCTGTTAATTATCTATCATAGAGACCGGTTTTATTAAAACCAATCTCTATTAAAAGTTTTTTCTTTTTTTCTTTTTTTATTTATTTTTTTTATATATTTTTTACTAGTATTAATAGTAGTGGATGTTCCCCAAAAATCTGTTACTATATTATTATACTCAAGAGTCAAGTCCATCGCTAATCAGTAGCTAAGTGAAAAAACTTAGCTACATATTTGAGACAACTTAAAAAATCCATCGTTATGTTGTTAGAGTTCTGTCGCTAATGGTTGCAACTTAAGTTCGTCGCTAACTCCGTCTCAATATGATTAGATTTAGCGATAGAATTGTGACATATGCGCAATTCATCTCTAAATTTGTTACTGATTTGTCACTAATTTGTCGCAAATTTAACAAAGCTAATTTTGTGACTAATTTATCTCTAATCCGTCACTGTAACCTAATTTTTTGCAACATTCAGTCGCTAATTTTCGTTGTTGTTGCTCAGTATTCTAGTATTGAATTATCAACGAATGAGAAAGACCAAACAGGAAAGAAAAACATAGGTCGATACGTTACCCCTTTGTGTGATGATCGAATGGACAGAAACACGAGCAAGGAGTCCAAAACTGAACCAAAATCAAGCAAGACAAAGACCCTTATTCGCACCAATATACCACGATCAAACCACCACCTTTCTAGCCTCCTTCACACCTCTGATTCGTGAAGAATTATAAGAGAAATAGGAGCAGCCGCCAAATGTTTTGGTTAGGGTTTTAAAGTGTGTTTTGAATTTTGTTGTGATATGCCGTGTATTTGATGAGACTATTAAGGAATGGAGCGTAACTAATAAAAGAGAAAGATATCTTTGCCGAAAATCTTGGGATTTCTTAGGCTTAGTCGACTTTCAACTTCTAAGGAAAAGGAATGGGCCAAGTCTTTATGTTAACTTTTAATTGTGCAAGCCCACAAGTTATGCTTTATATTTGTGATACAATTTCGGCCCAAAAGAGTTCAAGTAAAACGTGTAGATTGACCATGTTATAGAATTTTGTATTACATAGTTAGCTATTTAATTGTTTAAGTTACAAGGGAAAAATTTAGAAGTCTTATAGATGTTTTAGGATATTATTAACTTACGTTTTAGCTTATAATGTTCTTATTGATTTCAAAGTTAGAGAGGCAATTTAGGAAAATTACTTGTTTGAGATTTTAGGGTTTTACAACAGGGTACTGTTTTAGAAATATGAACGGTTAAGGGTTTGTACACTTCAATCATTCACAATTTCACACAAATGTTTTTATCCGATCAAAACTCTATCAAACATAAAACCACTGCTTGATTTTATCAATTAATTGCAATTCCCAGCAAAACCCTACACAAATTCAAATTTCACAATGTCGACTCTGTCTTTTTCCAACAAGCATAACATGATTGCATTCTTGCAAAAGCCTACCAAGGAGAATGGAGAGTTCACTGAAGTTGTTGATTTTCTCAATGCTACTCATATTAGGTATGCATTAACAGTTAACCCTACTATATATGTTTCCAACATCAAACAGTTTTGGGCTACTGCAAAGGTCAAAACTATTGATGAGGAAGTACAGATTCATGCCCGTGTGGATAGGCAGAAGATTATTGTTACAGAGGCATCTGTTAGAGAAGTTCTTCATCTAGGAGATGTTAATGGAATTGAGAATCTTCCAGACTCCACAATTTTTGAATACCTTCAATAGATGGGGTATGTAAGAAAAAATGATTCTTTGAAATTTAATAAAGGTGGCTTTCCCCCACAGTGGAAATTCTTAATTCACACTTTGTTACAGTGTTTTAGCCCAAAGACTACTGGTTGGAATGAGTTTAGTAGTAACATGGCTTCTGCCCTTATATGTTTGGCAAAAAATAAAGAAAAATTCAATTTTTCAAAATTAATTTTTGATCATGTGGTTAAAGCCTTGGATAATTCTTCAAACCAACATTACTTATATCCAAGATTTTTGCAACTTTTTTTGGACAAACAGTTTACAAATAAGAAAGTTCACGACAATGTTTATCTTGTTCACTCTCATATTAAAAAGGTCTTTTCTAACATGAAGAGAAAGGGTAAGGACTTTCCTGTCATAGTTAAACCATTGTTTCTAGCAATGTTGGAACTAGGTCAACATAAGAAGGGTGAAGGTTCAAGAACTTATAATAAATCAAGTTCCAATGGAACTGATTCAAGTGAAGGAAACCGCAGGTGCCAAGAAACCAAGGGGGACAATGCAAGTGATGAGGATAAAAGCGTTGAGGAAGAGATGGAACTTGTTAAAGAATTGATGGTTAAATATACCAAACTTAAAGAAGAGGTTATTGGCCTACAACAAATCACAGATACTCATGGGGATGTAATTACAGGTTTGAAGCCGAGGGTTAAGCAATTGGGAGGTCAGAAGGGGTCAAGAACCAGGTCATTCAAAAGACTGAAAAAAGTGGGCACAAGACAAAGGATTAGTTCATCTGAAAGCATAAGTTTGGGGGAGGATGATCCCAAACAGGGGAGGAATGAAACCAAGGATTCAGGGGAAGCTATGGAAAATTTTGATAGTGCTGCTGCTGGTGATGAAATTGGTGTGGATATGGATGTGGATTCTGGTGAGAATGATGATGAGTATATGGTTGCTGATAATCAAGGTAATGAGGTTGTTATGGAAGCAACAATCAAAGGCATGGGAGATTCTACTGCTGGTGCAAGTGCAGAAATAGCCAAGGAGGATACTAATGCTGAGGAAAATGTTCCTATTGCTAGTGATGATGATGAAACTTTGGCCGAAGCAATGATTCTATTGAAGACACGATTTAAACAAGCAGTGCCACAATCACCACTACCAACAGAACAATCACAACCACCACCACAACAACCAAGAGTACCTGTCAAAGATGTGGTGATTAGAGAACCAACTCAACAAATCAAGAAGAGTGTTCAAAAGCCAAGTTATAAAGGCAAAGGCAAAGATATTATGGTTGAAGAGCCTAAGCATGATCCTTTAAAGGATCTTCCTTTTGTGTACTGGCCCAAACACAAGCAACTTGAAGTAGATGGAGCTGCTGCAAGAAAATTGGCTGCTTCGTTTGTAGAGGAGAATCAGATGGTACTTGAACAAAGAAGGAAACACGCTGAAGCTGAGGCCAAAACAAAAGCACTCTTGGATTCTTGGGATGAAGAAAGGATTAAAGGTGATGCTGGTATTGCACTGATGAAACAAATAAAATAAGAAATGCAAGAGTACATTCAAGAACAAAAAGATGAATGGAAGAGGAATTATGAAGCTGAAAGGAAGAAATTTTATCTCAATCAAAGAAAGAAGAGAAAAGTACCCAGTCGTCCAACAGTTAAGCAAAAGAGAAAGTACTATGAGTACTATACAAACAATATGAAGGGTTGGAAGCTTGTTCAATTAAAGCGATACTCAGATGATGAGATCTTCAAAATGTATGAAAGAGCCAAAAACTCAATGTAACTAATATATATCAATGTTAATGATAACTGACTTCACATTTTGCTATAAATAATAGTCACATGAATATTTCACAATGTGACTATTTTGAATGTATTGGTCACATATAATACCCTTATAATGTGGCCATAAACATCATTTAGATACACATTTCTGATATGGTGTGACTATTGTAAAGCCTATAGTTACAATGTGACTATTTATTTATTTATTTATTTTTATGTTTTTTTGTAAAGCCTATAGTCACATGATCGTGCTTCAATTAAGTGTGACTATACACATTAGGATTTGGCAAGCAAACACACACTAAACTTTAGACATACATATTAACTTACGTGACCATATGTATCGAATTTTCGTTACACTTAATCATATTTCTATGGTTTAGTGTGACCATATATGACATTTGGTCACACTCGTCAAGTGTGTGACATATATTTGTCACTATTAAATGCATATCGTGACTAACGCTTCAAACTTACTTTTCCGTTGTCACACATTTCAAACGCTATGTGGCTAAATATTTAGCAAAGAATAGCAGTCACGTTTAAATAATGTGTGACAAACTTGACTTTATAATTTAGCCACATACACAATTACCTTATGTGACCATATATGGATTTTGATCACACTGTTCAATTGTGTGACATATATTTGTCGCATGCGTATATATATAGTGTGACTAATGTCTCAAATTCATTTGTATCTGTCACACGTACCAAATTAAGAGTGACTAAATATTCTAAATTTTTTTTCCAGTTACCTCTAGTCATATAAATATTCAAATGTGTGACAATAGAATTCCGAAATGGTCACACAAGTCGGATCAAGTGTGACTGTTTATTTTATTCTGGTACATTTAGTCACGTATAAATGTTACAGTGTGACATTTCAAAATCGACCATGCGTGACAAATAAAACTTTTTGTACTAGTGATTTACCTTTTTTTTTTTTTGGTGCTCAAAGAACTCTCCAGCTAGTTCGAAGGAACCTATACTCGTTCAAGACCGAAGGACGTATTTTTACCTCAACAAAACAAAACGAAGAACAACCTAATAGTTGTGGAAACAGTATTAACTAGGGATGTTAGCGCTTATCAAGGATCCACGTCTCCTAAGTCCTAACTCTAAAACTCAAGAATACTGTTCTAGCTAGCAGTAAGGTGATGTGATGGTGGAAGCTTAAAAGGTTGATGCATGGGTGATCCATAATTAATACGGATACCTAGAGTTAGTTGCATAGTTGTAAGGTTGCTCGACATTAAGGACACCCATTAGCGATAGTGTTTTTTTTATTTTTTATTTTTTATTTTTATTTTTATTATTATTATTATTTTTTCGTATTGATGTTTGTTCGTTTCCAAGGCAGATCGAGGCTTTTCTGGGATCGTTAGTTTATTTGATGGGAGTCCTATCCTTTGTAGACATTTTGATTATTAGTAGGCACGCATGTACATTATCATCTAGTAAACTATATGTGACATGTCTACTTATACGGCATATTCATTTTGAGCCGAGCGCAACTATGTCTCTTATATTGTTAAGACAAGCATATAAATGAAAGAAAATAAACTATATATCAGGATGTTTACATAGATCATGTTAATAATGGTTCAAATATTTTCATTTATTTTCCAAACAATTCAAATCAATTATTGCATAAAGTATCTATTTTGCTAGAAATTTCATACAAATTTACATGACTTGTAGGATTCTCCCATTGCAAAAGATCCATGAGCCCCTTCTCAGCATCTCTTGTCTCCATTACCAAACCCCTTAAACAAAATACAATAGCACTTAAATTCAATACCACCTCATGCCTCCTCATCTCGTCACAACCTTCACCAATAACAAGTTCTTTAGTTTTTTGTAGATAGGAATTTACTATATTGTCCATTTCATCCTCACCATTTGGTCCATGAACATTTAACTTTTGAGGGCTAAGTGGTAATTTCCCCAACTCGAGATCACTAGACGTGTCGCAAACATTACTCTTTTGAAGCTCCTTCTCAAGTTTGTATAGTGATTTGACCAAAACAACATTCTCAAAACACTTGAGTGAAGGGTGAATCATTTCTTTAAAATGCTCAACCTCACCTTCAAGGTTCTTTAAACTTAAGTTCTCTTTTTGTAAAGATTCACATGCATGGTTCAAAAAAACAAAAAGACCCTCCATGTTTGACAAACTCTTTAGGAGCTTATTGAAACAAACACCATGAAATGGCACAAACCAAAAGTTGGGTTCCATTTCAGCCTCCTCAATGAACTTTCTTAACTCATTCACATTAGCTTTAAGCTTCTTCTGACCATCTCCAATACATTCTTTCTTCCCGCAAAGACTCAATGCGCATATGCACTCATGCAAGACTTGGAGGCTCTTAGAGAGTTGGATCTTGGCTAGAGTTGAAGCTCTTGTGGGTTGAAACATAAGTTCAACCACAATTGAACAAGATAGCCCTATAAATGCTTCAACAATTCTAATGATAGCGAACTCAGTAGGTGGCCCATACTTTTCCCTACCAAGAACTAGCACAGCCCCGATTACAGCCGAAACCCCACCAGCTGGACCATACATACGGCTTCTCCTCAGTAGACTGCAGAAAATGAACCATGGAAGAAGAATCAAGAACCTTACTTTAACATATTTCTCAAGAACAAAGCAGCCCAATACTCCATATACAGTTCCTAAGACAGTTCCTTGAGCTTTGAGATTCGAAACCCTAAATGCAGCTTCTCTCGAAACTGCAAAACTTATTGCTACCGGCAGTCCAGACCATATTCCATTATGTTTACTGTATATCAGTCCAAATAGAACAGCCAAACCTACTGATAACGAACATTTTAATGCTAGCATGAACCTTCTTTGCATCAGAAAATTACTAATCAATTCAAAAAAATTCACTTCTTGCTTGTTTTCACTCGGCGCGTCGCTTAGTGATTTTGGGTTAGGGGATGGATTATCGGCCATCTTTCTTTGAAGTAACTTGGAGCAAAATAAGAAGAAAAAAGGGGACAAATCTATGTGAGTTTGAGGGAAACATTGGATGGAAGGCTTTAAATTTTCTTGGTCTGACTCTGGAAAAGTTGCTATATCAGAAGGCATGAAAGATTTTAATTGGTCAAAGGTGGACGTTATGCTTTCTTGAAGCTTATGCAAGTAATCTTTAAGGTCTTGATCAAGGATTTGTGGTGGAAATGAATTAAAATTGTTCAAAGCAATTTGTAATCCTTGTAGTGGCATCTCTATAACTTGCAACTTTTCTGCTGTATTAATGCTGTAAGGTTTCAAGAGATTTATTGGAAGTGTCTCCCATTTCATGCTTTCCTGTAAAAGAAATTATATATACTCGTAAGAATACAACATATATTTATCAATAGATGATAAATCATTATCATCCATGGCGATCATAAGTGGTTTGCATTATACAACTCGAATTAAAATAGTAATGCATATAAAATTAAAATTTGAGCTTACTTTCTTGGACTTGATAGCATTCAGGAGTTTGGTTCCACCAATAGACAGGGACTTGGCTTGTGAGACAAATGCTTGTGCACTTGTGTTGTCTTGTGCACAAAACGCCTTTACACACAGTTTTACCCTCTCCGAAGCATTATCTGCATAAAGCTTGCACTTCTTTTTCACCTAAATTAGACGAAAAACATAACAACAATATTTATCAGCCACTATATCATAAAACAACGTACATACATATATGTTGTATGGCGTGTAAGATGTTTGTTGCATGCATGGATATACATGTGTATGATAGATGTATATGCACATATGTATGCTATCAGCCATTAGTACAATTTATCAGAACCATGTAATTATTAACATATAAAATATTCAGTTATGTAGCTAGGAAGTTACAAATTTTGAATATGTGCGTACATAACTTTAAAACCATTAAGGAATGATTTGTAGACATCCATGAATACCATCTAATCATCATAAAGTTATAAATGCTAACCACATATATATCTAAAATCATTATATTTATGACAAAAAATATTCTTGATGGTATGTACGAAATATAAGGAGTAGTACTTTTCACTCTTTGCAAACTCGACGCATGACACCACTAGATTATGTTGGGAGAAAATTAGTCTTGAACATAAACAAAGTACGTATGCACTTTGACTATCCACTCCATGCCAAAAAATTTCACATGTTTTTTTGCACCCATGAAACCAGTGGCGGACCCAGGATTTTTCAATGCGGGGGGCAAAAAAAATTTTTCTTGATAAAATCGTGATACACTTTAATAAAAATGTCATAATTTTATTTTTTTTACACTAAAACCTAAGGTTTTTACATTTTTGGCTTCAAGGTGGGGGGCAATTTGATTTTTTGGAGGGGTGCACTTTAATAAAAAGGTCTAAAAAAAAATTTTTTACACTAAAATCTGAACTTTTTCGACAAGTCGTGGAGGGCACCGCCCCCCAAACTTTGTACATGGGTCCGCCCCTGCATGAAACCGTTTTTTGAAATAAGTTTTCTATGTTTGTGATAGAGTTTTGTGCTATTAAACAAAAATATCAACTTTTGTTAGATATATAGTAGATAAATTCATGTTTTTGCCTGATGTTCTACTTCTGTATGAAATGTTTGATTTTGTCATTTACCTGACACGTAGCAAGACCAGGATATGGAAGCAACAAAGAAACAACACAAGCCAAAACTCCAACAGCGGTGCTAGCAGCCACGTGTACAGGATGCATGACTGGATCAGTCTCACCACCCTTATCATAAGCCACCGCGTATATAATAACAATTTGACCCAACGCTATTCTTTTCGACACCAAATGAGTCTTTTGATCCGGTAACATCACTATAAACGCAGCCATACCTACAATAACAGCTGTTAGGGCCGTCGTTAGTCGCGCAGGCCCTAAAGATGCTAACCCTAATATAGCAGGAATAACCGTTAAAAATGTAGCACACAACGCGTCCCAGCAGCCACGAAATGTGTCTCCTAGGGACGCACCAGTGATAATCAATATGACGGTTACATAAGAAAAGGCGGGGAAGGCCACTTGTCGCTGAAATACTTCTGGGCCAAAAAGTGTAGCCACCGCCACGATAGAGCAGGCCGTGGCGGTGCGAAAGGCCGCTGAGAGGCCCGAGAGCCATAGTGCCCGGGATTGGGGGTTAAGTTTAAGCTTTGAGGTTAGCATTGTTATGAGTGGGGCTAATTAAGATTAGTGTGTGAGAAACGAATGAGAAATGTGATGAAGAGTTGGTGCAAGCAACGTATTTATACATGATGCTCATTGGTAGACCCCATCATCTAAAAATAGTGGAATTGTTACATATATAGTATACTAAATATAGAGTAATGAAATGTGAGACACCCTATAAGAATGTTACTCCGTAATTTTATTATTAAAACTGTAGAAATTTTCTTTTGTTTGTCAACGTAAAAGGATTGAGATCGCCTATATATATTTTGTTGATAGAAACATATATATTTGATAATATATACTAGATTTGGTATGTGCTGTTAATAAAAATCTTTGTTTATAGATGATTTTGTTAAAATCTAGCACAGGCTAATTGAAAGTTTATTAAACTTAAAATAGTTACAACACATTTTTCTTACGGTTAAATTAAATTTTGAAAATCATATAGTTATTTGTTATGTACTTGAGTCAAATATTGGTACTATGTGTTATGTCATATAGTATAAAAATGTAATGACATACAGTAGGTTCATATATGCAATGTTTTAAAGGTGCCAATTTAATTATTAAAGAATGATGTTAAATTAGTAAATTGACCTTGTCAGAAAGTCAACATTTTCAAGAATGACTATGTTGTTAAGTTGCAATATTCCGGTTTCATATAAATAAGGATAACCAAGACAAGAACATTCAGACAATGCAAGCTAGTATATACACGAATGGCAATCTTAAAATGAAGTCACTTAAGGGTGATGATAAAAATACAAAAGGGACCGAATACTCGAAAGTAAACACCATCTGCAGTTATCTAGCACATGCTACGTACTAAATAATGATAATTTGGCGCGCGTGTTTAACTACATATGAAAAGGAAAAAAAAATGAATTCTTTCATTGAGATACTCATGTGCAAACAAATTATATATATATATATATATATATATATATATATATATATATATATATCCGTTTCCAAACCTAAATACTCTGTTTAATTTGTATATTCACGTCATACGTTCAAAAAAAAATAATAATAAAAAATAAAGCCTGAGTCAACTTCATCACCTAACACCACCCCTGATCCAAGCAATCTACCCACATTTCAAATTCCTACATCACAATCAACCAATACACTAGAACCTGCATCTTCAACCACATCCTCAGAACAACCATCTTCTCAGAACACACAAGCACCATCTTCATTAGAACCAACAAATACTCAAAACTCACCTACACCACATATTCCAAGCACTACTTTACCACCTTCCACTTCAACTTCTGATAATCCACCACCTCAACATTCACCACCACCACCTCCACCACCTAAGAGAACTTCTCTCAGAACCAAACAACCATCTTCGAAACTCACTAATTATCAATGTACTTTACCTAAATCATTGATCCACAACATTCACAAACATCACTACACAAATTACATTAATTATTCAAACATACAAACACCATCTATCAGGCATCTCATCAATAACATAAGCAAACAAACTGAACCTCATACCTATATCCAAGCATCCAAGGATCCAAGATGGGTAGAAGCAATGCACATGGAAATAAAGGCTTTAGAATCCAACAACACCTGGGAGTCACTTTACTTCCACCTGGTAAATACCCCATTGGCTGCAAGTGGGTCTTTAGAATCAAATACAAGGCAGATGGTACCATTGAGAGATTTAAAGCCGGGTTAGTTGCAAAGGGTTTTACACAAAAAGAGGGCATAGATTACAAAGAAACATTTGCATCTGTGGCTAAAATGGTTTCTGTCAGAGCTTTACTAGCTGTTGCAATACACAACAATTGGATCATAGAACAACTTGACATTAACAATGCTTTTCTTCATGGAGATCGTCATTAAAAAGTATACATGACCATCCACAAGGTTATTCTACTGTTCTTCCTCCTAACTCAGTGTGCAAGCTAAAGAAGTCTCTCTATGGCTTTAAACAGGCAAACAGACAATGGTTCAACAAGTTAACTTCTTTTCTTCTCACATTGGGTTTTCATCAAAGTTATGCAGATACCTCCCTCTCACCTTCACCAAAGGCTCTCAATTTCTTGCTCTGCTTATTTATGTGGATGACATCTTGTTAGCTGGAAATGACATACTCCTTATTGATTCTATCAAGCTTCAACTCCAAAAAAAATTTAGTATCAAAGACTTGGGAGCTCTACATTACTATCTTGGCATTGAAATCTTCCAAAATTCTACTGGTTTGGTAATGTCTCAAAGGAAATATGCTTTAGATCTTCTTCATTGTGCAACAGTACTTGATCACAAACCATCTGCCATACCACTCAACCCCAACAAACCACTCGACAACACTGATGGAGAACTCCTTTCTGACCCATCCTTATACAGAAAACATGTTGGCAAGCTCATTTATCTCACTATAACCAGGCCTGACTTATCTTTTGCAGCCCAAGCTCTTAGCCAATTCTCACATCAACCAAGAACAACTCACATGGCAGCTCTCCACAAAGTTCAAGGTTTACACTTTCCAAGAGCAAACAATCTTAAGCTTTCTGCCTATTGTGATAGTAACTGGGGTAGCTTGTCCCATCACTAGAAGATCTGTTTTTGGTTATGTTATCTTCTTAGGACCTTGCTTAATTTCCTGGAAATCCAAGAAGCAATATGTGGTTTCAAGATCATCAACTGAGACTGAGTACAAGGCCCTAGCTAACTGCACTTGTGAGATTACATGGCTATAATGCTTATTCAGAGAGCTTCAAGTTTCAACCACCACTCCAGTCAACATCCTTTGAGACAATGCATCAACCATTGCTCTTGCCTTAAATCCCATTCATCATGCTAGAACCAAACATATAGAGCTTGATTGTCATTTTGTGAGAGATAAAGTCAGAAATAATCAAGTTCTTCCTACCTACATGCCTACAACTCTCCGGGCAGCTGATATCTTAACCAAAGGCCTCCCCAAAGCTTTACATTACAATTGTATTTCCAAACTTGCCATTTGTGACCCCTACACCATGCCAGCTTGTGGGGGGGGGGGGGGGGGGGGGTAAAGGAGAACAAGGTTCTAACACTACATCTCACCAAGTCAACAATGTGGTCAAGCTACATCAAGTTTGCAAAGCTTAATCTACATTCAAGGCTCAAGTGCAATGTGGAGTAATATGAAGAGCTCATCCTTCTAAGTCATGATTCAGATTGTATTTTAGTAGGGTAGATTTTGTATTTCAGTTACAGAATAGTGATAGAGTAGCAGTTTAGAATGTTGACTTTTATAGTTTGACTTTTGTTCTATAAATAGTCTTGTAATCCACATTTCAGAATCAATGAGAATTAATCACTTTTCTGCCACAATGGCATTTCTCTCATTCTCCTTTAAAAGTAGACCTTGCACCTCTTTAATGCTTGTGATTCATGTTAAACCATGGTAATTGACCACATGGTTCAAAACCGTGCGCGTGTTAGGTTCTAGCCGCCTGACCATAGCGTCTTTAAATCTTGCTTTCTTAATCACTAGAATGACGTATATACGCACTACACTAAAAATACACGTACCTTGTTTTTTTCTTTAATGAATATTTTGTTAGATGTTTAACCATTTTAAATTCAATGAGGTTAATAAATCGTTACGTGCGATAAGACTAAATGAAACTTAACTAACTTTGTTCAACCATCTCTTTGATAACGTATATATAAATGTTTGTACTAGCTTTCTAAGACAATTCTGAATTTTACGAGTACTAAAATTTGATTTATGGTAAATCCCAACTGCTCAAAGGGTAAATCACAGTTTTAGTCCTCAATCAATAGTCATTACATTAAACTCGCAAAACTTATAGCTTTCCATTTCGAAAGAAATACTCATTCTATATCTAGTCGTGGTCCTTTGTTACCACTCACCATGACCAAATTAAACTAAAGCCTTGACTTTATTATTGTCAACTTTTTTTTTTCTCCATTGAGGGTGATTATTTTATGGTAACATATTGTTTACGAAAGAAAATGACAGCGACTATGAACTTAAAGATTAGACACGTAAAATATATTTATTTTCACGATAGAATTAACTATTGAGATAAACCCTAGAAAACACAGTTAACTTTCTTCCCAACAAGTTTAATATATATTAGTGTTTGCTTTACACCACATTATATCATGGTGAAAGTTTACTAGGCTATTAGCAAGTCGCCAATTAAGGTAGAATCATGAAAGTTCATGTTGCATTATATTGGCCATCAGGGCCGTCTCGTTGATTTTGGTGGCCCCGTGCCATAATTACAAATAGGCCCCTTTTAAACACAAAAATTTTGAACATTGCCGGTGACGGATCACAAATTATATATTTGTGCGGGGATTATATTGATGTTTACGATGTTATGATTCATTGTCAATTCAAAAATGAACAAATTTATGTATGCTATTAGGTAATAGGTACTATTATGTTACTATTTTAAAACAAATATCAAATGTTGATGATAATTTAATTGACAATTACAATTTTAAGCTTGAAAGACGTTTTAAGTTCAAAACCTTTGTTAAATATTCAAAAAAAACAAACTTGATTTACTAGAATGTGGGCCTTAGATCAGCAAAAATATAAAATAAGATAAAACAAAGTTACAAAGATACTAAATGTGGGCTGTCAATTGTTTATATGTATAATGGATGACGTGAAATTTGTGGCCCTAGGTTAAAGGGGGCCCTGTGCCATTGCACAGGTTGCACACCCCTTGAGCCGGCCATGTTGGCCATCTCACATAGTTGGTGAAAGATGAAAAAATGATCTAACTTTAAAATATAGTATAATTCCAAATATAAATTATACGACCGGATCGTGTTTTGAACTACTCGATAGCATGGTTCAACATGCTCACTGTATTTGAACATCGATGGAAATCTACAAGAACTAAAATAAGCTAAACCAGTAATTCCCTATATTCTGTTTCTTTTCAAAACATGTACTCCATTTATACAACTGTTTGTACTATTTCCATAACAAACAAAACGCCCAAATTGAGGTTGGTGGATATGTGGAGGACAAAGACAAAAAAATTAGGTCATAGAGAAAAAAAGAAACTTGAGACTGTCCTCAAATTCTCCTATATGGTGGGGGAGAATATGCAAACATTAATAAATATTAAGGTAACTGATCCCTACTAGATCTCCACCATACCCTGCATTACCAAAATTTTGCTTTTTGGCTTTCCTTTTCACTTGCTTATGCATGTGATCCTTGATGATACACAAAGGTCAAATTAGGGGACAAAGTATGATGTCAAGACTTGTAATATGCAAATTATTATAATTAAATGTTATACACATTCCAAAATTTCTAACTCATCTATATATCTACAATTTAAACATTAATCGTACAAAAAAAAATACTGTAATGCTTAGTAACATCGAAGTATATTTTGTCTCTTTTAACTATTTATTTAATATCATCATGTGTATCATGTTGTTGCTAAATTGTTACTCCTTCCGTCTCAAATTTATTGTCCAGTTTGAATTTTCAAAGTCAAACTAGTTCAACTTTGACCATAAATATATATTTTTTGTTATATAATACTTGATGAAAAATTATACCATTGAAAAGTATACTTAAAACCCAACCCATTTATATATTTTGCGTCAAATATTATATAACACCCACAAAAATATTTAAGGTCAAAGTTGAAGAAAAAAAACTAAAAAAGTCAATAGTGGACAATAAATTTGAGACGGAAGGAGTACTGTATAACATACTTAGAAATAGATAAACATCATTCTTCTTTTAAATTAAATAACATTAGTAAGACGACAACCACATAAGTTTTAAGGGGCATTTAAATGGATAGAGCATTGACTGTCATGCCTAATTAATATGCCTAATTAGCATGCCTAATCTATGTGGCAGCATACTATTAGTAACTGGAGAGGGACCCACTTCTACACAAACCAATAAACAATTGACACGTCAATTTAGGCACACAATTAGTCATATTATTAGGCATCCAACTCATTTCTCAAATGGATATCTAAGAAAGTATTGCAACTTAGAAATTATCGTATATTTTGCTATTAGTTGTCTTCTATCTTTGTAATGGAAATGTATATTCGGAGAGAAGAAAATCAAACAAACTATTACTTCGTTTTCGCATGATAATATCTGACCAAATAAGTTTTAAGGAGACTGTAATTTATCGGTATAAATACGGTGTCTTATAAAGAAAAAAAAATGTAGTGGTATTAAACTAATCTTAATTTGGACAAAATGTGTAAAGTAAGGCGTGCTTTTATATATATATATATATATATATATATATATATATATATATATATATATATATATATATATATATATATATATATTTTGAACGGCGAATTTATTAAGAAACAACTAGCAAGAAGCTAGAAAAGACATTACAGAGTAATAAGAGAAGGGTTTTTAAATCAATCTAACCAACTAAAACTAGCTTTGCATCTATATCTACACCAATAAAATGAGCGAGTAACTAAGTCATCAAACATAACCGCTTTGGAGGGAATGCTTGAATCAAATAGACCTTTGTTCCGAAAGCTCCATACAAGCCACCACATGATGTAGAAAACACCTTCCAAAATTTCCTTACGGTAGGGATGAATTCTAAGATTTAGAAACCAATCCAACCACTCCTCATAAGAAGAAAACACCGAATAACTAATATCCCACCATAAAGAAATCTTACGGTAAAGATCTCTCACCATAGGACAAGCAAAGAAAACATGACTTGTGGATTCAACTTCCTTATTACAATTTGAACAGAGAATGGATTGGAGATCCAATCCTCTACGAGAAAGGTTAAGACGAGTGGGAAGAAAACCAAACCTAACTTTCCAAGCCATGACATTTATCTTTATTGGAACCGCTTTAACCCATCGAGTTTTAGACGTAGAACCGATTAACTGATGGTCGTCTATATACTTTCTCACTGAAGCGACAGAAAAATCCCCCGAACCCGCTAGCGACCAAGACCATCTATCTTTCATCATAGGCAATTGAATATCATCGATATTCGCCTTCAATTCAGAAAACTGCACCAATTCAGCTCCATCTCTCGGCGAGCGATGCAAAGAAGAACCTAAATCTGCATGAGCGAGTTTAGCAGCCACCGTGATCAGTTTATCATATTCCAGCGCATACACTCTGGGAAAACGAGACTTAAAAGTACAATCACCCCTCCATGCTTCCTCCCAGAATAACGTATCAACACAATTACCTACTTTTTTCTTCATCAGGCTAAGGAGGTCCATGTCTTGATTTTTAAGCATAATCAACTCGTTTACAATATTCCCCCAAACAGAATGATAAGACAGTTTTGATAATTTACCAAGTCTTCCATCTTCACCATGCAAAGCTTTAATAAACCTTGACCACAACGAGTTACTGTCATTACGAAAACGCCAAACCCATTTAAACATCAAAGCCCGATTTAATGCAAAGAAACTCGACACACCCAACCCCCCTTTGTCTTTGGATGCCAAAACTCTACTCCACGTAACCCACAACATCTTCTCCTTAGCATCAGCCCCATTAAAGAAATGGCATCTGATAGCTTCCAATCTTTTTAACACTTGAGAAGGAACTTTAAACATAAACATATAGTAAATAGGTGTCGAACCTAAAACCGATTTTAGGAGCGTTAATCTACCTCCAATAGAGAGGGTCTTCATCTTTCACTTGGAAAGACGAGAGTATAAGCTAGCTACGACCTCGTCCCAAGAGTTTATACGAGACATCAAACCACCAACTTTTATGCCTAGATAAGAAAAAGGCATCTTAAAAGTCGAACATCCCATCTTCAACGCTCCTCTATTCACTTTCTCATCCTCTACTGCTACCCCCATTAATTTGCTTTTTTGCAGATTCATACGAAGACCATATGCTTTATGAAAGCACTTTAACGCATGAACAATAGTAGTAATGTTAGAATCGCTCCATTGTCCCATGAAAATGACGTCATCAGCATAAAATAGATGAGATAATTGCAACGACGAGCTCAAATAAACTCCTTTAAAAAGGCCTTCATTAACTACTTTTTGGAAGGAAATGTGAAGGCTTTCCATAATTAATATGAAAAGGAATGGCGATAAAAGATCTCCTTGTCTAAGCGTGCTTATATATATTGCATGTATTTTAATGTTTTTAAAGAAACGCATCCTAAGTAACAAGCTAATACTCTAGGAGCGAATGAAGAAGCTACGAAGATTACAATTGCAAGTTCAAAGGGAATACTTTAACATATCTAGGTCCCATATTAATATTACCATAATATATGTGAGTTAAGAGTGTAGGTTTTCTAGAATTGATGAAACTGCGTGCATGGGTTGAACGAAGTTTGATTTTGATAAGTAGATTCGTCTATCCCAAAACATTTCTAGCCGAATTTTCATTTTCTTTTCTTTTCTAAATTAGGTGACTTTACGCACTTAGCTTGTATATGTAAATTGTAGAAAGTTTGTTCATCTGGGCCAAAGTATACGGTGAAGTTGGAATCTTACGTCCATCTACTTTTAGATGTGTGCGACTATGCAAGACAGCAAGAGTACTTATATTGTTTTCTTTTTTAATAGCTTGTTTTTCTGCTTTTATGTTTTTAAATGTGCTTCTTCTTTATTTGTTAGCAGGCTGCGTCACCTTCATGCATGTATCCAAAACATCCATCTCTGTTTGTTATTTCACCTCAACTAGGACAAAAACGCTAATGCAAAATTAGGTTGTTTACTGTATTTGTGTAAACAACCTCCAAATGAATCTTACTACTCTATACTGTGTTTCTTAATATCCTTGAATCTACTGACTAGAGATATTTTACACTTTACATATACATTGTATGTAACATGAGAAACATGTAGTGAAGGACGTACATATAGTGAAGGACATCGATCATGCATGACCAAAACAAGTCACATACGACGTATGGTTTTAACGTTAAAATTTTGATAAGTTATCAACATTAAAGTTAAAGCTATAAGAAGAGGAGATGGCGGCGGTGACCGCAGAAGGTGCGAGTCAAAAAGTTGTTTGGATATACGCCGAAAGACACCTCTCTTCGTATCTCCCATGGATTTATTTCGTATTTGGTGGAATTCAAATCCATTAATTAAATAGTTCACATTTGGTTCCTTCCTTTTGACTTTGCCCCAAAATGTTATGTTTTGCTTTATGGTAATTTGATAGGTTAAGTTTAACTTATGATGTTTAGGACATTTATTAGAACAAGCCATTAAAAATCATATCTGAAGCTTCGTGGCAAAAATGGCCAGTTAAAAATGACTTCATAACACAAATACGTTTATTAGAATACGCCATTAAAATCCATATATGTAGCTTCGTTGCAAAAATGGCCATTAAAGTTAAAATAACTTCACAACACAAAAAACTGCGATCACGATATTTGACGCGGAGCACGATATTTGATGATGCAATTGAAACATCGGCTACTAAGAAAAGTGCGATCAACCATGAGAATTAAACAAAAACCATAAATCCGTTAATAAATTTGTGTATTACCAATGGAATTAAATCACTAACAACACATTTCTAAACAAAATGTTACCAACATACTTTTTACAATTTTCCGACATAATGTAATTATTTATATTTCAAAACCAGCTATGAAAGTTATTTTAGTAACAACAGCTTTTCCTGTTGCTATTATGCAATGGATTTAAAAAAATCCGTTGTTGTATGAGATTAGCATAGGTTAGTTTGTAACGCTCAAAGAGCATGGGGTACGGTGGGCTGGTGGGTGGCGCCATCACCACCAGCCGAGAAATACCCATGGCGCACCGTACCGGGTCTCGCGCCGTCGTCCCTTGTGCTGTCATGATGGTTCAGCGCCGTGGCATTTTTTTTTTCTTCTTCTTTTTTGGTGGGTTTGTGATTGTATGTTGTGTTTCTATGTTTTGTTTGTGTTTGTGTTTATATGGTGCCTGTTGTTGTTGTTGTCGTCTTTTTTTCTTTTTTCTTCTTTGAGTTGCAGGTTCACATGGAGAAGAAGACGACCAAAAAGGTTTTTTTTTTTTTTATTTATTTATTTATTATTTTTTTTTAATTTATAAATGATTGTATTTTGTGTTTGTGTTTATATGGTGCCTGTTGTTGTTGTTGTTGTCTTTTTTTTTTTTTTTTTTTCTTTTTTCTTCTTTGAGTTGCAGGTTCACGTGGAGAAGAAGACGACCAAAAAGGTTTTTTTTTTTTTTTTTTTTTTTTTTTTTTTTTTTTTATAAATAATTAATTTACATGTACCATATTTCCCTCATTTTATGTATTTGGTTTGGGCTGGGCTTTAGTTCGTGTTTTGGGCTTTAAATTTTTGTTATATGTGAAAAAATATAAAGGTGTGTTAAGATTGGTTAATGTGGGCTTTTATTTCTATGTTCATGTATTAGGTTATTATTTTTATGCATTTTTTTATGTAATGTGTGTTTTTTAATTAATAAATTTTATTTTAGTTAATATTGTGTGTGTTTTATTTTATGTAAAAAAAATGGCAAACGGCACCAGAAATTCTGGTGCTAACGGATACCCCTGAAATGTGGTGCCGTGAGGTTTCTGGTGCTATGGAGCTTTTTTGCTAACGTGGCAGCACTTTTTGCCCACGGCACGAGCTCCACGGCTCAACCATACCCAATGCTCTAAATATTAGTGAAAACAAAAATGTAGCTTATTTAACTATGAGTTGTAAGTGTTAATACTCGCCCGATTTCTAATAGCGATAAAATTACTTGTTTTGTTCAATGTCTAATTGCTTGCAACGTATAGAAATTGTTTGTGACTTGGTAGGGAATGCTTTATTGTACACAGTTATTCCCTACCAAGTCACAACCAAAGTAGTAAATAGGATTATGCATTGCAAGGCCACTCAACTATTAAACTTTTTTTTGTTAACCACTCAACTATTAAACTTTTTTCTTTTAGGATACTAATTTATCAAAACTAACTAGTAGGTCACCCATTTATGTGCTTGCTTTCGTTTATACCGATTTTTGATAATTTTTTCTCAAAAATCTTTGAACCAAGAAGAATAAAGTTAAATCTACCATATTAAAACAACTAAATAACTATTGAAATGTAAAATAACAATTTTATCTATTATTTAAATGAAACTTTATTTAGTCAAAAGTGATTTAGGATAATTTAACTAATGTTTTATGTTAAGACTTTTAATTTTATCTTTTTGAAATGTTAAAGTTCGCTTTAATTTTTGGAATTGTACAAATTTTCGGCAAGACTTTAAACAAGATTTATATAAACGAAAACAAACATATATTTGAGTGACTCATAAGTTAGTTTAAATAAATAGATGGCCTAAAGTAAAAACTTTAATAGTTCGATAGCCTCCCGATAAATAATCCCTATATTATATCATGCACATAATCCTACAAACTCCCACTTTGGCATGTATATAACTTTTGGGTAATTGATGCCAACAAGCAGTCGTCCAACAAATATGTAATTGCTTTCCAAAAATATATGAGTTGTCCGTATATATGTCGATAAACCCAAACAACGATCATTATCGGTTAATGATTTTATGATTTACTTTATTCTTTTGTCCCTTTTGCTTATGATACATGTTAACTTGAGACATGGATTAGCTCATCTCAAAATGTTTAATGTATGTTTCTCGATCTAGAATATATGATATTACTAAACTAAGTTAGAACAACAGTTTAGCTTCCACTTTAGTCACGGCCCCTTAAATATCTATTAATTTATCGAGTGACCCACAATAGTCTCATACTCTTCTTGTTACGTATTATGAATATGCTATATATCAAAAGTCTAAGGACACAATCATATAAATCATAAACGTGGCTCACTAGTTGACAATCATCCATGTAGTGACGTCTCATGTAGGTCATCAAATTTTCATCCCTATGATTACATATGAACTTAGCCTCCAACAAGTAAATCATTTGTATACATAAATAAATACTAAAACTTAATATTAGTCTTAATTTATATTGCGCCCAACAATACAATTGACTATGGAGTTTTGAACAATCATATTCATGGCCGAAACGTACAAATATAGAACATTATATTTCATAAGAAAAAACCTATATCCATTATATATTATTTATAAAACAAATTTCTTAACATTCCAATTATTCGAATGCAAAAATTAAAATTTCAACATAACGAATGCCAATGCCAATAGCATGTTCTTCATGCTTATCACATGCTAAGGCTTTCATAAATAGATCATCAGCGTTGTCATAAGTATGGACTTTAATAAACTCAATCTCATTCCTTGCGACTACCTCGTGAGTGTAGTAAAATTTATGAAGATTATGTCGACTAACTTTTGGTATTCGTGGTTTATTCCCAATTATGATCGCACGTGAATTATCACAATACAACTTTATAGGATTTTCAATACGTAGAACAATACCAAGATCACCTATGAACTTCCTAATCTGGAAAGCCAACTATGAAGCTTCTTAGACAGTGATATATTCTGCTTCTATAGATGAGAATGCAATGGTGCTCTGCATCGAGCTTCTCCACATAATCGCTTTGCTATTCAGAATGAGGATATAGCCTGATTGAGATTGAGTGTTATCTCGATCAATTTGGAACCCATCGTCGATGTAACAATTTACATCTAGCTCTTCTTCCAAACCACCGTAAAACAAAAACATATCCTTAGTCAAAAGTACTTTATAATGTTCTTAATAATGGTCCAGTGCCCTTCCCATGAATTCTTCTTATATCTACTCGTCAGGATCAATGCGAAAAATACATCAGGTCTATAACAGGTCATGGCATACATAATGGATCCAATTGTCAAAGTATATTGAATCGTTCTCATTTGTGTGCCATACCATAAGTCATTCAGACCTATCTCTCAACATTTTATCTACATAAGTACTTTTGGCTCAGACCTGTAAGTCATTTGGACATATCTCTAAAGATCTTGATTCCTATGATATAATCAACTTTTCCTAAATCTTTCATGGCGAAACACTTTCCTAGCCAAATCTTTACGTCTTTGAGCAAAGGAATGTCATTTCCATTAACAATATGTTATCTACATATAATATCAGGAAAACTACATTATTTCCATTATTTCTAATATTTATATATGGTTCCTCTTGGCTACGAGCAAAACCAAACTCTTTGATTTCTTCATCGAACCTTAGGTTCCAACTTCAAGATGCTTGCTTCAATCTATAAATAGATTTCTTAAGGTTGCACACTTTCTTAGAATACTTAGGACTCCCAAACCCTTCTGGTTGCACCATAAAAACGTCCTCATTTATGACCATTTAAGAAAGTGGTTTTGACGTCCATTTGCAAGACATAATCATACAAAGCTTGAAAGGATTATGTACAAACAACACAATGGCTTTTACACTTGCATTCACAGAAATGCCGAAGGACCACATCTTTGCACACTAAACATAACAAGCAAGCGAAAATTAGAAACGAGTTACGAAATGAAAATATAGTGTTATTTTCATTCAGGGCTTAAATGGTAATTACTCAAAGTGTAATATTTATCTGAGATAAATATTGGATGGTAATAAATCGACAAAACACAAAACAACAAACCTGTAAGGGTTGTTGTTGGTCGGTTAGACTGAAACCTAAAGGGAAGGGGTGTTTAACTTTTTTTCAAACACAAATACTTGTTGAAAAAGTATTCTAGAACCTCCTTAGGACCTTATAAATACAGGGACTTCCTAAGGGATTCTAATAACACTCCTCGTAACCCTCTCTTGCTTATTCGATCGCACGACCAAAACCATAGGGTTTTATCCCTTTGGTCGATCGTTCAAGTTGACTTCGTGTTTGAGTCGATCTAAAGGTTTACCCGATTTCGTGCTCGCCTAACTTGCATAGGTTCGTAGACCTAATTCTACATGTGCAGTACCAGTGGACACCTGTCGCTGTCCGATAAGTGATAATCTCCAAGAAACCCTAAAGGTGTTCGTGTAGCATCAAGAAAACAAAGAAGGCGTTTCATGCAATTAAAGAAAGGTCGTGGAGCTTACGCTAGTAGGAATAACAAGTAATCCTAACACCGTTCTTATGTGTTAGATTATGTTATATCATTGTTTAGAAGATCTTACTATTAAGGTTTTGTTTGCACGGCTTTGTGTATTTACTTTTCGTTGTGCATGTTTTATAGTCGTGAGGTTGACCACGAGAACCATACAGTGGTATCAGAGTCAGACTAAACAATATAACCTAGTTAGGTTCTTAGAAATTTCTAACATTGTAATAAAAATCACATCTTTATTTTGGTTTTGCATGATTTTGGTCGATTTATTGCTTAGGTTAAATTAGGGTTTTTGTTTTTGTGGCAATTAGGGTTTTATTATTCTTGTAATTAAATTAAGGTTTTGCATGTTTGTAGCATAATCAAAATATACAAGGGTTTCATAAACCTTTGAGGTGTCAATTTAGGACTAGAGTTGTTCCTTAGACAAAAAATATAAGGGTTTTCTAACCCTTGAGGGTGTCGACTTCTCTACATGAAAACTGATTGCTCAATTATAGTATATTTATAAGTATCGAGGAGATCCGCAAGAAATAAGGATCACCCGAGTCGTATCCGTACGAAGGTGTGAATGGAATCAAAGAAATTCGATTCGTGAAACCGTGTTGTGAAAAGTGAATAATGAAAATTGCGATCAAGTAAAACAAATAATGACAAACAATCACGAATTATGCAAGATGTACAAGCTATGTATGCACTAATGATTAAAATTTAAAAATGGAAAATCAATCACGAATTTAAAAAAAACGTAACGTACGAATTAAAACGTAACTTTTAACTAAAAATTATCCTACAAATGTGAAATTATTTTCTAAATATCTTAAACTAATAAAAAGAATTTCCAGAAAAAGAAAAATATTTTTTTAACTTTTTAATTATTTTTTATGAATTTATTTATATTTTTGTCTTTTTTAAATGAATTAAAAATAAAAGAAAATGGAAAAATAAAAATGAAAAATGCAAATTTAATTTTGAAAAATCTAAAATATAAGAAAAGAATTTCCTAAAATATTTTTGGATTTTTTATGGCTTTTTCCAAATTTAATTTGATTTTTATTTATTTAAAAGTATTAAAAATTGAATTTAAACTAAGAAAAATAGTAAAACAAACCAGAAAAATATGAAAAAATTATAGAAATTCTCAAATATTAAAATATACCTAAGAAAAATTTATGAAGTAAAAATAAGCTGTGGAAGTGCCTATACAATCGAAAACAGCTTATAGCAAGTGCTTATTAATAAGCACTTGCCACAAAACTAAATGAAAATGAAGCTACAGATTCTTATTACTTAAATAAGCTCAAAAATACTCAATGTGGAACAAATGTAGCATAGAAAGATAAGAAAAGAGGAAATAGCAGTCCAAATTAAGCACTACAACAAGCAGTTGTGTTACAGAATAAGCCAATGGTTCAAAACTCATGTGAAACACTTAAACACCACAACAATTGAACTCAGAAATCTCAAAAGGACTCAGATTATAGCTCAGGGTTCACTTAAGCACACTTAATTTCAAATCAGCTTATATGTCTCAATTATACTAACTTGCAGACCATAAAAAGCACTTCTAATAAGCTCTAAATTGTGAGATAAGCATAGATATCAGAAGCTAGTACTATGAACTAGTTATAATCCAAATATCAGATCCTAATAAGCTTATATGAGCTTATGGCATGACTAGGAAGTGGGCTTATTAAGACAGATATGGGAGAACAGGGTGAGTGCAGGCCTAATGGAGGGTTTTAAGCTAGCTAAAAGCTACTGATAAGCTAATGTAAAAAATTACTAAAAATAAGTATCAACAAAAAGAGCAACCAAATATGACTTATACCAAGTTTCAACTAAAAATAATCATTATTGAAGTAATGAAAAATAAAAACCAAAAATCTATTTGAGCACTCTTTGAAATTGTGACAGAACTGAAAATGGACGAGATGGGTTGAAAACTGAGCATATTGACTACTGGAGTCCTAATACCAAATTATGCGTCACTATATTATCTTATATGAGCACAATTAGATTCCTCAAATGGTCCCAAACAATGATGCTCTATAAAATCTACTCTAAGCTGATATAAACCTCAAAAATCACCTAGAGCATGCAAATCCTGCAAATCTTTGTGAAACTGATCAAATTAAACCTGAAACTACTACTAATATTATTTGAAAACTGATCTAATTTGGATTTATGGTAAAAACAAGTTTTAGCTAAACATAATGCCTAATGCCAAACACTACTTTAAACAACCCTTGCACTTATCACTAACAGATATAGACTATAAATGATCAATCAAACGATCAAACATTAACTCTAACAATAATGGAAGCAAATCAAACAGTAAGCAACAACAATTAATAACAGGAAAACATGAACATAGATTAAGCTAATATTAAGTAATATAGAAGCAATTAAATGGAATAGAAGCACAAATGGGTAAACAAGCTCAAATAGTGCAAAAACTACTAGATCATGATCAAATATTGGCAATCAAACAGTAAAATACCAAACAAACAGATCTAACTAATGCAACAGATTTAATGAGATATAAAGCTCAAATAGAGATGGAAAGACTTACTTGCTCAATTGGCTTATTTAGAACTTGAGGTTATAATCAGAATTTTGAAACAATGAGAAACTCACAAAAGCTATTGAGAGAGCTTATGTGAGCTTCTGAAACAGAAATAAGCTTATAAAAGCTTATAATCGAATTAAACTGTTTACTTTTTACTTTGACTAAACTTGACTAATTGAAATTGAAACAGAAATAATCGAATTAAACTCGCAACAAGCTATTATTGAGCTTCTATGAGTTTAAAAGAACAGTATAACAAGCTTGTGACAGATTAATTGACTACAAATGAAGATTTTTAAAGCATTAAAGAATAAAATTGAAACAAAATAACAAGAACTGAGATTGTATTAAAAAGAGATGAATTACAATGCTTTGAAAAATTAAAGACAAGAATGAAAAGCTGAGAATAAGCTAAAATAAGCTACTACTAAGCTAAACTACCCTAAGCTAGTCCTACTCCTAATGACTAACACCTACAAATTGTGAAGTGAAGGGGCTTTATATAGGCTGAGCTCAGGGGTTCCACAGGAAGCTTCTCGAAATCAAATCTCAACCTTTCATTCGTGAATCACTCAGAAGTAGGAATATTAGTCCTTAGATCATACATCCACATCTCGTCTTCCAATCATATTCTCCCAATTTGCCAGCGTGGACCCAAAACGCGTCACACCTCTGACAGGTGTGTCAGTCCTTCTAGAAGCAATTTAAGTACGGGTAAAATTAGATTGACTCAGGGTAATTTGATGGGGGAGATGTACAGTAATTTCCAAGGAAAAAGAGCGCGCTTGGTTTAGGGATTTTTATTGCAATTTTGACTTGGAATTGGGGATAAAAGGGTTTGACCGGGTTTAATTGGAATAAAAGGGTCGGGTTTTAGTTGTCAGGTATGGGTTTGGTTTAGATCCGGGTTAAATGTTTTAGTGATGGGCTTGTGGTATTATTTTGGGCTTGGGTTGTAACTGGGTAAGAGGTTTAGGATTTGTATATTGGTTTTGGGTTTATTAATTTGTAACTTGGTGTTTTGGTAAGGTTTGTTAACGATTTAATATCAAAGGACCAAAGTTGTAATTTTTTTGAAATCAAGGGACCAATTCTGCCAACTTTGAAAAGTATATCCAAGGACTATTCTTGACAAGTGAGGATTTCCTAAGGCTGACTTTGACTTTTTGACCATATCTTTGATCCGTACTTGAAATATGTTTTCCCGGTCTCGGCTTTTCAACTCTTTCCATTATCTCGTGCTCGTATTGTCGTTTTTTGCTCGATTTTGTCCGTTTTCTTAATATCCATACCTGCCATGTAAAAACACAAAAACAACATATATTTGGCATTTACGATAGGATTTTTGGTCTTTTTGGTCCGGTTTTGGTCAAATAAAAGTGAGTGAATAAGCACTCACCAAAAACTCTGTAAAAGTACCCATGATCAAAACATTGAGTCCCTAATTGACGTCACAATTGTAAGAACTAGGGTTTTTTAGATTTGTTTTTCTTAGTATGCAAGTAATCTTGGTCCCTTCACGTTATGATCTATGGTTTTAGGTATTTTTGGTTAGATACGAATCTTTCTAACAATAACAATTAATGGAAACCCTAGGTTTCCAAAAGTGATCATAAGGAAACAATATTATTTGAATAGCAAGAAAGTGTTATTCGGGATGAGCAAAACCCTAGATAGGTCGATATTACAGATCTCCGCCATATGGGATCGTAAAATTTGACTGAGCATAAATCTTAGTAACCAAACTAAATCCATAAACTGATAGTTTTTCATTTTGAACTTATTTGGAATCGGGGATTACCAAATATGGAAACTATGGTTTTAAAATATTTAAAAGCATAATTGGGTTTTTAGGAAAGAATTTTTTATTAAAAAGGCCATCATAAAAACCTTTTTCATAAAGTCTAAAACTTAGTGACTTAGGATTTCTTGTTACGTAAGTCACATTCTTATAAAATTTGAAGTAAAAGGAAACCCTAATTAAGGATTGTAAATTTGAAAAGTCAAAACTTTACTAATGACAACATGTAGCAATAAGGTAAGAACCTTCTTTCCGGAAATGCCAAGTTGCATTATTATGCAACGATGCAGGTGAAACTTGTGGTTGACATATACTATTGGATGTGCTATATATGTGGTGCATTTGTATATATGGTATGTCCTAGCAAACCATAGCTTAAGTATTTTCACATGTAGTTTATTTAATAATACTTTTCTAGCTTTTAATTTTTAATCATGCATGACATGAGTATGAGCCTTAGACCAAAATTATAAACTATGTGGCTGTGATGTAGTTTGAGTATGTTTATATTTTTACTGTTTTAGGTTTAAGGGAGGCCTACGTGCCATTGTTAATTCCCTCTTGTATTTAATTATAAGTAGAGTAGCTTTTAATTAAATGTAAGCAGAAATGGACGTGATGATTAAGAACTTGATAAGAACTTGATTAAAGACATAATTTAGTCCACATACCTTGATTCGGGAACAATCATAAGAAATTCATAAAACCCCTTGATCACCTCTTTGAAGAAACCCTTTTTGAATCTTAATAATTATGCTTGATCAAATAATTGCTTCAGTATGAAGTTTTTGATGGCTTTCTTTTTTATAAGAGGGTAAAAACACACCTCACACACATGGACACGTGTGGAATGAAGAGAAAATAATCCATGTAAAACTTTGTTATAATCCCATAATGATAGATTTGTCATGTCTCATCTTTTTCTCACTTTGTCACATTCGGTCTCTATAGCGAAACTGCATTGCAACTCAAGTCTAATTCCGTTATCTTTTATTACATCCCAATTCCCCATTAACATACTTAGTTATCTCCATTATAATGGGAATTTACTACTTAACCCACTAAAATAATAGAAATATCCACTAAAGTATTTTTATAAGTTTTGGGTATTACAACTCTTCCCCATTTAACCGGTTTGTGTTTTCATAAACTATCCTTGATATAACTAAGAACATTCACTAAGTTCCTTCATAATTATATGTTCTCCCCTACTTAAGCTTCATCTCATATTTGCATTTTATATCGATTAATAATCCATCTACAAGGATCAATCATATTGTACTAAACTTTTACTTCAATTTCCTCTATATACATACGCAAATTTCCGAAACAAATTTATAAAATGGTACCTAAATTCAAGTCATAATCTTTCATTCTTAGACATAAGATTATTTCCTTTAAATAATCTAATCTTCATTAACATCACCTGATTTCTTGAGCTAAACTTGACTATCCTCAAAAAATGACTCAAGGATCATATCCTCTAATATCTCGTTGGATGCTCTACAAATCTTTATAAATTCTCTATTTCAATCCTTCGTTTCTTAGTCTATTGGGATTGTACTTTCATAACTCTTGTCATAGGATTCTCTTCATTTGGATGATCTATATTCGTCCCAATGTATACTCTTTCCATTTCCATAACTTTTCCTTTATGCAAATAATACTTAAGATTCTATAAAAAAAATCAGATTTAATGCTAACATTTAAATAAACACGCATAAAAATTAACGTATATACCATTCTAGCAATATTCCTGAGACATTTCATGATCTATATAATTTCATGTTATATCATGTAAGTATTATCACGTTGACCAGACGTCAAAATAATTGCATCATATAAGCATGCCTTTATTGCTACCATAATCTATCTCAAGTTATGAGCTATAACATACCATATATTCTCAGATAACTCAAACATGACTACTAAGCATAACGTTCATATTTTTACTATCATTATATATCATGAAAATCTAATCCATAAACGACAATCATGAATATTCATCCACTAATATAAGAAAACATACCAACAACATAGAATTATTCAGGAATATTCATAAAAATTTTATATGCATCATACAAAAACATGACCTTTATTACTATTAAAAATAATACGATGGAATTAACTATATAATGCTAGCATCAAGGAATGGTTTAAGTCTAAGCATCCTCTACTAATCGTGAAAACTTAAATCCCTCAAACCATCGCTCTAATACTAACTTGAAACGCCTAGATTTTTTTCTTTTACTAGTACTCCTATACGTCGTACAGGCTATATGCCGTATAAGATTCTAGCCTATACACCATACAAAGGTTCTATAACAAGACCTCCATTTTTCCAAAAAATTGGACTTATCCGTTACACACATAAACTTTAAATCTCAAATCATACTTCATTAAACATAAACATCATATGTAAATACATAGTACACTTTTAGTACGCGTGGAAGCGTTGTTTCTATAAAAACAGGTCTTAACCTAAACAATACTTTAAAATCTCTAAACTATAAAAATACTTGATCTTTGGCCATAAACACGTGATTCTACAAAATACAATTTCGTTGGGGAATTATCAATTGATAACATAAGACGAGTGAGAAGCTCGTTAGCCTAACCCATGAGCTACACCATTTTAAGTAGTTACCTTCCCCACATCATCACACAGATTGTCTCATCGAATACCTACATATAATGGGAAGCGTAGCAATGTAAGCGAAGGCTTAATGAGTAAACAAAGCTAAACTAAACTAAAATATATGCAAGACATGAGCAAGTATCAGCTATATCCGAGTTATGCTAACATGCTAATATCCAGAGCTAATTCGGTTATATCATAACAAGACTAACATGCTAATATACGGCTAATATTCGGAGGTAATATCGACTATATCCCATCAATATCATTACATGAGCTAAGGATGCACGCGTTTAGTTAGGCACCATCATAATCGTAACATAATCATTCACAAAAAAAGGACTATAGGTGGTGCTTAACAAGCACAATTCTCCATAAAGGACTATAGGTGCTTAACAATCACAGTCTCCACAAAGGTCTATAAGTGCTTAACAAGCACAATGCTCCACAAAGGACTATAGGTGCTTAACAAGCACAATTCACCACTAAAGTCACCATTTAAATGCCCGGCTATCATCCAGTGCTAATACCATAACATGAGCTAATGTCGAGTATATCCGAAGCAACATATATCATATCTAAAATCGCCTATACCAAAAACAATATCATAAAACACGCTACACTACTAGATGTACCAATTCTCATTTATTACTCACCTTTTTCCAAAAAACTATCGAGCCACAAACGATTTAAAGACCTAAACCACTAGTACAGATATGGCCGTTCATCAGGCATGCTCGATTTTGAACTGTCACACTGTAACATATTTATCTGACTAAATGTACGAGAATAAAATAAACAGCTGGTCTCTCCCTTTCCAGTCATAAATAATACGGTCAACCACTTGTGAATGGCCAACAGTACTAGTCAAACCAGGTAGGGAGAAGATGCAATTACATCCAGGGAGTATAGTTTTATCCCCGGGTCGTTATGTCCCAACGAGGTGTCTAAACTGTAATAGAACGTATCTGTGATCGGGTGATATTGAACAAGAAAAAGGTGTGATTGATTTATTCTAAGGTTTTTATAAAATAAAACAACTTATATAACCTAATTTAACTAAAACTTAAATCTAAATTATTTAAATCCTAAAAACGCGTACGTTTAAATTAAATAAAACGTTAACGTACGAAATAAAACGTGAGATTTAATAAATAAAAAGCCTACGGATATAAAAATTATATTTTTACATTACTAATAATATAAGAAAATTATTGGAAAATTAAAATTATTTTTACAACTATTTAATTAATTATTATTAATTAAAAACTATTTTTAGCTATTTAATAATACATTAAATAATAAGAAAATGTAAAATAAGTCTAGAAAAATAAAATTAAAATTTAGAAAAATCTAAAATACTATAAAACTAATTTTAGAACTGAAAATATATTTTTAATACTTTTTATCTAATTATTATTAATTAAAAACTATTAAAACTTAATTAAACTATTTAAGCTAATTTAATTATAATAAATACTAAATAAAAAGTTAAAATTATAAAACTTTTTATACAACTATATTAAAGTATTAGAAACTTTATAAAAATATAAAATTTCCTAAAAACTAATTAATAAGCTATTTATAAATTAATACTAATTATTATTTAATACCTATTTTAACTATTTTTAATTTTAATAAATATTAAACTAAATTCTAAAAATATGAAAATTTTTATACAACTAATAAACACTGACAGAAAAGTATAAAAAATTTTAAAAGTGCTAATTGTATTATAAATAAGCAGTTAAATAAGCTAAAACATGAAAATAAGCAAACTGAACCAAAACGTATATAAATAACTAAGGTATCCCTCTTCCAACGGAACTGGTGCCCCAGAGCAGTTGGAAGGGGGTGTGGGGAATATGCATGTTATACTAGCGAGAGGTCCAAGGTTCGAATCCCACACCCCACATTTTTGCAAATTTATTTTTTTTTTCAATTTTTTTCTTTACAAAACTTAAAAACAGCTAAAAATAAGCAACTTTAAAAAAGCAACTTTTTTCAAAACTCACAAATAAGCTCTGTGTGAGCTTATTTTTCTAACAGTAAGCACTTTTTAAGCTAAAATTGATTTTTAAAGCTATTTTAAGCTACAATAAGCTACAATCTCAAAACAAAATATGAAATAAGCTAGAAATAAGTTAGTTGAATTATAAATAAGCAGCAATGAACAAGGTGGTATACTAGAATAAGGTAAAATGCCAAATAAGCACTCCTAAAACCTGCTACAACCAAACAGGCCCAAAGGAGAGACTTGCAGCCCTCTGTGGGGTCCACAGAGGGTTCAAGAGTCCAAATTAAGTTTTGACCTCTAAAGTTGACCTGGTCATCATCAAAATAAGCCAATAAGCTGGGCTTATGGCTTATTGATGGACACTTGGGATGGTTAAGGACTTGGGTGTAAACACTGAGTACTTAGTGTACTCAGTGATATGGGACAAAGTAGAAGGACAAAATTAGCTTATCTAAAAAGCTGAGAAGATAAAAATAAGCTTAAAACCTACAAGCTTGTTAGTAGAGCTTCTAAGAAAGCCAAAGTGCAAAGGCTAGAGATCACTAGAAAGCTTTTATTGAGCTTATGAAAAGTGACTCACTACACTGATGACTCAGTGTAGTGATGTGTTTTTAGAAATCATGATAAGCTCAATAAGAAGCTTAAACAAGCTGTAAATGGAAAAACAAAAGTAAGCACAACAACCTAGCCAGTAGGGCTTTTCAAAACACCAAATAACACAAACTAAAGCCAAATAAAGAAGCTTGTACAAGCTTATCAAATTGATTTTAAAATCTGTGCACAAGGTATACCTTTGGACTGCAGGCTAATTTAAGCTATTCTACAAGCTAGAATAAAAATCTAAAAAATAAATAAACTACTGATTCCTAAAGTTCAGCTAGCATACTACAACATATAAAAAACTCAAAGCCTAAACCTAAATACAAAATCACAAAAATTCTTACAAGATTGGAAAAACTATAAGAACATGCAATTTTGACTTTTTAAGTTTTATACCTAAGTTGACTAAAATGAATTTAAACTAATCCTAGATGACTACTTATGTAACATTAAGCTAAATTCTACCTAAATTAAGCTATTTGGACTATTAATACAACAAATTACATGATTATTAAACCCAAATTCCTTAACAGTTAACTGTTAAGGAAATTTGAAAGCTAAGTTGACTTTCTGTGTTGAAATTGCAAGGTTAATGACTTGTGTGGCTCTAAAATTACCTAAGTAACATAAAATAACCACAAGAAACAACAATAACTAATCTTAATACATGGGAACAGATTAAGCCAAACACCCCTTAAAAACTTAAATTACACTACAACTTTTAATTTTAAAACTACAACTTATGATTTTAAAATTAAAACAGATTAAGTTAACTTAATTAAAGCTATTTAAACTAGAATTACACTACAAAAAACAATAATAACTAAACTATGCAAAATTTGGAAATTGCTTACAATTATTGACAGGCTGAGAAACAAAGAACCCAAGGACCAAAATCACATCCAATGGCTTGTCACTACACCAATGGAACCATTTCAGACCAAATCAATACCCTTGTCCTGCCTCCTCCTTCTTCTTCACTTATTTTTGATTTTTCTTGATTTTCTTGTTCATTTTTGGTATTTTTTTGATTTTTAATAACTATAACTGTTTTTATGTATCTAAAAGCTTTTGAAGCTTTTGTCAGGAGCTTACATTAGCTTAAGAGTCCAATAAATAACTATAATTAACAATAATTGAAATTACTTGAATTTAAAGGTACAATTTAAGCTAAAACTTGAGATTGAAAGATAAATTGCAATTAAACTGAAAGGAATGATTGTTTTACATTGTTAGTGTAATACAAATCATTTGAAAGCATATAAATTACATGAAATTAAATAAAGGAGTAAGCTACACTAAGTGACCAAAGCTTAAAACTAATGGTACCCTTCTTCCTTGCCTTCCTCTGTCTTTTATAGACCCAATATGATCCATGAGTCATCAGGATCAAATCCCACTAGTCCAATTGAGTTCCACGTGTCCATTGCCCTTACACCTGTTTAAATGGAATTTGGCGCCAAAATTGCTTCTTGCAATTGGGAAGCTGTGAAGGTGTTAATTGGTTGATTTAGAGGTTGAAGGGACATGTAGGAGTGTAGAAGTTGCAAAGGGTGGTGGATGTGATGGTTTGGCAGGGTAGGGGTGGTGACAGGTTGTGGGTTTATGCTAGGTGTCCTCCTAGGGTAATACCAAAGGGTGGGTTTTGTTTGTGGAGGTGACAGAGGGTAGGGTGAGGTGGAAAGGGTGGCAAGTTGTGGAGGGTGGAGGTGTGAAGCAGGTGAAGCAGGATAGTGAGGTGGATGGAGGTTGAAGAAACCTACGGGTCAAACAAAGTCAAAGATATTCCCTGGTTTATATTTTAAAAGGGTTGGGTATGGGCTTGGTTATTTTTGGTTTGGGCCCAAGGTTATGGATCAGGGATTTTGTTTGTGTTTATTGGATTGGTTGTTTAGTTATTTTTGGATTTGGAATACATTAGCCCAAGGTTTAATTTTGTAATATTCTGAAAACTTAGGGACCAAAATTGTAATTATTCCTAACTTCTTAAAGGGTCCTTTATTGCCAAGTTTAAATAATACAAGGACCTTTAAATAATAATTTTCCAAAATAACATAACCGGTGATCATTTTTGCCAATTTTTAAAGTTTGAGGGTTAAAAGTGTAAATTTCCAAAAGTTATCAAACAGGATTTGTTTTGCCAATTATGAATAGTACAAGGGTATATTTTGATAAATTTCCATTTTTTAAATACCCAGGGACTATTTTTGCCATTTTTGAAACTTCAGAGACTAATTATGTAATTTCCTCAAACTTTTTATCCAAAGGTCAAATTTGATAACTTGTGAATTTCCAAGGACCATTTTTGACTTTTTCTTCCAAATTAACTTTCCAGGGACTAGAATTGTCAAGTTTGAAACTTGAGGGACCTGTTTTGCCATTTGTGCAATTTTGAACTTCAAGGGTTAAATTTGTTATTTCATGATTCCTGGGGGACTGTTGTTGACTTATCTTCAAAATAATTTTCCCAGGGACCATTTTTGACATTTCTTGAAAGTTCAGGGACTGATTTTGCCAATTGTGCAAACTTTGCACGTTTTCTTCTGTTTTCAGTCCTTTTGCACCTGAAACATATAAAAACACAATTCAAAGATATTTGTAGTATTATGTGGTGTTTCTGTGTGTTTTTAACTGTTTTCGTATTTTAAACAGGACAAAAATGATAAGTTTTTATGAACTCATCAATACCCCACACTAAAACATTGCTAGTCCCTAGCAATCTATAATCCAATTACAACCCGTTTTCAAAATTTTAATGGATTTTGATATCTCTTTACCAGACAGCCATTACTTCTGGAGTAGCCAAATGTTTCAGTTAAAGTAAGAACTATGGTCCACCTGATAACGATGTGATTTTGAGCAAACCACCAGCTGTCAACGGATTTATTTTGTCTTTACCAAAAGCAGTTTGCTTCTGGACTAGCCAATCCTTATGTGTGTTAGACATGGTGGACTAATTACCATATGTTGTGTTTAGTGCTCAGGACTTCCACATAATTTTTTTTTTTTTTTTTTTTTTTTTTTTTTTTTAATTTTGGCTATTTTGGGGAAAAAGGGCATACAAGGGTACATAATTGATCAAATTCGCCAGAATTTCCCCCCCACACTTAGAAATGAATATTGTCCTCAATATTCAAAGTCCCGGCTACTATACCGAATCCTTGAACGTAAAAAGATAATATTTAAAGCTAAGTAGGGTAACACAACAATTATTTATTTTTTATTTGTTAATATTTACAATTTTTTATTTCATTTTCAAGATATATACAACATGTGGGTATTCTACCCCACACTAAAGTGGTAGAAAGGGGAAAGAAGACAGAAATATGGGTGAAAACCCATATTGAGCTACTGTTTTTGATTACCGAGTCACTAGCTTGACTCGACCCCGAATTAATGGTTCATGGGGAAATGAGTGGAAGAGAAATTGGAGTGGGGTCCACTCACAGAATTATGAATAGTAAGGTAAGGAGAATCTTTTTGGTTTTTTTATTTTATAATATCCTAACAACCGCCCCTCGAAAGGGAATCTGGGTTTGACAGAGCTCAGCAACTGGAATCCGACAACCGAACGATCAAACATTCTCAATAGAGGAGTTAACAAACCGCGCGTTTCCGCCCCTTAAAAGGGAATCTAGGTTTGTAACATCTACTAAATTGTGTTCAAACAGCCAACAACCAAATGTTGTAACTGAGGGATTTATCAAACTGGGCAAGTTGTGTGTTACAAAAAGGAAAATATTTTTGTATTTTATATGTTTTTGGAAATTGAAATAAGATATTATATATGGTATATACAATGGATAGATATTCAACAAAACTGATACTACAAATGCGTTCTACGCAGCACACCTCCCCGGCAACGGCGCCAAATTTTGGTCTCTCCCTTTCCAGTCATAAATATACGGTCAACCACTTGTGAATGGCCAACAGTACTAGTCAAACCAGGCAGGGAGAAGATGCAATTACATCCAGGGAGTATAGTTTTATCCCCGGGTCGTTATGTCCCAACGAGATGTGTAAACTGTAATAGAACGTATCTGTGATCGGGTGATATTGAACAGGAAAAAGATGTGATTGATTTATTCTAAGGTTTTTATTAAATAAAACAACTTATATAACCTAATTTAACTAAAACTTAAATCTAAATTATTTAAATCCTAAAAACGCGTACGTTTAAATTAAATAAAACGTTAACGTACGAAATAAAACGTGAGATTTAATAAATAAAAAGCCTACGGATATGAAAATTATATTTTTACAATCCTAATAATATAAGAAAATTATTGGAAAATTAAAATTATTTTTACAACTATTTAATTAATTATTATTAATTAAAAACTATTTTTAACTATTTAATAATACATTAAATAATAAGAAAATGTAAAATAAGTCTAGAAAAATAAAATTAAAATTTAGAAAAATCTAAAATACTATAAAACTAATTTTAGAATTGAAAATATATTTTTAATACTTTTTATCTAATTATTATTAATTAAAAACTATTAAAACTTAATTAAACTATTTAAGCTAATTTAATTATAATAAATACTAAATAAAAAGTTAAAATTATAAAACTTTTTATACAACTATATTAAAGTATTAGAAACTTTATAAAAATATAAAATTTCCTAAAAACTAATTAATAAGCTATTTATAAATTAATACTAATTATTATTTAATACCTATTTTAACTATTTTTAATTTTAATAAATATTAAACTAAATTCTAAAAATATAAAAATTTTTATACAACTAATAAACACTGACAGAAAAGTATAAAAAATTTAAAAAGTGCTAATTGTATCATAAATAAGCAGTTAAATAAGCTAAAACATGAAAATAAGCAAACTGAACCAAAACCTATATAAATAACTAAGGTATCCCTCTTCCAACGGAACTGGTGCCCCAGAGCAGTTGGAAGGGGGTGTGGGGAATATGCATGTTATACTAGCGAGAGGTCCAAGGTTCGAATCCCACACCCCACATTTTTGCAAATTTATTATTTTTTTTAATTTTTTCTTTACAAAACTTAAAAACAGCTAAAAATAAGCAACTTTAAAAAAGCAACTATTTTCAAAACTCACAAATAAGCTCTGTGTGAGCTTATTTTTCTAACAGTAAGCACTTTTTAAGCTAAAATTGATTTTTAAAGCTATTTTAAGCTACAATAAGCTACAATCTCAAAACAAAATATGAAATAAGCTAGAAATAAGTTAGTTGAATTATAAATAAGCAGCAATGAACAAGGTGGTATACTAGAATAAGATAAAAAGCCAAATAAGCACTCCTAAAACCTGCTACAACCAAACAGGCCCAAAGGAGAGACTTGCAGCCCTCTGTGGGGTCCACAGAGGGTTCAAGAGTCCAAATTAAGTTTTGACCTCTAAAGTTGACCTGGTCATCATCAAAATAAGCCAATAAGCTGGGCTTATGGCTTATTGATGGACACTTGGGATGGTTAAGGACTTGGGTGTAAACACTGAGTACTTAGTGTACTCAGTGATATGGGACAAAGTAGAAGGACAAAATTAGCTTATCTAAAAAGCTGAGAAGATAAAAATAAGCTTAAAACCTACAAGCTTGTTAGTAGAGCTTCTAAGAAAGCCAAAGTGCAAAGGCTAGAGATCACTAGAAAGCTTTTATTGAGCTTATGAAAAGTGACTCACTACACTGATGACTCAGTGTAGTGATGTGTTTTTAGAAATCATGATAAGCTCAATAAGAAGCTTAAACAAGCTGTAAATGGAAAAACAAAAGTAAGCACAACAACCTAGCCAGAAGGGCTTTTCAAAACACCAAATAACACAAACTAAAGCCAAATAAAGAAGCTTGTACAAGCTTATCAAATTGATTTTAAAATCTGTGCACAAGGTATACCTTTGGACTGCAGGCTAATTTAAGCTATTCTACAAGCTAGAATAAAAATCTAAAAAATAAATAAACTACTGATTCCTAAAGTTCAGCTAGCATACTACAACATATAAAAAACTCAAAGCCTAAACCTAAATACAAAATCACAAAAATTCTTACAAGATTGGAAAAACTATAAGAACATGCAATTTTGACTTTTTAAGTTTTATACCTAAGTTGACTAAAATGAATTTAAACTAATCCTAGATGACTACTTATGTAACATTAAGCTAAATTCTACCTAAATTAAGCTATTTGGACTATTAATACAACAAATTACATGATTATTAAACCCAAATTCCTTAACAGTTAACTGTTAAGGAAATTTGAAAGCTAAGTTGACTTTCTATGTTGAAATTGCAAGGTTAATGACTTGTGTGGCTCTAAAATTACCTATGTAACATAAAACAACCACAAGAAACAACAATAACTAATCTTAATACATGGAAACAGATTAAGCCAAACACCCCTTAAAAACTTAAATTACACTACAACTTTTAATTTTAAAACTACAACTTATGATTTTAAAATTAAAACAGATTAAGTTAACTTAATTAAAGCTATTTAAACTAGAATTACACTACAAAAAACAATAATAACTAAACTATGCAAAAATTGGAAATTGCTTACAATTATTGACAGGCTGAGAAACAAAGAACCCAAGGACCAAAATCACATCCAATGGCTTGTCACTACACCAATGGAACCATTTCAGACCAAATCAATACCCTTGTCCTGCCTCCTCCTTCTTCTTCACTTATTTTTTATTTTTCTTTATTTTCTTGTTTATTTTTGGTATTTTTTTGATTTTTAATAACTATAACTGTTTTTATGTATCTAAAAGCTTTTGAAGCTTTTGTCAGGAGCTTACATTAGCTTAAGAGTCCAATAAACAACTATAATTAACAATAATTGAAATTACTTAAATTTAAAGGTACAATTTAAGCTAAAACTTGAAATTGAAAGATAAATTGCAATTAAACTGAAAGGAATGATTGTTTTACATTGTCAGTGTAATCATTTGAAAGCATATAAATTACATGAAATTAAATAAAGCAGTATGCTACACTAAGTAACCAAAGCTTAAAACTAATGGTACCCTTCTTCCTTGCCTTCCTCTGTCTTTTATAGACCCAATATGATCCATGAGTCATCAGGATCAAATCCCACTAGTCCAATTGAGTTCCACGTGTCCATTGCCCTTACACCTGTTTAAATGGAATTTGGCGCCAAAATTGCTTCTTGCAATTGGGAAGCTGTGAAGGTGTTAATTGGTTGATTTAGAGGTTGAAGGGACATGTAGGAGTGTAGAAGTGGCAAAGGGTGGTGGATGTGATGGTTTGGCAGGGTAGGGGTGGTGACAGGTTGTGGGTTTATGCTAGGTGTCCTCCTAGGGTAATACCAAAGGGTGGGTTTTGTTTGTGGAGGTGACAGAGGGTAAGGTGAGGTGGAAAGGGTGACAAGTTGTGGAAGGTGGAGGTGTGAAGTAGGTGAAGCAGGATAGTGAGGTGGATGAAGGTTGAAGAAACCTACGGGTCAAACAAAGTCAAAGATATTCCCTGGTTTATATTTTAAAAGGGTTGGGTATGGGCTTGGTTATTTTTTGTTTGGGCCCAAGGTTATGGATCAGGGATTTTGTTTGTGTTTATTGGATTGGTTGTTTAGTTATTTTTGGATTTGCAAATACATTAGCCCAAGGTTTAATTTTGTAATATTCTGAAAACTTAGGGACCAAAATTGTAATTATTCCAAACTTCTTAAAGGGTCCTTTATTGCCAAGTTTAAATAATACAAGGACCTTTAAATAATAATTTTCCAAAATAACATAACCGGGGACCATTTTTGCCAATTTTTAAAGTTTGAGGGTTAAAAGTGTAAATTTCCAAAAGTTATCCAACAGGATTTGTTTTGCCAATTATGAATAGTACAAGGGTATATTTTGATAAATTTTCATTTTTTAAATACCCAGGGACTATTTTTGCCATTTTTGAAACTTCAGGGACTAATTATGTAATTTCCTCAAACTTTTTATCCAAAGGTCAAATTTGATAACTTGTGAATTCCCAAGGACCATTTTTGACTTTTTCTTCCAAATTAACTTTCCAGGGACTAGAATTGTCAAGTTTGAAACTTGAGGGACCTGTTTTGCCATTTGTGCAATTTTGAACTTCAAGGGTTAAATTTGTTATTTCATGATTCCTGGGGGACTGTTGTTGACTTATCTTCAAAATAATTTTCCCAGGGACCATTTCTGACATTTCTTGAAAGTTCAGGGACTGATTTTGCCAATTGTGCAAACTTTGCACGTTTTCTTCTATTTTCAGTCCTTTTGCACCTGAAATATATAAAAACACAATTCAAAGATATTTGTAGTATTATGTGGTGTTTCTGTGTGTTTTTAACTGTTTTCGTATTTTAAACAGGACAAAAATGATGAGTTTTTATGAACTCATCAACAGCCACACTTGATCCGACTAGTGTGACCATTTCGGAAAATATATGTCACACATTTGTGTATTTATGTGACTAGAGGGTAACAGGTAAATAGTTTACGATTATTTATTCACTTTTAATTCGGGACGTGTGACAAATACAATTCAGCTTTAAACGTTAGTCACACTATAGACATACATATGTGACAACTATATGTCACACAATTGAATAATGTGACCAAAATAGATATATGGTCACATGAAGTAATTGTGTATGTGGCTAAATTATATAGTCAAGTTTGCCACACATTATTTAAACGTGACTGCTATTCTTTGCTAAATATTTAGCCACATATAAATTTAAAATTTGTGACAACAAAAAAGTAAGCTTGAAGCCTTAGTCATGATATGCATTTAAAAGTGACAAACATATGTCACACACTTGAAGAGTGGACCAAATGTCATATATGGTAACACTAAACCATAGAAACATGATTAAGTGTAACGAAAATTTGATACATATGGTCACGTAAGTTAATATGTGTGTCTAAAGTTTAGTGTGTGTTTGCTTGCCAAATCCTAATGTGTATAGTCACATATATTTGTAGCACGATCATGGGACTATAGGCTTTACAATAGTCACTCCATATCACAAATGTGTATCTAAATTATGTTTATGGCCACATTATAAGGGTATTATATGTTACCAATACATTCAAAATTGTCACATTGTGAAATATTCATGTGACTATTATTTATAACCAAATGTGAAGTCAGTTATCATTAACCTTGATATTAGTCACATTGAGAAATCATAGAGTCATATTTTGTCACACTTTATTTAAGTGTAGTCACAATCATTGAGTCATATTTAGTTGTATGGCTTAAATGCCCCATCATAAAACTGTGTAACCCCTAGGAACTATATTACTTGACTTTCTAAAGTCAATTTTTAACTTTAATGAAGTAACAATTTTCAACTTTAGTTAATGTTGCTCAGCTGTAGTTACTGATGCTCATAAAAGTATATGAAAAATATGCAGGGTGTTTACTGCTGCTGGTACATAGTTAATACGGCTAGTACACAGTTTATGCTGCTAGAAGTTATAGTATTTTATAATCTGGAATCCTTTAAAAGAGTATTCGCAAGTACGACTTAAACAATTAATACAACAATAACAACATAAATCCTTTAAAAGAGTATTTGCAGCAAAACAAAAGCTTTAATATGAAATGTGCTTCACTTTGATTTTCTTACAACATAAACAATTGCTGATATGGGCATTCCCAAGATCAACACTACAAACACCTTATCTTCTTTCCTTCCTATCATACATTGCTCTTTCATACTGATCATTAATTCTTTGAATGAGATCTCTAACTACCTCTGTTTTTTCTTCATATATGATCTTTGTAGATATCATCACAGCAAGTAATCCATGAGTCAAAGGATATTGATAAAAGATGTTAGTGTTTGTGATTAGAGAGAAATTATGTGTGTGTGAAACTGAATTATCGATTTAATTGGGGATTTAAACCCTTAAGTGTAAATGTTACCAATCCACCCCTGCACTCTCATATATAGCAGTACAAACCCAGCTGCAGTAACGTTTTCTTAGCAACAGAAACTTTTGATTAACATAATACAAAATATATCCCAAGTTCTTCTTAATGAACACAACAATCAAAATATTGTAACAATTAATGAGAAAATTGAGCAATGACAACATGTTTATTCATAAAGTCAAATAAAGTAGTACAAAAGAATTTCAACATGTTTATTCATAAAGTCAAATAAAGTAGTACAAAAGGATTATTCAGGTTTATTCAAATTACTTCCTAACTCAACTAATACATTTTCTTCTTACCCTTCCATTTTGAACAAACTTTGGGCATTTTTGGTTCCCATGGTTTTATACCCTTGTCTTTACAAGTCTTAGCAATAGGCAGGCCTAGCACCTGAACCCTCTCATCAAAAAACTCTTTGGCAGTCTTTTTTGAAGTTTTAACCTTCCTAGCATCTTCCTTTTTTGTGCCTGATCCAGAATATCCTTTTGGAAAGTAGTCTGTCCATGTATTTGGAGGACCTTCAGAACTGCTTGATATGTGAAATGAACTTGACTCACTACTGTCAATGTTAATGATTTCTGCAATATATATATATATATATATATATATATATATATATATATATATATATATATATATATATATATATATATATATATATATAACAGGAGGTGTTACACGTATAATGACACCTCATTGCCCAGTCATTGCCATGTAATTCATTATCAGCCATGTCATCACTTTGCGGCCATGTAAGCAATTTTTTAATTTTTTTTTGCATTTTATTTAATTAATTTATAAAACATGCCACATAAACCATGTATAAAATACGGATTTAATTTTTAAAAAAATTGCGCTTCACAAGAATCGAACCTAGGTCTCTTTGTCCACAAACAAAGATGATAACAACTAGACCAATTCAATTTTTGCATTATATCTTGCAAGTCAAAATCTATAAACTTATGCAAACAATTATTAACCATTTTAAAATAACTATCATATATATTCCTTAATTATAGATTTATAATCTTATTAATTGGTATACGACCTTTTATTCATTATCAAAACCCTAATATGAGTTTCTGCAACCCTAAAACACAACACTCAAACAATACATGTATTGTTTGCCGCATATCATGAGAGAAAAGATCATATTTTTTATTTTTAATTACAATATATGATACAAAACATCAATATTCAGTCTCAAAGAATCACTAAATCACAACACCCTAATGTTTTTTATGCACATTAGTTTTGTTTGTATTTCAATTTCAGATTCATGCAATTGGTAGGATGCATCAACCAAGGTTCAAGTTCATTGTTGATTTTGCTACAGTTGATCAGAGTAAGTTTCTTTTAGTAGTCTTTATTTTTTGTTTAACCTTTACGCTTCAATTATACATCAAAGTAAATAGATTAATATGTTTGTGCATGCTCACTTAGCGGGGTTAATGAAGCAATGGTCATTGCAGCTAATCGTGTATGTACTGCTAGATCAAATAGAGATCGGTTGATAGTCTGTCTGGATTCTAGGTAGTACACCAGTTTGTAAACTTTTTGAGTGAGTCATAGAGATAAGGCGTTTAATTTTTCCAATGGGTTTGAAACTATGGTGAGATCTGACCAGGGTGCGTCTGCAGGTGTGGAGTACGTTTGGTTAAGTTTTGGATTGAAAGCAAGGAGCATAACCAACCTCATGGGCAGGTGCTAAAGACGAAACCCAATCGGATGCATGGGTAGGGAGAAGGCACAAAGTATTTAGCTTCCACACACCGAGTAACATGCAATAAATAGTAACTTTGGTGCAATAAGGTCCACTTTACTGCCATGGTATTATTTTTTTTGGTGATATTTTGATGCTACTAAAGAGAAACTGAAATTATTCAACGTTTAATTATGATTTATGGTGGTTATCTGGTTACAGGTTGGAGGCTGGAGGCTGAATCCTTGCGCTGCTTAACACCCCAATTGATCTTGCAGTGGTAGTTTACAGAGATCACAGTCTCTATGTTTGGAACATTCATGGAAAATTATAGGTGATTCTCAATATTTGGTTGTATAGTTTCAGAAACAATAAATTTAATTTCTTTGAGATTTTTGTTGCTACAATAAACAATTGTTGTGTTTGTTCAGGCTACCAAGTGTTATGTGTTACTTTCACATAGTGGCTGCATTTGGGATATCAAGACTCTTTCATGTGAAAACATGCATGATCCTTTTCTTTCAAGTAGCACAAAGTGAGCATTCAAAATAGAGGAGAGAAATCTAAAATTTCAGAAAACATGTAGTAAGATGGAATAGCCATGGGTTCATGCCAATTATTATGAACGTGCTGAGCTGGCACCAAGAGATGTTGTGACTCGAAGCATAGATGATTACACTACGGAAATTGTGTTAATACTTATTAGTACAAAAAAATAGCTTTGCAAGGAAAACTAAAGTACATAGTATAAAGTTATTATAATTTGTATACAGTGAAAAAGCCAAGGGCAGTAGGAGTAGTTCACAATCTCTAAGTAATCATAGACCTTTGCTCATGTGCAAGCCAAACTCAAACTCCTCTTTTTTGTATGTTTTCTTTCAGTTAACAAAATGAGTAATCAAATTGTGTTTTTTTCATGATAGTTTGTGTGTTGTTAAATGTGTGAGAATGACACAACTACTATTGCTAGACGGGATAAACCCTATTGACGACTTTAGGACTCTTATCAGATATACTACCCTCCGAAAGAGGTAAGCTTATTTTTATGTTTGCTTGCTGTTTTTGGGATTGTTTGTTAAACTTGGTTATATGGTTACTGTGTTTTGATATGGTAGATACGTAGTTTTGAGGGTATTTGGCATTGTTTGTACAGACTATATATCTTATACTTTGTCACTTTATTAATTTTGATCAGCCGTTTCAAAATAATTAGCAGATGGACAGTTTTATTAAGGAATCCCAAACACCTCATAAGCTGTTATAGTGTATCGTGAATTCACTTGTTGCACGATTTATATGTAAAACAACTTTTAAACCTTTTGCTGTTTGATGTTACCCAATATATTAATGACTTTGTGTAGTAATTCGTTTATTATGTTCTTATAATACGATAAAATGTGTGATCAGGGGTAATCTTCTATGGGTAATAATGATCCTGGAACTGAGATGAGAAACCAGGTAATGGTGCCAGCTTGATGTATTGTCTTCATTTAGTGGAATACTAAGATGAGAATCTTTTCTGTCATAAATGATAAGGGGTGCTACATCTATGAAGAATCCACAAATTGGTTAATCCTTGAAACTCTTCAATTAATTACAAATTTACGAGTTAGATACATATTTTGGTCAACTTGATAAGCGGAAATAATATATGAAGTCCTTTCATAACTCACTGTTGAAACACATAATCAACACTGAATATCAAGGTACTTATTTTTACCTTCATGTGAGTTATTGATACACATGTTGTTGGTTCTGTTAATGTTAACTTTTATATGTTCAGGTTACTACACACGCTGCAAAGGTTGATTCACTTTGGTCATATTTAGAATTTATCAGTAAATAAGGTTATTAACACGAAGTTTATCAAGCTTTATATTTGAGATAAATAATCTAAATATGATACTATGTTGCCATGCTGCTGCCTAAAATCATTTCAATTTTAAAAGCTTAAACAGGTTGTCGGGTCAGCCTGTTGACACACCTCCAACCTGAACAAGAATTGATTACTAAATGGGTTAGACGGCTCGACCGTTTAGACCCAACCTTAAGTAATTTTAACTATCTCACAGTTGTAACAAAAAGCGGAAGATTTACTATAGATAACAAGAACAACTTCCAATTGGGAAAGAAAGGATCATTTGGTTTAGATTCACTTATACCAAAATTGGAATTTGAAGGGATGGGTATAGGGAGTTAAGGACTACTAGACTTGCCTTTTGTTTGTCAGATAGATGGTTCACCGGTATGTACCAATGAGATTCTTCTATAAATGCCTTTAGATCTAATTTGGCATTAAGAACTACACCAGCTTTTGGTTCGTTACTCTGATCGAGGTACAAAAACATCCCAATGGACGCTAGAGCATTATTAAATATGTCAGTCCAGATCTTAGAAGCAGCTTTTAGTTTAAGATTCTGCAAATGTCACAAGAAACGGAATTATTACAAAAAGAAAAAGAAGCGTTGTAGCTGCATCGAGTACTAAAAAATGAATTGCTTTCAGTTCAATAGCAAGAACAACAAAAAGAAAATTTCGAGCAACTTGAAAATACATTTTCGAGCCGTTTATGATCTGTGTAGAGGAGAATCAGCATATCCCTTACAGTTTTCACATTTGCCTTTTCCAGACGTTCACAGCAAGCACCCTTAATCGTGTGTGTACTGCTAGATCAAATAGAGATCGGTTGATAGTCTGTCTGGATTTTAGGTGGTACACCAGTTCGCAAACTTTTTGAGTGTGTCCTAGAGATAAGGCGTTTAAGTTGTCCAATGGGTTTGAAACTATGGTGAGATCTGACCTGGGTGCGGCTGCAGGTGTGGAGTATGTCGGGAGCCTGTTTTAAGGGTTGCAATACCATCCTCAGGTATAAGAACTTTGATTTTGGTTTTTGTTGCGAATTTAAGCCTTTTGTGCAAAAATGTTGGTTTGTGTGATTAACGATTTTGGCTAAATGTTACAATCTAAGGCGTTGTTCATCTATGCTTATTTTTTGACTTAAATTTCAACATTTTTTTTAGCAAACTCTCAGATCCATAAGCTTCTTTAGATTTATTTAAAATTTAATTTTTCGGTACGCTGTATTTCTTTCATTTAGTTTTAGTGCTTTAAGTTTTAAAAATAAAATAAAATAGAATTGCAATGTTTGAAATTGACAGGGAACAATGGTGTTGCAGGTTAATGAAGGGTCAGGTCTTCCGACTACTTTAGATTTTGGAGGGGTTGTCTCTCAGCTGACAAGGTCTATGGTGTGATTTTTGGTGCCGGCTAAACATATTAGTCGAAGGTAATTTCGTACTACTGTAGTCTGTTTATGTTCCGTGTCTGTTTACGACTGTTTGTTTGGTTCATATATACATAAATGATTTTGGATATACCCATTGCCTTAAATTCATTGTATTTGAAGTTTCTTGGAAATTCAAACTGAAACATAAATAATTATAGATTATATGAACTGTCTATATGTGCAGAATATATCAGCAATTATTGGAGCCATAACTCGAAATCACGCTGATTTGCAAGACGATCAAAGATGCTATGCATCAATTTATGATCACCCAACTCTTAACCTCTTGGTATTTATTTATATTCTTCTCATTTGTAGTTTCATCGGGATCCATTTTAGAGGTGCAAAATGGGCAGATGTCTGGCAGTTGGGTATCACATCAAATTGGGCTATGGAAAAAAGAGAGTAAATTTTAAGAGGTTGAAGCTTTGATGCTTTACGAATCTTTTAGCCAAAGGGAATATGCCACGCCTAAAATCATCCCAAGCGCTGCTAATGTGGCTACTAAGCTATTTCTTTGGAAAGCTCCTACTGGGATGAGAAATTCCCCGATAAGCTACTTGCAACCGTTCAACCCATTTGTTCCTTTTATTTTAAGCTAACACTTATAAATTCAACCCATTTGTTCTGTTATTGATATGGTCATTTGATAGAATAGAATTTGATACCAAATAAGAATTAATTAAAATGACTAAAATGAAAGTAGTAGAAAGTTAATTTATTATTGTTATTATTATTATTATCATTTAAAGGACAAAATGTAAGTTGATTTGCTGCAAGATTTTCGTCTTGGATTATTAGTTTCATTTTTCGTAACCACAGGAATGATCCATAGTACAACCTTTCATGTAGTTGATTATGATAAGAAGGTCAAGCTCAATAAGCCTAAATGTATATAATTTTTGTTTGATATAATCTAATAATTGTACGAAACGGGATTGATTCTTACAGGCAACTAGAACTGCTAGAAATAAAACAACTATAATTGAGAAAACCTTACATCGTTCTTTTACACAAAAACCCACAAGGCCACAACTTTAAAACAAAAAGTAGGGCAATCTCCAATCATCTGACGCAAGGGTTCAGCGCACAAGCTATAAATTTTTATTATTCCCGAACAAATACCTTCAAACGATCTTTATAATATATGAAACCAAATAATACAAACTCAAGTATAAAAGATCATATCGAGTTAGAAACAGATCATAAAATATCATATTAATCTTTAATGGGTTAAACGGGTCAATGACTAGCAAATAACATTTTCTTTTAGGAATGCATTTAAACTAAAAGCATATACTTTGTAACGGCGGATAATTTATTAAGTTTTCTTTACTCTTATTAGATTACCATTCAATTCGGTTTGTTCTTTAATCACTTTATAAATATTTTACAATGTTTCTAATTCATTAACTGTTACTTAATTTATTCATTGGACACTTTTTCAGCCATTTGTAACCCACCTTCTTTCGCTATAGTAAAATGTGTCAACGATAATTATAAGTCATGCCCGCCCATCGGGCGGGCTTTGAAGTCTAGTGTATATATATATATATATATATATATATATTAAAATTTTAAAAAATATAGTGTAAATGAAATAAAAGATAATGTTGTAATTTATGGTGTGTTTGAAACAACCTTTGTTCTTTGAACTCATTGTTTCAGTAGGTAGAATGGGGTTGTGGGAGCTTAGTTGGTGTGTTTGGTTTTTATAGAGAAAAAGGTATGCTTGGTTAGTGTTTCAAAACTGCAAAAGTAGTCAATTGACAGTGAAGAAAAAATAGTGTTTCTTACTCTTCTTGCAGGCATGAAATTGTGCAGTCATGACATTACTTTTTCATGTGTGCAAACATGAGAAAAAAATAGTATTTGCAGTACCAAGGCCAAAAAGGCAGGTGTGCAAAGACCAAGGCCAAAACTGTCAACTAATGTGGGCAAAAACAATCAATGTTACAATTTAGGGTGTGTTTGAAACAACCTTTGTTCTTGGAACTCCAATGGCCACATTACTTGGTGGATGGTTGGTTTTAGATCATAAAAAAGAATGGAAAGCAATAAACCAACAGATGTAACCCTTCTGAGTTCCCGCTACATCTCCTTTTGTCGTTTCAACTCCCTTTGAGTAAAGGCCTGCACCAGACGCATTGCTAGATTGTTGAAAAAACAAAAGGAACTGTATGGGAACTCAGAATGGAAAGTTATGTTGAAATTCCAGACTCATTTAAATCATAAAAAAGAATGGAATGCAAACAGAGTGATACAAACAATCTACAAATGTTGAGTAAAGAATAAAGTCTAAGTAACATCACTATATCATTATCGCATTGAAGACGTCTCAATGATCAGACCAGATCTATCTAACGTTGCAGAAAGGTTCCATTGCTTTGTTTTTTGGACACCGTCTAATAACATTTGTGTGCGCTTAATCACTAGCTTTGGCACATTCAAGAATGTCTCTTCATTGTCGGGACAAAAGTTTTAATCAAGGTACATTATTGAAAGAGCCAAAGCTTGTGATCAAGATCAACCACACAAACGGTAGTAGACGTTTTCCAAATTAAACAACAGAACCATCTACAACGCTAGATAGACCTGCCCTAATTATTGAGCTTTAAGTTATTAGAAAACAGATTCTTACTATCATTTATATTGCTCCCTTAGATGTAATGAACATACATATTAATTATGTAGATTCTACAACATTAGAGAGCTAATCGTGCATGAATGAAATCATGTTAAATTTATATTAACAATGCAATGAACTACCATCCCTTCTACCCTAGCCAACAACAACATATTATTCAGCCTTGAATCTCTAACCTACCAACATGCTGGAATACGAAGACACTAAATTCAAGCATCGAACCTACAAATTATACTTGATAATTATTTCTGTATTTTGACAAAGAGCAAAGATGAATCAACAATGGATGAACAACACCAAAACAAGTTTATGTTCATACTTGAAAGTGGCGTCGGTTCATCCATCATTGATACTTCTTCCATCTTTGATACTTGGATGTTTTAGCCTAAATATTCGTACACACATCTGCCACTTTTCTTCCTTATTCTCTCAAAACAAATGCAACATAATTCTTATACCAGATACTCAACCTAAGCCTAAGATAAAATAAGCTAATCCAAGCAAACCTTAATATCTCTTTTGCTCTAATTATTCGCAAAAACAACATAACATGTTCTTCCTTATTCTATCAATAAAAATGCAATACAATTCTTATAACAGATAATCAACCTTAGCCTAAGAATAAATAGCTCTAAGGGGGTATTTGGATTATATTAATTTGTGATCTTATCAGCTTTTTGAGATTTGAGGATGCCAATAAGCCTATGTTATTTTAAGTAGATAAGCTAATAAGCCAACAAACAGTGAGCTTATTAACTTTCCCAAAACTCAATCAGCCGATAACCACACAAATTAAGCTAATCCAAACACACCTTAATATCTCTTTTGCTCTAATTATTTGCAAAAACAACACAACATAAATCTAATACATAAAGTAACAAGTCTCTAACAAATATAAGACAAAACTGAGAATAAAGGATCAAAACCCTAGATCCGTTTACTTGGTCAATTGTAACCGAGTGAGTTATAATTGTGAGAGAGAAAGAGAGGATTATGTGGAAGTGTGTGAAGTGTGTTTGATAAACTTTGTATATATTATAAGTTTAAAAGTGAAGTGTGTTTAATACTCTTTGTATATATTATAAGTTTAAAAATAAATAAAAGTATTAAAAGTATAAAAACTAAAACTAAAAGTAGTAAAAGTTTTAAAACTAATATGTATTAAAGCTACATTTGTATTTAGGGCATGCTTGGTAGTTGGTAGGGGTGTTCACGGGGCGGTTCAGTTCGGTTAGTTGGAAGATTTTAACTATCCATCGCGAGGCGGGTAATTTATTTATATTATATACGGTTCGTTTGGTTAACCACGGATATCTAAAAGTAAAAACCGAAACCGAACCGTGATAAGCGGTTTTTCCGGTTTTGGTTTTTTTTTCGGTATCTTCAGTTTTGGGTTTTTTCGGTTTCGAATTGAGCATTTTGTCGGTTTCTCGGGTTTTCTGAACACCCCTAATGCTTGGTAGGTGGTTATAGGCGGTGAAAAATGGGAAAGGTAATAAAAAAATATGCTTGGTAAAGCATAATGCAATGACCCATTACCCAATAGTGGGCAATGGATCATTACCCAATAAATTGGGGGGATTGATTTTCTTTACCTTTCCCTTTCCCGACCATTATCTTACACTTTCCCTTTCCCTTTCCCAAGTTTGAACCAAGCGCACCCTTTAGTGTATTTTGTATTTAAAAATTCGCCCATGTGAATTAGCCATTATCACCAGTCATGCATGGTTTCCATTTCACTATAAGCGACTACAACCCAATGCACATTACCCATGTTAATTACCCATTGTCGATCACCAGTAATGTATTGATCGAATAACATGACACTATAAGCCACTATAACCCAATGCACATGACCCATTACCCATGTTAATTACCCATTGTCGATCACCAGGAATGTATTGGTCGATAACATGACACGTACTATAAGCCACTACAACCCAATACACATGACCCATTACCCATGTTAATTACCAATTGTCAACAGTCATGGATGTGTCGTAACATGACACTTTAAGCAACTATAACCCAATGCATATGACCCATATGATGTCAAATACCCATATCAATGAATGTGACCAGTGATAACCTAATGCACATGACCCATGACCCATGTGAGTTAGCCATTATCACTGGTCATGCATGGGTTGCACCGGCTTGGTAAGTGTATACCGTTTGTCACAGACACTTTTGACTCGAAAAGCTCGATTTATCTGTAAAGATGTGTTTTCTTATACAAATTAAAATTGAAATATAACCTAAGAATTGAATTTGGTTCGACTTCAGCTCGAAAAGCTTGATGCATGCATAAATAAGTATTTACACTTAGTACACTCACATATTTAATATATATATATATATATATATATATATATATATATATATATATATATATATATATATATATATCACTTACAAGCTCGAGAACTCAACAATAACTCGAATCCAACTTATATAACGTTGAGCTCAACTCATTAAACATTTGGAGCTCACCTTTTTCCCCAAAATTTCAATCTCCCGCTCAAGATCCTGCCCCTTTTTTTTTTTCCAAAATTTCAATCTCTGGCTCAAGATCCCGCCCCTTTTTTCCCCAAAATCAAAACCCAAACACTAGTCAGATCTATCTTGTCTCTATTCATCTTTTCTCCTTCTCTCTAGAACCGACTCACACCACCGCCACACTTCACCACCTTATCTCATCGTCGTTCCACCAACCATCGCTCCTCCACGCCATCACCGTCATCAAGACAAGGGAGGCAATGGGTGAGTTTGTTTGCTTCGGTTGTTTGGTTCGAGATAAACACCACATCCACCACCATCACAGTCAAACCACCATCACCCTCATCTCACCTATCCTACTCTGTTCAAGGGTATGCTCAAACACATATTTAATTTATATTTTCTTGAATGTGTAATCGAATATAAAACGATTTATATTGATTTTCATGGATTAAAACTAGCCTAAAACATGTTTTTAATTATAAATTCGTGTGGTGGTAATCGTTGCAGGTAGACTTATTAAGACGGCATAGTTTTCCTGTTTATTGGAATAGAGACAATCGACGTGTTCTAAGAGGCCACTGTTTTGCTCGTAAAGGGAGTCTTACTTGGTTTCCACTCCGGGAGGATGTTGCTGAACAGTTGGAGTTTGCTTATCGCAGTCGCGTAAGTTATCTATCAAAAGATTAACATAACATCTGTTATATAGGAAATTAACTCAAATATGGTTGCTTTTTGTGAAACTATTTCATTTGTACCAAATGTGAGTGATTTGCTTGCTTGGTAATGGGTTTGACATTTATTCGTTCCAGGTTTGGCACTGCAGAATATTTCAACCATCTGGATTATTTGTTGCCCTAGTTGATATGCAAGGGTCTACCCCGGACTCCCCGGTATGTTGGTTTTTGATGCTAAACTTATATTTGGGACATCTAATTTTGTCGTATTTTATGTTAGCATTAAGCACGTTACTTGTTTCTTGCAGGGGCTACATGCTATTTTCAAGGGTGAGGGTGATACATGGGATGCCGGGCTAAAAATTCCCTCATCTGGATTTTCTGGCACAGTTCATTTTCAAGGGACTGGAATTAAATTGAGGCGTGGGTATGCTCCATCTCAGTCACCAAAAGCCAACCCATGTATATTTTACTGTTTCATGGTTGGCAGATCTTATATTATGCAGCATTATTAGTGCCTTGGTTTCTTACATTTCCCATATTTTTTTGTAGAAAGAAACTGCCATTAGACTCAGAGGTAAGCCATTTTTTTATGTTGTTAACAATTTCATTTTCTAATGCTAACACCATTGTATTTCTTAATTTATATTGCAGGTGACGACTCCAATGGCCATTGAAACTTTGGAAACGTACTAGTAATGGAAACAGTCGTAAGTAATAAAACATCCACCTTTAATTTTTTTAGTTTTACATACATGACTAATGTACCGTGTTTTATATATATATATATATATATATATATATATATATATATATATATATATATATATATATATATATATATATATATATATATATATATATATATATATATATATATATAGGAACCTGTTCAAACTATCGGACATACGAAAATGCTTAAGCCACGACAAATCGATTCTACAGGTTACACCACCAACTACGATACCAAATATTAGTGAACAAAATCCTTTACTAAAATTAGTACCAACGAAGTGAAAACATTTGGTCTCTAGTGAAACTTTGCAAAAGCAAGCTAAGGCGGCGACGAGTCAACATGTTTTAACTTATGATAGTTGAGAATTTGATTATATACGACACTACAATTGTATATATATTTGGTTCATTTATATACATTCGAGTTTTATTCAATTTGAAATACAATTGTATATATATTTGCTTCATTTATATACATTTTGTTATAAATATATATATATATATATATATATATATATATATATACACACACACTAGCAGCAGTAACTCTGCTCCAGCAGTACTAACGTAGTACTAGCAGTACTAACATTATTGGTCACTCTTTGTTTAATTCGATGTGTGACTAAATATTACAAAATGCTAAACAAACTAAAAATTCATGTGACCATTGGATGAACATTAGTCACACAAAACACACATGTCTGCACTTTAAACATCATATGGTCACACTTATTAACACTTTTGGCCACTGTTTTCTTAATTGTATGTGACTAAATACCCAAAAAAAATCCGTTGTGTGACTAAATATTACAAAAGGCCACACAAACATAAAATTCATGTGGTCATTGGATGATCAATAGTCACACAAAATACACATGTCTGCACTTTAAACAGCATATGGTCACACCTATTACCACTTTTGGCCACTATTTGCGTAATTGTATGTGACTAAATACCTAAAACAAACATGTTTTGTGTGACTAAATATTACAAAATGCCACGCAAACATAAACTTCATGTGGCCAATGGATGATCAATAGTCACACAAAATACACATTTTTTTCATTTTAAACAGCATATGGTCACACTTATTAACGCGTTTGGCCACTGTTTGCTTAATTGTATGTGACTATATACCCAAAATAAACATGCTTTGTGTGACTAAAAATTACAAGAGGCCACGCAAAATAAACTTCATGTGGCAATTGGATGATTAATAGTCACACAAAAGACACATTTCTTCAATTTAAACAGCATATGGTCACACTTATTAACACTTTTGGCCACTTTATTTTAAATTGTATGTGACTAACTTCCAAAAAACAACACCCATTGTGTGACAAAATCATCACAAACGTCACATTTATTGTATATTCATGTGGCCACAGGACGGGAAATAGTCACACAAAATACACATTTACTAGAAAGAATTATCCCAAATGTCACATATATTATATATTTATGTGGCCAAAGGACGAACAATAGTTACTCTCAAAAAACATTCGTGTGACTATAAGGTGTATACGATCACTAATACTGACTAATCCAACAAAACTTTTGCCTAATTTGTCACACATATTCGGGGTTTTGGTCACTCTTTTTCAATGAAAAAGGCCACAAACTCAACAATGTGACCATATGCCACCTTTGGTGACACACAACGAAAAAAACGTGTGTGACTATATGCATATCGTCACACATTTCTGGTGTGATCAATAGCAGTTTCTGTACCAGTGAACACATGGCATATAATCATACACTATTACCACATAAAACGGCTAACACATTTCATCATTTATTACATACAAATTTTCAAGCTACTAACATTAACCACATACCACTCATAAGACATCTGTAAAGATTAACCATGCATAAACACTTGGTTCGTAACAACTATCATCATGATCATCACAAGAACAATTATGAACAATCTATAAACTATGAAGCTAAATCAAATGAGGCATATAAACAAACACCCTAACCATAAAGACATGAACAAACATGAACTATAAACAACATATAATCATCTTTATATGAAACTACTAACATAATAATCATACATGAACTTGCATAAACATATTATCATTCTAAAATTCATCAAAAAACATGAACAATACCCAAACCCTTATTCATCCATCAAATCCATGAACCACTTACACAAAAAAATACCCAAAACATCATTTAACCATAATTCATACAAAACCCCAATATCACTAATCAAGAAACCATCATAAAACCTATTCAAAGAGGATTTGACCAACATTCTGGTGTGGGTTAAATTTCATGATGTTCCTTTTGCTATGTTCTCTGATAATGGTCTTAGTCTCCTAGCCACATTGATAGGTACGCCAAAAATGTTAGATGCTTATACTAGTCAAATGTGCTTGGAATCATGGGGTCGAAGTAGTTTTTCTAGGTGCTTGATTGAAGTCAAGGCGGATCAGGTACTTAGGGAGAGCCTCACTGTTGAGATACCATTACTTGATGGGACGGGTTCTACTATTGAAAAGATTTGGGTTGAATATGAGTGGAAACCGCCTCGGTGTGATACGTGTAAGCTTTTTGGTCATATGCTGCTCGATTGTCCGAAATATGTTCCACCTCCTACTCAGCCTAAACAGAGTGTTAATGATGGTTTTCAAACGGTCAATAACAAAAATAAGGGTAAGAATGGTGGTCATAGTGCTCCAAGTAAATGATGTTTTACTAAACCTTTTATGGGTCCTAAGTTTAGATATAAACCTAAAGCACCTCCTCCTGAACCCAAGAAGGTGGATATTACAAAGAAGAATGTCGTTGATGTAGCTAATACGAGTGGTACGAAGATTGCTACATCAAACCGGTTTGATGCCCTTTGTATGGATGATACTGATGACTTTGGTATTCCTACCAATGAAGTGACTAAGGATGTGAATTCTAGTATTCCAAAGGAAGCTAAGGAGGACGGGTCTTGAGTGACTGGTAATGCATCACAAGAACCGCTTGTGAGTGATTCAATGAGAACAAATGAGGTTAGTTCTACTCCTATAGTTGAGAAAATTGGGGAGCTTGAAAAGCTACTTATTGATGGGAAAGCTACTCTTGCGGATGATGATGGTCATCCTATTAAAAAGGTTGATTATCCGGGTAATAAAAAAGATTTTTCGTCTACTTCTTCTAATAAGAGGGTTAACCAATTCTCTAAGGTGGGAGACTCTAAGGTGGGAGAGATTGTTGATTCCGACAGTGATGAAGAGGAGGTTGTGAATACTTTTGATGAGTCTATGAACCTATTTAGTGGTGGTCATGATCGTGAAGATGATTATGTGACTAAATATGATGACTATGCGGATCAGGTCTATGATCTTCTAGGGAATTTAGATGCTTTGTATGACAAGTATGGTATCAAGCTTCAAGGCCTTGGTAGAAGTAATTTTGTTTTTATAGGAGTCTAATGGTATCTTTTGAGTAGTGGTTTTTTTCGTATTTAGAGAATTGGAAGTATCTTGTTATGTAAGCTTTTCCGCCTATGTAACGGGCTAAGATATGGGATTCACCCATATCCTTTATATTTAAACATTTTTTGGAGTAATATATTTACCAAGTCTTTTGACCTTTTGCCCAAAAAAAGAAACCATCATAAAACACATATGCCCATAAACCCCTAATTCATTAATGATTAAACACTCAATTTAATCCACTTAAATTGATTCCGGGAAAATCATAAAAACTTCATAAAACCCCTTGACCATCTCCTTGAAGAAACCCTTTTTGAATCATGATAATAATTGCTTCAGTAGAAAGTTCTTGATGGATGTCTTTCTAATAAGAGGATTAACACGCAGCTCAGACAAATGGACATATGTGGATTGGAGGGAAGCTAATCCTTGTAACGCTTTGTTATAAGCCCATAAGAGCAAGCACAATGGTAACGCAAGTTATATCTTAACTCAGTGTCACGTCAACGCCACGTCAGCTCTAACACTTCACCTTAACTCACAAAAAAACACCCACAACAATAACTCAACATTAACTTAACATTTGGGCCCCACATTTTTCTTCTTTTCCACTTATTTAAACAAAATACAAATTAAAATAAATTACATTTTATTTAAACAAATCACTAAAAATATAAATGTTATTTACTTAAAAAATAAAAAAAGGCTAAACTGTAAATACAGAAGAGCCATAACCACAAGGACTGAAAGTGTAAAAGCCATAACCACAAGGACTGAAAGTGTAATTTTACAAAAGTTACATATGTTCTTCTTCTTCCTTTGAAACCTGCAACGACACACACACTAAAACACACACACACACGTTATTATATAAACACACCAACAAAACCCACAAAAAATTAGTTAAATCGGAAGAAAAAAAAAAAGAAAAGAAAAAAAAAAAACGATTAATGCCGCATCAAGCCACCAACGCAGAGTGTTAAAGGGCCTTAACGTGGGCCTTAACGCAAAATGGTGTTGTGGTAACGCGGCCTTAACGCGGGTTAAGGAGAGGCCGCATAAGCCTTAACGCAGGTGGTGCGTTACCACTGTGCTTGCTCTAAGGGTAGATTAGTTATTTACCATCTTTTTTTCACTTTGTCACATTTGATCCATATGATATGGCAAAACTGCATTACATCCCAAGTCCCCACTAACATACTTTTGTATGTCCGTTAAAGTGGGACTTTATTATTTAATCCACTAAAATTATAGATATATCCGCTAAAATTATCTTATAAATTTGGAGTGTTACATAATAAAAAATATAAACCAAAGTCTCGTGCTATTGTGCGTGACCCTATAGTTTCATATATAATCGGTAGCAATTAATTATGTTATATTACGCACATAATCTTACACTTTGTAACACTCTACCTGCAATTTGTAACACTCTACCTACAACACGATCTCAATATCGTTCGCAGTAACACTCTACCTACAACACGATCTCAATATCGTTCGCTTTATACATTGGGTATAAGACTTGGCGTTATTTTTGGAGAATTTGTGATAACTTCCTAGGGGGTCAAGAGATCACCTAAACTGCTCCACTCACTCGAACATGCTTAAACACATAATTATTACGCAAGTTGTGCGTGATTGGACTCAAAAACATGCCGTGTCATAGTAAAGGCACAAGCTTATTTATGAACTAAACTGAACGATGAGTAATTCCCTAGGGTCTTACATTATTAAGCGACTTCAATAGCAGTACAATGCTTACTCGTTGTTGGAGAAAAGATCTTTGTAGTTCTAAGAATTTAAAGTTGTCATTTACGTATATATTATGATTTCTTTTCTGAATTTTTCTCTGTGAGTAACTTTAGTTAGTAATATAATAAAATCGTTCAAAGTATAGTAGTTGTTATATAAAATAACTTTTTAAAGATTATAACTTTATTTACGTGTATTAAATAATTTTATCCAAGGGGAAAAAGAGTTGAAGAAAAACAATTGAAGAGGAAAAAAATAGAAAGTGGAAAGCGTAACCCTGTATGCTTGCTGCATGTTATTGACTCATTGTTTTGCAATACCTGATCATGTATGATTCATTTTCGATATCTATGCTTGCTACAAGTTTTTACAGTGTTTAAAGTTTTTACAGGATTCATTTTAAAGGTGATATTATTAGTCAGTAACCATACATCATTCATTTATAAAGATGATTATGTGAAGATAACTAGATAAGATTGAGACATTGCATTATAAGTTTTCACCCACAAATTATGTAGGTGCTCTGAATCGGTTAAAACATACATATATCGACCAATAGACTTGGATAATATGTATTCCATTTATGTAGAAAGGTTTTAGGGCCAATAGGAACATAGTGATAGATACCAAAACAAGTACCTCCTTTTTGAACAATTAAAAGTTTAAAACAACTTTCTAGATATCAAAATTCAAAAAGTATCATATCAATTTGAAGCTTGACGTGGATGTGATGTTTTCAAGTGGAACGCACGCACGCATCACTCACCTCCTATTTCTCCCACAACCTTCATATTTTGTTAGGTCACAATATATATAAATAAATAAATAGAAGTAGTTGATAGTTACTGTAAATTTAAATACGTCATCACAAGAATAATAAAATCAAAGACAATGTTATTCAATACGCATTAAGACTATGACTATATTAACGAGATATTATATTGGTGAAGGTGGCTGATAATTTAGCAATAAGATTTGTGTTTATAACAAAACTAGCCGATAAAAAAAAAGAAAAGAAAAAGGAGATTGCTCACATATTGTTTTGCTAAAATGATGACTAGTTGCTCAGAAACAAAAATTTCTTGGGCAGTTTGTAAAAAATCACATTGCCAATTTGACACTTTCACCAGTTTTACTCGTATTGTGTTATATATATCAGCCTAAAATATTGTTTCCTTTTACCTAGAAAATAAATAAGTTACTATTTTAGTTGTCCTTTAACTATCTTTTCCATAAATAGAAAAAATAAGCTTAAACAAACACATACCTAGAATGATATTTTACACCGAAATTCTTCTGCACCTGTAATTATAGCAAGCATCAAATACAAATTATAACTTGAAGTGTGTTTACATAAAGAAATCAAATGGCAAAATGGTTATGCTGGCATGGGTTGGCTACTGTTAAGTTTAACTAATGTATTAGTGAATGTTAAACAATAAATATGATTATATAATCTTGATTTTAGCTCAATAATATAACCTTTGTTAGATATAACAATTTCAAGTTCAAACATGTTTATTTATTTGATCCAACAAGCTTTTACTATTAGCCAATATATCGAATTCTCTCAGATTTTAAATATTTGTCATATATGGATAAAATATGATCGGTCTATCTGTAAGTAAAAATTTCTACTTATAACTTTTTTTTTTTTTTCTTTTTTTCTTTTTTCTTCGTAGAGTGTATGTTTTAAGGATAAAGTCACACTAAATGATAAACATAGTGAGCGTGTTGTGTTATTGCATAAGAAAGCAATTTAATCACTAATATCCTAAACTATCTTTAAATTCGTCTCAAAACAACAAATTCTATTTGTGTACCAACGTACATCTTTAGAATTATCAGATAACTTAGATACATCTGTAGAATGAATCGAGACAAATCTGAAAGTATGTTGTTTATATTTGTAACTTAAAACGAAGATATTTTACACGGACACTGTTTATCATGTAAGAGATTTACGTGTTCTTAGCAACTAAAGCAAATGAGACTATCTAGAAACTGAAACGTTACTTCAACAGTTAGAATGAAAAAGTTGTACCTAGCTGTACATATCGATTGAGAATCTGAAAGGTCACCCCACAATTTTCCACGTCTACGGTAAACGGTTTTCTGCATGCTTTTAGTGGGTAATGTTTTTTATTGATTAGCAGTGTCATTTGTTAGTGCGGATGATGTCGCACGACAAGTCAATTTGTATGCTCAAGTCCGGTAAAGCAGAATAAAACTGACTTCTCACCAAATATCCACTCATCGTTTTAATGTTTTATGATATTTTACGTTTTATATATAGCAAAACAAGGCTCATTTCTACAAACTTCAATATTCTTCTTGTCTGTGTATATTTTTAATGTAGACTTTTTAAAGTCGTTTTCAAAAGAGAGAATATAAATTTTCTAGGAAATACTGTTATTTAATTTATATTCATCTATTTATTTACTTTTACGCTTAGACGATACTAATTGCATTGTTGTTCGAAAGCCTTGATGTTATTATTATAAGCTAGATGAAACTAATTAACGCCTGCATACATAGGTTCATGAACTTATAAGTTATAGCTAACAATTTCGATTACGCCACTAAACCTTTGATTTGCCAATTTGATGAATCGATGGCTTTCCCTGTAGGTTTAATAATCATCTATATTTTACTAAGCATGACTTCCCTTTTCATGCTCATCTCAGTGATCCTAATCTCACTTTTAGTATTCGTCCTAATCTATTTCATTTATAATTGTTTCTTCATCGAATAAGAAAACATGATAAACATGGTACTATGATACTAGCTAGTTACATTATAAGATATTATATGCAAACTCCCGAATTACTTAATTATTCAAAATGTAAAGCCTTCAAAAAGTATACAGAGAGAAAAAGACGAAGAGAAATAGAAGTAACAAACCAACAAAAACAAGAGTTCGAAAACCCTTCTTATAGTCGTTCGCGAGGCGGAGTTACATTTTACCCTTAGAAATTCGGTTTAGTGATATTCAAAAAGGATAAAAGTTATAAATGTTTAATGTATTTAAAAAGGGTTTTTCTAATGTGTGCCCTGGGGGCACACGTTAAGAACACCAAAAGTACATCCGGACCCACGAAAAAGTACATCTGGACCCACACCTTTTATCTGAAAAGTGTACTTTTCTGTGGGTCCGGATGTACATTTTCGTGGGTCCGGATGTACTTTTAGTGTTCTTAACGTGTGCCCCAGGGCACACATTAGAAAAACCCATTTAAAAAAAAAGAATTTTGCTAATGACAGCCTTAAGGGTTATCTTTAAGATGAATCTTTTTACTACAATTTAATGTAAAAAATGAAATCATCAATCATAATCAAATGTGAGTTACGCATCCAAATTTTTAGAGGATGTATCCATGATTTTTGGCATTGACATCCAATTATAGTGTTTTATAGATTACTTTGTAATAAAAATCATTCTTTTAAATACAGCACTAAGAAGAGTTATTTGCAAAAACCCTTAAAAATAACTCATTATACTTTCTCAACTTTTCTTATTGTCATTTTACTTAACAATTTTTCACATCAATTGTCATTATGCTTAACTAAGTCTTTCTCTCTCATTTGAAATAACTTAAATGCCATTCTTCTCCAACTTCACTTAATAAATAACATAAATATGGTTTATTTCATTTTGCAACTTATTATCCAATTATACGATTATATCACAACCTCAACCTCATCAAAGATACACAATTCCCCATCTTTTTAGGTATTGAGCCTGAAATATCATTTGAAATCAGAAGTAATTTTGTGAGATTTTGTAGTTGAAAGTTGAAACGAACTAAGGGAATACTACCTGTGTGTGAATTATGGGACAAATCTAGTGCTTGTAAATTTCTACAATTGCCCTAACTTAAAGGTAGGATTCTTTCTAGATGGTTATCCAAAGCGAAAAATACTTCAAGATTTTGCAATCTTCCAATATCAGCATGAATTAAACCCGATATTTGATTAGTATCAAGCTGCAACTGCTTACGACTAACATCGTTTGATATAACCATAGGTATCGAACCAAATATATTGTTGTTACTGACCATAAACTCTTCCAACTAAACTAGATAACGAACAGACCTTGGGATTATAACCGACAACAAGTTTAAAGAAACATCAAACATTATCAATTTAGTATAGTTTCCTATTTCTTTAGGAATACCTCCAACAAAACTATTCTGCCAAAGGAACAATATTTCAAGCTTTTTGAGCTTTTCAAATTCTGATATGATCGAACAAGGAAGACTATTCTCATACAAGTACACTTCGACAAGCTCAGAATGGTAAACGTAATAAATCACAAAAACTTGGTTCTGTTCATTCCACTGCGGCTTTGCCAGAGGCTTCGCCGGAAATGGGTTGTAATAGAGGTAGAAGATGAAGATGTGAGAAATGTTCAAAATACCCTTAACAAACAATTTTAGTTTTTGCTTAAAAAAATAAAATAAAATAAAATAAAATAAAAACTATTTTAGTTATGTATATTAGATTAAATGAAATAGATAAAACCATAATAACTTATTTTTATATGTACATTAATCATTTATTGCTTTTACCTTATTCAAAAAGTATCAAACGTGTTTCAACGATCAAGAAATTATGAGTTTGAGTACTCACTCTGCGTAACTTAAATGCGAGTTTGTGGTTCAAAAGAACTAACCTTCAAATCCATTTTTTAATGTCCTGTAATAATGCAATCAAATATGGTCGTTACTACATATCATAATTTAAACTTGCGCATAGCACGACACTAGCATATCGAAAGTTGAGAAAATAAAATTCATCTATAATTTCTTTTTTTTAATCTAAGAAGTTATACGTACTAATAGTTCTTGGCAAAATTTGCAAGTGTTTTAGCATGATTCTTTGCTTATATAAATATTTGACAAACTTTAAAAATGTTGAATAATAATTTGCTTGCCATTCCCTTAATCAATCCACAAAATATATAATCAATAACTACTATGAGGTGATTTATTTTAAATACCAAGTTTTTGTTGCATACTGATGGACAAATCCTCACCATTCATCTAATTTGATCTAATGGTGGAGATTAACCTAAGATTTAATATGAAAACCTAAATCCATGTTTTTTTCCCTTTTTTTGTCTTTTTGTATTTCTTATTTATTCACTTTTTTTTAATCACTTTTTTTAGATATTTTTTTCCTTCTCTTTTTTTGCCTTTTCTTTCTGAGTCACGTTTCTATAAATCAAGGCTTTTTTTTTTTTTTTTTTTTTTTTTTTTTGAGCCACGTTACCTTTTAATCAAGGCTTTTTGTATTTTTTTTTTTTTTGAATCACGTTATTTTTAAATCAAGGTGTTTTTATTTTTTATTTTAATTTTTTTTAATATATAAATTCACGTTTTTTTCAATTTATTACGTTTTTGTCTGTTTCTACATGTTTATATACGTTTTCCGATGTTTGTGTCCGTTTTCATACGTTTTCATTCATTTTTGTCCATTTCTTACGTTTTCGTCTGTTTTTATACGTTTTCGTCTATTTTTATACGATTTCGTCCGTTTTCAGGCGTCTTCGTCGGCTTTTATACATTTTCGTCCATTTTTGTCCATTATATACGTTTTCATCCGTTGTCGTCTATTTTCAGGCGTTTTTATCCGTTTTCATATGTTTTCGTCTATTTTTTACGTTTTTGTTTGTTTTTAGCGTTTTCGTCTATTTTTATACGATTTCGTCCGTTTTCAAACGTTTTCATCCGTTTTTATACGTTTTCGTTCGTTTTTTGTTCGTTTTCATATGTTTATATACGTTTTCTTCCATTTTCATATGTTTTCGTCCGATTTTTTCCGTTTTTATACGTTTCCATCCCTTTTTATATGTTTTCGTCCGTTTTCATCTATTTTCGTCCGTTTTCATAAATTTTCGTCCGTTTTCTTACTTTTCGTTCGTTTTAGACGTTTTCGTCCTTTTGTACATCTTTGTCCGTTTTCAAATTTTTTCGTTCGTTTTCGTACATATTCTTACGTTTTCGTCCATTTTCATACGTTTTCGTCCATTTTAAAATGTTTTTGGCCATATTTAGACGTTTTCATACATTTCTGAATATCAAAAGTATTATTCCTTGATACTCAGAATATCACAAGTGATATTCTAAATATCAAAAGTGATATTCTGAATATCATAAGTGATTTTCTACTAATGTTTTGTAACATGAAAATCACTTGTGATATTCAGAAAATCACAAGTGACATTCTGAATATCACAAGTGATATTCTGAATATCACAAGTGATTTTCAACTAATGTTTTGTAATATTAAAATCACAAGTGATATTTTAAATATTAAAAGTGATTTTCAACTAATATTTTGTAACATGAATATCACTTGTAATTTTCTGAATATCACTTGTGATATTCAGAATATCACTTGTGATTTTCATGTTACAAAACATTAGTTAAAAATCACTTGTGATATTCAGAATATCACAAGTGACATTTAGAAATCAAATGTGAAATTTAGAATATCACAATTGATATTCTGAATATCACAAGTGATTTTCAACTGATGTTTTGTAACATGAAAATCACAAGTGATTTTCTACTAATGTTTTGTAACATGAAAATCACTTATGATATTCAGAATGTCACAAGTGATATTCAGATAATCACAAGTGATATTCAGAAAATCACAAATGATATTCAAAAAATCACAAGTGATATTCTGAATATCACAAATGATTTTCAACTTATGTTTTGTAACATTAAAACCACAAGTGATATTCTAAATATCACAAGTGATTTTCAACTAATGTTTTGTAACATGAATATCACTTGTAATGTTTTGAATATCACTTGTGATATTCAGAATATCACTTGCGATTTTCATGTTACAAAACATTAGTAGAAAATCACTTGTGGTATTCAAGATATCACAAGTGACATTTAGAAAATCAAAAGTGATATTCAGAATATTACAATTGATTTTCAACTAATGTTTTGTAACATGAAAATCACAAGTGATACTCAGAAAATTACAAGTGATATTCAGAATATCACAAGTGATTTTCACGTTTTTTTTTTCACTTTCTTACTTTTTCGTCTTTTTTTGTTCGTTTTCGTCTATTTTCATACGTTTATGAATATCATTCTTAATATCACAAGTGATATTTTGAATATCACAGGAGATCACTTATGATATTAAGAATATCAATTTTGATATTTAGAAACGTATGAAAACGGACGAAAATATAACAAAACGAACGAATACATATGAAACTGTAAAAACACGCCTGAAAACGAACGAAAACATATGAAAAATTGTTGAAAACAGATCAACAGATGAAAACGTATAAAAAATTGCCAAAAACATATAAAAACTGCTGAAAACGTATGAAAACAAACGAAAACGGACAAAAATACATAAAAACAAACGAAAACGTTTATAAACGTATGAAAACGGATAAAAACGGACGAAACCATATTAAAACGGACAAAAAAAAGGTCTAAAATGGACGAAAACGTTTGAAAAACGTAAAAAAAACAGACGAAAAAGCGGGTAAAAACGTTTGAAAACGTATAAAAACTGCCGAAAACGTATGAAAATAGACGAAAATGTTTGAAAACGGACAAAAATGTCTCAGTATCACAGAATATCACTTGTGATATTCCGAAATGTATGAAAACGTCTGAAAAAGTCAGAACAATTTTAAAAGCAGACTAAAACCTATAAAAATGGACGAAAACGTAAGAAAACAGACGAATATGTAGGAAATGGACGAAAACATCTGAAAATGTATAAAAACAGACGAAAACATCTGAAATGGATGAAAACTTAATAAAATAGACGAAAACAAATGTAAATGGATATAAACTGATGAAAACATATAAAACGGACAAAATCGTGTAAAACGGACGAAAACGCACAAAAACGGACATAAACATACCAAAATGGACCAAAACGTATAAAAACGGATGAAAACACATGAAAAATGACAATAACGTCTGAAAACGTATAAAAATTGCGGAAACGGACAAAAACGTCTTAAAGCAGACGAAAACGTAAAAAAACGCACGAAAGCGTATAAAAACGGACAAAAACGTCTGAAAACAAACGAAACCGTAAAAAAACGGACAAAACATCTGAGAACGTATATAAACATGTGAAAACAGACAAAAACGGACGAAAAGACAAAGAAAAAGGGGAAAAAAACATGAACTTAGGTTTTCATGGAAAATCTTAGGTGAATCCCCACCATTAGATCAAACTAGATGGATGGTGGTGATTAGGGGTGGCAATTTCTGACCCGACACGAAACCCGACCTGAAACCGACATGAAAATTAACATGTTCGGGTTGAGCTAAATAGATTGTGGGTCAGGTTTGGGTCGACATATCTAACCCGTTTATTAAACAGGTCAGGTTCGGGTTGGGAATAAAATAAACGTGTCGACCCGACAACCCGTTGAAGTTTTTTTTTTCTTAATTAAAAATTATTTATATTTAATTATACGGTTTAAATGGGTTAAATGGGTCGACCCAATAACACGTTTAACCCATTTAACTCATGTAATGTGCTAACTTTTATATATAAAACGGATTAAATGGGTCAACTCGAAACCCGTTTAACATATTCAACCCATGTAACCTATTTAACCTGTCAACCTAAGTATATATATACGGGTTAAATGGGTCAGGTTCGGGTTACGTGTAAACATGTTAGGGTTGACATAGCTGACCCGATGATTTAAATGGGTCAGGTTCAGGTTGGGGTTTTCTGACCCGCCAACCTGACAACCCGAACCCGCCAACCCAAACCCAACCCGAATTGCCACCCCTAGACTGGTGATTTGTCCCTCAGTTTGTAGAAAAAACTTGATCCACAAAAGAACTTTTCTCTAACTACTATATATAATCTTACAAGGATAATTTAAGAACCATGTAAAATCATGGGCTAAGCCTACAAACTAATATTAAAGCTAATAGTACAAAATAATGTCTAATATTGTCACGCAGCTTGAGCGTGAGGTGACTGAACACTCAAACTGGTACAAAACTCATCAAACAACGCAGTTGGTAAGCCTTCGGTGAAGATATCCGCAAACTGATAACATGAAGGGACATGAAGAACCCGAACCTGACCAGTAGTAGTAACCAAATCACGAATAAAGTGAATATCAATCTCAATATACGGTGATGTTGAATAAGGTTGGAGGACATGTAAACCACACTAACATGATCACAATAGACTAATGTAGCCGAGAACAAAGGTGTATGAAGCTCTCGTAATATATTCTGTGACAAACAAGTCTCAGCAACAACATTAGCAACATCCATATACTCAGCCTCGACACCAGATCGGGAGAGAGTAACATGCCACTAGGAAGACCATGAAAGTAAATTGTTGCAAAATGTTTAAATCAAGCATGATGAGCCTGGTTAACACCATAAAGAGATCGTTGCATATAAACAAACATGATTAGGACGTTGTAGGTCCTGGAATTCTGGAGGCTGATGCATATAAACCATATCTGATAAGTTTAGTTCTAAAAGACGCGTCATGGCAGCGCTAAGACGCGAGGCCTGACCTCCACGTTACGAAATAGACCAAAGCGTCAGTTCTATGCGTGGCTTGAGATGATGCGTGAAAAAGTGCGAGGAATAGCGCCTTTTTTGAATTTACATCATACGAAAAAGATTTTCTTGAAAGAAATGAAGAATATTAAATGCAATGATAGTTTATTTACTTAACTCCTTATGTATAACACTTTCTATAAACTTGATATATATGAAATATGACGTAATATATAAATATATAAATATTTTCATATTTTGTGTTGCTTTAAATCATGCCTTAGAAAACGCTATGGCTTTGACATAGCTTATAAGGCATGAAGCTTGGCCATGCCACCACGTCACGCCTCACGCCATTTATACCCTTGAGAAAAAATAAAAAGTGAAGAATTAAAGAGAAACTGAGGTAGAATTAGAGAGAAATATGTAATATAATTTTGTTAGCCTCATTTCCATCATTTTGTTGAAATTTTGAAAAAGTTATAATTATTATTATTATTATTATTATTATTATTATTATTATTATTATTATTATTATTATAAACCTCACTTTCATTAGAAACAAAACCATAGGATTACAAGAAATTAGTGGGAGCCTCGAAACTATTTGGGTCCCCACATCTTTAGCAATAGCAAAACTAATCCTACTGAAGATATGAGTAGCAGCACGTGCCCCAATATATTGAGTTATGGATAACTTCTTAATCCGCTTAAGTAAGGTCACCGCATCTGCCTCAAGTTCCCCTAAAGAGGAAAATGAGAAAGGGATGAACCCATATCCAATATCTGCACATTTAGCTCCGTACTTGATACGCTTGCGTTTTGCGGAATCAATCACCACACGACCTGGCACAAAATCAATCATACCAGTTTGCGAGAGGGGGGACGACCCGGTCAAATCGACACATACGTCCTGCCCTCCGTCCCAGGAATAGAGCAAGATATCTGCTGACTGTAAGAGTTGCTCCCTTTCTCCACTCAACCCGATGTCGGCTTCTTTACGAGCAGAAACACTAGATCGAGAACAGATATCAACCAAGGTATCGCGTACCATATTGTGCCGATGTTTAATACCAATAGTGCCAGTGCACGATACAGCATGGTCCCCGTAAATATCACTCGTGAAAACCTTAAAGCAAGCTGAGGACGGCAGCTGAACAGAGAAAAGGGGGACGCCTAGCCGATAACATAATACGCACCTGTAAGTTCTGGCATTCGTGGTCTATCCCAGCCCAGATATCGGAACCACTCTAAGCTAATCTGAAGTGTAGTCCTCCTTTTGCGATCTCTAGAGGGCTATTTGTTGAGAAGAGAGGCTGATGAGTGTCTAAATACTCATCATTTTATACCCATCTGAACTGCAAAAACAGTTAAAAACATACAGATATGGCACATAATACTACAAATATTCTTGGATTGTGTTTTTATATGTTTCAGGTGCAAAAGGATTGAAAACAGGTGAAAAACGAGCAAAATTTGCACAATTGGCAATTTTAGGCCCTGAACTTTCACAAATTGACAGAATTGGTCCCTGGAAGAATATTTTAGAAGAAAAGTCAATATTGGTCCCTGGATGATAATTTTCAAGATTTGGCAGAAAAGGTCCCTCAAGTTTCAAAAATGGCAAATATGGTCCCTGGGTAATTAAAAATGGAAAATTAACAATTATTACCCTTTGACTATTGAAACTTAGCATGAATGGTTCGTTGATTAACTTTGGAATATTGCCAAATCCTACCCTCAAAAATCTGCAAATTACATTTTAGGTCCTTATGAAAACTATTAAAAACCAAATGGACCTAAATGTTATTTATCCAAAATCCAAATCCAAATAAACAACACAACCTGACCCAATCCCTAACCCTTACCAACCCATCCCACCTTAGGCCCAAAACAAACCCCTGGTATTTATTTACCAGGTCAAACCACAGTCAAATACCACCCTTCCCTCTCATCCCTTCCACCTCACCCCTGCTAATCCATTACCACTGGTATTCCACCCCAACTTGCTACCAGCTTTCCCACCTTGTCCCCTCCACCTCCACAACAAACCAAAACCAATTAAACCCTGAAAATCCTCACACTCAACCCACAACTGTCCCTAGATATTTTTGGCGCCAAAAGCACTTTTAACGGCTAAGATGAATTCAGAGCAATCAATGGCTTATATTTTTTATGGGATTTGCTCAGAAACCACTTGGGAGCCCAAAAAGTCTATAAAGAAGAGAAGAGAAGCAGTGGAAAAAGAGTAGTAGTTAATTAGCTTAGTTTAGTATCGTTCTTAATGAAATTTAAACTCCAGTTGTAATTTTTAGATTTAAAAGCTTGTACTCAGTTCTGTTAGTGATATAACAACGTTATCCACCCTTAATTTCAAGTTATCAGTTACAATTCAGTTTTTGTAATTTTCTATTGAAATTTCACTTCTTTTTAAATCTTGTCATTAGTGATGTTTTATCATTTCTTAAGCTCAAATTAAGTTAGTTATAAACTTTCATAAGCTTCTTAAGCATTAAAATTAGTTTTAGCAGCATAAACTAAAAAAAAAACCCAAAATTCACTAAAAATAGTCATTAAATCAAAAATCAGTTTTTAGGGAAGAAGAAGAATGGAGCATGGTTAAGTTTGGATGGCCATGGGTTAGAAGCTTATTTGGAGGCTATAGGATAGAAGAAATCATCCTGTATACCTTTTTCTCAGTATGGATCAATTTGTAAGCCTTAAATCTCATTTATGCATTTTACTGTGCAAGTTCTTATTTAGTTGCTTATCTTGATGTTTTGTGCTTACTTAGGGTTCCTTAGTCATAATATTGCTTATAATCTCTAGCTTGTTCATTACAATTCCTTGTTTTCTTTTTTATCTTGTTAACTGCCATTTTAGCTTAAAATGAGTTCATGAATATTTATGGTCATTATTGGTATTATAGTGTTTAAATGAACTTATCTTAGCTTATCATAACCTGGTGGAACATTCACATGGCCTGAATCATTGAACTTCTTTGAAAAACACATACTAGCCTTTCTTAAAGGGGTGTTTGGTTTAGAAGGGTTTAAGGTGTTCTAGGTTGATTTGCTGGTTGGTTTCTATTCTCACATGTTTCATTAGGTCCTAATAGTTCAAATAAATCATAATATCCAGTGGTCATTAGCTAAAAAGTCAAAATTCATTTTTAAAACTCCATATCAGCTTACTGTTTAGTGTTTAGGTTGTAACAATCATCATTTTAGTTTAGAACTTGTTTACTTAGTTTATTTTAGTTTCATTTAAACTTAATACAACTTATTCAGCAAGTAGTAATCAAGCAAATCTCACAAAGGTCAAAATTTCAATTATCTTCAAAAAGTCAAATTGCTCTTTGTGCAGAAAATCCACTTTTTTGGGGAATTGTTGTGATTTTTGTGTTTGGATTCAGGCCCTGAGCTTTTTACATGTTATAGCCCCCCAGCTAAATTTTGAAGTCCCATTGTCCTTACATCTTTGTGATTTTTATTGTGGGTCCCACAACCCCTCAAACAGGGCTGCAGGCCCCTGTTGCACCAAACCACCCAGGTTTTCGCCTATTTTCTATAGCTTTTTCTGACTTCATTAGTGGACCTCACCCCCTGCTTGTTTGCTTTTTAGAAAGCCAATAAGCTGGTCTTGATGGCCCATGGCTTATCTTTAGGTTTAGAGCTTATTAGGTAGGACTGCAAGTCCCTTGTATTTGGTCCATTTCACACATAAGCTGAGTGCTCAGCTCGAAAAGCCAAAGTTTCAAGCCCTCCCCTAACTTCAATAGTGGGTTCCAAAGGTTGAGCTTTAGCTTTTTGAAAAGCCAATAAGCTCAGCTAATTGGATCCACTTTTTGTTTGGGCTTCCAACCATCCTTGTGGGCCCCACAGGCCTGCAAAGTTTGCCTATTTAGCCTTGTTTCTTTCTAAATAGTTCAATGTGCCTGAGCACTCGTTTTGGCTTGCGGCCAGGGCTTATATAAGTTTTTTCAGTTGAGTTGAGTTTGTTTTAGTATATTACACTATACCTGAGCTTTTTGTGCAATCTGCTTATCAACTGCTTATTCTAAGTGCTTATTTAAAGTGCTTATTTGCCCAATTCAGCTTATTAGCGGGCCTTATCTAACTTTTTATATTTTTTTTAGGTTTAGTATATTATTTTAGAATTTCCATAAAATTTTCAGATTTTTCTAAGCTTATTTAGTACTTTTCTTAATTAATATTAGTTTTTAAGTATTTTTAAATCATTTTAAATTCATAAAAATTAAATAAAAACCAAAAAAAAAATTCAGTTTTAAAATTAGTTTTAAGTTATTTTAGAATTTTCAAGATTAAATTTTTATTTTTCTAGCTGAAAATAATATTTAAGTGTATTTTAGTATAATTTAAATTAGTTTAAAATAATTAATAATTAGTTTTTAATTAATAATAATTGCATAAATAGTCATAAAAATAATTTTCTTTAATCATTAGGATCTTAGAAATATAATTTTCATATCCGTAGGATTAACGTAGTTAGAATTTCACTTTTTATTTTGCGCATCGACGTAGTTTTTAATTTAAACTTACGCGTTTTTAGTTTTTAAACGTTTTTAAATAATTTAGTTTTACATTTTAATTAAAATAGTTTATTTAAGTCATTTACTTTTATAATCCCTTAGATTAATCATTCACTCACCATTATCCTTTTTCCCATTCAAAATCATCCGATCACGAATTCGTTTAAATCCAAATTGCACGCCTCGTTGGGACATAACGACCCGGGGAAACACTGTATTCCACGGAAAGCATTGGCCTAGGCTGTTTGACCTTGTTGACCACATCCGTGATTGACTTTAGTTGACTGTTTCAGGCCGATCAAATTTTGGCGCCGCTGCCGGGGAGGTTGTGCGCGTATTCTATACGAATTTGAAGCATCTGTGATTGTTGAATATACATCCATTGTATATTTTCCATCTTTGTCCATATTTTTATTTAAAATATATATATATATATATGTATATATATATATATATATATATATATATATATATATTTTCCTTCTTATTAGTATTACAAAAATTTTCAAAAATACCAAAAATATCCATCTTTATTCTCATACCTTTTTTATTCTTCATTTCTTACCCTTAAAAACCATTTGATTCTTTCTATGTCTTATTCTCACCTTCTTGTCTGTCAATGGTGTGGTAGTCCTTATAATGGTGGTAATTGTCCCAGTTGTGGCATGGTAGAGTCAGGAAACGGGTCTGTCTATAACCAAGATCCCTATTCCTACCATGACACGACTGATTCATACCATCAGCTTCTACACCATGAGACTCAGCAGTTTAACTGTTGTGAGTATTGTGGTGGTCCTCACTACAGTTCTGATTGTCAATCGGGAAACACACTTGTCTATGAGCAGGTTCCTGATAACAATTATGACTTAAGCATATACGACTCACAGCCACATCAGTTCAACTGTTGTGAGTACTGTGGAGGTCCTCACTTTAGCTCGGATTGTCAAACAGGGAATCCATTTCCTTGCAACAATTACGACTATTCGTTTCAAGACCCACCTCCACAGTACCAAATGATCCAAGCAACTCCTCAATACCCGCAAGACCTTTGTCTACAGGTTCTTGAGAAACTTAAAAACCTTAAGGAGGAGTTGGCTAATATTTCGCTTCGCCGTGCTCCAAGTTCTTCTTGTGCGTATTGTGGGGGTCCTCACAATGATGGTCAATGTCAACCGTCCGGGTTTGACACATCCACACCCCCACAAATTCCACTCATCCAACAGTCCCGTGGGAAATCCATGGAAGAACTACTTGCAGAAGAACATGCAGCTAGAGACGAAAGAAGCATGGAAGAATTACTAGTCTTAGAACGAGCAGCTATAACACGTTCCAAATTTCACAAAGCTGCTCTTCTTGATGAAGATTATGAAAGTGATGATACCTCATCAAGTTCATCAATTGAGACTCCTTCCATAGAAAATCAAGGAGAAAAGAGTATGGAAGAATTACTAGCAACAGAACAAATGGAAATTGTAAAATCCATGTATGCTAGTCCTTCTCAACTCCCTCAGTTTGATGTTATCACACCCGAGGTTCCCACTCACTCTCTGAGCATGGGGGACGAGCATCTTGACACAGTTCCTGAAATGGAATCGGACGAATTCATAAAGTCGAGTGTTGAGAACCTTGTCTCAATCCAAAGTGAGTCACAGGGAATTCTTGATCATGTGTGTGATATCCCTCCTCCTTTTATCTTTCCAAATGATCATATTGAGATGTTCTCTGATTCTGATGAGGACTATTCTTTATCTTGTGGAGACATAAGTTATGTGGGGGAATTACCTTCTGAGCTTCTAAACTCAGAAGAAGAGAATGATGAAGAAATAATCCAAGATGAAGCTCTTCGTCTTACATTATTAAATGCTAATCTTCTCATTTCTAGAATCGAGGCTTTTAATGAAAAGCCTATTTCATCTCCTATCCCCGTTGAGGATAGTGAGCTTTTGATCAATGATTCTATTCTGGAATTGCAAACATTCCATATTGATCATACGGGAGAGAAGATTAGTGGTATTACCACTTCTCATTCTCATAATTCTCTCCCCGATTATGAATCATTTACCTTCGATGAGTTCTCCTGTGAACTCACGCACATCAATCCAGAATATGGTTCATTCACATTTGATGAGTTCTCCTGTGAACTCACTCATATCATATCTCCGCCGGAGTATGATAACTTCTACATTGATCTAGACACACCCGGGATATGTCTTGATCAAACGAGCTTAAAAGTTGAGATTCATAATATTATGAATTCTCCTGTGGGTGACGATGAGTTAGTCATGATTTTCATCATGACTTTCTTTCTCTTTTTCACCTATCCCGTTGCTTCTCCTGTTCTTCACTCCTTCGGGAATGAAGATATTATCTTTGACCCCGGCATTTCCATGTATCATTCTTTTGAGCCAGGGTCTGTGTATCTCATCGGTGTGGAACTTTCATGTCCTTCAAATGTTTGTCCAAACATCTTGAATGAAAGTCCGATGGAGATTGTCTTTTCCACATCATGCTTCCCCAAGAACCAATGAATTCGGGGTCGAGTCAAGCTAGCGACTCGGTAAACAAAAACAGTAGCATGTACTTAGGGTTTTCACCCTAAGTGTGGGGGAGTGCCCCTGCTGTGTTACCATGTATATACAATAAATAAAATAAAGTGAAAAATGGTGTTTCCACATTTAGCTTGTAATGTTGCCCTTTTACGTTCAAAGAGTCGGCATATTAGCCGGGACTTTGAATATTGAGGACAATATTCAATTCTAAGTGTGGGGGGGGGGGGGGGGGGAAATTCTAGCGAATTTTATCATATTATATCCTCTAGTACCTTCATTTTTGGCCCAAAATTTTCAAAAATTTTTCACTTTATTTCAAAAATTTTGTGGTAATCAGTCCGTCATGTCTAAACAACAAAATGATTGGCTAATCCAGGAGCAAACGGCTCTTGGTAAAGATATCTCAAATCCGTTGATGGCTTGCAATTTGCCCAAAATTGTATGGTAAATCAACTCGCCATATCCCAAAAAGTGAATGAGTTGGCTAGCCCGCAAGATTATGGCTTGTGGTAAAGGCCGTAGAAAAACCATAATTGGTAATCAGCTCACCAAGATGTTGACTATTCCATCAAGAGTTGGCTAGTCCAGAAGAAAACGGCTTTTGGTAAAGACTAATCAAATCCGTTGACAGCTGGTGGTTTGCTCAAAATCACATGGTTATCAGGTGGACCATAGTTCTTACTTGAATCGATACATCTGGCTACTCCAGAAGTAATGACTTTTGGTAAAGAGACTTCAAATCCATTAAATTCTCAAAACGGGTTATTTTTTGATTTTATATTGCTAGGGACTAGCAATAGTTTAGTGTGGGAAGTTGATGAGTGTCTAAATACTCATCATTTTATACCCATCTGAACTGCAAAAACAGTTAAAAACATACAGATATGTCACATAATACTACAAATATTCTTGGATTGTGTTTTTATATGTTTCAGGTGCAAAAGGATTGAAAACAGATGAAAAACGAGCAAAATTTGCACAATTGGCAGTTTCAGGCCCTGAACTTTCACAAATTGACAGAATTGGTCCCTGGTGGAATATTTTGGAAGAAAAGTCAATATTGGTCCCTGGATGATAATTTTCAAGATTTGGCAGAAAAAGGTCCCTCAAGTTTCAAAAATGGCAAATATGGTCCCTGGGTAATCAAAAATGGAAAATTAACAATTATTACCCTTTAACTATTGAAACTTAGCATGAATGGTCCCTTGATTAACTTTGGAATATTGCCAAATCCTACCCTCAAAAATCTGCAAATTACATTTTAGGTCCTTATGAAAACTATTAAAAACCAAATGGACCTAAATGTTATTTATCCAAAATCCAAATCCAAATAAACAACACAACCTGACCCAATCCCTAACCCTTACCAGCCCATCCCACCTTAGGCCCAAAACAAACCCCTGGTATTTATTTACCAGGTCAAACCCACGGTCAAATACCACCCTTCCCTCTCATCCCTTCCACCTCACCCCTGCTAATCCATTACCACTGGTATTCCACCCCAACTTGCTACCAGCTTTCCCACCTTGTCCCCTCCACCTCCACAACAAACCAAAACCAATTAAACCCTGAAAATCCTCACACTCAACCCACAACTGTCCCTAGATATTTTTGGCGCCAAAAGCACTTTTAACGGCTAAGATGAATTCAGAGCAATCAATGGCTTATATTTTTTATGGGATTTGCTCAGAAACCACTTGGGAGCCCAAAAAGTCTATAAAGAAGAGAAGAGAAGCAGTGGAAAGAGAGTAGTAGTTAATTAGCTTAGTTTAGTATCGTTCTTAGTGAAATTTAAACTCCAGTTGTAATTTCTAGATTTAAAAGCTTGTACTCAGTTCTGTTAGTGATATAACAACGTTATCCACCCTTAATTTCAAGTTATCAGTTACAATTCAGTTTTTGTAATTTTCTATTGAAATTTCACTTCTTTTTAAATCTTGTCATTAGTGATGTTTTATCATTTCTTAAGCTCAAATTAAGTTAGTTATAAACTTTCATAAGCTTCTTAAGCATTAAAATTAGTTTTAGCAGCATAAACTAAAAAAAAAATACCAAAATTCACTAAAAATAGTCATTAAATCAAAAATTAGTTTTTAGGTAAGAAGAAGAATGGAGCATGGTTAAGTTTGGATGGCCATGGGTTAGAAGCTTATTTGGAGGCTATAGGATAGAAGAAATCAGCCTGTATACCTTTTTCTCAGCATGGATCAATTTGTAAGCCTTAAATCTCATTTATGCATTTTACTATGCAAGTCCTTATTTAGTTGTTTATCTTGTTGTTTTGTGCTTACTTAGGGTTCCTTAGTCATAATATTGCTTATAATATCTAGCTTGTTCATTACAATTCCTTGTTTTCATTTTTATCTTGTTAACTGCCATTTTAGCTTAAAATGAGTTCTTGAGTATTTATGGTCATTATTGGTATTGTAGTGTTTAAATGAACTTATCTTAGCTTATCATAACCTGGTGGAACATTCACATGGCCTGAATCATTGAACTTCTTTGAAAAACACATACTAGCCTTTCTTAAAGGGGTGTTTGGTTTAAAAGGGTTTAAGGTGTTCTAGGTTGATTTGTTGGTTGGTTTCTTTTCTCACATGCTTCATTAGGTCCTAATAGTTCAAATAAATCATAATATCCAGTGGTCATTAGCTAAAAAGTCAAAATTCATTTTTAAAACTCCATATCAGCTTACTGTTTAGTGTTTAGGTTGTAACAATCATCATTTTAGTTTAGAACTTGTTTACTTAGTTTATTTTAGTTTCATTTAAACTTAATACAACTTATTCAGCAAGTAGTGATCAAGCAAATCTCACAAAGGTCAAAATTTCAATTATCTTCAAAAAGTCAAATTGCTCTTTGTGCAGAAAATCCACTTTTTTTGGGAATTGTTGTGATTTTTGTGTTTGGATTCAGGCCCTGAGCTTTTTACATGTTATAGCCCCCCAGCTAAATTTTGAAGTCCCATTGTCCTTACAACTTTGTGATTTTTATTGTGGGCCCCACAACCCTTCAAACAGGGCTGCAGGCCCCTGTTGCACCAAACCACCCAGGTTTACGCCTATTTTCTATAGCTTTTTTTGACTTCATTAGTGGACCTCACCCCCTGCTTGTTAGCTTTTTAGAAAGCCAATAAGCTGGTCTTGATGGCCTATGGCTTATCTTTAGGTTTAGAGCTTATTAGGTAGGGCTGCAAGTCCCTTGTATTTGGTCCATTTCACACATAAGCTGAGTGCTCAGCTTGAAAAGCCAAAGTTCCAAGCCCTCCCCTAACTTCAATAGTGGGTTCCAAAGGTTGAGCTTAAGCTTTTTGAAAAGCCAATAAGCTCAGCTAATTGGATCCACTTTTTGTTTGGGCTTCCAACCATCCTTGTGGGCCCCACAGGCCTGCAAAGTTTGCCCATTTAGCCTTGTTTCTTTCTAAATAGTTCAATGTGCCTGAGTACTCGTTTTGGCTTGCGGCTAGGGCTTATCTAAGTTTTTTCAGTTGAGTTGAGTTTGTTTTAGTATATTACACTATACCTGAGCTTTTTGTGCAATCTGCTTATCAACTGCTTATTCTAAGTGCTTATTTAAAGTGCTTATTTGCCCAATTCAGTTTATTAGTTTGCTTATCTAACTTTTTATATTTTTTTTAGGTTTAGTATATTATTTTAGAATTTCCATAAAATTTTTAGATTTTTCTAAGCTTATTTAGTACTTTTCTTAATTAATATTAGTTTTTAAGTATTTTTAAATAATTTTAAATTCATAAAAATTAAATAAAAACCAAAAAAAAATTAATTTCAGTTTTAAAATTAGTTTTAAGTTATTTTAGAATTTTCAAGATTAAATTTTTATTTTTCTAGCTGAAAATAATATTTAAGTGTATTTTAGTATAATTTAAATTAGTTTAAAATAATTAATAATTAGTTTTTAATTAATAATAATTACATAAATAGTCATAAAAATAATTTTCTTTAATCATTAGGATCTTAGAAATATAATTTTCATATCCGTAGGATTAACGTAGTTAGAATTTCACTTTTTGTTTTGCGCATCGACGTAGTTTTTAATTTAAACTTACGCGTTTTTAGTTTTTAAACGTTTTTAAATAATTTAGTTTTACATTTTAATTAAAATAGTTTATTTAAGTCATTTACTTTTATAATCCCTTAGATTAATCATTCACTCACCATTATCCTTTTTCTCATTCAAAATCACCCGATCACGAATTCGTTTAAATCCAAATTGCACGCCTCGTTGGGACATAACGACCCGGGGAAACACTGTATTCCACGGAAAGCATTGGCCTAGGCTGTTTGACCTTGTTGACCACATCCGTGATTGACTTTAGTTGACTGTTTCAGGCCGATCAGAGGCAAATTGTGGATTCAGCCATTTGGGTAACACGTTTGAAATATATATCTGCCATTTTCTTCACAAGTTTGGGGGCAGCGATCTCATCAGGGTTACTCAGAAGGTCAGCCTCCATTTTCGCATTAAAGGCGCTCAAGGCCTCTTCGAAGGAAGGTCCAGAGGTTACAATACCAGAATGTCTGAGGAGCTTAGTCTGTAGATTGGCAGATTGGAGTATAGACGCAAGGAACACATAGTTCAAGGCATCCCCTTATTATTATTATTATTATTATTATTATTATTATTATTATTATTATTATTATTATTATTATTATTATTATTACTTTTTTTTTTGTAATTTTTATACTTTTTCTCGTAATAGCTTCAAACTATAATTTTATTAAAGAGTGTGCTTTGTCAATAAAGTTTTACGTAAATAAATTACGTGAAAAACATCATCTGCTCAAAAAAGATTTTGGAAAGTTGGCGAGATTATAATAGTATGATCTTTTTTTATATATATGTTTTTCAAATGAAAAAAAAGTAATAATAAAAAAATTAAAAACAATAAAAAAATAAAAATCAACAAACTATTTCTTGATTATTTTTTATTACAATTTTTTGACACTACCAAACAATAGAATTTAATAAATTTTTTATTTAATTTCATTTCTCTTAGTTTTATACTCTACTTCATTTTTAATAGGGTAAATTGCAAAAATAGTCCTTAACGTTTCACAAAATTGCAAAAACGGGACCGAGACAAAAAGTAGCGCAAAAAAGACACCCACGTTCCGCATTATCGCAAAATCGCCACTGAAAGGCCTTTTCCGTTAATTTTTCTGTTAAGTGCCACGTAGTTGAGGGTAGTATCGTCATTTCACTGTTCACCGGGTACTAAGCTAGTGACACTGTAGCTTGAGGGACTAAATTTGCAAGCGATTGTTTGCCTTTTTTACAAACGGTACACTATCTAGTCCCAGTTAAATATGAACGTTGCAGCACATCAAAGTTTCACACTTTCCGAAATCCGGCAAAAAATATGGTCTTGATCTGTGACTGTGGGAAACAAGCAACAATCAAAACAAGCTGGACAAACAGGAACCCAGGACGACGATTCTACTGTTGTCCTTCATGTGGGTTTATTGGATGGACGGATCCTCCAATGTGTTGCCGAGCAGTTGCTGTGATTCCTGGCCTGTTGAGGGCGAGGAACGAGCTTGAAGAAGAGTTGGAGGAGCAGGTGAGGTTGATGAGGGAGAAGGATCAGCGGATTAAGAAGCTCAACAAGTTTCTTATTTTTAGTTGGCTCGTTTTTTTCATTGCCATTCAGTTGCTTTAGGTTGGTCGTTGGTATGTAGGTGTGTTGACATCTTTCTGGCTTGTATCATCACAGGGTATAAGGTCATCCCTGGTTTGTATTGACCTTCATGTTAATAAAAAGTGTTTGATTTTAGCAGTATAGTGGGATCATTGTTGTTTTGGTTGTCCTTGTTATTATAAGAAGACAAATGTAGTCAATATTACAGAATCAATATGCAATAAACTTGGTTTCTGGTTCCTTATCAACTTTGACTTGCAAAAAGTCAAAACAAGTTTGGGTCAATCGGTATACTTATGTAGTGGGCATGTTGGGTCATTCAATATACGTAAGTATATGATGATGGCAAACCACAAATTGTGCACAGCATTATGCAACAAATAATGATGGTAAACCAAAATGAAAACAAATACCATTCCTGATTAATCAAGTCTAAAAAACAAATCACGTACAAATTATTGTCTAGAAGACAGAAACTCAGGTACACAATCCATACACTCATTGTGTTAAAACACATAAACAAATAACCAACCCAAGGTTATTGCACCATCACAATTGTGTTGACTCACTTGGCGATTTTGGTTTTTCTCTTGATCCTATTCTTCCTTTGACCTCCACCATTCCTAGTAGATTGTAATACATGACTTGCTTGTGTTCCAACTTGATGACTTGGCCCTCCTGCTACCTCACTTGCTTGTGTTCCAACTGGCTGACTTGGCCCTGCTCCCACCTCTGTTGCAGAAGATCCCACTGGCTGAGTTGATCTTTCTAGTACCTCATCTGGTACTCCTTCCCTTCTTCTTGTCCCTTGGTTGCCTCTTCGTCCCGTACAAGCTCTCTTATTATGACCCTGCCCACCACATGCACCACATTTGACAGTCTTGCCCCTTTTTGACAGCTTCCCATTCTTCACCATTGACTTTTTCATAACCTGTTCAGCAATCTCATCCCTTGACACTCTTCTCTTCTTCCGTGGTCTCCCAATTGGAACACGGTAGTGAGGTGGCTTTAGTTCACTAGGGATAGGGCATTTGGGCCAAAAGTGTCGACCAGCAATTCCTTCAATCTTGTGTTGATACATCGCCTTCCATGTGGTTAACCAATAACATTGGTGCACATAATCCTCTGGGATCACAACCATGTTGTCAGTTGATTCCTTGCTGTGTTTAGCTATGTCGTTGATAGCCGCAACAGCATGCTTACATGGAATACCAGTGAGTTCCCATCTCCTACATGTGCATTCCATTTTCGGCATATTCACAACACATTGGTCACCCCAACCTCCCGCACACTGGTATGTATCCCCCCCACTCCATAAAACCTTATACTCATTTGCTTCCTCCTTGATGGTTTCTAAAATTTTAGTTGCTATTGGGGTTAGGAGACCTTCACATCTGTCTATTACATACTGCACACTAACACTTCTTTTCACAAGATACTGCCTGATGTACTCCAAACAACCAATGATTGGTTGATCTCTGCCGCCCACCAACTTGCTATTGAATGATTCACATAAGTTGTTAAGAAGGATGTCACATTTAGCTCTCCCTGTAACCAATATATCAATATCAACATCACTTTTAATCTTATTAATATTACAGATGACAGTCATAATATCAACATCATTTTCAACCTTATTAATATTACAGATGACAGTCATAATATCAAAATCATTTTCAATATTATTAATAGTACAGATGAAAGTCATAATATTTGTATAGTGTACCTGAAAAATGTGACCTTGACCATGATGATGCTGGTATCTTCCTCAACCAGTCATAAGCTTTAGAGTCAACTGATTTTAGCTCTTCCATTCCTCTATTAAACTCAGGGATTGTTGATGCTCTAGCACACCTCCAAACAAGCTCCTTGATACTCTCTCCCTTAAATAACTGCTTCATGTTGTCATATATGTGTCGCACACAGAAGCGGTGTTCAGCAGCAGGAAACAGTTCTGCAATGGCTGGTAATATTCCCTGTAGATTGGTACAAAATATAATATGTGAATGAGGATTGAATTGGGTTGGAAATCAACTAATTGAATTTACACAATGTTTATACCTTTTGTCTGTCGGATATAAAGGTGAAGTTTGAATTTGGTTGCAAATCAAGGTCATCTCCAAGATTGCTAAGGAACCATAACCATGAACTCTTGGACTCAACTTCAACCACTGCGTAAGCAACTGGATAGAGGCCATTATTGCTATCGACACCAACAGCAGTTAAGACTTGACCAGTGTGATGTCCTTTGATTAACGCCCCATCTAGCCCTAATATGTCCCTTCTGCCTGCTTTGTAACCTTTTTTCAATGCACCAATACAAACATAGATCCGTCTGAAAACCCTTGAAGAAACACTTGAATCAGGGTTTGCTTCAACTTGGATCTTCACAGTTGTATCAGGGTTTCTATTCTTCAATTCCAAAGCGTAATCCCTAAGATTGGCATACTGTTCTTCATGGTCGCCGTCAATTTGTTTCTGAGCAAATTCCCTTGCTCTTGATATCTTTGTGGTAGGGACATCAAGTTGCAATTTTTCATTTATTTCCATTGCTATTGCAGCTGTCGGGGCTGTGCGGTCCCTAACAAGAATTTTAGCAACCTCGGATGAAAGGAATCGTGCAGTCAACAATTTAATTTTTCTTGTTTGTTGGCATTTATGTTCATCGTTTAATGTTTTCACACTCCAACTCCTTTCATCACCCACTTTTGACACATGTAGGGACCACTCGCACATGGCCTTGCTCTTTTTTTTTTGTAGGTTTTGGAACTTTCAAATTTGCCCTTTGACTGCGAAGAAGAAGCTGATGGTTGACAACTTCCTGTATCATTTCTGTCATAACCCACAACAGTCCCTCTACACATCGCTCGAATCCTTTCTTGGTCACACTTTTCAATCCTAATATCTCTTCGGGACTCCAACGCATAGATTCTGAGCTTATCTTTGATGTCCTTGGGGTGTTTAAATGTTTCTGTTACAAAAAACTCTCCCTTCTTGACATTCGCCCTACCCTCATACTCCTTCCTTATTTCTTTTAACCTTATCTTGCGTAGGGTGACAAAGTTGTTATTATTGGCTTCTTTATCACTATGAAAATCATCATCAAAGTTATAGCCACTATCATGATCCGTATAATCCGCCATACATTCATCAGCTAACTTTGATACATTCTCAAAGTGGGGATCAAAATCAAACTTAAAGTCCGTCATTTCCACTTGTGGCTCAATAGGGGCTCTCACATCATCCTCTTCATCTTCAAACTCAGACACATGTACAACATGTTCTTCCTCGTTTACCTGTTGTGTTGAGGTGCCCACATCATCCCTTTCAACATCATCCCTGTCCACATCATCCCTTTCCACTACTTCTTCTAAATCAACATAGTTTTTGTTGAGCTCTAAAACCACATCCTCACTCTGGTCAAGTTCTGCAACCATGTCTGTAATCAAGTCGTCTCCCACACCAACATTATCTCCAGGACTGGCAAACTGGTACAAGTCGTCATTTGTAAGTTGAGATTGTTGCTCAACTTGTTCTGGTCCATCAAATTGTTTTGGGCCATCAACGCCACTTACAGGTCGTTGCGCAGCATGAGTGTCTGTGTCACCAACAACTCGGCTTACATGTGGTTGCGCAGAAGGAGTGTCTGTAATCAAATCGTCTCCCACACTAACATTATCTTCAGCTTGTTGTTCTTGACCAGCAATCATAGGCACAGGTGATTGACCATTGGTACCATCAATTGAAGTCTCAGCTTGTTCTGGATCGATGGTAGGATCATTTGAAGGCTCCACCCGTACTTCATCCGTTATTTTACATTTTCGTCCTCTTTTGGGTCTTCTGCGTTTCAACTCAACATACACCTCAATCTCTCTATGCGT